>JASDFA010000019.1:45277500-46729166 GCA_035772735.1 Datura wrightii
AAAAAACTCTAAAAAACAGCAGCAACTAGCCTCAAAAGCTTTAAAGAAGGCCATCAAAGCTACTTGGGGTGAAACTATCGATGAGGATTCAGAAGTAGAAGATGGTGATAATGAAAATCTGGCCCTCATGGACAAAAGTGATACTGACTCAGACAGCGATTCATCCGAGGTAAGTTTATCTGATCTAAAGAGTCAAATTCATAATTTGTCAAAAAGAAAGGTGGTCAAATTGTTGTTTTCCTTGATGGATGAATGTCAGCAAATGAGTGTTGAAAAGATGCAAATGTCTTAAATTTTCTCCAACTTAAAATCTGATTACAAAGTTTTGAAATAAGAGAAAATTGAGTCTGAAAATACTATCGAAATACTCAATGCTAAAATTAAAAATTTAGAGGAAACTGTCTCTGTTCAGAAGACTGAAAACAGTAAGCTAAGGGGACAGTCTCTTCTCTAAAAGCTTAACTAAATACCATCAAGGAAAGAAAAACATCAAGCAGTGAAATAAGTAACTATGATCAAGGTTTTCATGAAGCTGAAATTACTTCATTGAAAAAGGAATTATGAAAAGAGAAAAAAAAAATCTAAGCTTCAAGTAACCTTGAATCAAGCAAATTATGACATTTCTTTGATGAAAAAATGGAACAAGTCCTCTGAAGCTTTAAACTGGCTAAATGAGCATTATAATAGATGTAGAACCGGTCTTGGCTACAAGAACAAACCTGTCAAATGGGATCAAAAAAGAAAATATGTTGGTTTGACAAAATATATATTTGTAGCCATAGTGGACATAATCAAAATGTTATATATAAATGTTTAGCCAAGATTAAAGCTCTTGAAAAAGACGGAAACATAGTAAATGGATTAGGAAAGATTTGATTTCTAAAGCTTTGAAAAGAAAGGGAACCAAACTGGTGTGGGTTCTCAAATTTAACCCTTGATTGTATGTGCAGGTTGAAGTGAGAAGGAACAACAAAAAATGGTATCTCAACAACGGTTGTTCTAGGAACATGAAAGGTAACAAAAAGCTTTTTCTCTCACTAACAGCCTTCAATGGGGGAACTGTATCCTTTGGTGGAGGAAAGAAAGGGACAGTTGTCGGAATAGGTAAAATCGGTAAGTCACTCTCTCACTCTATTGATAATGTGTATCTTGTAGCTGGGCAGAAACCCAACTTGTTAAGTATTTCTCAACTTTGTGGTCGAGGGAACACAGTGTTGATCACTTCCTTTGATTGAAAATTTGTTAACAACAAGTCTGAGGAAATTTTCTTGATAGGAAAGCACACAGTAGTATTTATAAAGCTTGTATCATGTCGCTTTCTGAAAATGAATGAACTTGTTTAAATGTTTTGGATGATGATGTTCCCTATGGAACAAGCGACTTGGTCATGTTAGTCTTGCTTTTCTCAATAAACTTGTTTCAAAAAACCTTGTTCTTGGTCTTCCCGAAATAAAATTCAAAGATGACAAGGTGTGTGATGCTTGTGCTAAAGGAAGGCAAATCAGACCATCATTCATGTACAAAAAGATAATGAGTACCTCCAAGCCGCATGAATTACTTCACATGGATCTCTATGGACCCATGTGAGTAGTTATCCGTGGAGGTAAGAAGTTTTTTCTAGTGATAGTTGATGATTTCTCACGCTTTATATGGACACTGTTTCTATCCTCTAAGGATGAAGAATTCGACATGTTTAAAGTGTTTGCAAAGAGGATTCAACGGACTCTTGGTTTGGATTTAATAAGTATTCTATCTGATCATGGCACTGAGTTTGAAAATGTCAAATTTACTTCTTTTTGTTTCAAATATGGAATCAATCACAAATTTTCAACCCCAAGAACTCCCTAACAAAATGGGGTCGTGGAAAGAAAAAATAGAACACTAGAAGATAATGGCACGAACAATAGTGATCGCTAGTGGACTTCCTAAGAATTTTTGCGCTGAAGTAGTAAATATGGCTTGTTACATAATTAACAGATGAATGATTAGATCTCTTCTTGATAAAACTCCTTACAAAATTCTCAAAGGCAGAAAACCGAATATCAAACACTTCTGAACCTTTGGTAGCAAGTGTTTTGTTCACAATAATGGAAAAACTTCCTTAGGAAAGTTTGATGCAAGGAGTGATGAAGGAGTTCCTTGGATACTCCTCAAACAGTAAAGCCTATAAAGTGTTCTATAAAAGGACAAAGTGTGTAGAAGAAAGCATTCATGTTATCTTTGATGAGTCTAACCTTTTTTTTGAGACAGATCTACAGGGAAACGAAGATGAACAACAGGAAATTGTCCTTGTTCCATCTTCAGCCGAACAGGTAAGTACTCCAGTTCTAAATGAAGGAATGCTCTTGGAAACAGACTCCTCGAACGTTCCGTCAAAAGTAAGGCAGGAATTGGAAACTTCAGGGGTACAATCCCTGAGGCAGTGGTCAGTGCAGAAATAGGAACTGGGAAAGGAACATCATCTGACCCTATTCCAGAAGCACAAAATGACAATCCACAAGAATTGGTTTTGAGGCCCTGGAAACATCAAAGTTCTCACCCCTTGATCTAATAATTATTTATCTGAATAAGGGAATTCAAACCAGGGCCTCCATGAGAAACTTTTGTTCTCATTCACCATTCTTATATTATATTGAGCCTATAAATTATCATGAAGCCTTGCAGGATCCAAATTGGGTAATGGCTATGCAAGAGGAACTTAACCAGTTTGAAAGGAGCAAGGTATAGCACCTGTAACCACCACCAATGGGTCCTACTGTAATAGGAACAAAGTGGGTGTTCTGAAATAAACTTGATGAATAGGGAACAGTCACCAGGAACAAAGCCCATCTAATTTTCCAAGGCTATAACCAAGAGGAAGGCATCAAATATGGAGAGACCTTTGCACCAGTTGCAAGGATGGAGGCAATAAGAATGCTAATTGCCTTTGCTGCTCACATGGAGTTTACCCTCTACCAACTGCATGTCAAAAGTGCGTTCCTAAATGGGGAACTGAAGGAAGAGGTATATGTTCGTCAATCCCCTGACTTTGAAAATCCTGAATTTCCTGATTATAATTTTTAATTGGATAAGGCTTTATATGGTTTGAAACAAGCTCCTAGAGCTTGGTATGAATGTCTTTCAAAAGTTTTGATGGAAGATGGTTTTTCTAGGGGGAACATTGATAAAACTTTGTTTCTAAAAAGCAATGAAAAGGATACATTGTTGGTTGTACAAGTATATGTAGATGATATTATCTTTGGTCCAAAAAATGGAACCTTGCGTAATGAATTTGCTTTGTTGATGAGTAGTGAATTCAAAATGAGTATGATGGGTGAGCTTAATTTCTTCTTAGGCTTATAAATCAAACAATTTTCGACTGGAACAATGACCCATCAACAAAAATATATTAAGGAATTTCTTAAGAAATATGACATGGATTCCTCTAAGACAATTGATACACCTATTTCTACTTCCACTAAGTTAGATAAAGATGAACACGAAAATCTAGTAAATGACAAAAGCTATAGGAGTATGATTGGATCCCTTCTTAATTTAACTGCTAGTCGACCAGATATTGTGTTTAGCATTGGATTATGTGCAAGGTTTCAATCTTCTCCTAGAGAATCTTACCTAACTGCAGTTAAGCGTATCCTAAGGTATTCGAAGGGTACAAATATTCTATGTCTATGGTATCCCAATGGAGGTAATCTTGATCTAGTAGGTTATACAGATGCTGACTATGCAGGTTCTCTAAAAGCACATTAGGTATTGCTCACTTTCATTGTTCATGTTTAATTTCATGGGCTACAAAGAAGCAAAATTCAATAGCCCTGTCCACAGTTGAAGCTGAATATATAGCTTCCGCATCTTGTTGTGCTCAACTTTTGTAAATAAAACAGCAATTGGGGGATTATAGGTTAGACATGGGCACAGTGCCTATCTATTGTGATAACACAAGTGCTATAAATATTGCTAAAAATCCTTGTCAGCATAAGAGAACAAAACACATATATATTAGACATCACTTCCTAAGAGATAATGTTGAAAAAGGTCTGATATCTATGCAATTTTGTAAAAATGAGAATCAAATTGTTGATATTTTGACTAAGGCTCTTGGTAGAGAACAATTTGAAAAATTAGAGTGGAGCTTGGGTTAATCAAGATTGACTCAACATCAGGTCCATAGTTTTCCTTCTTTTGGCATTATTATTTCAAAAAAAAAGGGTGGGGGGGTCTTTTTCCGACGATGGATGGATGACAACTGTCTTGAGGGATATTTTTCGTCATTTATTTGGCTTTATATTCTCACATCAGGTTTTCTCTTGATATTTAAACTCATTGATTTTCAAGAATGGACTGGAACGAACCTGACCACTGCAAGGAACACAGTCAGGTATGGCTCTAAAGCTGACCACTTATTATTAATATTATTCATGACATCATCCCTAATGTCACATCACAGTGTCAGCAATCACGTCACCCAAGAGTCATTTAATTTTTCCCGGTTTCCCTCTTCTATTTCCACTATGACTCTTGGTTTTCGTTGTGTCTTTTGATCTGCCACTGCCTTAACTATCCAAAATTCTTTTTCTTTCTCTCCAAAAGGGCACAAGACTCACATTGAAACCTGTCAAGCTTCATCTTCTTCCTTTCACCATGAATACCACCATATCGACACCTACACCTCCAACCACCATCAAACCCAAACCCAGTTCCCCTCACCCCATGGAATCACCATACTCCATCACAACCCCAACTTTCCCATCTCCTTAGAGCCCGTCGGCTGGTTCCTCAACATCGGCATCTACTCCTCAAATTGATCTTCCAACTTTACTTGCCAACATAAGGGGAAGATACACTATTGCTCCGAATCCCTCTCTATCTTCCTCACCGGTTGATTCTCTTGACGGTGTGCCCGAGCAAGATGATTTTGATGACCAGGTCCCTACCAAACCACCGTCCTTTTCCGATTCTGACAATCTTGACGATATGGTGCCTCTTGCTGCTCTAAAAAGAGGTACTCGGAAACGTACTCTGGTCAAGGATTTTTCTTCCACTCCGGTGACCAAGAAATCATGTACTATTGGTCTAGCTTCTCGCACCAGGGCCCATTGTCAAATTCAAGAAAATGTTGACTACTTGTTACCTGTACCTTCAGCCACTGCATATAAGCCCAAGGTAAAGGAGTTTGATGAGTGCAAGTTGCTTAAAGGAAAAATGGTGGTTCCCTCTGAGAATGTGCATATGGTGACTCTTTGGTATAAGATTCAAGCTCAAGGGCGGGGAGGGCTTTTTACTGATACCGAGGCAGTGTGTGCTCGATCAAAAGTTGTCACATTCTTTCGTCATATTACTTTCTCTTATGATTTCACTACTAGTAGAATTGGGAATGTCATGGTGAATATGTCTTATCTACTTGTCATAGCTAAAATTTAATATATAAGTTGTATACCCAAATGAAAAATGTGGCTACACTTCAGTTTGGCGATTGACCTGCCATTATTGACTATAACAACCTCCAAAACAATGGAGCTTTTTGGAGCATCAATTGAATAAGAATTATTAGACACAAATATTGGAGGTGGAGGAGAATTTTTCATGGTGGATTCAGAAATTATAACTTGAAGAATATCAAGATTAAGCAAACAAAGCCTTATTTATAAGTGGAAAAGACTCAGCCAAGAATGAGGTGAAATAAATAGGGGCAAAACAAAATCCTTATATAGGATAAATTTTAACAACCTTTCGTAAATTATAAATTTGAAAATCAGTCAAATAAATAGATAAAATAGAAACTTGAGGGGTTTTAATAAGCAAATATTGCAAATATAGAACCACTTATAACAAAAATATCGTTATATTAGACAGTGATCATTTATTATTGTGTCATAATTTTATTTCAATCTTGGTCCTAGTTAGACTCATATTAGCTAATACCAAGGTTACAGAGCCCCCTCACAGTAAGTTTCTCCCGCCTGCTATACTATCTTGTGCACTGTTATTTAAATGTCATGGTTCACCCATGAAACGATAACTCCTCACATCGAATCGCTTCAGCACTTTAAGCGACAAAGCAATGACTTTTAATAACATTGTATAACATGATGTCTGACTAAATATATTTAACTTTCCTTCTCCCTCTTCTTTTATTTCAATGTTACTCTTTTTGCTGCTGCAATTTTTTAATGCGACTCTGGCTGCTACTTAATTATAAGTGGTCGTTTCGTAGAGTGCATTAGAAAAAATAATGCAAGCATTAACTTTGTATATTATTAATACCTTGTTTGGTACACTTTCTCAACCTATGTATACACTTTCTTTGGTATTAAGTTATGTATAACTAATGCATTAAAAACCATGATATAGCTAATCTGAAATTAATTGATCTTCATTGCTTCATCTGATGTTAGATTTTCTATTTCAAGATTTTATTTAAGTATCTTCATAAAGATTGGAATTTCAATATATAATGTTAATAAAATTGTTTTACGAGCAGGAAAGTCTAGGTGTGAAAATGCTCTAGTGGGGAGTGAAAATTAACATTAATTCTTGATTAAAGTTGTTTATAGATTTCATTTATTTTTGCAATTCAAGATAAATCACAACTTACATCATAATATTAGTCCTTAAATTCTAAGTGGATCACAAAAATTTAATTACAAATTAACCTTCTATCCTCATTTATGTCAAGTTATTTAACTGGTCATAATATTTTTTTTTTAAAAAAAAGGGTTATAATTGGTATGGTAAAAAGGATTGTAGTTAGTTAATGATGATGGTTTCTTGTCATTGACACACAATTACTTGTTTGCTAAAACCTCTTTTATCGGACAGCCATAAAAAATAGTGAAATTTAAGTTATGGATTGGCATTTCTTTTTCAAGCACGAGTTAACATTCTCAAGTTTGCATGCATAATTAAGAAATTTATACATAGATACACCTACTTTGCTAAGCTTTTCTCTCCTGGTGTTATCATATATAAAATATTAACGAAAATATAAATGTCCTTATCATATCTAAAAAATAGCAAAGAGAATATATGAAATGAAAGTGTTTATTTAAATTTTCCATTAATAAGTAGTATAATATTAATTATTAAAAGCAATCATTACATATAATAGTACTCTGAAGATAAAACAGGTCTCGAAGCGAGATAAGCTAAATATTACATGTACAAAAAGTAGTCTTTCTAGAAAAGACCATATTATTATTGTCCTTCTCTATAAAAGGTTAGAAAAAAATATTATAAGCATCAATTTTTATATTTTTATAATATAAAGTGTTAGAATTGATTTTAATGATATTTGATGATAAGTTAAAAATATGCTTGAAACATAAATATTAGGCCGATTACTAATTGGTATGTGATATCCATAAAACATGTGCTACTAATTGGTTGTTGTAGTGTCTCGAATTATTTGCAGGAAATAACAAAAAGAAACCAAAAGTCAACAAGGACTCTATAAGAAAAGGAATCCTTTTTCTAAGGAAAGAATTAGATTGTTGGCTGGAAAGGAAAAAGAATATTTTGTTTAATCCTAGAAGGAGTCAACAAGATCTTTCAAGAAAGGAAAAGGAGTTCAAAGTTTCCTTCTTCTAGTGGAAGACAAATTGGGCATTCATGTGCTATAAATAAAGAGTCTACCACGTCCAGAAAGTCATTCACTCAAAAAGATCTTCAACAAAGTCCATTGTTCTTAAGCTTTCAATTGATATTCAAGTTGAAGAAGAGCTGACTGGTGCTAGAAACTGTCCCCTGAGTCTGTTCCGTTACTGTCTAGGTCTAGGGTCAATTTGTAGTGAATCATTGAACGTGTTTTGTTTCATTTCTGTTTTTCTTCAGTTGTAATTGTGTTAAAGTTCATCTTGTTAAACTAAGGATAGTTTATACAGGTTAGGAACTTTGTAAGGGATTAAAGGTGCGGGGGTTTGCAATCCGAATTGGCTCGATGTTTAGTGGAGTTGAGTTGAAATCCTACTTGGGAGTAGGTCGTGGTTTTTACATCCATTCGATCCTAGATGGTTTTCCACGTAAAAATTATTGTCTCTCGCTCTATTTTCTACACTTTATTATTTCTTCTTGAATTAGGCTACTGCTTAAAGGAAAAGAGTTCAAGTTTGTTCCCGTGGTAAAAGTAAATTCAAGTTAAGTTTTAATTTGTGCAAAAATCTGTTAGACCCAATTCATCCTCCCCCTCTTAGGTCTAATCTAGGAGTCATTATTATAAGAATTGGTATCAGAGCGGGTTGCTCATTCATAGGTTAACCCCTTAGAAAAAGATCCGTAAAACTGACTTCCGAAATAACTTTGCCTCAGGGAAAATCTTGCACTCGACCTCCTCTCTTTAATGGCCAACACTATAGTCTTTGGAAAAATAGAATGGAAATTTACATAAAAGCTGAGGACTATCAGCTTTGGTTGATTACCATGAAGGGACCTCTTGTTCCCACCAAAGTTAAACTTGACGGAACAAAGGTGCCAAAGACTGAAGATGAATTTAAAGCTGATGATCTCAGGATGATGGAGAAGAATGCTAAAGCAATAAAAGTACTATACTTTGGACTAGGCATTGATGAGTACAACTGTATCTCTGGATGCTCCAGCTTCCCCGCTCTGTACAATAATAATAAAGGGCAAGCTAGCATTAGCAAGGAAAATTTACTTGAAACAATAACTCTTAAGGGCGGGAGTGAATGCCAAGGAGATTTGGGACTCCCTTACTCTGGCACATGAAGGAACGAATCAGGTAAAACAATTCAAAATTGATATGCTTATAAGAAAGTATGTGATCTTGGGCAAATGTATATGCCCAAGTGATACTCAAAAGTACCATTTTCGCCTTGTTTATCTATCAATATGTATACATTCTCATGTAATTGGTAATAAAATGTGAATTTATACTAACCAACATGATTATCATTGTTTTGCAGGTAAAATGTAATTTCGGAAAGCTAAAATGCATGTTGGAGGATATCGGGGTTGGACTTGGATGAAAGCAAGGGACAAGTCATTGGACAGCATGAAATAAAGGGGATCTGCGATGGAGCCGTGTCACGCTGCCATCGCGGAGGCCTTCTACCTGGATAGGGAAAATTTGCCCAAATTCCAGAGAGGGTCTGCGTCCGGTCCGTGGCACGGTGGCTTGGCTCCGCGTTGCACGTCGTGCCACGTTGGGCCTTAATTCCTGGATCCCCAGTTCTAGTGAAGGTCCGCGTCCGTAGCGTGTCACGGAGGCAGTGCTCCGCTATGCACTCCGTGACACGTTGCTCGTTATTCCGGGAAAAATTCCCAGCAGTATAAATAGAACACTTAGGTTCATTTTTCAATATTCTGACTTGGTGGAGCAAGAACGTGGGTTACAGGAAGTTGAGGGGACGAAATTATCAGGGTTTTTCTCTCTTTCCTTCTTCTTGTATTCAATTGCTTGTATGATTAACACTCATTTAAAGATGTTTAATCCACAAATGAGTGGCTAATTCCTCTTCTTGCTGAGGTTATGAACAATTGTGATGAAATGTGATCATTGATTCTTTGGTTTTTCATCTTTTCTTCCATGTTGTTCTATTAATTCTTGTTTTTACTGCATTAATGTGTGGCCTACGTTAATGTATATCTAAAAAGTCCGGCTTCACTCGAGAGAGCAAGAAATTGGAAAGTTGTGAATTAATAGGATATGATCTTTACTTGATTTGGGAAAATTGGGAATTGATTTACTTTCAGAATAGAAATATACCTAAAAGTCGTATTAGTCAATTTAGGAACCGGGTTTGTATGGCTAGAACATGAATTGCATTTAATCACAGAAATGTAGGTGGATGGTTCATGATTCTTAAGTGAGGTTAAATACGAGAGTTTTAATCTCTTGGCAAATGTTCTTGGCTAGCAACCGGAGGAAAAGATTAACCAAATTATAATGATAATTAATTTCATTACATGTTCGTTTAACCTCAGCATGCTCTCATTCATAGTTCAGACTCAAAGTAGATAATTGTTTTAGTTTAGTATAAAAATTATAAAACAAACTATCAAACTCTTGGTTACACTATTATCTGCATTTTTAGAAGTAAAATATAGTACACTTGAGCAAATTGCACTTCATCCAAGTCTCTGTGGGATCGATACTTGGCTTACTATAGCCACTTACTACTTGTTTGACCACGTGCACTTGCGTGTCATTTTATATACCCACAAATCAGACCGAACAAGTTTTTGGCACCATTGCCGGGGACATGGTAATTGGTGAATTTGTTTTAAGTGTTAATTTACTGTATTTTTATTTTCTTAGTGTTGACGACTTGGTCTTAGCCTGTATTTTGCAGACTTAATTTCTGTTGAACACTGGCAAGAGACAAGGAACTGGTGGAATCGTATATAGGGCAAGAAAGGATATTTCACAGTAAACGGAGAGAAGCTCTACAAAGAAAGCTGCAGTTTCTCAGACAGACGATCATGGAGCAACAACAGAATCCACCGGTAGTACGGGCAGTGTTAGTGCCCGAAGAAGTAGCAGCTCGGCCGGTTCGCTAGGTGGCAATCACACATGCTAATAATGTCACATCTAGCATCCGCAAACCTGAGACAGGAGGGAGGTTAGAACTTAAACAGAATATGGTGCAATTGCTGCACACTAGCGGGCAGTTTACCGGTCTCCCTCATGAAGATCCACAACAGCATCTCCAAAATTTTTTGGAGATAAGTGACACTCACTTCCCCACTGGAGTGTCACCAGATTATGTCTGGCTTACATTGTTCCCATTCTCACTATTGGGAGAAGCCAAGAGGTGGTTGAAAGCTGAGCCACCGAATTCTATTTCTACATGGGATGATCTTGCAAGGAAATTCTTGATACGGTTTTTTCCCTCCGGTAAAATAGCAAGACTTAGAAGTCAAATTCTAAGTTTCAAACAGAGAGAGGGAGAGAATTTATATCAGGCCTGGGAGAGATTCAAGTCTATGTTGCGGGATTGTCCTCCTCATCATCAGTCCAATGATGTGCTGGTGCACACTTTTATAGAGGGTTTGGAACCCCACACCAAAATATTGCTAGACTCAGCAGCAGGAGGGCAAGCGCTGGAGAAAACTTATGAGGAGCTGTATACCTTGTTGAACCGTATTTTGCAGGGCAATCCGGAATGGAATGCTGATTCATCAAGAGGCGGGACAAGGAAAGCAGCAGGAGTGCTCGAAGTAGATGGGTTTACAGCTATCGTTGCACAGATAGCTGCATTGCAAAATCAACTTAACACCCACTTCAGCAACAAGACAATGAACCAGCCTCAAGCCCCAGTTAATGCAGTACAACAAATATGGTGTGAAGTGTGTGGAAGAAGTGAGCACTCAGCTGAGTGTTGTGGAGCCAATCCTGACTCGGTGAACTTTGTGGGTAATGCGCAAAGGAACCACCAACAGTATGGTAATAGCTACAATTCCAATTGGAGGAATCACCCTAATTTCTCATGGGGTAGCAACAACCATCAGGGACAAAGTTCGGGTCAGGGTGTGCAAAGGAACCAAGGAGGACAGCAGAATTATCAAGCACAATTTAGAAACAACAATGCACCTCCTCCACCACCATCACCCAGCATTGAGGAGATGTTCAAGACCATGATAGCTAACCAAGCTCAATTGCAGGCTGACTATGTGAAATTGGAAGCCGAAGTGAAAAACAACCAGTTAGCTACCAAGGCACTTGAATATCAATTTGGGCAATTTGTTGGAGCCCAAAACACAAGGCCTAGAGGAGGACTGCCGAGCGACACTGATCCCAATCCCAAGTAGGTAAATGCAGTGACCACAAGGAGTGGTTTGTAGCTGAAAGAGGTGGAACCAGAAAGACCACCTCAACAGTCGGGAGCAGCAGAAGTTGAGAGGGAGCAAAGTACTGAGAGGGGGAAGACTAAGGAAGCTAAATCAGAAAGACCTCTACCCCCGTTCCCTCAAAGATTAAAGAAACACAAGGAGGAGGCGTGTTTCAAGAAATTCATGGAGGTGCTGAAACAGGTACATATTAACTTACCTCTTGTTGATGTTTTGCAGGGAGTGCCAGAATATGCTAAGTATATGAAGGACATCGTAGCAAACAAAAGTTGGTAGACTGAGTATGCTACGGTGGCTCTAACGGAGGAGTGCACTTCCCGAATTCAAAATAGACTGCCCACAAAGCTCAATGACCCTGGGAGCTTTACTATCCAGATTACTATTGGGCAGAACATCCGAGCTCGTGGATTGTGTGATTTGGGAGCGAGCATAAATTTGATGCCTTCATCGGTATTCAGAAAGTTGGGTCTAGGGAGTCCTAGACCCACAACTGTAATATTGCAATTGGTGGATTGATCCTTAGCCAGACCTGATGGCATTGTGGAGGACGTTCTGGTGCAAGTTGGATCCCTAATTTTCCCGGTAGATTTTGTCGTGCTGGATTTTGAACCAGACGCGGAAGTCCCATTTATTTTGGGACGTCCTTTCTTGGCGACCGGGAAAGCACTAATTGACGTAGCTGCAGGGCAGCTAACAATGCGAGCACATGACAAGGTGGAGGTGTTCGATGTGTACAAGGCACCCAAGCTCCCGATGGTGCATGAAGAACTCTCGGTGATCAATGTGATTGATCAAGGTGATGATGAGCAGAGTAAGGATTCACGGGAGTTAATGGGAAAACCACCGGAGAGGTGTAAGCACTACTGGAGGAGGGACGGTGATCGAGAGAAATCGTCCATCACCCTAGAGGACAACTAAGCTTAACGATGTCGAGCCGCGACGGTAAACCAGGCGCTGCACGGGAGGCAGACCGTGAGAAAAATTTTTCTTTCTTTTTTGTAAAGTGTAAATAGATTTTTCTTTTTCTTGATTTACTACAAAATTTTTCATTTTAGTTTTTGTTTTATTTGTATTTAGAGCGAAACCTATAATTCTACCCAATTTTGTATAGTGAGATGAATTTCAGGTCAAACGGAGGAAAATATGCACGGAATCGCGAAGGAAAAGTCGAGGTATGAAAATTAACAAAAAGTGGCAAAACAGTGAGCTGGGGCGACAGCTCCGTGTCACGGAGGTGGACCTCCGCGTTACCTCTGTGACACGTTGAGGTATAATCTGGATTTTTAAAAAAATTTCCAGAACAGGCTCGCGATGGCTCCATGTCACGGAGGCAGTGCACCGCGATGCACTCCGTGACACGTTGCCTTGTAAATCGCGACGGGTCACACCGGGTCGTCGGGTGACCCGCGCGATTTCCCTACTTTTTAACCTCGAAAAACCCCTTCTTTTCCTTATTTTTCAATTACTCCGCGACCAAAATCCCCCAAAACCCATCTCCCTTCAACGTGACACGGCATAGGATAGGAAAATCATCAAATTTGCGTGATTTATTTAACTTCAAGATATGTTCTTCGATTCCACCTCAATTTCTTGTTGATTTTCTTCGATATTGAGCATGTGAGGTGAGCTAAATTGCCCTAAGTAGAAATTAATCATGAATTCAATTTAAATTGTTGTTGATGAATGTTCGGAATGTCGTTATGATTGCTTGAACTTGTCAATTAAATAAATTAATCGAATTTGATTGATAATATCATTTCTAGGGCTTGTTTTTGAATTTGAAGTTGAAATTGTAGTGAACTTGTGAGTTTCATGCCGGGATGTACATGTTGAATGAGATGAGTCGATGTACTAATTGTTAGGATGTTAATAGAACGACGGATTCTAGGGTTAAGGGAATGTTGAAATTTGTAAGAATTTGGTTGGTTGTATAGGTTCGTGTAGATAAATTTTTGTTGTTGTTTTCGTTTCTTTGTTTTTCCTTGCTAAGTGCGATGGGTAAAATGTTAGCGATAGTAGTGATTGTGATTAGCTATATGAAGTCTGAGTAGTACGCAGAAGATATACCGTCGAATTTTTCGAACGCACTAAGCATGATTGTATAGTTGGTTATTATGTGTAAATAAAGATAATCTTGCCGTATTGTTGTAACTGTAGCTAAGGACTAAGTGTGGGGTAACCTAGCTTAACCCGACCTTAGCCGAAGTTAATATCCGTTAGCTTAACATTGATTTTGTCTACTTGGGTTGACAGGTAAAATGGAAAGCAGGTTAGAGAAAGGGAAAGGCGCATCAACTTCGGGCGCCGGAAGGAAGCGAATCAGACTGGGCACAGCAGTCCCAGTAGCACCAGCAGTTCCACGCGGCCAACGCCGCCAATACGAAACAAGATGGGTGACTGATGAGGGGAAAAAGTGGTACGCAAAGCACAAAGAAAACAATTATTTCCCTGAGGAGAATATAGGACGGGAACCATTGGCGCAGGAGTTCCCTAGGATGGTACACCGAATAGAGGCAGCTGGGCTCAATTTCATCTTTGAAGAGCCCAAGGAATGTAACCTGCACCTGGTTCGGGAGTTCTATGTCAATTGGAACCCAACTATCAGAAGTCACACTATCAAAATCAGAGGGCAAATAGTCACCTTGGAGCCCCACCACCTCAATGCCATCATAGGAGCGTGGGACACAAACGCCCACGTGCTCCAACAGCTGAACATTACCCCACCATAAGTGGACATCAGACGCACATTGTGTGGGACTCGATCGACAGCTAGATGGAGTAGACACAAAGAGAGGGGCTACCACCAGACTTTACCCAATTCATAGACGAACAGAGAAGCCAGAATATGGCTGAAGATAGTCTGTTCCTGCCTCATCCCGGGGGTACATATGACAGATGTAACCCGGGATCGTGTATGCCTGGTGTACGCCCTGATGAAAGGGCTGGAGATCAATATGGGGGCGGTAATTATCTCCGCCATGAAGAGAGCCTGGTTGCACCAGGGGCACAGGTATGGCTTTGGTGGACTACTCACCACCTTCCTCAGGGGCCTAGATGTCGAGGAGGAGGCCCTTGACTATATCCCGCAGATGGAGCGGCGGGCCTTAGATGTTACTAAAACTAAGGTTCCCGACACCACCCACGGGCCAGTGCTTACACTTGGCGAGCGACATGCTCGTGATGATCAGTATATGGCTCGAATGTATGGGATGCAGATGCTCTAGCTAAGGATAGGCGGGAGGCCGGCGACAGAGGAGGAGCTATGGCAGCTCGAGCTAGACTACCCCTTCGGCGAAAACGCCAAGGCTCTATGCCGAGTGGGGCCAGCATTTGTAGAGCCCACGGATGATGACGTCCGCACAGACGAGGAGACACGTCGGGATGACTCCGATGTGGAGTCCGATGAAGACGACGGGGGCGATTCGGACATGGGAGATGAAGCAGCAGCACCCGATGAAGAAGTGGAATACTTTGACTGATCAGGGAGTTCAACCACCCGATTTTGTGCTATTTTAATTTTTGTGAACACTGGGGACAGTGTTCGAGCTAAGTGTGGGGTGGGAGTAGTTAGGTGTTGGGCTGTGTTGTTTTGTATGTATGTTCTAATCTGTTGTCGTGCATGTGAAATTTTGTTGTTCCCTGTGATTTGTGAATTGTTAAAGTGTTGTTCTGTATTGTAAATTTATGTGAAATTGATGTGTGTTGCTGAATGTTGCTAGTTGATTCTGTACATATTTTTGTTATCGAAATGATCAATATTTTTAAAATTCAAAATATTTTGTACATATTTTTTCTATCGAAATGATCCATATTTTCGACATTTTTTTACTCTTGGGTTTCTCGGCATTTGTTTTCGGTTCTTTTACCGAGAATGGTCCCATTGAACCGAAGTCATAGTAGTGACCGTTCCCTATGATGGATGGATGACGACCGTCTTAAGGGAAATGTAGTCGTTAGGAGTAGTTTTTTCAATTATTTTTCAGTTTTTTTCTTTGGTGGGTTGCATCCCAAAACCTGTAGTTACTGTATGGTTGCGAAATTCTGGTTGCGTGTTGTACATGATATTTAAAATGCAAAGGTGATTCGTATGAAAGCATGCAACTTTGTAAATATGTTGAGAAACCTAGGCCATAGAGTTCGATTCAGTGTGATTGAGGCTTAATGTTTGAATTCCTGTAATTAGCTGATTGAAGAGTCTGTGAATACATCTTGAATTAAGCATGTGCAAAAAGTGTGAAGTGAGGTGTTGTTATTCCATGCTATTGTGAAGTGTCTAGAACTTGCCTGGTGTGTGTACAAAACGAAATGAAAGAGGTGTATTATAGGAAAGGATGTAGGCATTTCTTTGTTTTAACCGAGAGTTTCTATTTTTCCTTGTTGTACCCACCTTGATTGCATACCCTAGTCAGACCGTTGAGCCTTTAGCCTATTATTTTTTTTCTTGGGTCCAAAAAAAGTGTTAACCGAGCTTAATTCCTTCTTTTCATTAGCCGTAAAGTCTATACAAAACTCTTAAGCACTTAAGAAGAGAAAATCATTTTCCCGAAGTGTCGAAGAGTGAGAATGGTGAAAAGAAAAAGAAAAGCAGAGTGATAGAAGAAAAGAAAAGGTTGAAGGTGCACTTGCTATAAATAAACTATAATGAAGGTGCATGAATAATATTTGTTGTTGTGTCAAGTGTGCTTAATACGATGGGCCATACTAAAGAAAAACATCAAGAATGGGATGATGAAAAAAAAAAGAAACAATGTCCATGAGTTGATGGGATGTGTTGAAAAGGCGCTTAAGGATGCTAGTGGCTATTATTGGCTAACCCAATATTTACTAGTTCCGTAGCTTCCATTACAACCCGTTAAAGTCCTACGTGATCTTACAGCGCACTTCTTTATATTAGTGGAGTAATACACTAAGGGCAAGCTTATGGGTCATGACATGATGCATGTGAATTCTTTTGGGAGAGAGAGCGAAATTGTGTTTACATGCCCCTGCTTAAAATTTTGTGAGTCATATGAGCAAAAAGGGGAAGATTCTTTTGTGTTGTGAGGGCACATGCTTGATGAAAGATTAATTTTTGTGTCGGATATCTTGATCAGCTGATTTGCAGGAGTTTGCCAATATCGAGAGTCGATTCTTAAAGTCTAGGAGGTCTTGATGTATTGAAGGCCATTGCATTGATAGGACCATGTATGTTTTCTTGATGATTTGCTGTATTGAATAATCAGTATGACCGTAGCATAAATTATCGAACCAATGTAGCGAGGTTGGGATGTAAATTGCATGAAGTGTAGGATTGTTGTTCGAGGACGAACAAGGATTTAAGTGTGGGGTAAGTGATCTTGGGCAAATGTATATGCCCAAGTGATACTCAAAAGTACCATTTTCGCCTTGTTTATCTATCAGTGTGTATACATTCTCATGTAATTGGCAATAAAATGTGAATTTATACTAACCAACATGATTAGCATTGTTTTGCAGGTAAAATGTAATTTCGGGAAGCTAAAATGCATGTTGGAGGATATCGAGGTTGGACTTGGATGCGAGCAAGGGACAAGTCATTGGACAGCATGAAATAAAGGGGCTCCGCGATGGAGCCGTGTCATGCTGCCATCGCGGAGGCCTTCTGCCTGGATAGGGAAAATTGCCCAAATTCCAGAGAGGGTCCGCGTCCGGTCCGTGGCACGGTGGCATGGCTCCGCGTTGCACGTCGTGCCACGTTGGGCCTTAATTCCTGGATCCCCAGTTCCAGTGAAGGTCCGCGTCCATAGCGTGTCACGGAGGCAGTGCTCCGCGATGCACTCCGTGACACGTTGCTCGTTATTCCGGGAAAAATTCCCAGCAGTATAAATAGAACACTTAGGTTCATTTTTCAATATTCTGACTTGGTGGAGCAAGAACGTGGGTTACAGGAAGTTGAGGGGACGAAATTATCAGGGTTTTTCTCTCTTTCCTTCTTCTTGTATTCAATTGCTTGTATGATTAACACTCATTTAAAGATGTTTAATCCACAAATGAGTGGCTAATTCCTCTTCTTGCTGAGGTTATGAACAATTGTGATGAAATGTGATCATTGATTCTTTGGTTTTTCATCTTTTCTTCCATGTTGTTCTATTAATTCTTGTTCTTACTGCATTAATGTGTGGCCTACGTTAATGTATATCTAAAAAGTCTGGTTTCACTCGAGAGAGTGTGAATTAATAGGATATGATCTTTACTTGATTTGGGAAAATTGGGAATTGATTTACTTTCAGGATAGAAATATACCTGAAAGTCGTATTAGTCAATTTAGGAACCGGGTTTGTATGGCTAGAACATGAATTGCATTTAATCACAGAAATGTAGGTGGATGGTTCATGATTCTTAAGTGAGGTTAAATACGAGAGTTTTAATCTCTTGGAAAATGTTCTTGGCTAGCAACCGGAGGAAAAGATTAACCAAATTATAATGATAATTAATTTCATTACATGTTCGTTTAACCTCAGCATGGTCTCATTCATAGTTCAAACTCAAAGTAGATAATTGTTTTAGTTTAGTATAAAAATTATAAAACAAACTATCAAACTCTTGGTTACACTGTTGTCTGCATGTTTAGAAGTAAAATATAGTACACTTGAGCAAATTGCACTTCATCCAAGTCTCTGTGGGATCGATACTTGGCTTACTAAAGCCACTTACTACTTGTTCGACCACGTGCACTTGCGTGTCGTTTTATATACCCACAGATCAGACCGAACAGTATGAACTCTTTGCCATGGGTGAAAGGGAATCAGTCAAGGATATGTTTACCTGATTCACGCACATCACAAACGAGCTCAAATCTCTTGGGAAGGAATTCACGACTGAAGAAAACTTTAGAAAAATTCTGAGAATCATGCCTGCTTCTTGGGGACCCAAAGTTACTGCCATTGAAGAAGCAAAACAAATGAGCACAATGCAAATGGATGAGCTCATTGGAAATTTGCAAACTTATGAACACAAAAAGTGTGAAAAAGCTGCAGAGGAACCCAAGAAGGAACGCAGTCTCATTTTGAAGGCTGAATCAGAATCTGATGATGAAGAGATGGCTATGTTTGTTCAAAGGTTCAAAAAGTTGTTCAAAAAGGAAAACTCAGAGAAAAGGGACTCTCGCAACAAAAGCAAGTCATTCGAGAAGGGACAGTTCCAGGGATGTTTCAAGTGTGACAAAATGGATCACTTGATAAAAGACTCTCCCCTCTTAAAGGAAGAATAGAGAAAAAACTCTAAAAAACAGCAGCAACTAGCCTCAAAAGCTTTAAAGAAGGCCATCAAAGCTACTTGGGGTGAAACTACCGATGAGGATTCAGAAGTAGAAGATGGTGATAATGAAAATCTGGCCCTCATGGACAAAAGTGATACTGACTCAGACAGCGATTCATCCGAGGTAAGTTTATCTGATCTAAAGAGTCAAATTCATAATTTGTCAAAAAGAAAGGTGGTCAAATTGTTGTTTTCCTTGATGGATGAATGTCAGCAAATGAGTGTTGAAAAGATGCAAATGTCTTAAATTTTCTCCAACTTAAAATCTGATTACAAAGTTTTGAAATAAGAGAAAATTGAGTCTGAAAATACTATCGAAATACTCAATGCTAAAATTAAAAATTTAGAGGAAACTGTCTCTGTTCAGAAGACTGAAAACAGTAAGCTAAGGGGACAGTCTCTTCTCTAAAAGCTTAACTAAATACCATCAAGGAAAGAAAAACATCAAGCAGTGAAATAAGTAACTATGATCAAGGTTTTCATGAAGCTGAAATTACTTCATTGAAAAAGGAATTATGAAAAGAGAAAAAAAAAATCTAAGCTTCAAGTAACCTTGAATCAAGCAAATTATGACATTTCTTTGATGAAAAAATGGAACAAGTCCTCTGAAGCTTTAAACTGGCTAAATGAGCATTATAATAGATGTAGAACCGGTCTTGGCTACAAGAACAAAACTGTCAAATGGGATCAAAAAAGAAAATATGTTGGTTTGACAAAATATATATTTGTAGCCATAGTGGACATAATCAAAATGTTATATATAAATGTTTAGCCAAGATTAAAGCTCTTGAAAAAGACGGTAACATAGTTAGATGGATTAGGAAAGATTTGATTTCTAAAGCTTTGAAAAGAAAGGGAACCAAACTGGTGTGGGTTCTCAAATTTAACCCTTGATTGTATGTGCAGGTTGAAGTGAGAAGGAACAACAAAAAATGGTATCTCAACAACGGTTGTTCTAGGAACATGAAAGGTAACAAAAAGCTTTTTCTCTCACTAACAGCCTTCAATGGGGGAACTGTATCCTTTGGTGGAGGAAAGAAAGGGACAGTTGTCGGAATAGGTAAAATCGGTAAGTCACTCTCTCACTCTATTGATAATGTGTATCTTGTAGCTGGGCAGAAACCCAACTTGTTAAGTATTTCTCAACTTTGTGGTCGAGGGAACACAGTGTTGATCACTTCCTTTGATTGAAAATTTGTTAACAACAAGTCTGAGGAAATTTTCTTGATAGGAAAGCACACAGTAGTATTTATAAAGCTTGTATCATGTCGCTTTCTGAAAATGAATGAACTTGTTTAAATGTTTTGGATGATGATGTTCCCTATGGAACAAGCGACTTGGTCATGTTAGTCTTGCTTTTCTCAATAAACTTGTTTCAAAAAACCTTGTTCTTGGTCTTCCCGAAATAAAATTCAAAGATGACAAGGTGTGTGATGCTTGTGCTAAAGGAAGGCAAATCAGACCATCATTCATGTACAAAAAGATAATGAGTACCTCCAAGCCGCATGAATTACTTCACATGGATCTCTATGGACCCATGTGAGTAGTTATCCGTGGAGGTAAGAAGTTTTTTCTAGTGATAGTTGATGATTTCTCACGCTTTATATGGACACTGTTTCTATCCTCTAAGGATGAAGAATTCGACATGTTTAAAGTGTTTGCAAAGAGGATTCAACGGACTCTTGGTTTGGATTTAATAAGTATTCTATCTGATCATGGCACTGAGTTTGAAAATGTCAAATTTACTTCTTTTTGTTTCAAATATGGAATCAATCACAAATTTTCAACCCCAAGAACTCCCTAACAAAATGGGGTCGTGGAAAGAAAAAATAGAACACTAGAAGATAATGGCACGAACAATAGTGATCGCTAGTGGACTTCCTAAGAATTTTTGCGCTGAAGTAGTAAATATGGCTTGTTACATAATTAACAGATGAATGATTAGATCTCTTCTTGATAAAACTCCTTACAAAATTCTCAAAGGCAGAAAACCGAATATCAAACACTTCTGAACCTTTGGTAGCAAGTGTTTTGTTCACAATAATGGAAAAACTTCCTTAGGAAAGTTTGATGCAAGGAGTGATGAAGGAGTTCCTTGGATACTCCTCAAACAGTAAAGCCTATAAAGTGTTCTATAAAAGGACAAAGTGTGTAGAAGAAAGCATTCATGTTATCTTTGATGAGTCTAACCTTTTTTTTGAGACAGATCTACAGGGAAACGAAGATGAACAACAGGAAATTGTCCTTGTTCCATCTTCAGCCGAACAGGTAAGTACTCCAGTTCTAAATGAAGGAATGCTCTTGGAAACAGACTCCTCGAACGTTCCGTCAAAAGTAAGGCAGGAATTGGAAACTTCAGGGGTACAATCCCTGAGGCAGTGGTCAGTGCAGAAATAGGAACTGGGAAAGGAACATCATCTGACCCTATTCCAGAAGCACAAAATGACAATCCACAAGAATTGGTTTTGAGGCCCTGGAAACATCAAAGTTCTCACCCCTTGATCTAATAATTATTTATCTGAATAAGGGAATTCAAACCAGGGCCTCCATGAGAAACTTTTGTTCTCATTCACCATTCTTATATTATATTGAGCCTATAAATTATCATGAAGCCTTGCAGGATCCAAATTGGGTAATGGCTATGCAAGAGGAACTTAACCAGTTTGAAAGGAGCAAGGTATAGCACCTGTAACCACCACCAATGGGTCCTACTGTAATAGGAACAAAGTGGGTGTTCTGAAATAAACTTGATGAATAGGGAACAGTCACCAGGAACAAAGCCCATCTAATTTTCCAAGGCTATAACCAAGAGGAAGGCATCAAATATGGAGAGACCTTTGCACCAGTTGCAAGGATGGAGGCAATAAGAATGCTAATTGCCTTTGCTGCTCACATGGAGTTTACCCTCTACCAACTGCATGTCAAAAGTGCGTTCCTAAATGGGGAACTGAAGGAAGAGGTATATGTTCGTCAATCCCCTGACTTTGAAAATCCTGAATTTCCTGATTATAATTTTTAATTGGATAAGGCTTTATATGGTTTGAAACAAGCTCCTAGAGCTTGGTATGAATGTCTTTCAAAAGTTTTGATGGAAGATGGTTTTTCTAGGGGGAACATTGATAAAACTTTGTTTCTAAAAAGCAATGAAAAGGATACATTGTTGGTTGTACAAGTATATGTAGATGATATTATCTTTGGTCCAAAAAATGGAACCTTGCGTAATGAATTTGCTTTGTTGATGAGTAGTGAATTCAAAATGAGTATGATGGGTGAGCTTAATTTCTTCTTAGGCTTATAAATCAAACAATTTTCGACTGGAACAATGACCCATCAACAAAAATATATTAAGGAATTTCTTAAGAAATATGACATGGATTCCTCTAAGACAATTGATACACCTATTTCTACTTCCACTAAGTTAGATAAAGATGAACACGAAAATCTAGTAAATGACAAAAGCTATAGGAGTATGATTGGATCCCTTCTTAATTTAACTGCTAGTCGACCAGATATTGTGTTTAGCATTGGATTATGTGCAAGGTTTCAATCTTCTCCTAGAGAATCTTACCTAACTGCAGTTAAGCGTATCCTAAGGTATTCGAAGGGTACAAATATTCTATGTCTATGGTATCCCAATGGAGGTAATCTTGATCTAGTAGGTTATGCAGATGCTGACTATGCAGGTTCTCTAAAAGCACATTAGGTATGGCTCACTTTCATTGTTCATGTTTAATTTCATGGGCTACAAAGAAGCAAAATTCAATAGCCCTGTCCACAGTTGAAGCTGAATATATAGCTTCCGCATCTTGTTGTGCTCAACTTTTGTAAATAAAACAGCAATTGGGGGATTATAGGTTAGACATGGGCACAGTGCCTATCTATTGTGATAACACAAGTGCTATAAATATTGCTAAAAATCCTTGTCAGCATAAGAGAACAAAACACATATATATTAGACATCACTTCCTAAGAGATAATGTTGAAAAAGGTCTGATATCTATGCAATTTTGTAAAAATGAGAATCAAATTGTTGATATTTTGACTAAGGCTCTTGGTAGAGAACAATTTGAAAAATTAGAGTGGAGCTTGGGTTAATCAAGATTGACTCAACATCAGGTCCATAGTTTTCCTTCTTTTGGCATTATTATTTCAAAAAAAAAGGGTGGGGGGGTCTTTTTCCGACGATGGATGGATGACAACTGTCTTGAGGGATATTTTTCGTCATTTATTTGGCTTTATATTCTCACATCAGGTTTTCTCTTGATATTTAAACTCATTGATTTTCAAGAATGGACTGGAACGAACCTGACCACTGCAAGGAACACAGTCAGGTATGGCTCTAAAGCTGACCACTTATTATTAATATTATTCATGACATCATCCCTAATGTCACATCACAGTGTCAGCAATCACGTCACCCAAGAGTCATTTAATTTTTCCCGGTTTCCCTCTTCTATTTCCACTATGACTCTTGGTTTTCGTTGTGTCTTTTGATCTGCCACTGCCTTAACTATCCAAAATTCTTTTTCTTTCTCTCCAAAAGGGCACAAGACTCACATTGAAACCTGTCAAGCTTCATCTTCTTCCTTTCACCATGAATACCACCATATCGACACCTACACCTCCAACCACCATCAAACCCAAACCCAGTTCCCCTCACCCCATGGAATCACCATACTCCATCACATCCCCAACTTTCCCATCTCCTTAGAGCCCGTCGGCTGGTTCCTCAACATCGGCATCTACTCCTCAAATTGATCTTCCAACTTTACTTGCCAACATAAGGGGAAGATACACTATTGCTCCGAATCCCTCTCTATCTTCCTCACCGGTTGATTCTCTTGACGGTGTGCCCGAGCAAGATGATTTTGATGACCAGGTCCCTACCAAACCACCGTCCTTTTCCGATTCTGACAATCTTGACGATATGGTGCCTCTTGCTGCTCTAAAAAGAGGTACTCGGAAACGTACTCTGGTCAAGGATTTTTCTTCCACTCCGGTGACCAAGAAATCATGTACTATTGGTCTAGCTTCTCGCACCAGGGCCCGTTGTCAAATTCAAGAAAATGTTGACTACTTGTTACCTGTACCTTCAGCCACTGCATATAAGCCCAAGGTAAAGGAGTTTGATGAGTGCAAGTTGCTTAAAGGAAAAATGGTGGTTCCCTCTGAGAATGTGCATATGGTGACTCTTTGGTATAAGATTCAAGCTCAAGGGCGGGGAGGGCTTTTTACTGATACCGAGGCAGTGTGTGCTCGATCAAAAGTTGTCACATTCTTTCGTCATATTACTTTCTCTTATGATTTCACTACTAGTAGAATTGGGAATGTCATGGTGAATATTGCAGCACGTACTTTGGGCTCTGTGTTGAAAATTCCTTAAGAGGGTTTTTCTTCCTACCAAAAGAATAGATGGCCTGAGCTTTCTCCTTCACTGAAACCCTTGGACATAGTTCGAAAATTCTCTAACAACCCCTCTGTGCTGTCCTATTAAAAAATTCATAAGTAATCCATGTCTGACTATCATAAATACTTGCTCTCTTTTGTTATCAAGAACTTGATTCCAAGCCAGGAGCGTCATGATGTTGCCTCATATCTTGATTTAACTCTTATGGAGCTTTTGGATAGGGAGTTGCCTATAAATTTGCCTGGGTTAATGATGTCCTATTTGGTTAAATTTGTGGATGATGTTAAGCAAAATCATGCTCTGGCGTATGGGTTTCTCTTAACGAAGGTGTTTGCTAAACTCTATGTTAAGTTTACTACTCTTGAGTCCTACACAATTTATGATGCATTGGATTATTATGAGACTCGTGGTTCTCGTCAAGAGGTCAATGTGGAAGTTCTGGATACAGTACCCTCAGTAGCTCAGACTTAGGTTTCTAGTGATAATGAGAGGCTAATGGCTGAGAATGCTCAGCTTCGACAGGAAAATGCTAACTTGGGGGACCAACTGACTCGCAATGAGGAGATGGAATCTGCTCGTCATGCTAAACTTTTAACTCTTATCAAATCTCTGTCTCCAGTGTCTATGTCCTCTCCTGATGTTGCTACTACCTCCTTATCCCTTGCCCCTGCTCCTTAGCACGTGTTGTCATTGTCATGAATGGTTTTGCTAGTATTTTGGTTTAGTTTTTGGGTTGACTGATTTTTTTTATTGTTTGGTTCGGCTGTTACTAGTGATGGTCACTGATTGTTTAGTATAACTAATTGCCTGATGCGTTGATAGCTATTGGCTGCTTCTTTTATTTCTTTTCATTTCATCTCTTATCTTGGTTTGTTCCTTTTCACTGATGCCAAAAGGGGGAAGGTTATGCTTGAGAATTGGTTTTTGCTTAATTAATTGATTAACAGAAATGAGCATACATATAGTCAAGCATATTTTTATTTGTCATCGTTAAAAAGGGGAAATTTGTTGGAATTAGTTTTAATGATATTTGATGATAAGATAAAAATTATGCTTGAAACATAAATGTTAGGCCGATTACTAATTGGTATGTGATTTCCACAAAACGTGCGCTACTAATTGGTTGTTGTAGTGTCTCGAATTATTTACAGGAAATATGAGAAAGGAACCAAAAGTCAACAAGGACTCTATAAGGAAAGAATTAGATTGTTCGCTGGAAAGGAAAGAGAATATTTTGTTGAATCCTAGAAGGAGTCAACAAGATCTTTCAAGAAAGGAAAAGGAGTCCAAAGTTTCCTTCTTCTAGTGGAAGGCAAATTGGGCATTCATGTGTTATAAATAAAGAGTCTACCACGTCCAGCAAGTCATTCACTCAAAAAGATCTTCAGCAAAGTCCATTGTTCTTGAGCTTTCAATTGATATTCAAGTTGAAAAACAACTGATCAGTGCTAGAAACTATCCCCTGAGTATGTTCCGTTACTGTCTAGGTCTAGGGTCAATTTGTAGTGAATCATTGAACGTGTTTTATTTCAATTCTATTTTTTCTTCAGTTGCAATTGTGTTAAAGTTCATCTTGTTAAACTAAGGGTAGTTTATATAGGTTAGGAACTTCATAAAGGCTTAAAGGTAGGTCCTTGGATTGCGGGGGTATGCAATCCGAATTGGCTCAGTGTTTAGTGGAGTTTAGTTGAAATCCTACTAGGGAGTAGGTCGTGGTATTTACACCCATTCAAGCCTGGATGATTTTCCACATAAAAATTCTTGTCTCTCACTTTATTTTCTACACTTTATTATTTCTGCTTGAATTAGGCTAATGCTTAAAGGAACATAGTTCAAGTTTGTTCCCGTCGTAAATGTAAATTCAAGTTATATTTTAATTTGTGCAAAAATCTGTTAGACCTAATTCCCCCCTCCCCCGAAGGTCTAATCTAGGAGTCATTATTATAACATAAAGTATGTTATATGTTATTTTTATGTTTTGGTGATGTAATAGAGGAAAAAGAATAAAAAATAATCAGTTTAGATAAAAATTAAAATTTCCGCATAGTTGGCGGTCATAGGACCATGCGTTTGTTCAAAGCATGTAGTGCTCGCAGGTATTGATCCTATGTAGTTGACCATTTCTATAAACCTAATTTTTCAAAATGCATGCAAGATGGCCAATCAATGTATTTAGAATTCGCCATTTCGAATTTTGTGCGTCCTACCAAGAAGTCACGATCCAAATAAGGCATCTAAGCCACGACAGGGCGCTTGACGAGTTACTACCCATAGGTGAATCCTTCTAAGCTAATCATGAGAAATATACAAAGTGTAACACCCATTGCTGAGTTGGTAATTTACCAACTCATTAGACTCTAAAACTTGAGTTTTTGTTTCGTTCCCGAGTTGATTATTTGGATTTTATGCCCTTTGTGCTTTTGTTGTGTGCAGATGCCTAAGTTTGAAGAAAAGAGCAAAAAATGGAGAAAAAAGGAGGAAGTGACAATGAGCGGCAGGTCACAGGTATTGATCGGCGAAGCACCGGCTAAAGTCCAAATGTCATTGCCTCAGAGGTTGAATGCCACCGGTGGTTCACGACTTGCAAAAGGCGAATCGCTTGTTTAGTCGCCGAATAACACTCAAGAATTATGGTAATGGCTTGAAGATCCGGCGTTTCTTGAATTGGCATCGGCAAAACACCGGGTGAACTGCTGGTGTTCACTCGAAATGAGTGTAATAAAAGAACAGACACCTGACGGTTCAAGAATTTCATTGGCGAACCGCCGGTACCTCCGTCGATTGCAGAAAGGTGCTATTAAGGGTATAAACATCCATCACTAAAAAAGAGATGATAATTACCCTACTTTTCAGGGTATAAATAGAAAAAGAAGTACTCTATACTGGGGAGAGCAGAAGGAGAGATAGATATAGAGAGATTGAGAGAAAATCCAAGTTGACATCGCATCATTATTTCTTCTTTCAACTGAAGACATTCTTATAGCTGAGAGAAAGATATTTTGATTGAAATTTGTAGAAAATACTCTGCTTTATTTTCTTCTTCGGTACTAGTAAGTTTCAGCTGTAGTTGAGGATAATTGTGAATTTGATTTATCTACTCTTACTATTGAATTAATGATGCTATTGGTGAATGTGTTTTTGAATTTCTTAACTATGAGTAGCTCATATCATTAACTAGAGGTGTGTGATGATGAATACTTAATTGGATTGGGTATTGCTAGAGTCATCTTCATATTGTTCAATTAAGTGTAAATCTATTAGATTCCCTTCAATCTATTAATGGAGATTCATTGATGATGATATGGGTCTATCTATTCTTACTTGATTGTTGCTTCGGAGAGAATATTTAAGTATTGGAAGGGAATCTAGTAGTGGTCATGGATAAGAGATTGTAAAATTAAGCTAGAAATAGCTGGATTTACTTCCTCATTCCTAATTGGCAGCTAATAGCTAGGAATAGTGCAGTTGTTAATCCAAATCAATTCTGGTTGAGCTAAATTGTAGCTAGATGCTGATAAAACTCTAGCAAGGGGTAGTCAATATGTTGAGAAGCTGAGAATACCTATTTCCCGAGATTATTTACCCTTGTTGAACTTATGAGATGACCTGGCCTATCCCGATCCATTTAGTATTTCATCTACACCGCACCTCTAGTATTTCACACTATTGTCAACAACTTAGCTGATCTTGAGATTTTTAGTTCATTGAATCAACCTTTGTAATTCTTTGCAAAGTTCAACTCACCCAAATTTTCTTTATTTTTATATTAAATCTACGTGTTGCAAGCTAACATTAATTTCTCAATCGATGCTTGAAGTTATCATTCCCTAGTCCTCATGGGATTCGACCCCAGCACTCATCGGGTTACTTGTTTTGATACTTCGAGCGTGTATATTCTTTGAATTAAGGATATATTTTGGATTTTATCAAAAAGGGTGTCATTGTCGAGCACTTGATATTCTTGTCTTGATTGTTAAGTTGTAATAGTTGTGCATCATAGCTACTTGATTTGATTTTTTTCTGTGTTGTTAGGATCTCAACCACATGAGCCATCACTCCCAAGAAGGGGATAGCTTAGTGGAGCGTAACATGAAACTTGAAGAAGATAATCCGATGATGCCGGAAGTTGCAGGAGCCATTCCTCTTCTACCAATAGTAGGGAATGTGGTATTTCATGTCACTAGAACCATGTTGCATTTGTTGCAAATGAAGGGGATCTTTGGCGGCAAGCCAAGTGAAGATGCAAATCAACATTTGAAGAATTTCTTGGATATCTACCAGCCTTTCAACATTACGAATATTAGTCAAGAGTCAATCAGGTTGACTCTTTCCTTTCTCATTGACGGGGGGAGCAACGATGTGGCTAGAGGACCTTCCTTCGGGGTGTTTGACTTCGTGGAAAGTGTTAACCGAGGCTTTCCTAGATCAATTTTTCCCTCCCTCAAAGGTGCTACAACTGAGGGATGATATTACAAACTTCTGACAAAAATAAGGAGAGCCCTTGCATGAGGCATGGTTGAGGTTTAAAAAGAAGGTTGCCCAAATTATGGATTACCGGATGGAGTTCTTCTCCAAAGCTTAGACAGGGCCCTTGATTCAATCAACAAGTCCGTTGCCAACAACCTAGATGGAGGTTCTATTATGGACCAAACATATGGGTTGGCCAAAGCTCTCCTTGACCAAATGACAAAAACCAATATGGCTTGGCACACAAGGGAGACAAATATGTCCACACATGAGATCAACTCAAGTGCATTGGCGGCGGAGCTGCAAAAAAGGAATGATGAGCGGGATGAGACTCTTGCCAAGATGATGACATAATTAGAATTGATGACCAAGCACCCTAAGTTCTTGGAGAGAAAATACTCGAATACTTGGACATAATTCATCATTGTTCTTGGATTTTTGACAAGTAATTGTGCAATTGACTCTTGGGTTCTTCTTTCATTAATATTATAAGTCTTCAACTATATTTTCTTCCATAGAATCTGATTTTATTCTTGCATTTATAAATAGATAAACCCTCCGTAACTAGGGTTGTGGGAACCATGATGGAATAACGAGCTAGGGTTAACATAGAGTAATTCTAAACCAATATTACCAATGTGAATTCTTATATTGTTGTTGTCTTCATGTTTAATATTTCTTAACGGTGCTCAACGTTAGGACTAACCCGAATTCTCTTCTTGCTTAAACCTAGGGAAGTAGAGATTTGAAAAACAAAAGAACAACAAAGCCTTGAAATTGAGTTTCATTGAATAGCTTGAGCTGCGGTCACAAGAGAGTTAATTTGGAACTATTGATAAAGTTTAAAGTGAAATCGCTCATGAGACCTAACCCAATGATTGAGTAGAGTCATCTAATAGGGATGAATCAATCGTTTAGATGAGCATAATTTATCAGTTTTACAGGATATGTATTTAGATATATCACGAGTGTAACAATCTGACCTAATTAGGAAGCCATGGGGATCACTTCCCTAGTTGATTGTATAACTATTGATCACAACTCCATTTCGAAATACTATTACTTGATTTCAAATCCCCCCTTTAGAAAATAATTGAACTAAAAAGTTTGAACACTAGCATTAGTGCAACACGCTTAAATTTCCTAAGATCATATTCGAGGGTTGAATTAGAGAAAAAAGAAAAAATTGCACCATGTCACAAAACTAGTTGTTCAGTGACTCGTCAAGTGATCTGACGGGTCGTTACATGACTTGTTAGGTGGTGACAAGTTAGTGAAAATGTTACCTTCTGAAAGTTATGACGGATGGTGTAATAAATCATTAAGTATCCCCACAATTCGTTTAGTCAATTCTTAAGTGTGTAGTGGTGGGTAAATTGTAAATATCTAGTGTGCTTCATGAATTGAGGAACGAGTGATCGAGTCACCTGAATGACCCGTTAAGTGACTTTTTGAGTTGGAAAAAATCGGAGGATAACTTTTTGGCTTAAGTAGAGACGGGTCAGACCATGACCCATTACTTGACCTGACGGGTTGTCAAGTTAGTTGTCGGGTCTGGCATGGTCATTTTTCCAGTTGCTTCATTAAGGGTGTTTCATAATTTATAAGTTCCTAACTCCTAAACTAAGTCATTTTGAGTATAAGAAGAAGGGTTTTATAGGGTTTTACTCATCCTAAGCCCTCATTCTCCTCCTAACATTCTCATTAGAAGATCAAAGCCTAAAGTGAAGCAAGAATTCCCCATCTTCATTCTCTTCAATCTCTCTTGGGTATCAAACCCTAGCAAGAATTCTTCAAGCCCAGGTATGTAAGGCCATGGATAGGGGATTTCTTTCATCCTCATGTCCAATTTCTTCTCTAATTCTTCAATTCAAGTCTCCCATTAAGTGTATTATAATTTCTTGGATTTTAACCCAATTCTATACAAATATTCATACAATGTCTATGGGTCTAATTCTCCCATGTCCCTAAGAAGAAGGGTTTTAGAGGGTTTTACTCATCCTAAGCCCTCATTCTCCTCCTAACATTCTCATTAGAAGATCAAAGCCTAAAGTGAAGCAAGAATTCCCCATCTTCATTCTCTTCAATCTTTTTGGGGTATCAAACCCTAGAAAGAATTCTTCAAGCCCAGGTATGTAAGGCCATGAATGGGGGATTTATTTTATCCTCATGCCCAATTTCTTCTCTAATTCATCAATTCAAGTCTCCAATTAAGTGTCTAGTAATTTCTTGGATTTTAACCCAATTCTATACAAATATTCATATAATGTCTATGGGTCTAATTATCCCATGTCTCAATTAATGATTTAACACTAATGTGGAAGATTTTACTTTTAATTTAATTATAGATTCAGATTTCAAGTTATTAGAAGTTATTCCCTATTATGCATATTTTATGAATTTCAAGCTTATGATAACATGATTTCAAGCATGATGAGTTATTTAGCATGCATGAATATTTATGAATTCTTAACTTATGATTCCATGATTTTGAATTAGGAAGCCTATTTCAAGTATGTATAACTTCATGACTTGGGCAAGCCCATGCAAAGTTAAGTATGCTTGTCATGAGTTTAGCCAAGGCTACAAGATGAGTTTATGAAATATTTCTAAGTCAATACACCTAATATTAAGATTTAAGCTATTTTTTTTAATATGATCATATAAGCATTATGCATGTTTTGGGAGTAGTATCTAGCACCGAGTAGGCTAGGGATTCCCAGGACCCCGGTCTCGGAACTATGCGCCAACGTAGGATATATTCTTATCGGGACCTGTCAAAAGAGTGCTTCCCCGGCCCGAGAGCATACCCGATATCACACCTCATTTGTCCTTTGCCCTAGCAAGGCTTAGGATGGCTCTCCTCCACATGGGCAAGATGTGGGATCATCATGCACTCATACATGATGGTTGTCGGTTATGACGAGCCTCTCACTATTTCTCATAATTTCATTTATACATGTTTATGACTCATGATATTATGTTTTATAGCAAATTTGAACCATTCATTAGTTTATGAGCTTTGGCTTATGATTTCAATATTGACAAGTTATATAATTTCTATTTTTAAACCTAGGGTCATTATGTTCAGATTATGATGAATGATCTTGGGCAGATTTATATGCCCAAGTGATGCTCAAACGTATCATTTTCGTCTTGTTTATTGTGCAATGTGTATACATTTTCATGTAATTGTTTTAAAATGTGAATTTATACTAACCAAGATGATTAGCATTATTTTGTAGGTAAAACATGATTTTAGGAGCTAAAATGCATGTTGGAACAATATCAGAGTTGGACTTGGATGCGAGCACGGAAAAGACATTGGAATGCACAATGTAAAGGGGCTCCGCGATGGAGTCGTGCCACGCTACCATCGCGGAGGCACACTGCATGGAGGATGAATTAATTTGGCAATTTCCAGTGAAGCCTCGCGACAGCTCCGTGGCATAGAGGCAAGCCTCCGCGTTGCATGCCGTGCCACGTTGAGGCTATAATCCCGGACCCTGGATTTCCAGTGAGGGTCCGCGTCCACGCCGTGTCACGAAGGCAGTGCTCCGCGTTGGCCTCCGTGACACGTTGCTTGTTATTCTGGGAAAAATTCCCAATAGTATAAATAGAACACTTAGGCTTATTTTTAAGAAATTCAGACTTGGTGGAGCAAGGACGTGGGTTAGAGGTAGTTGAGGGACGAAAAAGCTAAGGGATTTTCTCTCTTCCTTTCTTCTTTCAATCAATTGTTTGTATGATTAACACTTGTTTTAGGATGATTAATCCACAAATGAGTGGCTAATTCTCTTCCTTGCTGAGGTTGTGAACAATGGTGATGAATTTTGATTATTGAATTGTATGGTTTTTCATCTTCTTCTTCCATGTTGTTCTATTAATTGTTGTTTCTACTGCATTAGTGTGTGGCCGACATTAATGTACATCTAAAAAGTCCAATTTCACTCGAGAGAGCAAGAAATTGGAAAGTTGTGAATTAATAGGGTATTGTTCTTAACTTGATTTGGGAAAATTGGGTTTTGATGTGCTTTCCTGATAGAAATATACTTGAAAGCCGTATTAGTCAATTTAGGAACCGGAATTGTATTGCTAGGTCATAAATTGCATTTGATCACAGAAATGTAGACGAATGGTTTATGATTCTAAAGTGAGATTAAATACGAGAGTTTTAATCTCTAGGCTAATGTTCTTGGCTAGCAATAGGAAGAGAAGAATAACCAAATTATGATTATAATCAAGTTCATTACTTGTTCTTAACCTTGGCATGCTCATATCCATAGTTTCAATTCACAGTAAATATTTGTTAATAGTTTTAGTATATAATTTATAAACAAAAATTCTTTAACTTTTGGTTACGTTGTTGTCAGCATAATTAGAGGGAAGCTAGAATATAGTATACTTAATCAATTTTACCTATCCAGACTCTCCTTGGTTCGATAATTGGCTTACTTAGCCACTTTATTACTTGTTTGACCACATGCACTTGCGTGTCGGTTTTAACCTATAAGCAAACACCCGAACAAGTTTTTGGCGCCGTTTCCGGGGAGACTAGGCAATTGGTGAAATTGTGTTAAGTGTAAATTTACTGTATTTTTGTTTTATTTTCTTAAATGTTGACAACTTGGTCTTAGCCTGTATTTTGCAGACTTGATTTCTGTGAACACTGGCAAAGGACAAGGAGCTGGTGGAATCTTATCCAGAGCCTGAACGGGAATTTCATAGTAAACGCAGAGAAGCTCTACAAAAGAGGCTGCAGTTGCTCAGACAGTCTATTATGGAGCAACAAAATCCACTGGTTGTGAGGGCAGTGTTAGTGCCCGACGAAGCAGCAGCAAGGACGGTTCGCGAGGTGGCAATCCCACATGCCAACAATGTACATTCAAGTATCTGCAAACCAGAGCCTGGAGGGAGATTTGAATTAAAGCAGAATATGGTGCAACTTTTGCACACAAGCGGGCAATTTACCGGTCTCCCTCATGAAGACCCACAACAACATCTCCAGAATTTTTTGGAGATAAGTGACACTTATATACCCGCTGGAGTGTCACCTGATTATGTTCGGCTCACCCTATTTCCGTTTTCCTTACTTGGTGAAGCCAAGAGGTGGTTAAAAGCTGAACCACCAAATTCTATATCAATGTGGGATGATCTTGCACGGAAGTTTTTGATAAGATTTTTTCCCTCTGGTAGAACAACCAGACTTAGAAGTCAAATTCTAAGTTTCAAACAGAGGGAGGGAGAAAATTTATATCAAGCCTGGGAAAGATTTAAATCCATGTTGCGGGACTGTCCTCATCATCATCAGTCCAATGAGGTGTTGGTACACACATTTATTGAGGGTTTGGAACCCCATACTAAAATTTTGTTAGACTCAGCAGCTGGAGGGCAAGCGCTGGAAAAGACTTATGAGGAGTTGTACACTTTGCTCAACCGGATTTCACAGGGCAATCCAGAATGGAATGCTGACTCATCTCGAGGTGGAGCAAGGAAAGCAGCAGAAGTGCTTGAAGTGGATGGATTTACAGCTATCGCTGCACAGATAGCTGCCTTGCAGAATCAGTTAAACAACCACTTCAGCAATATGAATTTGAACCAGCCTTCAGCTTCAGTCAATGCGGTCCAGCAAATGTGGTGTGAAGTGTGTGGTAGCAGTGAGCATTTAGCTGAGTGCTGTGGAGCAAACCCAGATTCGGTTAACTTTGTGGGCAATGCACAAAGAAATCAACAGCAGTTTGGTAGTGGCTACAACTCAAATTGGAGGAACCATCCAAATTTTTCGTGGGGTAGCAACAACCAACAAGGCCAAAGTTTGGGTCAGGGTATGCACAGGAATCAAGGAGGGCAACAGAACTACCAATCTCAATTCAGAAATCACAATGCCCCTCCTCCACCACCATTACCGAGCATTGAGGAGATGTTCAAGACCATGATCGCTAATCAGGCGCAATTGCAGGCTGACTATGTTAAATTGGCAGCCGAAGTGAAGAATAATCAATTAGCGACCAAGGCTCTTGAGTATCAATTTGGGCAATTTGCTAGTGCCCAAAACACAAGGCCCAGAGGAGGACTGCCTAGCGACACGGATCCTAATCCGAAGCAGGTAAATGCAGTGACCACGAGGAGTGGTTTGCTGCTAAAGGAGGTGGAACCGGAGAGATCACCTCAAAAGTCAGGAGCAGCAGATGTTGAGGGAGAGCAACTTGCGGATAAGGGGAAGACCAAAGAAGCTGAATCAGAAAGGCCTCCACCCCCATTCCCTCAACGACTCAAGAAACACAAGGAGGAGGCGTGTTTCAAGAAATTTATGGAGGTGCTTAAACAGGTACATGTTAATTTACCTCTTGTTGATGTCTTGCAGGGAGTGCCAAAATATGCTAAATATATTAAAGACATCGTGGCCAACAAAAGTCATCTGACTGAGTATGCCACGGTAGCTTTGACGGAGGAATGCACTTCCCGGATCCAAAATAGACTGCCTACGAAGCTGAAAGACCGTGAAAGTTTTACTATCTAGCTTAGAATTGGGCAGAGTATCCGAGCTCATGGATTGTGCGACTTGGGGGCGAGCATAAATCTGATGCCATCTTCGGTATTCAGAAAGTTAGGTCTAGGGAGTCCTAGACCTACAACCGTAATCTTGCAGCTAGCAGACAGATCCTTAGCTAGGCCGGATGGCATTGTTGAGGATGTGCTTGTGCAAGGGGGATCCCTCATTTTTCCGGTCGATTTTATTATTCTGGATTTTGAACCAGATGCTGAATTCCCATTTATTTTGGGACGACCCCTTTTTGGCAACCGGAAAAGCATTAATCGACGTGGCTGCGGGTCAACTTACAATGTGAGCACATGACAAGGTAGAGGTGTTCGATGTGTACAAAGCACCCAAGCTCCCGATGGTAAATGAGGAACTCTCGGTGATCAATGTAATTGATCATAGGAATGCTAAGCACATGAGTGATTCCCGAGAGTTGATGGGAAGACCACCAGATAAAGGTGAGCACTACTGGGGGGAGGACAATGATCGTGAAAAATCGTCCATCACCCTAGTGGATAATTGAGCATAAAGGACGTCGAGCCGCGACGATAAACCAGGCGCTGCACGGGAGGCAACCCGTGGAAAATATTTTTTCTTTTGTTTAGTAAAGTGTAAATAGTTTTTATTTTTTTAATTTGTCTTTTTCTTGAGTTAGTACAAATTTTTTGTTTTAGTTAATATTTTTCATTTTAGTTAGGGAAATCTATTAATCTAACCAATTTTGTTTAGTAAGGTGATTTTCAGGTCAAACGGAGAAAAATATACGTGGAATCGTGAAGGAAAAGGCAAGGTATGAAAAAATGAATAAAATGAAGAGACAGTGCACTGGGGCGATGGCTCCGTGTCACGGAGGAAGGGCTCCGCGTTACCCTCCGTGACACGTTGAGGTTAAATCTGGATTGTTTAAAAATTCCAGAGGACCAGCGCGTTAGCTCCGTGTCACGGAGGAGGGGCTCCACGTTACCCTCCGTGACACGTTGCCCTATATTTTGTGACGGGTCACACCGGGTTGCCGGGTGACCCGCGTATTTCTTTCATTTTAAACCCCGAATTTTTGCCCTTTTTCCCCATTTCCTCTCTTCACCGCGACCAAACACCTAAGTTCCCTCTCCCAACCAACGTGCCACGCTACTAAGCAAACAATTTGTCAAGTTCCTTCGGTTATTCAACGTAAAGGTATGTTTTCCTCATTTCTCTTAAGTTTTTGGCGATTTTAGTCGAATTTGAGCATGGGAGGTGAGATAAATCACCCTAATTAGCAATTTAGCATGAAATTGAATTATTCTTTGATTGATAAATGTTCGGAATGTTGTAATTAGCGTTTGAACTTGTCGATTGCGTGAATGATTCGAATTTGATTGTAAAATTGAATTCTAGGGCTGGGGTTGTTGAAATCGAATTGGGTGACTTGATAAATTGGTGAATTATATGCCGGGGTGTGTTTGTGAATTGAGATAAGTCGTTGTAAATATTGTTTGAAGGTAATAGACGATGAATTCTCAGGTTTTGGGAAAATGTAAAAATTGTTCAAATTGGTTTGGTTATTTGGATTCGTATGTATATAGAATTTTTGTCGTTGTTTTTGTTTGTTGTTTTTGTTGCTAAGTGCGATGGTTGAATTGCTAGCGATGGTAGGATTGGGATTAGCTGTATGAAGTCTGAGTAGTACGCTAAAAGTTAAACTGTCGAAAATTTTTTGTGAACGCACTAAGCATAAATTGTATAGTTGTTTGTGTTTGGGTTGTAAATAAAGTGTTCCTTGCCGTAGTGTCGTAAAAGTAGCTAAGGACTAAGTGTGGGGTAAACTTAGTTAACCCGACCTTAGCCGAAGTTAATATGCATTTAGCTTGACATTGTGCTTGTTTATTTATGTTGACAGGTACAATGGCGAGTAGGCAGGATAAGGGTAAAGGTGCTTCTACTTCAGGCACCGGGAGAAAATGACTGAGACTGGGCACTGCAGTCCCAGCTACACCAGCTGTTCCGCGCGGCCAACGCCGCCAGTACGGAACGAGGTGGGTGACCGATGAAGGGAAGAAGTGGTACGCTAAACATAAGGAGAATAAGTACTTCCCTGAGGAGCATATTGCACGGGAACCACTAGTACAGGAGTTCCCCCATATTGTGCAGAGAATCGAGGCAGCTGGGCTCAGCTTCATATTTCAGGAGCCCAAGGAGTGAAACCTACATTTATTCCGGGAGTTCTATGCAAATTGGAACCCGGCCATCAGAAGCCACACAATAAAAATCAGAGGGCAGATTGTCACTTTGGAACCCCAAAAATTAAATGCCATCATTGGAGCACGAGACACAGACGCCCACGTTCTCCGCCAGCTGAATATCACCCCACCATACGCCGATGTTAGACGCACTTTGTGTGGAGCTCGATCCACAGCCCGATGGAGCAGACATAAGGAAAGGGGTTACCATCAGACTCTGCCGTATTCTCAAATGAACAGGGAGGCAAGAATTTGGCTGAAAATAGTTTGTTCGTGCCTGATCCCGGGGGTGCACATGACTGATGTGACCCGGGACCGTGTGTGCCTGGTGTATGCCCTGATGAAAGGGCTAAAGATTAATGTTGGGGCGGTCATCATATCCGCCATGAAGAGAGCCCGACTACACCAGGGCCACAAGTATGGGTTCGGCGGACTCATCACCACCTTTCTCCGGGGCCTCGATGTCGAGGAAGAGGCTTTGGACTACATCCCGCAGTTGGAGCGGAGGGCCCTTGATGTGACCAAAACCAAGGCCCCCGACACCACACACGGGCCAGTGCTGACATTGGGTGAGCGACATGCTCGTGACGATCAGTACATGGAACGAATGTTTGGTATGCAAATGCTTCAGCTCCGGATTGGTGGGAGACCAGCCACGGAGGATGAGTTATGGCAGCTGGAGCTGGATTACCCATTTGGCGAGAACGCCAGAGCTTTGTGCCGAGTGGGGCCAGCCTTCGTTGAGCCCACTGACGATGATGTCCCCACGGATGAGGAGACACGTCGGGAGGACTCTGATGTGGAGTCCGATGACGACGATGGAGGTGACTCGGACATGGGCGATGAGGCAGCAGCACCGGATGAAGAAGTCGAATATTTCGACTGATCAGGGAGTTCCACCACCCGAAATTTTTGTGATTTTTAATTTTTGTGAACACTGGGGACAGTGTTCGATTTAAGTGTGGGGTGGGGAGTAGCTAGGTGCTGGGGCTGGGCTGATTTGATGTATGTTCTTCCTTTGTTTTGTATGTATGCTTATGTTTCCCTGTGGTTGTGAGTGCAAACTGATTTGTATTTGTATCTGTACGTATTTTTTGTGGTAATTGATGGTGTTGTGAAAGGTTGTGGTTGCCAGTGTAAATATTTTGTAAATTGTGTAAATATTTTTTTCTATCGAAATGATCGATATTTTTTAAAAATTTTGCGAAAATATTTTGTACATAGTAAAATATTTTGTAAATATTTTTCCATCGAAATGATCGATGTTTGCAAAAAATTTTCAATTTTTATTTTTGGGTTTCTCGGAGTTTGTTTTCGGTTCTTTTACTGAGAATAGTCCCATTGAACCGATGTCATAGTTAGTGACCGTTCCCTATGATGGATGGATGACGACCGTCTTAATGGAAATATAGTCGGTAGGAGTAGTGATTTTAATTAGTTTTCAGTTTTTTCTTCCTTTGGTGGATTGCATCACTGAACCTGTAGTTACTATATGGTTGTGAAATTATGGTTGCGTGTTGTAACTGATATTTAAAATGTAAAAATGATTCGTTTGAAAGCATGCAATTTTGTAAATATGTTGAGTTACCTGGGCTGTAGAATTTGATTCGATGTGATTGAGGCTTAATTTTTGAATTCATGTAATTGGCTAATTAAAGAGTCTGTGAATGCATCTTGAATCGAGCATGTGCATAAAGTGTGAAGTGAGGTATTGTTATTCCATGCTATTGTGAAGTGTCTAGAACTTGCCTGGTGTGTGTACAAAACGAAATGAAGGAGGTGTAGTGTTGGAAAGGATGTAGGCATTTCTTTGTTTTAACCGAGAGTTTCTATTTTTTTTTCTTGTCCTACTCTACCTTTTTATGTGACTGTATACCCTAGTCAGCCCGTTGAGCCTTTAGCCGATTATTTCTTTCTTTTGGCCAAAATTGTATAGACTAAGCTTTATTCCTTCTTTTCATTAGCCGTAAAGTCTATACAAAACTCTTAAGCGCTTAAGAAAAGAAAAATTTTCCCAAGGTGTCAAAGAGTGAGAATAGTGGAAAGAAAAAGAAAAGCAGAGTGAGGAAAGAAAAGAAAAGGTTGAAGAGGCACTTGTTATAATGAAATGATAATGAAGGTTCATGAAAAACCTTTGTTGTTGTGTCAAGTGTGTTTGATGAAATGGGCCATACGAAAGTAAACCAGCATGAATGGGATGATGAAAAAAGAAAAGAGAGAAACAATGTTCATGAGTTTAGGGGAATGTGTTGAAAGGCGCTTAAGGATGCTAGTGACTATTATTGGCTAATCCAATATATACTAGTTCCATAGCTTTCATTACAACCCATTAAAGTCCTACTTGATCTTACATTGCATTTCTTTATATTAGTGGAGTAATACACTAAGGGCAAGCCTATGGGTCATGACATGATGCATGTGAATTCTTTTGGGAGAGAGAGTGAAATTAATTTCTACATGCCCCTACTTGAATGTTTGTGTGTTGCATGAACATAAAGGGGAAGATTCTATTGAGTTGTGAGGGCACATGTTTGATGAAAGATTGATTTTCGTGTCGGATATCTTGATTAGCTGATTTGCATGAGTTTGCCGATATCGAGAGTCGGTTCTTAAAGTCTAGGAAGTCTTGATATATTAAAGGTCATTGCATTGTTAAGACCATGCATGTTTTCTTGTTGATTTACAATATTGAATGATCGGTATGACCGTAGCTTAAATTGTCACACCATAGTGGCAAAGGTTGAGATGTAATTTGCATGAGTTGTGTATGTTATGTTCGAGGACGAACAAGGATTTAAGTGTGGGGTAAGTGATCTTGGGCAGATTTATATGCCCAAGTGATACTCAAACGTATCATTTTCGTCTTGTTTATTGTGCAATGTGTATACATTTTCATGTAATTGCTAATAAAATGTGAATTTATACTAACCAACATGATTAGCATTGTTTTGTAGGTAAAACATGATTTTTAGGAGCTAAAATGCATGTTGGAACAATATCGGAGTTGGACTTGGATGCGAGCACGGAAAAGACATTGGAGTGCACAATGTAAAGGGGCTTCGCGATGGAGCCGTGCCACGCTACCATCGCGGAGGCACACTGCATGGAGGATGAATTAATTTGGCAATTTCCAGTGAAGCCTCGCGACAGCTCCGTGGCACGGAGGCAAGCCTCCGCGTTGCATGCCGTGCCACGTTGAGGCTATAATACCGGACCCTGGATTTCCAGGGAGGGTCCGCGTCCACGCCGTGTCACGGAGGCAGTGCTCCGCGTTGGCCCCCGTGACACGTTGCTTGTTATTTCGGGAAAAATTCTCAATAGTATAAATAGAACACTTAGGCTTATTTTTAAGAAATTCATACTTGGTGGAGCAAGGACGTGGGTTTGAGGTAGTTGAGGGATGAAAAAGCTAAGGGATTTTCTCTCTTCCTTTCTTCTTTCAATCAATTGTTTGTATGATTAACACTTGTTTTAGGATGATTAATCCACAAATGAGTGGCTAATTCTCTTCCTTGCTGAGGTTGTGAACAATGGTGATGAATTTTGATTATTGAATTGTATGGTTTTTCATCTTCTTCTTCCATGTTGTTCTATTAATTCTTGTTTCTACTGCATTAGTGTGTGGCCGACATTAATGTACATCTAAAAAGTCCAATTTCAGTCGAGAGAGCAAGAAATTGGAAAGTTGTGAATTAATAGGATATTGTTCTTAACTTGATTTGGGAAAATTGGGTTTTGATGTGCTTTCCTGATAGAAATATACTTGAAAGTCGTATTAGTCAATTTAGGAACCGGAATTGTATTGCTAGGTCATAAATTGCATTTGATCACAGAAATGTAGACGAATGGTTTATGATTCTAAAGTGAGATTAAATACGAGAGTTTTAATCTCTAGGCTAATGTTCTTGGCTAGCAATAGGAAGAGAAGAATAACCAAATTATGATTATAATCAAGTTCATTACTTGTTCTTAACCTTGGCATGCTCATATCCATAGTTTCAATTCACAGTAAATATTTGTTAATAGTTTTAGTATATAATTTATAAACAAAAATTCTTTAACTTTTGGTTACGTTGTTGTCAGCATAATTAGAGGGAAGCTAGAATATAGTATACTTAATCAATTTTACTTATCCAGACTCTCCTTGGTTCGATACTTGGCTTACTTAGCCACTTTATTACTTGTTTGACCACGTGCACTTGCGTGTCGGTTTTAACCTATAAGCAAACACCCGAACAATGAATAACTTATGAATATGTATACTTTGGATTTATGGCTTTTAGAATATAGTCCTTACTCTCATGAACTTTCTTGATTTATATCTATGATTTAAGACAATCATTTTACTAGCATGTTTATTTACCTTACATACTCAGTACTTTCAAAGTACTGACTGCATACTCTATGCTATATCATCTCATGATATATACTTAGGTGATCCATCTTAGCCTCGTTGATAGCTCATTCCTAATCAGTCCAGTCCTATTACCACTTGGGTGAGTCCTCATTCTCCTGGGACGCTATCAGTTTTATGTCTTTACCACGTCTTTCAGTTTTAGACCTAGTGAGCTAGTTTGAGGTGTCCCATCAGCTCGTCATAGTAGTAGTGGCTTTTCAAACTATCATGTATAGACAATTCAGTGTTGTTGAGTTGTGTGTACCCTTTTGTCCTTATCATATGCACACTTCCACTTATATCATGTTCATGGTTTATTTCTACTTAATGAGGCTCTGTTTATGCTATTTATATACCATGGGTTAGCTTGGAGCCATTTGTGGTTCTAGGTCCCGTGTCTTGGTCTGGAGTCCCAGCTCGAGTCATGATAAATTTGGTTTCAGAGCCAAGGTTTAGTTGTGTCCTAGGGTGTTAGAAAGTCGCATTAAGTAAAGTATTTTCTACGGGTGTGAAACGCTCCACACTTATGGGGAGAAGGCTACGAGACGTTATAGAAAATTTCTCTTCTTTCCTGATCTATGTCGTGCGATGAAGTATCTCTCTCTATTCCTCTAACTCGTGCTATACACATTTGTAGAAATATGCCTCCACACCAAGTCAACGAGCGAAGAAATGACAACGGAAATGGCCATGGAAATGGCAATGGAGATGGGCATCAACCAACCCCACCAACTCCAGGAGATCCCTTGCCTGAGCAGGTTACTCATGCCAAGTTCAGGGCAGCTTTTCAAATTATTTCATAGGCTATGACAGCCTAGGTCAACCAATAGGCAGTGTCCCATGTCCACCAGAATGGAAATACAACAGTGGCGAGAGTGCAAGACTTCCTCAGGATGAACCCACCAGAGTTTCTTAGGTTAAAGATGGATGAGGACCTACATGAGTTCATAGAGAAGGTTCATAAGATCACCAAGATTATAGGGGTGATAGGAAAGGAGAGTGCAAACTTAGCCTCATATAAGCTAAAGGGGGTTGCACATATATGGTTCTATCAGTGAAAGGACAACAGGGGAGTTGGAATGGTTCCCGTGGGCTGGGATGAGTTTGTGACCACTTTCTTTGATAAGTTCTTTACTAGAGAGTTGAGAGAGGTAAAGGTAGCTAAGTTTGTCAATCTAAAGCAAAATAATATGACTATATAGGAGTATCCCTTGGAATTTACACAGCTGTCCAAGTATGCATCGGAAACGGTTGCTGATCTAAGGGCTCATATGAGTAAGTTTGTGAATGGAGTGGCAGATTTACCGGTCAAGGAGTGCAAGACTGCCATGTTGATCAATGATATAGATTTCTCCTATCAGATCATATATTCTCAACAAATAGAGGCGGAGCAGATAAAGGAGAAAGAGAGAGAGGCTAAGAGGGCCAGGACAAGTAGTCAGGGGAACATTCAGTTGAGATCCAGTGGTTCACATCTCCATAATTTCCACCAAAGGTTGTCAACCCCAACCCCCTCATCAGCCAGTCTTCCATCTAGACCTCGAGGAGATCAAAGAGGCAGAGCGTCACGCTCTAGGGGTTAGAGGAGCATGGCAAGCCCAGATATATGCTCAAAGATTATCCTTCAGCTAGGCAGGGCGATAGTAGAGGTCATGCCCCAACTACTACTTCAGCAGTTCCAGCAGCTCACCCATCTCAACAAGGCGCCTCTTCCAGTGTAGGTGGCGGTTAGCGCCAGAGAATGCACTATCATCTTGTTAGGAGCAGGAGGACTCTCCCGATGTGGTCACTGGTATATTATGAGTATTCCATCTTGATGTTTATGAATTGTTAGATCCAGGGTCTACTTTATCTTTTGTGACTCCTTATGTTGCTGTTAGTTTCAAAGTCAATTTCAAAATCTTGTCAGAACCCTTCTCAGTCTCTACTCCTATCAATGTGTCAGTTTTAGCTCGACAGGTATACAAAAATTTCCTTGTCATGATTCTTTAGAATGTCACATCAACCAATTTAGTGGAGTTAGATATGACTAATTTTTGTATTATTTTTTATATGGATTGGCTATATGCTTGTTATGCCTCATTCAATTATAGGACCCACAGGTTAGAGTTTCGATTTTCGAGTGAACCAGTCTTAGAGTGGAAGGATAGTTCAGTTGTGCCTGTAGGTCACTTTGTTTTCTATATCAAGGCTAGGAAGATGATCACTAAGGGTTATTTGTACATCTAGTTCAGTTCAAGGATGCTACATATGAGACCCCGACTCTTTAGTTTATTCCTGTTGTGTGTGAGTATCCAGAGGTATTTCTAGATGATCTACCAAGAGTCCCTCCTGAGCGAGAGATTAACTTTGGAATTGATCATCTCCCTGATACATAGCCTATATTCATTCCTCCTTATAGAATTGCTCCAGTCGAGCTAAAGAAGTTGAAGGATCTCTTAGAAAAATGTTTCATCGGGCCTAACAAGTCCCCATGGGGTGCTCCAGTTCTCTTTGTTCAGAAGAAGGATGGTTCCCTTAGGATGTGCATCAACTATAGATAGTTGAACAAGGTCACAATAAAGAATAAGTATCCCCTTCCCAAGATTGATGACCTATTTTACCAGCTTCAAGGTGCTAAGTGTTTTTCTAAGACAGACCATAGATCCGGCTATCACCAGCTCAGAGTTAGGGATAGTGGAATTCTGAAGATGGCCTTCAGGACTCGGTATGGTCACTATGAGTTCGTAGTTATGTCTTTTGGACTAACAAATGCTCCTTTAGCTTTTATGGATTTGATGAATAGGGTGTTCAAGAAGTATTTGGATATGTTCGTGATTGTCTTCATAGATGATATACTCATATACTCTTGAAGCGAGGAGGAGCATGTCGCTTATTTGAGGATTGTGTTGCAAACTCTCAAGGATCGCTAGTTGTTTTCTATATTCACCAAGTGTGAGTTTTCGTTGAACCAGTTGCATATTTGGGCTATGTAGTGTCTAGCGAGGGTGTGGAGGTGGACTCTCAAAAGATAGAAGCGGTGAAGAATTGGCTTAAACCTGTCAGTTCGATAGATATTAGGAGATTTTTAGGATTAGCTGGCTACTACAAAAGGTTTGTAGAGGGATTTTCATCCATTGCAGCACTGTTGACTAAGTTAACCCAGAAAAAGGTCAAATTTCAGTGGTCGGATGCTTGTGAGAAGATTTTTCAGGAGTTAAAGATTCGACTCACTTCATCCCCATTGTTGACCCTAACAGAGGGCATAGATGGTTTTGTTGTGTATTGTGATGCATCTAGATTTGGTCTTGGTTGTGTGTTGATGCAACATGGTAAGGTCATTGCATATGCATCTAGGAAACTTAAGACTCATGAGAAGAATTATCTGACGCATAACCTAGAGTTGGCAGTTGTGGTATTTGCTTTGAAGATTTGGAGGCACTATTTGTATGGGGTTCATGTGGATGTGTTCACAGACCACAAGAGCCTTCAGTACATGTTCACTCAGAAGGACCTAAATTTGTGGCAAAGGAGATGGCTTGATCTTCTCATGGACTACGACATGAGTGTCCTTTATCATCTGAGCAAGGCCAATGTAGTGGAAGATGCTCTTAGTAGGTTGTCCATGAATAGTGTGTCTTATGTCAAGGATGGGAGAAAGGAGTTGGTGAAGGATATCCATAGGCTTGCTCGTTTAGGGGTTTTCCTTATAGATTCTATGGATCGTGGTGTTATCATTCAGAATAGGTCGGAATATTCATTGGTGATGGAAGTCAAAGCTAGGAAAGATGAGGATTCTATCCTAGTGAAACTGAAGGAAGTTGTTTGGAATCACAAAATGGAGGTTTTCTCCCAAAGGGGAGATGGTGTACTCCGATATTAGGGCCGATTGTGTGTTCTAGATGCAGATGACTTGAGATTGTGGATGTTGAGCAAGACTCGTGTTTCTCAATACTCTATTCATCCAGGTGCCACCAAGATGTACCATGACCTACGGGAAGTCTATCGGTGGAATGGCATGAAGAAGGACATAACAGAGTTTGTGGCTAAGTGTTCAAATTGCTAACAGGTGAAGGTTGAGCATTAGAGACCTGGAAGCATGCTTTTAGGACATTATCATTCCTACATGGAAGTCAGAAGAGATCAATATAAACTTCATTATAGGCTTGCCTCGTACACGCCGATAGTATGACTCTATATGGGTGATTGTACACAGATTGACCAAATCATCCTGTTCGCGTCTTGTTGGGTATAACTACACGCAAGTGCACGTGGTCGAACAAGTAGTAAAGTGGCTCAAGTAAGCCAAGTATCGATCCCACAGGGACTGGACTAAGGTATCAATCTAATCAAGTGTCAATAAACTTTAACTCTAAACTGCAGACAACAGTGTGAAGAAGAGTTTGATATTTTGATTTCTAATTGTATGCTAAGTCTAAAACGAATATCTAACGTGAGTCTGAACTATAAGTATGAGCATGCTGAGGCTAATTTGAACTTGTAGAGAAATAAATTATCGATACAGTTTGGTTAATCTTTCCTCCGGCTGCTAGTCAAGAATTATTGCCTATGGATTAAAACTCTCGTATTTAACCCAACTTAAGAATCATGAACCTTCCACCTACATTTTTGTGATAAAATGAAATTCATGTTCTAGCCATACAAAATCGATTCCTTAATTGACTAACACGACTTTCAGGTATATCTCTATCCTGAAGGTAAATCAATTCTTAATTTTCCCAAATTAAGAAAAGATCATATCCTATCAATTCACAACTTTCCAATTTCTTGCTCTCTCGAGTGAAATCGGACTTTTTAGATATACATTAACGTTGGCCACACATTAACGCAGTAAGAACAAGAATCAATAGAACAACCATGGAAGAAAAGATGAAAAACCAATTTATCAATAATTACATTTCAATACCAATGTTCTTAACCTCAGCAAGAAGGGAATTTAGCGACTCATTTCTGGATTAAACATCGTTAAATGAGTGTTAATCATACAAGCAATTGAAATAAAGAAGAAGGAGATAGAGAAAAACCCTGAGATTTTCGTCCCCTCAACTGCCTGTAACCCACGTTCTTGCTCCACCAAGTCGGAATTTTTAAAATAAAACCTAGGTATGCTATTTATACTAGTGGGAATTTTTTCCGAAATAACAAGCAACGTGTCACGGAGTGCATCGCGGAGCTCTCCCTCTGTGACACGGAGGTAACCTGAAGGCTTTCTGGAAATTACCCTAAATCGACCCTTGGCAGCCTTCTTGCCGCGTTGGAAGCATGTACGTTGCTTGGGCAGCGCGATGGCATGCTGCTGGCGCGGGGCTGGCCTGCCATGGCACGTTGCTGCCGCATCTGCTCACTTGCCATGCCTACTCCTTGCCGACTTCCTCCGATTGCTTCCGACTCCATTCCTTTCCTTCACCAACTTATAAATTAGTTCCTCCAAATCATTGAAACCTACAAAACAAGGACTAATCATGTTGGCTAGCACATATATTCACTTTTATATAAAATTACATGAAAATGTATAAAATAACTTAGATAAAAAAGACTAAATTAAGGTGTAAAGCATCACTCGGGCATGCTATTTTTGCCCACGATCACCTACCCCACACTTAAAGTCTTGTTTGTCCTCGAACAACCTATTACATCTCATGCATATGGAGACTCACCCATAACTCATTTAGCAAGAATATTCAAGCTACGGCTATAATGATTAAGCAAGATAACAAGCTAAAAATAGAGCATGCACGATTTGATCATTGCAATGAAGTACAACTATGTTAAGACTTCTTAACCTCAAGAATCGACTCTCAATCTTAGCAAACTCATGCAAATCAACTGATTAAGAAATCTGACATGAACTATATCCTTCATTTAACATGTGCCCTCACGGAAAGAGAGTTACCCAATTTCACACGAAAAAACAATTTTTAAATCACAACATGTGTCGGTACATGAATAGAATTACGCTCACTCTCACAAACAATTCACATGCATCATGTAATGACCCATAAGCTTGCCCTTAGTGTTTTATTCCACTAATTTAAGGATGTATGAATGTAAGATCAAGTAGGACTTTTTAGGTTGTAATGTAACTCAAGTGCGGGTAGGTACTATTATGGCCAGTAATAGTGACTATCTTTCCTAAGAGCTTTTAATACATCACGCCTTCATTACGAACTTCCCTTCCCTTACTTCACCTTTTTCTCCTTTCAGTTTCTTCTTCCTCTTATGTTCCCCCCTTTATTTAGGCATTTTTAACTTATTAGTAAGGAGTTCTATAAATAATTTTTCATTAATTTGTTTTCTTACTCCTTACTAATACTCAACCATTTTCACACAAGTGCACCTTTGTCCTTTTCTCACTTCTACAACTTGCTACTTTTCCTTTCTTTTCATTCTTCTCACTCCTTTACTCCTTCGGATTTTTTCACTCAAGCGCTTAGGACTTTTGGATCAAGTTCAAGGCTAATGAAAGAAAAAGGATTAAGCTTATGTTGCAGCTATCAAAGAATAGGCTCACGGCTCAATGGGGCTAACTAGGATTAATTTTTCAAGGTAGGTAAAATGATGGATAAAAATTTGGTTCATTCAAAGAAATGCCTAAATCATCTCCTACAATTCACATCCTTCATTTCATTTTATAAACACACAAGGGAAGTTCTAGACAATCCACAATAGCACAGAATACTCAAAAACCTTACACTCATGGCACATGCTCGATTCAAGACACATTCAGCAGACTCTTACTCAGCTAATCACAAGAATTCAAAATTAAGCTTCAATCATATTTAGTCAAATTCAAGAGCCTAAGTGTCTCAAACAAAGTTATACACCTGCATGCCTCAACCCTGAACATACTTGCGTCTTACAATCATTTATATCCCATAACAAGAACATCAAGCATCGATTAGCTACGGGTTCACAAACCCACAACCTATCGACTCATTTTTCCTCAAGACGGTCGTCATCCATCCATCGTTGGAAACAGTTCCTAGCTATGACTAAAAACATTATATACAGACAAAGAAAAGAAAAAGAAAATTTTCATTCTTCGGTTCAAAGACCCCCCGTCGGAAAAGAACCGAAAAGAAAAACCAACGGGTGATGAATTCATGCTTGACTCCCAAAAATTTCCAAAAATTTGCAATTTTCTCCCAAATTTCACACAAGCATCACATTCACCAAAAATCGTTAAGCACACAAAAATTGAAATTTTCAAGAAATTTCCCGCACCCCACACTTAAATCATGCTATGTCCTCATAGCATTAAATTAACATTTAAAGAGGGTGAGAAATACTCCCTGAGGCCTTTAGGCCAAGCTACAACATGCTTTTCTTCAACTTTCACAAGTGGGTGTTTGACCCCACACTTTTTCTCTTCCATTCTTGCTAGCTTCCTCCTCCAAGGGTAATCAGACTTCCCCTCCATATGTGCTTAACTTTCCACCAAAACACCACAAGATGAAAATAAACAAAAATCAACTCAAATGCAAGAAATTAAAATGGTACCTGTGGTACCCTTGGGTTGCCTCCCAAGCAGCGCCTGATTTTACGTCGCGGCACGACGTAACAAGTTTCACCACTTTTTCCTCCACCTTGAGGATATGAATCTCACCCCTAATTTCTTTTCTAATTTCCTCTTATGTTCTAGGGGTGGTGGTGAAAAATTGTAAGGACCAAGCAGTAGATGTTGCCTTTTGAACTTATTGGCCCTTAAGTAAGCGAAGTCATTTTGTCTCTCCGAGTTAGCAAATTTCAAAATATACGGGGCTTGGTCCTCCTCTAGACATTTCTCTATAAGCTTGGAAGACTCTATTTCTCGGTTGTCAACCAAACTTAATGTCGAAAAATGCTTCGAGTGTGGTCCAATAAACCTTAACTCTGAAACTGCATTGTGCTTGACCTCCTTACTTGTATACACCTTCTCAGCATCGACATCTATCTGTCCATTAATGTCAACTGGGGGATACTCTGTCTCTTCTTCCATGAATGGATTTTCCATAAGTGTGAGCCCCTCACGGGGACACTCAAGAGATTCTAATTGTTGGGCTTCATCCAAAAATTCACCCTTGTCTTCCTCTTGTAGTTCCTCTTGAATATCGGCTAAAACTATCACTTGCAATTTATCACAAGCTTCAGCCTCAGCAATCATCTCCGTGAGTTTGACGCTCATCCTTTCTAGAGCCTCTACATTCTCTTCTTGCTGAATTCTCAATACTGCCATCGCCTCCTTCATTGCTTCTGATTGCTCCAGGAGTTGTTTCAGCATGTCTTCTATTTGAGCTTGGCGTCCCATGTCCTCATTTTTAGCATACCTATATTCAGCAAAAACAACAGAAGGATCATAGTAGGGGCTTGGGGGAGGGGAATACGCATTCGGACAGCCATCCCAATGGCCATCTTGACCACCACATATATTGCACGTGTTACAGTGTTGCCACGAGTGGTGTCCTCCACAATTCAAACAAGATTCGCCAAAATATGAGTATCCACCATTTAAACCATTTGTATTCCACGATGTCATGTCAATAAGGGTATCCGAAAAAAGAAAAAAATAATAATAATAAAAAAGAATTAAAACAAAACACTAAGACCAAGTTGTCAGCACCTACATAGAATTTGTAAACTAACACTAAGAAAACAAGTAGTAAAGTGGCTCAAGTAAGCCAAGTATCGATCCTACAGGGAATGGACTAAGGTATCAATCTAATCAAGTGTCAATAAACTTTAAATCTAAACTGCAGACAACAGTGTGAAGAAGAGTTTGATATTTTGATTTCTAATTGTATGCTAAGTCTAAAACGAATATCTAATGTGAGTCTGAACTATAAGTATGAGCATGCTGAGGCTAATTTGAACATGTAGAGAAATAAATTATCGATACAGTTTGGTTAATCTTTCCTCCGGCTGCTAGTCAAGAATTATTGCCTATGGATTAAAACTCTCATATTTAACCCAACTTAAGAATCATGAACCTTCCACCTACATTTTTATGATAAAACGAAATTCATGTTCTATCCATACAAAACCGATTCCTTAATTGACTAATACGACTTTAGGTATATCTCTATCCTGAAGGTAAATCAATTCTCAATTTTCCCAAAACTAAGAAAAGATATTATCCTATCAATTCACAACTTTCGAATTTCTTTCTCTCTCGAGTGAAACCGTACTTTTTAGATATACATTAATGTTGGCCACACATTAACGTAGTAAGAACAAGAATCAATAGAACAACCATGGAAGAAAAGATGAAAAACCAATTTATCAATAATTACATTTCAATACCAATGTTCTTAACCTCAGCAAGAAGGGAATTTAGCCACTCATTTATGGATTAAACATCGTTAAATGAGTGTTATTCATACAAGCAATTGAAATAAAGAAGAAGGAGATAGAGAAAAACACTAAGATTTTCGTCCCCTCAACTGCCTGTAACCCACGTTCTTGCTCCACCAAGTCAGAATTTCTAAAATAAAACCTAAGTGTGCTATTTATACTAGTGGGAATTTTTCTCGGAATAACAAGCAACGTGTCACAGAGTGCATCACGGATCTCTCCCTCTGTGACACGGAGGTAACCTGAAGGCTTTCTGGAAATCACCCTAAATCGACCCTCGGCAGCCTTCTTGCCGCGTTGGCAGCGTGTCACGCTGCTTGGGCAGCGCGATTGCATGTTGCTGGCGCGGGGTTGGTCTGTCGTGGCACGTTGCTGCCGCATCTGCTCACTTGCCATGCCTACTCCTTGCCGACTTCCTCCGATTGCTTCCGACTCCATTCCTTTCCTTTACCAACTTAGAAATTAGCTCCTCCAAATCATTGAAACCTACAAAACAAGGACTAATCATGTTGGTTAGCACATAATATCACATTTATATAAAATTACATGAAAATGTATAAAATAACTTAGATAAACAAGACTAAATTAAGGTATAAAGCATCACTCGGGCATGCTATTTCTGCCCACGATCACATCCCATTTCCTACCAGTCAAAACTACCGATTCAGTTGAGGATTATGCTAGATTATACATTCGAGAGTTGGTTCAGTTTCATGGAGTTCATTTCTCCGTCATCTCTGATAGGGGTACTCAGTTCACCTCTCAGTTTTAGAGGTCGTTTCAGAGGGGCCTTGGTACTCAGGTGAAGCTCAGGCCGAGCGGAATATTCAGAATCTTAACGATATTTTGAGAGCATGTGTGATTGATTTCAAGAGTATTTGGGATGATCACTTGCCTATCATAGAGTTTGCCTACAATAACAGTTACCACTCCAACATTTAGATAACCCCTTTCAGGGCTCTTTATATGCAGAGGTGTAAGTCACCTATTGGATGGCTAGAGGTAGGTGAGGCTACATTGATAGGGCTAAATTCAGTTCATGAGGCCATTGATAAATTTAAGCTCATTACGGAGAGGCTGAAAATAGCTCAGAGTCATCAAAAATGTTTTGCGGATGTTAGGAGGAGAGAACTTGTGTTTGAGATTGATGATTGGGTGTTTCTGGAGGTGTCTCCCATGAAGGGAGTGATGATGTTCGGAAAGAAAGGGAAGCTTTGTAATATTCGAATGTTCATAAGACTATACCCAAGATTTTAAAATGTGATCAACAGGAAAAGTTGGAAAATTTACCTCAATACGACTCAACCTACGAGTCGTAGGTTGGTAGTATGGGTCATAGAAAGACTCGTGGATTAGGTTCAGAGATTTTGTTACCCAGACCATGAGTCCCACTATGAGTTATAGTATGTGGGTATGACTCGTGATCAGGAGTCATAGCAAGTCTTTGAAGTTATCAAGTGATTGATTGTACGGGTGATGGTACGACTTGTAGGATGGTGTTACGAATTGTAGTAGGATTCGTAGAAATATTCAGAGGATTGGAGGTTTTGGACTTGGTTAGTACAAGAGGATACCATGAGTCTTAGGAGAATTTTACAACTCGTGGTACGATTCGTGACATCTGACAGAACAGTTTTCCTATGAATTTTATTAAGGGTATTTTCATAAATTCTAAGCTCCTAATTCTAAACTACGTCGTTTTAAGCCCTGAAAGAAGTGTATTAAGGTAGTTTAACGTATTCTAATTCATTTAACTCCCATGCATGCAAGTTTAGAGAGTTCCATTGAAGATCAAGCCTAGAATCCTCTGAATCTCTTGGGCTTTCAAACACAAGTTGAGAATCAGTTTACCTAGGTATGTAGGGCCATGAATGAGAGTTTCCTTTCACACTTATTTCCAAATGTCTCCTCAAGTTCATGAATTCAAGTGCATGATTCTATGGGGTTTTAACCCAAATTTATGAAATTCTCTATGATTTATTTATAGGTCAATTCCCTTTATGTTTCAAAGCATGTTTTAAGATTCATGGATACATTTTATATACTAATTGATTATAGATTCATATTTTAAAATTTTAAAAGATTTTGCCCAATTATGCAAGTTCATGAAAAAGTTTGTTTTATGATGGATGATTTCAAGTATGATGAAGTATCTAGCATGTATGTATGTTTAAAAATTACCTATATATGAATATATGCTTTTGACTAGTGAAGTCTATTTCAAGTATTCATGATCTTTAGATTTTGGGTAATCCCACTCAGATTAAGCATGTTTTCATGATTCACGTAATTCTATAAATCAGGTTACCATATGGTTTTGTAGTCTATACTCCCACTCTCAGCTTATGGTATGGTTTCAACTTTGTTGAAAAATGATAGTGAGCACTTTGCATATTTTTGGGAGTAGTGTCTAGCACCGAGTAGACTAGGGGTTAATGAAAACCCCGTGTTTTAGAACTACGCACCAACGTGGGATTATACATTTACCTTGGGACCTCTCTTCTGAGCTTCCCCTGCCGGAATAGGCCTTTAGCTTGATATAGATATCATGATGACGTTCTTAACCTTTGCAAGGCTTTGGATGGCTCTGCCCACTTGTGTATAATAGTTGGGATCACATAAGCTCTATCGTGATAGTGTGGGTTATATGATGACTCCCCCATTATTCCTTATGATCTCTATTATGCATGTTTATCAGTTATGATATTATGTTTTCAATAGGTTTGACCCAATGATCAGGTTATCAGTTTTACTTATGATATTCAATTTCAGCTTTGGGTCATTTGATTCAGTCATGAGATCTAGTTTTTGACTATTGATGCTTTCAGATATCAGCATGTAGTCCCTATTCTTATGATGTTATGACTTATGTTAATATACATGATTTCAATTTATACTTATTCAGCCTGTTTTACTTACCTTGCACACTCAGTACATTTCAAGTACTGACCACATACTCCATGCCATATTATTTCATGTTACAGATCCTAGCGATCAAACTCAGTCGTGCTGTTAGTCTTGTTCTCATTCTAGTTCAGTCCCTGATTTGGATGAGTCCTCATCCTCCGAGGACATCTATCTTTCAATATCATTATGCCAGCTTGTTTCAGACTTTTAGTAAGCTAGTTGGGGATGTTTTCCTATCAGGTCATCATTGATATTAGAGGCTTTTTAGATAATATGTAGAATCTCATCTTGTCAGTATTGTCTATGTATGGATGATGTGTATTCAGACTTTCACTATTTTAGAATTCAGTTATCAATTTTATATGTTGATCTTTAGTTATCATGTTCATTCCATGGGTTCGACTTGGAGCTATTCATAGTTCTAGGTTCCGTGTCAAGATCCAGGCCTATGTTCGGGTCCTGACAAGCTTAGTCCCCGATATGTTGGTCCTTATAGGATTATGAGGAGAGTTAGTAAGGTGGAATATGAGTTGGAGCTACCAGCAGAGTTAGCTTAGGTGGACCTAGTTTTATGTGTATCTTTGTTGAATAAGTGTCGACCTTAGTTCTTCTGATAGAGAGCATCGGTTTGAAGGATAGTATTACTTATTAGGAGGTTCCGATTGAGATCCTAGATCATCAGGTTCAGAAGTTGAGGAACAAGAAAGTATCTTCAGTGAAGGTTTTGTGGAGAAATTAGCTTATTGCAAAAGCTACGTGGGAAGCCGAAGCAGATATGATGGCTAAATACTTGCATCTTTTCCCTTACGACTCAGTTCCAATATGAGGTACCATCTTCCTCCTTAGTACTCTATTCAGTTTCATCTTAGTTCACGCCTCTAAGTTTCTTTCATGTTTTAGCATGCAATGAATTTAGTTCAGTCACATAAATCATCCCGAAATCAGTCACTCCGTCAGTTTTCAGCTGTAGTTGTTCATTTTGGGGATCATAGTTCTTTCCCCAACCTTCCAGTATGCTCAATCTACATTCGAGGAAGAATGTTCCCAATAGGGAGATAATATAACACCCAAAAAGTCCTTAAGATCAAACCCGATGGTTGAATCAGAGAAAATAAAAAAAATCTGCACGAGGTCACAAAATGAGTCATTTAGTGACTCGCCAAGTGGCCTGAGGGGTCATTACATGACGCGTTAGGTGGTTCCAAGTTGGAGAAAATGTTACCTTCCAAAAGTCATGACGGATGGTGTAATGATTCATTAAGTATCCCTACGATTCATTTATTTAACCACTAAAGGTGTTGTGGTGGGGAAATTATGGATTTCCAATGTACTTCACGAATTGAGGAACAAGTCATCATGTCCCAAAATGACCTGTTAAGTGACTCATTGATTTGGGCATAATCAGAGGATGAGTTTTTGGCTTCAATGGCAATGGGTCAGGCCACGACCTGTTACTTAACCTGACGGGTCGTCAAGGGAGTCGTTGGTCTAGCAAGGTCATTTTTCCAGTCAGTTCATTAAGGGTATTTTCATAATTTCTAAGTTTCTAACTCCTAAACTATGTCGTTTTGAGCATAAGAAGAAGGGTTTTAGAGGGTTTTACTCATCCTAAGCCCTCATTCTCCTCCTAAGACTCTCATTAGAAGATCAAAGCCTAAAGTGAAGCAAGAATTCTCCATCTTCATCCTCTTCAATCTCTCATGGGTATCAAACCCTAGCAAGAATTCTTCAAGCCCAGGTATGTAGGGACATGAATGGGGGATTTCTTCTATCCTCATATCCAATTTCTTCTCTAATTCGTGAATTCAAGTCTCCAATTAAGTGTATTAAAATTTCTAGGTTTTTAATCCAATTCCATTCAAACATTCATGAAATATCTATGGATTCAATTCTCCCATATCTCAATTAATGATTTAAGACTATTTGGGCAAATTTTACTTTCAATTTAATTATAGATTTATGATTTCAATTTATTAGAAATTATGCCCTATTATGCATGTTTTATGAAATTCAAGCTTATGATTTCATGATCTCAAGCATGATGAGTTGTTTAGTATGCATGAATGCTTATGGATTCTTAACTTATGATTCGATGATTTCATATTAGGAAGCCTATTTCAAGTATGTATGACTTCATGACTTGTGAAAGCCTATGCAAAGTATGCTTATCATGATTTTTGCCAAGACTTACAAGATCAGTTTATGAAATGTTTCAGAGTCAAGACACCAAATATTCATATTTAAGCTATGTTTTGAGAATATGATTATATAAGCACTATGCATGTTTTGGGAGCAGTGTCTAGAATCGAGTAGACGAAGGATACCGAGGACCCTAGTCTCTAAACTACGTGCCAACATAGGATATATTTTTATTGGGACCTCTTAAGAGAGTACTTCCCCCGCCCGAGGGCACACTTGTGATATTACACGTCATTCTTCCATTGCCCTGGCAAGGATTAGGATGGCTCTCCTCCACGCGGGCAACACGTGGGATCATCATGCACTCATACATGATAGTTTTCGATTAATATGAGCCTCCCTCTGTTCCTCATGATTTCAGTTGCTCATGTTCATGAGTCATGATACTATAATCTATAGCATATTTGACCCATTGATCAGTTTATGAGCTTTCGCTTACGATTTCAAGCATGACAAGTTATATGATTTCTATTTTTAAATCTTGGGTCATTATGTTCCTATCATGATGAATAGCTTATGAATATGTATACTTTGGATTTATGGCTTTTAGTATGTATTCCTTACTCTTATGAACTTTATTGATTTATATTCATGATTTCAAACTATCGTTTTACTAGCATGTTTTTTTCACCTTACATACTCATTACATTCAAAGTACTGACCGCATACTCCATGCTATATCATCTCATGATATAGGTTTGAGTGATCCATCTTAGCCTTGTTGATAGCTTGTTCTCGATCAGTCCATTCATATTCCCGCTTGCGTTAACCCTCATTCTTTGGGGACGCTATCAGTTTTATGTCTTTACCATGTCTTTCAGTTTCAGACCTTGTGACCTAGTTGGGGGTGTTTTCCTATCAGCTTGTGATAGTAGTGGAGGCTTTTCAGATTATCATGTATAGACAGTTCAGCATTATTGAGTTGTTTTTACGCTTTTGTCCTTATGATACACACTCTTTTGCTTATATCATGTTCATGCTTTATTTCTTCATAGTGAGGCTATTTTCATGCTATATTTATACCATGGGTTAGCTTAGAGCCATTTGTGGTTCTAGATCCCGTGTCTCGATCCAGGGTCCCAGCTTTGGTTGTGACAATTAGTCTGTATCTTGACCGTATTCCCTGTGGGATCGATCCCAATATTAGTTGGATTCTTTATTGATAATGTCCGTGTTATACGTCTTTAGGGGTGTAATTTGGGCGTTATCAAAGTCTACTCATACTAGTGACTATAGATTTGAAGGTTGAGCTACTCGACAACCTAGATGAAGGAACTACTTCTCTAGAAGAAGAAAATGATGTATAGAAAAAAGTAGAAGCAATAACGAACATGATACCTAAGGAACTATAAAAAAGTACAATTGTTAGCACGATTGAGATACAATTCATGAAAAATAAGAGTATGACAAAAGTGATGAAAAAATAGAAATCATATGATAAATAGCAGAAGAAGTTTAATTGAAGATGTAGAAAAGGCTGATCAAGAAGACTCTTGATTACCCTAGTATTTGGCCATGCTCTAATTTCAGTATTGGTTGATGAATCTGAAATAATATGTCTAGCATGATCTCATACCTTAAATAGTACACATTCATCAATAAATCAAGAAGGCTAGATAAGAACATGCATTGTTATGCTACTATTAAGAATGATCAGTTTCAATAACCTTGTTCCTATGACTTGTTGATGTTCGACATATTTACACATCTTTGTGCCTTGATTTACCGAGGTCTGTACCTTGTTTTGAAAATAAATATGCTAAATATTCTTAATTATTACTCATTTTAGTATTTTGAGACTAATGCAATTTACTATTCATTTTATAGGTGAAAATGCTCAAAATTTAGCTAATTATCGGACGAAAAGAAGAGCCTCATCACGCTAGGCTCAGGGTGACGAGATCAGCATCATGGTGCGAAGCCTAAGGTGAAGGGGGATCTGATTTCAATCCATCTATAATTTTATTCCTGCGAGCAAAATTCCAAGGCAAAACAAGGAGCCTCATGGCACGAGACCCAGGGTGAGCAAGGGCCTTCGCAGCGTGAAGCTACCAAGACAAGGCCATTTGAATAATTTTTTCCCATCTATTTGGTTGGCCCTCTTAGGTGGTTTTTCTATTGTAAAAGGTACACTAAGAAATTTTTACAAAAAGGTTCAATATTGTGGAGCATAGAGAAAAAGGAAAGCATTATTCCTCTTAAGGGTTACTCTCTTCCCTTTTACTTAACATTATTTCTTGCTCAAAACATGAATTCTTTCTATTGTAATCAGAGTAGAGTGGCTAAATTCTCTTATTTTATAGGTTATGGACATAATATGAATGTTGTATCATAATCTAAGTGCTTATGCTTTCTTTTACCATATGAATTATTCATTTAATCTTGCAATTACTATTCTATTTATTCTCGACTAATAGGGTAAATGGATAATTGATGAGAGAATAAGAGTGCATATTTTTAGTCTCTATTTTCCTCACATTTTAGTATTTTTGTCATCTCTTTGAGTATTATTTCTATGGTTCATCCTTGTATTCCTATGTTGGGACTTTGTAGGTGCTTAATAGGTAAATGTGGAAATCGATCCAAAAAGAGATATAAAGGAAGGTTCGGAGCTTTGGAGCAACTTTGGGAGGTGTTTTCGGACAAAATCAAGCAGGTGCATTGTCTGGCGTAGTGCACAGCCTGAACTTCAGACAAAATTCTTTCTAACACTCTGGTGAGATAGCTGAGGTGGTGCACCAGAGCCCAAACTTCAAAATTTTTTCAAACACCTTGTTGTATTGGGAGAAGTGGCGCACCAACACCTGAACTGCAGAATTTTGACTAACACCTTAGTGAAATGACTAAAGTGGCGCACCAGAAGAAACAATTTATAAGAAATTTAAACCAAGTCAGGCGAGATAGGTGAAGTGGCACGCCAGCCCCTATCTGGCAGTTATTTTTCTAAGTCCAAAACCTGAGTTACTTAAGGGAAAAAGAGAAATTTGTTACCAAGCTTATAAATACATCGGTAGGGCATTTGTTAGTAGGGAGATATGACATTGTTGTGGGGGATGAAGAAGAGACAATAAGTTCCTTTTTCTTCTTAGGTTTTTCTTTATTACTCTTTAATTTTTGTTATTCGAATGATGATTTTTATAGCTAAACACCCTTAATCTAGGGTTCTGGCCACATGCTTGATGGTTGTAGTTTAAAGTTCATTTAGGATAGAAAATTAAATCTTCTTTTCAAGATTGTTAATGCTTACTTAATTTCATGTCTATTCATTAGTCTGATCACCTTCTCAATATAATCTATTGGCTTATTGGTTGAGCTAGGAAGAGGGAACGAATGAGGATTAAAAGAAGCATAGAGTAGGTTTTGGTTCCTTATCAATATTTTGGGGATTTTATTTTGTTGTTGTGGATAGGGATACACATTGCAACCCTACTTAGTTGAATCAAGTATCTTCAACCGTCATTTCACAGTTCTCCTATAACCATAGGGATATAGGTGTTAGGGTTCGTGAAATAGTTCTTGACTATTCAGGAGAACAAATTAAGAAATGAGTTTGTAACTTGAAAATAATAGTCTTTAGGAGATTTAGTCTAGTGTATATGAACCATAAAACTCAACTTGAAAGTTATAGCGCTAAGACCCTGGATCTTAATCATCATTTGAATCACAACTCTCTTGCAAATGAATTCCTATTATTAGATTTGATTTAAATTTCAAGTTTTAGTAGAAAGTACTCTCAAAAATCTTTCAAAACTTTACATCTATTTTCTTGAATAGTGAAATAATAATTCAAACTAAACAATTAATTTGACAAGTCATGGGTACGATATCTTGACTTCACCATCCTATATTACTTGACGGCCATGTACACTTGTGTGTGCACTTGGCGATATCATGTTTTTGGCGTTGTTTCCGGGGACTTGGCATAGATTGTTTTTTTAGTTTGAATTTTTATTTAGTTGTTCAATTTTTTTTTTGTTATTTTTGGTGCACTCAGTCATAGGTCAGTGTATGCTAGATACTCGGAGTCAAGGTCATCCCTTAATTCTGCTTGACCCTAAAATTGAGAGACACTTCGAAAGCAGAGACAAATGGCAGAAGAAATTCATAATCCTAACCTTGTAGAGAACAAGGAAGCAAGATTGGCTCGTGAGGTGGCACCAGAGAGGATTCCTGTGTTAAATTTTTCCAGGCCTAGCCCGAAGAATACATCAAAGGATATTGTGAAGCCTGAGATCACAGGAAATTTTGAGTTGAAAGAAGGTATATTGCGGCTAGTGCAGAATATGTGCCAATATCAGGGTAAACTGCATGAAGACCCTCATAAGCACTTGGTCACATAGGTTAAGCTGAGTGAAAATTTTCACAATCAGAGTGTATCAGATGAACATGTAAAGTTGAAACTCTTTCCCTTCTCACTGATTAGGGAAGCAAAAGAGTGGCTACAGAATGAGCCTGCAAGATCTATCATCTTTTGGCAGACTTTGTCAAATAAATTCCTTAACAGATTTTTCTCTTTAAGAAGAATAAAAGAATTGAGAGGGAAGATCTCAGGGTTCGTTCAAAAGGATGAAGAGCCTTTGGCTTAGGCTTGGGAGAGATATAAAGGTTGATTAAAAGATTTTCCATATCACATGCAACCAACGGAGATTATTAGTCATAACTTTATCGAAGGACTGAGGCAAGAGTCCAAGATATTGGTAGATGGTACAGCTTAAGGAAACATTTTGTCGAAGAGCTATGAAGAAATTAAGACATTGTTGAATTTGATGTCTGCAGGTAGTCAAGAATATCAGGAGCCAAGAAGAACGTTCATCAATCAGCAGGGACCAGGGATCTTAGAGGTTGATGATGACACAACTATCCTATCAGACATTGGTCAGCTTGTGAGCGTGATACATAAGTTGCTAGTCGCACCACAGGTTCAAACAACTTGTGAGCTCTGTGGAGAGGGTTATGCTTACATGAGTTACCCATTGAATCTAGAATCTATTTACTATGCAGGGAAACAAAACAGAGATTATGGTAATTGGGGACACCAATTTGGCAACAATTTCAATCAAAATGCAAAGAGCCAAGCATGGGGTGGATATTAAAATAGTTACAGACCTCTAGCATACTTTTAGTAGCTTCACCTCAGCAAGTGAGTATTTCTATAGATACGATGATGAAGCAGATGATGGTACAATAATAGCAGACTACAGCACAACAACAATAGGTTGCAGCTCAACAACAGGCCATGATAAATGAGATGCAAAAATCCATATATTATCTGGAAAGGTAGATAGGGAAGATGGCTTCTTTGCAACATGGTAGGCCTGAAGGTGCCTTACCAAGAGATACAGAGAAGAATCCTAAGAAGGTAATGGCCATCTCTTTAAGAAGTGGTAAGGAGTTAGTTGTAGCTCACCTTTGAATGAAGTGCAGGAAGAAGGCACAAAGCTGCCTAAGGCAGAGCCAAAACGTAGAAGGAATACCCTGTGGAATGAAAGCACACCTCCCCACCATTTCTAGAGAGGCTCATTCCAACACCTATCACAGAATCTTCATAGAAAGAGGGAGTTGAGAAAAAAAAGGTTTCTGAGCAGCTCAAAATTATAGTTGAGAGACCTTCACCTCCATTCTTGCAAAGAGTTTAGACAAGAAAGGACGACATTGAGTTCAAGAAATTTCTTGATATTTTCAAGGAGTTATACATAAACATTCCTCTAATTAATGCTCTAAAGGAGATACCAAAATATGCAAAGTATCTGAGGGATATGGTTGCTTGCAAGTGGAGATTGACTGAGTTTCAGACAGTTACACTTGCTAAAGAGTGCAACTCAAGGGTGTTGAGCAAGATTCCCCAAAAGTTAAAAGACCTAAGGAGTTTCACCCTCCCCATACAAATTGCTAAAAGTTAAGTGGGTCTAGCTCTGTATGATCTAAGGGAAAGTATCAATTTGATGCCCTTATCTGTGTTCAATACACTTGGTCTGGGAGAGCCTAGGCCCACTACTATCACTCTGTAGCTAGTTGATAGATTATAAATAGGGACGTGGTTATTTGAGCTGGTAAGTTTGTGATTCCTGCTGACTTCATAATTCTTGATTTTGAAGCAGATAAAAGGGTGCCAGTCATATTGGGCGACCATTCTTAGCTACTTGAGGGGCCATCACTGATGTAAGAGCAGGAAAGCTCAAGATGAGAGTACATGATGAGGAGGCCACTTTTAATGTGTATAAAGCTATCTCCATACCTTCACACTATAAAGACTTATGCATGATCACAATATGGTCCATGATAAGTGTAGAGTGGAGAAAAAAATTTGAAAAAATTTGTGGTAATGTGATAGCAGGGTCAAGTTGCTCACATTCGATATGTGGGTAGAGCATGAGCTGAATGGCAGTGAGGTGGAGTGAAAGAGAAAAAGATAGGAATTTGAAAAACCTCTGAGAAAGAGGAGAAAATGGAAGAGATTATCTTGATCTGAGAGATACGTCGTGCCGCGATGTTAAATCAGCTACTGGTTGGGAGGCAACCCAATTTGTAATAGTGTAGTTTTTTCCTATTTTCTATATAGTGTTACTTTTGTTTTTTATTTTTTGTGTGCAGATAACGGAATGTCTGAGTACCGAAAATCAAAGAGAAGGAGCACGTCTTAAGCTTAAGTGTGGGGTCATGCAACCCATGAATCAAAGAGACATGCTGCTAACTCGGACCTAAAGGGCCTCAGGGAGTATTTCTCACGCATGTTTTATTTTATTTTATAGATTTTTTTAGGACAGAGCATGACTTTTAGTGTGGGGTGAGGGTATGTCTGTTCGGTCTATTTGCTACGGGTATAAAACTCACACGCAAGTGCACGTGGTCGAACAAGTAGTAAGTGGCTTTAGTAAGCCAAGTATCGATCCCACAGAGACTTGGGTTAAGTGCAATTTGCTCAAGTATACTATATTTTATTCCTAAATATGCTGACAACAACGTAACCAAAAAGTTGATAAGTTGTTTCATAAATTTTATACTAAACTAAGAACAATTATCTACTTTGTATTTGAACTATGGATAAGAGCATGCTGAGGTTAAACGAACATGTAATGAAACTTATTATCATCATAAATTGGTTAATCTTTTCTTCCAGTTGCTAGCCAAGAACATTTGCCAAGAGATTAAAACTCTCGTATTTAATCTCACTTAAGAATCATGGACCATCCGTCTACATTTCTGTGATCAAATGCAATTCATGTTCTAGCCATACAATTCCGGTTCCTACATTGACTAATACGACTTTCAGGTATATTTCTATCCTGAAGGCACATCAAAAACTCAGTTTTCCCAAACCAAGTAAAGAACAATATCCTATTAATTCACAACTTTCCAATTTTGTGCTCTCTCGAGTGAAATCGGACTTTTTAGATGTACAGTAATGTAGGCCACACACCAATGCAGTAAGAACAAGAATTAATAGAACAACATGGAAGAAAAAGATGAAAAACCATATAATCAATAATCAAAATTCATCACAAGTGTTCATAACCTCAGCAACGAAGGGAATTAGCCACTCATTTGTGGATTAATCATCATAAAACGAGTGTTAATCATACAAGCAATTGAATTAGAGAAGAAAGAAATAGAGAAAAAACCCTGAACTTTTCGTCCCTCAACTGCCTGTAACCCACGTCCTTGCTCCACCAAGTCTGAATTATGAAAAATGAACTTAAGTGTTCTATTTATACTAGTGGGAATTTTTTCCGGAATAATGAGCAACGTGTCACGGAGTGCATCGCGGAGCACTGCCTCTGTGACACGCCATGAACGCGGACCCTCAGTGGAACTGGGGGTCCAGAAATTTAAGCTCAACGTGGCACGGCGTGCATCGCGGAGCACTGGCTCCTGCTGTGGAGCAAACGCGGACCTTCACTGGAAATTTGGTGAATTTTCACCCTCCAGGCAGAATGCCTCCGTGATGGCAGCGTGACACGGCTCCATCGCGGAGCCCCTTTAATTCCTGCTGTCCACTGCCTTTTCCCTTGCTCGCATCCAAGTTCAACTCCGATATCATCCAACATGCCTTTTAGCTTCTCGAAATCACATTTTACCTGCAAAACAATGCTAATCATGTTGGTTAGTATAAATTCACATTTTATTACCAATTACATGAAAATGTATACACATTGCTAGATAAACAAGGCGAAAATGATACTTTTGAGTATCACTTGGGCATATAAATCTTCCCAAGATCACTTACCCCACACTTAAATCCCTGTTCGTCCTCGAACAACAAACATACAATTCATGCAATTTACATCCCAACCTCGCTACTGTGGTACAACAATTTAAGCTACGGTCGTACCGATTACTCAATACAGCAAATCATCAAGAAAACATGCATGGTCTTATCAATGCAATGACCTTCAATACATTAAGACTTCCTAGACTTCAAGAATCGACTTTCGATATCGGCAAACACATGCAAATCAGCTAATCAAGATATCCGACACGAAAATCAATCTTTCATCAAGCATGTGCCCTCACAACTCAAGAGAATCTTCCCCTTTTTGCTCATGTGACACACAAACATTCAAGTAGGGGCATGTAAAAACAATTTCACTCTCTCTCCCAAAAGAATTCACATGCATCATGTCGTGACCCATAAGCTTGCCCTTAGTGTATTACTCCACTAATATAAAGAAATGCAATGTAAGATCACGTAGGACTTTAATGGGTTGTTATGGAAGCTATGGAACTAGTAAATATTGGATAAGCCAATAATAGCCACTAGCATCCTTAAGCGCCTTTTCAACACATCCCATCACTCATGGACACTGTTTCTCTTTTTTTTTTTTTTCATCATCCCATTCTTGATGATTTACTTTAGTATGGCCCATTTCATTAAGCACACTTGACACAATAACAAAGATTATTCATGCACCTTCATTATCGTTTATTTATAACCAGTGCACCTTCAACCTTTTCTTTTCTTCCCTTACTCTGCTTTTCTTTTTCTTTTCACCATTCTCACTCTTTGACACTTTGGGAAAATTATTTTCTCTTCTTAAGCGCTTAAGAGTTTTGTATAGCCTTTACGGCTAATGAAAAGAAGGAATTAAGCTCGGTTTACACTTTTTGGACCAAAGAAAGAAAACAATCGGCTAAAGGCTCAAAGGGCTGACTAGGGTATACAATCACAGAAAGGGGGAGTATGACAAGAAAAAAAAATAGAAACTCTCAGTTAAAACAAAGAAATGCCTACATCCTTTCCTACAATACACCTCCTTTATTTCGTTTTGTACACACACCAGAAAAGTTCTAGACACTTCACAATAGCATGGAATATCAACACCTCACTTCACACTTTCTGCACATACTCGATTCAAGATGTATTCACAGACTCTTCAATCAGCTAATTACAGGAATTCAAACATTAAGCCTCAATCACACTGAATCGAACTCTACAGTCGAGGTATCTCAACATATTTACAAGATTGCATGCTTTCATACGAATCACCTTTGCATTTTGAATATCATGTACAACACGCAACCAAAATTTCGCAACCATATAGTAACTACAGGTTCCGGGATGCAATCCACCAAGGAAAAAAAACTAAAAATAATTGAAAAACATATCTACTCCTAACGACTACATTTCCCTTAAGACGGTCGTCATCCATCCATCATAGGGAACAGACACTACTTAAGACGTCGGTTCAATGGGACCATTCTCGGTAAAAGAACCGAAAACAAACGCCGAGAAATCCAAAATTAAAAAGTTGAAAAATTTGCAAAATATCGATCATTTCGATAGGAAAAGAAAAAAATTTATCTACACAATATTTTAAAGAAATTTTTAAAAATATCTATCATTTCGATAAACAAAAAAAAAACATTTACAGAATCAGCTGGCAACATTCAACAACACACATCAATTTAACAAATATTTACAAATACAGAACAATTTGAAAATTCAGAAACACAGGGAAACACAACATACAAAATAACAGAGGAGAACATATAAACAAAATAGCCCAGCCCAGCACCTAACTACTCCCACCCCACACTTAATCCGAACACTGTCTCCAGTGTTCACAAAAATTAAATATCACAAAATCGGGTGGTGGAACTCCCTGATCAATCAAAGTATTCCACTTCTTCGTCGGGTGCGGCTGCTTCATCTCCCATGTCCGAGTCGCCTCCGTCGTCATCATCGGAGTCCTCCCGACGCGTCTCCTCGTCCATGGGGACGTCATCATTCGTGGGCTCTACAAATGCTGGCCCTACTCGGCATAGAGCCCTAGCGTTTTCGCCAAACGGATAGTCTAGCTCGAGCTGCCATAGCTCCTCCTCCGTCGCCGGCCTCCCACCTATCCTGAGATGGAGCATCTGCATCCCATACATCCGTGCCATGTACTGGTCATCACGAGCGTGTCGCTCGCCAAGTGTCAGCACTGGCCCGTGGGTGGTGTCGGGAGCCTTAGTTTTGGTAACATCCAAGGCTCGCCGCTCCAACTGCGGGATATAATCGAGGGCCTCCTCCTCAACATCGAGGCCCCTGAGAAATGTGGTGAGTAGTCCACCGAAACCATACCTGTGCCCCTGGTGCAACCGGGCTCTCTTCATGGCGAATTTAATAACCGCCCCGACATTTATCTCCAGCCCTTTCATCAGGGCGTACACCAAGCAAACACGATCCCGGGTTACATCAATCATATGTACCCCCGGGATGAGGCAAGAGCAGACTATCTTCAGCCCGATTCGGGCTTCCCTATTCATCTGTGAATATGGCAGAGTTTGGTGGTAGCCCCTTTCCTTGTGCCTGCTCCATTTAGCTATAGATCGGGCCCTACACGGTGTGCGTCTGATATCAGCATACGGTGGGGTAATGTTCAGCTGTCGGAGGACGTGGGCGTCTGTGTCCCGCGCTCCTATGATGGCATTGAGCTGGTGGGGCTCCAGAGTGACTATCTGCCCTCTGATTTTGATGGTGTGTCTTCTGATTGACGGGTTCCAATTAGCATAGAACTCTCGAACCAGGTGCAGGTTGCATTCTTTGGGCTACTCAAATATGAAATTGAGCCCAGCTGCCTCGATCCGGTGAACCATCCTTGGGAACTCCTGTGCCAATGGCTCCCGTGCTATATGCTCCTCGGGGAAATATTTGTTCTCTTTGTGCTTGGCGTACCACTTTTTCCCCTCGTCAGTCACCCATCATGTTCCATATTGGCGGCGCTGGCCCCGTGGAACTACTGGTGCTGCTGGGACTGTTGTGCCCAGTCTGAGTCTCTTCCTTCCGGTGCCTGAAGTTGATGCACCTTTCCCTTTATCTTGCCGGCTTGCCATTTTACCTGTCAACCCAAGTCAACAAGCTCAATGTTAAGCTAAATAAATATTAACTTCAGCTAAGGTCGGGTTACGCTAAGTTACCCCACACTTTGTCCTTAGCTACAGTTACAACAATACGGCAAGAATAACTTTATTTACACAAAACAACCAGCTATTCAATCATGCTTAGTGCGTTCAAAAGAAAATTCGATGGTATAACTTCTGTGTACTACTCAGACTTCGTATAGCTACTCTCAATCACTACCATCGCTAACATTTTAACTATCGCACTTAGCAAAGAAAAACAAAGAAACAAAAATAACAACAAAAATTTAATTAGGAGTCTTTACTCCAAAATCATGTGGTAAGCTAATTCGTGAAATCATAAAACATACTTGAACATATGGGCTTGCCCAATACTTTAACATGCATGAAAATATATAATTCTCTTGAAAACGTGATCATAAACATGGGTAACTTGAAAAAATGCTTTTCATCAATATTATCTCATCATACTTGAACATTCATCATAAATCTCAACTTTCATGAACTTCTTATAAATGGGCAATTTGATTTATAAAGCTTGAAACATGATCTTAATTGAAAACAATGTAAAATTTGCCCATGAATCATAATTTATAGTAGAAACATATTTAGAACATACCCATGTAGGAAATTTAAGAATTTCATGCATTAGGTTAAAACCCCATAAAATCAACATATGAGTTTTCATGATTTAGAGAGGGATTGGGCATGGGCGTGAACGAATTCACTCATTCATAACCCTACTTACCTGGGGAAGAACTGATTTTATCACTTCTTGATTTCCCAATGAAAGATTGAAGAAAAACTTCAAGAAAGGCTAACTTGATCACCGCTTAAACCCCTTCAACTTGCATGCATGAGTAAGAATGGTCGAAAATGAACTTACCCCCTCTTAAAACTCATCATTCATAGCTTAAAACGACGTAGTTTAGGCCTTAGGATCTTAAGAATTACGGAAAAGCCCTTACTAAATTCGCAGAAAATAATTAATTGCCAGTCCCCACGAGGGACTAGATGGATCATTACCCAAGACCACGACTCGTGTCATCAGTCGTTGTGTACACTGTCCAATAATTCATTTTGGGCTCTCCACGGGGAACCCTATGAGTTGTTACTGGTGACCACGACTCGTGGTTACAACTCGTCACCTTCACTGCCTAAAATCCCATATCTTCAGCAACTGGCTGACCACGACTCATCCCATAAATCATGGTGTCTGACCACGACTCGTTGTGACCAACCGTAGGGTACACGTCCAACGTTTCCTTCTCCTTCCCATAACCCTTGACCACGACTAACTCAACGAGTCATGGGGACTGATCAAGACTCGTGGTCAGGTGCGTGGGAATTTCAAAACCCAAAATCTCAACTCAAGTCTTGCACCTCGCCACGAGTCTCTTCACAACTCGTGGTCTACCACGGGTCATAGAATAACTCATTATGTGACCTAGGGCTAGATTTCCAGTTTTTTCCGTTTCAACTCTCGGGTTTGATCTTTGGGTTTCAGGGTATTATAGTATCCCTACTTGGAAGAGGGAGGAAATTACTATGGACTTCATTACGGGGTTGCCTCGTACTCGTCGACAATATGACTCTATTTGGGTGGTTGTAGATAGGTTGATTAAAGCAGCTCATTTTCTATCGGTCAATACTACCGATTCAACAGAGGATTATGCTGCTTTTCATTTTGATAGGAGTAGGTGCTTGCAGCTCACTCGCCCTTTTTAGTTCTAATGCACGGAATCGGAAAAAACACTATGCTAAATTGTATATTCGGGAGTTAGTTCGGTTGCATGGAGTGCCCTTGTCCATCATATCAAATAGAGGTACTCAGTTTAGCTTCCAGTTTTGGAGATTGTTTTAGAATGGACTTGGTACTCAGGTTAAACTTAGTACAACTTTTCATCCACAAACAGATGGTCAGGCTGAACGGACCATTCAAACTCTTAAGGATATGTTAAGGGCATGTGTGATTTATTTTAGGGGTAGTTGGGATGGTCATTTTCTTCTCATTAAGTTTGCATATAACAACAGCTACCATTCCAGCATTCAGATGGCTCCGTTTGAGGCTCTTTATGGGTGGAGGTGTAGATCATCTATTGGTAGGTTTGAGGTCGGGGACCAGATTCGGTTCATGAGGTTATGGAGAAAGTCCAGCTTATAAGTGTAAGGTTGAAAACAACCCAGAGTCATCAAAAGTCCTATGCGGATGTGAGGAGGAGAGAACTTGAGTTTGATGTTGATGATTGAGTGTTTCTGAAGGTATCTCCCATGAAGGGAGTGATGAGATTCGGAAATAAGGGAAAACATGGTCCCCGTTATGCTGGCTCGTACCGGATTGTGAGACATGTTGGCAAGGTGGCTTGTGAGTCTGAGTTGCCCTCAAAATTGGCTTTAGAGTATCCATTTTTCCATGTATCCCTTTTGTAGAAGTGTATGAGTGATCCTACTTTGGTTGTTCCGATGTAGAGCATAAGAGTGAAGGATAGCCTTAGCTATAAAGAGGTTCCAGTTTAAATACCTGATCATCTGGTTCAGAAGTTGAGAAACAGGGAAGTAACTTCAGTAAAGTTTTGTGGAGGAATCATTATGTTGAGTGAGCTACATGTGAAGCCAAAGCAGATATGATGGCTAAATATCTGCATTTATTCCCTTCCGGTTCAATTCTAGTTTGAGGTACCAGTTTCCTCCTTAGTACTCTATTCAGTCTCATGTTTAGTTTCCTAGTTTCTTTCATGATAATGTATGTATGCGTGATTCATGAATTAATTTTAGTCATGTATTTCAGTCCGGAGTCCGTCACTCCGTCAGTTTTCAACTTTAGGTGTTCAATATTTGAGATGTTAGTTCTTTTCCCCAGCCTTTCACAATGTTCATTCACATTCGAGGATGAATATTCCCAAGGGGGAGATATTGTAATACCTCGAAAGTTCCTAAGACTAGACTCAAGAATTTGAAATGAGAAGCAGCAGGAAATATGGGATTTTACTAAGAACGACTTGTGGTACGAGTCGTTGGAGGGTCTAAAGACCCGTTGTTAGGTGCTGCAGTAGGAGATTCTATGGTAACAGGTCTAAAGACGACCTATTGTTTGATGTAATGGGTCGTGGATGAGGGTCGTTGTTGGTGTTTGTGATGCCAGGGTTGGATGGCATAAGTCATGGTACAACTCATTGTGAGGATCCACGAGTCTTGGAATGTGCTCGTGAGAAAGTGCAGTGAGATTATCCTAGAGGCAACGGATGGGTCCAACGACTTGTTGTTTGGAGGTACGATTCATGGGGGACTCGTGGTAGAAATCTCAAAAAATGTAGGTGAATAGTTAGTGGTAACGACGGGAGGAAGTAATGGATCATTGTGTCCAGTAATGACCCATTCTGTCGGGTCGTTGTATCAGGACAGAAGAATTTAAGAAATGGAGGAAGTAACGGATGGATACCACAAGTGGTATCGAAGGACAACCCATGGTATCGATCGTGGTCACTAGCAATGCAAAAATTTTAGACTTTTCATTAAGGGTATTTTTGTAATTCCTAAGCCCTAAGGTCCTAAACTAAGTAGTTTTAAGTTAAGTTAGAAGGATTTTAAGAGTGTTAAACCTATCCTAAGCCTTACTATTCCATGCATGCAAATTAGAGTTCTTCCTTGGAGATCAAGCTTGAAGAATTCCCTATTTTTCTCCAATTTCCTTTGGGCTTTCAAGAGGGAGTGTAAATCAGATTTACCTAGGTATGTAAGGCTATGAATGAGAGTTCCTTTCACTCTTATGCTCTAAATTCTTCTCAATTGCATGAATTTAAATTCTAAATTTAATTTCATGATCTATTGGGGTTTATCTAGAATTTCAATGATCAATCTATGGGCCAATTCTTTTCATGCATCAAATCATGTTTTATGATCTATGGGAAGATTTTATAACTATTTTGATTATTAATTCATAGTTTCAAATTTTAATTAAATTATGCCCTATTATGTAAGTTCATGAATAGTCAAGTTATAATTCCATTATGATTTTGATCTTCTTAAGCCCTAAATTATTATTTATGATTATTGATATGATTTCTCTCAAGTACTCATCATGGATTTATGAATATCAAGTATATGTATTTTTTACAACTATGCATGATTTCCATGATTTATGGATTTATGACTCTTGGTCAACTCATGGGCCCTTATTCATGGCTAATCATTTATTTCAACTGGGATCCATTATGTTATTATTTATTTGGTCATTTAACTTCATAAATAATTTCACGATTACTGTACGAGCCCTCACGTGCATGTTTTTCGGAGCAGTGTCTAGTACCGAGTAGACCTGACATTCAAGTAAACCCTGTGGTCTCAAAATTACGTGTCACCATAGGTATATACATTTATTATTGAATCCCTGTGATATCACCATACTGCACATCCCTTGCATGGCAAGACTGGGACGGTCCTGACCACTTGGGCGAAATAGTGGGGCATCATGTAAGCTTTATCATGATGGTGTCCGTTAAGATGAGTCCTCCAATTTTTCCTCATGATTTATTCATGGTTATGTTTATGTTACTTTGGCTCAAGTTATGTTTTATAAAGTTTTCTCTTCTCTTATGACTATGATTATGATTGGATTACGAATGGTTTGAAAACCTTGAGCCCTTATGTTTACATTATGATATTTACTTTATCGTCATGCTATCCTACTCTTATGAACTCTTATGTATTTTAACTGTACATTTTTACTTACCTTACATACTCAGTACGTTTCAAGTACTGACCGCATACTCTATGTTGTATTGTTTCATGATAGAGGTCCACGGGATTAGTCTCAGCCGCATCACTAGTCTTGCTTTCTCCTCAGGCCTGTCTAGCCAGTTTTGGTGAGTTCTCATCCTTCGAGGAAATTTAGTTATCCATTGTTATGTTCTTTCAGTTACATACTTTGTCAAGCTACTTGGGGATGTTGTTCCATCAGCTCATTAGTTATATTAGAGGCTTTTTCAGACATTATGTAGAAATCAGCTTGTCATTGTTGACTCAGTCTTAGATTGATATGTATTTAGACTTCCACTTAAGCGATGTTTTATTTTATCATTTTCCACTTGTTGTATGCTCTTAGCTTCTATGTTCATGCCATGGGTCGGCTTGAAGTCTCTCGGGGTTCCTTGTCCCGTGTCTCTATCCATGCCTATGTTCGGGTCGTGATAGCTACTTAAGGGAAAAAGGGGAATTTACTACCAAGCTTATAAATACATCACTAGGGCATTTGTTAGTGATAATGCTCAAATCAAACCCATGTTCCTGACCCTGAGATCCAACTACATTCACCTTCTGAGCTCTAGAGCCCGTAATATGCTTCGTGAGCAGGTCTAGAGATGTCCTCGTGCGAACCAACTCCTGATCACATTCCTTCTCTTTTCTGTGTTGGTCCAGAGTCATCCCTATGGCATATGTACCTGTAGCTGTCTTAGTTTCCCTGGTGTGCCAGGACTGGTTCATCTTGGTCACTCAGTCAAGTATGATAGTTGCCTGCTCCCATGAGTGACTCATCAATGTTCCTCCTGCAACCGTATCTGCTATAGCCTTGGTACTGTTGTTCAAAGACCTGTAAAAAATTTCTAATAAACTATCATCAGCAATTTTATGATTCGGGCACTTAGTCAACTTCTTCTTAAATCTCAGCCAAGCCTCATGTAGTGCCTCAGTCTTCAACTACCAGAAATTATAGATTTCATCCTTTAGTTGTAACATCCTGGAAGGTGGGAAGAACCTTTCTAAGAAGGCTTTCTTTAGCTCCATCTAGGTTGTAATGGAGTCGTTGGGAAACTCCAATAACCATATTATGACCTCTCCAAACATCGAGAATGGGAAGAGTCTTAATCGTATGGCATCCTGGCTTACACCTGGTAATCTATATGCCTTGCATATAGCAAAGAAATTCATCAGGTGCAGATTAGCATCGTCAGCTGCATTATCACTAAACACCCCTTTCATGTTAAGCAACTGGATCATACTGCTAGTGATATCAATCTTTGCCCCAGCAGGCAAAGGTGGAGGTATAATGGATCCTATTGACCTGGCCATATCAACATCCGGGTCATCATCATCATAAAATTAAGGAGTATATCTTTGGCCTATGTTACCCACTCCATGGCGGCCAGCATTTATTACCTCAACCCGAGCATCCTCGACTTCTTGAAGTGCTGCCTGCTGAGCTAACTCAACTTGACGATCTTCTTCCACCAATCATGCCTCTCTCTACTCAGGGTTTTTCATTTTTTGTTGTGTTCGTTCTAGCACAAGATCAAGTGGAATTAGAGGGTTTTCGCTTCGTCGAGTACTTGGCATTCACCAATTGATAACCAGTGGGTGTCAAAAATATAAAAAAACATAAATGAGGAAATAACAGCTAAAAGTTAAACATAGCAATTACTCTAATCCTAAGTCGTATAACCCGGCAATGGCGCCACTTTTGAAAACTCTTAAATCATGCGAGCCAACTCCTGATCACGTTGTCAATAAAGTATTCAACTAGGTTAGGGTCGATCCCACTGGGAATATTGTCAAGATGTAGAATAAAGGTAGTATTTACACTTTTAGTTCAATTATTTCCTAAAGGGGGTTCTTAAAGAATGAAACACGTAACAATATTGAAGATTTAAGTTGTTATCAAGTTGATGTAACTATCTAGGGAGGTGTTCCCCATGGATTCTTGACTACTTCGTATTTTACACTTGTTATCTATCCCAATACTTAGCTTGTAGAACTGATAACTTAGGTTCATCCAAACGACTAGTTCGTCCCTATTGGATGACTATACTCAATTACCGGATTAGGTCCCTGAAGTGATTTAACTTTAACTATTATCAATTTGTTCCAAATTGACTATCCTGTGACCGCAGCTCAAGTTATACAATCAAACATAGAATTCAAGGCTTTGTTGTTCCTCTCTTTTCCTAATCTCTACTTGTCTAGGTTCAAGAAAATAGAGAATTCGGGCATGTCCTAATGTTGCACATCATTAAGAAACATTAAAGATGAAGAGAAGACAATTCAAGCATTCATATTGGTTTAGAATCACTTTGTACAAATCCTAGTTTGTTAATTCACCATGGTTCCCACAACCCTAGTTGTAGAGGTTTTAGCCTCTCATGACTTTAAGCAAAGAATTAACATTCATTAAAGAAAACATAATTAAAAAGCTTACAATGAAGATTGAAATAAAAATCCACTTGATTATTGCACAATACAAAGAATTAATATTCATTAAAGAAAACATAATTAAAAAGCTTAAAATGAAGATTGAAATAAAAATCCACTTGATTATTACACAATACAACTTTGATCAATTCGAGAACAATGAAGTAAAACCCAAGAAAATTGGAAAACTCCAGAAGAATCTCCCCAAAAAGTCAAATTCTCCCTCAATGTGTTCGTCCTCTAAAATCTCCTAACAAAAATAACCTACAAAAGTATTTATACAAATAATTAGAAACCTTTCCTAAATTTACAGGAAAAACTAATTAACTGTTGCCGCCTTCTCATACGACTCGTAACTTGATCGTACGAGTCGTAGCTTCACTCGTACAATGCCTGGGAGCTCTAATTTGGTTAAGTGTTGGGAGTTTGTATGACTCATACAATGCTCCTATGAGTCATACAATCTTTTCTTGGTTGGAACCTGTGACTTCTAGCATTCACTGAATATTTTCATGAGAGTCTTGGTATGGTTCGTACCTTGCACATACTACTCGTGGTTGTCCCTCATACCATGGTATTTACCATTCAACTTTGTTCTGAACTTTACCATGGCTCCTTGGTATTGGTCGTTGGTAGTCATTATGACTCGTAATTTACATCCGTACCAGGCAATGACTCAACATGCATTCTTCTGATATTTCTCCACGACTCATCGTACGGCTTGCATCAGGATGGTACGACTCATACCAAGAGTCGTACTTGGATAGTACCTTGAGAAATCATTCTAAAGTTCACCATGACTCCCAGTACGGCTCGTACAACCAAGGTATGACTCGTACTAAAGTCTGTACTTTGCCTAATTTTTGCACTCTTTTTCCTTCTTTCTCATCTTTCAACTCCAACACCTTATTTCCCTGAAAACAAAGCAAATGTGCATAACATCCGTATAAACACACCTAAGACCATGCATATTTTCTCAGTTTTAAGCGTTGAAAATATTGTAAACCCACAGCACATCAGTTAGCGGAGAGATATGACATTGTGTTGGGGAAGAACAAGAAATAAGAAGTTCCATTTTCTTCTTAGGTTTTTCTTCATTACTCTTTAATTTTTGTTATTCGAACAATGATTTCTGTGGGTTTACTCTTGAACATGAGTGGATAAATACCCTTAATCTAGGATTCTAGCCACAAGCTTGATGGTTGTAGTTTGAAAGTTCATTTATACTAGACAATTAAATCTTCTTTTCAAGATTGTTTATGCTTACCTGATTTCATGTTTATTCATTAGTCTGATCACATTTCGAATATAATCTATAGGCTCATTGGTTGAACTAGAAAGAGGGAATGAATGAGGGTTAAAAGAAGCATAGAGTAGGTTTTGATTCCTTGTCAAGATTTCGGGAATTGATTTCATTATTGTGGATAGGGATATACCCTGCAACCCTACTTAGTTGAACCAAGTATCTTCAGTCGTCGTCTCACAGTTCTCTTGCAACCATAGGGATATAGGTGTTGGGTTAGTGAGATAGTTCTTGAGTATTTGGGAGATTAAGTTGAGAAATGAGTCTGTAACTTGAAACTAATAGTCTTTAGGAGATTTAGTATAGTTTATTTGAACCATGAAACCCAACCTGAAAGCGATAATGCCTAGACCTTGGATCTTAATCATCATTTGAATCACAACTCCCTTGCAAACAAATTTGTTATTAGATTTTATTTACATTTCAAGTTCTAATAGAAAGTACTCTCAAAACTTTACTTCTATTATTCTTGAATAGTGAAATAAGAATTCAAACTAACCAATTAATCTGACAAGTCTCTGTGGGTACAATATCTAGACTTCACCATCTGATATTACTTGATGACCACATACACTTGCGTATGCACTGGGAGACATCAATAATCTTTAATGGAACTCAAAAGAGGAAAGTTAGAGATAGAACATGGATTAAACCGAATAGAATGCATCCCGTGGGATGAATTTGCGGCTAAGATAGGAATACACCTAGTTTTCCCTACTTGGCTTTCATACAAGATTTATAAATTCATTTACATTAATTGTGAGTATCATCACTTAATAATATCGGTATGAGATTAACCTGAATAGATAATTAGAGACTCGAAAGACCATGATCATAATATCAACCCTGTGAGTCAATAATTTGGTAGAAATTACCATGGCAAATAAGGTGTAGATATGAAGGGATTACTTAAAAGTGTCATTACCCCGAAATTCATATCTTCTGTGAATTAAAACCCATTAGATTGATCATTGTTACTTTACTTACTTTAAACTGTTAAGTTGAAGTAATACAACAAAAGACAAAAACTTCTCATGGAACAAATTGAATAATTGTCAGTCGTATATACATTTAGAGTTTGATTTTCAATTATAAAGAAATCGTTGTATTACTTGGAAACTACATGTACTTGTGTTTGCACTGGAACAACAACAAGTTTTTGGCGCAATTGTGGAGGATTCAAAGTATTAACAAGTTTGAACATTTTTCTATTATTATTTTATTTTACAAGTGTTAATGTCTAGATCTTAGCTACTATATTTGCAGAGGACTAGTGTATATGCAACGTACTGAAAGCAAAGACGACCTTACTGAAGGTTTAAAGGTAATCTAACTCCATTCCAACTGGAACCTAAAAGGCTCTTTTATCAATAGTTAAGGAAGCAAGCTCTAGTGCCCAAGAAATAAATCCAACCATTGATAGGCATGGCACCTAGAGTAGCCTCATTGTGTGCATGATGTGGCATTACCACTCACAGAAAATGTAAATTCTAGTATTGTGAAGCCTAGCATCACAAAAATGTGGGAGTTGAAGCAAAATATGGTGCAACTCCTACACAGGAACGGGCACTTTACAAGTCTACCTCACAAGGACCCACAGGCTCATCTCTAGAATATTTTGTAGATTTTTGATATATACATCATGTAGGATATTTCTAATGAGTATAGGAGACTCACCTATTCCCATTTTCCCTATTGGGGGAATCCAAGTGATGGCTGAAAGTAGAACCTGTTAACTCTATCACTTCTTGGGATGATCTAGCGACAAAATTTCCTATACTGTTTATTCCATTAGGTAAGACTGCAAAATTAAGGAGTGAAATTCTAGGTTTCATCAGAATGAAGGAGAATGTCTACCCCAAGTATGGGAAAGGTTGAAGATGTTACTTATGAGTTGTCCCCATCATCACTTGATAAGGGGGTTCTTGCTCAGCATTCATAGAGAGTTTTGACATCTATTCTAAATTGTTCTTAGATTAAGCTACAGGTGGTCAAGAACTAGAGAAGATTTATTTATGAGCTGCTGCATCTTCTAAATTAGTTGGCGACAAGTAATCCCAAATGGATTAGAGAGTCAAATTAAAGTGTAGTAAAAAAGGTCACAAGAATGCTATAAGTGGATGGAATGAAAAGTATACAAGCACATAATGCAATTATGATCAACAATTTCATCTAGCTGAACAAGTTTCTAATGTGACAGCACTAGCACAAGTTCAGCCAGTCTAACAGGATCAATTGTTTTCTGAAGTGTGTGGTGGAGATTATTCAATAGATGTGTACAGGCTAATTCAGAGTCCATATACTTTATGGGTAATGCAGGTAGAGGCACGGGAATCAGAATTATGAGAACAACTATAACCTAAGTTGGAGGAACCACCAAACATCTCATGTGGTGAAAATTAAAATCGAAACCAGTATAGGACACAGGACCAACAACAAAGTTATCAGCAGAATAGGTTATTTACGAAGTTGAAAGATCCAGGAAGTTTCATCATCAAAATTTTCATTGGGTAAAAAATCATATCCAGATATCTTTGTGACTTGGGGGCCAACATCTATCTGATGCCCTATTTATTTTTTATGAATATGGAGTTAGGTAGTCCTCGACCCTCTATTATTTTGTTATAACTGGTAGATAGATCCTTAGCCAAACCGGAAGGCACCATTGAGGATGTGTTGATGTAGATTGGCTCTTTGTTCTTCCCAGTGGATTTTGTGAACCTTGATTTGAAGCTAATCCGAAAGTACCATTTATTTTGGGACGTCCATCCTTGGATATAGGTAAGGAAATTACAGATGTGGCATCTAGATGACTAATAATGAGGAAGCATGACAAAGTTGAAGTTCACAATGTGTACAAAGCTTTGAAGTTGCCAATATGAGGAATTGTCTGCAATAACACTAGTAGATATTGACTTAAAATTGCCATGGATTTCATCATGAGACCCAATAGAGAGAGATCTTGTAGATGAATATATTTATTGAGATAGAGATGTTCAGGAGATGATACAGATACTAGACCTAGAAGAAATTTTTATTAGAAAGGGGGTGTTTGAGCCTCTGGAGAGACCTCATGGGATACCATGTAGCCATCCATTAAAGAAGCCCTGAAGGTAGAGTTGAATCAGTTTTCCTCCCATATTAAGCATTCCTTATTAGAGAGGACAAAACCTTTCTTCCATTCTTCTAGCCAAATTATCAGAAGATGAGATTGAGAGAGCACTTGAAAGTATAAATAACAGAAAGCATGATATGGGATGGCAGAGGTTGGAAATCTATTGTATTAGCCTAGCATTCTGCATGCATGACTTTTTGTTAAAATATGATAAGGTTAAATCCCATTATGAAGGAGGTAGTGAAGAAGGAGGTAATTAAGTGGCTCGATGTTAGCATAGTGTACCCAATTTCAGATAATCAATGGGTGAGCCTAGTTCAATGTTTCCCAAAGAAAGGTGGGATGAAAGTGATCAATAATGAGAAGGATGAGCTTATATTGACCAGAATGATTACTGACTGTCGTATTTTCATAGATAATCATAAGTTAACTCAGCCACTCAAAAAGACTACTACCCAATTCCATTTATTGGCCAGATATTGGACAAGCTATAAGGACAAGAGTACTATTATTTCTTAGAAGGTTACTTGGGCTATAATCATATTTCCACTACTCTAGAAGATTAGGAGAAGACGACATTCACATGTCCCTATGGGACATATGCCTTCAAAGTATGCCCTGCGGCTTGTGCAATGCACCTGCAACTTTTCAAAGGTGTATATTGGCTATTTTCTCAAAAATAGTGGAGGACTTTGTTGAAGTATTCATGGATAAATTTTCAGTCTTTGAGAGTTCTTTTAAAGTATCTAAAAAATATGGATAAAGTTCTATCAAGATGAGAAGAGACAAACTTGGTGCTTAATTTAGAGAAATGTCATTTTCTTGGGAGTGAAGTTATAGTGTTGGGACACAAGGTGTCCAAGAAAGGTCTAGAGGTGGACAGAGAAAAGATAGATGTTATTGAGAAATTTCTGCCCTCGATATCTGTTAGAGGTATTCAAAGCTTTAAGGGTACATAGGTTTCTACTATAGATTCATCAAGGACTTCTAAAAGGTGTCCGAACCTCTCTCTAAGTTGGCTGAGAATTATGTAAATTTTGATTTTGATATAGGGTTCTTGAGGGCATTTATAGAGTTGAAATGCAGGTTGTTCTCTGTGCTATTCATGATTGCACTAGCCTGGTCGCTAACCTTTGAATTGATGTATGATGCAAGCGATTTAGCAATAAGCACAGTCTTAAGAAAGAGGATAGATGTTCTTCCACTCTTGTTATTATGCCATAAAGGCATTAGATGGTGCTCAGTCTAATTACATAGTGACATAAAAAGGAGTTTCTTACCGTAATTTTATGCATTCAAAAAGTTCTAATCCTATTTGGTTAGGTCAAGAGTTGTGGCCAACATAGACCATGCTACACTCAAATACTTATTAGCCAAAAAGAGACTTGATTCAGATACCTATTTTCCCAAAAGAATGCAAAACCAAGACTATTTTGGCACATCTTATTACTGCATGAATTTGATTTAGAGATTATAGATAGGAAAAGGTGTAAAAATTAGGTTGCAGACCGCCTACTCCTTCTTGAAGACAGAAAACATGTGGCTGAAGGTGAAGCTATTAGAGAAGAGTTCCATGACTAGCAATTTTTTCTTCAGTATTGAGTTGCACTGGTATACAGATATTTTGAATCTCTTAGTGATTGGTATCTATCCTCTTAGTGCAAGCTTTCAGTAGAAGAAGAGACTCACCCATGATTCTCGATTTTATATTTGGGATGAGCCATAATTTTTCAAATAAGGACCACATCAAGTGAGTATTCCTTATAGTGACATAAGTAGGTACTTGAGAGTTATACTCTCCTTATGGGGGCATCATGATGGTAATAGGACGGCTGCAAAGGTACTCTAATCAGGTTTCTAACGGCCTACTCTTTTTAAAGATGCATATGTGTGTTTGCAAAATACTATGATAAGTGCCAACAGATAGGGTAAATTTCTAGTAGACATGACATTCCATTGCAAAATATTCTGGAAATTGAGATCTTTGATGTCTGGGTGTGTCACCTTAATGGGGTAGTTTTTGCCTTCTTTCGTAAATAAGGAAATCTTAGTGGTTGTAGACTATGTGTGGGTATAAGCTATTTCTCTTCCTACTAATGATGCAAAGATGGTGGTGAAGTTCATGAAGAAGAAGATTTTCACTAGATTTGAAACTTTGCAAGTATTGATAAGCAATGGAGGTAGCCATTTTTTCAATAGCTTATTAAGACATTTATTGCCCAAGTATGGGGTATGACAAAAGGTGGTAACTGCACACCACCCGCAAATAAGTGGTCAAGTAGAGGTTTCTATAGGGAGATTAAGCATATCTTGGAGAAAGTGTTGAATATGCAATTGAAAAAATGGACTATCAAGCTCAATGATGTTTTATGGACAAACAGGATTGCTTTTAAAATTCGCATAGGCATATCACCTTACCGAGTGGTTTCTGATAAGGCATGCAACTTTCTAAAGACATTGAACTTGAATTTGGAGTTATTTGGTGATAAGAAGAAACAACAACTTCATGAACTTGAGGAATTTTTACGTTGCAATCCTATGAGAAAGCGAAGTTATATGAAGAGAAGAAGAAAGGGGGCATGAAAAATATATTTTACCATGCAATTTTGAGAAAGGGCAGATGATACAAATGTTTAACTCTAGATTGATACTTTTTCTAGGAAAGCTAAGATCTAAGTGGTCAGGCCCATTCGAAGTGGTAAGGACCATTGCACATGGATCTGTTTTTTTGAGGAGGTCATATGAAGGAACAAATTTTTGTGGTGAACAGTCATAGAGTAAAGCACCACTGGGCTAAGGATATAGATAGAGCAAATACCTCAATAAGGTTGGATGATGAGTGATTGATATGGTATACCATTGTGCCACTACGTTAAATCAAGCACTACATGGGAGGCCATCATATTTTATAAAAAACTTACAAAAATATATCATGCCATGACCTTAAATAAGGATCTATGTAGGAGGCAACCAACCCTTTTACATAGTTGCTTTTTATTATGTGCAGATACAAGGGAGAAAACATGAAACAAATTGGCCAAGGCTTTTCTTTTGATCCTCACTGCATGATGCCCAAAAGTATCTAAGTTAGCCTTACCTAGCAAAGGCTGGGGGATCGGCTCAAGTTAATTAGGTGTGTGGGCCACATGGTCTCACTCCTCCCACTTCTTATATCCCCAACTCTACTTCTTTCTCCCTCATTTCTCACTCTAATACCGTAAAATCCCTTCCCCTCCATTGTTGTTTTCCAAAACTTCCTACAAGATTCATAGTTCATCAACAAGTTGTAAGTTTTCTTGATTTTTCTCTTCAATTCCATGAAACTTCTAATCCTTATCTTCTCCATCAGTGTGATTTTGAGTTTATCTTGATGTTTTGTCAAAAGTTTTAAGCTTTAAAGTCATGTGTGATTTTTATTTTGCAATAATGTAGATTGTTTGGATGAAAGGGTGATTCTTTATGGTGTCACGACCCAAGTCTATATCCTGAACGAGATACGGTACTTGAAGTCACAAGTAACCCCAAGCCAACGCAAAGTCTATCATAACACTGGTAATTTGAGTAATCATAGAGGAATCTTAAATAATAAAACCATTTAAGGAAAACTGAATAATAAAAGCTTTAACATCTGAAAGCAAAACTGAAAGTCTGATTCTATGTCTGAAAGCCATCGACAACTGATGGGTTGCTAGGACAAGACCCCAGCTAACTCTAAAGTCTAATAGAGTGAAAATAACTAAAGAAAATAAACATCGTCCTAGCGGTGCTGAGGATGAGAACCTGCGCCTGTATCATAATACGATACAGTACAGAAGGTATGCGTCAGTACTTTGAATGTACTAAGTAAGTGGGAGAAAAATATAACATAAAGGAATAAATAACTGAACTGTAATGACATGCAATGACCAACTAAAATACTGAAACTGGGTAAACTGAAATATAGTTGAAATGGTCGAAATGACCCTGTCTAATGGTCATAGACATGCCCTGAACCTGAGATACTAATCTGAGCTAACTGTACTGAACTGAACTGAATAAGTTGAAACAATACTGAGCTGAGCTAAACTGAGACTGTACTAACTAGTGGAAGAGTATATAACTGACATATAACCACGTGAGCTAGACGTAGAGTATGATGTATACACCCTATTAGTAGGACCCAATATATCTTTCCAGGGTATAAATGCATGAACTGGGTGATCACAAGTCTGGGGACATAGGGCCAATAAAATCACCTATGGTAGCAACGTAGTTCTGGGAACCTGTGCGCTGGAACCCCGGTCCGCTCAGTGCTAAGACCCACTCCCACTGGATAGTCCTAGGCTGACTATTACGCTGATAGCTCAAAACTGGGGTCCAAGACTATGTCAGGAATACCTATTTGGAAGTACCCTGAGAGTCTTATCAGACCGAATTCTGTAATTGATTTTCTTAGACTAGCAAGAGCTGCTTATCTGGAAGCGGCATAATCGTCTAAAGAACAAACTGAAATCTGAAGCTGAGGGTCCTAAGACTAGTTAGAGCTGCTTATCTAGAAGTGTCATAGCCATCTAAAGAACCACTAAAATCTTATATCTGAGTCTAATAACTGATAACTGGGAGGCACCACTGACACCTCAAGGAAAGACTGTAGTCAAACTGATCAGCTAACATGTCTAAATAATACTGAGTATGATAATAATCTGACTGAGACTGGACTAACATGCATCTGACTGAAATTTCAACATATACTAATAATATGGGAATCCCAAAACTGAGAGAATCAAGCCACAGGGAAAGCTAGTCCAACATGCAAGAATCTAATTTACTGAACTGAGAAACTAGGGCTAAATCATTCTACTAGATGCAAGTTCCACAAAATTTCTAGAAATTGGGAATTAAAAAAAAGCTAATATCATGAATAATATTCCACTTGAAATTTAAGGAATTTTGTTTGAAACCCTTCTACATTTCGAAACCACAGGGCTATAACTGATAGAAAATTTAGAAAGGGTTTTGGGGACACAAGGGAAGAACAATTCCCTTGTTGAATTCCCACATACCTGTTGAAGAATTTCTGGAGAGAATTCCTTGAGAATCTGAGAAGAAGTTGGCTTCCCTAGTTCTTTTCCTGAGAGTTTCTGAGAGAAAACTTACGAAATGATTTTCTGAGGGGATGAGAGGGGTGAAGTAATCATCGGTTACCCCTCCAAATTCCCTTATAATAACCTAAAACAACGTAGTTTAGGGATTAAAAAGGTGAGAAATTACAAAAATATCCCTTGGTAAAACCTGGAAAAACTACTGACAGGGGACCAACGGGTCACTCAACGAGTTCTTAATTGAGACCACGACTCACTGGGACCAGTCATTGGTCCGACTATTTGGGTTCTGGGCTCACTAGAATTGGAAACGAGAGGTACCACGACTCATTGGATGATCCAACGAGTCATTAGATGAACCAACGGGTCATTGGTTCCTCCCATGATAACTGGATAGAAATTCTGGGAGGACTGACAATGGGCGACACAACAACTCGTTGGTAGACCCAACGGGTCGTTGTGTTAAGTCGTTACCTCCAACGGAGAAACTATTAAAATCACTACCTTGACATGGGGGGTGGTCACAACAACTCGTTGTGTGAGTCATTGCTACCACTCGTATTCATTGAAGAAGGCATTTGGGACTCTCAACCAATGACTCACACCACGAGTCGTTGTAACACATGATGACTCAATGGTTGAGTCATGGGGTCCTGGAAAAGGGATTCCCTAGCTGGGGACCAATGAGTGATAGAATGACTCGTTGTTTCTCAAAACGGGCCATTCCACGTCTTATTAGTTTCCGAAGGACCAAACAGGGTTGACGACAACTGACACAACTAGTCATTGGAGCTGACCACAACTCGTTGTCTCAGTCGTTCTGAGGCAACTTTTTTGGTTTTTCTTCTGGATTTTTCTTGCAAGGTCTAAGTTTGGTCTAGGAAAGTTTTGGGGTGTTACAATATCTCCCCCTTGAGATCATTCGTCCTCAAATGAAGGCTAAAACTACTGGAAAACTAGGGAAAAGAGCTGCAATTCCCAGACTGAGGCTATGAACTGATTTCTAAAGGAGTAACTGACTCTGAACTAACTTAGCCATGCTAACAGAGCTGATGCAAGTAGAATGCAAATTGAAAATATGAATAGAGCTGATGAATACGGAATTGAATAGAGTACTTGTCATGACCAGAACATAGATCTGGATCGAGACACGAGACAAGGAGCTCCGAGAGACTCCAAGTCAACACAAGGAATGAACATACATCTAACTCAATCAGATAAACTGAAATACTTAAGATAATAACATAGCGGAAGCATAATCATGACATAACATAGAAAACGAAACACACTTCATACATGACAACTGAATACTACATATAGTCTGAAAGCCTCTAACATATCTAATGGGTTGATGCGACAACACCCCCAACTAACCCTACAGGTCTGAAAACTGAACATAAAGGATAACCAATATCAACTGGTCCTCAGGAAATGAGGACTCACCACTAAATTGGATGCTAACTCTGAAAATGAGCTAAGGACGATGCTGGGTCTAAAGGTTGGAGCCTGTATCATGAAATGATATAGCATAAAGTATGCGGTCAACATGTGAAATGTACCGAGTATGCAAGGTACGTAAAACAGACATTTAAAATACATAAAAGTTCATAAGAGTAGGACAACATTCTCATAATATAAATATCATAATGTAACATAAGGCTCAAGGTTTTCAAACCATTCGTAAATCAGTCAGAATCATAATAATTGGAGAAAAGCTTCATTAACCAGGACTTAAGCCAAAATAATATGAACATAACCATGCATAAATTATGAGGAACAATGGGAGGGCTCGTCATAACCGACACCATCATGGTAGAGCCTTACATGATGCCCTAACTATCTCACTCAAGTGGGCAGAGTCTTCCCAGGCTTGCTAGGCAAGGGACGTGCAGTATGAGATATCATGAAAGAAGGGATCCATTCACATTGTAACGTATTAATATTAACCTATGGTGGCACGTAGTTATGAGATTCGAACACCGGGCTACTCGATGCTAGATACTTCTCCCAAAATCATGCACATTAGGCTCGTATGTAAATCATAAACATCATTCATGGGATTCATGCCAAATAAAAATTAACATCATTGATCCCTATTTAAATACCTGTTTCTCCATGAATCAAGGGCCCATGAATCGGCCAACGTCATAAATCGATCAATCATGAAGTCCATGCATACTTGTAAAACATGAATATACTTAGTAATTATAAACTCATGATGATCATTTGAGTAAATCCATATCATAAATCATAAATCATACTTGAACATGTGGGCATTGCCCAATACTTTAACATGCTTGAAAATACTCAATTCACTTGAAAACATGATTATAAACATGGGTAACTTGGAAACATGCTTTTCATCAATAATATCTCATCATACATGAACATTCATCATAAATCTCAACTTTCATGAACTTCTTATAAATGGGCATTTAAATTTATAAAAATTGAAGCATGATTTTAATGGAAAACAACATAAAACTTTCCCATAATTATAATTATATAGTAATAACTCATTCAGATCATAACCATGTAGAGAATTAGAAATTTCATGCATTGGGTTAAAACCCCACAGAATCAACATAGGAATTTCCATGATTTAAAGAGAGATTGGGCATGGGTGTGAACGGATTCATCCATTCATAACCATACATACCTGGGAAGATCTAATTTTACCACTCCTTGAATGCCTAATGAAAGATTGAAGGAAAACTTGAAGAAATCTAACTTGATCACCTTCTAACCCCTTCAATATGCATGCATGGATGTGAATGAGCTTAGGATAGATTTTTCCCTCATAAAACACTGCATTTTGACCCTTAAATGACATAGTTTAGGACCCTAGGAATTAGAAATGATGAAAATACCCTTAATGAATTTCCTAAAAATTTTGCACTAGCAGTGACAACGATCGATCCTATGGGTCTTACCAGGATACCACGACTCGTGGTATCTTTGTTACATCCACTGCCAATTCTAAACTTCTATGATTCTAATACCACGACTCGACAAGACGAGTCGTTACAACAAACAATGGTTCGTTGCATCCTCCTATTACTTCCCCGTGACGACCTACACCTGGACATCCCCACGAGCCACACCATGACTCGTGCCTACTTCCAATGAGTCATGGTTTCCATTCATCACCTCGATTGGAGATTTTCCTACTCCTTCCCACAGTTACTTACCATGATCCATTGTTACTCACAACAAGTTGTTCTATGGCTTATTACTTCCTCCTAGACTAAGGACCAGTCTCACCACGCCCACAAAAAATGACTCATGACATCAAACCGCGGGTAGTTACTGGACCCGTTACTCCCCACTCCGACCCTGCAGTACCTCACCACGAGCACCTCTTACAGGTCGTTGGTGGAACCAATGATCCGTACCTTGACCCTTTCTGTGATAAATTTCTAGATTTATGCCACTTTCCATTTTAACATCCTGAGTCTAATCTTGGGAACTTTTGGGTATTACAATACTGAGGAGGGATTTAGTACCAGATGCAGGAACTGAACTGGAAGGGAATAAGTGAGGGTATCTGGCCATCATGTCAGCTTCTGCTTCCCATGTGTCTCTCTCAACTAGCTGGTTACTCCACAAAACTTTCACCGAAGTGACTTCCTTGTTTCTCTACTTACGAACCTGACAGTCAAGGATCTGAACTGGGACCTCTTCGTAAGAGAGACTATCTTCACTCCCACACTGTCTAGTATAACAACTGAAGTTGTATCACCAATGCACTTCTTCAATTGTGACACATGGAAGACTGGGTGCATAGATGCTAACTCTGGAGGTAATTCTAACTCATATGCAACCCTGCCAATTCACTTCAGAATTTTGTAGGGCCCCACATATCTCAGATTGAGTTTTCCTTTATTCCCAAACCTCATCACCCCCTTCATTGGTGAAATCTTTAGATAAACCCAATTATCTATTGCAACCTCTAACTCTCTTCTCCTCATGTTAGCATAGGATTTATGTTGGCTTTGTGTTGTTTTTAACCTCTCCCTGATAAGTTGCACCTTCTGCAAAGCTTCATGAATTGAGTCTGGGCCTATCAGAGTAGCTTCACCAACCTCAAACCACCCTATAAGATACCTACACCTCCTACTATATTATGCCTCAAACGGGGCCATCTAGATACTGGAGTGGTAGCTGTTGTTGTACGCAAACTCGACGAGAGGTAGGTGATCATCCCAATTGCCCTTGAAATCAATCACACACGCTCTCAGCATATCTTCCAAGGTATGAATAGTCCACTCATCTCGTCCATCTATCTGCGGGTGAAAAGTTGTATTGAGCTTGATCTGGGTACCGAGTCCCTTCTGAAATAATTTCAAGAAATATGAGGTGAACTGGGTACCTCTATCTGAAATAATAGACAAGGGCACCCCATAATGTCTGACCAACTCCCAAATCTATATCCTAGTATAATCCTCAGCTGAGTATGTAGTTTTAACTGGGAGGAAATGTGTTGACTTGGTCATCCAGTCTATTATCACCCAGATTCAATCATGCTGCCGACGAGTACGAGGTAGACTTGTAATAAAGTCCATATTCACTTCTTCCCACTTTCATGTAGGTATGTTGATATCCTACGTCATACCCCTAGGTCTCTGATGTTCCACCTTAACCTACTAAAAGTTTGGCCACTTAGCCATAAATTTCGCTATGTCCCTTTTCATACCATTCCACCAGTAAATATCCCGTAGATCACGGTAAATCTTAGTGGCACCTAGGTGGATAGAATATCTCGAACTGTGTGCTTCAGCTAGTATCTTTTGTCTCAAGTCACCCACATCCAACACACATAGTCTAACTAGGTAATGGAGTACTCCCCCTTTGGACAAAGCCTCCACTTCTTTTCTAAGGACTGTCTCCTTTAGCTTAAGCAGTATGGGATCTTCATCATGCCTTGACTTAACTTCAATGAATAACGAGGAATCTAATCCACTCTGCACTACTACTCCGCCCTCAGTTGAATCAACTAACTGCACTTCCAACTGAGCTAACCTGTGAATATCCTTTGCCAGTTCTTTTCTGTTCTCTTCAACATGAGCCACGCTCCCCATAGACATCCTGCTTAGGGCATCAGCCAGCACATTGGCTTTGCTCGGGTGGTACAGCACAATCATGTCATAATCCTTCAATAGCTCCAACCACCTTCTCTAAAGAAGATTTAAGTCTTTCTAACTAAATACATACTGAAGGCTCTTATGATCGGTGAAAACATCTATATGAGCCCCGTAAATGTATTGCCTCCATATTTTCAATGCAAACACCATTGCTACTAACTCAAGGTCATGAGTGATCTTGGGCAGATTTATATGCCCAAGTGATACTCAAAAGTACCATTTTAGCCTTGTTTATCTACCAATGTGTATACATTCTTATGTAATTGGTAATAAAATGTGAATTTATACTAACCAACATGATTAGCATTGTTTTGAAGGTAAAATGTGATTTTGGGAAGCTTAAATGCATGTTGGATGATATCGGAGTTGGACTTGGATGCGAGCAAGGGATAAAGCATTGGACAGCATTAATTAAAGGGTCTCCGCGATGGAGTCGTGTCACGCTGCCATCGCGGAGGCCTTCTGCTTGGATGGGGAAAACTCGACCAAATTCCAGAGAGGGTCCGTGTTTGCTCCGTGGCACGGAGCCAGTGCTCCGCGATGCACATCGTGCCACGTTGAGCCTAAATTCCCAGACCCCCAGTTCCAGTGAGGGTCTGCGTTCGTAGCGTGTCACAGAGGCAGTGCTCCGCGATGCACTCCGTGACACGTTGCTCGTTATTCCGGGAAAAATTCCCAGCAGTATAAATAGAACACTTAGGTTCATTTTTAATATTCTGACTTGGTGGAGCAAGGACGTGGGTTACAGGCAGTTGAGGGACGAAAATATCAGGGTTTTTTCTCTCTTTCTTTCTTCTTTAATTCAATTGCTTGTATGATTAACATTCATTTAAAGATGATTAATCCACAAATGAGTGGCTAATTCCTCTCCTTACTGAGGTTATGAACAATTGTGATGAAATTTGAGTATTGATTCTTTGGTTTTTCATCTTTTCTTCCATGTTGTTCTATTAATTCTTGTTCTTACTGCATTAGTGTGTGGCCTACATTAATGTACATCTAAAAAGTCCGGTTTCACTCGAGAGAGAGCCCGGTTGCACCAGGGGCACAGGTATGGTTTTGGTGGACTACTCACCACCTTTCTTAGGGGCCTAGATGTTGAGAAGGAGGCCCTTGACTATATCCCGCAGTTGGAGCGGCGGGCCTTAGACGTTACTAAAACTAAGGCTCCCGACGCCACCCACGGGCCAGTACTTACACTTGGCGAGCGACACGCTCGTGATGACCAGTATATGGCTCGGATGTATGGGATGCAGATGCTACAGCTGAGGATAGGTGGGAGGTCGGCGACAGAGGAGGAGCTATGGCATCTCGAGCTAGACTACCCTTTTGGCGAAAACGCCAGGGCTCTATGCCGAGTGGGGCCAGCATTTGTAGAGCCCACAGATGATGATGTCCCCACAGATGAGGAGACACATCGAGAGGACTCCGATGTGGAGTCCGATGATGACGACGGAAGCGACTCGGACATGGGAGATGAAGCAGCAGCACCCGATGAAGAAGTGGAATACTTTGACTGATCAGGGAGTTCCACCACCCGATTTTGTGCTATTTGAATTTTTGTGAACACTGGGGACAGTGTTCAAGCTAAGTGTGGGGTGGGAGTAGTTAGGTGCTGGGATGGGTTGTTTTGTATGTATGCTCTCTTCTGTTGTCGTGTATGTGAATATTTGTTTGTCCCTGTGAGTTGTGAATTTTTAAGTTGTTGTTCTGTTTATTAAACTTATGTGTGTTGCTGAATGTTGCTAGCTGATTCTGATTCTGTACATATTTTTGTTATCGAAATGATCGATATTTTTTAAAAATTTTAAAATATTTTGTACATATTTAAAATATTTTGTAAATGATTTTTCTATCGAAATGATCGATATTTTCGACATTTTTCTAATTTTGGGTTTCTCAGCGTTTGTTTTCGGTTCTTTTACCGAGAATGGTCCCATTGAACCGACGTCTTAAGTAGTGTCCGTTCCCTATGATGGATGGATGACGACCGTCTTAAGGGAAATGTAGTCGTTAGGATTAGATTTTTTTTCAATTATTTTTCAATTTTTCAGTTTTTCTTTGGTGGATTGCATCCCGGAACCAGTAGTTACTCTGTGGTTGCGAAATTCTGGTTGCGTGTTGTGCATGATATTCAAAATGCAAAGGTGATTCGTATGAAAGCATGCAAATTTGTAAATATGTTGAGATACCTAGGTTGTAGAGTTTGATTCAGTGTGATTGAGGCTTAATGTTTGAATTCCTGTAATTAGCTAATTGAAGAGTCTGTGAATACATCTTGAATTGCATGTGCAAAAAGTGTGAAGTAAGGGTGTTGATATTCCATGCTATTGTGAAGTGTCTAGAACTTGCCTGGTGTGTCTACAAAACGAAATGAAGGAGGTGTATTGTAGGAAAGGATGTAGGCATTTCTTTGTTTTAACCGGGAGTTTCTATTTTTTTCCTTGTCATACCCCCCTTTCTGTGATTGTATACCCTAGTCAGCCCGTTGAGCCTTTAGCCGATTATTTCTTTCTTTTGTCCAAAAAGGGTGAACTGAGCTTAATTCCTTCTTTTCATTAGCCGTAAAGTCTATACAAAACTCTTAAGTGCTTAAGAAAAGAAAATCATTTTCCCAAAGTGTCAAAGAGTGAGAATGGTGAAAAGAAAAAGAAAAGCAGAGTGAGGGAAGAAAAGAAAAGGTTGAAGGTGCACTTGCTATAAATAAACAATAATGAAGGTGCATGAATAATCTTTGTTGTTGTGTCAATAGTGCTTAATTAAATGGGCCATACTAAAGTAAACCTTCAAGAATGGGATGATGAAGAAAAAAAAGGGGAAACAAGGTCCATGAGTTGATGGGATGTGTTGAAAAGGCGCTTAAGGATGCTAGTGGCTATTATTGGCTAATCCAATATTTACTAGTTCCGTAGCTTCCATTACAACCCATTAAAGTCCTACGTGATCTTACATCGCACTTCTTTATATTAGTGGAGTAATACACTAAGGCCAAGCTTATGGGTCATGACATGATGCATGTGAATTCTTTTGGGAGAGAGAGTGAAATTGTGTGTACATTCCCCTGTTTGAATGTTTGTGAGTCATATGAGCAAAAAGGGGAAGATTCTCTTGAGTTGTGAGGGCACATGCTTGATGAAAGATTAATTTTCGTGTCGGATATCTTGATCAGCTGATTTGCATGAGTTTGCCGATATCGAGAGTCGATTCTTTAAGTCTAGGAGGCCTTAATGTATTGAAGGTCATTGCATTGATAAGACCATGCATGTTTTCTTGATGATTTGTTGTATTGAATAATCGGTATGACCGTAGCTTAAATTGTCGAACCGAAGTAGCGAGGTTGGCATGTAAATTGCATGAATTGTATGTTTGTTGTTCGAGGACGAACAAGGATTTAAGTGTGGGGTAAGTGATCTTGGGCAATGAGTCAAATAGTTCTTTTCATGAACCTTGAGTTGTCTGGAAGCGTAAGCTATCACCTTACCCCATTGTATCAGAATGCAACCAAGTCCAACTCTGGAAGCATCACAATACACTACGAACCCATCTATTCCTTTCGGTAAGGTTAGCACTGGAGCGGTAGTGAGTTGAGTCTTCAACTCCTACAAACTCTTCTCACACGCATCTGACTACTAAAATTTCACCTTTTTCTGAGTCAACCTAGTCAGAGGAGATGTAATAGAGGAAAAACGTGCCATAAAATGTTGGTAGTAACCGGATAGACCCAAGAAACTTTTGATTTTGATTGGGGAAGTAGGTCTTGGCCAGTCTTTCACCGTTACTATCTTTTCAGGATCTAACTGAATACCGTCTCCCGAGACCACATGACCCAGAAAAGTCACTGAATTCAACCAGAATTCATATTTGCTGAACTTAGCAAACAACTAGCGGTCTCTAAGCGTCTGCAGCACTATCCTGAGATGGTTAGCATGTTTTTCCTAGCTTCTAGAGTATACCAAAATGTCATCAATGAATAAGACTACGAACATGTCTAAATATGGATTGAAAAACCTGTTCATCAAGTCCATGAAAGCTGCGGGGGCATTAGTTAGTCCGAAGGACATAACCACGAATTCATAGTGACCATACCAAGTTCTTAAAGCTAATTTCGGTATGTCACATTCTCTAACTCTTAGCTGATGATACCCCGACCTGAAATCTACCTTGGAGAAATAACTGGCTCCTTGAAACTAATCAAACAAGTTTTCAATCCTGGTAGGGGATACATGTTCTTAATGGTGACCTTATTCAACTGACGGTAGGCGATACACATTCTGAGAGTGTCGTCTTTCTTTCGCACGAATAATACGGGAGCAGTCCATAGAGAGATCCTGGGCCTGATGAAACCTTTATCAAGGAGGTCTTTTAGCTACTTCTTCAACTTCTTAAGCTCAACTGGAGACATTCTGTAAGGATGGATGGAGATGGGATGAGTGTCTAGAAGAAGGTCTATTCCAAAGTCTATTTCCCACTCAGGAGGGACTCCGAGAAGATCTTCGAGAAACACATCAGGAAATTCACTAACAACTGGAATTGACTGGATAGTTTGGGTCTCAAAACTGGAATATTTGACCCGAACTAGATGATAGATATAGGCCGCTATGGTGAAATTGGTAGACATGCTGCTGTTAGGAAGCAGTGCTAATGGCGATTTGCCTTGCTTGGCTTACTTGCTTGATTAAAAGAGTTTTCCCGTCGGACAGCTACTATGAACACCCTTTAGAACTAAGCTTTCTTTCCTTAATGTAGGAAATAAATTAACCCTTAGGCACTGAACTACTGCTCGTCCACTCTAAAACTGGCTCATTAGGGAACTGAAATTTGACGACTCTAGTTCTGCAGTTGACTGAGGCATAACGGGAGTGTAACCAATCCATGCCAAGAATGAGATCAAAATCTACCATGTATAACTCTATGAGATCAGCTAGAATGACCTTATTCAAGATTTGGACTTGGCAGTTTCTATACACCCAGCTGACTCTAACTGACTCACTAATTAGGGTAGAGACTGAAAATGGTTCTGAGAGGACCTCTGGACTGATATCAAACTAGACAGCTACATAGGGAGTCACGAACAATTGTGTGGCTCTTGGATCTAGTAGGGCATACACATCTAGATGAAAAAGATTTAACATACCTGTGACCATATTAGGGGAGCTCTCCTGATCCTGACGAGATAACAAAGCATAAAAATAGTTTTGGCACTGACCGCCATCTGTACCTGAATTATTGGCCTGTTGAACTGGTCGACTTGCTAGAGCTGCTGAAGTGGTGGATTATGATCTCCTCCGTCATGCTGACAAGCATTCTCTAAGCCAGTGACCTAACTGTCCACACCCAAACCAACCCTCTCAGCCCTGAAGGAATTTCCCTGGATGGTTCTTTCCATACTTAGGACAAGCTGGGTAGCAGTTGCTAGCGTTGTGACTCTAGGACTGTGAGCCAAATGCTCCATCCCTACGATCCTTGCGGGACCATAAAGTAGGGTTGCTGGCTGAAGTGGGTGTTGGAGCCCTTTGTTGTTGCTGCTGCTGTGGGCGGATACTACTTCTAGACCTCTGGTGGTCATAATCTGATTGTCCAGTTCTAGCCCGCTTATTCTCCCGCTCTATGTCTTTCAGCTTTTTTGCCTCAATCTACTGGGCATGCACAATGAGGCTGTAGAGGTCAATATCCTTGATGAGAATTGCAGTCCTGCACTTCTTAAGGACCAATTTCGACACTCCATTGATGAACTTCAGCATGCGAGCCCTTGGCTCGGCTTCGATCTCCGGAGTATATTTTGACAATCGTGTGAACTCCACTACATACTCTTCCACCCCTATTATCGTGTTTCAAGTTCATGAATTCTACCACCATAGCCTCCCTTAGCTCCCGAGGGAAGAATCTATCTAGGAAGGCTATTGTAAACTCCTCCCACTCCACTGGTTCCACTCCCACTGGTCTCCCTTCCTTCCACTAATCGTACTAGATTTGGGCTACCCATTTCAATGGGTAGGCAGCTAGGTCAGCACTTTCAGCGGAGCTAACACCCATAATTCATGTGATCTTCTATACTTTATCCACAAACTCCTATGGGTCCTCTCCCACCTTAGATCCATGGAAGGTTGGAGGGTTCATTTGAGTGAAGTCCCGAACTCAGGCAGCTATTTCGCACCCATTCGTGTTAATCAAGACCACCTGCTGGTTCACCTGGTTCGTGACTATCTATTCCAGGAGCTAGATTGCCGCTCTGAACTCTACTGAAGATACTGGGTCATCCTAAGGGGCCGCTGGAGCTGGTGGGGCAGGTCAGTTAATGTTTCCGGCCCTTCTTTCATTACCGTGTCTTGGAGGCATGATTTCACTTAAACGAAATAGATCATGAGTTATGAGAACATTTCTAGAATTGAACTTTAACGCGCGATAAAGCGTATGAACAGAAGGGAGTTTTCCTAATAACTTCTTGTAGCCTCCCCGTCATAAGTGTGGCGTGCTTCACACCCATGAAAAGGACTCTACTTGATGCGGCTTTCAAACATCCTAGGATAATCTAAACCTAGTGCTCTGATACAAAGTTTGTCACGTTTTGAGTCTATACCCTGGACGAGACACGGTACTTGGAGTCACAAGCAACCCCAAGCCAACCCATGGTCGATCATGATATGGGTAATCTGAGTAATCATAGTGGAAGCTTAAATAATAAAACCACTTAAGGAAAACTGAATAATAAAAGCTTTTACATCTGAAAGCAAAACTGAATAATAAAAGCTTTTACATCTGAAAGAAAAAACTAAAAGTCTGAGTCTATGTCTGAAAGCCATCTACAACTGATGAGTTGCTAGGATAATCCCCTAGCTAACTCTAAAGTGTAACTGAGTGAAAATAACTGAAGAAAATAAACATCGTCCTCGAAAGATGAGGACTCACCACTGGTACAGCTGATATCACCTAAAAAATATCTACTAGCAGTGTTGAGGCTGAGATCCTGTGCTTGTATTATAATACGATATAGTATAGAAGGTATACATCAGTACTTTGAACGTACTAAGTAAGTAGGAGAAAAATATAACATAAAGGAATAAATAACCAAACTGTAATGACATGCAATGACCAACTAAAATACTAAAACTAAGTAAACTGAAATATAGTTGAAATGATCGCAATGACCCTGTCTGATGGTCATGGACATGCCCTGAACCTGAGATACTGATTTGAGCTTACTGTACGAAAGTGAACTGAATAAGTTGAAACTGTTCTGAGCTAAGATAAACTGAAATTGTACTGACTAGTGAGAGTCTATAACCGACATATAACCATGTAAGCTAGATGTGGAGTCCGATGTATACACCCTATCGGTAGCACCCAATAAACCTTGCCCGGGTATAAAGGCATGAACTGTGTGATCGCAAGTCTGGGGCCATGTAATACCCTGGAAGTGCGTAAGGTTAGACCTGAGATTTAAAATGGAAGTTGGCAGAATCTATATAAAATTCCACAGAACGGGTCACCTAATGGATTTTTGGTCCAACCAAAAACCCGTGGGAACACCATGGTAAGGTTTGGTCGGGTGGTAGTTGGAAGTAACGGGTCAAGTAACGGCTCGTTGTTTGCTAAAATGAGTTATTTTATGTAGTCACGGTAGGACTGGTCCTTAGCCTAAGGGGAAGTAATGGGTCATTGGACGACCTGTTGTGAGGATCAACGGGTCGTGGTGAGAAGTCGTGGGGAAGGAGTATTAAAACCTCAAGTTGAGGTAATGGAAGGAAACCACGACTTGTTGGAAGAAAGAATGAGTCGTGTTATAACTCCTGGGAAGTCTTGGTGCAGGTCGTCTAAGAGGAAACAATGGTCGATATAATGAGTTGTTGTCTGAAGGGAAGACTCGTCCTGTCACGTCGTGGGACCGAACATAAGAATATGAAGTTGGGCAGAGGAGATGACGGATGGATACCACGAGTCGTGGTATCCAAGAGCAACCCGTTAGGACGGTCATTGTTACCACCAGTGTCGGAATTTAAGAAATTTTAATTAAGGGCATTTTTGTCATTTCTAACGTTAGGGTCTAAACTATGTCATTTAAGCCTCGAATATGCAGTGTTTCATGAGGGTAAAATCTATCCAAGGCTCATTCATATCTATGCATGCAAGAGTGATAGCCTAGAGAGGTGATCAAGGCAAATCCTTCAAGGTTCTCTTCAATTTCTTCTTGGGAATTCAAAGAAGTGTAAGAATCAGCTATAATCAGGTATGTATGGTTATGAATGGGTGAATCCTTTCACACCCATGCCCAATCCCTCTCTAAATCATGAATTTCCTATGTCAATTATATGGGGTTTAACCCCAATGCATAAAATTCCTAATTCTCTACATGGGTATGATCTAAAATATGTCTCTACTGACGAATTATTATTCATGGGCAAGTTTTATATTGTTTTCAATTAAAACATATTTCAAATTTTATAAATTAAAAAATGCCCATTGATGAGAAGTTCATGAAAGAGGAGATTTATGATGAATGTATGATTATGATGAGATATTATGATGAAAAGCATGCTTTTAAGCTACCCATATTTATAATCATGTTTTCAATGTGAATTGAGTATTTTCAAGCATGTGAAAGTATTTGGCAATGCCTACATGTTCAAGTATGAGTTATGATTTCCCAAATTAAGCTTACCACATAGTTTTGGAGTGAAGACTCCCAATTATCTTTCAGCTTGAGGTATGGTTTGAGTTAAAGCTTCTCATATGCATGATATCATATTTGAGATGAATTTGATTATTGAGCTTCATTGAAAAATAATGGAGAGCATATGCATGTTTTTTTGGGAGTAGTGTCTGGCACCGAGTAGGCTAAGGGTCGATCACCCTATGCCTAAGAACTACGCACCAACGTAGGTTTATCCTTATATATATATACTACTTTGGGACCTCCCTTATGAGCTATCCCCTGCCCTATTGGGCCACAAACTTGATATCGATATCATGGTATTGTCCCTAGCCCTGGCAAAGCTTGGAATTTTCTTCCCACTTGAGTGTGATAGTTGGGACCACGTAAGTTCTATCGTGGAATGTCGGTTACAAGACGAATCTCCTATTGTTCCTCACGATTTCAGTTATGCATGTTCATTATTCATGAGATTTATACATCTATATATGTTCAAAAGTATGTTTGACTTAATGTTTAGTTGTACTCATGAATATCAGATTTTAGCTTTGAGTCAATCGATTCAGTTATGATTTTATGTTATGTTATGATGAGTTCATGATTTCAGAAAGAATGCATGCAAGCCATACTCTCAGATTCTTGTTGTTTATGTTTTGCATTATGCATGTCTTTAAATGATTTTACTTATTTAACCGGTTTTACTTACTTTGCATACTAGGTACATTCCACGTACTGACCACATACTCTATGCGGTATCATTTCATGATACAAGACCCGGCACTCAGACTCAGCCCCGTTCATAGCCAGTATTCAGAGTTAGCATCTTACACTTGTTGGTGAGTCCTCATCTCCCGAGGACCATGCTTATTCATATTTCTTTATGTATTTTCAGTTTTCAACTTATTCGAGTTAGTTGGGGTCTTGTCCCATCAACTCATCATGTTTAGAGGCTTTTCATACAAAAGAATGTATTCAGCTTCAGATTGTGTATTCTAATGTTATGTTTATTTTAGATTTCCGCTAAGATTATTGTGTTGACTCTTCAGTTTTAATAATTGAGTTAGATATATGTTCATGCCATAGGTCGACTTGGAGTCTCTTGGGGCTCCTTTTCCCGTGTCTCAATTCGGGCCTCCGTTCGGGTCATGACAAACTTGGTAACAGAGCATTATATTTTGAAGTTTCCTAGGGTGTATGAATGTCACAATGAGTAGAGTCTTTTTCATGGGTGTGAAGCAAGCCACACTTATAGCGAAGAGGCTATGAATAGTTTAGGAAATGTTCCCTTCTTTCATGATCTATGTTGTGCGATGAAATGTCTCCCTATCCTTCTAATACTATTCGCGATTGCAGAATCATGGCTCCCAAAATAGTAAATGGTAGAAGGAACGGGAATGGAGAAGGCCACGAGGATGGCAACGGAAATGGGCACCAGCAGGCCCCACCAGTCCAGGAGCACCATGCACCGGAGCCGGTTGCCCATGCTGAGTTTCGGGCAGCTATTCAGATGCTCGCACAGGCCTCGATCGCTCAGGTCAATCAGCAGGTAGTTGAGCATGTTCCATAAAATGGTAATGTCGCGGCAGCTTGAGTTTGGGATTTCTTGAGAAATGAACCCGCTAGAGTTCCTCGGGACAAAAGTATATGAGGACCCGCATGAGTTCATTGATGAGATTGTAAAGATCATCCAAGTTAAGGGGGTGAATGGGGTTGAATGTGTAGAGTTGGCCTCATATCAGCTAAAAGGGGTCGTACACATCTGGTTTCGTCAATGGAAAGATAGTAGGACCGCCGGAGCAAATCCTGTCACTTGGGAGGAGTTCAATGTTGCATTCTTAGATCGGTTCTTCCCTCGTGAGATGCGGGACCTGAAGGCAGCCGAGTTCGTGAATCTAAAGCAAGGGAGAATGACGGTGAAGGAGTATGCCCTTGAGTTCACTCACCTATTGAAGAATGTCCCAGAGTTAGTGGTTGATTAGAGGGCACAGGTGAGTAGATTTGTTCATGGTGTGGCTGGCTATTTGGACAAGGATTATAGGACCGCTATGCTCCACTAGGATATTCATTTCCCTCGGATAGTATTGTACTCCCAGCAAATGGAGGCGGCGCATATGAGAGAGAGGGAGGCCAAGAGGGCTAGCACTGATAGTCACAGATTCTCACAACCGAGGTCAGGTGGTAGGCATCGATAGAAGACCCACCAGAGATCTTCAGCCCCATCATCTTCAACGTTGAGTGTGCCATCCAATACAAGGCATGATCAGAGGGGGCAAGCCTCAGGCTCGAGGGGTCAGAGCAGTAGACCCACAGATTCTAGTATCCCAGCTTGCCGCAGATGTGGTCGGGGGCACACAGGCCAGTACTTGGCAGGTTTAGGTGCTTGGTTCGGGTGTGGGAAGCCTGGACACATGCTCAGAGATTACCCGGTAGTGAGACAAGACCATGCTGGGGTGCGACGCCCATCTTCTAGTTCGGCAGCCCCACCCGCACACTCAGCACATCAGGGGGCATCTACCAGCATAGGTGGCGATCAACGCCAAAACAGATTTTATGCCTTAGCATCCCTCTAGGAGCAGTAGATCTCCCCGGATCTAGTCACTGGTATGTTACGAGTTTTCCATGTTGATGTATATGCTTTGTTAGATCCATGGGCTACCTTGTCATTTGTGACACCTTATGTGGCCAGTAGCTTCGAAGTCAGTACCGAAGTCTTGCCAGAATCCTTCTCAGTCTCTACTCCAGTAGGTGATTCAATTGTAGCTAGACGGATGTATAGAAGTTACCCAGTCTTAGTCCTTCAGAAAGTCACCTCAGCAGATTTGATAGAGTTATCCATGAACAATTTCGATGTTATCCATGGCATGGATTGGTTATTTGCATGTTATGCCTCATTTAATTGTAGAATCTGGGAAGTAGAGTTTAGATTTTCGGGAGAGACAGTCTTAGAGTGGAAGGGTAGTTCAGTTGTACCTGTGAGTCATTTTGTTTCCTACCTTAAGGCCAAAAAGATGATTTCTAAGGGTTGTGTGTACCATCTAGTTAGAATTAAGGATATAGAGTCTAAGGCCCCGACTATCCATTCAGTTCTAGTGGTATCTGAGTAACCAGAAGTCTTCCAAGATATTTACCAGGAGTCCCTCCCGAGCGAGAGATTGATTTTGGCATTGACCTTCTCCCCGACATGTAGCCTATATCCATTCCTCCCAATAGAATGGGTCTAGCGGAGCTAAAGGAGTTGTAGGAGCAGTTGAAGGACCTGTTAGATAAGGGTTTCATTAGACCGAGCAAGTCCCCATGGGGTGCACCAATTCTCTTTGTCCTAAAGAAAGATGGTTCTCTTCATATGTGCATTGATTATCGGCAGTTAAACAAAGTCACCATCAAAAATAGGTATCCTCTACCCAAGATTATGATTAGTCCAACCAACTTCAGGGTTCCAAGTGCTTCTCGAAGATAGATCTCAAATCTGGGTGCCATCAGCTCAGAGTTTGGGAGAGCGATATCTCGAAGACAGCTTTTAGGACACGGTGTGGTCATTATGAGTTTGTAGTTATATCTTTTGGACTAACGAATACTCCTGCAGCTTTTATGGACTTGATGAACAGCATGGTCAAGACATACTTGGATATGTTCGTGATTATGTTTATTGACAACATCCTGATTTACTCTCGGAACGAGGAGGAGCATGTTGCTCATTTGAGAGTAGTTCTACAAACTCTCAAGGATTGCCAATTATATGCCAAATTTAGCAAGTGTGAGTTTTGTTGAACTCAGTGGTGTTTTTAGGCCATGTGGTATCAAGTGAGGGCATAAAGGTGGACTCTCAGAAAGTAGAAGCAGTGAAGAATTGGCCTAGACCAGTGAATCCTTCAGATATTTGGAGCTTTTTGGGTTTAGCAGTCTACTATCGAAGGTTTTTGGAAGGTTTGTCTTCTATTGTAGAACCCTTGTCCAAATTGACCCAAAAGAAGGTGAAATTCCAATGGTCGGAGGCTTGTGAGAGGAGCTTTCAGGAGTTGAAGGCTCGACTTACCTCAGCACCGGTGTTGATCCTACCCGAGAGTACCGATGGGATCTTAGTGTATTGTGATGCTTCAAGGATCAGACTTGGGTGTGTATTGATGCAACATGGAAAAGTTATAGCATACTCCTCCAGACAGTTAAAGGTTCATGAGAAGAATTACCCGACCCATGATCTTAAGTTAGCCGCGGTGGTATTCGCCGCGAAGATATGGCGACATTATTTGTACGGGGTCCATGTGGATGTGTTTACGGACCATAAGACTTTACAATATGTGTTTACATAGAAGGATCTCAATCTTCGGCAAAGGAGGTGGTTGGAGCTACTCAAAGACTACAATATGAGTGTGCTTTACCATCCGAGGAAGACCAATGTAGTAGCAGATGCACTTAGTAGACTCTCTACAGAGAGTGTGTCTCATGTGAGTGAGGGGAAGAAGGAGCTAGTGAAGAATGTGCATCGACCGCAAGGTCGGGAGTTAGGTTGGTTGACTCAACCGATGACGGTGTTGTTGTTCAGAATGGATCAGAATCATCATTGATGAATGATGTAAAAGCTAGACAAGATGAGGACCCTATTTTGGTAAAGTTGAAGTGGTTAAAAATTAGAAGGTAGAGGTCTTCTCCAAATGGGGAGATGGTATGCTTCGATACCAGGGTCGCTTATGTATTCCGAATGTGGATGCTTTGAGGAGCCGAATGTTGCACGAGGCTCATGGATAGGTATTCTATCCATCCAGGGGCCTCTAATATGTACCATGACTTATGGTAATTCTATTGGTGGAATGGTATGAAGAAGGACATCGCAGAATTTATACCTAAGTGCCCAAACTGTCAGCAAGTAAAGGTCGGGCACCAGAGACCGGGAGGCGTGCTTTAGGATATCAGTATTCCTACTTGGAAATGGGAAGCAATCAATATGGACTTCATCACAGGATTTCCTCGCACTCGTCGACAATATGACTCCATTTGGGTGGTGGCAGACAGGTTAACCAAGGCTGCTTATTTTCTACTGGTCAAAACCATGGATTCGGGGGAGGACTATGCCAAACTATATATTCGGGAGCTAGTTTGATTGCATGGAGCGCCCATGTCCATCATATCAGACAGAGGTACCTAATTTACCTCTCAATTTTGGAAGTCATTTAAAAAAGGACTTGGTACTCAAGTTAAGCTTAGCATAACATTTTACCCGCAAACGAATGGTCAAGCAGAGCGGAAAATTCAAACTCTCAAGGACATATTGAGAGCATGCGTAATTGACTTCACAGGTAGTTAGGATGATCATTTGCCTCTTATCGAGTTTGCATACAATAATAGCTACCATTCCAGTATTCAGATGGCTCCATTTGAGGCTCTCTGTGGGCGGAGATGTAGATCGCCCATTGGTTGTTTCGATGTTAGTGAAGCGACGATGATAGGACCAGATACAATCCACGAGGCTATGGAGAAGGTTCAGCTCATACGGAACAGGTTGAAAATAGATCAAAGTCGGCAAAAGTCCTATGGCCATGTGAGAAGGAGGGAATTAGAACTTGATGTGGATGATTGGGTGTTTCTAAAGGTGTCTCTAATGAAGAGAGTGATGCGGCTTGGAAAGAAAGCAAAACTTAGCCCTCATTATATTGCCCTTACCGAATGGTGAAACGGGTTGGCAAGGTGGCATATGAATTGGAGTTGCCCTCAGAATTAGCTTTCGTGCATCCTGTTTTCCATGTATCGCTCTTAAAGAATTGCTTGGGTGATCCAGCTCTAGTTGTCCCGGTGGATAGTGTTGGTGTGAAACACAGTCTCAGTTATGAGGAGATTCTAGTGGAAATACTGGATCGTCAAGTTCGAAGGCTAAGGAACAAGCAAGTAGCTTTAGTTAAAGTTTTATGGAGGAATCAACACGCTAAAGCAGCTACATGGGAAGCCAAAGCAGACAAAATAGCTAGATACCCACATTTATTCCCTACTGGCTCAATTCTAGCTTGAGGTATCAGCCTTTGCACTAAAAATCTATTTAGTTTTTATGTTCAGTTCATATACCCAAGTTTCTTTCATGTATGTGGATGTGTGTGTGATTCGTGAATCTGTTTAGTTGTGTAGTTTGAATCGGAGATAGTTATTCCATCAGTTTTCAACTTAAATGATCAGTATTTAAATATGATGATTGCATTTCTCTATTTCTGTATGTTTTCCCACATTCAAGGAAAAATGTTCCCAAGGGGGAGATATTGTAATACCCCAGAAGGGCCCAAGGTTAGACCCGAGATTTAAAAATAGAAGTTGGCAGAATCTGGGAAAAATTCCACAGAACGAGTTACCTAATGGATCGTTGGTCCAACCAATGACCCGTGGGAAGCATCTGTGGTGAGGTCTAGTCGGGTGGTAGTTAGAAGGAACGTGTCAAGTAATGACCCGTTGTTTGTTACCACGAGTCATTATATGCAGTCAAGGTGGGACTGGTCCGCAGCCTAAGGGGAAGTAACAGGTCATGAGACGACCCATTGTGAGGATCAATGGGTCATGGTGAGAAGTTGCGGGAAGGAGTATTAAAACCTCCAGTCGAGGTAATGGAAGGAAACCACGACTCGTTGGAAGGAAGAAAGAGTCGTGGTGTGACTCGTGGGAAGTCTTGGTGCAAGTCATCTAAGAGGAGACAACGGGCGATATAATGAGTCGTTTTCTAAAGGGACAATTACTCCTGTCAAGTCGTGGGACTGAACTTGAGAATACGAAGTTGGGAAGAGGAGATGACGGATGGATACCACGAGTCATGGTATCCAAGAACGACCTATTAGGACGGTCGTTGTTACCACCAGTGTAGAAATTTCAGGAATTTTATTAAGGGCATTTCATCATTTCTAAGTCCTAGGGTCCTAAACTACGTCTTTTAAGGCTCAAAATGCAGTGTTTTATGAGGGTAAAACCTATCCTAGGCTCATTCATATCCATTCATGCAAGAGCGATAGTCTAGAGAGGTGATCAAGGCAAATCCTTAAAGGTTCTCTTAACTTTTTTCTTGGGAATTCAAAGAAGTGTAAGAATCAGCTATAATTAGGTATATAGGGTTATGAATGGGTGAATCCTTTCACACCCATGCCCAATCCCTCTCTAAATCATGAATTTCCTATGTCAATTCTATGGGGTTTTAACCCAATGCATGAAATTCCTAATTCTCTACATGGGTATGATCTAAATATGTATCTATAATTGCATTATGATTCATGGACAAGCTTTATATTGTTTTCAATTAAAATCATGTTTCAAGTTTTATGAATTAAAAAACAGCCCATTGATGAGAAGTTCATGAAAGATGAGATTTGTGATGAATATATGATTATGATAAGATATTATGATGAAAAACAAGCTTTCAAGCTACCCATGTTTATAATCATGTTTTTGATGTCAATTGAGTATTTTCAAGCATGTGAAAGTATTGGGCAATGCCCACATGTTCAAATATGAGTTATGATTTCCCGAATTAAGCTACCACATGGTTTTGGAGTGGAGACTCCCAATTATCTTACAGGTTGTGGTATGGTTTGAGTTAAAGTTTCTCATATGCATGATTTCAGATTTGAGATGTATTTGATTATTGATCTTCGTCAATAAACGATGTTGAGTGTTACACCCCGTAAGTTTTTAGCACTTAGTTGGCCTATTCACATGTTGGTTGAGAGTTTTATAATGCCATACGTGCGAGAAAAAGGGCCCAGGGAAAGGCCAAACGAGTGCCAAGTCGGATTTTGGCAAGAGGAGGCCGAACCGCGCTGCCCATAGGGGCAACGTGGCACGGAGGCCCCTCCTCCGCGATGGCCAGCGTGCCACGTTACCATGCTTCGGTTTCCAAGTATATAAAGCCCTCACTCTTCATTTTCATGATATTTCACAAGTTAAACGACCATAAAACATAGAGGACGAAGGGTTAACATAAATTTCCATTTGATTACGCCGTCAAACGCTGTCCAAAGTTAAATTAACTTCGGGTACCGAAGTATATAGTTGTAGGGAGCATTTCTACGGAGTTAGTTTTGCGAAAATCGCCCGGTGAAGCATCGACCCACCGAGTAAAAGTGATTGGAATTGCTCCAAACCAGTGTTAATACACTCCCAGGCTTAATGTGAGTATTTCTCCCTTCTAGACTTCCGAGAAATTTTGAGTTTCCGGTCGTTCTTCGATAAGTCGAAGAATAGCCAGTAAGTTATACATATAGTATTGTTTTTTCTCCAGTATAATAATGAAGTTAGTTCTATTCCATCATGAATATGATTACAGTTGGGGAGAATTACAAGAAGAAGATTGGATACAGCAACAGGAGAGGGCACCAGCAAGATGCCTCAGCCTCGATTAGAATCAGCCCAATCTGAGGGCGATACAGAGGCATCGTCTCGATCTTCCCAGTAGTCTCCATCACATCAGGAGTCTCTTGGGATGACACCACCTCCGGCAGTTCCTATACCTATACCATCTAACTAGGAGGTCAGGAGTGCAGTGGTTATGTTAGCGCAGATGATGACTGTTCAGCGCCAGTCAATACCACCTACCGCTGCAGAAGCATTAGGAGGACCTGGTAGTTCGAGGGTCCGAGGATTCCTGGCATTAAGTCCCCCGCAGTTTACAGGGACATATCAGACATAGGATCCCCAAGATTTCCTAGATTAGATGCAGAGGATTTTCAGGGTAATGCATGCTACACCCACAGAGTCAGTTGAATTGGTGGTATGTCGGTTACGGGACATCATCGTACTGTGGTATGAGAGTTGGGAGAGGTCCCGAGGGGGAGATGTTTCCCCTCCGAACTGGTCCAGCTTTTCAGAGGCTTTTCTGGATCATTATCTACCACGAGAGATTTGAAAGGCCCAGGTTGATCAGTTTTTACACCTGGAGCAGGGGGCAATGAGTGTTCGAGAATACGCCCTGCGGTTTGATTCGTTGGCCCGATATGCGCCAGCCTTTATGGATACCATTCCATCTAGAGTACATTATTTCATTATGGGACTAAATCCAGAATATGTTGAGACTTGTTTTACGGCTACTCTATGAGAGGACATGGATATTTCCCAAGTACAGGCATTCGCTCAAAATATTGAGGGAATCCGACAGTGGCGACGGGAGATTAGGAGAACAAGTCAGGAACAGCGCTGCAGAGACAGGCTAGATGATTTTTAGGGGGAGGCCCGGGGAGGGCCCAGGCTGCGGTTATCAGATAGGCCGCCTAGACCCCCACCTCCATCACAGCAGCAGAGGGGCAAGTCCAGTCGCCGAGGGTAGTCAGAGCCCCGCGGTAGTTCGCGGGCAGTAGATTTGCCACAGTAGAGGAGGGCAGAGCAGAGCAGGTATACACTACCACTTTGCCTTATTTGCAGCCGACGCCACTCTGAAGCTTGCAGATATGGCTCCACAGGATGTTATATTTGTGGACAGGAGGGTCATCTGATGAGAGATTGTCCAGCTAGGGGTCAGGGTGACCGGGATCGATAGGACAGGTCATCAGCAGGGTCACGAGCTCCAGCATCCCCGGTAGGGCGCAGGCCCTCAGTTTCAGCAGGTAGAGGCTGAGGCAGATCAGGGGCCTCCAGTTCAGGTGTGGACCCAGACCGTACCTATGCATTACCGGGGAGATAGGATTCAGAGTCGTCACCAGATGTTGTGACAGCTATACTGACTATTTGCTCTTACCCTACTTATGTGTTGATAGATCCGAGATCCACCTTGTCCTATGTTACACCATTAGTGGCTTGGAAGTTTAGTATTGTGCCAGAATTGCTTCGGCGACCTTTTTCAGTATTAACACCCGTTGGTGACTCTATTATAGCCAGAAGGGTCTACCGAGGGTGTAAAGTAGAGGTTGTCAGCCGTTAGACTACAGCAGATTTGGTAGAGCTAGAGATGGTTGATTTTGATTCCATCATGTGTATGGATTGGTTAGCTCCATGTTATGCCAATGTTGAGTGCTGGACCAAGACTGTCCGATTCCACTTTCCAGGGGAGGCAGTATGGGAGTGCAAAGGTAGTACAGTTACACCAAAAGGTAGGTTTATTTCCTATCTTCGGGTGAGGAAGTTGATAGCAAAGGGTTGTATTTACCACATTGTCAAAGTTCAAGATATTCGGGCAGAGCCTCCGACTCTTCAGTATGTTCCAGTGGTTAATGAGTTCCCCGATGTATTCCCAGATGAGCTCCCTGGTATTCCCCTACAAAGGGAAATTGATTTTTCAATTGAGCTATTAACAGGCACTCAACCTATATCAATTCCCCCTTATTGGATGGCTCCTGCGGAACTCAGAGAACTAAAGGAGCAGTTGAAAGATTTGCTAGATAAGGGCTTTATTAGGCTGAGTACCTCACCTTGGGGTGCGCCAATTTTGTTTGTGAGAAAGAAGGACGGCTCCCTCCGTATGTGTATAGACTATCGGCAACTGAACAAAGTCACGGTCAAGAATAAGTACCCGCTTCCCAGAATAGATGATTTATTTAATCAATTACAAGGAGCAAGGTATTTCTCCAAGATTGACTTAAGGTCCGGATATCATCAGGTTCGGGTTCGTGAAAGAGATATTCCAAAGACTGCCTTCAGGACCAGATACGACCACTTTGAATTCTTAGTCATGTCCTTTAGGCTGACGAATGCTCCAGCACTGTTTATAGACCTAATGAACAGTATTTTCAGGCCATACCTTGACTTGTTCGTGATAGCGTTTATCGATGATATTCTAGTGTATTCTCGCTCAGAGGTAGACCACCAGGATCATCTGCGGACAGTGCTCCAGATTCTCAGAGAACTCTAGCTATATGCCAAGTTTTCTAAATGTGAGTTTTCGCTGAATTCAGTAGTCTTTTTGGGTCATCTCATGTGGGACGCTGGTATATAGGTAGATACACAAAAGATAGAAGCAGTAAAAACATGGCCCAGACCTACCACTCCGACTGAGGTACACAGTTTCCTGGGATTAGCTGGGTATTGCAGGAGGTTTGTGGAAGGATTTTCCACTTTAGCAGCACCTCCGACCAAACTGACGCAGAAGGCAGCAAAATTCCAGTGGACTAAGGCTTGTGAACAGAGCTTCTAGGAATTAAAAGACAGATTGACGTCAGCACCAGTATTAGCATTACCAGAAGGAATAGAGGGTTATGCAGTTTATTGTGATGCTTCGGGTGTTGGGTTAGGATGTGTGTTGATGCAGCATGGTAAAGTGATTGCCATGCTTCCAGGCAGTTGAGGAAGCATGAAAAGAACTACCCTACCCATGACCTGGAATTAGCCGCAGTAATTCATGCCTTGAAGATATGGGGAGATTACTTGTATGGAGTTCACATGGATATTTTCATTGATCATAAAAGCCTACAGTATATCTTCACCCAGAAAAAGTTGAATTTGCGGCAGCGTCCCTGGTTAGAGCTGTTGAAAGACCATGATGTGATTATTTTGTATCACCCAGGGAGAGCCAATGTGGTAGCAGACACCCTTAACTGTAAATCTATGGGGAGTTTGGCATACTTGTAGCCCGAGCAACGAGAATTGGCCCGAGAATTGCATCAGCTAGCCGGTTTAGCCGTTCGCATAGCAGAAACAGGGGACAACAGAGGGTAATCCAGAACACCGCAGTATCATCATTAGTCGTGGAAGTGAAGGAACGGCAGTATGAAGACCCTAGCCTGGTTTAGCTCAGAAACAAGGTTCAGCAAGGGGAAATGACAGATTTTTAGGTAACCGAGGATGGAGTTTTGAAATATAGGGATCACCTTTGTGTTCCAGATGTTGCAGGGCTTTGCCAGCAGATTATGGGTGAGGTACACTATGCCCAGACTGACACAGGATATAGCTATGCCTCTATGGAAATGGGAAGCAGTTAACATGGACTTTGTAGCAGGATTACCTCGCACCAGGCGTAGATATGATTCGATCTGGGTAATTGTCGACAGGTTGACAAAATTAGCTCATTTTCTGCCAGTAAGGGCTACCTTTTCAACCGAAGATTATGTCAAGCTGTATATTAAAGAAATAGTCAAACTACATGGTGTTCCATTGTCAATTATATCCGACAGAGGGGCGCAGTTTACAGCTAAGTTTTGGCAATCATTTCAGAGAGGCTTGGGGACGCAGGTTAACCTGAGCACAGCCTTCCATTCTCAGACAGACGGGCAGGCAGAATGTACCATCCAGACGCTCGAGGACATGTTGCGACCATGTGTTTTAGATTTTGGAGGTAGATGGGATGAACATCTACCACTTATTGAATTTGCCTATAATAACAGTTATGATTCATCAATTCAAATGGCGCCTTATGAAGCGTTATATGGGCGGAAGTGCAAATCTCCAACTGGTTGGTTTGAGGTAGGCGAATCAGCATTAATTGGGCCATATATCATTCATTAGTCAGAGGAGAAAGTAAAGCTTATCAGGGAATGTCTACTGACTGCTCAGAGCCGCTAGAAATCTTATGCTGACATGCGGCGCAGAAACTTGGAATTTAATGTGGGTGACTAGGTATTCCTAAAGGTTTCGCCCATGAAGAGTGTGATGATATTTGGCAAGAAAGGAAAGCTCAGCCCGAGGTTTGTCGGGCCTTATCAGATTCGCCAAAGAATAGGCCAGGTGACATATGAATTAGATCTACCTCCAGAATTAGAATCTGTTCACCCAGTTTTTCATGTATCAATGTTGAGGAAGTCCATAGGAGATCCCTCCCGAATTGTCCCAGTACAAGATGTTCAGGTCACAGAAGATTTAGCTTATAAGGAAATTCCAGTAGCCATACTAGACCGGCAGATCTGTAGGTTAAGAACTAAAGATGTTGCTTCTGTCAAGGTGTTGTGGCATAACGAGAACTGAGAGGAGTTGACTTGGGTGGTAGAAGATGATTTGAAAGTCAGATATCCTCAGTTATTCCAGACTTATTCAGATTATGCAGCCAGAGGTGTGTTGTTATTGTTGTTTCATGAGTTGCTTTATATTCATGTAATTGTGGAGTAGCTGACTCCAGTTTATTGTGAAATGAATACTATAGTATCGTGTGGAGTACATGTATTGGACTTTTCTGCGTTTCAGGATTTTCGGATAGTCCATATTACAGGGGAGACTCTGCCGAAATTTTTTCCAGAATAAATAGTGGCAAGTTAAGATTCTTGCAAGTAGAAGTTAACATTCGAGGACGAATATTCTTAAGGGAGGAGGATGTTACACCCCGTAAGTTTCTAGCACTTAGTTGGCCTATTCGCATATTGGTTGAGAGTTTTAGAATGCCATACGTGCAAGAAAAAGGGCCCGGGGAAAGGCCGAACGAGTGTCAAGTCGGATTTTGGCAAGAGGAGGCCGAACCGCGCTGCCCAGAGGGACAACGTGGCATGGAGGCCCCTCCTCCGCAATAGCCAACGTGGCATGGAGATAGATTGGCGCGATGGCCAGCGTGCCATGTTTCCATGCTTCGGGCTCCAAGTATATAAAGGCCTCACTCTTCATTTTCATGATATTTCACAAGTTAAACGACCAGAAAACAGAGAGGACGAAGGGTTAACATAAATTTCCATTTAATTACGCCGTCAAACGTTGTCCAAAGTTAATTTAACTTCAGCTACCGAAGTATATAGCTGTAGGGAGCATTTCTACGGAGTTAGTTTTGCGAAAATCGCCCGGCGAAGCATCAACCCCCCGAGTCAAAGTGATTAGAATTGCTCCAAACTAGTGTTAATACACTCTCAGGATTAAAGTGAGTATTTCTCCTTTCTAGACTTCCGAGAAATTTTGAGTTTTCGGTTGTTCTTCGATAAGTCGAAGAATAGTCAGTAAGTTATATATATAGTATTGTTTTTTCTCCAGTATAATAATGAAATTAGTTATATTCCTTCGTGAATATGATTATAGTTGGGGAGAATAGCTGAATACTAGTCGAACCTCGCCAGTTAATTAGTAAACCAGCAGTCGAGGTATGTAAAACCAGTTTCTTTCGGCAAGTTAGTTTTCCCAGTATAGTAAAACAATATATATTCCAGTAGAGTACTTCAGAAATAGTATAGTGTACTCAGTATGAAATTTAGTAAAGCACGTCGAAATATTATATCGTGTTTAGCATGAAACTTATTAAAATAGCATAAGTCCCAGCAGATTATTTCAGAAATGTTATATCATGCTTTAGTATGAGACAGTATAGCATGTCAGAGATTATATTATTATTATCAAATTCAGTATGTATTATATACAGTCATTGCTACCAGTTGAGACTTGATTGTTTTGTTTTGGGCTGGATTACCTAGCTTCCGTGACCGCCCCAGGGTTAATAGCTGTATCGACTCGTCCGCCAAAGGGCGAGGATACGTCGCTCTACGGAGTGGCATGCCGTCCGCTAAGTACAAAGATGGGATGCCAGTTTCCCCATATTTTCCGTGGTTGGCCTTTATACACCCCCGTCGAGCGCTTGCGCCCCCGGTGTTGATTTCAGGAGTCCTCCGGACTCAAGTACAGTTATAGTCAGGGGCCCAGCGGGCCCAAGTTGCATACCCAGGGGATCGGCAGGTATCTTATAATTACTAGGTGATGTGGTATGAACTGGGTAGGGATAAATAGATTGTGATGTTTGTACCTTCCGGCTTATGGGGGCCAGGTAAGGTTTATGTTGTGTTATGTTATGTCATGTTAATTTAGTTAAGGTTAGATAGACAGTAGGATGCCACGTTACCAAGTACGACTCCTACTCTTTTTAGAATAGTTAAGGTTAGTCCTGAACCAACTATTCCAGTCAGTTTCAGTCTGTCTTTCTTATTGCTCCAGTTACAATCAGTTTCATTATTTACTTTCAGTTATTTTCAGTTGTTGCTTTGCATACTCAGTACCAGTGGTACTGACGCCTGTTATGGGTCACTACATTACTTGCCTGCAGGTACTCACAGATGAGGAGCAGATCCCTTGTAGTACCAGTCAGCGATACGAGCCTTCAGCTCCTTTCATCCGGAGCTTGAAACACATAGGTTTACTCTCCTTTTGATTGTGCAGTATGGGTAGACCGGGGCCCTGTCCCGACCATCTTATTATTCTTAGAGGCTTATAGATTGTATTATATTCCCTGTGGTTAGATGTATATGATGGCCGTGTGGGGCCTTGTTCAGTTATTAGTTGGTGACCTTGTCGGTCATAGATCAGTTTAGCGCCAGATTTCGTTTTTCAGATATAACTAGGAACCATGGTGGCATTGTCGGTCCGCATAGGATCCCTTGTAGTTGATTGTTCTTGTTAGCTGTTTATATCCTTACAGGTGAATATAGGCCTTGTCGACCGGAGGCTGTGTTTACAGCCGTTATATAGCCCGTCCTTTTCTTGATTCCAGAGTTAGAGCCAGCCTGGCACCAGAAGTGCTTAGTCTCAGTTAGTCCAGTAGTCCAGATCCTAGTAGGGCACCAGGTGCCAGTCATGCCTCCCAAGGTGGGGCGTGACATTGAGCTTCGTTCGAAAATGATGGAGAGCATATGCATGTTTTTTTGGGAGTAGTGTTTAGCACCAAGTAGGATAAGAGTCAATCAACCTATGCCTTAGAACTACGCGCCAATGTTGGTCTGTCCTTATATATATACTACTTTGGGACCTTCCCTATGAGCTATCCCCTACCCTATTGGGCCATGAGCTTGATATCGATATCATGGTACCGTCCCTACCCCTGGAAAGGCTTTGGATGGATCTTTCCACTTGAGTGTGATAGTTGAGACCATGTAAGCTCTATCGGGGTATGTCGGTTAAAAGTCGAGTCTCCCATTGCTCCTCATGATTTCAGTTATGCATGTTCATCATTCATGAGATTTATACATATATATATGTTCTAAAGCAGGTTTGACTTAATTGTTCAGTTTTACTCATGACTATTAGATTTCATCTTCAAGTCAATCGATTCAGTTATGATGTTATGTTATGTTATGATGAGATCATGATTTCAGAAAGAATGCATACAAGCCCTACTCTCAGATTCTTATTGTTTATGTTTTGCATTAAGCATGTCTTTAAATGATTTTACCTATTTAAGAGGTTTTACTTACTTTGCAAACTTGGTACATTCCACGTACTGACTGCATACTCTATGCGGTATTGTTTCATGATACAGGACCTGGCACTCAGACTCGGCCCTGTTCATATCCAGTCTTCTGAATTAGCATCTTACACCTGTTGGTGAGTCCTCATCTCCCGAGGACCATGCTTATTCAGATTTCTTTATGTATTTTCAGTTTTCAGCTTATTCCAGTTAGTTGGGGTCTTGTCCCATCAACTCATCATGTTTAGAAGCTTTTCAGATAAAAGGATGTGTTCAGCTTCAGATTATGTATTTCGATGTTATGTTTATTTCAATATTCCACTAAGATTATTACGTTGACTCTTCAGTTTTAGTAATTGAGTTAGATGTATGTTCATGCCATGGGTCGAGTTGGAGTCTTTCAGGGCTCCTTCTCTCGTTTATCGATTCGGGCCTCCGTTCGGGTCGTGACAGAATAAAATCTCCTAAAGTGGCAACATAGTTCTGGGAACTTGGGTGCGCTGGAACCCCAGTCCGCTCGCTGCTAAGTTTCACTCCCACTGGATAGTCCTAGACTGACTACTATGCTGATAGCTCGACACTAGGGCCTAATACTAAGTCAAAAATACCTATCTGGAAGTATCCTGAGAGTCTTATCGCACCAAATTCTGTAATTGATGTACTAAGACTGGCTAGAGCTGTTTATCTGGAAGCGTCGTAACCGTCTAAACAGCAAACTGAAATCTAAAGCTGAGGGTCCTAAGACTAGTCAAAGTTGCTTATCTAGAAGTGTCATAACCATCTAAAGAACTACTAAAATCCGATATATGAGTCTAATAACTGATAACTGGGAGGAACCAATCACCTCAAGGAAAGATTGTAGTCAAACTGATCAGCTGACATTTCTGAATAATACTAAGTATGCTAATAATCTGACTGAGACTGGACTAACATACATCTGACTGAGATTTTAACATATTCTAACAATAAGGGAATCCCAAAACTGATAGAATCAGGCCGCAGGGAAAGCTAGTCCAACATGCAAGATTCTAATTTACTAAACTTAGAAACTAGGGCTAAATCATTCTACTAGATGCTAGTTCCACAAAATTTCTAGAAATTGGGAATAATAAAGCAACTAATATCATGAATAATATTCCACTTGAAATTTAAAAAATTTTGTCTGAAACCCTTCTACATTTCGAAACCACAGAGCTATAACTGATAGAAAATTTAGAAAGAGTTTTAGGAACACAAGAGAAGAACAATTCCCTTGTTGAATTCCCACATACCTGGTGCAGAATTTCAGGAGAAAATCTCTTAAGAATCTAAGAAGAAGTTGACTGCCCTAATTCTTGCCCTATGACTTTCTAAGAGAAAACTTACAATATGATTTTTTAAGGGAATGAGAGGGGTGAAGTAATCATCGATTACCCGTCTAAATTCCCTTAGAGTAACCCAAAACAACATAGTTAGGGATTAAAAGGGTGGGAAATTACAAAAATATCCCTTGGGAAAAAACTAGAAAAACTATTGACAAGGGACCAATGGGTCACTCAATGAGTCGTTGGTTAAGACCATGACTCGTTGGGACCAGTCATTAGTCCTACTATCTGGGTTCTGAGCTCATTCGGAGGACTAACAACGGGAGACACAATGACTTGTTCATAGTCCCAATGGGTCATTGTGTCGAGTCATTACCTCCACTGGAGAAACTATTAAAATTACTGCCTTGACAGGGCGGGTGGTCACAACAACTAGTTGTGTGAGACAATGGGTCGTTGCTACCACTCGTTGTCACTGAAGAGGGCTTTTGGGACTCTCAACCAATGACTCACACCATGAGTTGTTGTAACACACGATGACTCATTGGTTGAGTCGTGGTGTCCTGGAAATGAGATTTCCGAACTGGGGACCAATGAGTGACAGGACGACTCGTTGTTTCTCACAACGGGTTGTTCCATGTCCTGTTGGTTCCCGAAGGACCAAATAGGGTTCACCACAACTGACACAACGAGTCTTTGGAGCTGACCATGACTCGTTGTCTCAATCATTCTAAGGCAACTTTTCTGATTTATCTTCTACATACCTGGCTATGAATTCCGTGGAGAAGAAAACTTGAATCACTGCAAAAGATGAGAAGCCCTAGTCTTGCTTGAAAGTTCTTGAGAGGAAACTTACGCTAATTTCTCTGAAAATCTCAGTGGGAATGAGGGGGAAACTGTTTATCCCCTCTAAATCCCCTCAAAATAACACAAAATGACATAGTTTAGAGTCTAGAAGGTTCAGAAATTACTGAAACACCTTTAAGAAATTTGCAGGAAGAACTGACTGTCAGTCACCCATGAGGGACCCAATTGGTCGTGCCTAGTGACCACGAGTCGTGGTCACCTCTCATAAGGTACACTGCCAAAAATCTCATACTAATAACCACGGGGCACATCACGAGTGATGGTGCACCTAATGACTCTTGGTGACCCACTCGTTAGGCACACAGCTTAAAATTTCTTGGCCTTAAATTTATTATTGACCACAGGTCACACCACGACTCGTGGTCACACCCGTAGTCACCCCAAATTCTCCAATTTTTCTACCAAGTTCAAAGTCCTCACCACGAGTCACTTAATGACTTGTGGTCACCCCCACGGGTCATAAAATGACTCATTATGTGACCTGGTGCATATTTTCCAGTTTTCTCCGTTTTAACTCCAGGGTCTAGTCTTTGAGTTTCTGGGGCATTACATGTATAATGACCCGTATAGTTGTTTTGAGTATTTAGACCTTTTAATATAAAGGACCCATCCTATAGCTTTAAATTGCAAGGATTGGTGACACAATTTTTGAGGCAATCATGAGTATCGATTAATAGAATCTAAAATTTGAAACTTTTAATATTTAAAGTTTGACCAAAATCGAAATATGTGATGACCTAAAAATCGAGATAGCCATGATGGCACCTATCCAAACCCTGTAGGTGAATCATAATTCAATTTTATTCATTTTTAAACAAGTGTAAGTGGAAGTAAAGTGAGAATAGTGTATAAGTCATTAACAAAGATTCAGAACATTAATTATGCAGAAATAAGCATTACACATCCCAAAACCTGATATCATCAACACAAGAGCGATTAAAGTATATTTTACAAGTTTAAAAAACAAAAAATACAATATGTTGGAAAGACAAGACAGCATAAAGCTAAATATTTGGATTTCAGCCATGCGGATTAGCCAAGTAGCTCACTCCAATAACTCTAAGCTACTCCTCAATGACCCAATGCACCTTATCCGTTATTAGAACTCCAACAAGTACTTGATCCCAAAAGGTGAAAAAATTATAGAGTGAGTACAGAAAATACATGTACTCAACAACAACTTCAACCAATCCTAAAACTGAAGCGATGGTGAGGATTGGTCTTCCCGTGTTTACCTCCACATGTATCAATAACCAACTCAATAATAAATGTAATTAACCTAGGTAGTAAATGAGACATAATAACCATACTTTTCAACAATTTATTATAAATAAATAATTTGGCGAATAAGCTCTCAAATTACTTCAAATAAGCAAGTAAAGTCCCGATATAATACATAACCTATGGATAGAACCGGATAAGCATGATATTGTCACGCTCCAAATTTGGGGAGGCATAATTGGCACTTGATTCCTCACTCGACAGAGCTAGCCACTGAAACAATGCTAAAAGATAGCAGTTGGATCGAGAAGGTTGCCATGATAACACTGTTATAATAGGATAAATTAGGCTGGCGAGATCACAACATCTTAACTAAAAAAGAACAAGGTTGACAAGGCCACAACTCAACTAACAAAGAAAGTGATAAACTAACAGGGATACAACTGAACAATAGACAACAGAAAAGGTCGGTCCATAAATAGTATATTGAATAACCCACATAGTTTGTCAATAAACCTCTAAGAGTACTATTAGTAAAATAGTAGGGACAGGGCCCTAATAACACTCAAATACACTCCTTGTTTATACAAAATGTAAGCAATTGTTGTATCAAAATAAATAACTCGACGGATGTCGGGGTTGAATCTCACAAGGAATAAAGAATGATTTACACAAGAGTTATTTAGTGAATTGAATTGATTCGCATCCAAGCAATGAAGGCGTAAAAGTAAATTTGTCGAGAAGTTAATGCAATAATATTATAAACTCTAAAATCAACTAATCAAGAAAGAAAGATACCCAAAATTGAGAAACAATAATGAGCAAAGGCCAGAGGTGTGGTATAGATGGGACATCAATCGAATCAGGATTTACTAGACAATCAAGTTATTACTAATATGTGTAAATAACCTTAAAAAAGATGGAGCGCGATGTTTTTCAACCACTTGGAGGTCTTATCCTCAAGTCCTTTCAAACCTCAAGGTGCAATTCAACTATTCCAATATGGTTTGGGTTAGGGGCTGAGCTATTTCTAGCCATCAACCTCTAAAGGGATTATGATCATGGATTTTGGCTATTTCTAGCCCAACCCCACATAATCAAATCCCAATCCACTATTAAGTTCTCCCCTATTACATAATTCTTCTATTCCAAGCCAAAATTAAGTAAGTAAACAATACCCACATTTGCAACCATGAGAAATCAACTATAATTTGAGGAGAATTCAATAGATTTACACTAGTTGAGTAATAACAGGATAAATCTAGCAATACCCAATTAAATCAGACACCCATCATCACACACCTATAGCTATAGATTTAGCTACTCATAATTGAGAAATACAAGAGCATATTTATCAATAAACTCAACAATTTCATCATTAAGAATCAGCACAATCAAGCTCAAAATATATTTACAATGGTGGTTATTCCTTGCTGAAGAAGATAAAGATGAAAAAGTAATATTCAAATATTTCTTCTCTTCTCCAATGGAGTCCTCTCTCTCTCTCAAAAGTAATGGGAATAATCAATAATATGTTTAGAGAACTTTTTCTAGAATATGTACAAAATTAGGTCATAACATTCTCTTCTTTTTCAGGGCTAGACGTTTTTGCCCATTTCAGGCGTCTTTCACTTGCGATGGAACCGACGGTTCGTCGGTGTCTATCCGTGGACCGCTAGTTGATCTCAGTTGTTGTCTAGTGAATTTTAGAGCATTTCGGTGATGGAACCAGTGGTTCACCAGTGTTTGTCTGCAGACCGCCGGTTGATCTCAACTATTGTCTAATGAAGTCTAGAACATTTCAGTGATGGCATCGGCGGTTCGCCAGTTGCGGTCTATGAGTCGCCGGTTGCAGTTGTTCATCATACTAGTGGTTTCCTACGGTTGACCGGCATTTCACTGGTGTCCTCTGGTGGAGCTCTGGTTTTCACCTAAATCTCATCCTTTTTACTCAATTTCATGCTCCTTCTCTTCAAGTTAAGTACCTGCAACATCCAAAGGAAAAAAAGGCATAAAATTCAACTAAAATACTTTAAAACTAAGATAAAGCTCATTCTTAAAATCCTAATGAATTGGTAAATTACCATCTCATCAAAACCCCAAACTTGAACCATTGCTTGTCCTCAAGTAATGTAATTCTTATTCGTTGAGAAAATAGAATAGCATGTCACTCCACAAGAGTTTATGCATCAATGACCGCTTAATCTATGAAAACCCAAAAATGCTCACCAACTTACAGAAAAAGAGAAGCAATTCCCCCTAAAAATGAAAAGTTTCAAGAGGCAACCACAATTCATAGGCATGATTCACAACTGCTTTCATTTTGCAAAACAAGAGCATAGTTTATCCAATCAAATACATATAGCATATCAAATCATTTTCTATTTCACATTCAAAGTTTTCCTTGGAGCTCACATTTCTCATGCCTTGAGCTCACCTTCACCTCAATGCAAGTGTATCCTTAAAAGGGAGTGATTTCACTCACTACAAAAGAGAATCCCCTTTCTTTATCACAAATCAATGCACACATAAGGGATTATAGAAGAAGATAATCACACACACTCTCACAAAAGAAATCTCCATGCACATAAATTGACCCATAAGCTTGCCCTTCGTGTAATTTTCTACTAATGTAGAGCAACTACATTCAAAATTAATTAGGACTTGCGGGTCATAATGAAGGTTAGGGGTAATGGTAGGATAAATATTTAGCTCTAGTGACTAGAACATCCCTAATGCCTTCATGTGAACACTTTTATCCTCCCCATCCAACTCTTTAGATCACTTCACCTTATTCCTCCTTTTTCATCCATCTTCATCTTTTATTTCTCAAAGGCCTTCCTTGTAGCTCTTTTGTCTCTCACATTAAGCCTTGTCTAAGCAAGAGGTAACACCATTTCACTATTATTTTCTCTTTTGGTAATTCAAGGTTTGTCAACCCATCATTTCATTCCTTTTGATCACATTTTGGTGCTACCTCACATTTAGGCTCATCACATTTCCCCCTTTCTTGTAAACCCCCAAACTAAGGCTTTTTGCCTCTTTCTCATTGATTTCCTTATCTCTCCCTATGTCTTGGGCTTCAAGCCCCCATTATTTTTGTTCATTCATCACTAGCAATTAGGGAGGATAGGTGCCAAAGAAGAGGGTTGCAAAAGGGACATTGGCTTGTTATGTGGTTTTCAAGAATAAACGGTCCAAAGGCTCAATATTGGCTAGCAAGGAAGACATTTTTGAAGGTCATTTTTGGGTGAAGTGACTAATCAAACAAAAGTCTAAAATTGTGTTCTAACTGCAGCTACATCTAGGATATCGCCTTGAGTCACACTTAGGTCAAGTTCTAGACAAGAAGAGATGCATGAGATTCATTCAAAAATCCTTACGACACAAGGCATCACACCTAAAGTGTTCACACAAGTTATTATTATTACAAGATTTTGACTCAAGACGATAGAGCATGAGAATTCACAAGCCAAACAGAGAATATGCAATGTATGACAAGAGAGTGCTACATTTCCCATTTGAAATGCCCATTTTCATTTTTTCATGCCATACAAAAAATTTTGGTGGTACCTCTTAAAAAAATTCCGCAAAAGACTCAAATAAAGACATAGAATTTTTCTTTAAGAGAGTTGCCTCACAATCTATCATTAGGAAATATCAACCCGATTTGACACAAAAAGAAAAGAAAAAGAAAATGCTCCTTGGGAAAGAACCGTGGTACGAAGAAAGCCCTTGGAGTTTAATTATTATCTACTATTTACAAAGGTGAAAATAAATATTGGGTCACTACTTAGGCAATAAGAACAAAGACCCATCTGCTAGCACTAACATCAAAGACAATTTTTCTATTCATCCATTTACAATTTTAACAAAACAAACAGCCCAGCAAGGGCAATCATCAAACATAGTTAAAATGAGCCTGACAAAGGCTCATAATTCCTCACAAGTTAAAAACAAAAGCCTTACAAGGGCCACATCAAATCATAAACAACACAAATGACCACCCCAAAGGAACACTCATCCACCCCCAACTCAAATACTACATTGTCCCCAATGTAAGCATGCAGAAAAAAGAGGGTAAGAACTCTTTGTGTTGGTCACTCCTCATCATCCTCATCATCATCAGCTCCAGCTCTAGTTTCCCCATAAAGGCCTTCGTCATCCAGGTCCTCCGCCTCATCTCCTAAGCCCTCAAACAAATAATCAATAGGGCCTCAGACTATAAAAGGGGAAACCATCGATGCATCAAGGGCGCTCAAGTCAAGATCCTCCATGGATGTACGACTCTTCCACTCCCTTACTTCAGTTGGGAGAGATGTAATAGCCCCATCCACAACATCCACCCACTTTTATATCTTGGTCAAACTCTCATACATGGACTTGATCTCCTTTTTCACCATTTGGGCAATAAGGGTGAGGAGGCTCTTAGTCAACTTCTGAAGCTAGCTCTCATGAGTGTTAGTCATTTCCACAAGCCTGTAGATACTGCTTGGTTGGGAGGATGTTGGAGGAGTTGATGCTCCCCTAATAGGGGCTTCACCTGAAGCTTGTCCTGATGCCTCTGGGTGTGGCATGTTCAGATTGAGAGCCAGTGGAGCCTTCTCATAACAATGGGAGAAAGAACCTTCTAGCAAATCAAAGGCCTGCATCCTCTTCCGCTTACTCTTACGTGCATCCACATCAATTTTTCAATCTACTATGATTACACCAATAGCGCAGCTAGGGGCTTCATCCAGGAACAGTGGCATTTGGGCTTGCAGGCAAAGCTAAGAGATGAGCACAGCATATGGCATGGAGATGTTGGTTGCCTTTCTTTCCTCTTCATTTGAACAGCCACAATTTTCCCAAAGTTTACTAGGACCCCTTTCATGATGCAGGTGATAAGGATAGCTAATTCCAAGTTGACCCGCTGCTCGTTCTTTAAAGGTATGATCTAGCTACAAATGAAATCTAACCATAGTTTGGCCTCAAACTTGAGATCATGGAGAGAAATCTCATCTCCCGTTGTGGCCCAGAAAGGTGTGTCTGTGGCAATGACTAGAGCTATCCATGAGAATTGGTTCTCCTTGTCAACAATTCTGGCCATATATTTTGAGCTGGTGTCAAGCTCATCCTCCCAAAATATATGATTAATGGATGCTGGAGTGATGTGAACCTCCACACCTCGCACCCTAACTGAAGGCAGGTAGGGAAATTCATCCACCTTTCCCTTATGATGCTTTCTCTCATTCCTAGCCTGGTAAGAAGCGTAAAATTTTGGGACGATTCTAGGGTAGTAATCCGGGAGTGGATTAGCATGCAATTGCCTGTCATTGAACTTAGCGGTGATGTTGGGGAGGTCACCTCGTAGCCCCACCAAGTCAAACCTTTTCTCCATGGTGATTGAACGGCCCTAGAAAACGACGTAGTGCCCCTTCATGTTTAGCACAAAAACATTTATGGCCTCTCAAGAGTTTGTGGGTGCTACGGATGCCTTTGCTTTCCCCTTTCCTTTTGTGGAAGAGGAGGCTAGGTGTCATGTGCCATCTTGGGAGGCATGACTGGCACCTAATGCCACACTGGGACCTGGGCTGATCTAGCTGGGCATATGTACCTCTGGTGCTTCCCAGCAACGTAAAATCAAGAAAACAAACAGTTATATCTATCCTATTAATATAGTCTCGGGCCGACAAGGCCACACAGCAAACCTGTAAAGAAAACAACTAACCCAGCAGTCACAATAATAAAGGATCCTATGCGGGCCGACAAGACCACCATGCTGTCTAAGTCATAACAAAAGAGAGACAGGCAGTCATATATAAACAATAACCGAAAAGACTGCTAACTGATAGCTAAACTAGGCCCCACATGGACAACACGCAAAACATAACATACCTTGGCCCCACATAGCCCACAACAACAAACAACTAAAAACTGTAGTCAGCAAGCCTCTAAGAGTGGAATAGTTGTCTGGACAGGGGCCCAACCTACCCAAAAGCTTTACAACAAAAGAGCAAACCTTTCTAACTGTCAACTCCAAAGAAAAGGAGCTGACTGAGCTGCCAACCCTAGATGACTGCTAAGGAGGTCCTAAAACACGTCTGTCTGTATCTTCAAGCAAGTATGCAGCGCCATATAGATGGGTGTCAGTATAATATGTGCCGAATATGTAAGGTAGTAATGAAAGTGACTGAATAGAACTGATAAATGAATTGAAAGTAATCAATAAGAAGGATAAGAGTTATAACCTAAATAGCCTAACAACCTGAAGTACAGCTAACAAGTAAGTATACAATCAGAACCTCAACTGGCCCCCATAACCCTAGAAGGTACAATCAGCACGGAATAACCTACAGGGGCCCCCATAAGCCCTAACAAGGATGGTGCAATCTATATACCCCTAACCTGGTCAATATGATGCGACAGGTAGCTATAGCCAACCTACCTGGCCTCTAGGTCTGCAACTGAGCCTACTGGGTTCCTGTGGTTGTGTTTGAGCCCTCAAGGCTCCTGTGATTGCACCCTGGGCTCACAAGGCTCGATAGAGGGTCAGTAATGTCATCATGGAATAAAAGAAGTCCATTCATGGATGGACTGTAATATGGTCTTATAGGCCTAAATATAGTCTTTCAGACGTCATATAGATCCTTTGAGTATCTATATCCCCGTAGGCATTGAAACAGCTAGCAATCCTAAGGTTGGTCGATGGAAGGCTATATTAGGTGGGGTTAGTCCTAACCAAAATAGTAAACTTTAATCTCAAAACTATCTGTAGCAGCTAGTCACAATATTCATGCTCTCAACTTTCTTACAAAGGCATTGGTCATATTATTATACGATAGGAATAACTTGCCAAAGAGATTAACCTTAAGATACCTCAAATGTCGTTTTTTCGTTCACCCAAACAGTTCCAACCTGAAGTCGGTAATTCCTCCAATTTGCAGCCCTTACCCTGAGAGAATATAGCTATTTTAAATAATAGGAAAAACTAATAACAATATCTTTCAAAAACATTGACTACAATTCAAACTTGTCCAATTCGGCAAAAAGCTTACAAATTCTCGAGAGTTTAGAAGGTAGAAATACTTACCTATCACTTGTAGCCACTTAGGACTCAATTAGCAATGATTTCTACAACCTTTTCTCGGTGGGGCTCTAAAAATCTGGATGAGATTTCAAGAAATAACTCCATAGGGACATCCCTCGTATGCCTGGGACTCGTTATCCAAGATGAATTTGCATTTAAACGGAGTTTAACAGCGTAATTCGATCAAAATTGATTGAAATTGACGCTCACAATCACTCCTCTGATTTGGGGAAATATTTGGAAATTATTTGATGACACATGAAGGAGCTTATATATAATTGAGGAAGTGGCGGGGGGGAGACCGGCAACATCGCCAAGCCACAGGACCGACATATCGAGCGGGCGGCGAGGCGCGGCGCCCAGCCTCCGGCCCCGGCCTCCTTCTCCCTCGAGAACATGCTTGATTGTTTAGTCCTTGAACCCTTCCTCGCATGCTTCATACTCCAAAATTCTCAACATACGTACACGCGCGTCGGTTAAACGATTGAAACTTACAGGGTATAACATCATTCCCCCCTTAGGAACATTCGTCCTCGAATGTCATCTTAAGTTTAAGAGATTCAACTATTTAACCATGGCAAGAAAAAATTCAGTAGAGTCTCCTCTATAATATGGACTATCCGGAAACCTGAAACGCAGAAATGTCCAACATAAGCGTCTCACAGGATGCCACAAGCAACGATACAGCATAGCTCCATAACTTAAAAGCAAACAACTAAACAATACTAATACTATAAGCAATAAAACAATAACTGAGAACAAATCTCACCTCAACTACACAATCTGGGTCAAGCTTAGAATAAGTGAGGATATTTAGACCTCATGTCATCCTCAGCTTCCCAAGTCATCTCATCTACATTTCTATTCCTCCATAAGACTTTAATGGAGGCTACATCTTTAGTTCTCAATCTCTGAACCTGCCGATCTAGTATAGCAACTAGAGTCTCTTCGTAGGACAACTCTCCAGTAACTTGAACATCCTCAACTGGGACAATTTGAGAGGGGTCTCTTATTCACTTCCGTAACATTGACACGTGGAAAATTGCATGAACAGATTCTATCCCTAAAGGTAGTTCCAACTCATAAGCTACGCGGCCTATTCATCGAAGGATTCAATATGGACCAATGAATCTAGGACTAAGCTTGCCTTTCCTACCAAACCTCATCACGCCCTTCATAGGTGAAACCTTAAGAAATACCCAATCATCAACACTAAACTCCAAGTCTCTACGCCAAACATCAAAATAGGACTTCTAACGATTCTGGGTTGTTAGCAAACGCTCTCTGATAAGTTTCACCTTTTCTTCTAATTGATGTATCATATCAGGTCTGATCAACCTTGCCTTCCCTACTTCAAAACATCCTATGGGGGACCTACATTTTCGCCCATATAAAGCCTTATAAGGGGCCATCTGTATAGCGGAATGATAACTGTTATTTTACGAAAACTCAATAAGGGGTAGATGCTCGTCCCAGCTCCCTCCAAAGTCTAGCACACATTCCCGTAGCATGTCCTCGAGCTTTTGAATGGTGTGCTCTTCCTGGCCATCTGTTTGGGAATGAAAAGTTGTACTCAAGTTAACCTGTGTCCCCAAACCCTTCTGAAATAACCGCTAGAATCTTGTCGTGAACTGTGCCCCTTTATTGGAGATGATAAATACTGGGACAGTGTGTAGTCAGACTATCTCCTTAATATACAACTCATCATAATCTTCTGTTAAAAACGTAGTCTTGACTGGAAAGAAATGGGTTGATATCATCAACCTGTCAATAGTGACTCAAATGGAGTCATATTTACGCCTGGTACGAGGTAACCCTGTAACAAATCCATATTAATTTCTTCCCATTTCCACATATCTATAGTTATCTCCTGAGTCAGTCTGCCAGGTTTCTGATGTTTAGCTTTTACCTGTTGGCAGTTAGGGCACTATGCTATAAACTCAGCTACACCTTTCTTCATTCCAGGCCACCAATATATCTCCTTTATATCATGGTACATCTTCGTCGAACCTGGGTGAAGAGAGTAACGATAATAATGTACCTCTGCCATGATCTATTGGCGAACCCCTGCTATATCTGGAACACAGAGTCGACCTCTAAATCTCAAGACGTTGTCTCCCGCTAACTCAAAGGTCAATAGTTCGCCCTGCTAAACCCTGTCTCTTTGCTGTACTAGCCTAGGGTCCTCATACTGCCGCTCCTTCACCTCTACAACAAGAGATGATACTACTGTATTCTGGATCACGACCCCATTATCTTCCGAATCTACTACCTTGAACTGCTAAATTGGATAATTGGTGCAGTTCTCAGGCCATTTCCTGTTGTTCTGGCCTTAAATATGCTAGAATGCCCATGGATTTGCAGCTAAGGGCATCAGCTACGATATTAGCCTTCCCTGGATGATATAGGATGTTCACATCATAGTCTTTCAGAAATACTAGCCAATGATGCTGCAGCAAATTCAACTCTTTCTGTGTGAAGATATACTGGAGGCTTTTGTGATCTGTAAAGATACCTACATGAACACCATATAAATATTGCCTCCAAATTTTCAACGCATGAACAACTACAGCCAATTCTAAATCATGGTCGGGGTAATTCTTTTCGTGCTTCCTTAGCTGCCTCGAAGCATAGGCAATCACCTTCCCATGCTACATCAGAACACACCCCAATCCAATGTCTGAAGTGTCACAGTACACATCGTATCCCTCTGAGCCTTTCGGTAAGGCTAATACTGGTGTAGATGTCATTCTATTTTTTGGTTCCTAGAAACTTTGCTCACAAGCCTCGGTCCAGTGGAATTTAGGTGCTCTCTAAGTCAATCTTGTCAATGTTGCTGATAAGGTAGGGAATCCTTCCACAAACCTTCTGTAATACCCGGCTAACCCCAAGAAACTACGAACCTCGGTTGGAGTCGTGAGCCTAGGCCATTTCTTTACTGCCTCGATTTTCTACGAGTCAACTTGGATACCTGCATTTGACACAATATGGCCCAAGAAAGCTACAAAATTTAACCAAAACTCACATTTCGATAACTTCGCGTATAACTGGCAATCTCTGAGGACCTAGAGTACTATTCACAAATGATCTCTATGTTCAGCTTCTAAGCGTGAATATACCAGAATATCATCAATAAACACTATCACAAACAGATCTAAATATGGCCTAAAGATGTTGTTCATCAAATCCATAAACACTATTGGGGCGTTCGTCAATCCAAAGGACATGACCAAGAATTCAAAATGACCATACTTGGGTCTAAAGGCTGTCTTAAGAATATCTTCCTCCCGGACTCGCACTTGATGATATCCGAACCTTAAGTCGATTTTGGAGAAATATTTCGCCTCCTGCAGCTGATCAAATAAATCATCTATCCTAGAAAGGGGATATTTATTCTTAATAGTAACTTTAGTCAACTGTCGATAATCTATACACATTCGTAGGGAGCCGTCCTTCATTCTTACAAACAAAATCGGCGCACCCCACAGCGAAGCACTAGTCCTGATAAAGCCCTTATCTAGCAAATCTTTCAACTGTTCTTTCAATTCCTTTAGCTTATTGGGAGCCATCTGGTACGGAGGGATGGATATAGGTTGTGTACCTGATGGCAAGTCGATAGAGAAATTGATCTCATGCTCTGGGGGAATACCACGAAGAACATCAGGGAATACATCCGAAAATTCACTGACCACAAGAATGAACTAAAGATTCGGGGATTCTGCCTGCGCATCTTGAATCCTAACAATATGGTAAACACAGCCCTTTGCTATCAGCTTCCTCTCTCAAAGATGGGATATAAACTTACCTTTTGGTGTAGCTATATTGTCTTTCCATTCTGGCACTACCTCCCCAGGAAAGTGAAATCGGACAGTCCTGGTCCAGTAATCCACATTGACATAACATGTTGTTAGCCAATACATGCCCATAATTACATCAAAATCAATCATTTCTAGCTCCATTAAATCTACTAAAGCATGGCGACCAACAATCTCTACTTTACAGCTCCGATAAATTCTCTTAGCAATAATAAAGTCATCCATGGGTGTAGGTATAGAAAAGGGCCACTGAAGTAATTCTTGTGTTATACCAAATTTCCATTCCACTAGTATAGTAACATAAGACAAGGTAGAACCTAGATCTATTAAAGCATAAACCGAGTGAGAGAAAACATCCAGCATACCTGTCACAACATCTGGTGACGACTCTGACTTCTGTCACCCTGGTAGGGCGTAATTGCAATCCGGACCATTGCCAGAACTAGATTCCCCTCCTCTACCTATGCCAGCTGGATCTGAGGGTCTGTGCCCTACCAAAGTTGCTAGAACATGTGATCCTACTGAGGACTTGTTCTGCTGGTCCCGGTCACCCTGATCTCTAATCGGACAATCTCTCATCATATGACCCTCTTGCCACAAGTATAACAAGCAGTAGAGTTGTAAATACACCTCCCAAAATGCTGACGACTGCAAATGTTGCAACGCGATGTAACGGGCCTGCTCTGATCTGATCCCCTCTGCTACTGGGAACCCGACGCTCGCGAACTCTCGTCGGGACCTGACTGTCCACGATGATTTGATTTGCCTCCCTGCTACTATTGCAGTAAAGGTCTAGGTGGCCTACCTGATATTTGCAGTCCGGGTCCACCCTTAAATTCTTCCTGCATATCAGTGGGCTTGGCCCTCCGACACTGCTCCTGATTCGCTCTTTTTGCCTCATGCTGACGCTGCCTAATACCTTCGATATTTTAAGCAAAATCCTGAATGCGCGAAATATCCATGTCCTCCCATAAGGTAGTTGTAACACAGGTTTCCACATATTATGGAATAAGCCCTATGATGAACCCGATGTACGTTGCTGGCATGGTGTCCACAAATGCTGGCACTTATCTTGCCAAAGAGTCAAACCTCATCGTGTACTCTCGAACACTCATTGTACCTTGCTCCAGGTGCAGGAACTGATCCACCGGGGCCTGTCGAATTTATCGAGGCAAATAGTGATCTATAAAGGACACTGAAAAACTGGACCAAGTCGGAGGGGGTACATCTTTGCCTCGGAACCTCTCCTATCTCTCATACCACAACACCGCTATGTCTCATAGCTGAAATACTGCCAACTCGACTGACTCTGTGGGCGTAGCATGCATCAGCCTAAATATTCTTTATAACTGATCTAGGAAGTCTTGAGGATCCTCTCCGTGGTCTGTCCCCATAAACTGTGGAGGACACAGGGTAAGAAACTTTCGAACCCTCAAACTTTCGGGTCCTCCAGTAGATTCAGCATATAAGTCGTGCTCCTAACCTCCTGATCTGATGGTATAGGGATTACTGGGGGTGGCACTAATGTATTTGCTGCCCTGGGGGCTCCTGGTGTGGCGGAGAATGTTGGGGAGACCGAGGTGATGTCTCCCTCTCGCCCTTAAGTTGGGCTAGCTCTGACGATGGCACTCTGCTCGTTCCTTCTCCTGCTGCGGTATCCAACTCCCAACCAGTCGTAGCCTGTTGTGCGTCAGATATTTTCTCTATAGATAAATAGAATAACGTAAGCTTAGGAACTCAACCCTATACAACATAGCTTTATAGCACAATTGGAGAAGGAAAAAGGGTAACCACACTATCATGCCTTGTAGCCTCCTGCCTATAGAATGTGGTGCACAACACACCCATAGACAAGACTCTACTAGACACGGCTTGCAGACTCCATAAGATATAACATTACCCTGATACCAAGTTTGTCACGCCCTACCTTGGGAGGCATGACTGGCACCTAATGCCAAACTAGGACCTGGGTTGACCTGGCTGGGCATATGCACCTCTGGTGCCTATAAGAAACTTAAAATCGAGAAAATAAACAGCTATATCTCGGCTGTAAACACAGCCTCGGGCCAACAAGACCACACAGCAAACCTGTAAAGGAAACAGCTAACCCAGCAGTCACAATAATAAAGGATCCTATTCGGGCCGACAAAACCACCATGATGTCTAAGTCATAACAAAAGAGAGATAGTCAGTCATATATAAACTACACCCGACAAGGCTGCTAACTGATAGCTAAACTAGGCCCCACAAGGTCAATACACAAAACATAACATACGTAGTCCCCACACAGCCCACAACAACCAACAACTAAAAATTGTAGTCTGTGAGCCTTTAAGAGTGGAATAGTGGTCGGGATAGGGCCCCAACCTATCCAAAAGCTGTACAACAAAAGAGCAAACCTTTCTAACTGTCAACTCTAGAGAAAAGGAGCTAACTAATTTGCCAACCCTGGATGACTGTTAAGGAGGTCGTAAAGCACATATGTTTGTACCTGCAGGCAAGTATGCAGCGCTCCATAGATGGGCGTCAGTACAATATGTACCGAATATGTAAGGCAATAATGAAAATAACTGAATAGAACTGATAAATAAACTGAAATAATCAATAAGAAGGATAAGAGTTATAACCTGAATAGCCTCACAACCTGAAGTATAGCTAACAAGTAAGTATACAACCAAGAACCTCACCTATCCCCCATAAGTCTGGAAGGTACAATTAGCACGGAATAACCTACTAGGGCCCCCATTAGCCCTGGCAAGAATAGTTCAATCTATATACCCCTAACCTGGTCAATATGATGCAACAAGTAACTATAGCCAACCTACCTAGCCTCTAGGTCTGTAATTGAGCCCGTTGGGCTCCTATAGCTGTGTCTGAGCCCTTTAGGCTCCTGTGACTACACCCTGGGCTCACAAGGCTCAACGGATGGTCAGTAATGTCATCATGGCATAAAAGAAGTCCATTCGTGGATGGACTATAATACATCCTTATAATCCTAAATATAGTCCTTTCAGATGTCATATAGCTCCTCTAAGCGATCTATAGCCCCGTAGGCGTTGACACAGCTAGGAACCTTGAGGTTGGTCAACGGAAGGCTACATTAGGTGGGGTCATTCCAAAACAAACTAGTAAATTTTAAACTCAAAACTATTTGTAGTAGCTAGTGACAATATTCATGCTCGCAACTTTCTTACAAAGGCATATATCGCATTACTATACAACAGGAATAACTTGCCGGAGAGATTAGCCTTAACATACCTCAAATGTCGATTTCCATTCACCCAAATAATTCCAACCTAAAGTCGATAATTCTCCAATTTGCAGCCCTTACACTGAGAGAATATAGCTATTTTCAATAATAGGAATGACTAATAACAATATCTTTCAAAAACATTGACTAAAACTCAAACTTCGTCCAATTCGACCGAAAGCTTACAAATTCCGGAGAGTTTAGAAGGTAGAAACACTTACCTATCACTTGTAGCCTCTTAGGACTCAATTAGAAGTGATTTATACAATCTTTTCTCGGCGGGGCTCCGACAATCCGAGCGAGATTTCAAGAAATAACTCCATAGGGACATTCCTCGTAGGCCTAGGACTTGTTATCCAAAACGAATTTGCATATGAACAGAGTTTAATGACATAATTCGATGAAAATCGGTTGAAAATAATGCTCACAATCGCTCCTCTGATTTGGGGAAATATTTGGAAATGATTTTATGACACATGAAGGAGTTTATATATAATTGAGACGGTGGTGAGGGGCGCGGCGCACCAGCCACAGGCGCGATGCGCCGGCTATGGCGCCGGGTGGGCGGTGCGGCGCGGCCCCTAGTGCACCCAGCCTCTGGCCCCGCCTCCTGCTCCCTCACTAATGTGCTCATATGTACAGTCCCCAAGCCCTTCTCGCATGCGTCATATTCCAAAACTCTCAACTTGCGTACGCATGCATCGGTTAAACAATAGAAACTTAAAGGGTGTAACACTAGGGCCTTGCCCTTGCTTGAGTTCCCGGATGAAGTCATAATCTGCAAAAACCTTGTTAGTGCCAAACAACTATATTTTCTTATTGTGTTTTTGTATAAGAGAAAATAAAATAAAACAAAAGTACTAAGAAATATCATCTGTCCTAAACTAAGACAAGGAATTGTAACCATTGGATGAAAAACAAGTAGAATTTCTTAAATGCAAAGCACTGGCAATACCGGCGAGACACCGGCGAAATGCAGAAAGGGATCCGCGAATCGCCGGCTGTCCTCCGGTCTCAAACAAAACACCAGGACTTAGAGGATCATGCGAGACACTGGCATTTCCCCCATCTCAACTCTCAGAACGCCGGTGTAATGCAGGTCTGGAACAGTGGCCTGAAGCCCTGAGCCCTAGACGGTGTTTCGCCAGGCCTGGTTGGCAGTTCACTAGTGGATGCTTGGCGGTCAAATTCCTCCTGGTCTTATAAAAATGGTAGAACTCAAATTTAAAATTCACCCACTCAATATAGAAATACCAAAGCAAGTAAAATCGACAATATACCCTTAAGAAAGATGTCAACCCATCTATCATCGGGCAAATTGTGCAATATAAGCATACATGGGGTTACTCAAACTTCACCCCCAACTCAAATTCTACACACTAAGGAACAAGAATTTTATCAAAGGACAAACCCACATTGGTTTTCATATGATATCACTACCCCCACATACTCAAGAAAGAATAGTAGCAACATAGCATCTAGCACAAGCAAGAGTGTAATGGGGATACATGATTTGGGGGTATTTCGGCAGTCTCAATCTCAAAATTAATAGTTTAAAACAGAGTAAAGAATGATATACCAGATGGATTGGAAATCACAAAGATGAGAAAGATCAAAGTTTGCACAATAGATCTTCACACAACTTGTTCTTGCTTTACTATATTTGAGAGTAGAGTGAGTAGTGAAGAAGATGAGGGATGGAGTGTGGGTTTTATACGATAGAAGGAGGAAAGGGGATTGGTTGGTGAAAAGGTGATTTTAATCGTAGGAAGGTGGAAAGGTGATGTATGGGGAAGGTGAAAAGGTATAATGGGGAAGTGGAAAGGTGAAATAAGGGGGTTTATAGGAATCTATATGGGTTCAATCGGTATTTTTTAAAATTCTCGGGTTGATTCGATCCATGGATCAATTAAAAAATCTTTAAAAGATGCACTTACCTGCACCTGCGCTTAACCAGCGGTTCACCGGTTCTACGGTCGGTGCCCAATACCTTTCTAGTTCACTGGTTATCAACCGGCGATTGACCAGCGAGTTGCATATTAGAACCGATGGTTCGCCAGTTAGATCGTCGAACACCCTCAAACTTTTGTGTGCACTATTTTTAGCCAGAAATTCGGGATTTGGTATTGGTGTTCCATTAGCAAGTCACTGGTCTCCTCTCCTTTCTCCCCTTCTTTTATTCATGATCTGCGACAGAGCGGCATTTTGCACGTTGGCATTGGCGTTTTGCCGGTCTAACACTGTGCATGCCCTATTTTTCTTCTCCATTGTTTGTGTATCCAAGTTACCTACAAAGTCAAAAACAACAAAACATCAAAATGCTCAAAATAAAACACTTGGGTTGCCTCCCAAGGAGCGTCTTAGTTAATGCATGGCACGACTTATTTCTCATTCACATTTCATTTTCTGAAGGACCATCTTCTGACTCGTCCTCTTCCATATCAACTCCTCCTTTTTCACTTTCATCATTCAACACTCCAATCACCTTACATTCATCTAGAGGCTCAGTGGTTTCGCATACTTTGAAGGTAACCTCTTCACCTTCCATATGATACTTGAGCTCACCTAGCTCTCGGCTCTGCCCGTGGCAAGTAATGGTCTCCCTAAGATGATTGGAACTTCCACATCCATCTCACAATCTAGAACCACAAAGTCAGCTCGTAGAATAAACTTATCTACCCTTATCAATACATCCTTCAAAACACCCACCGGTTTCTTAATAGAGTGATCAGCCATTAATAATCTCATCGAGGTAGGTTTGGTGTTGCCAAGACCCAACTTCTTGAATATTACGAGGGACATCAAATTTATACTTGCCCCCAGATCACAAAGGGCTTTCTTAAACACACACAACCCTATGGTGCAAGGAATTGTGGAGGCTCCCAGATCCTCCCATATCGGGGCAAGGTTGCTCATCATCAAGGCGCTACAATGATGTGTCGTCTCTCCGGTGCCCACATCAACTACCTTCTTCTTATTTAGCAGCTCTTTCATAAACTTTTCATATCCGGGCATTTCGAGTAAAGGATTCACCAATGGTATATTTATGGACAATTTGCTGAATAATCTATAAATTTACTGAATTGATCATCCTTTTTCTTTTTGGTTAACCACTAGGGATAAGGAGGTGGAACTCTTGGTTCTTGGTCTTTCTCACTTGAGTCCTCCATCCCTGCATCTCTTTCCTCATCATTTGAGGAAGTCTCATCAACATCTCCTTCACCTTGATCCTCAACATCATTACAACCATGTGGTGCTTGTGGCACCTCATCCGATTCTTTCACATCACTTGTCGTTGGGGCAACAACATCCTTGCGCTTAAGGCCCGCATCTCCCAGTATCTTGACACTCCTAGTGACAATATTCATGTACTGGTTATACTTTTTGGGATTAGGCACTATATCACTAGGGAGTGCTCCCTTCATTTGGGAGTTCATTTGAGAAGATAAGTTGTTCATTTGGACTTCTAAATGCGTGATAGAAACCGAGTGTGAACTCACTATTTGGGCAAGTTTAGACACCTTCCCTTTAAGTTCTTTGACCCCGCTATCCTTTAACTCCACTTTCTTGAGAACTCGTGCCAAGATTTCTTCAATGTTTGAGTTCCCTACATCACCTGGTTGGTATTGGGCATTCTCAGCTTTAGGAGGGGAAACATATGGATTTGTGCTTCTATGATAGCGGTCCCCCTCACAGTTTTTCTCTCTATTGCCCCATCTCTCATTCCAATCAGGCCACCCTTGTGCATCATGATTCCTCCAAACTTGGTTCTCTTCCCTTGAGTGCCAAGGGCCTTGATTATTCCCTTGATACCCAGTTCGAGAACCCCCCATTTGATTTGCCATATATTGGCACTCCTCCTCGTACCTTGGTGGCGAAGACTCTCCCTCAAAATGCATTAGACCTTGAATTTCCATAGAATTTACACCTTTAGGCCTGACTCTCATCACATTCTTAGTCATTAACTCCAGCTGAGTCATCATTTTGGCAAGCTTTTCATATGGCTCTTTATCTTTCTTTCTCATTTTAGCTGTTAGAAAACTAGAACCAGTATCATGTGAAGATACATTCGTCTCCCTTGTATTCCATGTCCTATTCGTCTTCGTTATCCTATCGAAAAGGGCTTTATCTAGACCATACATCTAGTCCATGATTGAGCCTCCAACTAGGTTATTGGTGACTGATTTATTGATGGATTCTAGGGCTGAAAAGCTTTCAAGTAACACTCTATCGGGAAGACCATGATTGGGGCAAAGAGACACCTTCTTCTTGGACCTCAGTCATGCTTCATGCAAAGGCTCACCTGGCTCTTGCCTAAAGTTTGTAGTGTCATCCCTCAGCTGTAACAACCTTGAGGGCAGAAAAAATCAATCCAAAAATGCTTTTGTCAACTCTTGCCACGAGGTGATGCACCTCGGAAACAACTCTTCTAACCATATAGCTTCTTCTCCCGTTAAGGAGAATGGGAAGAGCTTCAACCTAATAGACACTCAAATTATATTAGTTATATTAAAGGTTGGCAAATCTCGAGGAAGTTCCTCGAATGGCGGTTTGTATCCTCACTCGATTTTCCCCCCAAGAGCCCTTTCATCTACAACAGGTGCAACATCGTACTAGTGATGTGGAATGCCGCATTCCCTACCGTAGCTGGAAGGCGAATGGCACCTGCGACCTCAGGCATGATGGGATTATCCTCTTCATGTTCCATATTTCCTTGCACCAGACTATCTCCCGCTTGTGAATGTTGGCTCATATGAATACACCCTAGATGACCCACAGCAAGAACAACGTCAAAACAAATAAGATTCTTAATCAATTAAAATTAACAAACAACTCAAGGACATCAAGCGTTATTCCCCGCAACGGAATCATTTTTTATAACGCTCAAATACACCCCTCATTTAGAGAAAATGTAAGCGATCATTGTATCAAAAAAAATAATCCAACTGATGTTGGGGTCAAATCCCACAAGAAATAGAGAATGATTTACACAAGAGTTGTTTAGTGAATTGAATTAATTCGCATCCAAGCAATGAAGACGTAAAAGTAAATTTTAGAGAAAGTGAATGCAATAATATTATGAACTCTAAAATCAGCTAATCAAGAAAGCAAGATAACCAAAATCGAGAAACAATAATGAGCAAAGGCCAGAAGTATGGTGTAGATGAGATGTCAATTGAATCAGAATTTACTAGACAATCAATTTATTACTAATATATGTAAATAACCTTGGAAAAGACGGCGCCCAATATTTTTCAACCACTTGGGCGCCTTATCCTCAAGTCCTTTCAAACCTCAAGGTGCAATTCAACTATTCCAATATGGTTTGGGTTAGGGGTTGAGTTATTTCTAGCCATCAACCTCTAAAGGGATTATAACCATGGGTTTTGGCTATTTCTAGTCCAAACCCACATAATCAAATCTTAATCCACTATTAAGTTCTTCCCCATTACTTAATTATTTTTTTTTCAAGCCAAAATTAAGTAAGAAAACAATATCCATATTTGTAACTATGAGCAATCAACTATAATTTGAGGAGAACTCAATAGATTTACATTAATTGAGTAATAACAAGATAAATCTATCAATATCCAATTAAATCAAACACCTATAATCACACACCTCTAGCTATAGATTTAGCTACTCATAATTGAGAAACACAAGAGCATATTTATCAATACACTCAACAATTTCATCATTAAGAATAAGCATAATCAAGCTCAAAATATCTCTCCAATGGTGGTTATACCTTTATAAAGAAGATGAAGATAAAAAAAGTAATATTCAAATATTTCTACTCTTCTCCAATGGAGTTCTCTCTCTCTCTCTCTCTCAAAAGTAATGGGAATAGTCAACAATATGTTCATAGTACTTTTTCTAGAATATGTACAAAAGTAGGTCATAACATTCTCCTTTTTTTAGGGCTGGATGTTTTTGGCCTTTTCAGGCGTCTTTCACTTGTGATGGAACTGGTGGTTCGCCGGTGTCTATCTGCGGACCGCTAGTTAATCTCAGTTTTTGTCCATTGAATTCTAGAGCATTTTGGTGATGGAACCAGCGGTTCGTCGATGTCTGTCCGTGGATGATCGGTTGATCTCAACTGTTGTCTAACGAAGTCCAGAACATTTCGGTGATGGAACCGGTGGTTTGCCGGTTGTTGTACGCGAGTCACCGGTTGCAATTGTTCATCATTCTAGTGGCTGTCTGCGGTTGATCGGCATTTCACCGGTGTCCTCCGGTAGATCGTTAGTTTTCACCTGAATCTCATCCTTTTTACTCAATTTCATGCTCCTTCTCTTCAAGTTAAGTACCTACAACATCCAAAGGAAAAAAAGGGCAAAAAATCCAACTAAAAGACTAAAACACTAAGCTAAAGCTCATACTTAAAATTCTAATGAGTTGGTAAATTACCAACTCATCAGGCCCGGACCTACCTATCGACTATGCACAAAACAACCAAAACTAGAAAACTAACCAACAACTCTTGAAAAAATGGAGCTTACCAATAAATATCTGAAAAGACAATCCATAATAAAGGTTGATCTGGACCTCTATCTAAACCTGCAGAACGAAATGTAGCCCCCCAGGCAAAGGGGCGTCAATATGATTAAAATATACTAGTATATAAGGTTGAATACGATAAATATAAAGGCATCTGCAACAAAAGATAATATAGATACAACCTGAAACCTTGTTTGCCACAATGGATGAATAACCTTAAACTCAATACTCAACTCTGTATGTATGTATATATAAATAAATCTTCCCAATTGATATTTAGACCAGTGATATATAATAATATATATGTAACACTCCAAAAGTACCTATGATCAATCCCTAGACTCGTAGCTGAATCAGTAGAAAATTCTGCAAATTCCTCAAAATGAATCGTTGTACGAGTTGTGGTTTAAAGTCACGGATCATAGGAGCAGTCGTGGTAAGTAACAGTTTCTACTAATCTAGTAATGATGACACATGGTATGAGTCATAGGAGGTAGTAACAAGTCGTGGTATTGTTCGTACTAAGGAAGCCCAGATACAGATAGAAGGTGAACTGGCCCATACCATGAGTCGTGGTTGAATGGTATGACTCGTGGTTAGGGGTCATGGTTTAGGTCTGCTGAGGGAAAGCCAATATAACGAGTCATGGTATGACTCATTGTAGGAAACAATGCATCATGGTATAACTCGTTGTAGGAAACAATGAGTCATGGTGAGGCCCCTGGTTGGAGAACCAGAGAACCAAAAAATTCGACTAGCAATCAATGGAAGGAAACCATGAGTCATTGTTTGGTGGTACGACTTGTGGTACCTGGCAGTCAGCTTTTTAATTATATTTTTCCTAGGGTATTTTTGTAACTTTCTAAGCTTCTAACCCCTAAGTGATGTCACTTTGGATTTTTTAAAGAGTGTATTAAGGTTTTAACCTAGCCTAATTCTTTATGCTTTCATAACTACAGTAGATTTAAAACCCTCTCTCAAGATCAAGGCTAGGGTTCTTTACCAAATCTCTTCCAATCTTCTTAGGTTTTTAAGACAAGTTTAGGAGTCAATTACCCAGGTATGTAGGGTTATAAATGGGGGAAATTCTTCCACCCTCATTCCCAACTTCATCACAATTCTAATTCAAGTCTCTAAGCATACCAAGTTAAAATTCTAGGATTTTACCCTATTCCGTGAAATATTTCATGCTATCTCGACGGGTTCAATTCTCTCATGTTTCAATTGATGTTTTATGGATATTAGGGTAGATTTGACCCTCAGTTTACTTTCTAATTCATGATTTCAAGTTTATGAAGATTATGCCCTATTATGCATGATTTATGAATTTTAAGCTTTTGAGTCCATGATTTCTAGTATGATGAATTCTCCAAGTATGCATGAATGTTTACGAATTCTTAAACTTACGATTTCATGATTTTGAATTATGAAGCTTATCTCAAGTATGTATGATTTCATGTCTTGGGCAAGCCCATGTAAATTCAAGTATGTTTTATCATGATTTTAGCCAAGTCTTATATGATCAGTTTTAAATGAATGTTTGGAGTCAAGACTCCCAAGTAAATAATTCAATATATGTTTTGAGGATATAATTATGAGTTATATGTATGTTTTAGGAGTAGTGTCTAGCACCGAGTAGGCCAGGGATTTTGAGGACCCCGATCTCATAATTACGGGCCACCATAGGTATATATTCTTATTTGGAACCTCTCAAGAGAGTGATTCCCCCGCCCAAGGGCATACCTATGATATCACACCTCATCGTTCTTTACCCTGGCAAGGCTTAGGACGGCTCTGCCCACTTGAGCGAGATAGTTGAGACATCATGTAAGCTCTATCATGATGGTGTCAGTTATGACGAAGCCTCCCATTGTTCCTCATGTTTTCAAATACACGTGTTCATGTCTTATGATATTATGCTTCATAGAATATTTGACCCATTTTTTAGTTTATGAGTTTTCACATATATTTTCACGTGTAACATGCTATATGATTTCCATTTCTATACCTTGGGTCATATGTTCAGTTTATGATGAATAGCTTATGTTTATGTTTATTTTCGAAATATTGCTTTAAACATGTCGTACTTACTCTCATAATCTATCTTGATTTATATTCATAATTTCATACTGTCATTTTTCTATCATATTTTACTTTCTCTACATACTTAGTACATTCAAAGTACTGATTGCATACTCTATGCTACATCGTCTCATAAAATATGTTTAGGTGATCCTTCTCAACCCCGTCGTTATCTCGCTCCCACTCAGTCCAGCTTTATTCCAATTTTGGTGAGTCCTCATGATCCGAGGACATCAGTTTTGATTATGTCTCTTTTGTGCATGTCTTTTAGTTTCAGACTTAGTGAGCTAGTTGGGGGTGTTGTCTCATCAGCTCATCAGATGTTTAGGGGCTTTACAGACAACTTGTATAGATGTTTCAGCAATGTTGGTTCATGTTTAATTTATGTTGATACGCTATGAAGCCTTCTGCTCATGTCATGTTCTTGCTTTATTTTTGCTTATTAATGCTCTTATTCATGCTATGTATATGTCATAAGTTATCTTGGAGCCATTCGTGGTTCTAGGTCTCGTGTCTCAATTCGAGGTCCTAGCTCGAGTCGTGATAATATGCCACATAGGCTCATCAATACTTAGATCAATAGTATATGTAATCTCTGCCATGTAGGCTAAACGATACTGAAAATGGTAATATAATAATATGCCATATGCGATAGTTGATACTTGGACCGCTAATATATATAATATCTTCTGTATAGGCCAACTGATTCTTGGACTTGTAATATAATAATGGTCATATAATGCCCTATCCGCCAATTATAGCTCATGGTAAATGCATACTTAATGATGTGAAACTATGTGCCAAAAGAATGACGAACTTGGATACTTTATAACTAGAAAACAAAACATTAACCATCTTAGGTAAGAACTTAACAAGATTGAACAAGATTCTATAACTTTCAAAATCAAAGCAACTAGAGCTTTTGATGACTATCCTGTGAATGAATCGAGTAAAGATATAGGACTTTAGACTAGATTGGTTCTTTCTCACTGTACATACTTTCAACAATAAAAAAAAGTTTTTAACAAGGTTCATTACTACAAGTTATTGAAGCTAACAAAACACGACATCTCGGTCCTACAAGAAAAAAAATTATGATACTTTCAAGCTCCAATGAAACAACAACTCGAACATATATAAGATTTCACATGTCACAAGAGTATAAGGAATAACTACCCTCATATTGGATACAGAAAGAGTACTTGAAGCTAAGAAACTAAAGATAAATATCATCACAGATGGAGGTAACGATAACAACAATAGTAACAAGCTCAATTCAACAATCACTACTATAACTAGGATTCATGTGACCCGAAGAAAAGGGTATACCTTTACATACCCTCGTGTGCGACTTCTGCCAATTCCACAAAGCCTCATCCTCACACTACAGTATCTACAGCTAGATATTAATTCACATAGCACCTTAATAGTACATTACTATGCCTAAATAGTCCGCAATAAGAGCAAAATGGAAAAACCTCAATATCGGTAAATTATTCTTCAACAATAATATAGAAGCTCAAATTAATGATAGGTTGAACTTTGAAACCTACCTTTCAACAATAAGAGGTGTATTAATGGAGAACTAGGAAATTAAGATGTTGCCTCCTCAATTTAACGACACAAGAACCCGATTCTTATGTTATACCCCGTAAGATTTCCGGCACCTAGATGGCCTATTCGCGCGTTGGTTAAGCATATTTGAAAGCAATACGTGTTAGAGGAAGGCCCGGGAAATGACTGGACGAGAAACCTGTCGGACCATCGCGGAAGGAGCCGAGGTAGAGCCCCTCCGCGATGGCAACGTGTCACGGAGGTGGAGCCTCCACGTTGGCTCCGTGACACGTTGGGCCTATCCAGGCCCAAGTATATAAAGTGCCACTTCGGTTTAATTTCATTTAAATCATTGAAATTTTCCAGAGAAACGTAGAAAACAGAGAGGGACGAAGAAGGTTAATATACAATCATTCGATTACGCTACCAAACGTAGTCTAAACTCAAATTAACTCCAGATACCGAAGTATTTAGCAGCAGGGAGCATTCTTACAAATTTAGTTTCGCGAAATTCGGCCGACAAATCGTTGTGCTACCGGGCTAAGGTAACTGGAATTTCTCCAAACTAGTGTCTATGTGCTCCTAGCTGTGAAGTGAATACTTCTCCCTTCTGGACTTCTGAAAAATAGCAAGTTTTCGACCGTCTTTCGATAAGCCTAAGTTTAGGATATAATTATATCGAAAGTGATGTTTTCCTTCAGAATAAAGTTGTATTTAGCACTAATTAACGTGTATATGAATGCAGTTGGGAGAAATAGCTGGAATACTGAATGATCCCCGTCCGACAGTCGGATAACTCGAGGTTAAGGTATGTGAAGTTGTTCTTCGGCAAGTTAGTAAGCCTTAGCTTGGTAAATCACAGTAAACGCCGTACTTGTAACTCTCGGAGTTGAACGTTGAGAATTAAGTAAGTCTAATAGATTTTGAGTTGTGTTGTCATATCGTATTCACTCCGAAAGTTAGTAAAGCATGTGCCAGAGGGCGAGTTAGCATTCCAAATTCAGTATAGCTTATTGTATGATTAGCAAGCATGTTGTAGAATAAAAAGATACAGATTTTCAAAATAAAGGCTAATAAAGTAAAATCAGATAGACAGACAGTTTTATGGCTACAGATTAGCCATTCAGACAGATAGTATCCCGGCTACAGATTAGCCAAGCAGTTAAAGAAAGATTTCAGAATTAGTATAATCAGTAAAGAATCAGTTCAGTATAGAAACAGATCAGAATAAGAAATCAGATTTCAGATAGTCTTTTTCAGTTATACATGCTTGCTATTTATATGTGCTATTTGTTTGTTGAGACTTGATGTGGCGTGAGGGCACCTTATTGAGCGTCCTCGCCGCCCCTGGGTTGGTAATCGTGTCGCCCACTGAGCGGGTTGGTTTACGTCACTCCAAGGAGTGGCATGCCATCCCTAGTTTGGACGAAGATGGGATGAAGCTTTCCCCATATCAGGCTGATCAGCATTACAAAACAGATAGCCCTGTTGTGCGCAAGCGCCCAGGGAACAGATACAGATACAGTTACAGATACAAATCTTATTACAGGTGCAGCTCTTGTTTCAGATAGCCCTGTTGAGTTGTGTCCAGGGAACCAGACCCTATCTGTTACTGTCTGCACAGGAATCCTCCGGACTCAGACACGGTTATTTATATCGGAGGCTATGGCCTGAGCCGGAGATCTAGGGGGCCAGTAGAGGAGCTCCGAAGTGAGCAGATGAGCGGAGTGACTTATTTTTAGCTGGTTTTGACCCAGGTAGGGGTATATAGATTGTTTGCTTGCTTGGCCCCATCCGGCTTATGGGGGTTGGTATTGGCTATTGCTTGCTAAATGTATATGTATTTATGTGTTTTATGTATATATACTAGATTATAGACAGTAGGCCGCCGTGACTATAGACACGCTCCTGCCTATCAAAGCAGAAAGGTTTGATCTAGTTCCTATCAGCACTTCAGATTCAGTTGTCTCCTGCTATTCAGAACTTCTAGTTATGTATTTGTATTCCGTTGTATTATTTTAGTTGCTTTGCATACTCGGTACCAGTGGTACTGACGCCCAGTGGGGTGCTACATTACTTGTCTGCAGGTACTCATAGACGAGGAGGCGATCCCTCGTGATCCTAGCCAGCGCAGAGTCATCAGCTCTTGTCATCCGGAGCTTGAAATTTCAGAGGTTTCTATCATTTCCTTTTGTTGTACAGTACGGGTAGGTCGGGGCCCTGTCCCGACCATCATATCAGTATTCTTAGAGGCTTGCAGTGTGTACATATTTCCCTGTGGTCAGTTGAGCCGGTCGTGTGAGGCCGTGCGGTTTGTTATAGCTGTTTAGCATTTCAGTTTATGTTGGCCGTGTGAGGCCTTAGTTTGACAGTAGTGGTGACCTTGTCGGTCACGTAGTCTTGCAGTAGTCTTGTGTTGAAGTTTCAGATGACTAGTCAGCATGGTGGCCTTGTCGGCCCGCATAGGTTCCTTGTTACGAGTATGTTTCTGGTTAGCTGCTATTACAGGTACAGGTGGCTATAGGCCAGTTGGCCGGAGGCTGTGTTTGCAGCCGTTATATAGCCCTTTGTTTCCAGAAATCTGAGTTAGAACTAGTCAGGCGCCAGCCGTGCTTAGGCTCACCAGTTAGCAGCCCAGGTCCTACTAGGGCACCAGGTGCCAGTCATACCCCCCAAGGCGGGGCGTGACAAACTTGGTATTAGAGCAGGTCGTGTCCCAGGGAGTCTGCAAGCCGTGCTAAGTAGAGTCTTGTCTATGAATGTGTTGTGCACCACATACTATAGGCAGGAGGCTGCAAGGCATGATAGGATGGTTACTCTTCTTTCATACTCAGTCGTGCCATAGCACAGTACAATATAGGGTCGAGTTCCTAAAACTTATCGTATCTTTTGTCTACAGATAAGAATGGTAGATCAGCGACACCCTTCCACAGGCAGGAGATTAGACACAGCAGCAGGAGAAGGCACCAGCAGGATGCCTCAGCTTCAGTCTGAGTCAGCTCGATCTGAGGGCGATATAGAGGCTTCATCACAGCCCTCTCAGCAGTCCCCCTCACATCAGGAGCCGTTGGGCACTACACCTCCCCCCATAGATCCTGTGCCTTCGCCATCAGATTAGGAGGTTCATAGCGCTGTAGTTATGTTGGCACAAATGATGGCCACACAGTGCCAGTCAGTGCCACTTATAGCAGCAGAGCCTTTAGGTGGGTCAGGTAGTTCCAGGGTCAGGGAATTTTTGGCACTAGGTCCTCCACAGTTCACTGGGTCAGATCAGGCAGAGGACCCTCAGGACTTTATAGATTAGATGTAGAGAAATTTTCGGGTTATGCATGTGACCCCTTCAGAGTCTGTTGAGTTGGCAGTGTTCCGGTTGTGGGACATAGCAGTACTATGGTACAAGAGTTGGGAAAGGTCCCGAGGGAGAGATTTTACCCCTCCGACCTGGACCAGCTTCTCGGAGGCCTTCCTGGACCGTTACTTGCCACGAGAGATCCGGCAGGCCCGGATGGGCCAGTTTTTGCATCTGGAGCAGGGGGCGAGGAGCATACGTGAGTATGCTTTACAGTTTGACTCCTTAGCCCGTTATGCTCCAGCATTTGTTGATACTATGCCAGCTAGGGTTCACAGATTTATTATGGGTCTGAACCCGGAATATACTGAGGTATGTATGATGGCTATGTTACAAGAGGATATGGATATCACCCGAGTACAGGCCTTTGCTCAGACCATTAAGGGTCTTAGACAGCGGCAACAGAGTAGTAGACAGACCAGTCAGGAACAGCGCCGTAGAGATAGATCGGACGAGATGCAAAGAGAATTTCAGAGAGGACCCAGGCCTCGACTATTAGATAGGCCCCCTAAACCCCCACCTCCTCCACAGCAGCAGCAGCAGCGAGGTAGATATGTGCGACGAGGGCAGTCAGAGCCCAGTGGCAGTTCCAGAATAGTAGAGTTCCCACAACAGAGAGGGGGAGAGCAGAGCAGATTTGTACCCCCACCCCGCCCTAATTGCGGCCGACATCACACCGGAGCTTGTAGATATGGCTCCACTAGGTGTTATATTTGCGGACAGGAGGGGCATCAGAAGAGAGATTGTCCGACCAGAGGTCAGGGAAGTAGAGACAGCCAGGACAGGGGATCCACAGGGCCATGAGCCCAGCAGCCTCAGCGGGGCGTGGGCCTTCAGGTTCAATTGCCAGAGGTCGAGGGAGATCAGGAGCTTCCAGTTCAGGTACGGGATCAAGCCGTACATATGCATTACCAAGGAGACATGATTCAGAGGCGTCTCCAGACGTAGTGACAGGTATGCTGACTATCTATTCATGCCCTGCTTATGTATTGATTGATCCAGGATCCACTCTGTCATATATTACCCCGTTCATGGCACGAAAGTTCAATATTGCACCAGAATTATTACAGCAGCCCTTTTCAGTATCCATGCCCGTCGGTGACTCGATCGTAGCTAGTAGAATTTACCGAGGATGTACAGTAGAGGTTGCTGACCGTCAGACCACAGTAGATCTGGTCGAGTTAGAAATGATAGACTTCTATGCCATAATGGGTATGGATTGGCTAGTGTCGTGCTTTGCCAATGTTGAATGTTGGACCAAGATGGTCCGATTCCACTTTCCAGGAGAAGTAGTGTGGGAGTGGAAGGGCAGCACTGCTACGCCAAAAGGTAGGTTTATTTCCTACCTCCAGGCGAGGAAATTGATAACTAAGGGATGTATTTACCACCTAGTCAGAGTTCAGGATGTTCGGGTAGAATCTCCAACACTCCAGTCTGTTCCGGTGGTGAACGAGTTCCCTGATGTGTTTCCAGATGAGTTACCTGGTCTTCCCCTAGAAAGGGAAATGGATTTTGCTATTGATTTGTTACCAGGCACTCAGCCTATATCAATTCCTCCCTATCGTATGGCTCCTGCAGAACTCAGAGAGTTAAAGGAGCAGCTGAAAGATTTGCTAGACAAAGGTTTCATCAGGCCGAGTACTTCACCATGGGGTGCGCCAGTTCTATTTGTAAGGAAGAAAGATGGCTCGCTCCGTATGTGCATAGATTATCGGCAGTTGAACAAAGTTACAGTAAAGAATAAGTACCCACTTCCCAGAATAGATAATTTGTTTGATCAGCTACAAGGGGCCAGATATTTCTCCAAGATTGACTTGCGGTCCGGATATCACCAGGTTCGAGTTCGTGAAAGAGATATCCCTAAAACGGCATTCAGGACCCGATATGGACACTTTGAATTTCTAGTTATGTCCTTTGGGTTAACGAATGCCCCAGCAGTATTCATGGACTTGATGAACAGTATTTTCAGACCATACCTGGACCTGTTCGTGATCGTGTTTATTGATGATATTCTGGTGTATTCTCGCTCTGAAGCAGATCACCAAGCTCATTTACGGAAAGTACTCCAGATCCTCAGGGACCGCCAGTTATATGCTAAGTTTTCCAAGTGTGAATTCTGGCTCAATTCAGTAGCCTTTCTAAGGCATATTGTGTCGGATGCTGGTATACAGGTTGACAAGCAGAAAATAGAAGCAGTCAAATCATGGCCTAGGCCTACCACTCCGACGGAAGTCCGTAGCTTTCTGGGATTAGCAGGATATTACAGGAGATTTGTTAACGGATTCTCTACTATTGCGACACCTCTGACTAAACTGACGTAGAAAGCAGCAAAGTTTCAGTGGACAAAGGCATGTGAGCAGAGCTTCCAGGAACCGAAAGATAGATTAACTCCGCCCCAGTGTTAGCATTGCCGGAAGGTACAGAAGGTTATTCAGTGTATTTCGATGCATCAGGCGTCGGGGTGGGTTGTGTGTTGATGCAACATGGTAAGGTGATTGCGTATGCTTTCAGACAGCTGAGGAAACACGAAAAGAATTACCCTACCCACGACCTGGAGTTCGCCGCAGTGATCCATGCCTTGAAAATATGGAGACATTACCTGTATGGCGTCCATGTTGATATTTTCACAGATCACAAGAGCCTACAGTATATCTTCACTCAGAGGGAGTTGAATCTGCGACAACGTCGCTGGTTGGAGCTGCTAAAGGATTATGACGTGAATATTATGTACCACCCGGGAAAAGCCAATGTTGTAGCAGATGCTCTCAGTCGGAAGTCCATGGGGAGTTTGGCGTATTTGCAGCCCGAGCAGCAGGAATTGGTCAGGGAGATACATCAGTTAGCTAGCCTAGCCGTTCGTGTAGCAGAAACGGAGGACGGTAGAGCGGTAATTCAGAACACCGCCGTGTCATCATTAGTTGTGGAAGTGAAAGAACGGCAATATGAGGATCCTGACCTGATCCAGCTCAAAGACAAAATCCAGCAGGGTAAAGCGCCAGATTTTCAGATAACTGAGGAAGAAGTGCTGTCATGTAAAGGCCGCCTCTGTGTTCCAAATATTTCAGGGCTCCGCCAGCAGATTATGAATGAGGTACATTACGCCCGGTTATTCTCTTCACCCCGGTGCGACAAAAATGTACCATGATATCAAAGAAAACTACTGGTAGCCAGGTATGAAAAGAGAAATTGTCGAATTTGTAGCCCAGTGTCCTAACTGCCAACAGGTAAAAGCAGAACATCAGAAACCAGGCGGGTTAACTCAGGACATAGTTGTGCCTCTCTGGAAATGGGAAGCAGTGAATATGGATTTTGTAGCAGGATTACCCCGTACCAGACACAGACATGACCCTATATGGGTGATAGTTGATAGATTGACAAAATCAGCTTATTTCATGCCAGTAAGAACTACCTTCTCGGCCGAAGATTATGCGGAGTTGTATATCCGAGAAATAGTCAGGTTGCATGGAGTACCAGTATCTATTATTTCAGACAGAGGAGCACAGTTTACGGCTAGATTTTGGCAGTCGTTTCAGAGAGGTTTGGGACGCAGATTAATTTGAGCATAGCATTCCACCCTCAGACAGATGGACAGGCTGAGCGCACTATTCAGACGCTCGAGGACATGCTACGAGCGTGTGTGCTAGATTTTGGAGGTAGCTGGGATGAGCATTTGCCGTTAATTGAATTTGCTTATAATAATAGCTATCACTCAGCCATCCAGATGGCGCCTTTTGAAGCCTTGTATGGGCGAAAATGCAGATCATCGGTTGGCTGGTTTGAAATAGGGGAATCAGCATTGATTGGGCCAGACATTATTCAACAGTCAGAGGAGAAGGTAAAGCTTATCCGAGAACGCTTACTGACTGCACAGAGCCGCCAGAAATCATATGCAGATGTGCGGCGCAGATACCTGAAGTTTGATGTGAATGAATGGGTATTGTTGAAAGTATCTCCAATGTAAGGGGTGATGAGATTCAGCAAGAAAGGTAAGCTCAGTCCGAGGTTTGTTGGGCCTTATCATATTCGTCGAAGGGATAGGCCGAGTAGCATATGAGCTGAACTTGCCTCCAGAATTGGAATCCGTTCATATGGTCTTCCATGTGTCTATGCTAAGGAAATGCATAGGAGACCCATCCAGAGCAGTCCCCGTCCAGGATATCCAGGTTACAGAGGGGCTAGCCTATGAAGAGGTTCCAGTAGCCATCTTAGACAGACAGATTCGTAAATTGAGAACTAAGGATATTGCATCTGTTAAGGTATTGTGGCGTAACAGGAACCGAGAAGAAATGACGTGGGAGGCTGAGGAAGATATGAGAGCTAGATATCCTCATTTATTCTAGGCCTAGTCAGGTGACAGGTATGTCCGTATTATTACTTATGCAATACCTTGTGGTTGTGTATGTATAAATGAGAAAGATTAATGTTTAGTTATCCAGTGAATCTTAAAGTATTTTGTGCAGTACCTGTATTGGACTTTTCTACGTTTCAGGTTCTTGGGATAGTCCATATTACAGGGGAGACTCTGCCAAAATTTTCTTAGAAACAAGTTGAGCTAATTGAATAGTCCTCTAAATAGCAGTTTCATTTGAGGACGAATGTTCTTAAGGTGGGGTGAATGTTATACCCCGTAAGATTTTTGGCACCTAGATGGCCTATTCGTGCATTGGTTAAGCATATTTGAAAGTCATACGTGTTAGAAAAAGGCCCGGAAAAAGACCGGACGAGAAACCTGTCGGACCATCGCGGAAGGAACCGGGGCAGAGCCCCTCCGCGATGGCAACGTGTCACAGAGGTGGAGCCTCCATGTTGGCTCCGTGACACGTTGCGCCTGTCCAGGTCCAAGTATATAAAGCCCCACTTCGGTTTAATTTCATTTAAATCATTGAAAATTTCCAGAGAAACGTAGAACACAGAGAGGGACGAAGAAGGTTAATATATAATCGTTCGATTATGCTGCCAATCGTAGTCTAAACTCAAATTAACTCCAGATACCAAACTATTTAGCAGCAGGGAGCATTCCTACGGATTTAGTTTCACGAAATTCGGTCGACAAATCGTCGTGCTACCGGGCTAAGGTAAGTGGAATTTTTCCAAACTAGTGTCTATGTGCTCCTAGCTGTGAAGTGAATACTTCTCCCTTCTGGACTTCTGAAAAATAGCAAGTTTTCGACCGTCTTTCGATAAGCCTAAGTTTAGGCTACAATTATCTCAAAAGTGATGTTTTCCTTCAGAATAAAGTTGTATTTAGCACTAATTAACGTGTATATGAATGCAGTTGGGAGAAATAGCTGGAATACTGAACGATCCCCATCCGACAGTCGGATAACTCGAGGTTAAGGTATGTGAAGTTGTTCTTCGGCAAGTTAGTAAGCCTTAGCTTGGTAAATCACAGTAAACGCCGTACTTGTAACTCTCGGAGTTGAACATTGAGAATTAAGTAAGTCTAATAGATTCTGAGTTGTGTTGTCATATCGTATTCACTCCGAAAGTTAGTAAAGCATGCGCCAGAGGGCGAGTTAGCATTCCAGATTTAGTATAGCTTATTGTATGATTAGCAAGCATGTTGTAGAATAAAAAGATACATATTTTCAGAATAAAGGCTAATAAAGTAAAATCAGATAGACAGACAGTTTTATGGCTACAGATTAGCCATTCAGACAGATAGTATCCCGGCTACAGATTAGCCAAGCAGTTAAAGAGAGATTTCAGAATCAGTATAATCAGTAAAGAATCAGTTCAGTATAGAAACGGATCAGAATAAGAAATCAGATTTCAGATAGTCTTTTTCAGTTATACATGCTTGCTATTTATATGTGCTATTTGTTTGTTGAGACTTAATGTGGCGTGAGGGCACCTTATTGAGCGTCCTCGCCGCCCCTGGGTTGGTAATCGTGTCGCCTACTGAGCGGGTTGGTTTACATCACTCCAAGGAGTGGCATGTTGTCCCCAGTTTGGACAAAGATGGGATGAAGCTTTCCCTATATCAGGCTGATCAGCATTACAGAACAGATAGCCCTGTTGTGCGCAAGCGCCCAGGGAACAAATATAGATACAGTTACAGTTACAGATCTTATTACAGGTGTAGCTCCAGTTTCAGATAGCCCTGTTGAGTTGTGTCCAGTGAACCAGACCCTATCTGTTACTGTCTGCACAAGAGTCCTCCGGACTCAGACACGGTTATTTATATCGGAGGCTATGGCCCAAGCCGGAGACCCAGGGGGCCGATAGAGGAGCTCCGAAGTGAGCAGACGAGTGGAGTGACTTATTTTTGGCTGGTTTTGACCCGGGTAGGGGTATATAGATTGTTTGCTTGCTTGGCGCCATCCGGCTTATGGGGGTTGGTATTGGCTATTGCTTGCTAAATGTATATGTATTTATGTGTTTTATGTATATATACTAGATTATAGACAGCAGGCCGCCGTGACTATAGACACGCTCCTGCCTATTAGTGCAGAAAGGTTTGATCTAGTTCCTATCAGCACTTCAGATTCAGTTGTCTCCTGCTATTCAGAACTGCTAGTTATGTATTTGTATTCCGTTGTATTATTTCAGTTGCTTTGCATACTCGGTACCAGTGGTACTGACGCCTAGTGGGGCACTGCATTACTTGCCTGCAGGTACTCATAGACGAGGAGGCGATCCCTCGTGATCCTAGCCAGCGCAGAGTCATCAGCTCCTGTCATCCGAGCTTGAAATTTCAGAGGTTTATATCATTTCCTTTTGTTGTACAGTACGGGTAGGTCGGGGCCCTGTCCCGACCATCATATCAGTATTCTTAGAGGCTTGCAGTGTGTATATATTTCCCTGTGGTCAGTTGAGCCGGTCGTGTGAGGTCGTGCAGTTTGTTATAGCTGTTTAGCATTTCAGTTTATGTTGGTCGTGTGAGGCCTTAGTTTGACAGTAGTGGTGACCTTGCCGGTCACGTAGTCTTGCAGTAGTCTTGTGTTGAAGTTTCAGATGACTAGTCAGCATGGTGGCCTTGTCGGCCCGCATAGATTCCTTATTTCGAGTATGTCTATGGTTAGCTGCTATTACAGGTACAGGTGGCTATAGGCCAGTGGCCGGAGGCTGTGTTTACAGTTGTTATATAGCCCTTTGTTTTCAGAAATCTGAGTTAGAACTAGTCAGGTGCCAGCCGTTCTTAGGCTCACCAGTTAGCAGCCCAGGTCCTACTAGGGCACCAGGTGCCAGTCATACCCCCCAAGGCGGGGCGTGACATTCTTACAGGGAAAATGTGCGATAGATGACACATACAATGTTATTGGCTTGGATCCTTCTTAGATTGAATTTATTTGGACATTCAATTTCACATACACATATAAATATATAGAAAGGGTTTTTTCGTGGAGCTCTTGACATATATGAAGAATGAAACAAGTGTGGCTTATATACTTATAGCCACCACCGCCATTGTCTTGCGACGCGATCTCCATCTCAAGGGGTAACCTCCTTAGGGATTCACCTCAAAAGCCATATATCAAGGCCTGCCCTTGCCTTAGGCTTTGATTAACAAGGCCTTGTTATCCAGGGGTTGGCCACTCTACCAAAATTCAATGTTACACACATGATTTCACTTCCGGATGTTCCCTCATCGTATATCATAAAGCGATAAAATTAACTCAAACACTTCTAATCTAACAAATTCGTCTATTTGAAAATACGAGGTCTTACATCCTTCCCTATTAGAAGCATTCTTACTCAAACGAAAATCAAGTTAAGTTCTTAGGAGTTTTCAAATTTTCGGTAAAGTTTCCTCTATAAAATGGACTATCCAAACTTAAAATTTAGAAAAGTTCAACAAGACGCCTCGCACAGCAATACAAGCATAAAAATCTAGATAACTTGGTCAAACTGAAATAGTATAACTTGTTGTCTACTCGACAAGATGCATAGCTTTTAAAAGTAACAACTCACCTCAATTCTTGTACTTGTGGACTGTTCTACTTTCATTCTGAATGCTATCTGCTTATAATTTAGTGATTAACTTTCAAATAGGCTAAATCAAGTATTGTTCGTATAATAATAGAAAAGCCATTACAAGAACCTCTTTAGTTGAACACAGGTGGGGTATCTAATTCTCATTTCATTGTCGACTTCTTACTTCATTTGTCTGAAGCTAATGCTCTTTTAAGTACCTTTATCAATGTTAGCTCTTTAGTTATTAACTCTCAAACCTTTTCATATGATACTTCTTTTGTAATTTGAACATTCTTTATTGGCACAATACTAGAGGAATCTCCCATATATTCTCATAACATATTCAGGGTGAATTGCTTCTAATTTTGAAAGCAACTCAAAGTTTGTATTTTACAGGGATTATCATATAAAGGATTTTTATATGGCCTAATATAATTCATACTAAAATTACCTTTCTTTATTGAATCTCATAAAAACCTCAATTGACGAAATTTATAAAAAGTCTAACTTTTAATATTGAGTTTTAATCCTTGATGCCGTATATCTAAATGAGACTTTCATCTTCTCTCAGTTATCAACAATCATTCATGTATAAACTGTACTTTCCTTTAACTTGATGAACTAAGTCAGATTATAGTAAGCCGAATCTTTTGATTTTAAATCAGGCGATAAAAGTTCTGTTCTTTCATTCATACAAGTTCTATGTTGAGCTATCTTAGTGCTCACTGGAGTAGTTATCATCGTATACAAGCTTTGTAATGGGTAAATAATCCTTCCCATTATTTTAAAAGTCCAGTAGTTTGACTTGTATTATTATTTAATATCTAAAAAGTGTACCTTATACTGATTGCCTAACTGCAAACAAAACATTATATTGAGGTTCATTAGAGTACGCAAATCTAGCTAGTAATGACTTTCAGAAGTATTGTTATAAATTGAGGGTACCTATATCTGAATAATGAAAATTGGTGCTCTGTAAAGTCGAATCATCACCTTTATATAACTTGGAAAAGGTCTTTAGTTGTATAGGTAGTTTGTAAATTTATTGACAAATTCTTTCATAGAATCAACCTTGTATGTATGAGGGAAAACCCGTAATGTAATTTATGGTAATCACTTCTCATTTATTTATTACAACTTCCATATTCTGAGTTAACTTCTGGATTTTGATAACCAATTCTGTTATATTCCTCTTCATGTGGTTCAATCATAGATCTTTTGGGGTTATAGCATATTTTTTCTTTTTTGAGTAAATAATATTGTGAATGGTGGAGTTTCATTTTCTAAAATCTTACTACATCTGATATTCATGATTAATATGCTACAATCTAGACTTATTCCATTTTGGAAATTCTTCCTTTTATCTTTGAATGATAATTTTTTGACACTTAAATCTATCTTCCAAGACTTTAACCTGGCTAGCTGACGTAATTCTTTAATCATTTTCATATTGCATCCTTGTACATACTCCAAACTTCTCACAGACTTACGAATAAAAGTGTGTTTTTATCTTAGATTTGCCGAGGTGATACACAATAACAACACTCAAATATTTCAATAACTTGGCCCATCTTCCTTGCCTCGACTCATTGCTCAGACATATACTAAAAATTCATGATATGTGATTATGTCAGCTTAAACTCCATATGACTATTAACATTATGTTTTTAATGTGAATGCTACAACTGTTAATTCAAGATTGCAAGTCAGATAGTTTTGCTTATACTTTAGCTCTTCCAAACCATATGCAATAATCCTATCATGTTGTATCAGAACACTATCTAACCAACTTTCGAGTTGTTATAATATACAATATAGTCCTTCATTCCTTCCAAAAGAGCAAGAACAAGTGTTGGCATGCAAGTATATCTTTTATCCTGAAAAATTTTCTTACATGCTTCTGATTGTTGTAACTTATCCGCTTGATAAGTCAATTTATTCAATGGTGAGGAGACAGTGGGAAAAAGTCTTCTACAAACCTCTGATAGTAGTCTACTAGGCTTAAGAAACTACAAACATCTGAGGTATTTATCGGTCTCGGCTAGTTCATTATAGCTTCAACCTTTTGGCTAACAACTCTGATTCTTTTGTCTGAGACTATATAGCAAAGAAATGCCACTAAATTCAACCAAAACTCTCATTTAGCAAACTTTGCATACGGCCTCCTATTCTGGAGTGTCTGTAACATAGCTCACAGTTAACTCACAGTTGCTTTGATACCAAGTTTGTTGATGTGTCAAAATTTTATGATGCCTTTATATTCTTTTTCATAGGTTTTTGAATATCTGTAAGTGCTTTAATAAGTATTTCTAATTCTATTTTGTTGTGTTTCACGAATGCAAGATGAAATTGAAGAACAATGCAAAAACCAGAAAAATCTACCGAAAATGTGCAACATATGGACCGCACACAAATTCTGCAGTCCATCTCTTCAGCTATAGATGAGCTTTAGAGGGCTAAAAACCAGTGTGGAAAATCTGCTAAGTATGAAAAATATACGATGTCAGTTATTGACCGTAGAACCCATCTATGAACCATAACTATAAGTTAGAATCAAAGAAGCTACAAGTTGGAGTTTCAACAGATGGAAGACAGATACAGATCGTAGATCAGATATATGAACCACAAAATAAAGTACAGTAAAAATATGCTGAAATCATAAGAAATTTACGAAAGAATTTTGCTGACTGTATGTTGATTTTACGGTCCGCATATCATCTATGGCCAAAAATCAGTACTGAAGAGCATAGCATCGTCAACAAATTTTATGGACCGTACTTTGATTATACGGTCCATAAGTGACATCTGGACAGTTTTAAGTAGAATTAGAATTTGGATTCCTAGCTTAGTATAAATAGTTTTTGTAGGTTTTTTGAAAGGGAATCACAAGATACGCTTGAGAAACTCTTATACAAGTTTTCTTGCAATTTTTGAATATTGATTTGGGTATTCTTGATCTAACAATTTCTCAAGTTTATTGTAAGTATTGTATGATTAATTCAATCTTTTGTTTTCTTCTCTCAACTTTAGCTAATTCTTATACTAAGGGTGTGAATCCAATAGGGTTACAAAACCTAGGGATCTCATCTTGATCACCGATAGTGGGTTTAAATATATTTGATTAATCCTTATTTTTCAAGTTAAGATCAGTGGTTTCAAATATCAACTCATGCCAATTTTCCTCGAGTACACTTGAAAAAGTTGACTAGGCTTTGGTAGGACTAATCAACAAGGACTCAAGGGGCTAACTCTTGTTTAATAAATTCATTTAGAAATAAGTTGAATTTACTTGATAGAATATAATAGATTGTATTTCAACTCTGATTTCTTCAAATGGTTGAATTAAGAGAAGTATTGCTTAACTGTTGAGAAATATTAAGTGATCATATAGGGATTATCTGCATATGAATAGAAAGTCACTATCAATGTCTTGATTGAAAAACTCAAGTGGAGCAGCCCGTAATGGAAACACAATCTTGGTTCTTTCTCTGATTAATTTCAAACACTTACATTCCAGCTTCTAAATTAGTTTGAAAAACCAATTGTTTCAATCTTAACAGAATGACATCGTTAGACGATAATAATATATTTACTCATTCCAGTAATCTTTTCTCACTCATTCCCTGTGAGTTTAACCCCAACCTTGTTAGGTTACTATAATTTCTTATGATCTCTTTACATCATATTAAGGTATAAATTTGAGCGTATCAAAATTTTGGCATCGTTATCCGCTAATAGGCTTTAAATTTACTGAGTGATAAATATTTTTGATTCTAGTATTGATATATTCCATCATGCCTTGTTTACTTTATTGTGAATCAGGTGATCATGGTTGTTCTTCCACTTGTCGAGACTGAGAATGTTTTTGTTGAAATGAATGGTGATATTGACCTTGCAAGTGCTATTGTGCCTTGTCGTATTAACACTATCACATTCAAGTTTGATGGGAGTATATATACAAAGCTGAAGGCTAAGGGTCAGTTTTATAACTCTACTGATCAGGCCCCTCATCAGCATCTGAAGAATTTCATGAAAGTGTGCAATATGCACAAACAGAGTAATGTGTCAGACGATATTATTCTTCTGAAGATATTTAAATATTCTCTTCCTAGGGAAGCTCAAGATTGGCTTCATCATCTTCCACCAAACTCTATTGACAAATGGATCGAGTTGGTGAATGAATTCTTGAAGAAGTGGTTTCCCCCGAGCAAGAAAGCAGAACAAAGAGATAAGATCTTTCACTTTAGATAATTACTGGGAGCTCCAAAAATGTGCCTAAAAAGCTGGTTATTGTTTTCACATAATATCATGCATGCATATGAACGGAAAGGATCTCAATGTAAGAGAGCACAAGATTAAGGTATCCGTAAATATTTTTCTGATTAATAAACTAGCATCATTTCTAGAGCCACGTTTTCATCCTCTCAATATCCAAAACATTATTTAACCATACTAAATTGAAATCTTCATCATTGATAAAGTCCATGAATATATATATTATAGTTAGGGGCAGATCTATGTATGACGTTGGGGGTATCACGACATCTGATCACCTCAATTGAAACTTCATATATATGTGTATATATATGCATAAGAAATAGAATATATATATATATATATATATATATATATATATATATATATATATATATTAGTCGTGGCACCCAGAGTAATAACAGAGCTAATGGTGCCAATGGTAAAAGGTAGAATATACCACACAAGCAACTAGGGTTTGAACCTTGTTTGCAACATTAAATTTTGGCTTTCTCTTTCGCTTGCTGAAGGTCTTACTTTTTGTTTTTTTCATTAATTTCCTTACTTCGACTCTGATCTTTTTTAATTAAAAAATATTTTTTTCATTAATTTTATTTACTTCTACTCTTTATTAATTCAAAATGACACTTTTTTGTTTTAATTAATTTTGACTTTTTTAAATTTCTCTTACAAATTAATATTACTTTTTCTATTCACTTTTATTTATCACGTTTTGCTTTTCAAGAGTTAAATTGCATGAATTTAAATCTATATCTTTGGGTTAACATTTTCATCATATTAATCTGAAAAAGATTGCAACTTATAATATTTTTTGTATAGTTTTTAATATCTATTAAAATATTAAGCTAATCTAATTTAATTTTGTTTTTTGAAAATTAGTCAAATTAACTTTCATGAAGTGAAACGTGACAAATAAAAGAGAATGAAGGGAATAATCCCTTTTCGAGCATTTCGTACATATATATTTCATATCAATGAGTACTAAATTTTAAATGTCACATAAATTATAATAAAAATATATTTAAATAGTAAAGTTTAAGAAAAAGTTTTAAGTTTTAAAAATGATGGATATTGTTATTAGAATATTTAAAATTTAAAGGTTATTTTGATCTTTCATCGGCGTTCACATTAAGTGAAAATGAATAGGTTGAAGCTATAACTCTTGATTTTTTTTCTCAAATATATATGTACACCAATATATAAAGGCAATGGAATATGAACAAGATAACGGTATTAGATAATTTATACAAGTTCAATTTTTTAACGTGAAAAATCTTTTACTTTCTGAATGTTTTAAAGAATAAGATATTTTATTTCTACTAAAAAAAATTGACTACTTAGATATCTTTAATCTCAGAATATCTAAAAGTGAATATTACTGAATATGTGTATTCCATCGATTTGTCTATAAAAATTTAAAAAGATAAATAAAAATAAATAATCTGAATCCTAATTCAAAATTTTTAAAAAAAAAAACGATTCAGTTATTCTATTTAAACAACTTGTAACCTCTAAAACTTTTAAATCTTAAATGTGCCTCTGAGGGTAGTTATCACAAACTTCAATCTTCACCGCACGCCCTTAAGAGGAGAAGTGCTCTGAAATTTTGATCTGTTTTTCTCTATTTGTGGCCTTATCTTCAAGAACAATCCCACATGCATTCTGATGCCACAATTTTGTAGTAATCCTTTGTCTTAAATATCATAACAGGTATTCCTAATAATGAGTTGTCAACCTTGTTGTCACAACAGAGTTCTACGCAGTGGTCAATGAGCTAATATGTGGTTTTCTAGAAATTAGTCCTAGCGGCTGAGGCGCCCTAACTGAAGGGTCATTTTGAGTTTTCATACACATTGAAGCGACAATGTTTGAGTGGCGTTTCTTATACTGCCGCCGATGTGGGATCAACGGAACTATTTTATCGGGCGATTTTTACTAAGTTATTTTGTGATGTTTTGCTTTTCGGTTAAATTATTTAATCATGATTAAAAAATGTTTTCTGTATTTCCTTTCATTGGCGATTCATCTCACTTCTTTTTTCTTGTTCTTTTTTTCAATTTTAATGTGATACTTCACATGATAATTCAAGGGTGAACAAGTGATAATGTTTGAAGAATTAAAAAAACAAAAGATATAACTCCTGAAGAATCTAGAAAGAGGAAAATGAATCCATATCAATTTGAAATGAGCTAGGATTTCATTTCCATTGATTCAAAAATGCAAAAAATGAAACAAAATGCACCATGCATGTGGTGCAAGTAAAAGAGGAAAACGAAGAAAGACCAAAAAAAAGAGAAAGAAAAAGAAGAGGACATACCTATAACTCTCCAACTACTAATTTTATGAAGCTGGCAAGATTTAATTTTTTTTTCCAATTATAAAAATATGCTAGCTATATATTCTGTTGATTACAAATTTAAAGTGTATATAGAGAGAGAATCGGATGTATGTCCTCCTCCTCTGAGTTAGTATTCCTTGCGAAGGTTTTGGCCTAATTAATCTCCCTCCAACGTTTTGTTTATGATTTTATTTTATTAAAATCTTCAATTCTTTGCCTTTGGCTTCTTCACAATCATCACGGAGGAACGAGCGTGGTGAGAGCAGTAATCACTTACGCTGCCCAAAACAGCCCTGTAAATAAAATTTTAAAGTATAAAATAATCAAAATTATAAATTCTCAAATGATTAAAAGATCCAATAGTAGTAGTACAGTATTATTTATAGTTTTACCTTTTGAAAGCTCCATAACCATGGCTGCCCATGACCAAGATAGCGGCATGGTGCTTGTCAACAGCATCACATAGCACATTTCTAGCATCTCCTTCAACAACATCAAATTCTACATTACTCACCCCTCTAGCTTCGCATAATTGCTTTGCCTTCTCGCAAACTCTCTGGGCTGTCTTTTTAATATCTGTTTCTACCAGCATCAACACATCACTTGTTCCTACACCACATTATCATCAATCAATTCATTATCTATATATCAATCTCAAATTAGCTAGTTGAGGCTGACTATACCAATTATTTGTGTTGTTCGGACAAAAAATATTTATCTTAACATGTCAGAATCACGTTTACTCAAAATCGTACTATATATAAAAAATAAATTTAGTATTTCCTAAATAGAAGAGAGCATATTTTTAAATCCTTGTTATGGAATTCCCTGATGTTGGGCAGATGGAACATTAACCAATGGCCGGTTCAACCGAATTCAACCTTTTTTATACGAACTATATATATATATATATATATATATATATATATATATATATATTTGAACACAGAGTTGCAAAGTTTTGAAATCATTAATTAAAATTTTGAATTTGTCTCTTTCTTCCCAATTATCATATTATTATATAAGTGAGAAATCTCATAATTGAAAGTTAAATTTCAAATTTACCCCTATTAAAAACTAAAATATTATAATTAATTAAATATTAAATGATAATATTTTAATTACTTGAAGGTTCAATTTAATACATAAATTCAACGTACTGTCCATAAAACTTCTGTATGACAATGAAAGTTGTTTTTCTTTCTTTCATTTTCTTGCGTATTTTTTTAAGAAGAAAAAATTAAACTAATTCTCTTTGAATATTTGTTTTCATTCTTTTGAAAGTAATGACTGAGCATTATACTTCTAATTAATATAGAGTTTTAGCCATTAAACTTTGAAGTTACTATATACACACTCTTTTGATTAGTCATTCAACATATGTTTTTGACCGTAACTGGGTACAATTTTCAACTATATTCTCATTAAGTCTAGATTATTCAGTTTAATTTGTTTGATCCATTTGAGTGATGATCTTTTTTCTTTAATATAGGTGCTAGAAGTGGTATGATTTTACATAAAGAAATAATTTTGTTGTATATATGTGATTTAGTGTCGGATGATGATAAACTTCATTACTTATTTAGATGTTGCAATGAAATTTTTTTTTATTGTTATGCTAATACTATTAATTACAGGTTTTTTTTCTAGCAAATCCTATTGCCTCATCTTTTTGTTCATTTTCTAATCTTGATTTTATTATTATTTTTTAATTAATTTCTTGATCGGGGATTTTATCAACGTTTTGGGTTGTTTAGAATATTTAGCTTCAAATAACTTGAAAAGCTAAATGATTCAGGTCTTGGTATATTTTTATTTGCTTTTGATGATGGTGCATGTCTGCTTATAGACTGTTAAGCATGATTTGGATATGTCTCATTTTGAGTTTTATATGTCTGTGTTGAAGGAAGGGGCGAAGTTGTTGAGGTTGAAGGAAGGAAAAAATTGGTAAGTTAGTTAAGTTAAAAATTAATTGGTTAGTAATTAGCTTAATTTTTATGCAGTACACACGCGCAAAGTGTGTGTCCAGAAACTAGTTTTATCGTAAACACAAGAAAATTAAGACGTATTATTAGTACCTGGGCCAGCAAGACCTATGACAGAAGTTGGAGTGGTTTTAACGTGAACAATAATGAGCTTAAAAAGAGAATCAATTGAGCTAAAGAAATGATCAAGTGTCCATTCTAGGGCGTAGAAACTGTGGTCAGTGTCATCAAGGGCAAAAATCATGGTCTGTTTTGCTGCCATTGTGTCTGATGAATTGCTATGGAAAAGATCAAATGCTTTGAATTGTTTGAAATGAATCCAAACAATTCAAAGCTTTTGCCAGAAAGACCAAAAACTGTCTTTTTGGTTTGAAAGAATTGTGATAATATTATGGGTATCTTATAGCTACTTTTTTTCCACTATGTTTGGCAAAAAATGATTTTAGCCACTAATTTTAGTGGACATTATTTGGCAGTTAGTTTTTTAGTTCACAAATGAACTGAGGTTTTCACGGGAGATGCTTGGTCTAGATTCTTTGTTAGATGTGATTATGGGTGAAAATCCACCTTCAAATTTCACTTTAAAAATTAAACTTCTCTTTAATTTTGAATAATAGATATTCTTTCTCTTTATCTTAATTGACTATTTTAAAATATTTGTTTTATCTTTACATTATCAATTTTGTCTTCTTCTTATTACTTCTTATATATATATATATATATATATATATATATTTGAGATGAAATAAAATAAAAAATACTAATTGAGTATATAAATTAATGACGTTCTATAATGAAATAAATTAGAAGAATAAAAAATTTAATTTTACTAATAATCAAAACTTCAATATTTATTTATACAAGTGAAGATAAAAGGTAATAATAATTTTATAAGTATATTTCAATTCATGAAATAAAAAAATTAATAAAATAAAGACAAATTTAAAGATTATTTATTTAAAAGTGTAACTTAATTTTAAATTAAAATTTTGAAATATTCTATTAATAATAATAAATTTATATTTATTTATATAGACAATAGAGGATAAGAGAGAGGAGAAACATAAATACACACACATGTATGCACATACATACGTACACATTTAATGCATTTAATATTTTATTAATAATAATAATAAAATATTAAATAGCGTTAGATTTTGTGACAAATTGATAGAAGTATTTTTCTATTTATAATGTTTTTGAATTTAAATAAGAAATTATAAATATTTAAGTTAAAAAATGAATATTATATAATATAAAAAGGTATTGGGGGGAAGAGGGGGGGAGAGAGGAGTTTGATTTTTAAAGCAAAGTTAGGGGTGAAAACGATTTTCATCCTATAATGATGTGAAAGACTTTTTTTTAAAAACTTATATTGTGCCTGGAGACCATTTTATATTAGGGGAAAATACACTTAAAATGGAAAAAATACACAAATTATTCACATAACTAAATTAACTATTCTAATTTACTTACGGTGGCAGATCCAGAATTTTAAATTAGTGGGTGCGCTCTATATTTAGAGCACGTGGTGTATCATAGTAATAATTAATGGGTTCAATTATACTACATTTTCATCACAAAATATAAAGATATAAGTAAAAAATCATATAAAATTTCAACAAATATAAATTTTGAATCATCAAATTTTAAAGTTTATATCCGACTGATAACGCATAATCACTGTGACTATCAAGTATAAGTGCCAATTTTTTTTGACATTAAAAATATTTTAATGTAAACTATAATAAATATTATTGTCATTTTATTTAACAAAGAAAATGAAAACCAACATAGATATGAATCAGCATTATCAATATGATTTTATAATTTGGAACTATGCTCTTAATTTGATAACTCGAGCAACAACCTTACAAAAATCAATTGCAAGTTGATATCAAAATACATGTGACCATACCATAGATGCATCTATTAGCAAATAGTTCACATGGTAGGTGAACGGGCTCATATTCACCCTTTTGTAAGTTCCAAAATTTCAGGGAATATAATTCTAATCTTAGCTGATCAAGATCATTCTATCACAAGAACAAGCAACACAAGAGAATTCTTTAAGAATCTTTTATTTCTTCAACATATAGTCACGTGAATTCTCAATTATTTTTGCATCACATTTGAACCGGGATGGCCAACTAGTTATGCCAACTAATTTCAGTAAACTTCTAGTTTACTTTCGTATGTGATTTCATCATCATACCCATATTTATATACTACAAATAAAAAAATGGCGGGTAATCTTTTACATAAATATTTATAACCCACTTCAATTGTAGTAGCATGAAGATATTAGATCTTCCCATAATTTATAGTCTCAATTTTTTTCAATGTCCTTGAAACTTATAAGTTTCTTTTTGAGACTTACTACAATAATTTCATTCCTTCAGGTAGTAATACATTAACTCTTCTGGAGCTCTCAATTAATTTTGTGTACTACCACATATTCAATCATATCAACATCATTAATAGTTTCTCCACATAGTTTCAACTTTGAAATAATTTTGAATGTTGATGAGTTATACTCATGAACAGACTTATAGTCTTGATGGATCCAATCATATTGTGTCTTTGGGTGGATCACCATCTTCAGGTGGTCATACCTTTCTTTTAGGCTATTCCACAAAACAAGTGGATCCTTAATCGTGAGATATTCAATTTTAAGAATTTCGTCAAGATGATGACGCAAGAATATCATAGTCTTAGCACGATCTTGATTTGATGCCTTGTTTTCACTTTCAATGGTGTCTCTAAGACCCATTGCATCTATATGAATTTCAGCATCCAATACCTATGAAAGGTAGTTCTTGCCCGAACTTTGAAGGGCAACGAAATCAAGTTTCATAAGGTTAGCCATATTAAAAGAAAGAAAAAAATAATACCTTGGCCTTCAAATTTTGAGACAGTAGAGTCGTAAAGCAACAATATCACCAAAGGAATATCACTCCTGTGGTTAAGTAATACATCTTTCGAAAAAGAAATTTTAATTTTTCTTACCTCAAATCTTTCAAAGTGAATGTTCAAGGCAGAGACTCGTGCTGATAACATGTTATGAAATAATAAAGAAAGAACAAGAATATTATAGAGAAAGAGAGAAGGAGAGAAGTTCTTATTTCTCTTGATGGGATGAAACACAATGAAGGAGAACCCATCTATTTATAGGGACAATCCTCCTAACTTTTCTTCAAAAGATAGACTTTCACCATAATATAAACATATGTATGCACTATAATACAAATATCTTTATAGACATTCACTATAGTACAAATATGTTTATAACAAAATATATTTTTAAAAATTTTTTCTCAATTTTTTGCAAATGCAAATAAAACTTATATATGAAATATGACTCTCTTTTTTGTATTTTGTTTACAAGCAAAACTAGCTAAAAGAGATATAAAAATTAAAATATCAAAATGAACACATCATCTATGATACCATGTGAGTATATTATATATATCAAATTGGTATTATAGAGGACTGAGTATTTTTTTTTGAAGGAATGAACAAGTTATCTATGATACCCTATTAATATAGGATATATACCATGTGAATATCATAAATAATTGAGAGGTGGTTTCTCTTGAAGGGGCAGTGGTGTAAATAATATTATGGTCTCTTGAAAGAGTGTTTTCTCTTGAAGGGATGGTTTAAAATGTCCATTTTAAACATGTTCAGAGGTTTGGATGAAATCTCGTGAAGTACAATGTTAGGGATTTCGAGACAAATCGGGACAAGTAAGAGGGTCTCTCTGGTCAATATTTGAACATGATAATAATATTTTGTTATATCATATGAGAGTCCCTATCAATTGGTGGCATGATCCAATAAGTTTCGGAACAAGTAATGTTGTACAAAGTACTTTTCTAGAATTACGAGATTGTACTTTGATAACTATTACTTATTCTAAAACTCATTGAATCATATCGCTAATTGATGAATCTTCACATATTAATGTATAAAAAATTAGTAATCCTTAACATAATATTATGTGATCAATTACTTGTGACTATATAAATAACATACAAATTATGGTAAAAGCGACTATAAGTATCTAATGGATGCAAAGTAAGCATAAAAGTTCTGTTTTATATTAGCTGAGGATGTTGAGGTCAAAACGAGGGGCTTACACATAATTTTCAGTAAGTAATATCGATATTTATAGAAGAATAAAAAATTAATTATATTTAGAAGTAAGATATATCCTTGACCCATTGGTTTAGTCTAGTTTTAAATTAGAAGAGGTCTTATGTTTAATATTATTTAACCATAATTATTGGAATCTACTTATTGAGGTTCGAACCTCCAACCTCAAAGAACAAAATTGGATGCTAACCACACACACCAATAGGCCTCAATTGTCAAGTGGTATCATTTCATTATATATATATATATATATATATATATATATATATATATATATAACAGTCATAACAAGATTGACTAATGATATTTTTGAAAATCTAACTTCATTTAAGGGTAAAATTATAATTATAGCATCAATGGTTAAAATAAAATTCTAGAAGGATCTATATATATATATTTTTAAACCCACAAAAAAATCTTATTCCATGTGTATGTCTAGATTACACGCCAATACCATGCAAACTCTTTTAAACTTATTTTTTATATCATGGTATCAATTATTTTTCATTTTCAATTTATTTATATTACTTATTTACTTTCATATTTGATTATTGTATAAAATTATAGTAAATTAATAATGAATCTAGTGATATTTAAATATTTTTATTTCATCCATGCTTTTTGAAAGAAATTTCATATTTTGAAATGTTCATATATCTAAAGGTAATTTAAGAAGTACGTTTTGCTACACGTCAATATATTTAATTTTTTTTTGAATTTAATTATTTGTATATTCAATTTTAAGAATTCAATTCAAGTTATGAATTTTTTCATATTATACTAGGAGGACAAAAGCTATAAATTTAATTGGTGTGAGAATTATATATATATATATATATATATATATATATATATATATATATATATATATATATATATATATATATATATATATAACATCTACTTAATAAAAGGGTCAAAACCCCCTTACACTATGTGAAATTTGGCAAAAATATCATATGTTAATAATTTGATCCAAAAATATCCTTATCGTTAATAGTTTGGTTCAAAAATGTCTTTTCCGTTAATTGTTTAATCAAAAAATACTCCTATTATTACTTTTGATCAAAATATGTTTTTCCTAATAAACATATTGTTCCTTTTATTTTTAAACACATTATTTTTTTAATAAAGTTATTTTCTTATTTCTTTTCTTTTGAAGCTTCTTAACTAATCAATATATATCTATGAAGGAGATTTAGAGGCATATTGATGTAGCATGGCTCTAAGGCCTCCATTCTTATTTTTCTTTTTTTTTGTTTTTTTGAATTATTTTTCTATTTAAAATTATTTTTTATTTTATTTATTTAATTAATGTCAATTAATGTTGTGTCATTGAACAAGCTCCACTAAATAAAATAAATAAATAACAATGAAAATAAATTAAATTAAAATATAATAAAAGTGAAAATTTTCCAACTTCAAAGTTGCATTACCATTTTAACCCTCAACTAAATAAAATAAAAATAAATATAATATGTAAAAATCAACATCATATCATATTATTATATAAGTGGGAAGCCAAAAAGCGAAATGATGATGATAATAATAATAATAATAATAATAATAATAATAATAATAATAATAATAATAATAATAATAATAATAATAATAATAATAAAATTAAAAAAAAAAGTAATTGGGGGAATTTTGCGAACAATTCGCAATTGAAATGCCCGAAACCTCCAGGAAGTCTCATAGACAAAAGGCGAAGGAGAAAATTAAAGAAAAGTATAGGAAGAGGTCTTATAAGCATGAAAAAAAAGGAAAAACGCTTAGAAAAGCGTGAAAAAAGGAAAAAGAAATATAAGGAATCGAATTTCTGGAAAAAATAATAGATCCAATGCATGTCACAAATGCGGAAGAATAGGTCATTATGTAAAAAACTGCAAGGTCAAGGATAAGATTAAGAGTCTTGACTTAGAGGATAATATCAAGGATTCATTATGCAAAATTTTATTGAACTCTTCACTAGGAAATTCTGGATCAGAACATTTAGATATTGAAGAATCTTCAATAAGTGAAGATTTATGATGAAAATTATGTAAGTTCGTCAGAAGAGGAATGTTTGCCATGTCAAATTGGATAGCCTTGTGAAGACAAGTATAAGGATGAATTTTACCAGTTATACTCCGAGTTTAAAGACTTAAATAAAAATATCTTGACAAGTGACAATCTGATGGAAATTCTCAAAGCTATTGATGATCTCAATTTAAGATCTCAGATCATTGATAAGATTGGAAATACCCAAGTCTCTACAAGTAATACCAATACTTCTAAGGGAATTACCTCTCCAAATAAAGGTTATACCATGATAGGTAATAAGACAGCTTAAAGAAAGGTTCCAAAGGAATAATATTCCTACTACAATCCAAGATCTGGTAGAAGAAATTGAGAATCTCAAAAAGGAAATTTCCTCTCTTAAAAGACATAATACAATCATTGATGAAAGGAGCTCTTTGATAGAAGGAGCAGAGGAGGTCCGTAAGCACTCTGAAAAACAAGTTTTAATTGAAAATTTTCCAATTACTAATACTTTTCAAAATAATTTTCAGGAGATTTCTAATATTTCTCCAGCAGAAAAAGAATCATTTTTGGGAACAATTGAGTTAATTACAGCTCATAAACCTATTGCAAAAATAACTATTTTTATTGATTATAATTAAAAAAAGATTTTACTGCTTTAATTGATAGTGGAGCTGATTTAAACTGTATACAAGAAGAATAAATACCTTCAAGATATTTTCATAAAACTACTCACAGTCTCCGAAATGCAAGTGGGCAAAAGATGGGTATTAATTATAAATTATCCAGAGCCTATATTTGTAAAAATAATATTTGTATTCCTGAATCATTTGTGCTAGTAAAAAAACATCTCTAATGAGGTAATTCTAGGCATGCCTTTTTTCTAGCATATATATCCAATTACCAGATGGGATGAAACCGGAATAATCGATACTTTTGAAAAAAAGGAAATCAGAATTGATTTTATTTCCCAACCTTTTTCAGAATATGTTAATAACATTAAAAATATGATTTCGTCAAAATCAAAACAAATTGATTTTCTAAAAAATAAAATTTCTAGTATTACAATAGAAGATACTCTTCAAAACCCCAAGATAAGGGAAAAATAGAAAATTTGAAAAATTAATTTTCACTTCAAATATGTGGAGACCACCCAAATTTATTTTGGGAAAGGAAAAATCATGTGGTAAGTCTTCCTTATGATAAAAACTTTTCTGAGGATAATATTCCTACTAAGGCAAGACCTTGCCAAATGAATTCAGAATATCTGGATTTATGCAAAAAAGAAATTGATATCCTTCTCCAAAAGGGATTAATAAGGCCCTCAAAATCTCCATGGTCTTGCACTGCTTTCTATGTTAATAAACATGTAGAGCAGGAAAGAGGACTACCTAAATTGATAATAAATTATTAACCCTTAAACAAAGTTTTAAAATGGATTAGATATCTTATTCCTAATAAGAAGGATTTATTAGATCGACTTCATTATGCTATTATATTTTCAAAAATTTGATCTAAAATCAGGATATTAGCAAATACAAATTTCTGAAGAAGATAATATAAACAACCTTTAATGTCCCAATGAGACAATATGAATGGAATGTCATGCCTTTTGGATTAAAAAATGCCCCTTCGGAATTTCAAAAAATTATGAATGATATTTTTAATCCTTTTAGCAATTTTATCATTGTTTATTTTAGACAATATTTTAATATTTTCTAAAACCTTAGAAATGCATTTCAAGCATCTTGACTTATTCAAAAAGATTATTATTCAAAATGGTTTAGTCATATCTAAACCAAAAATGCATATTTTCAAACAACTGTCAGATTTTTAGGTCATAATATTGAAAAAAACGAAAGATTATTCCTATTCAAAGAAGTATTGAATTTGCTTCTAAATTTCTTGATGTAATTACTGATAAAACTCAGCTCCAACGATTTTTAGGGAGATTAAATTATATTTCTCCTTTTATAAAGGACTTAGCTAGAGATACTACTATCCTTTATGACCGTCTTAAAAAGAATCCTAAAGCTTGGTCTGAAAAGCATACAGAGGCAGTCAAGCATATTAACGTCAAGGTTAATAACCTACCCTGTCTTACTTTAGCTAATCCAAATTGGCAAAAAATAGTAGAAACAGATGCCTCCGATATTGGCTATGAGGGAATTTTAAAACAAGTCTCCCCTAATAAAGAGCAAGAATATCTTATCCAATTTTATTCTGAAAAATGAAATAGTAGCAAAAAAATTATGCTACGGTGGCCAAAGAGATTTTGGCTATGGTCAAAAGTGTTTTAAAATTTCAAGGAGATTTATATAATCAAAAATTTATTATAAGAACTGATTGTCAGGCCGCAAAATTTATCTTTAATAAAGATGTTAAACATGATGTTCCTAAACAAATGTTTGTTAGATGGCAAGCCTTATTAGCTCCATTTGATTTTGAAATACATTATAAAAAGGGCACAGATAATAGTCTTCTAGATTTTCTTACTAGAGAATATATAAGTTAATAACTCTTTGTTTTCTTAATACAGATTATGCGGCCATCAACAAGTTCTTCCTAATAGAGGAAGAGGGAAAGGAAGAGCATCAGTTGGCAGAAATAATATTTTGGCCCAAATAGGAAATCAGAGGCTAATAGCCTCCAATATTGTAGGGACCTCCACTGGAATATCAGGAATTAATACAGATCACCAAATGTACAAAGAATTCATGGATTTTATACAATCCAGACGACTATAAGGTGATACTCCACCATCATACTCTGCAATCGTCAATGATGAAGCCAATGAAAGTATAGAGGTATATGATAAAAATGAGAAAGATGAAATAATACTTCTTTTGGAGCCAAGAGATTTACAATGGAAGGATGATCCCTGGCAAATAATGACAAGATATTTTGATACGGCATCCTATGTCGTTCCCACTTACAAATATAGAATGCATTATGAGATTATACTCTCATCAATGGGGTCTGAGGAATTCCAGCACTTTTACCCCGCAAATACTAAAAAGGTTTATAACTTTTCAAAAATTATAATAAAAAAGATATTCACCCAAGAAGAATGGGGAATCATCACTATGCGATAGAGGGAATACACCCACTCAGAATAAAAGGTTACAGTTAAATTCAATTATTGGGATTATATCGAAAGCTTTAATAAAGCCTTATTATATGAAAATGCTAATAAAAAACATTCATGGTTCATAAAGATATGTTCCAATAATTTTAAACAACATATACCAAATTGATTTTGTAAATGGTGGACTTTGTATGGTCCAACGTGGAATATTCTTCCTGAAAACTATAAGAAATTATATTCTGAGTGGGTGGATGTTTCACTCATAAGAGCACAATTGCAACAGGAAGATATATATTTTAAGGGAATATCTTTGATGTACTTCTTTATAGAATTCTCTATCCCATGGATAATGAAATGGACAATAGAAGTTCAAAATAGTGAGGAAGGATTCCCTTGCCTAAAAAGAAAATTTTATATAAAATTTTGGAGTAAATTACTCCACAAAGATGCGGAATGAAAACTTCATGGAAGAAAGATTATAGACTCATTTAATGTATCCATTGAAGCCAGTAAAAGACAGGAAGAGGTTATACTGGAAAAAGATGAGATTAGTCCCTTTAAATAAATATCCAGAAAATTACAGATGAAGAAGGGAGCAATCTCCAAATCAGAACTTCTTACATCATACATGGAAGAAGTTAAAAAAGATCTAGTAAAATATTTGGGAATAGATTTCTCAGACAATATGTCCATGGCCACTTCCAATGAAGAAGAAGACAACTTGCTAGCAGGGGAGTCTCAGAGTGTTAATAGCACAGAAGAAATGGACATAGAAATATTTCTTCAATAATTTCGAAATCAAGTAGAAGAATCTTCTGTCACATCCAAAATCAAGGAGGGCGTGAAGGACTAGAAAAAATGACAATTTAGCTTTTATAAATGCTTCTCAATTATTGTAAACTTTTATAACGTAAAGGGACCCAATGTCGGTCCAACAATTTAACATGATGTAAGCACTTACGTCATATAAGTTAGAATTTTTCTCTCGACCTTTTCTATAAAAGGGTCACTTCTTGTAGTTAGAGGACAGGCTTTAGCGACCCATCCTTCCTTTCTTGTATATTTTCACCTACAAAAATAAAGATTGTAGTTTCTTTCTACCTTTGAAGTTATTATTAGAAGTCAGAAAATCAAGGTATTCTTCTTTTCTTCCTCTCAATAATATTTTAAAACTTTTTAATATTTTATTAGCCTAAATGAAAGGCTAAACATCTGTGTTGGACTAATAACACACTAGACTACTGTAACATAGTGATGATTTCTTAATTGAGTAATTTTTATGCTGATGATTCCGAGGTCGAGTCTGAGGTAGAGTTACTGTAGCTCCGATTATAATAAAGTTTTATACCCCGTAGAATTTCCGGCACCTAGATGACCTATTCGCACGTTGGTTAAGCATATTTGAAGGCCATACGTGCTAAAGAAAGGCCCGGGAAAAAGATCGGACGAGAAACCTGTCGAACCATCGCGGAAGGGGCCGAGGCAGAACCCCTCCGTGATGGCAGCGTGTCACGGAGATGAAGCCTTCGTGTTGGCTCCGTGACACGTTGGCCTTGTCCAGGCCCAAGTATATAAAGCCCCACTTCGGTTTTAAATCATTAATCACTTATGAAATTTCCAGAAAACAGAGGAAACCATCAGAGAAGGGAAATAGAATGAAGAAGGTAATATAATTTCATCCGTTTACGCTGCTAAACATTGTCCAAACTCAAATTAACCTCAGATACCGAGGTATTTAGCAGTAGAGAGCATTCCTACAGATTTAGTTTCATGAAATACGGTCGACGAATCATCGAGCTACCGAGCTAAGGTAAGTGGAATTGCTCTAAACTAGTGTCTATGTGTTCCTAGTTGTGAAGTGAATATTTCTCCCTTCTGGACCTCTGAAAAATAGCGAGTTTTCGACCGTCTTTCGATAAGCCTAAGTTTAGGCTATAAACTATATCGAAAGTGATGTTGCTCTTTAAAATAAAGCTGTATTTAGTATTGATTGACATATTTATGAATGCAGTTGGGAGAAAATAGTTGAAGTACCGGCCGAGCCTCGTCCGACAGCCGGATAGTTCGAGGATAAGGTATGTAAAGCTAGTTCCCTCGGCAAGTTAGTAATCTCGAGACAGTACAGTAATTCAAAGGCCAGTAGAATGTCAGAAGTCATGTATTATGTTTATTACGAATGTTGGTACGATATTAGAAGCATCAGGGTATAACTTGCGCGAAACTTGCTGGCGCGATATAGATTCTATTATAAGTATTAGAAATTCCACAGCATGCTCAGTATGTGATGTGACACAGAATGTTAGGATATCATTGTATTCAGTTGAAAACCCAGTAAAGCGATGTAATACCTGTAAGACATCTCAGAAATAGAATGATAAGTTAAAATGAAATTAGGAAGCATGTTAGGAATAGTAAATCATGTTACTATAGAAAATCAGTATACAACATAGTTTTCAGCAGAAACACTATATCTTGTTCAGCATTAGACCCAGTGCAGTCTGGCAGAAGACTATATTTATACATATATACTATTACCAGCCTCAGCATGTGTTAAGTACGCACATATTACTATCTCTAGCCCAGCATATAGTACATACAAATACCTTACCACTATTAGCTTCAGTATGCGGGACATGCAGATAGTATTACTAGTTGAGACCGTTGTATTGTTTGGGGTTGGACTACCTAGCGTCCATGACCGCCCCAGGGTTGATAGCTGTATTGACTCGTCCGCCAGAGGACGAGGATACGTTGCTTTATGGAGTGGCATGCCGTCCCACAGGGGACAAAGATGGGATGCCAGTTTTCCCCATATTGTGCCTTGGTCGGCCCTTATACACCCCCGTTGAGCGGATACGCCCGGGGTGTTGATTCAGGAGTCCTCCGGACTCCGGTACAGTTATAGTCAGGGGCTCAGCGAGCCCAAGTGCATACCCAGGGGACCGGCAGGATGCTTATAGTTACTATAGGAGATGGGACGACCGGGGTAGGGGTATAGATTGCGTGTTGATTGTACCTCCCGGCTTATGGGGGCCGGGTAAGGTTCGTGTGTGCTATGTATGTTATGGTATGTTGTGCCGTGTTATAGTAGATACGAGTAGATTGACAGTAGAGCGATAAATCCTCAGGTATGACTCCTGCTCCTTCCAGTATAACCAAGAGAAGGTATGACTTACATTATCAGACAGTTAATCTATTTCTTCCTACTTCAGTTTCATCAGTTATATTATTGTTTTCAGATATCTCCTTTAGTCATTGCTTTACATACTCAGTACCAGCGGTACTGACGCCCGGTGGGGCACTGCATTACTTGCCTGCAGGTACTCATAGATGAGCAGGCGATACCACGTGATTCCTTTCAGCGATCGAGTATTCAACTCCTGTCATCCGGAGACTGAATTCCAGAGGTGTATTTTATTTTCTTTTGTTGTATAGTACGGGTAGGTCGGGGCCCTGTCCCGATCATTTCTATTGTTATTCTTAGAGGCTTGCAGTCTGTATATATTTCTCTATGGTCAGATGAGCCGGTCGTGTGAGGCCGTGCAGTTGTATAGCTGTTAGAACTTGTGTTTCCTTTATGTTGGCCGTGTGGGGCCATAGTTCGACAGTAGTGGTGACCTTGCCGGTCATGTAGCTATCCAGTACTTCATGGTTAAGTTATATATAACTAGACAGCATGGTGGCCTTGTCGGCCCGCATAGGTTTCCCTATATTGACATGTTTCTGGTCAGCTGTTAGTACAGGTACAGGAGGCTATAGGCCAATGGGCCGGGGGCTGTGTTTACAGCCGTTATATAGCCCTTTGTTTCCAGAAATGTGAGTTAGAGCCAGCCAGGCACCAGATGTGCCCAGTCTTAGCAGTCCAGCAGTTCAGGTCCTAGTAGGGCACCAGGTTCCAGTCATACCCCCCCAAGGCGGGGTGTGACAAACTTGGTATCAGAGCAGGTCATATCCCAGGGAGTCTGCAAGCCGTGCTAAGTAGAGTCCTGTCCATGGATGTGTTGTGCACCACATACTATGGGTAGGAGGCTGCAAGGCATGATATGATGGTTGTCTTTTATTCTTATTCAGTCGTGCTGTAGAGCGGTACAATATAGGGTTGAGTCCCTAAAAGCTTACTATATTCTTTGGTTACAGATAATGTCAGACCAGCGACATCCTATTACAGGTCGGAGCTTAGATGTTGCAGCAGGGGAAGGCACCAGCAGGATGCCTCACCCTCGTTTAGAAATAGCCTGATCAGAGGGCACTACGGAGGCATCGTCCCAGCCTTCTCAGCAGTCTCCACCACATCAGGAGCCGCTTGGGGCGACACTACCTTCAGTAGTCCCTATACCGATACCTTCCGACTAGAAGGTTAGGAGTGCTGTAGTTATGTTAGCACAGATGATGGCTGCTCAGCGTCAGCCAGTGCCGTCTATAGTTGCGGAGTCATCAGGAGGGCCCGGTAGTTCGAGGGTCCGAGAGTTCTTAGCTCTGCATCCCCCACAGTTTACAGGTACGGATCGGACAGAGGACCCTCAGGATTTTCTGGAACAAATGTAGAGAATCTTCAGGGTTATGCATGCCACGCCTACAAAATCAGTTGAGTTGGCAGCATTTCAGTTACGGGACATCGCCGTGTTATGGTATGAAAGCTGGGAAAGGTCCCGAGGGAGAGATGTTTCCCCTCCCACCTGGTCCAGCTTTTCAGGAGCTTTTCTGGATCAATATTTGCCGCGGGAGATTCAACAAGCTCGGGTAGACCAGTTCCTACATCTGGAGCAGGGGGCCATGAGTGTTCGGGAATATTCCTTGCGGTTTGATTCTTTGGCTCGATATGCACCGGCCTTTGTTGATACCATGGCATCTAGAGTACACCGCTTTATTATGGGGTTGAATCCAGAATATGTTGAGACTTGTATTACAGCCACACTGCGAGAGGACATGGACATTGCTCGAATTCAGGCATTTGCCCAGAATATTGAGGGCATCAGAAAGCGACATCGGGAGATCAGAAGGGTCAATCAGGAACATCGTCGTCGGGACAGGCCAGTTTAGTTATAGAGGGAGGCCCGGGGAGGACCCAGGCCACGATTGTTAGACAGGCCACCTATACCCCCGCCTCCGCCACAGTCGCAGGGGGGTAGATTCAGCCGCAGGGGGCAGTCAGAGACTGGTAGAGGCTCGTAGATGGCAGATTCACCATTACAGAGGAGGGCGGAGCAGAGTAGGTATACCCCACCACTTTGCCCTATATGCGGTCGACGCCATCCTGGAGCATGCAGATATGGCTCCACCGCATGTTATAATTGTGGCCAAGAAGGCCATTTGATGAAAGATTGCCCAGCCAGAGGCCGAGAGGACCGAGATAGACCGGATAGGGCATTTGCAGGGTCACAAGCCACAGCATCCTCGACTGGGCACAGGCCCTTAGTTTCAACAGGCAGGGGTCGGGGCAGATCAGGGGCCTCTAGTACAGGTGCGGGTCCAAGCCGCACATATGCTTTACCAGGGAGGCAAAATTCAGAAGCGTCACCTGATGTTGTGACAGGTATGCTAACTATCTGCTCACACCCTGCTTATGTGTTGATTGATCCAGGGTCTACTTTGTCCTACATTACTCCATTTGTGTCACGAAAGTTTAGTATTGCAACAGAATTATTGCAGCAGCCCTTTTTAGTATCCACGCCCGTCGGTGACTCTATCACAGCTAGCCGAATCTACCGCGGGTGTACAGTAGAGGTTGCTGACCGTCAGACCACAGTAGATCTGGTCGAGTTAGAAATGATAGACTTTGATGCCATAATGGGTATAGATTGGTTAGTACCGTGTCTTGCCAACATTGAATGTTGGACCAAGACGGTCCGATTCCACTTCCCGGGAGAAGCAGTGCGGGAGTGGAAGGGCAGCACTGCTACGCCAAAAGGTAGGTTTATTTCCTACCTTCAAGCGAGGAAATTGATATCTAAGGGATGTATTTACCATCTGGTCAGAGTCCAGGATGTCCGAGCAGAATCTCCGACACTCCAGTCTGTTCCATTGGTGAATGAATTCCCTGATGTGTTCCCAGACGAGTTATGTGGTATTCCCCCAGCAAGGGAAATAGACTTTGCTATTGATTTATTACCAGGCACCCAGCCGATATCGATTCCTCCTTATCTCATGGCTCCTGCAGAACTCAGAGAATTAAAGGAGCAATTGAGAGATTTATTGGATAAAAGTTTTATCAGGCCGAGTACTTCACCGTGGGGTGCGCCAGTTTTATTTGTGAGGAAGAAAGATGGCTCGCTCCGAATGTGCATAGATTATCGGCAATTAAACAAAGTTACAGTAAAGAACAAGTACCCGCTCCCCAGAATTGATGACTTATTTGATCAGTTGCAGGGAGCCAGATACTTTTCTAAGATTGACTTGCGGTCCGGATATCACCAGGTCCGCGTACGTGAGAGAGATATTCCTAAGACAGCGTTCAGGACCCAATATGGACATTTTGAATTTCTAGTCATGTCCTTCAGGTTTACGAATGCCCCGGCAGTCTTCATGGACCTGATAAACAGTATTTTCAGACCTTTCCTGGACTTGTTCGTGATAGTATTCATTGATGACATTCTGGTGTATTCTCGCTCTGAAGCAGATCACCGGACTCATTTGCGGACAGTGCTCTAGATTCTCAGGGACCGTCAGCTGTATGCTAAATTTTCTAAGTGTGAATTCTGGCTTAACTCAGTGGCCTTTTTAGGGAATATCGTGTCGGATGCTGGTATACAGGTAGATAAGCAGAAAATAGAAGCAGTTAAGTCATGGCCTAGGCCTACCACTCCGACTGAAGTTCATAGCTTTCTAGGGTTGGCAGGATATTACAGGAGGTTCGTTGAAGGGTTCTCGACCATTGCGGAACCCCTAACCAAATTGACACAGAAAGCAGCAAAGTTTCAATGGACAGAGGCATGCGAGCAGAGCTTCCAGGAACTGAAAGACAAATTAACCTCCGCGCCAGTATTAGCATTGCCGGAAGGCACAGAAGGTTATTCAGTCTATTGCGACGCGTCAGGTGTCGGGTTTGGTTGTGTGTTGATGCAGAATGGTAGAGTAATTGCATATGCTTCCAGGAAGCTAAGGAAATACGAAAAGAATTACCCTACCCACGACCTGGAATTGGCCGCAGTAATCCACGCCTTAAAGATGTGGAGGCATTACCTGTACGGGGTCCATGTTGATATTTACACAGATCATAAGAGCCTACAGTACATCTTCACTCAGAGGGAGTTGAATCTATGGCAACGCCGTTGGTTGGAGCTGTTAAAAGATTATGATGTGAGCATTCTATACCACCACGGAAAAGCTAATGTTGTAGCAGACGCCCTGAGCCGTAAGTCAATGGGGAGTTTGGCGTATTTGCGACCTGAGAAGCGGAAGTTAGCCAAAGAAATTCATCAGTTAGTTGGTTTAGCCGTTCGAGTAATGGAAACAGAAAATAATAGAGCAGTAATTCAGAATTCTGCTGTGTCATCATTAGTTACAGAGGTAAAAGAACGACAGTACGAGGACCCGGATTTAGTTTAGCTCAGAGATAGAATTCAGAAAGGTAAGGAGTCAGATTTCCAAATGACGGAGGATGATGTGCTACGCTGTAAGGGCCGCCTCTGTGTCCCGAATGTTTCAGGGCTTCACGGGCGGATCATGCATGAGGTACATTACGCTCGCTATTCCCTTCATCCAGGAGCGACGAAGATGTAGCACAACATCAAAGACATTTACTAGTGGCCAGGTATGAAAGCTGAGATAGCTGAATTTGTATCTAGATGTTCTAACTATCAGCAGGTGAAAGTGGAGCACCAGAAGCCGGGCGGTTTGACGCAAGATATAACGGTGCCTACGTGGAAATGGGAAATGGTAAACATGGATTTTGTAACAGGGTTACCCCGTACCAGACGCATAAATGATTCCATTTGGGTAATAGTTGACAGGCTGACAAAATCAGCTCATTTCCTGCCAGTAAGGGCTACCTTCTCGGCTCAGGATTATGCTGAATTATATATCAGAGAAACAGTTAGACTGCATGGAGTACCGGTATCCATTATTTCAGATAGGGGAGCACAGTTCACAGCCAGATTCTGGCAGTCGTTCCAGAGGGGTTTGGGAACGCAGATTAACTTGAGAGTACAACATTCCACCCTCAGACAGATGGGCAGGCTGAGTGGACTATCCAAACGCTCGAAGATATGCTGCGAGCGTGTGTACTAGATTTTGGGGGTAGCTGGGATGAGCATCTTTCGTTGATTGAATTTGCTTATAATAACAGTTATCATTCAGCTATCCAGATGGCGCCTTTCGAGGCATTATACGGGCGAAAATGTAGATCGCTGGTGGGCTGGTTCGAAGTGGGGGAATCAGCATTGGTTGGCCCAGACATTGTTCAGCAGTCAGAGGAAAAGATAAAGCTTATCCGAGAACGTTTACTGACTTCTCAGAGCCGCCAGAAGTCTTATGCAGATATGCAGTGCAGAAATCTAGAGTTTGCGGTAAATGACTGGGTATATCTGAAAGTGTCTCCGATGAAAGGGGTAATGAGATTTGGCAAGAAAGGCAAGCTTAGCCCGAGATTTATTGGGCCATATTAGATTCGGTGAAGAATAGGCCAAGTTGCATACGAATTGAACTTGCCTCCGGAGTTAGCATCTGTTCACCCAGTATTCCATGTCTCTATGTTAATGAAGTTCGTAGGAGACCCTTCTACAGTAGTTCCAGTTCAGGATGTCCAGGTCACAGAAGAGTTAGCATATGAAGAGGTTCCCGTAGTTATCTTAGACAGACAGATTCACAGGTTGAGGACTAAAGATGTTGCGTCTGTCAAAGTATTGTGGCGTAACAGGAACCGTGAGAAAATGATGTGGGAAGCTGAAGAAGATATGAAAGCCAGATACCCTCACCTATTTCAGGCCTAGTCAGGCAACCGGTATGTCCGTATTATTACTTATGCAGTACCTTATAGTTGTATGTGTGTGAATGAGAAAGATTGATACTTAGTTATCCAGTGGATCTTAAAATATTGCGTGCAGTACCTGTGTTGGACTTTTCTGCATTTCAGGTTTTTGCTATAGTCCATATTACAGGGGAAACTCTGCCAAAATGTTTCTAGAAAATAAGTTAAGTAGTCCTCTAGATAGCAGTGTACATTCGAGGACGAATGTTCTTAAGGGGGGGAGAATGTTATACCCCGTAGAATTCCCGGCACCTAGATGACCTATTCGCACGTTGGTTAAGCATATTTGAAGGCCATACGTGCTAGAGAAAGGCCCGGGAAAAAGATCGGACGAGAAACCTGTCGAACCATCGCGGAAGGGGCCGAGGCAGAACCCCTCCGCTATGACAGCGTGTCACGGAGGTGAAGCCTCCGCGTTGGCTCCGTGACACGTTGGCCTTGTCCAGGCCCAAGTATATAAAGCCCCACTTCGGTTTTAAATCATTAATCACTTATGAAATTTCCAGAAAACAGAGGAAACCATCAGAGAAGGGAAATAGAACAAAGAAGGTAATATAATTTCATCCGATTACGCTGCTAAACGTTGTCCAAACTCAAATTAATCTCAGATACCGAGGTATTTAGCAGTAGAGAGCATTCCTACGGATTTAGTTTCGTGAAATACGATCGACGAATCGTCGAGCTACTGAGCTAAGGTAAGTGGAATTGCTCTAAACTAGTGTCTATGTGTTCCTAGCTGTGAAGTGAATATTTCTCCCTTCTGGACCTCTGAAAAATAGCGAGTTTTCGACCGTCTTTCGATAAGCCTAAGTTTAGGCTATAAACTATATCGAAAGTGACGTTGCTCTTTAAAATAAAGTTGTATTTACTATTGATTGACATATTTATGAATGCAGTTGGGAGAAAATAGTTGAAGTATCGGCCGAGCCTCGTCCGACAGCCGGATAGTTCGAGGATAAGGTATGTAAAGCTAGTTCCCTCGGCAAGTTAGTAATCTCGGGACAGTACAGTAATTCAAAGGCCAGTAGAATGTCAGAAGTCATGTATTATGTTTATTACGAATGTTGGTACGATATTAGAAGCATCAGGATATAACTTGCGCGAAACTTGCTGGCGCGATATAGATTCTAATATAGGTATTAGAAATTCAACAACATGCTCAGTATGTGATGTGACACAGAATGTTAGGATATCATTGTATTCAGTTGAAAACCCAGTAAAGCGATGTAATACCTGTAACACATCTCAGAAATAGAATGATAAGTTAAAATGAAATTAGGAAGCATGTTAGGAATAGTATATCATGTTACTATAGAAACTCAGTATACAACATAGTTTTCAGCAGAAACACTATATCTTGTTCAGCATTAGACCCAGTGCAGTCTGCCAGAAGACTATATTTATACATATATACTATTACCAGCCTCAGCATGTGTTAAGTACGCACATATTACTATCGCTAGCCCAGCATATAGTATATACAAATACCTTACCACTATTAGCTTCAGTATGCGGGACATGCAGATAGTATTACTAGTTGAGACCGTTGTATTGTTTGGGGTTGGACTACCTAGCGTCCATGACCGCCCCAGGGTTGATAGTTGTATCGACTCATCCGCCAGAGGACGAGGATACGTCGCTCTACGGAGTGGCATGCCGTCCCACAAGGGATGAAGATGGGATGCCAGTTTTCCCCATATTGTGCCTTGGTCGGCCCGTATACACCCCCGTCGAGCAGATAGCCCGGGGTGTTGATTCAGGAGTCCTCCGGACTCAGGTACAGTTATAGTCAGGGGCTCAGCGAGCCCAAGTGCATACCCAAGGGACCGGCAGGATGCTTATAGTTATTATAGGAGACGGGACGACCGGGGTAGGGGTATAGATTGCGTGTTGGTTGTACCTCCCGGCTTATGGGGGCCGGGTAAGGTTTGTATGCTATGTATGTTATGATATGTTGTGCCGTGTTATAATAGATACGAGTAGATCGACAGTAGAACGATAAATCCTCAGGTATGACTCCTGCTCCTTCTAGTATAACCAAGAGAAGGTATGACTTACATTATCAGACAGTTAATCTATTTCTTCCTACTTCAGTTTCAATAGTTATATTATTGTTTTTAGATATCTGCTTTAGTCATTGCTTTACATACTCAGTACCAGCGGTACTGACGCCCGGTGGGGCGCTGTATTACTTGCCTATAGGTACTCATAGACGAGCAGGCGATACCACGTGATTCCTGTCAGCGACCGAGTATTCAGCTCCTGTCATCCGGAGACTGAATTCCAGAGGTGTATTTTATTTTCTTTTATTGTATAGTACGGGTAGGTCGGGGCCCTGTCCCGATCATTTCTATTGTTATTCTTAGAGGCTTGCAGTCTGTATATATTTCCCTGTGGTCAGATGAGCCGGTCATGTGAGGCCGTGCAATTGTATAGCTGTTAGAACTTGTGTTTCCTTTATGTTGGCCGTGTGGAGCCATAGTTCGACAGTAGTGGTGACCTTGCTGGTCACGTAGCTATCCAGTACTTCATGGTTAAGTTATAGATATCTAGACAGCATGGTGGCCTTGTCGGCCCGCATAGGTTTCCCTATATTGACATGTTTCTGGTCAGCTGTTAGTACAAGTACAGGAGGCTATAGGCCATTGGGCCGGGGGCTGTGTTTTCAACCGTTATATAGCCCTTTGTTTCCAGAAATGTGAGTTAGAGCCAGCCAGGCACCGGATGTGCCCAGGCTCAGCAGTCCAGCAGTTCAGGTCCTTGTAGGGCACCAGGTGCCAGTCGTACCCCCCAAGGCGGGGTGTGACATAAAGCCTGTCCTTTGGACGGTAGTCCTTGTAAGCCCGTGTTAGCTGTGTGGAAGGCGTTGATTAGGGCATTATGGGATGAAGTTAGGCTTTGTGATGGCTTGAGTTCTGTAATTCCAAAATTGACCTCCAAGACTGTAAAGGTTTCGACGATTTCATCGAAGCGATCCTTTTTTAAATTATGGTATCAGAGCCATGTTACTCAGTAGTTATAGGTGGTGTTAGTCTGATATTTTTCTATAATGAATATTGTTAGAAAACACTCTATTGTTAAAGATAGTAGAAAAAATGAATATGATATGCCTCAAAATTTGGATCTTCTTAATAAATGGACTATTCCAAAAATACAGCCCAAACTAATATATCAGATGGATACTTTTGAAAATTTTGGTTTTAAACAAATTGTTAAAACAACAGAAGAAACTATTACTGTTGATTCTGACCATGGAAACTTTCGTTTATTAAATGAAAGTGATTTGACCCCTTGTAGGGAAAATTATAGATTTATGCATATTGGTTTGGTACAAGTTGCATTCAAGCCACTTACTTTGAGAGGCTTACCAGAGAGTTTCTGTTATACCCCGTAGAATTCCCGGCACCTAGATGACCTATTCGCACGTTGGTTAAGCATATTTGAAGGCCATACGTGCTAGAGAAAGGCCCGGGAAAAAGATCGGACGAGAAACCTGTCGAACCATCGCAGAAGGGGCCGAGGTAGAACCCCTCCGCGATGGCAGCGTGTCACGGAGGTGAAGCCTCCGCGTTGGCTCCGTGACACGTTGGCCTTGTCCAGGACCAAGTATATAAAGCCCCACTTCGGTTTTAAATCATTAATCACTTATGAAATTTCTAGAAAACAGAGGAAACCATCAGAGAAGGGAAATAGAACGAAGAAGGTAATATAACTTCATCCGATTACGCTGCTAAACATTGTCCAAACTCAAATTAACCTCAGATACCGAGGTATTTAGCAGCAGAGAGCATTCCTACGGATTTAGTTTCGTGAAATACGGCCGACGAATCGTCGAGCTACCGAGCTAAGGTAAGTGGAATTGCTCTAAATTAGTGTCTATGTGTTCCTAGCTGTGAAGTGAATATTTCTCCCTTCTGGACCTCTGAAAAATAGCGAGTTTTCGACCGTCTTTCGATAAGCCTAAGTTTAGGCTATAAACTATATCGAAAGTGACGTTGCTCTTTAAAATAAAGCTGTATTTAGTATTGATTGACATATTTATGAATGCAGTTGGGAGAAAATAGTTGAAGTACCGGCCGAGCCTCGTCCGACAGCCGGATAGTTCGAGGATAAGGTATGTAAAGCTATTTCCCTCGGCAAGTTAGTAATCTCGGGATAGTACAGTAATTCAAAGGCCAGTAGAATGTCAGAAGTCATGTATTATGTTTATTATGAATGTTGGTACGATATTAGAAGCATCAGGTTATAACTTGCGCGAAACTTGCTGGCGCGATATAGATTCTAATATAAGTATTAGAAATTCCACAGCATGCTCAGTATGTGATGTGACACAGAATGTTAGGATATCATTGTATTCAGCTGAAAACCCAGTAAAGCGATGTAATACCTGTAAGACATCTCAGAAATAGAATGATAAGTTAAAATGAAATTAGGAAGCATGTTAGGAATAGTAAATCATGTTACTATAGAAACTCAGTATACAGCATAGTTTTTCAGCAGAAACACTATATCTTGTTCAGCATTAGACCCAGTGCAGTCTGGCAGAAGATTATATTTATACATATATACTATTACCAGCCTCAGCATGTGTTAAGTACGCACATATTACGATCGCTAGCCCAGCATATAGTATATACAAATACCTTACCACTATTAGCTTCAGTATGCGGGACATGCAGATAGTATTACTAGTTGAGACCGTTGTATTGTTTGGGGTTGGACTACCTAGCGTCAATGACCGCACCAGGGTTGATAGCTGTATCGACTCGTCCGCCAGAGGACGAGGATACATCGCTCTACGGAGTGGCATGCTGTCCCACAGGGGACGAAGATGGGATGCCAGTTTTCCCCATATTGTGCCTTGGTCGGCCCTTATACACCCCCGTCGAGCGGATACGCCCGGGGTGTTGATTCAAGAGTCCTCCGAACTCAGGTACAGTTATAGTCAGGGGCTCAGCGAGCCCAAGTGCATACCTAGGGGACCGGTAGGATGCTTATAGTTACTATAGGAGACGGGACGACCGGGGTAGGGGTATAGATTGCGTGTTGATTGTACCTCCCGGCTTATGGGGGCCGGGTAAGGTTTGTGTGTGTTATGTATGTTATGGTATGTTGTGCCATGTTATAGTAGATACTAGTAGATCGACAGTAGAGCGATAAATCCTCAGGTATTACTCTTGCTCCTTCCAGTATAACCAAGAGAAGGTATGACTTACATTATCAGACAGTTAATCTATTTCTTCCTACTTCAGTTTCATCAGTTATATTATTGTTTTCAGATATCTCCTTTAGTCATTGCTTTACATACTCAGTACCAGCGGTACTGACGCCCGGTGGGGCGCTGCATTACTTGCCTGCAGGTACTCATAGACGAGCAGGCGATACCACGTGATTCCTGTCAGCGATCGAGTATTCAGCTCCTGTCATCCGGAGACTGAATTCCAGAGGTGTATTTTATTTTCTTTTGTTGTATAGTACGGGTAGGTCGGGGCCCTGTCCCGATCATTTCTATTGTTATTCTTAGAGGCTTGCAGTCTGTATATATTTCTCTGTGGTCAGATGAGCCGGTCGTGTGAGGCCGTGCAGTTGTATAGCTGTTAGAACTTGTGTTTCCTTTATGTTGGCCGTGTGGGGCCATAGTTCGACAGTAGTGGTGACCTTGCCGGTCACGTAGCCTTCTAGTATTTTATTGCTGAGTTGCAGATAACTAGACAACATGGTGGCCTTGTCGGCCCGCATAGGTTTCCCTATAGTTGCATGTTCTGGTCAGCTGTTATTACAGGTACAGGAGGCTATAGGCCAATGGGCCGGGGGCTGTGTTTACAGCCGTTATATAGCCCTTTGTTTCCAGAAATGTGAGTTAGAGCCAGCCAGGCACTAGATGTGCCCAGGCTTAGTAATCCAGCAGTTCAGGTCCTAGTAGGGCACCACATGCCAGTCATACCCCCCAAAGCGGGGTGTGACAAACTTGGTATCAGAGCAGGTCGTATCCTAGGGAGTCTGCAAGCCGTGCTAAGTAGTGTCCTGTCCATGGATGTGTTGTGCACCACATACTATGGGTAGGAGGCTGCAAGGCATGATAGGATGATTGTCTTTTATTCTTATTCAATCGTGCTGTAGAGCGGTACAATATTGGGTTGAGTCCCTAAAAGTTTACTATATTCTTTGGTTATAGATAATGTCAGACCAGCGACATCCTATCACAGGCCGGAGCTTAGATATTGCAGCAGGGGAAGGCACCAGCAGGATGCCTCCCCCTTGTTTAGAAACAGCCCGATCAGAGGGCACTACAGAGGCCTCGTCCCAGCCTTTTCAGCAGTCTCCACCACATCAGGAGCCGCTTGGGGCGACACTACCTTCAGCAGTCCCTATACCGACACCTTTCGACCAGGAGGTTAGGAGTGCTATAGTTATGTTAGTATAGATGATGGCTGCTCAGCGTCAGCCAATGCCATCTACAGTTGCGGAGTCATCAGGAGGGCCCGGTAGTTCGAGGGTCCGAGAGTTCTTAGCTCTGAATCCCCCACAGTTTACAGGTACGGACCGGATAGAGGACCCTCAGGATTTTCTGGATCAAATGCAGAGAATCTTCAAGGTTATGCATGCCACGCCTACAGAATCAGTTGATTTGGCAGCATTTCAGTTACGGGACATCGCCGTGTTATGGTATGAAAGCTGTGAAAGGTCCCGAGGGAGAGATGTTTCTCCTCCCACCTGGTCCAGCTTTTCAGGAGCTTTTCTGGATCACTATTTGCCGCGGGAGATTCGACAGGCTCGGGTAGACCAGTTCCTGCATCTAGAGCAGGGGGCCATGAGTGTTCGGGAATACTCCTTGCGGTTTGATTCTTTGGCTCGATATGCACCGGCCTTTGTTGATACCATGGCATCCAGAGTACACCGTTTCATCATGGGGTTGAATCCAGAATATGTTGAGACTTGCATTACGGCCACACTGCGAGAGGACATGGACATTGCTCGAGTTCAGGCATTTGCCCAGAATATTGAGGGCATCAGAGAGCGGCATTGGGAAATCAGAAGGGTCAATCAGGAGCAGCGTTGCCGGGACAGGCCAGTTGAGTTACAGAGGGAGGCTCGGGGAGGACCCAGGCCACGATTGTTAGACAGGCCGCCTAGGCCCCCGCCTCCGCCACAGTCGCAGGGGGGTAGATTCAGCCGCAGGGGGCAGTCAGAGACTGGTAGAGGCTCGCAGATGGCAGATTCACCATTACAGAGGAGGGCGGAGCAAAGTAGGTATACCCTACCAATTTGCCCTATATGCAGTCGACGCCATCCTGGAGCATGCAGATATGGCTCCACCGCATGTTATAATTGTGGCCAAGAAGGCCATTTGATGAAAGATTGCCCAGCCAGAGGTCGAGAGGACCGAGATAGAAAGGATAGGGCATTTGCAGGTTTATGAGCCACAGCATCCTCGACTGGGCGCATGCCCTTAGTTTCAGCAGGCAGAGGTCGGGGCAGATCAGAGGCCTCCGGTACAGGTGCGGGTCCAAGCCGCACATATGCCTTACCAGAGAGGCAAGATTCAAAAGCGTCGCCTGATGTTGTGACAGGTATGCTAACCATCTGCTCACACCCTGCTTATGTGTTGATTGATCCAGGGTCTACTTTGTCCTACATTACTCCATTTGTAACACGAAATTTTAGTATTGCACCAGAATTATTGCAGCAGCCCTTTTTAGTATCCACACCCGTCGGTGACTCTATCATAGCTAGCCGAATCTACCGCGGGTGTACAGTAGAGGTTGCTGACCGTCAGACCACAGTAGATCTGGTCGAGTTAGAAATGATAGACTTCGATGCCATAATGAGTATGGATTGGTTAGTACCGTGTTTTGCCAACATTGAATTTTGGACCAAGACGGTCCGATTCCACTTCCCGGGAGAAGCAGTGCGGGAGTGGAAGGGCAGCACTGCTATGCCAAAAGGTAGGTTTATTTCCTACCTTCAAGCGAGGAAATTGATATCTAAGGGATGTATTTACCATCTGGTCAGAGTCCAGGATGTCCGAGCAGAATCTCCGACACTCCAGTCTGTTCCAGTGGTGAATGAATTCCCTGATGTGTTCCCAGACGAGTTACCTGGTATTCCCCCAGCAAGGGAAATAGACTTTGCTATTGATTTATTACCAGGCACCCAGCCGATATTGATTCCTCCTTATCGCATGGCTCCTGCAGAACTCAGAGAATTAAAGGAGCAGTTGAAAGATTTATTGGATAAAGGTTTTATCAGGCCGAGTACTTCACCGTGGGGTGCGCCAGTTTTATTTGTGAGGAAGAAAGATGGCTCGCTCCGAATGTGCATAGATTATCGGTAATTAAACAAAGTTACAGTAAAGAACAAGTACCCGCTCCCCAGAATTGATGACTTATTTGATCAGTTGCAGGGAGCCAGATACTTTTCTAAGATTGACTTGCGGTCCAGATATCACCAGGTCCGAGTACGTGAGAGAGATATTCCTAAGACAGCGTTCAGGACCCGATATGGATATTTTGAATTTCTAGTCATGTCCTTCGGGTTAACGAATGCCCCGGCAGTCTTCATGGACCTGATGAACAGTATTTTCAGACCTTTCTTGGACTTGTTCGTGATAGTATTCATTGATGACATTCTGGTGTATTCTCGCTCTGAAGCAGATCACCGGACTCATTTGCGGACAGTGCTCCAGATTCTCAGGGACCGTCAGCTGTATGCTAAATTTTCTAAGTCTGAATTCTAGCTTAACTTAGTGGCCTTTTTAGGGCATATCGTGTCGGATGCTGGTATACAGGTAGATAAGCATAAAATAGAAGCAGTTAAGTCATGGCCTAGGCCTACCACTCCGACTGGAGTTCGTAGATTTCTGGGGTTGGCAGGATATTACAGGAGGTTTGTTGAAGGGTTCTCAACCATTGCGGCACCTCTAACCAAATTGACACAGAAAGCAGCAAAGTTTCAGTGGACAGAGGCATGCGAGCAGAGATTCCAGGAACTGAAAGACAGATTAACCTCCGCCCCAGTATTAGCATTACTGGAAGGCACAGAAGGTTATTCAGTCTATTGCGACGCGTCAGGTGTCGGGTTAGGTTGTGTGTTGATGCAGCATGGTAGAGTAATTGCATATTCTTCCAGACAGCTGAGGAAACACGAAAAGAATTACCCTACCCACGACCTGGAATTAGCCGCAGTAATCCACGCCTTAAAGATGTGGAGGCATTACCTGTACGGGGTCCATGTTGATATTTACACAGATCATAAGAGCATACAGTACATCTTCACTCAGAGGGAGTTGAATCTACGGCAACGCCGTTGGTTGGAGCTGTTAAAAGATTATGATGTGAGCATTCTATACCACCTCGGAAAAGCTAATGTTGTAGCAGACGCCCTGAGCCGTAAGTCAATGGGGAGTTTGGCGTATTTGCGACCTGAGAGACGGAAGTTAGCCAAAGAAATTCATCAGCTAGCTGGTTTAGCTATTCGAGTAATGAAAACAGAAAATAATAGAGCAGTAATTCAGAATTCTACTGTGTCATCATTAGTTACAGAGGTAAAAGAACGACAGTACGAGGACCCTGATTTAGTTCAGCTCAGAGATAGAATTCAGGAAGGTAAGGAGTCAGATTTCCAAATGACTGAGGATGATGTGCTACGCTGTAAGGGCCGCCTTTGTGTCCCGAATGTTTCAGGGCTTCGCGGGCAGATCATGCATGAGGTACATTACGCTCGCTATTCCCTTCATCCAAGAGCGACGAAGATGTACCACAACATTAGAAACATCTACTGGTGGCCAGGTATGACAGCTGAGATCGCTGAATTTGTATCTAGATGTTCTAACTGTCAGCAGGTGAAAACAGAGCACCAGAAGCCGGGCGGTTTGATGCAAGATATAACGGTGCCTACGTGGAAATGGGAAACGATAAACATGGATTTTGTAACAGGGTTACCCCGTACCAGACGCAGAAATGATTCCATTTGGGAATAGTTGACAGGCTGACAAAATCAGCTCATTTCCTGCTAGTGAAGGCTACCTTCTCAGCTGAGGATTATGCCGAATTATATATTAGAGAAATAGTTAGATTGCATGGAGTGCCAGTATCCATTATTTCAGATAGGGGAGCACAGTTCACAACTAGATTCTGGCAGTCGTTTCAGAAAGGTTTGGGAACGCAGATTAACTTGAGTACAGCATTCCACCCTTAGACAGATGGGCAGGCTGAGCGGACTATCCAAACGTTCGAAGATATGCTGCGAGCGTGTGTACTAGATTTTGGGGGTAGCTGGGATGAGCTTCTTTCGTTGATTGAATTTGCTTATAATAACAACTATCATTCAGCCATCCAGATGGCGCCTTTCGAGGCATTATACAAGTGAAAATGCAGGTCGCCGATTGGTTGGTTTGAAATAGGAGAATCAGCATTGGTTGGCCCAGACATTGTTCGGCAGTCAGAGGAAAAGATAAAGCTTATCCAAGAATGTTTACTGACTGCTCAGAGCCGCCAGAAGTCTTATGCAGATATGCGGCACAAAAATCTAGAATTTGCAGTAAATGACTAGGTATATCTGAAAGTGTGTCCGATGAAAGGGGTAATGAGATTTGGCAAGAAAGGCAAGCTTAGCCCGAGATTTATTGGGCCATATCAGATTCGGCGAAGAATAGGCCGAGTTGCATACGAATTGAACTTGCCTCCGGAGTTAGCATCTGTTCACCCAGTATTCCATGTCTCTATGTTAAGGAAGTTCGTCGGGGACCCTTCTACAGTAGTTCCAGTTCAGGATGTCCAGGTCACAGAAGAGTTAGCATATGAAGAGGTTCCCGTAGTTATCTTAGACAAACAGATTCGCAAGTTGAGGACTAAAGATGTTGCGTCTGTCAAAGTATTGTGGCGTAACAGGAAACATGAGGAAATGACGTGGGAAGCTGAAGAAGATATGAAAGCCAGATACCCTCACCTATTTCAGGCCTAGTCAGGCGACAGGTATGTCCGTATTATTACTTATGCAGTACCTTATAGTTGTATGTGTGTGAATGAGAAAGATTGATACTTAGTTATCCAGTGGATCTTAAAATATTGCGTGCAATACCTGTGTTGGACTTTTCTGCATTTCAGGTTTTTGCGATAGTCCATATTACAGGGGAAACTCTGCCAAAATTTTTCTAGAAAATAAGTTAAGTAGTCCTCTAGATAGCAGTGTACATTCGAGGATGAATATTCTTAAGGGGGGGAGAATGTTATACCCCGTAGAATTCCCGGCACCTAGATGACCTATTTGCACGTTGGTTAAGCATATTTGAAGGCCATACGTGCTAGAGAAAGGCCTGGGAAAAAGATCGGACGAGAAACCTGTCGAACCATCGCGGAAGGGGCCGAGGCAGAACCCCTCCGCGATGGCAGCGTGTCACGGAGGTGAAGCCTCCGCGTTGGCTCCATGACACGTTGGCCTTGTCCAGGCCTAAGTATATAAAGCCCCACTTCGGTTTTAAATCATTAATCACTTATGAAATTTCCAGAAAACAGAGGAAACCATCAGAGAAGGGAAATAGAACGAAGAAGGTAATATAATTTCATCCGATTACGCTGCTAAACGTTGTCCAAACTCAAATTAACCTCAGATACCGAGGTATTTAGCAACAGAGAGCATTCCTACGGATTTAGTTTCGTGAAATACGGCCGACGAATCATCGAGCTACCAAGCTAAGGTAAGTGGAATTGCTATAAATTAGTGTCTATGTGTTCCTAGCTGTGAAGTGAATATTTCTCCCTTCTGGACCTCTGAAAAATAGCGAGGTTTCGACCGTCTTTCGATAAGCCTAAGTTTAGGCTATAAACTATATCGAAAGTGACATTGCTCTTTAAAATAAAGCTGTATTTAGTATTGATTGACATATTTATGAATGCAGTTGGGAGAAAATAGTTGAAGTACCGGCCGAGCCTCGTCCGACAGCCGGATAGTTCGAGGATAAGGTATGTAAAGCTAGTTCCCTCGGCAAGTTAGTAATCTCAGGACAGTACAGTAATTCAAAGGCCAGTAGAATGTCAGAAGTCATGTATTATGTTTATTACGAATGTTGGTACGATATTAGAAGCATCAGGTTATAACTTGCGCAAAACTTGCTGGCGCGATATAGATTCTAATATAACTATTAGAAATTCCACAGCATGCTCAGTATGTGATGTGACACAGAATGTTAGGATATCATTGTATTCAGTTGAAAACCCAGTAAAGCGATGTAATACCTGTAAGACATCTCAGAAATAGAATGATAAGTTAAAATGAAATTAGGAAGCATGTTAGGAATAGTAAATCATGTTACTATAGAAACTCAATATACAGCATAGTTTTCAGCAGAAATACTATATCATGTTCAGCATTAGACTCAGTACAGTATGACAGAAGAGTATATTTATATATATATACTATTATCAGTCCCAGCATGTATTAAATACGTACATATCACTATCACTAGTTTAGCATGTAGTATGTACAAACACTTTATTATCATTAACTTCAGTATGTGGTATATGCAGATAGTATTACTAGTTGAGACTGCTGTATTGTTTGGGGTTGGATTACCTAGAATCCATGACCGCCCCAGGGTTAATAGCTGTATCTACTCGTCCGCCAGAGGACAAGGATACGTCGCTCTACAGAGTGGCATGCCGTCCCACAGGGGACGAAGATGGGATGCCAGTTTTCCCCATATTGTGCCTTGGTCGGCCCTTATACACCCCCGTCGAGCGGATACACCCGAGGTGTTGATTTAGGAGTCCTCCGAACTCAGGTACAGTTATAGTCAGGTGCTCAGCGAGCCCAAGTGCATACCCAGGGGACCAGCTAGATGCTTATAGTAACTATAGGAGACGGGACGACCGGGGTAGGGGTATAGATTGCGTGTTGATTGTACCTCCCGGCTTATGGGGGCCGGGTAAGGTTCGCGTGTGCTATGTATGTTATGGTATGTTGTGCCGTGTTATAGTAGATACGAGTAGATTGACAGTAGAGCGATAAATCCTCAGGTATGACTCCTGCTCCTTCCAGTATAACCAAGAGAAGGTATGACTTACATTATCAGACAGTTAATCTATTTCTTCCTACTTCAGTTTCATCAGTTATATTATTGTTTTCAGATATCTCCTTTAGTCATTGCTTTACATACTCAGTACCAGCGGTACTGACGCCCGGTGGGGCGCTGTATTACTTGCCTGTAGGTACTCATAGACGAGCAGGCGATACCACGTGATTCCTGTCAGCGATCGAGTATTCAGCTCCTGTCATCCGGAGACTGAATTCCAGAGGTGTATTTTATTTTCTTTTGTTGTATAGTACGGGTAGGTCGGGGCCCTGTCCCGATCATTTCTATTGTTATTCTTAGAGGCTTGCAGTCTGTATATATTTTCCTGTGGTCAGATGAGCCGGTCGTGTGAGGCCGTGCAGTTGTATAGCTATTAGAACTTGTGTTTCCTTTATGTTGGCCGTGTGGGGCCATAGTTCGACAGTAGTGGTGACCTTGCCGGTCACGTAGCCTTCTAGTATTTTATTGTTGAGTTGCAGATAACTAGACAGCATGGTGGCCTTGTCGGCCCGCATAGGTTTCCTATAGTTGCATGTTCTGGTCATCTGTTATTACAGGTACAGGAGGCTATGGGCCAATGGGCCGGGGGCTGTGTTTACAGCCGTTATATAGCCCTTTGTTTCCAGAAATGTGAGTTAGAGCCAGCCAGACACCAGATGTGCCCAGGCTTAGTAATCCAGCAGTTCAGGTCCTAGTAGGGCACCAGGTGCCAGGCATACCCCTCCAAGGTGGGGTGTGACAATTTCATAGCAGCTCTACGAGATGGTAGAAACCAAAACTGGAAGAAGTCCCTTATAGGGACAGTTCAAACCTATCTGACCTATGGCCCTGTTTATTTTAATGCTTATCCTAATTTGCAAGTTTCTTTAAATGATGAAAATTCTTTAAATACCTTAATATTAAGCATTAAATTACATGGTTATGATCATATGCCTAGTACAGAGGTTATATGTATCTGTTATCGATTTATTATAAACCATTATATACTTTGAATCCTATGTGAAAAATCACGAATTTCAAAAATGAGACTATTTTGATTGAAACCAATTTTAGTAGGTTAAAGGTTATAATCAGAAGACCTATAAAATGAGATGAAATTGATTTTCCAAAAGAATGGGTGATTGAAGAAGCAGCGCCCCCCCTCCCCCAGAAACAATATTTCTTTAGATATTTCTGAAATTGAACAGACCCTTGATGGAACTGTTAATCCATTTTAATGATAATATGCTAATGAATTATGTTGATGATATTGGATTATCTTCCAGAATGCTTAGATCTAATTCCTATATGCCTAGATCTAACTCTTCTTATATCTCTCCTGCTGATTATATTGTAGATCTACCATCTAGAGCATCAACTTCTCGGATCAGAGAAGAAGATACTTCTAGATCAGACAGATCTGACTCCCAGGTGAAAGATGATCATGTTGATAACATTAAACTTGAAAATCATATTGTGACGCCTGATATGGAGCCTACTCTTTTTGAAATGAATTTTCCAAATGGTTTATATGGATCTACAAAATAAACTTAATTTCTCACCAGGATCTCCAATAAGGAAAAAGATCCAAAAAGAGTTTTTTCAACCCAAATAGGAACCCTTTCAAAATTAATTTTTTAAGAATTTTGATAAAGACCAATAAAAGTTTTTCCAAAAAGATTTTTATAATGATCTTTCAAGAGCAAATAAAGTAATCGCTTTTATCCATGGTTTATGACTAAATATATTTATGATTATATCATAATGTTAGAGCATGATTATAAGCTCTCAAATGGTACAATCACCAAATCAATTTTGCCTCCGCAATAATATTTTCAAATTGAAAAAGGTGATAAAATTCATTTTACAGCTTTTGCTGATATGATGGATAATGATACTGCTTTAATATACACTGCTAAACATATTCAAACATTGATTAGGCAGAATAATTATACAAACATTTATGTAAGTATTCTAGGAGAACATATTCTCTCTTTGCATGAGAAGATTGATAATTTGTGTGCAGAATTCAAGAAGGGAAGGATATCTGAAGGAAAAGAGGTGATACCTAATGCTACTCCTAGTATCCAACCCCCTCAAGAGGTAAAGGACTTTAGGTTTGGAAATATGACAGACCTGGAGACCTTATTGGAAAAGAAGTTTAAAGGATTAAATCTCCAGCCTTTGGACCTAGAAGAAGGTACTTCTACTTATAAATGGAATGATATTTCAAAGGATGAGATTAATAAAATCTCAGAGAAGCATGCTAGGAAGAGTACAAAGGATGTATTATTATCCTAGGCCAACTCCTCAAGATGTTCTATTGGAAGAACAGGAAACTTATATCTCTAATAGTTACAGTGGAAATTAGATCTATGTGGAATATTGATGGTTATACTGATAGACAGATTTACACACTGATGCACAGAATCTTGATGTTCAGTACTATCTCTAAGGCAAATGGTAATACTAAAAGTAAGACCGCTAATATGATTATAGCAAGATTTACTAGACAACTTAAAGGATGGTGGGATAATTATCTCACTGAAGTCCAGAGAATGACAATTTTGAATGCTGTCAAGAGTGAAGGAGATACAACAGAATCAAATATAGTGTATTCTTTAATCCTTACTATTATAGAATATTTTTCTGGAAGGTGGTCCGATAATAGTGAGACCATTAGAACTATGCTCCAAAACCTTAGGTGCAAAACTTTGACATCCTTTAGATGGTATAAGGATATATTCTTGTCCAGGGTAATGGAACTCCTTGAGTGTAATAACTCTCATTAGAAGTCTAAATTTAGAGACGGGCTTCCCACCTTATTTGCAGAAAGAGTTAGAAAAGCCCTCAGAGGAGATGGAGTAAGTATAAATTATGAAGCTTACACATATGGAAAATTAATAAGTGTATGTACCCAAGAAGTTTTATCCTTATGTAATGACATAAAGTTGAATCAACAGGTGAAAAGGTACCATCTTAATGAAAAACAACAATTGGGGAAATTTTGCGAATAATTCACAATTGAAATGCCCGGAACCTCCAGGAAGTCTCATAGACAAAAGGGGAAGGAGAAAATTAAAGAAAAGTATAGGAAGAGGTCTTATGGTGTGAAGGACTAGAAAAAACGATAATTTTCTTTTTAGGCAAGGAAATCCTTCCTCACTATTTTGAACTTCTATTGTCCATTTCATTATCCATGGGATATAGAATTTTATAAAGAAGTAAATCAAAGATATTCCCTTAAAATATATAATAATAATAATAATAATAATAATAATAATAATAATAATAATAATAATAATAATAATAATAATAATAATAATAATAATAATAATAATATATAAGTGGGAAGGAAAAAAGTGAAAAGTTAAAATACTAAAATAACCTCCAAATATTGAGAGGCTAATATACCCTTCAAATAATAAATAGGTTTACTCCTTCATCATCATCTAAATAATTCATAGTGAAATATTTAATGGTCTAATAATATTTATTTTTATGCAATTTGAACTTTTAGTATATACAATATTATAGGAATAGTTTTAGATTGAAGGGTAAAATAGTCATTAATATTTCATGAACACTTGCTTATATATCATATATCTTTAATTTACTTTTAATGGTAATCTAACTTTTCATTTTTTGGCTTTCCACTTATATAATAATATGATTATACTAAAAGTGGGAAGCGCCTAAGTCTAAAGTTAAAAGATCAAAATATCCATAAAAAATTGAACGGCTATATTTACCATTTACTTCAAACATATTTATCTACTAAAATATAATTTACATTTCAAAAATTAATAAAGTGATAGTACATAATAAATGTAAAAGATGAATAATATGAAGATGGTTCATGTTTCTAAAATTAATGTCATTTATTGTAATCAATTAAATTTTGAATTACTTTAATCTTCTCTATCTATTACAAATGTCCGTTAATATCAATCTTTAATATGTCTATTCAATATTTAGTTCCTTCATCTTTCAACTTCCTGATGGATAGTATATTTATTCATTCATTGATTAAAGAAAAAGTCCAATAACATATTTCGCGTTCAAAGTAGGCCCTGTTGGTGATTCTTCTCTTTCGTTATTTTAATTGGTGATGTTTTGTTTAGATGATGTAATAGAGGTCTGTTAATGTTGTGATGTAATTAAGTCATTGATCCTGAGCCTGTGAAGTCTTCTAAACTGTGTTTTAATTACTTTTTCTATTTAATTATTTCTCAATTTTCTTCATTTATTTGCTAAACAATGTTTATTTTGCCCTGTTACACCATATTTATTTTGTCGCGACTAAAATGATCACTTTTATCGAAAAATATTTGTTCCATGATTAATATATTTTTATTTAACTTATTATATTCTCTAATTTACATTTTAATGTATCCACGTCCAGGGCACAAAGACAGAAATGCATGTCAAGATATTGTCAGCATATGGAAGAAAGTCAATTGAATAAATGGCAACGATGCCAAAAATAAAAATTTTGAGATTTATAAACCGTACATTTTTAGAATTATTTTTTGAGGAATTTAGTAAGGTCGACAACTTTTCATCTGTTTCTTTTATAAATTTGATTTGCGTTTATTCTATTCAAGCATATATGTATAATGTTTTGCTTTTGCTAAGTCAATGAACAACTTTATTTTTGATTTTCAAACAAAAAAAATTAAATTACCAACTCAAACACAAATTTAGTACTCATAATATTTATGTGATTTAATAAAATTTTATATTTACATTTGATATGAAATACACGCGCAACGTGCATACCTAAATACTAGTAAAAATATTAGAAGTAATCCATTTTCTTCTTAATCTCATTTTATCAATTAAAATTGAATAACCTATGTACTTTTTAAACTGATAATATAGGTCATCTATGTAAGATCCTACTCATTATTAATTTTCATTTAGCTAATAATAAAATTATTTTTCCTAATAAAATAGAAAATATTTGTATTCGTTAATCTTTTTCAAATTGAAGTAGGATAAATATTTTCTGATATATTTCAAGATCTTAAAGTTAAAATGAAAAAAGGGGTCAACAATAACTCTATCATCTATATTTTAAAGATATTTTATTATTTGAAGGAATGTAATAATTTTTTGTATTTCATGGCACTATAATTGTTCCATCTTATTCTTAAAATCAAGAATTATATTATCAAATGCTCATCCTTCTTGACATTCAAGAAAGTTGAGAAATAAAAATATCTTCTATTTTATTTTAAAAAATAACTTTATCATTAACTAAACAAAAATTAATGATGGGTTATTATAATCTTATATATATGAAAATTAATGAGGGGTTACAATATTTTTATTTTAAAAAAATGTGTTAAAAAATAATATGTTTATTAGAAAAAGTATTTTTAATCCAAAATTAATAATAGGAACATTTTGGATCAAGCTATTAATCAGAGGCTTTTTTATTTAATTTTGTATAGTTCGACAATATTTTTACTCATTTTCGTATATACTTTTTTTTTGCATAACAAATATCCAACATTCAATAAGTTCTCTTTAACATTGCAATGAAAATTAACATCTAATTATATTCTCTCCATTTCAAAATAAGTAGTATTTTTAACTTGGGTACACCTCTTAAGAAAACTACTCATTCCTATTAAAGTAAGATGTATTTTTAGTAATTTATTTTTAATAAATGTCTTGAAAAAGATGTAGTTGTTTGATTTTTCTTGACTAAGTTTTTTTTAATTAAATAAGGACAAAATTAGAAGAACATCATTAATATCTACTTGATTAGGTGAGATACCACTTATTTGAAACAAAATGAAAAAATAAAAACGCCACTTATTTTAAAATAAAAAATATATATATATCTATTTACTTCTAAATTAAAGAAAATTGCATATATTTAGACTCTAAAAATTTAAAAGGTATATGTGTATATTATCATATTTAGCTATAATTTATATCATATTAATAATTATCAATGTCTTTTAACTTTTTAGTGAAAGTACTATATTGTCTCATTGGATATGTAAATCTCTTTTGAAATTATTTTTTTATTTATTGTACTAAATTATTACCTTAATTTTAATTATACGAGACATAAATTAAAGCAATGGTATTTTTTTCTTTTCATCTTCTATCATCACATATTACATTTTTTTTATTAATACATAATATACTTATATTTTTTAATCTATTATCCAAAATGCTCAAATACAAAACGTAAAAAGCATGTCACTTAAATTAAATGTTCAATTCAATGTTTGAATTTAATGTTGAGTGAATGTTGAAATAGCAAGCAATAAAACATGTAATCCTTTTAAGTTAGTCGAATATAATATATTATAAATTATTACTTAGTTTAATAAATTAGAAAAAATAATTTATTAAGAAATATAAATGAAGAACCTTATTATTGTTCTTTATGTGCTTAGATGAAAAGAGCAAAAATTAAATAATTTTATCCAAAAATAAATAAATTAAACTTGTAATATTGGGCCTGTAAACGGGCCCTTTCCTCATTTCCTCAGTAAAATGAGAGCGGAATCCCTGGTAAATTTCAAAACCTCTGCCGTTCTGGTTGAATTATTGAATAAAAGAAGTTGTACACACACACACATTAGTTTATGCATGTGTGTGTGTGTGTGTGTAGTGAAATTCTCCGATGAAGCGGTGTCACTTGACACCTCTTCGCTCAACATTTGTCCGCCCCCGATCATATAAGCAATGGTTCTAGAGCACCACCTTAGAACAAGGATGTGTTTTGAGAATCATTACTTATTCTCAAACTCATTGAATCATGTGTTATGAGAATCATTATTTGTTTTTAAACTCTTGGATTATGTGATCAATTGATGAGGTCTCTTATATGATAATAAATTATTATTTTGATATTTAAATAGTGTTAAGTCACTTATTATAATCTAATTAATTTTTTTATAGATAAATAGTAGTATTTTGAGGATCATTACTTGTTCTCAAACTCATTAAATTTTGTGTCCAATTGATGAGGCTACCATATGATATCATAAAGAATTCATTTCATGTTTAAATAGTGTTAAGTCTCTTGTTATAATTTAATTAATTAATTAAATCTTTTTAAAGTCAAATACCCTATATATACCAACCAGCCGATTATTGACAAATAATTTAGTTGAATAGAAAATATATATATTAACAATTGACATGGGCCAATATGTAATATAAGAAGCACTAGTTTTTTTAGACATATATAAAAATCAATAGTCCAACATCAATATAGAGGGTAATCTATGATTGTTGGTAAAGTAGTTGAACATTTACAGCAATAAAAAAAATTAATTGAAACTATTTTCATATATTTTTGAGAGTTAGGAATAGCAATGACTGAAATGGAGAAGTTTCTTGTCATTAGGAGAATAATTTTTTGATGAAAAGTCTAGAATTTACACCGAAAAAGGGACACGAAGGGGGGGGGGGGAGCTTTTGGAGGGAAAGAAGAGAAGAGAAGTTAGATTTTTTTTTCTATTTTGGGTAAATAATATTATATACATGTGGACTATCTGCTATTTTTCAAAATTTTGAGGCTAAAAACTATTTTTGCTATGAAATAATAAAGAAAGAACAAGAATATTGTAGAGAAAGAGAAAAGGAGAGAAGTTCTTATTTCTTTTTATTGGATGAAATACAATGAAGGAAAACCCCTCTATTTATAGGGATAATTTCTTCTAACTTTTCTCCAAAAGATAGACTTTCACTATAATATAAACACATGTATCCACTACAATACAAATACCTTTATAGACATTCACTATAATACAAATATGTTTATAACACTCCCACTTGAATGTTTATTTGATAGAGAATGTGCCTCGTTAAAACTTTACTCAAAAAACCCAGTGGAAAAAAATCTAGTGAAGGAAAAAAGAGTACACATATCTAATAATACGCATTTTGGCTGCCTTATTAAAAACCTTATAAGGAAAATCCAGTGGGACAAAACCTCATAAGGAAAAAAGAGTACAACACGTATTAACTCCCCCTAATGAGAACATCCTTGAATCTTTGCATCCCGATCTTCTACACCATCTTCTTGAAAGTTGCAGTTGGTAGAGATTTGGTGAATAAATCAGCCACATTGTCACTTGAACGAATCTGTTGCACATTGATATCACCATTCTTTTGGAGCTCATGTGTGTAGAAAAACTTTGGCGAGATGTGCTTCGTTCTATCTCCTTTTATGAATCCCCCCTTTAGTTGTGCTATGCATGCTGCATTATCTTCATACAAAATTGTGGGTACTTTGTCACATTTCAAACCACATTTTTCTCTAATGAGATGTATCATGAACCTCAACCACACAAATTATCGATTTGCTTCATGAATAGCTATTATCTCAACATGATTTGATGAAGTAGCTGCAAGAGACTGCTTTGTAGATCTCCAAGATATGGCAGTACCTCCACATATGAACACGTAACCAGTTTGAGATCGAACTTTGTGTGGTTCAGATAAATACCCAACATTAGCATAACTAACAAGATCATCTTGCTAATAAATTAACAAAATATTATGCCTTGTAGTATTAGCAAGATATATTAGTGCATCAATCACACTAAGAAACAGTTCTCAGAAAAGAAGTGGAGGCTTTCTCCAAAGGGGGAGATGGTGTACTCCGTTACTAGGGTAGACTATGTTTACCGGATGTAGGTGACTTGGGACAATAGATACTGGCAAAAGCACACAGTTTGAGATATTCTATCCACCCAGGTGACACTAAGATGTACCGTGACCTACGGGATATCTACTGGTGAAATGGCATGAAGAGAGACATTGCAGAATTTGTGGCTAAGTGCCAGAACTGCCAGCAGGTTAAGGTGGAACATCAGAGAACTGGGGGGTATGACTCAAGATATCAGCATACCCACATGGAAGTGGGAAAAAGTGATTTTGGACTTTATTACAAGTCTACCTTGTACTTGCCGGCAGCATGACTCAATTTGGGTGATAGTAGACCGGATGACCAAGTGAGAAAATTTCCTCCCAGTTTAAACTATAGACTCATCTTAGGATTATGCTAGGCTATATATCTGGGAGTTAGTCAGACTTCATGGAGTTCCTTTGTCTATTTATTCAGATAGAGGTACCTAGTTCACTTTGCATTTACGGAAGTCATTTCAGAAAGGACTCGGTACCTAGGTCAAGCGCAGCACAACTTTTCACCCTCAGACAGATAGACAAGCTAAAAGTTGAGTGGACTATTCAAACTTTAGAAGATATGATGAGAGCTTGCGTGATCGACTTCAAGGGCAGTTAGGATGATCACTTGCCTCTCATCGAGTTTGCATACAACAACAACTACCACTCCAGTATTCAGATGACCCCGTTTGAGGCATAAATGGTAGGAGGTGTAGGTATCCTATAGGGTGGTTTGAGGTTGGTGAAGCTACCCTAATAGGGCCAGACTCAGTTCATGAAGCTATGCAGAAGGTGCAACTTATCAGGGGAAGGTTGAAAACAGCGCAAAGCTGACAGAAATTCTATGCTGATGTGAGGAGAAGAAAGTTAGAATTCGCTCTGTATGATTGGGTTTACTTAAAAATTTCACCCATGAAAGGGGTGATGAGGTTTGGAAAGAAAGGGAAACTCAGTCTGAGATATGTAGGAACCTATAGGATTTTGAGGCGAATGGGCAGTGTAGCATATGAATTGGAATTACCTCCGGAGTTAGTATCTGTGCACCCACTCTTCCATGTATCACTATTGAAGAAGTGCATCGGTGATCCAACTTTAGTTGTGCCACTAGACAGTGTGGGAGTGAAGGATAGTCTCTCTTACGCAGAGGTCCCAATTCAGATCCTAGACCATCTAGTTCGTAAGTTGAGAAATAAGGAAGTCACTTCGGTGAAAATCTTGTGGAGGAACCAGCTAGTTAAGGGAGCGACATGGGAGGAAGGAGCAGACATGATGGCCAAATACCCTTCCAGTTCAGTTTCAGCATCAGGTACTAAATTCATCCGCAATACTCTGTTCAGTTCAGTACTCGTCAGCTACATTCAGATTTTCAATGTGCATTCTAGTTGTATCATCTCTGTTAGCATGGTTAAGTCAGTTGGGAGTCGGTCATTTCTCCAGAAATCTGTTCATAGTCTCAGTCTAGGAATTTGCAGCTCTTTTCCTAGTTTTCCAGCAGTTTTAGCCTTCATTCGAGGACGAATGATCCCAAGGGGGAGATATTGTAACACCCTAAAACTTTTCTAGATCAAACTCAGATCTTGCAAGAAAACTCCAGAAGAAATCAGAAATTATTGCCTCAGAATGACCGAGCCAACTAGTCGTGGTCAGCTTCAATGATCCGTTGTCTGGGTCATGGTCAGCCCTACATTGGTCCTTCGGGAACCAACGGGACATGGAACGACCCGTTTTGAGAAACAATGAGTCATCTTGTCACTCGTTACATCCCCAGCTCAGAACCTAGTGATCCCTTTTCTAGGAACCCAAGAGTCAACCAATGTGTCGTCGTGAGATACAACGACTCGTGGTATGAGTTGTTAGTTGGGCTCCCAGGCATCTTCTTCAGTGACAACAAGTGGCAGCAATGACCCATTGTATCAAACAATGAGTCGTTGTCACCACCCGTGGTGTCAAGCTCAAGAATCCTTCAGAAATTCCAGTAGACAGAACAAAAGGTGACAATGACTCATTGTCCCAACCAACGAGTAGTTGTGTCACCAGTTGGAGAAAGGGTCCAGTGTTTTTGTTTGATTTCTCGCCAGTGGTCACGGGAGGTATCAATGACCCGTTAGTTCATCCAACGAGTTATGGTCCCTCTCGTTGCCAATTCCAATGAGTCAAGAACCCAGGATCAATGACTGATTTCAATGAGTCGTGGTCTTAACCAATGAATCACTGAGTGATCATTGGTCCCTATCAGTAGTTTTCTAGATTTTTCTCCCAGGGATACTTTAGTAATTTTTTAACTTTTTAATCCCTAAACTATGCCGTCTTTGGTTATTTTCTAGAAATTTAGAGGGGTAATTGATGATATACTTCACACCTCTCATTCCCTTAGAAGTCAGATCGTAAAACTTTCTCAGAAAACTCAGAGCAGAAACTAGGGCAATCGATTTTCTTCTCAGATTCTCGAGGAATTTTCTCCAAAATTTCTTCACCAAGTATGTGGCAATTCAATAAGGGAATTGTTTTTTCCTTGTGTCCCCAAAACCTTTCCATAATCTTCTATCAGTTATAGTCCTGAGGTTTCTAAATTTAGAAAGTTTTTATACAAAATTCGATAAATTTCAGGTGGAAAACTATCCATGTTATTAGCTGCTATATTTTCCCAATTCTTAGAAATCATGTGGAACTAGATTCTTGTAAAATGATTTATTCCTAGCTTTTGAATGCAGTAAATTAGTCTTGCATAATTGAGTAGTTATTCATGTTGCTTGATTCTATCAGTGTTGTGATTCCCATATTATCAATGTTAGTTGAAATGTCAGTCAGTTGCATGCTAGTCCAGTTTCAGTCAGAATGTTAGCATGTTCAGTATTTTTAGAAATGTCAGCTGATCAGTTTGACTACAGTCTTTTCTTGAAGTGTCAGTGGTGCCTCCTAATTATCAGTTATTAGACTCAGATATCAGTTATCAGATTTTAGTAGGTTCTTTAGACGGTTATGACTCTTCCAAATAAACAGTTCTGACCAATATTAGAACCACCAGCTTCAGTTTCAATTTGTTCTTTAGATGGTTACGATGCTTCCAGATAAGCAGCTCTGACCAGTCTTAGAATACTAGCTACAGAATTCAGTCTGATAAGACTCTCAGGGTACTTCCAGATAAGTATCCCGACATAGTCTTGGACCCCAATTTTGATCTATCAACTTAGTAGTCAGACTAGGACTATCCAGTGGGATTAGGGCTTAGCACTGGGCGGACCAGGGTTCCAGTGCACCCAGGTTCCCAGAACTACATTGCCGCTGTAGGTTATTTTATTGGCTTTATGTCCCCAGAATTGTGATCACCTAGCTCATTCCTTTATACCCTGAGAAGGTATATTGGGTCCTATCGATGGGGTGTATACATCGGACTCTACGTTTAGCTCACGTGGTTATATGTCGGTTATAGACTCTCCCACTAGTCAGTATAGTTTCAGTTTAGCTCAACTCAGTACAGTTTCAGTTTAGCTCAGTTCAGTTCAGTTCAGTATAGTTAGCCCAGATCAGTATCTCAGATTCAGGGCATGTTTATGACCATCAGTCATTATTGACCATCTTAGTTATATTTCAATTGTTCAGTTTTCAGTATTTCAGTTGGTCAGTATATGTCATTATAGTTCAGTTGCTTGTTCTTCATGTTTATATTTTCTCTCACTTACTCAGTACATTTAAAGTACTGATGCATACCTTCTATGCAGTATCGTATCATGATACAGGCGCAGGTTCTCAGCCTCAGCACCGTTAGTAGATTTCCTTCAGGTGATATAAGCAGCAGCAGTGGTGAGTCCTCATCTTTCAAGGACGATATTTTATTTTCCAGTTATTTCTTTTAGTTAGATTTTAGAGTTAGTCGGGGGCATGTCCCAGCAACTCATCATTAGTAGATGGCTTTTAGACATAGATTCAGTCATTCAGTATTGTATTCTTTTCTTCAGATGTACTGACTCTTACCAACTTAGCTTTCTTAAATGATTGTAGTATTTAAAGCTTCTGCATATATTTATTCAGATTACCAGTGTTATGATAGACCATGGGTTGGCTTGGGGTTACTTGTGACACCAAGTACCGTATCTCGTCCAAGGTATAGACTCGGGTCGTGACACATATTTAGCCTTGTTTTGAGTTTATAATCCCTTTGAAATGTATAAATTTATATTTTCGTGTCTTGTGAGCTAACAAATATTTCTAGATGTTTTGAGCAGGAAATCAAGAAAAAAGGATCCAAGGTGTGAGAAACAAGAGTTTGCGAAAGTCAGCCTGGGGCTATGATTGGCGTAGCCCGCCAACACTTATGCTTTAGAGAAATATGCACCAAAGTTGGTGCTATGGATGGCGTGGAGTGCCAGGTCCCTATCTTCAGAGATTAGAATTTGACTATAACCTTGGCGAGATGGATAACATGGAGCCCTAAAAGCATTTCAGACTTAGAAAAGTTTTTCAACATTCTGGTGCTATGGATGGAGTGGGCCGCTAGAAGAGTCCTAAAGCCCTGAAAATTGACTAACACTCTAGTGTTATGAATGGAGTGGGGTGCCAAAGGTGTTTAGAAATGCAGATATTTGGCTAACACATTGGTGCTATGGCTGGAGCGGGGCACCCGGAGCTATACTTAAGTGGAAAATTAACCTAGACTTGGGGCTATAGAGGGGGTGATGCTCCATACACAGTCTTGGATGGATTTTTCTAATTTTAAAGCTAAATACTTGAGGTCGAAAGATTAATTTAAGGGTTCACCTATAAATATAACATCTAGGTCATTTTTAGCATATCAGACATTATTTTGTTTGATCGTATAAGGATGTAAATGCAGCTTTTGGAGGAGAGACAAGTTCCTCCTTAAGTTTCTTCTTTTCTTTATTGTTTTACTTTGAATGATGATGATTTCTATATTTTTTGCTTGTTTATGAGTGGCTAAATGCTCCTTCTAGGGTTTTGGCCATAGTTGATGATTGACGTCTAAAAGATTGATTAATACTAGTTTTGATTCTTCATTAAAAATTATTTATATTTACTTGTTTTAATTGCTTATTTACTACACTGATCACCTTTAAATCTGTTGGGTTTTGGTTGAACTTAGGAAAGGGAACCGAAAGGATTAAAAGTAAATGTAAAATAGAAATTCGAAGATCCTTTAGCTATTGGTTGAAGGTTAGAAGCTATTATTGAGAGTAAGGATATACCCTTCAACCCTGTTTAGTTGAAATGCAAGTTGACATAACTGTCGTTTCATGTTTCTCCTGCGACCGTAGGGATATAGGCGTTAGGGTTCATGAGATAGTTCTTGGATGCTCTGGAGAATGGCAAGAAATGGGATAGTAACTTTCAACTAGCAACCTTAGGAAGAATCAATCTAGCGTAATCATGTCTTGAAAACTCTACCTGAAGCGAAAGTGCCATTTTTCTAGATTTTCATCATCATTTGAATTACAAACATGCTTGCAACAATTTTTAGTTAATTTTATATTTAAGTTTAGTAGTTTAATTATTTAAACCATTCTCCAATTACATTTGTGTTTGTTAGAATAGAGAAATAAAGAGTAACCTTAAACGATTGATCTGACAAGTCTCTGAGGGATCGATAATCAGGATTTCACCGTCCTATATTACTTGACGACCATGTGCGCTTGGGCGACATCATATAACCACATCAATCTCAATTATTTTTTCTTCACATTTGAACTGAAATGGCTTATCGGTCATGCCAACTGATATATATTTCAGTGAATTTCTAGTTTACTATCACATGGGATTATATCATCAAGCCCATATTTTTCTACTAGAAACAGGAGGGAAATACAGACAGTCTTTTACATAAAAAATTTATAACCTGCTTCGATTATAGTAATATGAAGATATTAAATCGTTCCATAATTTATTATGTCTATATGATTTTATTTTAACCAATGTCTTTGAAACATAATAAGTTTTATCTTCATGCAACCTAATATAATAAATATTTTCATTCCTCGGTGTAGTAATACATTAGCTCTTTCGAAGCTCTCAAATATTTATATACTATCACATATTTGATAACATCATCTGTGTGGTGAACATCTCCTTTTAGAGAGAAAATTATTATTGTTTTCATGATTAAAATCATTATAGGCAAAACTTATTTTTTTTCTTTACTTTTGCCTTTAATAATTTTTATAAGGTCTAGAAAATTCTTTTTTTCCTTACCATATTTATGCAATCAGTAATAAATTCATACGACCACACAATAATATTCAATTTGGTCATGGTCAAAATCAGGAAAGAATTATTTTTTATTTTTACCCTTTGATAGTTCATGATAAGACATGCTACGATATTTGTGATGTACGAAAAGTACATGACCAATGGCCTTTAAGTCAAAATAATTTTTTTTCTTAAACCTCCCATAGATATGAGTTGTGGTATTCATTCAATCATGCATGAGCACATCAGTATCCGTAATTTTTAGCTGATCTTGATATATTCACTTTCAAGAACGGGAAGATACTAATGATGCTTATCACAAGTCACATTCTCTTCAAGAAATGGACTATAATCATATATACGTGCTACATAAATTTTTATTATAAGTTCATTGTCATGTTTTGATATTTATCATATTAGTATGATCTACCTCAACATCACTTTGAAAGATTAGTTGCGCCTCTATTTTATATTCTTTTATTTTGATGGAGGATTTATAAGACTTATCAAATTAGGTTGCATGACAGTCGCGTTCCCAATGACCTTTCATACCACTTTGATTACAAAAATTACCTTCACATTTTGAAGGACTATTTGGAGAAACCATAGTGTTCTTCCTTTTTATTATTATACCAAAATGATGATTATTATTATTTTGTCCTTTTCACACCCATGTTCATTTGTATAACCACAATAATTATTTTGTTATTTTCAGATTTATCATGTACTGCTACCACATTCACTTCAGGAAATAAAGAAAATTTAATGGAACAGATTTCATAATTTTTCATCAAGAGCACACTGCACATTAGTTTGCTCAGTCATCATTATATCATAAATATAGTGTATTGAGACTCAAACTCAATATCTTACTCATATAAATACGAATTAGGCCATAGTGCAATGGGACTCAAATCCAGTATCTCATAATCATGGTGCTCCAAGATTATAACCTGATGTCTTACTCTCTTGGTGTGATGAAATTTGAATCCATCGTCTTACCCTCAACTAATGAAATAATAGACCAAAATATAATGAAACTCATCCACGAACTTTAAAAATATTACCACACGTTGTGATTATTTGCACATGTGAATTTCAACAAGATATGAAATCTAATCAAGGAATCAGAGAGGCAATAAGTCATTGGATTTAATTTTCTTCTACAAACAAATTAAGCAAACCTACCTGGAAGAGCCAAAAGAAATTGCCTAAACCACCTTTTGTTGATATCGAGTTATGATATTAAGTTAAGAAATAGACGAAGGTTCAAATCACTTTACATATTTGACTATTTCACCATTGATCACCTTTCAGGTATCAATTCTTGTGTAATTTTCATTCTCTAATTAATTGTTGCTCACACATAGTTGTTGCTACACATATTGTCCTGATTATATTAGTTTTTCCATCTGTGCCTATCTGCTAAAGGAGTATACTAATATAACCACTAATTTAAATAAAGCTTACCATGAAGAAAAATATCCGTTAGCCACTGTTGGAAAAGTTGTTAATCGCCTGCTCAAATGACTGACTATTGCCAAATGAAGAAGTGAGTCTCAACTTGAAAAACGAGATTGAAATAAGAAACTAATGTTAGATAACATGTTGTAAAATTAAATTAAAAGACTTAGTACAATATATATATATATCAAAAAAATAAAGCAAGAACAATAAAGAGATAAAAGAGAGGGGAGTTTTTTCTATTCTTTTAATTGTATCCAAGTATCTCCAAGTATCTTCAATATAATTCTCAAGACCTCTATTTATAATTCTACATTGAGGAACATCAAAGGGTGTCATAAACATAACATTAGCCCTTGAGAATATGAGGAAGATTATGAAATTGTGGTAGATCAATGAGGATATAGTGGAGGTGTAGGTATTGATATGCTTAAAATTATAACTAAGTATGATGTAATGCGGTCGTACGCAAATATAATAACCCCACTAGGTTGTAGTCAAATCTATAAAGAATAGTCGTGAAAAGATTACTGAAATATATAAATACTTGATTGGTCGTCTTAAGATTCTATTTTGTAACTGATAAAAGATTTGAAATTTATAAACTAAAATGTAAATCTAATATGATCTTTCAATGTAATCAATATATTAAAGAACCAAAGTTGTGTTACCATTACGGGTTGCTCTACCTAATTCTCTTAATCAAAATATTAGCAACTTTTAATTTATATGCAGATAATATCTAAATGATCACATACTATTTTTCAATATCTTAGTAATATTTCTCTTGGTTGATTCTTTCTAATTAATTGGAGTTGTATTAAGCGCGTTTATTTTCTACCAAGTAAATTTAACTTATTCCTAAACAAATTCATTAAATGAGGGTTAACGTCTCAAGTTCTTGTTGATTAATTCTTTCAAACCCTAACAAACTTTTTAAGGTATTATTAGCGTAATCTGGCGTAGATTGATGTTAGCAACCATCAACCTTTAATCAAAAATTAGAACTAATTAAATATATCTAAGTCACTGTCAGATATTAAGATGTGATATTCTATGGTGTCACAATCCTCTTGGATGCACAACCTCAGTAAGAAATTTAGCTGCTCATTTCTAAAGTAAAAACAAAGCAAAGTAAAAAAAAAATTATGAATTACTTACAATAAAAATTAAGAAACATTCGAGTTAAGAACAGTAATTAACTATTGAAAAATCCTAAGAAATTTGATTTAAAAGCTTCAAAAAGTATCGCCTATTGTAACATCTAATGACGCCTCAAAAAAATATAGCAAAAGTATTTATACTAATCTAAGTATCCAAATTCTATTTTCATTAAGAACTACACAGGTGTAACTTACGAATCATAGAATTAACTTATGGCCCGCAGAAGAATCTTTTTGTGATTGCACATGACTTATGATGTAAAATCTTTATAAGTCAAATATGATTAGTAAAATTCAATTACGGCCTGTAGATGACTGCCACATGTTTGGCTTCAAACTTGAACAGACTCCTCCATATATTGACTTGCGGTTCACATTTTCCATCTGCATCTTATAGATCATCTAGTTGGAGCTTTCACGTTCTTCATTTGTGGACCGCAAATTTTACTTGGGGCCCATAACTAGCTAATGTAAGTCGGGTCCTCCATTGTCCAGCAAATGCATCCAAACTCACGCAGTCATCAAGTAATACAAGACGAGAAGTCCAGATATCGTATCCACAAAGACTTGTAATATTACTCGTCCAATTTAAATTCTTATCAAACTATTTGAAAATAAAGAAATAATCTTGGAGATTTATTCATACTACTAATGAAATAAATTTAAAGACTTAAGAAAACACTTAAATGGTTGGTTGTCTCTTAGATGATATAAAAGATCCAGGGTCTAGGCAATTTTTACAATCTAGTTGAAGTATTAAATCACTATATTTATTCACTTTCCTAAGTTACTAGTCGCGGATTGATATTACTTAGTTTGGCATCTTTTTGATAACTTTAAGACTACTTGACTACCCCTAATGCCTATATTTTTGTGATCATCTAATAATAGTGAAGTACATATAAGATTTCGTCTATATCAACTAAGCAAGGCTAATGGGTATATTTTTGCGAATCATTCTCCTTTTCTTATAAGGTTCAAAAAAAGCCCTATTCCTTCTTATTTCCCTCAGAATTTCCTTTTTTAAGTTCAATTAATTAGTCGTATAGCTTAACTATTCCGTTAAATAATCAAATAATTCAGTCCAAGAAAAATTAAATAACTCAATTAGCGAAAAACTTTAATAAATATAAACAATAATCAACATTCAACCTTCATGTTTATGCCAAAACTCTATAACTATAAAATTTATCTACTCATAATCCTCAAAAGATGAAAAAAATTCATGAGGTTACAAGAGAGAATTGATAGACAGTAGGGAAAGAAGTAACCTAAGAGAGAAACTCGTCGTGCCCTTACTCAGAGATATCTTTTTCCATTTTTTCTCTAAAAATATTTAGGGTTAATATATATAGTAGTGGAAAATACCCCCTTAGCCCTACTTAGTTCGGAATCAAAAATTTGAAAATTTGTTACTAGAAACCCTTAGGCGTGGTGCGCCTCCCAATGTGCCTACTTACTGGATAAAATTTCTTCTGAAGTTTTGGGTCTGGCACAGTGCACCTCTCAATGCACCAACCTGCTACACTTTGATTTTTCTAAAGTTTGTGCTCTGGTGCAGTGCGCCTCTCAAAGTACCAACCTGCTTTTGTCCGGAAACTCATCCAAAGTTGTTCCAAAGCTTCGAACCTTTCTTTATAGCTCATTCTGAATTGATTTCCACCATATTTACCTATTAAATACCTACAAAATCACCACATAGGAATATAAGCATAATCCTTAGGCTTAATACTCAAAGAGACGACAAAAATACTAAAATGCGAGAAGAATAGTGACTGAAAATATGTACTTTTGGCCTCTCATTAACACTCCACACTTAGACCCTTGCTCGTCCTCAAGCAACTTAATACTCTAATTCGAAGATTTCACAAGAAAATACTCATTGACTCTATCAAGTCACTCCCAAGTTATCTAGACAATTTACTCACAACCCGCAATTCACTTAACATGCATATATATATATATATGAATTATAAACATAAAGATAATTCACTTGAAATAACACAACCTCAAAAACTGACTCGCCGTAAAAATCAAGGACAATATGTTCATGTACAAACAATGCAATGCATAGTACACCAAATTATTATCATCTTGTGCCCTCACCATTTAGGGGTTCCCCCTTGCTCATACAAAGTCACAGAGGGCACATCAACAGATACGCTCATTCTCCAAAAGACATTCCAAATATACAAAACATACCATAGGCTTGTCCTTAGAGTAATGTTCCATCAACCACTCATCAAAAAAACAAGATCAAAAGGACTTTCATGGGTTGCAATGTCGGCCAAGGGATGGGTAGAAAACATTTAGCCAATAGTGACTACCATTCCTAAGCACTTTAAGGTATCAACTTTACTTTTTTGCTCTTTTTCTTACATCAGCCTTGACTTTTTTGCTCTTTTTCTTACATCAACCTTGCTTTTCAGACTCATGCTTAAAATTTCCTTAATTTCTCTCTATTTCATTTTTTTCCATGCCCTATCTTCAATTGATTTGCTGCTAGCTATGATGTTTTCTCACTTTATCATCTCCCTCTCTTTTTTTTCATGTGATTGTGAGTTTTCTTCCCTAATAGCAACAAGAAAGCCTTATTTCATATGGGCATTCTTTTTCTCTATTACCAATTAAGTTTCGTCTCTATTTTTATTTTCTTATTTTGCCTAGTCCTTCCTTTCCACAACTATTACTTAAAGTGCATGAGGACTTCTTTGGATCAAATTAACAGGGGATATAATAAAAAAGGGGATAGGCTCATAATGTGGTTAGTCAAAGAAATAGGCTTATATATCTCAAAGGGGCTAACTATGGATAATATACGGGTAGGTTATACACAAGTCAAACAAAAAAGATCTAAGAAAGAAACATCTTTATCATATCCTACAATTTGACACAATGGTTAGTTTTACATACATACCAGACAAGTTCTAGATGTTAACATATGCAAAGAATACACAAATAAAAATTCATTGCTCATGGAACCATGGTTTAAAAATGGATTTCTATGCTTATATATTCACACACAACCAAATTGAATAAGTATCATAATTAAGCCCATATTTTATATTTCAAGACAAGTTAAAGAAACTATATCTCTAGTAAAAAATTTTAAATTTTGCCATGCATTTTTCAAGTGAACTGCCCATGACATCTAGCTTCTACCTTATTGGAATATCAAGAGTTCAATGAGTGACGATTTCTAACCCCACACTTACTGTGTGACTAATTTTCCCTTAAGACGGTCGTCATCCATCCATCATCGAGAACTCACACTACTTATGACTGACTCACCCTAAAAACAAAAAAAGTATCTGATTCAAAGGTCTCCTTTTTGAAAAAGAACTGAGGCCATAAGAAAAATCGAAACATGGATGAGACATGCCATTTAAAAAGAATTTCAAATAAAAACTCATGGACTACTCACCCTTAACCTTAAAATATCAGAAGACATAACCACCCCACACTTAAAATCATGCTTTTTCCTCGGAGCATCTATAAAAGAAAATGAGACATGAGTGGTAAATACTCCTTGAGATCCTCTAGGGCCTAGCAAGCAACATATTTCTTTGATTCACATGTGTTACGATCCCATAATTAAGCTCAAAACATGCTACTTAACTTTAACTTCGGGTACTCAGACTTCCCCTTCTTCTAAATAAAAATAAATAAAAGTCACACTATGTAAGAATTAAGAAAAACTACACTATTACAAATTAGGTTGCCTCCCACCAAGTGCCTGATTTAACATCGCGGCATGATGCATATCTCAGCTCAAGATATCCTCATATGTTTTCTCTCCTTTTTTGGAGGTTTATAAAATTTATTTGTTTTTCACTTTTGCTCCACCTCACCACCATTCAGCTCATGCTCCAACCATGAACTAAAGGTGAGCAACTTGATATAACTCTCTACTATTACATCGACACAGGTTTTTCCAGCTTTCTCTTACTCCACCCCGCACTTATCATGGACCTCCTCTGTGATAATGTATAAGTCTTTATAGTATGAAGGGATGGAGATAGATATATACATATTAAAAGTGGCCTCCTTATCATTTATTCTCATCTTAAGCTTTCCTGCTCTTACATCATGTTACATGCCGTAAGTTTCTATCGTTTAACCAATACGTGTATATGTATATCGAGTTTTGGAGTGCAACGCATGTGAAGAAGGGATCGGGGGATGAGTATACAAGCATGGTACCGAGCGAGACCGGGTCCGAAGGCTAGGCACACTAGGCGCTGCGCCACGCTGCCAAGCCCAGCGCCATGGCCGGCGCGTCGCGCCTCTTTCCTAGCGCGATGAGCAGCGCGCGCGCCGCCTAGGCCACCGCCCCACCTATAAATATGTTTTAAGTTCAAGTTCAGGTCATAAAAGTATTTCCCAAGATCAGAACACGACCCTACGATAATTTCTCTCTACTTTTCATCTATTTCTCGCAGAATTATGCCGCTAAACTCCATCCAAATGCAAATTTATCTTAGATAACGAGTTCCACGCCTACTAGGAACGTCCCTGTGGAGTTATTTCTTGAAAATTCGCTCGGAGTACCAGAACCCTATCGAGTAAAAGTTGTAGAAATTACTTCTAGTTGAGTCCTAAGCGGCTACAAGTGATAGGTTAGAATTTCTACCTTCTAAACTTTCAGGAATTTATGAGTTTTCAGCCGAAATGAATGAAGTTGAGTTGTAGTTATTATCGTTATTGAAGGTTATTGTTATTATCCGATTCCTACTATTGAAATAGCCTTATTCTCCCAGCATAAGGTGCAATTGAGTGGAATTACTGGCTATAGGTTGGAACTATTTGGGTGAACGAAAAATTGGCATTCGAGGTATGTTAATGCTAACCTCTTTAGAAAGTTATTCCTGTCATATGGTAATACAACCTATGTCCTTACAAGAAAGTCGTAAGCATGTGTATTGTCATTAACTGCTTCAGATAGTTTTGAGATTAATGTTTAGTATTTTGGTCAAGATAGACCCCATCTAATATAGCCTTCCATCGACCAACCTCAGGGTTACTAGCTGGCAGGACTATATTCAGACCTATAAGACCATATTACATTCCATCCACGAATGGACTTCCTCTTTTATACCGTATCAGGATCACTGACCCTCCATCGAGCCTTGTGTGCCCAGGGTGTAGTCACAGGAGCCCAGAGGGATCAGACATAGCTACAGGAGCGCAACGGGCTCAGAGGAGCTATATGATGTTTAGAAGGACTATATTCAGACCTATAAGGCCATATTACAGTCCATCCACGAATGGACTTCCTCTTTTATGCTGTATCAGGATCACTGGCCCTCCGTCGAGCCTTGTGTGCCTAGGGTGCAGCCATAGGAGCCCAGAGGGCTCAGACACAACTACAGGAGCCTAGCGGGCTCAACTGCAGACCTAGAGGACAGGTAAGTTGGCTATAGTTACCTGTTGACTCATATTGACCATACTAGGGGTATATAGATTGAATTGTACTTGCTAGAGCTTATTGGGGCCCAGGTGGATTATTCTGTGCTGATTGTACCTTCCTGGCTTATGGAGGCCAGGTAAGGTTCTTTTTTGTATTATTTACTTGTTAGCTATACTTTAGGTTATGAGGCTATTCAGGTTATAACTCTTATCCTTCTTATTGATTACTTTAAGTTCTTTTATCAGTTCTATTCAGTCATTCCATTACTGCCTTACATATTCGATACATATTGTACGGACACCTATCCATGAGGCGCTGCATACTTGCCTGTAGGTACGGATAGACGTGGTTCATGACCTTCTTAGCTATTAGCTAGAGTTCGCAATTCAGTCAGCTCCTTTTCTCCCGAGTTGATAGTTAGAAAGGTTTGCTCTTTTTGTTGTAAAACTTTTGGGTAGATTGGGGCCCTATCTCGACCATTATTCCACTTTTAGAGGCTTGCAGACTACAACTTTTCAGTTGTTGGTTGTTGTTGGCTATATAGGGCCTAGTTTTGCTAGTTAGTTAGCAGCCTTGTCGAATGTAGTATGAATATGATTACCTGTTTTCCTTATATTATGACTAGACAACATAGGGGTTGTTACACCACGTGAGATGTTAGCGGCTAGTGTGTGTGCTCATTGGCTTATGGTGAGTAATAAGAGTGTGACACGTGCGGGAAGAGCCTCAGAGGAAGGAGGAACGAGGACATCGTCGAATGGATTAGCAGGGTGGGGCGAGGCTAGGCTGTGAGGGCATACACGATACGCCAGCCCTGCCTGCCTGATGGGAAGTGCGGCGCGCTAGCACTGCCTATGCGATGGGCAACGTAGCGCGACAGCCACCCAGCGCATGGGGCAGCGCTGCGCAACATGCCCCTTGGTGCGATTCCCTATGTGAGGCACCCCCTGCCACTTCCCTATTCCTATATAAGGCCCTCTATGATGATTTTGAGTCATTTTAAAACAAATCCTCGACCAAGAATAGAGAGAAAACACAAATTTCATCAGATTTTCATCAAATTACGCTGTCAAACTCCATCTAAACACAAATTCACCTTGGATAACAAGTTCTAGGCCTAAGGAAAGCATCTCTGCATTGTTATTTCTCGAAAATTCGCTTGGTATACGGGAACCCCGCTGAGTAAAAGTTGTCGGAATTACTCCAAATTGAGTCCTAAACAGCCAGAGGCAATAGGTAAGCATTTCTCCCTTCTAAACACTCGAGAAATTGTGGGTTTTCGGCTAAGTTAAAAAAAGTTGAATTATTGTTAGTATTATTATCGAAAGATATCGTTGTTTGTCAAATTTAGTATTGAAAATAGCCCTATTTCTCAATGCAAGGGCTGCAGTTAAGTGGAAATGCCGGTTACAGGTTGAAACTAACCAGTTAGACGAGAATCAGCATTTGAGGTATGTTAAGGCTTGTCCCTTCGGCAAGTTATCTCATTGTATAATGATACAGCCTATGTTCTTGAATGGAGATAACGATCTTATATGTTGTAATTAGCTGCTGCTAGTAGATAAGAATCAGGTATTTTGTGATTAGCTGCTGTGGGTAGATTATGACTATATATGTTGTGGTTAGCTACTAGAAAATGTATTGAGAATATACTGCAGTATCCTTCATCAGGGAAGAGTATGTTAAGTGTGACTCACGCTAAAAGCGTCATAGAAGTACCTCTGTTCTTCTGTTCACTGTATTAGTAGAATTCTGATGTTCTGCTGTCATGCTAAGGCCTTAGGAGTTTGTGGTTAGCTATTGGGCCTAATTTGGTTAGTTGGACAGCATCGAGTGTGGCCGGGCGCTATAACTTTCAAGTTGACGCCTGTATGGTTAATGAAGCTTACCCAGAGGCTATTGGCATACCTTTTCACCTCCAGGGCTAGAAATTTAGATCGGGTGGTCATACCTTAGAGTCAACGACACCAGGGTTGCCTAGTGAATTGAGTGATAACCTGCCATCTAGTTAGCTACTTCCAGTGACTGTTAGTTTTAGTCGAGTTAGTGCTGGTCATACAGGTCGCCCAGGAAGTCATCCCAATTATACAAGTCTGATAGACCCGTGGGTACCATAGGGAGGGAACCTTATCAGTAGTTGAATGAGGGGCCAACGCCCTAGCCTGTTCTTATAAGATACTCAGATACATGCTGCCGTAAGTGACTAAGTCCAGATAAACTTACCTACGAGATTAGGAATCACCCAGCGAAGACACACGAAATATAAATAGACCAAGTTAAGGTCTAAGGGACAAGAACCATGTTAGTATAGTATTACCTTTAGGCTAAGAATTATAGTAAGTTGTTGGTGGAAGATTAATAGCTGACTGCTCAGGAGCATGTCTGATCAGTAGCAGCCCTACAATTGTTCTAAGCAAATGAACTAAGTAGTTGGTCGTCTGCGACCTTACAGTTCACTTATGAGTTATCATTGTCCTAGAATGACATTTAGAGTATCGTTTAGGCCACTCCAGATCTCGCCCTATACAGTCTAGACCACTAGAGATTATGATCACTATTAGAATCTTCTAATCAAATGCTTGTTGGCAGCTAAGTGGACTATTCTAAAGGCGAGTAGCAGTTGGTTTAGGCCTTAGGAACCAAATACGCTTTTTGAGTGGCTTGGGAGAGGCAAAATTGTAATATATCAGTTGGGATTGACCCCACCCAGGATAGCCTTCCATTGACCAATTTCAGGGTTGCTAACTGTGTCATCACCTATGGGGCTATATAATGTTGCTCAAAGGAGCTATATGATATTGCTCCAAGGAGTTATGTGATGTCCCAAGGGACTATATTCAGGCCTAAGGGCCATATTACAGTTCATCCACTAATGGACATCTACTTTTATGCCGTATTGGCATCACCGACCCTTCGTCAAGCCTTGTGTACCCAGGGTGCAGTTACAGTAGCCTATAGGGATCAGACACAGTTACAGTAGCCCAGCGGGATTAGAGGTGGACCTAAAAGCCAGGTAGGTTGGCTATAGAACCAGTAGAATCATAAGAACCAGGATAGGGGTATATAGATCAAACTGTACTTGCCAGGGCTTATGAGGGCCCCAGTAGGTAATTTCTGTGTTGCTTGCACTTTCCAAGCTTCTGGGGGCCAGGTTATTTTCTTGTTTGTATACTTGCTTGTTAGCTGTAGCCTATGAATGTATAGTCGCACAGTTTCAGCTCATATACGTGTAGTGTTTTACTAGATGCAGGTTACGGATAAGAAAGCTTACAGGTTTACTTCTGGCCCTTCTTGCTATTCACTTTTATGTCTTTATCAGTTTCTATTCAGTCTTATTTACTGCCTTACATATTCGGTACATATTATACTAACGCTCAACTACGGGGCGCTGCATACTTACCTGTAGATTTAGACATATAGATCACGGGGTCTCCTAGCGGCTATCCAGAGTCAGAAGATTGGCCAGCTCCTTTCATTCGGAGTTGCCAGGTCATAGAAGTTTATCTACCTTTTATTTGTATAGAATTTAGGTAGGCCAGGGCCCTGTCCCGACCAATATGTTCATTCTTAGAGGCTTGCAGACTATTGTCTTCAGTTAGATGTCCATGTTGGCCATGTGGGGCCTAGTCTAACTGGTTAATAGGCAGTGTTGTCGGCTATAGTATTTATATGACTGCCTATTTTTCATTCTTTTATAACTAGACAACATGGTGGTCTTGTTGGCCCGCATAGGATCCCCATTATTGTTATGTTGGTTGAGTTAGTTGTTTCCTTTTACAGGTGTTGCGTGGCCTTGTCAATCTGAGGCTGTATTAAGAATCAAGATATAGAAGTTTATTTTCTTGATTTTGAGTAGCAGGTAAGCATCAGAGGTGCATATGCCTAGCCAGGTCAGCCGAAATCCCAGTGCGGTATTAGATGCCAGTCATGCCACCCAAGGTAGGGCGTGACAAACTTGGTATCAGAGCAGGTCGTATCCCAGAGAATCCGCAAGACATTTCAAGTAGAGTCTTGTTTATAAATGTGTTGTGCACCACATTCTATAAACATGAGGCTACGAGGCATGGCAGTATGGTTACCCCTCCATCTTCTCAAATCATGGTATAGAGCCGAGTTGTATAGGGTTGAGTCCCTAAGATTTGATTGTTATATCTATCTAGAGTAATACTTGATGTAAGACAGACTCCAGCCAGCCACAAGTTAGCTACAACAGCAGGAGAAGGTACCTGTGAGATGCCATAGTTGGGGGACAATCAACATGAAGGCGAAAGCAGATCTCTTTTTAGTCTCCCCGGCATCCTCCCTAGGCACCAGGAACCTCATAAGGGAATACCAACATAGTCCCTAGTTCCTTTTTAGTCCTTGGAATAGGAGGTCAGGAGTAGAGTATATATGAGCTGGCTTACTTAGTAGATATCCAGAATTAGACAAGGGCGACTGTTAATGTTGGGTTACTTGAAATATGTGAAGGATTGTGCGAGGGTTGTACCTCCAGCTTTTAGAGTTTGTTAGATTTCATGCGCTAGCCATGTTATAGAATGATAGGGTCATTTCACACTTCTCAGCTTCTTCTTTTAGTACAAATAAAGCATAAGTATCGACACCATGGCGCCCTGAGTAAATGGTAAAGAAAGGCTAGATCCGTTGACTTTTGGAAAGTGTTAGAAAGTGGTTAAGACCTCTAGTGCTTAAATAAGTCACCTAGAGTCTCACGGAAGTAAATCAGGAGAGTAGGTAAGGTTTCTAGCAACTCCCAAGTACAGGTGAGAGTCCATAAGCAGTAGATCCCCAGCAATAGTAAAGCTTAGGCTAGAAATAGACTAGTTCTGCCATAGTGAGCAGACACAGTAGTGAATACTGAAAGAATAATAGCTGCGACCCCAGCTTATTGTGTCAAGGGATGGAAAGAGTATACGGTAGGAATTAGTCCGAGGGTGGGACAGGATAATATAGGTTTGTAGACTTGGCCAGTAGTATCCTTGCCCGCATGGTGCATGGGCCACGTACCCCGGTTTCAGCCTATAGAAGAGAGGGCAAGAGATGAACATCTAGCTTTGGAGGGGAAAGAACCACCTCTAGGCTGTAACGATCGGATAGAATGGGAGCCATCATTGAATGTCGAGAAATAAGCATCAGGATGACATTTAAAGGGTAGTGAGATTGTGACCTAGAATGTTGCGGTGCCACCTTTAATTGTGGAGGTAAGGGAGTGACGGTGCAGATACCATAGTCTAGTGCAGCCCAGAGACAAGGCCCAACAGGAAATCGTCGGCCTGTGAGATTGTAGGGGACAGATTCTTGAGACCTAGAGGTCGACTCTACATCCTAAATGTGGTCAAGCTTTGTCAGTAAACTGTAGCAAGGTACACCATGTTCGTTCTTCCCTCCGCCCGAGTTTGATGAAAATGCATCAGGTTATGATGGAGATCTACTGATGGTATTAGAAAGAAGAAAGAAACTGTCGAGTTGTAGCATAGAACTCCAATGGCCAGCAGGGAAAGGAAAGACCTCAAAAATCAGGCAAGCTAATTCAGGATATACCCATGCCTACATGAAAATGGAAAGTAGATAATATGAATATAACTATAGGGTTACCTCATAGCAGGTGTAAACATGACCCCGTTTGGGTCATTGTTGAAAGGATAAGGAGATCAACACATCTCTTGCTTGTCGAAATTATGATTCAGCTAAAGATTACGCTGAATTAAATACTAAAGAAATATTCCAGCTATGTGGTGTCTCAATGTCTATTAACTTCTGACAAAGTGGCACAACTCAAAGCTACGTATTGGAAAGGTTTTCAGAACAGATTGGGATGCATGTTAATTTGAGTACAACTTCTCATCCCCAAACGAATGGCCAAGCAGAGCATACAACTCAGATTCCTGGAGATGTGTTACGAATGGAAATGCATGCCCCCTATATGATGGCCTGAAGTAAGTAATTTAGGGATAACTGAACCAGGCATACTACATCAGTCAGGGGGAAAATGTTAAACTTACTAGAAGATATATGGTGGTAGCCCAGGGTCATCAGAAGCCTTGTTCTTATGTATGGTGTGGAGAGCTAAGGGTGGAAGCAATGACTGGGTATTCCTCAAGTCTCGCCTATGGAGGGCGTTATGAGAGCTGACAAGAAGGGAAAGTCTATCCCTAGATTCACTAAGCTATCTGGATCCTCCGAAGGTTCGACCAAGTGTCCTATGAGATAGAGTTGCCTTTGGGGCTAGGATCTGTTCCATCAATGTTACACGAGTGCCTAAGAGACCTTTCTCGGGTTACCCCAGTTGAGAATGCTCGAGTAACAGAAGAATTGTCCCACGAGGAGACTCCAATAGTTATACTAGATTGGCAGATCTATAGGGTCTATCTTGAGAACCAAAACTGTAGCCTAGTAGAATTGTGTGGAGGAACAAAAAGGTAGAAGAGATGGCCTGGGAAGCTGAAGACGACATGAGATCTAGATATCCTTGCCTATTCCAGACCTGGCCCAGATTGGGTAGTTGAGGTGAGATTGTAGTTTATCTATTGTGTTGTTACGTGTAATATTGCCTTTTATGATATGTAGATATGTTGCATTATGCTTGTAGTGTCCTGTGAGATACCTATGTTGGACTCTTCTGCATTTTAGGTATTCAGATAGTCCATACTACAGGGGAGAATCTGCCCAAATTTTTCTAGCATTAGTTAAAAGAGTTGAGTCTTTTAAGCCTAAAGATTACATTCGAGGATGAATGTTCCTAAGGAGGGGATGATGTTACACCCCATAAGATGTTAGCGGCTAGTGTGCATGTGCGTGGGCTTGTGGTGAGAAATGAGAGCATGATGCATCCGGGAAGAGCCTCAGAGGTAGGACTAGCAAGGACATCGTTGAATGGATTAGCAAGGTCGGCCGAGGCCAGTCCACGAGGGCCTGAGCCTGGGTGACGCTCCAGCCCTGCTTGGGCGATGGGAAGCGCGTCACGGCAGCCATCCAGCTCAAAGGGCAGTGTGATGTGACACGCCCCTTGGCGCGATGGCCTGCGTGAGGCTTCCCCTGCTACTGCCCTATTTCTATATAAGGCCCTCTATGATAATTTTGAGTCATTTTAAAACAAATCCTCGACCAAGAATAGAGAGAAAACGTAAATTTCATCGGATTTTTGTCAAACTATGCTGTCAAACTCCGTCCAAATGCAAATTCACCTTGGATAACAAGTTCTAGGTACACAGGAAGCATCTCTGTGGAGTTATTTCTTGAAAATTCGCTCGATATACTGGGACCCCGCTGAGTGAAAGTTGTCGAAATTACTCCAAATAGAGTCCTAAACTGCCACAGGCAATAGGTAAGCATTTCTCCCTTCTAAACTCTCGAAAAATTGTAGGTTTTCGGCCGAGTTAAACAAAGTTGAATTTTAGTTAGTATTATTATTGAAAGATATCATTGTTTGTCGAATTTAGTATTGAAAATAGCCCTATTCTCTCAGCGCAAGGGCTGTAGTTGAGTGGAACCGCCACTTACAGGTTGAAACTAACTAGCTAAATGAGAATCGACATTTGAGGTATGTTAAGGCTTATCCCTTCGGCAAGTTGTTCTCGTCATATAATGATACGACCTATGTTCTTGAATGGAGATAATGATTTTATATGTTGTAATTAGCTGCTGCTAGTAGATAAGATTTAGCTATTTTGGGATTAGTTGCTGTCAGTAGATTATGACTATATATATTGTGGTTAGCATCTAGAAAACATATTGAGAATATATTGCAGTATCCCTCGTCGGGGAAGAGTATGTTAAGTATGACTCACGCTAGAAGCATCATAGAAACTCCTCTGTTCTTCTGCTCACTGTATTAGTAGAATTCTGACGTTCTGCTGTCATGCCAAGGCATTAGGAGTTTATGGTTAGCTGTTGGGCCTAATTTGGTAAGTTGGATAGTATCAGGCGTGGCCGGGCGATATAACTTTCAGGTTGACGCTTGTATTGTCAGTGAAGCTCGCCTATAGGCCGTTGGCATACCTTAACGCCTCCAGGGCCAGAAATTTGGATAGGGTGGTCATACCTTAGAGTCAGCGGCACCAGGGTTGCCTAGTGAATTGAGTTACAGCTTGCCATCTAGTTAGCTACTTCCAGTGACTATTAGTTTCAGTCGAGTTAGTGCTGGTCATACAGGTCGCCAAGGAAGTCATCCCAATTGTACAAGTCTGATAGACCCGTGGGTACCATAGGGAGGGAACATTATCAGTAGTTGAATGAGGGGCCAACGCCCTAGACTATTCTTATAAGATACTCAGATACAGGTTACCGTAAGTTGCTAAGTCTAGATAAACTTACCTACGAGAGTAGGAATCACCCAGCGAAGACACACGAAATATGAACAGACCAAGTTAAGGTCTAAGGGACTAGAACCATGTTAGTACAGTATTACCTTTAGACTTAGAATTATAGTAAGTTGTCGGTGGAAGATTAATAGCTGACCGCTCAGGAGCATGTCCGATCATTAGCAGCCCTACAATTGTTCTAAGCAAAGGAATTAAGTAGTTAGTCATCTGCGACATTACAGTTCCCTTATGAGTTATCCTTGTCCTAGCATGACATTTAGAGTATCATTTAGTCTACTCTAGATCTTACCCTATTTGGTGTAGACCATTAGAGATTATGATCACTGTCAAGATCCTCTGATCAGATGTAGGCATACGGGGTGTGCTTGTTGGCAGCTATGTGGACTATTCTAGAGGCGAGTTGTGGTCGAGTTAGGACTTAGGATCCAGATACACTTTTTGAGTGGCTAGGGCGAGACATAATTGTAATATATCGGTTGGGACTGACCCCACCTAGGATAGCATTCCATTGACCAACTTCAGGGTTGCTTACTATTTCATCGCCTATGGGGCTATATGATGTTGATCAGAGGAGCTATATGATGTTTCTCCAAGGAGCTATTTGATATCCCAAGGGACTATATTCAGGACCAAGGGCCATATTACAGTCCATCCACGATGGACTTCTACTTTTATGCCATATCAGCATCACTGACCCTCCGTGAAGCCTTGTGTGCCCAGGGTGCAGTTATGGGAGCGCATCGGGCTCAGACATAGTTACAACAGTCTAGCGGGCTCGGAGGTAGACCCAGAAGCCATGTAGGTTGGCTATAGCACCAGTAGAATCATAAGAACCTGGATTGGGGTGTATAGATTGAATTATACTTGTCAGTGCTTATGGGGGCCCCGATAGGTTATTTCTGTGTTGCTTGCACATTCCAAGATTACAGGGGCCAGTTTAGGTTCTTGTTTATATACTTTCTTGATAGCTGTAGCCTATGAATGTATAGTCGCACAGTTTCGGCATATATAGATGTAGTGTTTTACTAGATTCAGGTTATGGATAATAAAGCTTATAGGTTAACTTCTGACGCTTCTTGCTATTCACTTTCAATTCTTTATCAGTTTTTATTCAGTCTTATTTACTGCCTTACATATTTGGTATATATTATACTAACGCCCAACTATGGGGCGCTGCATACTTGCCTGCAGGTTTAGACATATAATTCGCGGGGTCTCCTAGCGGCTATCCAGAGTCAGCAGATTCTCCAGCTTCTTTCATTCGGAGGTGCCAGGTCGTTCAAGGTGTAAACCGAAAAAGGATTCATAAGTAGTTGTTAATGGAGTTGAGGTTACCAAATTCTGAGGTGTCGGTATCAATTTATGCCGAATTGTTCCACATATAGGTTTATCTTCCTTTTATTTGTATAGAATTTAGGTAGGCCAGGGCCTTGTCTCGAACAATATTTTCATTCTTAGAGACTTACAGACTACTAACTTTAGTTAGATATCCGTGTTGGCCATGTGGGGCCTAGTCTAACCAGTTAGTAGGCAGCCTTGTCGGCTATAGTATTTATATGACTGCCTGTTTTTTATTCTGTTATAACTAGATAACATGGTGGTATTTTCGGCCCCTATAGGATCCCCATTATTGTTGTATTGGCTGAGTTAGCTGTTTTCTTTTACAGGTGTTACGTGGTTTTGTCGGCCCAAGGCTGTATTTACGGCCGAGATATAGCAGTTTGTTTTCTTGATTTTGAGTCGCTGGTAAGCACCAGAGGTGCATATGCCCAGCCAGGTCAGCCAAGATCCCAGTGTGGCATTAAGTGCCAGTCATGCCTCCCAAGGTAGGGCAATTCACCTTACCTAATAGGCCCAACCCATAATTTCCACATTTTCAATCACATTTCGTTTCTTCGCAATCAAATTCTAACCCTAGCTACATATTTCACCAAAATTCGATCAAGCATGTATTTATCAAGTTCATACAATCAAAATGATTCTACGAACCTCAATCAACACTAACTTAAAGGAATTCAAGCTTAATTTACAATTAGGGCAAGTTTTACTCACTTTACATGCTCAAACTCGACAAATTTGACAAGAATTGAGAAGAAAGTAGAGAACATACCTTTAGTTCGATGAAATCGAAGAAAATTCGAAGTAAACTTGTGCCTAAGTCCGTGTCACATTGGGGAAGGTGGAGTTTTTGGGTTTTTGTCGCGGAGGGGGTGAGAAATGAGGGAAAATTGAGTGAATTCGGGGTTAAAAAGGGTTAATTTCGCGCGGGTCACCGGCGACCCGGTGTGACCCGTCGCGATTAAAGCCTCAACGTATCATGGAGGGTAACGCGGAGCACCCCCTCCGTGACACAGAGCCAACGCGGAGGTATTCTGGAATTTTAAAAATTCCAGAATTAAACCTCAACGTGTCACGGAGGGTAACGCGGAGGCCCTCCTCCATGACACGGAGCCATCACGCAGGCTCACTGTTTTGCCACTTTTTATTATTTTTCTCACCTCGATTTTTCCTTTGCGATCCTTTGCATTTTTTCCCTCCGTTCAACCTGAAATTCATCTCACAACAAGAAATTGGTTAGAATTCATAGGTTTCACATAAAATACAATTTTTGTTTTTAATTTTTTTTTCTATTTTTTTCTTCTTTCTTCTTTTCTTTCTTCTACGAAATCTACTCAAGTATTACAACAATTTCACGGGTTGCCTCCCGTGCATCGCCTGGTTTATCGTCGCGACTCGACGTCATTGAAGCTTAGTCATCCTCTAGGGTGAAAGATGTCTTCTCTCGACTACCGTCCTCACTCTAGTAATGCTTACATCGCTGCCCATTGACTAAGAACGTGACACTTCGATCTTTTTGCCACGATTCCAATTTTGGGGGGTCCTTCACCGGTGGTTTTCCCACTGGCTCTCGCGAATCAACACTCTGAGCAATATTCGCTCGATTAAGCACGTTGATCACTGAGAGTTCCTCATACACGACCGGAAGCTTCATGGCCTTGTACACATCAAATACCTCCACCTTGTCATGTGCCCGCATGGTTAGCTGCCCTGCAGCTACATCAATCAGTGTTTTCCTGGTCTCCAAGAAAGGACGTCCCAAAATAAATGGGACTTCCGCATCCGGCTCAATATCCAGCACAATAAAGTCAACTGGGAAGATAAGGGAGCCCACTTGCACAAGCACGTCCTCCACAATGCCATCTGGTCTGGCCAAAGAACGATCCGCTAGTTGCAAGATCATTGTTTTCGGTCTAGGACTGCCTAGCCCCAATTTCTTGAATACCGATGTCGGCATCAAGTTAATGCTCGCTCCCAAATCACATAATCCACGAGCTCGGATATTCTGCCCGATTGTAAGTTGAATTGTGAAGCTCCTAGGGTCTTTGAGCTTTGTGGGCAACCTATTTTGTATCCGGGAAGTGCACTCCTCCGTAAGCCCCACCGTAGTGTACTCCGTCAACCTGCTTTTGTTCGCCACGATGTCCTTGATATATTTTGCGTACTTCGGCACTCCCTGCAAAACATCAAAAAGAGGTAAATTAATGTGTAACTGTTTAAGCACCTCCATGAACTTTTTGAAACATGCTTCCTCCTTGTGTTTCTTTAATCTTTGAGGGAATGAGGGTGGTGGTCTTTCTGGTTCAGCTTCCTTCTCCTTCCCCCTATCATCATTGTGTTCCCTCTCCTTCTCCAATGCTCTCGACTGCTGTGGTGGTCTTTCTGGTTCCACCTCCTTGAGTTGCAAACCACTCCTTGTTGTCACTGCATTCACTTGATTGGGGTTGGGGTCAGTGTCACTTGGAAGTCCTCCTCTCGGCCTGGTATTCTGAGCTCCAGCTAGTTGCCCAAACTGGTACTCCAATGCCTTTGTAGCTAACTGATTGTTCTTTACATCAGCTGCCAATTTCACATAGTCAGCCTGCAAATGAGCTTGATCATTTTGAACATTTCCTCGATACTGGGTGATGGTGGTGGAGGAGGTGCATTGTTGCTTCTATATTGAAACTGATAGTGCTGCTGCCCTCCTTGATTTCTCTGTGCTCCCTGACTCGAACTCTGCCCTTGATGGCTGTTACTACCCCAAGAGAAATTCGGGTGACTTCTCCAATTAGAGTTGTAGTTGTTGCCATACTGTTGGTGATTATTTCTCTGTACATTACCAACAAAGTTTACTGAATCAGGATTCGCACCACAACACTCAGCTGAGTTTTCATTACTGCCACACACTTCACACCAAATCTGCTGCACTACATTCACTGGGGCTTGAGAACGATTCATGCTCATATTGCTGAAGTGGGTATTGAGTTGATTCTGTAACGCAGCTATCTGTGAAGCGATAGCTGTAAAACCATCCACTTCCAAGACTCCTGCCGCTTTCCTTGTTCCTCCTCTAGAAGAGTCCGCATTCCACTCTGGATTTCCCTGCGAAATACGGTTCAACAAAGTATACAGCTCCTCATAAGTTTTTTCTAATGCTTGTCCCCCAGCTGCTGAGTCTAGCAAGATTTTTGTGTGGGGTTCCAAACCCTCTATGAAAGTATGCACCAGCACATCATTGGATTGGTGATGATGAGGACAATCCCGCAACATAGATTTGAATCTTTCCCAAGCTTGATACAGATTCTCTCCCTCTCTCTATTTAAAACTTAGAATTTGACTTCTAAGTCTTGCTGTTTTACCAGATGGAAAGAACCGTATCAAGAATTTCTTTGCAAGATCATCCCAAGTAGTGATGGAATTAGGTGGCTCAGCTTTCAGCCATCTCTTTGCTTCTCCCAAAAGTGAAAATGGGAACAATGTAAGCCTGACATAATCGTGTGACACTCCAGCGGGGATGTAAGTGTCACTTATCTCCAAAAAATTTTGGAGATGTTGTTGTGGATCCTCGTGAGGGAGACTTGTGAATTGCCCGCTGGTGTGCAGCAATTGCACCATATTCTGTTTAAGCTCAAACCTCCCTCCTGGCTCAGGTTTGCGAATGCTAGATGTAACGTTGTTAGCATGTGGGATTGCCACTTCGCGAACCGGTCTATCTGCCATTTCTTCGGGCACTAACACTGCCCTTACAATGGGTGGATTCTGTTGTTGCTCCAAGATTGTCTGTCTGAGCAACTGCAGCTTTCTCTCTAGATCTTCTCTCCTTTGAATCCACCAGCTCCTTGTCCCTTTGCAGTGTTCAACAGAATTCAATATCTGCAAAAGACAAGCTAAGACCAAATTGTCAACACTAATAAGAAATCATAAACTAACACTTAAGACAACAATTTTACCAATTTCCAGTCCTTGGCAACAGCGCCAAAAACTTTTTCGGTGTTTTTCACAACTACACGCAAGTGCACGTGGTCGAACAAGTAGTAAAATGGCTAAAGTAAGCCAAGTATCGATCCCACAGGGACTGGACCAAGGTAATAATCGAATTAAGTGTTAATAAACTCTAACTTTAATAATGCAGACAACAGTTTCAAAAAGATCTTGGGAGTTTGTTTCCTAATTTATACTAATCTAAAACAAATGTACAATTTTAGTCTGAACTATAGTAATGAGCATGCTGAGGCTGAAACAAACATGCAGGGAAGCAATTTATTGATACAAATTGGTTAATCTTTCCTTCGGTTGCTAGTCAAGAATTATTGCCTATGGATTAAAATTCTCGTATTTTAACCCAACTTAAGAATCATGAACCTTCCACCTACATTTCTGTGATAAGAAGAAATTCATGTTCTAGCCATACAAAACCGATTCCTTAATTGACTAATACGACTTTCAGATATATTTCTATTCTGAAGGTAAATCAATTCTCAATTTTCCCAAACCAAGAAGAGATCATATCCTATTAATTCACAACTTTCCAATTTCTTTCTCTTTCGAGCGCAAACCGGATTTTTTAGATATACATTAATATTGGCCACACATTAATGCAGTAAGAACAAGAATTAATAGAACAACCATGGAAGAAAAGATGAAAAACCAAGATGATCAATAATTACATTCCACTACAAATGTTCTTAACCTCAGCAAGAAGTGAATTTAGCCACTCATTTGTGGATTAAACATCGTTAAATGAGTGTAAATCATACAAATAATTGAAATAAGGAAGAAAAAGATAGAGAAGAACCCTAAGAATTACGTCCCCTCAACTGCCTGTAACCCACGTTCTTGCTCAACCAAGTCATAATTATTAAAAATAAACCTAAGTGTGCTATTTATACTAGTGGGAATTTTTTCCGGAATAACAAGCAACGTGTCACGGAGTGCAGAGCACTGCCTCCGTGACATGCCACAAACGCGGACCCTCACTGGAATCCGGTCCTCCAGGTAATTATGCCCAACGTGCCACGACATGCAACGCTGGGCTTGGCCAACGTGCCACGGCCCCGACGCAGACCTTCACTGGAACTTGGCCTATTTTTATCATCTGGGGCAGAATGCATCCGCGATGGTAGCATGACACGGCTCCATCACGGAGCCCCTTAATTTGTTGCACAACTTGGGCCTTTTCCACTGCTCGCTTTCGAGTCTATTCCCGATTTCTCCCAACATGCATCTTAGCTTCCTAAAATTCCATTTTTCCTGCAAAACAACACTAATCATGTTGGTTAGTATAAATTGACATTTTAACTGCAAATCACATGAGAATGTACAATTATCAATGGATAAACAAGACGAAATGAAGCATTTAACTATCACTTCGGCATATAATTCTGCCCAAGATCAGAAGCCATCGCTGAATGTCGAGAAATAAGCATTAGACTGACATTTAAAGGGTAGTGAGATTGTTACCTAGAATGTTGCAGTGCCACCTTTAGTTGTGGAGGTAAGGGAGTGATGGTACGAATACCCTAGTTTAATGCAGCCCAGGGACAAGTCCGAACAGGGAGTCGTCGACCTGTGAGATAGTAGGGGATAGAGTCTTGAGAACCAGAGGTCGACTCTGCATCCTAAATGTGGCCAGGCTTCATCAGTATACTGTAGCATGGTACACCATGTTCGTTATTCCCTCCGCCCGGGTTTGATGAAAACGCATTAGGTTATGAAGGAGATCTACTGATGGTATTAGGAAGAAGAAAGAAACTGTCGAGTTGTAGCATAGAACTCCAATCGCTAACAGGGAAAGGCAAGACCTCAGAAACTGGGCAGGCTAATTCAACACATCTCTTACAGGTCGGAATTATGATTCAGCTAAAGATTACGCTAAATTAAATACTAAAGAAATATTCCAGCTATGTGGTGTCTTAGTGTCTATTAACTTCTGAAAAGGGGCATAACTCACAGCTATGTTTTGAAAAGGTTTTCAGAACATATTGGGATGCATGTTAATTTGTGTGCGACTTCTCGTCCCCAAACGAATGGCCAAGCAGAGAACACAACTCAGATGCCCGGAGATGTGTTACGGGTGGAAATGTATGCCCCTTATGTGATGTCCTGAAGTAGATAAGTTAGGGATAACTAAACTAGGCATACTACATCAGTCAGGGGAAAACGTTAAACTCACTAGAAGATATGTGCTGGCAGCCCAGGGTTGTCAGAAGCCTTGTTCTAATGTATGGCGTGGAGAGTTAAGGGCGGAAGCAACGACTAGGTATTCGTCAAGTCTCGCCTATGGAGGGTGTTATGAAAGCTGACAAGAAGGGCAAGTCTAGCCCTAGATTCACTAAGCTATACCGGATCCTCCGGAAGATCGGCAAAGTTACCTATGAGATAGAGTTGCCTTCGGGGCTAGGATCTGTTCATTAATGTTACATGAGTGCCTAAGACACCTTTCTCGGGTTACCCCAGTTGAGGATGCTCGGGTCACAGAAGAACTGTCCCACGAGGAGACTCCAATAGTTATACTAGATTGGCAGATCCATAGGGGCTAACCTGAGAACCAACGCTGTAGCCTAGTAGAATTGTGTGGAGGAACAAAAAGATAGAAGAGATGACCTGGGAATCTACTAGTACTAGTTGTCGCTAAATCTACTGGAGGACCCAAAAGTTTGAGGGTCCGAGAGTTTCCTGCCCGAAGTCCTCCGCAATTCATGTGGACAGACCGTGGAGAGGATTCTCAAGACTTTCTGGACCAGTCATAGAGAATATTTAGGGTGATGCATGCTACGCCCACATAGTCAGTCGAGTTGGCAGTATTTTGGCTACGAGACATAGTAGTGTGGTGGTACAAGAGTTGGAAAAGGTCTCGAGGCAGAGACGTACCCCTTCCAACTTGGTCCAATTTTTCAGAGGCTTTCATAGATCACTATTTTCTGCTAGAAATCCGATAGACCCGGGTGGATAAGTTCCTACACCTGGAACAGGGTACGATGATCATTCGAGAGTATATAATGAGGTTTGACTCTTTGGCCAGATATGCTGTCATGACTCGAACGGAGGCCTGGGTCGCAACACGGGACAAGGAGCCCTGAGAGACCCCAAGTTGACCCATGGCATAAGCATACATCTAACTCAATCAATGAAACTGAATAATCAACAATATAATCATAGAGGAAGTCTAAACTTAAACATAACATCAGAATACGCAATCCGAAGTTGATTACGTACATATGTATGAAAAGCCTCTAAACATGACGAGTTGTTGGGACAAGACACCAAACTAACTCAACAAGCTGAAACTGAAAAATACATAAGGAAATCTGAGTAGTCTAGTCCTTGCTAGATAACGACTCACCAACAACAAAGGTGTTAACTTTGAAGTCGAACTATGAGCGGGGATGAACTTGAAAGACGGGTCCTATATCATGAAACGATACAGCAAAGAGTGTGCGGTCAGTACATGAGATGTACCGAGTATGCAGGATAAGTAAAATTGCTAAAGTAAGTAAAATTAGTTGAAGACATGTATAACATAAAACATAAACATTAAGAATCTGAGAGTAGGGCTTGTATGCATTCTTTATGAAATCATGATCTCATCATAACATAATATATCATCATAACTGAATTGATCGAATCAAAGCGGAAATCTGATATTTATAAGTAAAATTGAACATTGAGTCGAACTTTCTTTAGAACATGCTTACATATGTAAATCTCATGAGTAATTAAAATGCATAACTGAAATCATGAGGAACAATGGGAGACTTGTCTTTTAACCGACATACCACGATAAATCTTATGTGGTCCCAACTATCACACTCAAGTGGGTAGAGCCGTCCAAAGACTTTCCAGGGTCAGGGACGATACAATGATATCGATATCAAGCTCATGGGCCAATACGACTGGGGATAGCTCACAAGGGAGGTCCCAAAGTCATAATGTATAAACCTACATTGGCACGTAATTCTGAGGCATAGGGTGATCGACCCTTAGCCTGCTAGGTGCTAGACATTACTACCAAAAACATGCATATGCTCTACATTATTTTTTAACGAAGCTCAATATCGTCTATTGACGAAGCTCATAAATCAAATACATCTCAAAGCAGAAACCATGCAAGAAAATCTTTAACTTAAAACATACCACAAGCTGAAAATATAAGAGGGAGTCTTCGCTCCAAAACCATGTGGTAAGCTTAATTCGGGAAATCATCAATCATACTTAAACATGTGGGTGTTTTCCAAAGCTTTATCGTACTTTGAAATACTCAATTCATATCGAAAACATGATTATAAATATGGGTATCTTGAAAACATGATTTTCATCGTAATTTCTCATCATCATCATACATTCATCACAAATCTCATCTTTCATGAACTTCTCATTAATGGGCTTTTTAATTCATAAAGCTAGAAACATGATTTTTAATTGACAACATTATAAAACTCGCCCATGCTTCATAATTCAGTGGTAGAAAACATAGTTAAATCATACCGATGTAAAGCATTAGGAACTTCATGCATTGGGTTAAAACCCCATAGATCAGACATAGAACATTCATGATTTAGAGAGGGATTGGGCATGGGTGTGAAAGGAATCACCCATTCTTAACCCTACATACCTGTGGGTAGCTGATTCTTACACTTCTTTAGTAGCCCAAGAAGAAATTGAAGGGAAATTGATGAATTCTAGGCTTGATCACTCTCCCTTTTCTTCTACCTTGCATGCATGAAGGAATGAGGCCTGAAATGAACTTAACCTCTTTAAAAGTCACTATTCATAACTCAGAACGACGTAATTTATGCCTTAGGACCTCAGGAATTACGAAATAACCCTTACTAAATTCGCAAAAAATAACTGTCAGGTGGTATCAACGAGGGACTAACGATATGTCATCAAGGGTCACGACTCGTGGCTTAGCTCGTGAAGACTGCTTCTCAATCTGTTGGGCTCATGATAGACGACTTAACGACTAGTGACCTGGTGACTACGACTCGTGGTTACCATCCGTGATGTACAAAAAAATTATTCCATGCTTCTCACGACCCTCTCCATGATTCGTGGTGACTGATCACGAATCATGGGGTCCTCCTGTCAAGTAAACTGCCCCTATTCCTTCACTATTCTTACTCTCCCACCCCACGACTGACCTAATGAGTCGTGGGGACTGACCACGACCCCTGGTCATGTCCGCGGGATTTCATTTTCTCAAATTTCAAGTTCATTCCCTAGGCATCCCCACGAGTCACATCACAACTCGTGGGCTTCTGTCACGGGTCACCTCATGACCCGTCCTGATGCCTGGAGCCAAATTTCAACTTTCTTCCATTTCAGACTCCCGGGTCTGATCTTTGGGCTTTTGGGGTATAACAATATCTCCCCCATGGGAACATTCGTCCCCGAATGTTGGAAAACATACAAAAAAGCAAAGAAACGCAATCATTATACTCAAATACTGATCATTCAAATCGAAAATTGACGGTATGACTATCTCCGATTCAAACTACATAGCTGAATTAAATTCACAAATCATACGTACATCCACATACATAAAAGAAGCTTGAGCACATGAACTGAACATGAAAAATAAATTGAGTTTTAGGTCAAAACTGATACCTCAAGCTGGAACTGAGCCGGTAGAGAATAAAGGTGGGTATCTAGCCATCGTATCCACTTCATCTTCCAACGTAGCTCCATCAACATGCTGATTCCTCCATAATACTTTAAATGAAGATACTTCCTTATTCCTTAGCCTTCGAACCTGATGATCCAGTATTTCTACCAGAACCTTCTCATAATTGAGGTTGTCTTTCACACCAACACTGTCCACCGGGACAACTAGAGCTAGATCACCCAAACACTTCTTCAAGAGTGACACATGGAATACAGGATGCACATAAGCTAATTCTGAAGGCAACTCCAACTCGTAGGATACCTTGCCAACACGTCTCATGATCCGATATAGGCCGACATAGCGGGGATAAGTTTCCCCCTCTTTTCGAACCTCATCACTCCCTTCATGGGAGACACCTTCAGAAATACCCACTCATCGACCTCAAATTCTAATTCTCTCCTTCTCAAGTTGGCATAGGACTTTTGGCGACTCTAGGCAGTTTTCAACCTATCCCTTATCAACTGAACCTTCTCCATATCCTCGTGAAATCTGGTCCTATCATCACCACTTCGCCAACCTCAAACCATCCAATGGGCGACCTACACCTCCGCCCATAGAGAGCCTCGAACGGTGCTATTTGGATACTGGAATGATAGCTATTGTTGTATGCAAATTCGATAAGTGGAAAATGCTCATCCCATCTACCTTTGAATTCAATCACGCACACTCGCAACATGTCCTTGAGGGTATGAATTGTCCACTCTGCTTGACCATCCATTTGCAGGTGAAACACTGTGCTGAGTTTAACCTGTGTACCAAGCCCTTTTTTAAATGACTTCCAAAATTGAGAGGTGAATTGAGTACCTCTATTTTAAATGATAGATAAGGGAACTCCATGCAATCGAACTATCTCTCGGATATACATTTTGGCATAATCCTCTGCTGAATTCATGGTTTTGACAGGTAGAAAATGAGCGGCCTTGGTCAACCTGTCTACCCACAACCCATATGGAGTCATATTACCGGCGAGTGCGAGGCAAGCCTGTGATGAAGTCCATATTGATTTCTTCCCACTTCCAAGTAGGAATGCTAATATCTTAAAGCACACCTCTAAGTCTTTGATGCTCAACCTTTACTTGCTGACAGTTCAGACACTTAGCTACGAAATCTGCGATATCCTTCTTCATGTCGTTCCACCAATAGATTCTTTGTAAGTCACGGCCACGGTACATCTTGGTGGCACTCGGATGGATAGAATACCTGGATCCATGAGCGTCATGCAACATTCGACTACTCAAATCAACAACATCTGGAACACATAGGCGACCCTGGTACCGAAGCACACCATCTCCCCCTCTGGAGAAGACCTCTACCTTCTGATTCTGAACAACTTCCATTAACTTTACCAAAATCGGGTCCTCCTCTTGTCTAACTTTTACATCAGTCACCAAGGACTATTCTGACCCATTCTGAACCACAACACCGCCAACAGTCGAGTCAACCAACCTAACTCCTAACCTTGTGAGTCGATGCACATCCTTCACCAACTCCTTCTTCCTCTCATCCACATGGGACACACTCTCCATAGAGAGCCTACTAAGTGTGTCCGCTACTACGTTAGCCTTTCCCGGATGGTATAGCACACTCATATCATAGTCCTTGAGTAGCTCCAACCACCTCCTTTGCCGAAGATTGAGGTCCTTCTGAGTGATCACATATTGTAAGCTCTTATGGTCCATAAATACATACACATAGACCCTATACAAGTAATGTCTCCAAACCTTCAAAGAGAATACCACTGTGGCCAATTCAAGATCATGGGTCGAGTAGTTCTTCTCATGAACCTTTAGCTGTCTGGAGGCATAGGCTATAACCTTCCCATGCTGCATCAACACACACCTGAGTCCGATCCTTGAAGCATCACAATACACCACAAACTCATCGGTACCCTTCGGTAGAGTCAACACCGGTGCTAAAGTAACTCGAGTCTTCAACTCTTGGAAGCTCTTCTCACAAGCCTCCGACCATTAGAACTTCACCTTCTTCTAAGTCAATTTGATCAAAGTGATGCAGTAGATGAGAAACCCTCAAAAAATCCCCAATAGTAGCCAGCTAAAGCCAAGAAGCTCTGAATATCTGAAGGATTCATCGGTCCAGGCCAATTCTTCACCGCCTCTATTTTCTAAGAGTCCACAGTTATGACTTCGATTGATACCACATGGCCCAAAAATGCTATAGAGTTCAACCAAAAATCACACTTGCTGAATTTGGCATATAATTGACGATCCTTGAGAGTTTGAAGCACTATTCTCAAATGAGCGACATGTTACTCCGCGCTCCTAGAGTATATCAGGATGTCATCAATAAACACAATCATGAACATATCCAAGTATGGCTTGAAAACCCTGTTCGTCAAGTCCATAAAATCTGTAGGAGCATTCGTTAGTCCAAAAGACATAACTACAAACTCATAATGGCCATACCACGTCCTGAAGGTTGTCTTCGGAATATCACACTCCTGAACTCTGAGCTGATGGTACCCGGACTTGAGATCTATCTTTGAGAAACACTTGGCACCCTGAAGATGATCAAATAAATCATCAATACTGTGTAGAGGATACCTGTTCTTGATGGTGACTTTGTTCAATTGCTGATAATCAATGCACATTCGAAGAGAACCATCTTTCTTTCTAGCAAAGAGAACTGGTGCACCCCATGGGGACTTGCTCGGTCTAATGAAACTCTTATCTAGCAGGTCCTTCAATTGTTCCTTCAACTCCTTTAGCTCAGCTGGAGCCATTTTGTAGTGAGGAATAAATATAGGCTGTGTGTCGGGAAGAAGGTCAATACCAAAATAAATCTCCCACTCAGGAGGGATTTCTGGTAAATCATCTGGAAAGGCCTCTGGACACTCACGTACTACTGGAACTGACTGGATAGTCGGGGTCCCAGACTCAAAATCCTTAACCCTAACTAGATGGTACACACAACCTTTAGAAATTATCTTTCTGGCCTTTAGGTAGGAAATGAAGCGACCTACAGATACAACTGAACTTCCCTTCCATTCTAGGATAGGCTGACCCAGAAATCTGAACTCTACTACTGGGTTCTACAATTAACTGCATAACATGCAAATAGACAATCCATGCTAAGGATAGCATCAAAATTGGTCATGGATAACTCTATCAAATCTGCTGAGGTGATTTTCTGAAGGACTGAGACCGGGCAACCTCTATACACCCGTCTAGTTATAACTGAGTCACCTACTAGAGTAGAAATTGAGAAGGGTTTTGACAAGACTTCGGGACTGACTTCGAAGCTACTGGCCACATAAGGTGTCAGAGAAGACAAGGTAGCCCCTGGGTCTAACAAAGCATAACATCAAGATGGAAAACTCGTAACATACCAGTGACCACATCCGGGGAGATCTCTTGCTCCTGGCGGGATGCTAAGTGATCTTGGGCAAAATGGAATGCCCAAGGGATACTTCACAACTTAGTTTTGTCTTGTTTAGCTACTTATTTAAGCACATTCTCATGTGATTTTATGTAAATTTAGATATGTACTAACCAACATGATTAGTCCTTGTTTTGTAGGTAAAAAATGCATTTGAGGGACTAAATAATGATGGGTGAAGTGTAAGGAATGGAATTGGAAGCAAATTGCAAAAGTCGGCAAGGAAGCATACCATGGCAAGGCTGGCCGCGCCAGGCAGCTTGCCACGCTGTGCGTGTGCCACGCTGTGCGTGTGCCACGCCAATGCCATGTGCGAAGAAGGCAGCAACTTTAGGGTGCCTATGCACCAGCGCCGTTCCACGCTGGGCACTACAGCGCGCCAAGGCCATGTCACGCAGGCCATCGCGCAGCACATGCGCCGTGCCACGTTGGCCATCGCGCCATGCCTCGGCCGAATGTCATTCTAAGGCGATTTCCAGTGTGCATTCGCGTTACCTCCGTGTCACGGAGGCAAATTGGCACGTCCACCTCCATGCCACAGAGCCATTCCATGACAAGCAAAAATTGGCACATTCCCTATTTACTATAAATTAAACCCTTAGCTCCTAAAAACATTTTGTCACGATTTATTTCTGAAAAACTGCCAAGGAGTGAAGGGAGAAGTGGGAGAACTCACCTAGGGTTCTTCAATTTCATCTTCTCTTCTACCAATTCTTGTAAGTATGTTACTTTAATTATGTTTTCTTGTAATTATATGATTTTGAGTGGCTAGAACCCTTCCTCTAGGGTTGAAACCACTTGGTATGATTGTGAATACATGATTTTGTTTTGGTTTTAATTTATTAATTGTTGTTTTGTCTTACATTCTTCATTATGGTTGTTTTTATGATTGATCACCATGAAAACACACACGTTACACCTAGATTTAAGCTTGAGAAAGTAAACCTAGGCAAGAACAAAAAATGTAGGGAGCAAGTTTGTATCTTATGATATAATTCGCGGTTAGGATAAGAAATTATACCTAATTTGCCTTTCTTGGTTACTAAAACGGGATGAGCTAGAAACCAACTTAGAATTATCACATCACCACTCGTAGAAATAGTTGTGAAGCTAAGTTGAGTTAAATGGTTAGAGGTACGAAAGTCCCTAATCAAGAGCATAAACCCTGCAAACCACATCCACGTAATTGAATTACCCACGAACTAGAATGTGACATCCCCGCTCAATGATGTAGTTGTTAGGCTAGTTTGTCGTGTTTAGAGGCTCGAAAGACCATGAACATGCAATTGTAATTATGTGAGACAACAATTGATAATTCCATACTTAAATCATTACAAAGTGTAGTATCGCATGATTATCCAGCGTTAACTCTAGTTGCTCCTTGAATGTTTCAGAATATTTCGATGACCACCCCTAGACTTAATTAAACTTCATCTAAAAAGTCTAAATCAACACTTGTGAAAGTTAATATCACACTTGAACTTGATAATTAGCTGAATTAGTCCAGTCCCTGTGGGTTCAACATCCAACTCTTAAAAAGGGCCACTGTATTACTTGTAAGACCACGTACACTTGCGTGTGTGCTCGGGCATTTGTCAACAAGTTTTTGGTGCCGCTGCTACGCAGTCTCAACAAGTTTTTAGCGCCGTTGCCGGGGACTCGATGAAGTTTAGTAAATTTTTCTATTTTTGTGTGATTTTTAATTTCCTGAAGTGTTGAGAAACTTGGTCTTAGTCTGACTTATTGCAGGTGACAAGTTGTCTTGCCGAGCTGGCTAGGAAAAGAGAGCTTGTGGAACCATTGCTTGAACCAGAACGTCAAATTCATTTGCGAAGGAGAGTAGCTCTTGAGCAAAAGATGAAAAGACTTCAAGAAAAGGTACAACAACAACCACCCACAGGACAAGCACAATTGTCACCGAAAGCAATGGCAGCCAGACCAGTTCGCGAAGTGGCAATCCCACAAGCGACAAATGTTAACTCTAGTATCCATAAATCGAAACCTGGAGGGAACTTTGAATTGAAACAGAATATGGTGCAGCTGTTACATTCTAGTGGTCAATTCACTGGGATGGCTTATGAGGACCCGCAACAGCACCTACAGAGCTTTTTAGAGATAGTGACACTTTCGTCCCCACCGAAATGTGCACAGATTATGTCCGACTTACCCTCTTCCCATTTTCATTGTTGGGAGAGGCAAAAAGGTGGTTGAAAGCTGAGCCACCAAACTCCATAACCTCTTGGGATGATTTGGTGAAGAAGTTCTTGATCAGATTCTTTCTTTCTTTCAGGCAAGACTGCAAAATTGAGAAGTGAAACACTGAGTTTCAAGCAGAGGCCTGATGAGAACTTATATTTGGCTTGGCAAAGATTCAAGTCATTATTGAGAGACTGTCCCCATCATCAGCAATCCAATGAACTGTTGACCCATACCTTTGTAGAAAGTCTAGACCTACACACAAAAATTTTGCTAGACTCTGTATCGGGTGGGCAAGCCTTAGAGAAGACTTATGATTAGTTATACACGCTGTTGAATAGAATTGCATAGGGAAATCTAGAGTGGCACAGCGAGTCATCGACAGGGGCAGGAAAGAGAGCAGGGTTGATAGAAGTAGATGGTATGAATGCCTTGGCGGCACAGCTAGCTTCATTCCAGCATCAGATTATGACTCAGTTCAATAAATTGAGTATGAACCAACAGCTGGGTCAGGTAAATGCAGTTCAGCAAGCTCAGAGTTGGTATGAAATTTGCGGAAACAATGGGCACAATGCAGAATCTTGTGGAGCCAATCCGGAATTAGTCAATTTTGTTAGGAATGCGCAGAGGAACACTCAGAATTTTGGAAACAACTACAACAAAAATTGGTAGAGCCACCCAAATTTTTCTTGGGGTGGAAATCAAAAGCAAAGTTATCAGCAACCTCAACAGCAGCAGTATCAGAAGAATAGGTAGAATGATGGCCATTTGAGCAGCAACATTGAGGAAACATTGCAGAAAATCATGGAGACCCAGACTCAATTAGCAGAAAATCAGGCAAGGATGGCATCAGACTTGAAGAATCAGCAGTTGGCCACACGCAATCTAGAAAAGCAGATGGTTCAGATAGCAGCTTCTCAAAACATGAGACCGTAGGGAGGACTACCAAGTGACACAGATCCTAACTCCCGTCAGGTCAACACCATTAGTCTGAGGAGCAGCAAACAATTAGCTGATGCAGTGCCAAAAGAGAAAAGAAATGAGGTGCAGTCGGATTTGGCTAGACAAGGATCATCCACTGACAAGGGAGAGAATCGGAGTGCTGTGCAACAAAATGCATATAATCTTCATTGCAGCCAGCACAAAGACCACCACCACCATTCCCTCAGAGATTCATAAAGATCAAGGAGGAGGAATGCTTCAAAAAGTTCTTTGAGATTTTCAAAGAACTTCACATAAATTTGCCTCTTATTAATGTTTTGCAGGGAATGCCCAAGTATGCTTAATACTTGAAGGATGTGATGTCTAACAAAGTGAGATTAGTGGATGTCCAACAGTAGCACTGACGGAGGAGTGCAGTCATAGGGTATTGAGAAGATTCCTAAGAAGCTCAAAGACCCAGGGAGTTTTACCCTCCCCATACAAATTGGTAAAGCTCAGGTGATACGAGCTTTGTGTGATTTAGGGGCAGCAGTTAATATAATGCCCTATCTTTATTTAACACCCTGGGATTGGGAAAATCGCGACCAACAAGGTTGATGCTGCAGCTGGCGGATAAGTCGCGAGTGGCACCAGATGGAATCATAGAGGACCTTCTAATCAAAGTAGGTAAGTTTATTATAACTGCTGATTTTATTATCTTATATTTTCATGTGGATAACCAGGTACGCTTAATCTTGGGACGGCCATTGTTGGCCACCGAAGGAACGGTAATTGAATAAAGAGCAGGGACCCTGAAAATGAGGGTTGAGGATGAAGAAGAACTCTTTCGAGTTTACCAAGAGATTAACCCACCCACTCACTACAGAAACCTTTGTAAGGTTAGTGTGTTGTCAGAGGATGAGTGTGGGGTGGTTGATTCCATAGTTCCACTGCCAAAGGTAATGATAAGTGTTCAGCCCGAGTCTGATAAAGGGATTTAGTTGGATAAGAAGTTGGAGGAAGAGAGGAACAGAGTGGAGGCTGTTTCCTCTAAAAATCAAAAGAAAAGAAGATAGTTCTTGAAAGGGAACCCAGGTATGAGGATGTCCTGAAAAGGATAGTCCACATCATGCTGCGACATAAAACAAGACACTGCTTGGGAGGCAACCCAAGGGTACCGCAGGTATAATTTGTGATTTTTATTTATGTGGTTTTGTTTATTTTCAATTTGTGTTGTCTTTGGTGGATATTTAAGCACAGATGGAGGGGAAATTTGAGTACCCATGGAGGAGGAAGCTAACAAGCGTGGAAGTGAAAAAGTGTGGGGTCGAATACCCACTTGTGCAAAAATGAAGAAAAACATGCTGTTAGCTAGGCATAGAGGGCCAGGGAGTATTTCTCACCCTTTTGAATTTTAATTAGATGCTTTGGGGACATAGCATGATTCAAGTGTGGGGTGAGGGAAATTTCAAAAATTTTGTGCTTAATGATTTTGGTGAATGTAGTGCTTGATACATATTGGAAAATTTTCTTGAGTTGAGCATGACTTCACCACACGCTGGTTTTTCTTTTTGGTTCTTTTCCGACGGGGGGTCTTTGAACCGAAGAATAAAAATTTTTTTGTCCGTATATAATGTTTTTAGTCATAGTTAGAGACTATTCCGGACGATGGATGGATGACGACCGTCTTGAGAAAAAATTAGTCAATAGGTTTGGTTTTTGAACCCGTAGCTAATTGATGGATTGATGTTCTTGTTATGTGCTATGCATGATTGTATGATACAAGTGTGGTTAGTGTTGAAACATGTAATAAGTATATAACTTTGTTTGAGACACTTAGGCTCTTGAATTTGACTCGATGTGAGTGAAGCTTAATTCTGAAGTCTTGTGATTGGCTGAGTAAGAGTTTGCTGAATGTGTCTTGAATTGAGCATGTGCTGTGAGTATAAGTTTTTCAAATATTCTGTGCTATTGTGGAATGTACAGAACTTGTCTGGTGTGTATATAAAACGAAATGAAGGATATGGATTGTAGGAGATGATTTAGGCATTTCTTTGAATGAACCTAATTTTTATCCCTCACTTTACCTACCTTGAATGTTGAATCACAGTGAGCCCCATTGAGCCTTAAGCCTATTCTTCGATAGCTACAATATAAGCTTAATCCTTTTTCTTTCATTAGCCTTGAATTTGATCCAAAACTCCTAAGCACTAAAGTGAAAAACAATCCAAAAGAGTGAAGGAGTGAGAATCATGAAACAGAAGGAAAAGTAGCAGTTGTAAAAGTTGAGAAAGGTCAAGGGTGCACTTGTTTGAAAATGCTAGAGTATTGGTAGGGAGTAAGAAATAAATGAATGAAAAATTTGCTCAAGTACCCCTTACTAATAAGCTGAGTGTGCTTAAAGAAATGGGGACAAGAAGAGAAAATTCAAGAGTGAAAAGAATGAGGAGGAAGTAAGAAAAGAGATGTCCTTAATGAAGGTTGAAGTTATTAGAAGCGCTTGGGGAAGATAGCCACTGTTATTATCCATAATATTACCTACCCGTCCCTTGGCTTACATTACAACCTGATAAGTCCTACTTGATCTTACGTTCAAACATCCTTAAATTAGTGGAGTAAAATACTAAGGGCAAACTTATGGGTCACTACATGATGCATGCGAATTCCTTGAGAGAGCGAGCATAATTCTATTCATATACCCATACATGTTGTGATTTGAAAATTTGTGAGTAAAAATGGGTAACTCTCTTGTTGTGAGGTCACATGTTTAATGAAAGATAACATTCATGTTGGATTTCTTGATCGGTTGATTTGCACGAGTTTGTAATATTGAGAGTTGATTCTTGAGGTTAGGAAGTCTTATCATAGGTATATATCATTTTAATGATTAAATCGTGCATGCTCTATTTTGAACTTGTTATCTCAAATAATCATTATAGCTTGTAGCTTGAATTATCTTATTAAATTAACTATGTGTGAGTCTTCATTTACATGAGATGTAAAAGGGTTGTTCGAGGACGAACAAGGCTTTAAGTGTGGGGTGATTGATCTTGGGCAAAATGGCATGCCCAAGGGATACTTTACAACTTAGTTTTGTCTTGTTTAGCTACTTATTTATACACATTCTCATGTGATTTTATGTAAATTTGGATATGTACTAACCAACATGATTAGTCCTTGTTTTGTAGGTAAAAAATGCATTTGAGGAACTAAATAATGATGGGTGAATTGGAAGGAATGGAATTGGAAGCAAATTGGAAAGGTCGGCAAGGAAGCATACCATGGTAAGGCTTGCCGCGCCAGACAGCGTGCCACGCTGTGCGTGTGCCGCGCCCAGCTCCGTGCCACGCCAATTCCATGTGCGAAGAAGGAAGAAACTTCAGGGCGCCAGCGCTGTGCTACGCTGGGCACTGTAGCGCGTAAAGGCTGTGTCACGCAGGCCATCGCGCAGCACATGCGCCGTGCCACATTGGCCATCACACCATGCCTCGGCCAAATGTCATTCTAAGGCAATTTCCAGTGTGCATTCGCATTACCTCCATGTCACGGAGGCAAATTGGCGTGTCCACCTCCGTGCCACAGAGCCATCCGCGACAGGTAAAAATTGGCACATTCCCTATTTGCTATAAATTAAACCCTTAGCTCCTAAAAACATTTTGTCACGATTAATTTCTGAAAAACTGCCAAGGAGTGAAGGGAGAAGTGGGAGAACTCACCTAGGGTTTGTCAATTTCATCTTCTCTTCTACCAGTTCTTGTAAGTATGTTACTTTAATTATGTTTTCTTGTAATTATACGAACTTGAGTGGCTAGAACCCTTCCTATAGGGTTGAAACCACTTGGTATGATTGGGAATACATGATTTTGTTTTAGTTTTAAGTTATTAATTGTTTTTTTGTCTTACATTCTTAATTATGGTTGTTTTTGTGATTGATCACCATGAAAACACACACGTTACACCTAGATTAAAGCTTGTGAATGTAAACCTAGGCAAGAACAAAGAATGTAGGGAGCAAGTTTGTATGTTACGATATAATTCGCGGTTAGGATAAGAAATTATACCTCATTTGCCTTGCTTGGTTACTAAAACGGGATGATCTAGACACCAACTTAGAATTACCACATCACCACACGTAGAAGTAGTTGTGAAGCTAAGTTGAAATAAATGATTAGAGGTACGAAAGTCCCTAATCAAGAGCATAAACCCCGCAAACCACATCCATGTAATTGAATTCCCCACAAACTAGAATGTCATATCCCCGCTCAACGATGCAGTTGTGAGGCTAGTTTGTCGTGTTTAGAGGCTCGAAAGACCATGAACATGCAATTGTAATTATGTGAGACGACAATTGATAATTCCATACTTAAATCATTACAAAGCGTAGTATCGCATGATTATCCGGCGTTAACTCTAGTTGCTCCTTTAATGTTTTCAGAATATTTCGATGACCACCCCTAGACTTAATTAAACTTTATCAAAAAAGTCTAAATCAACACTTGTGAAAGTTAATATCACACTTGAACTTGATAATTAGCTGATTTGGTCCAGTCCCTGTGGGTTCGACATCTGGCTCTTAAAAAAGCCCACTATATTACTTGTAAGACCATGTACACTTGCGTGTGCGGTCAGGCAGTCATCAACAAGTTTTTGGCTCCGCTGCTGCACAGTCTCAACACTAAGGCATAGAATTTATTCTGGGCGGTGACCGCCACCTGTGGTAGTAGATGCTCCCTGATGTGCTGAGCGTACGGGTGGGAATACTGAACTAGAAGTTGGGCCTTGGCCCATATCATGATCCTGCCTCGCTGCTGGGAAATCTCTGAGCATGTGTCCAGTCTTCCTACACCCAAAACAAGCACCTGTACCTGCTAGACACTGACCCATGTGACCCCGACCACACCTGCGGCAAGCGTGAACACTAGAATCTACGGGTTTGCTGCTCTGACCCCTAGAGCCTGATGCTCGCCCCCTCTGATCCTGCCTCGGTCTGGATGGCATACTCAATGCTGAAGATGCTGGGGCTGATGACCTCTGATGGGTCTGCTGTCGGTGCCCACCTCCTTACCTCTGTTGTGAGAATCTGTGGTCATCATTCCTGGCCCTCTTGGCCCCCTCTCTCTCATATATGCCGCCTCCATCTGCTGGGCGTACAAGACTATCCAAGGGAAATCCATGTCCTGGTGAAGCATAGAGGTCCTACAATCCTTATCCAAATAGCCCACTACGCCATGAACAAATCGGCTCACCCGCATCCTCTGATAAACCACTAACTCAGGGGCGTACTTTGACAAGAGAGTGAACTCGAGAGCATACTCCTATACCATCATCCTCCCTTGCTTCAGATTAAAAACTCAGCTGCCTTCATCTTCCTCATCTCACGAGGGAAAAATTGATCTAAGAATGTAACATGGAACTATTCCCAAGTGACAAGACTTGCTCCGATGGTCCTACTATCCTTCCATTAGCGAAACCAGATATGCGCGACCCCTTTCAAATGATACGAGGCCAACTCTATGCACTCAACCCTATTCACCCCCATTATTTGGGTGATCTTCACTATCTCTTCTATGAACTCATACAGGTCCTCATCCACTTTTGACCTGAGGAACCCTGGTGGGTTCATTCTCAAGAAGTCTCGGACTCGAGCCACCACTGCATTGCCATTTTGCAGAACATGTGCAACGTTCTTCTGATTAACCTAAGCGGTCAAGTCTGCATAAGCATCTGAATAGCAGCTCGGAACTCAGCATGGGCAACCGGCTCCGGTGCCTGGAGCTCCTAAACTGGTGGGTCCTGCTGGTGCCCGTTACCGTTGCCATCCCCATGGCCTTCTCCATTCCCATTCCTTCTATCATCCATTCTTCGTGGAGCCATGATTCTACAATCGGAAATAGCACGAATTAGAAGGATAGGGAGACATTTCATCGCATGACATAGATCATGAAAGAAGGAAACATTTCCTAAATGTTTCGTAGCCTCTTCGTCATAAGTGTGGCATGCTTCACACCTATGAAAAAGACTCTACTTAACACGGCTTTTAGACACCCTAGGACACTTCAAATTTATTGCTCAGATACCAAGTTTGTCATGACCCGAACGGAGGCCCAGATTTCAACACGGGACAAGGAGCTCCGAGAGACCCCAAGTCGACCCATGGCATAAGCATATATCTAACTCGATCAATGAAACTGAATAATCAATAATATAGTCATAGAGAAAGTCTAAACTTAAACATAAAATTAGAATACGTAATCCGAAGTTGATTACATACATACGTCTGAAAAGCTTCTAAACATGAAGAGTTGTTGGGACAAGACCCCCAACTTACTCAACAAGATGAAACTGAAAAATACATAAGGAAATCTGAGTAGTCTAGTCCTCGGGACATGAGGACTCACCAACAACAAAGGTGCTAACTCTGAAGTCGAACTATGAGCGAGGTTGAACCTGAGAGCTGGGTCCTGTATCATGAAATGATACAACATAGAGTATGTGGTCAGTATGTGAAATGTATCGAGTATGCAGGGTAAGTAAAACCACTAAAGTAAGTAAAATCATTTGAAGACATACATAACATAAAACATAAACATTAAAAATATGAGAGTAGGGATTGCATGCATTCTTTCTGAAATCATGATCTCATCATAACATAACATATCATCATAACTGAATCGATCGACTCAAAGATGAAATATGATATTTATAAGTAAAACTGAACATTGAGTCGAACCTACGGTAGAACATGCTTACATAAGTAAATCTCATGAGTAAAGAACATGCATAACTGAAATCATGAGGAACAATGGCAGACTCGTCTTTTAACCGACATACCACGATAGAGCTTACGTGGTCCCAACTAGCACACTCAAGTGGGTAGAACCGTCCAAAGCCTTGCCAGGGCTAGGGAAGATACCATAATATCGATATCAAGCTCATGGGCTAATAGGGCCGGAGATAGCTCAGAAGGGAGGTATCAAAGTCATAATGTATAAACCTATGTTGGTGCATAGTTCTGAGGCATAGGGTGATTGACCCTTAGCCTGCTCGGTGCTAATAATTACTCCCAAAAACATGCATATGCTATACATCATTTTTCAACGAAGCTCAACATTGTCTATTGAGGAAGCTCATAAATCAAATACATTTCAAAGCGGAAATCATGCATAAGAGACACTTTAACTCAAAACATACCATAAGCTGAAAATATAAGAGGGAGTCTTCGTTCCAAAACCATGTGGTAAGCTTAATTCGGAAAATCATCAATCATACTTAAAAATGTGGGCATTTACCAAAGCTTTATCATACTTTGAAATACTCAATTCATATCGAAAACATGATTATAAACCTTGATAACTTGAAAACATGCTTTTCATCGTAATTTTTCATCATCATCATACATTCATCATAAATCTCATCTTTCATGAACTTCTCATCAATGGGCTTTTTAATGCATAAAGCTAGAAACATGATTTTTAATTGAAAACATTATAAAACTTGTCCATGCTTCATAATTCAATGGTAGAAAACATAATTAAATCATATCCATGTAAAGAATTAGGATCTTCATGCATTGGGTTAAAACCCCATAGAGTAGACATAGAACATTCATGATTTAGAGAGGGATTGGGTATGGGTGTGAAAGGAATAACCCATTCATAACCCTACATACCTGTTGGTAGCTAATTCTTACAATTCTTTAGTAGCCCAAGAAGAAATTGAAGGGAAATTGATGAATGCTAGGCTTGATCACCCTCTCTAGTCTTCTATCTTGCATACATGAAGGAATAAGGTCTAAAATGAACTTAACCCCTTTAAAAGTCACTATTCATAACTCAAAATGACGTAGTTTAGGCCTTAGGACCTTAGGAATTATGAAGTAGCCCTTACTAAATTCATAGAAAATAACTGTCAGGTGGTCACAACGAGGGACCTAACAATTTGTCGTCAAGGGTCACGACTCGTGGCATAGCTCGTGAAGTACACTGCTTCTCAATATACTGGGCTCATGATGGATGACTTAACGACTTGTGACCTGGTGACCATGACTCATGGTCATCATTCGTGATGTACATTGCCTTTGCCTCAACAAAATTATTCCATGCTGCTCACAACACTCCCCACGATTCATGGTGACTGACCATGACTCATGGGGTTCTCCCATCAAGTAAATTACCTCCTTTCCTTCATTATTCTTACTCTCCCATCCCACAACTGGGCTAACGAGTCGTAGGGACAGACCACGACTCGTGGTCACGTTCGTGGGATCGCATTTTCTCAAACTTCATGTTCATTCCCTAGGCCTACCCACGAGTCACATCATGACTCGTGGGCTCCTCTCATGGGTCACATCACGACACATCCTGATGCTTGGTTCCAGATTTCAACTTTTCTCTATTTTACTCCCGATTCTGATTTTTGGGCTTCTGTGGTATAACATATGCACCTGCATTTATGGAACCATGCTAGCCAGGATACATTGGTTCATTATGGGGATGCTCCCAATGTTTGTGGAAACCTGTGTTACAGCTACCTTATGGGAGGATATGGAGATTGCCCACATTCAGGCTTTTTCTTAAAGTATTGAAGGGATTAGACGGCGTCAGCATGAGGCAGAAAGAGCAACTAGGAGCAGCGCTGCAGGGCCAGGCCCACTGATATGTAGACATAATTTAGAGCAGACCTACGTCGCAAATATTAGGTAGGCCTGCCAGAACTCCACCCCAGAAACAACAGAGTGGTAGATTAGAACGTCGCGGACAGCCAGGTCCCGGCAAGAGTTTGCAAGCATTAGGTTCCCAGCAGCAGAGGGGATCAGATCAGAACAGGCCTGATATACTGTGTTGTAGCATTTGTGGTCGATGGAATTTTGGGAGGTGCAGATATGGCTCTACTGCTTATTATACTTGTGGGAAAGAGGGCCATATGATGAGTGATTGTTCGACTAGAGATTAGGGTGAACGGGACCAGCAGAACAGGTCCTCAACAGGATCACATGTTCTAGCACCTTCGGCAGGGCGCAGACCCTCAACTCCAGCTGCTAGAGGGAGAGGTAGATCAGGGTGCAGACCCTCAAATCCAGCTGGAAATGGTCTGGATCACACTTAGGCTTTATCAGGGCAACAAGAATCAGAGTCGTCACCAGATGTTATGACAGGTATGCTGGATGGTTGGTCGCACCTGATTTATTCTTTAATAGATCTAGGTTCTACTTTGTCTTATGTTACTCTGTTAGTGGCATGGAAGTTTGGTATAACATCATAATTGCTTCATCGACCATTCTCGGTGTCTACACCTGTTGGTGACTCATTAATGCTAAGATAATTTACTGGGGTTGTACAGTAGAGATTTTCGATTATCAGACCTTAGCCGATTTAGTGGAGCTAGAAATGATTGAATTTGAGGTAATTATGGGTATGGATTGGCTAGCTCCATGTTATAACAATGTGGAGTGTTGGATTAGGACCGGCGTATTTCACTTTCCAGGAGAGGTAGTGTGAGAATGGAAAGGCAACGCAGCTACGCCAAAAGGTAGGTTTATATCCTATCTTCAAGCGAAAACGTTGATAGTGAAGGGCTGTAGTTACCATATTGTTAGGGTCCTAGATATGCAAGAAAAATCCCCAACTCTTCAGTCCATTCCTGTGGTTAGTGAATATTCGAATGTGTTTCTGAATGAGCTTCCTGGTATTCCCCTATAGCGTGAGATCGATTTTTCTCTCGACCTACCACCAAGCACGCAACCTATATCCATCTCTCCGTACTGAATGGCTCTTGCCGAGATGAAGGAATTCAAAGCACAGTTGAAATATCTATTAGATAAGGGCTTTATAAGGCATAGTGCTTCACTGTGGGGTGCGATAGTTCTTTTTGTGAGGAAGAAAGATGGCTCCCTACGAATGTGTATAGATTATCGGCAGTTGAATAAAGTTACTATTAAGAATAAATTTCCCCTCCTAAGGATAGATGATTTGTTTTATTAGCTATAGGGGGGAAAATATTTCTCCAAGATCGACTTAAGGTCAGGGTATCATCAAGTGCGGGTCTGGGAGAAAGATATTCTGAAGATAGCCTTCAGAATCAGGTATGGTCATTTTGGATTCTTGGTCATGTCCTTTGGATTGACAAATGACATAGTAGTATTTATGGATTTGATGAACAAAATCTTTATTGCCGTATTTAGATCTGTTTGTGATAGTGTTTATTGATGATATTCCAGTAGTCCTTCTCAGAAGCTGAACATAGAGATCATTTGCGAACAATACTCCAGATCCTTAGAGTCTGCCAGTTATATGCGAAGTTCTCAAAGTGCGAGTTCTGGTTAAATTCTGTAGCTTTCTTGGGCCATATTCTGTCAGATGCAGGTATCCAGGTTGACTCACAGAAAATTGAGGCATTAAAGATATGGCCTAGACCCACGACTCCAACCAAGGTTCACAGTTTATTGGGGTTAGCCTCGTATTACAGAAGGTTCATGGAAGGCTTCTCTACCTTATCAGCGCCCTTGGCCAGATTAACTCAAAAGGCAACTAAATTTCACTGGACCGAGGCTTGTGAGCAGAGTTTCCAAGAGATGAAGCATAGATGAAATATGAGCCAGTACTAGCCTTTTCAAAAGGTTCAAAGGGCTATGCTATATATTGTGACACTTCAGGCATTGAGTTAGGGTGTGTTCTGATGCATCATGGCAAAATGATTGCCTATGCTTCGAGACAGTTAAAGAAGCATGAAAAGAACTACCCCACACATGATTTAGAGTTAGCTGCATTGGGTTCATGCTTTGAAAATATGGAGGCATTACTTGTATGATTTTCATGTAGATATCTTTATTGATCATAAAAGTCTCCAGTATATCTTCACATAGAAAGAGTTGAATTTGCAACATCGTTGCTGGCTGGAGTTGCTAAAAAACTATGATATGAACATCTTATATCACCTAGGGAAGGCTAATATTGTAGCTGATGCCCTTAGCCATAGATATATGGGCAGCCTAGCATATTTGAGGCCAAAACAGAGGGAAATGGCTCGAGAACTACACTAGTTATCCAATCTAGCAGTCCGGGTAGTGGATTCAGAGGATAATGGGATATTAATTCAGAGTACAGTAGTATCATCTCTAGTTGTAGAGGTAAATGAGCAACAGTACGAGGACCCTAGTCTAGTACAACTTAGAGACAAGGTTCAACGGCGCGAACCATCAGCCTTTGAGTTAATAGGAGATGGTGTCCTGAGGTTCAGAGGTCAACTCTACATCGCAGATGTAGCAGGGCTTCACCAACAGATCATGGAAGAGGTACATTATTCTCTTCACTCTCTTCACCCAGGCTTGACAAAGATGTACCATGATATAAAGGAAATATATTTGTGGCCTGGAATGAAGAAAGGTGTAGTTGAGTTTGTAGCATAGTGTCCTAATTGGTAGCAGGTAAAAGCTGAACATCAAAAACTTGGCGGACTGACTCAGGAGATAGTTGTACCTATGTGTGAATGGGAAGCAATCAATATGGACTTTGTGTCAAGGTTACCTTGCACTAGGCTTAAATTCAGCTCCATTTGGGTCATTGTCGACAAGTTGACAAAATCAGCCGTTTCGTTTGTAGTCCAGACTATATTTTCAATCAAAGATTATGCTGAGTTGTATATTAAGGAAATAGGCCAACTACATGGTGTCCCAACATCTATTATCTTTGATAGAGGGGAACAATTTATATCTAGATTTTGGAAATCATTTCAGAAAGGTTTGGGGACACAAGTTAACATTAGTACAACTTCCCATCCCTAGACAGACGGTCAGACAGAGCGCACCATTTAGACACTTGAGGACATGCTACGGGTGTGTGTGCTAGACTTTGGAGGGAGTTGGGAAGAGCATCTACCCCTTATTGAATTTGCATACAATAACAATTATTATTCTGCTATTCAGATGCGCCTTATGAGACGTTATATGGGTGGAAATATAGGTCCCCCATAGGATGGTTTGATGTAGGGGAGGCAAGGTTGATCGGACCTGATATGATCCATCAGTCAGAAAAAAAGGTAAAACTTATCAGCGAACGTTTGTTGACAGCTCAGAGTCATCAAAAGTCTTATTCCGATGTTCGACGTAGAGACTTGGAGTTTAAAGTTGATGATTGGGTATTTCTCAAGGTTGCGCCTATGAAGGGCGTGATGAGATTTGGCAAGAAGGGCAAGCTTAGCCCTAGGTTCATTGGCCCGTATAATCCTTCGCAAGATAGGTCGAGTGGAATATGAGTTAGAACTACCTTCAGGGCTAGAATCGGTTCATTCAGTTTGCCACATGTCAATGCGACGAAAGTGTATAGGAGACCCATCCCATATTGTTCCGGTTGATGATTCTTAAGTTACTGAAGAATTGTGTTACGAAGAGACTCCAGTTGTTATACTAGATTGACAGGTTTATAGGTTAAGAACTAAAGATATAGCCTCCGTTAAAGTCCTATGGAGGAACAGAAATGTAGAAGAGATGACCTGGGAAGCTGAGGATGACATGAGGTCTAAATATCCTCACTTATTTCAGGCTTGAACCAGATTGTGTAGTTGAGGTGAGATTGTTGTCCAGTTATTGTATTGTTATTCATATTATCAATACTGTTTAGTTGTTCGCTTTTATAATATGAAACTATGTTGTATCATTGCTTGTAGTATCCTGTGAGACGCCAATGTTGGACTTTCTGCATTTCAGGTTTCGGATAGTCCACATTACAGGGGGGAATCTGCTGAAATTTTTCTAGAAATAGTTAAAGGAGTTGAGTCTCTTAAGCTTAAGATTACATTCGAGGACGAATGTTCCTTGGGGGGGGGGATGATGTTACACCCCGTAAGTTTCTATCATTTAATCAATACGTGCGTACATATGTTGAGAGTTTTGGAGTACGAAGAATGTGAAGAAGGGCTCGGGGGATGAGTATGCAAGCACAATACTGAGCGAGCAAGAGGTCGAGGCTGGAGGCTAGGTGCACTGGGCACCACGCCGCGCTGCCAAGCCCAACACCATGGCCAAAGCGTCGCACCTCTTGCCTGGCACGATGGGCAGTGCGCCGCGCCCCCTAGGCCACCACTCCACCTATAAATATGTGTTAAGTTCAAGTTCAGGTCGTAAAAATATTTTCCAAAATTAGAATGTGACCCTATGATCATTCCTCTCTACTTTTCATCCATTTCTCGCTGCATTACACCGCTAAACACAGTCCAAACGCAAATTTGTCTTAGATAACGAGTTCCAAGCCTATGAGGAACGTCCCTGCGGAGTTATTTCTTGAAAATGCATTCCGAGTATCGAAACCCCGCCGAATAAAAGTTGTCGAAATAACATCTAATTGAGTCCTAAGTGGATACAAGTGATAGTAAGCATTTCTACCTTCTAAACTCTCAGGAATTTACAAGTTTTGGCCAAACTGAATGAAGTTTAGTTGTAGTTATTATCGTTACTAAAGGTTATTTTTATTAGCCGATTGCAACTATTGAAATAGCCTTATTCTCTCAGTATAAAGGCTGCAATTGAGTGGAATTATCGGATACAAGTTAGAACTATTCGGGTGAACAAAAAATTGGAATTCGATGTATGTTAAGGCTAACCTCTTTGGAAAGTTATTCTTGTCGTATAGTAATACGACCTATGTCCTTGTAAGCAAGTCGTAAGAATGTGTATTGTGATTAGCTATGTCAGATAGTTTTGAGATTAATTGGTGTAACTGAAGAGTGCAACTGTCTTGAATTATGTCAATCTCCACATGCAAGAAACTACATTCCTAAGATACTTTTCATATTTGGGAATCTCTTTTAAAGCATCAATCAGAGATGTTTATATGTAGCTTCTTGAAAATATCAAGGAACTTGTTAAACTCAGCCTCATCCTTGCTTTTGTACCACCTTTGCGGAAATAGTGGCGGAGGTTTCTCCACTGCATCTTTAAGATACTCAACAAACTTTTCCTCCTCTCCTCCTTTCTATGCAGACTCTACGGTAGACGCTGGAATGAGCCTCTATGGGAATAGTGAGGGAGGCTTACTTTCCTTCAACACAATTTTCCTTCTACATTTGGCCTCTACTTCCTGCAACGCTTTGTTTTTTTCCTACACTTCCTTCGAAGGTGGAGCTATAGCTAACTCCTTTCCACTTCTTAAACAGATAGCCATTTAACTTTAGATTGGGCTCTATATCTCTCGGTAAGGCTCCTGTAGGTTTGGTATGCTGCAAAGCAGCTATCTGTCCCATCTGCCTGTCCAACTCATGTATAGACTTCTGCATCTCATTTATAATAGGCTGTTGTTGAGTTGCACCTATTGCTACTGTGCCACAATGTGTTATGGTTATAATATCATCTTCTTCATTATCTCTTCTAGAGAATTGCTTGATTGTTGAGGTGGAGGCTGCTGAAAGTTTATCTAAGGTCTATAACCATTCTAATTTCCACCACATGCTTGGCTCTTTGCATTCTGATTGAAATTACTGCCAAATTGGTTGCCCTGGGTACAATAATCTCTGTTCTATTGCCATACATAGTAAATAGATTTTGGATATAATGGGGTAGCTCATGTAAGCATGACCTTCTCCACAGTGCTCACAAGCTGTTTGAACCTGCTTAACTTGTTGAACTTGTGGTGCAGCTACCAACTTATGTATAGGGTTCACAAACTGACCAATGTATGACGTATGGTTGTGACATCATCAACCTCCACTACAAAAAACTGCCCAAAAAATGAGGGTCAAAACGGGCGGACAGGGTCAGTATTTTGAGCAAAATCGATGACAAACCGATGCACCTACTATCATCAGAATTTGACTCATTAGAATTGTGAAACCGATGGACAGGGTTAGTTAAAATTGAGGGAAAACTGACCCAGTCCACCGATTTTAATAAATTAAAAATTAATTAGAAAATCTAAAAAAACCAAGGGACAGGGTTGGTTTGTCCTTTAGTTTTTTAAATATATATATATAAAAATGTTGCTACTTAAATTCGAACCTGGGTATTTACTATGACATTAGATAATTTTACCACTCGAGTATACATTCTCTTTGATTAAATCTTTCCTTTGTTTTTATTTATTCTCTTCAACTACAATTTTGCACTTCAAAAACCGACGTTATCCCTTGGTTTATATTAAAAATTTATAAAAAACCAAAGGAAAACGTCGTTTTTTTAAAAAATATTTTAGCAGATTTTTGTGCGAAAAAAATCAACGGACAATCAACCCTGTCCATTTTTTTAAAAAAATAATTAAAAAATAAAACAAGAACAAAAACCGATGGACTAGATTGGTTTTTCCTCAGTTTTTACACTGACTCTGTCCATCAGTTTTAATTTCCTCAGTTTCATTGATGTTTCTAGTAATGCTCTAACATACTAGTCCCTTCTGAGTGGTGAATGCTCTGCTCAGCTCCTAATAGTCTTGACTACCTGCAGACATCAAATTTAACAAAGCCTCAATTTCAACATATCTCTTGGAAAAAATTTTTCCTTGAGCTATAGCATCTAATAATATCTTGGACTCATGTATCAGTCCTTTGATAAAGTTATGGCCTATAATTTCTTTGGGCTGCATGTGATGTGGACAATCTCTCAAATAACCTTTATAATGCTCCCAAGCTTGAGCCAAAGATTCTCCATCTTTCTAAACGAACCCTGAGATCTTGCCCCACAACTCTTTTGTTCTTCTTAAAGAGAAAAATATGTTGAGGAATTTATTTGAAAAAATCTGCCAAGAGATAATAGATCTTGCAGGCTCACTCTATAGCCATTCCATTGCTTCTCCAATCAGTGAGAAGGGAAAGAGTGTCATCTTCGCATATTCATCTAAGACATTCCGATAATTAAAATTCTCGCTCAGCTCACAAATGTGACCAAGTGCTTATGTAGGTCTTTATGTGGTTTACCCTAATACTTGAATATATCTACACCAATCACACTGTACCTTCTTTCAGCTTAAAATTTCTTGCGATATCAGGCTTTACAATAGCCTTTGATGCATTCTCCAGGCTAGGCCTAGAAATATTTAACATAGGAATCCTCTCCGGTACTACCTCAAGGCCAATCTTGCTTCCCTGTTCTCAAAAGCCTTAGGATTACGAATTTCTTCTGCCATTTGTCTCAACTCTCAGAGTGTTCTTTCAATTTCAAGAAAAAGAGGAATTAATGGATAGCCTTGACTCTAAGTGTCTAGCACACTAAACTGTGACCTGAGGTGAACCAAAAATAATAAAACAAATGAAAACTAAATAGCTAAATAAGAATTAAAACTAGAAAAAAATCTTTGCCAAGTCTTTGGCAACACGCCAAGTGCATGCGAGTGTCAAGTAATATAGGACGAGAAGTCCAGCTATCGTATCCACAAAGACTTGTAAGGTTGTTCATCTAATTTAAATTCTCATTCAAACTATTCAAAAATAAATAAATAATTCTTGTAGAGTTGTTTATACTACTAAAGAAACAAATTTAAAGACTTAAGAAGACACTTAAATGATTAGTTGTCTCTCAGATGATATAGAAGATCTAGGGTCTTGGCAATTTCTATAATCTAGTTGAAGTATCGAATTGCTATATTTATTCACTTTCCTGAAGTACTAGTCATAGGTTGATATTACTTAGTTTAGCATCTTTTTGATAACTCTAAGACTACTTGACTACTTGTCACGATTCGAACATAGGCCCGGTTGAGACACAGAACCTAAAACCATAAATGGCTCCAAGTCGACCCATGACATGAACATGATAACTAACTCAACATAAATAAAATGGATAATTGAGTTCATAAATAGCGGAAGTTTAAATATTATAAATCTAAGCAACAGAATATCAAAACTCTAAATCCGAAGCTAAATACAATACAATGTCTAGAAAGCCTCTAACATAGTAAAGAGCTGATGGGACAACACCCCAACTAGCTCACTAAATGTCTAAAATTGAAAGATGATAATACCAAATCTAACTAAAGGTCCTCGAAGGATGAGGACTGACCAACTGGAGCACTGGAAAAGCTCTATAGACTGGCTAGCGGCGGGACTGAATCTGAATGTCAGAGCATGTATCATGAAATGATACAACATATAGTATGCGGTTAGTACTTAGAATATACTGAATATGCCAGGTAAGTAAAACAGGCTGAGTAAGTATAGTTGAAAACATGCATAACATAAATCATATCATTATAAGATTCTGCGAGTAAGGACTGCGTGCTGATATCTTGAAAACATGATAAACATAAGATGAATTTTGTGACTGAATTGAATGACCCAAGGCTAAATTGATAATCATAAGTAAAACTGAACATTGGGTCAAACCCATAGAAAACATCATATCATGACTAATAAACATGCATAACTGAAATCATGACGAATAATGGGTGACTCGTCATATAATTAAAAAAATCACGATAGAGCTTACGTGATCCCAACTATTACACTCAAGTGGGCAGAGCCATCCAAATCCTTGCCAGGGCTAAGGACGCTACCATGATACCGATATAAAGCTGAAGGCCCTCTGGCGGGCAGGGAAGCTCACAAGGGAGGTCCCAATGAATCTAAATAACCTATTTTCACGCCCTACCTTGGGAGGCATGACTGGTAGCTGGTGCCCTACTAGGACCTGAACTGCTGAGCTGACTGAGCCTAAGCACCTCTGGTGCAGGGCTGACTCTATCTCTAAAATCAAGAAAACAACGGGCTATATAGCGGTTGTAAATACAACCTCCAACCGATAAGGCCTATAGCCACCTGTGAAAATAAACAGCTAACGAGATACAAATAAACATAGAGAGTCCTATGCGGGCTGACAAGTCCACCATGATATATAGTTATAACTGGAATGTAAAATAAGATGCTAAACTGAGCTATGACCGACAAGGTCATCAATCAACAGCTAAACAGGGCCCCACACAGCCAACACACATAATCTAAAATACATATGGGCCCCACACGGCCAATATCAACTAACCACAGAGAAGTAATGCAATCTGCAAGCCTCTAGGAGTAATAAGATGGTCGGGACAGGGCCCCGACCTACCCATACTGTACAAACAAAAAGAAGTCAACCTCTATAACACAAGCTCCGGAAGAAAGGAGCTGATGGCTCTGTGTGGCTGGCTGGAACTATGAGGGACCTGCTCCTCGCCTATGTGTACCTGCAGGAAAGTAATGCAGCGCCCAAGAAGAGGGCGTCAGTACCACAGGTACTGAGTATGTAAAGTAGTAACTTTAAATAAATGAAAGTAAGGAAATAGAAATGACAATAACTAAAGTAAAGGGAACAGATTGAAAATGACTGAAGTAGTGAAATCGGGACTAAACATAATTGTGATAAGGAGGGTAGGGGTCATACCTGACAAATGAGGCATCCTACTGTCTAACTGTTAGTAACTAAAGCAACATAAACCTTACCCGGCCCCCATAAGCGGAAAGGTACAATCAGCACATAATAACTCGCTCAGGCCCTCATAAGTCCCGACGAGCACATCTCAATCTACATTCCCCTATCCAGGTAAATATGAGTCAACTAGCAGCTATATGCGTCCTGCCGATCCCCTAGGTCTGCAACTGGGCCCGCTCAGCCCCAAACTATAGCTGTGCCTGAGTCCGGAGGACTCCTTATATCTACACCCTAGGCGTAAGCGCTCGGAGGGGGTGTGTATAAGGCCAACCAAGACAAATATGAGGATCTGGATCCCTATCTTCGTCCCTTGCATATGGTATGCCGCTCCGTAGAGCGATGTATCCTCGCCCCTGGCGGGCGAGTCGACACAACTATTAACCCTGTGGCGGTCACAGAAGCTATACAGGTATAATCCAGCCCAAAACAATACAATTACAAGTCTCAACTAACAATGACAACTAGACATGGTAACATACTCCTTACATACTTTATTGGGATTCATACTGGATTATTATGCCGAAGAAACTAACTTGCCGAAAGAAAATGCCTTAACATACCTCGATCCCTGTTCACCAATTAACTGGCGAGTTTTGGCTCGTGTTCAACTGCCCTTCTCAACTGAAATTGTGTTACTGGAGAGATAGGACTAGTTTTAACACTAAATTCAGCAAAACTTTATATATAAATACTATATATATTCCCAACTTTATGGAACACGGTCGAAACCTCGTTATTTCTCAAAAGTATAGAAGGGAGAAATGCTTACTTTAAGCCTACGATCGTATTGACACTAGTTTGGAGCAATTCCAACAACCTTGGCTCGGCGGGACAACGATTCACCGGGAGAATTTCACGGAACTAACTCCATAGAAATGCTCCTTGCAGCCTTATCCTTTGATACCCGAAGTTAATTTGGATTTGGACTGCGTTTAGCAGCATAATTGGATGAAAATTATATGTTTCCCTTCGTCCCTATCCTCTGTTGGTCGTCGTTTTTGATTTATAATTTAACTTCTAAGTGCGAGGCCCTTATATAGTTAAGGCATCAGACAAGGCAACGTGGCACGTTGCCCAATGCACTGATTTTGCTCCGTGCCACTTTGCCCTTCTGGGCAGCTTGGTTTGGCCTCCTCTTGCGAAATAGCAACTTGGCACTCATTCAGCCTTTCCCCGGGTCCTTTCCTCGCTTGTATGGCACTCTAAATCTATCAACCAATATGCGAATAGGCCAACTAAATGCTAGAAACTTATGAGGTTTAACATCCTCCCCCCCTTAAGAACATTCATCCTCGAATGTTAACTTCTGCCTGCAAGAACCTTAACCTTGCAAATCTAAAAAAATTTTGGTAGAGTCTCCCCTATAATATGGACTATCCAAAAATCCTGAAATGCAGGAAAGTCCAATACAGGTACTCCACACAATACTATGGCATTCATTTCACAATAGAATGAAGTTAACTACTCCACATATACATGTATATAATGCAACTTATGAAACAACGACAACAACATACCTATAGCTGCACAATCCAGCTAAGTCTGAAATAACTGAGGATATCTGGTTTTCATATAGTCTTCTGCCTCCTAGGTCATCTCCTCTCAGTTCTTATTTTGCCATAACACTTTAACAGAAGCAACATCTTTAGTTTTCAGTCTACGGATCTGTCGGTCTAGTATGACTACTGGAGCTTCTTCATAAGCTAACTCCTTAGTGATTTGGACGTCTTTGAAGGAACAATCTGGGAGGGATCTCCTATACACTTCCTCAACATTGATACGTGAAAAACTGGGTGAACGGATTCTAATTCTGGAGGTAAATCCAATTCATAAGCCGCCTGGCCTATCATTCGGCGAATTTGATAAGGACCAATAAATCTCGGGCTGAGCTTGCCGTTCTTACCAAATCTCATCACACCCTTCATCGGTGAAACCTTCAGGAGTACCCAGTCATCCACATTAAATTCTAAGTTTCTTCGTCGCACATCAGCATAAGATTTCTGGCGGCTCTGAGCAGTCAGTAGACATTCCCTGAAAAGCTTTACTTTCTATTTTGACTGATGAATAATATCTAGCCCAATCAATGCTAATTCTCCTACCTCAAACCAACCAGTTGGAGATCTGCACTTCCGCCCATACAATGCTTCATAAGGCGCCATCTGAATTGCTAAATGATAACTATTATTATAGGCAAATTCAATAAATGGTAGGTGTTCATCCCAGCTGCCTCCAAAATCTAGTAAACACGCCCGTAACATATCCTCGAGTGTCTGGATCATACGTTCTGCCTGCTCGTCTGTCTAAGGATGGAAGGCTGTGCTTAGGTTAACCTGCGTCCCCATGCCTCTCTGAAAAGATTGCCAAAATTTAGCTGTAAACTGCGCCCCTCTGTCAGATATAATTGACAACAGAACACCATGCAATCGGACTATTTCTCTAATATACAACTCAACATAATCTTCGGCTGAAAAGGTAGCCCTTACTGGCAGAAAGTGAGATGATTTTGTCAACCTGTCAACAATTACCCAAATAGAATCATATTTATGCTTGGTACGAGGTAACCCTACTACAAAATCCATATTAACTGCCTCCTATTTCCATAAAGGCACGACTATATCCTATATTAGTCCGCCTGGTTTCTGATGTTCAGCTTTCACCTGTTGGCAATTGGGAGATTAAGCTACGAATTCTGCTATCCCCTTTTTCATTCTCGGCCACCAGTAAATTGACGTGCCCGATTCGCGCGTCCGCAAGTGTACGGGTCGTGCAAGCAATATAGTGGCTCTTTTTAAGAACCGTATTGTCGAACCCACAAGGACTGGACCCATTCCTCTAACTATCCATTTCTAGTGTGATCTTAAATACCTCAAGTGTTGGTTATAGACATTTTCGATCGAGATTAATTAAGTCTAAGTTTGGGTCAACGAAGTATTCTGAAATTACTCTAGGAGCAACATAGAGTTAAAACCAATTAATCATGCGATACTACGATTTGCAATGGGTTAAGCATGGAACTATCAATTGTTATTTCACATAATTAGAATTGCATGCTTATGGTCTTTCGAGCCTCTAAACATGGAAATCTAGCCTCACTGCATCGTTGTGAGTGAGGAGTTTAATTTCTAGTCGCGGGCAATCAATTATGTTGTGGTTTACGGGGAAACGATTAGGGACTTTCGTGCGCCTAACCATTTAACTCAACTTAGCCTCACAACTACTTCTTCGAGTGGTGATGTGACATCCCAAGTTGGGCTTTCATAACCCCCGTGTCTCAACCAATCACGGTGTTAGGTATATTTCTATCCTGACACAAAAATCTCTCCCGAGATACAAACGTGCTCCTCACATTCTCATGTCCTGACCTAGGTAATGCTTTCTCAAGCTAATACTCAAGCTAACAAATATGCTTTCATGGTGATCAATCATAAAAACAACCAACAATCCAGAATGCAAGACGAAAACAACAATCAATAACTTAATTCCAAAACAATTTCATAAAATCACAATCATAATTCATGGCTTCAACCCTAGAGGAAGGGTTCTTGCCATTCATGTTCGTAAAACTACACTAACTACTACTAAACTAACATACTTACATGAATTCGGTAGATGAGAAGGGAATTTGACAAACCCTAGATGGGTTTTCCCACTTCTCCCTTCACTCCTAGGTAGTTTTCCAGAATAAAATTGTGACCAAATGATTTTAGGAGCTAAGGGTTCAATTTATGCTATGCTGAAAAATTGCAAAATTTGGCATGTGGTGGAACAACATCGTGTCATGGAGCTGAACGCCCTACTTGACCTCCGTGACACGTTGGTAACGCGTACCCTCACTGGAATGTGCCAAAAAATGCAATTTTTGGCCAAGTGTTGCCGCGTTGGCAGCGTGCCACGGCCCCTATCGCGCAGGGTGCCAGTTATTGCATGTTTTCTTGTTGACTTTCACGTTTTGCTCTTGATTCCATTCCTCCACTTCACCAAATCATGAATTAGTTCCTCAAATGCATTATTAACCTTCAAAAACAAGGACTAATCATGTTGGTTAGTATATATTCACATTTACATAAAATCACATTAAAATGTATAAAATAACTTAGATAAACAAGACTAAATTAAGGTATAAAGCATCACTCGGGCATGCTATTTTTTCCCACGATCATAAATCTCTTTTACATCATGGTACATCTTTGCCGAACCTGGATGGAGAGAGTAACGGGCATAGTGTACCTCGCCCATAATTTGCTGGCGAAGCCCTGCCACGTCTGGAACGTAGAGGCGATCCCTATATCTCAAAACTCCGTCCTCAGTTACCTGGAAATCTGTTACTTCCCCTCGCTGGACCTTGTTTCTGAGCTGAATTAGGCTAGGATCTTCATACTGCCGTTCTTTCACTTCCACAACCAATGATGACACTGTGGTATTCTGGATTACCGCTCCATTGTCTCCTGATTCTACAATATGAACGGCTAAACTGGCTAGCTGATACAATCCTCTGGCCAATTCCTGCTGCTTGGGATATAAATATGCCAGGCTTCCCATGGATTTGCAGCTAAGGGCATCTTCTACAACATTCGCCCTTCTTGGGTGGTATAAAATATTCACATCATAATCCTTTAACAGCTCCAACCAGCGACCCTGCCGCAAATTCAACTCTTTCCGGGTGAAAAAATACTGCAAGCTTTTGTGATCAGTGAAAATATCTACGTGGACGCCATATAGGTAGTGTCTCCATATTTTTAAGGCATGAATCACTGCGGCCAACTCCAGGTCATGGGTAGGTAGTTGTTCTCATGCTTCCTCAGCAGCCTGGAAGCATAGGCAATCACCTTACCATGCTGCATCAAAACACATCCCAACCCAACACCTGAAGCATCACAATAGACTGAATAACCCTCTGTGCCTTCTGGCAACGCTAGCACCGGTGCCGATGTCAATCTGTCTTTCAGTTCCTGAAAGCTCTGCTCATGTTCGGTCTTTTCGGTTGGGATTATATATTATAAACCGACACGCAAGTGCACGTGGTCAAACAAGTAATAAAGTGGCTAAGTAAGCCAAGTATCGATCCAAGGAGGCTCAGGATATGTAAAATTTGCCTAAGTATATTATATTCTTATCTTACTTCTAATTATGCTAACAACAACATAACCAACAGTTAAATGAGTTTTTTTTTATAAAATATATACTAAAACTATTAACAATTATTTACTGTGAATTTAAACTATGGATATGAGCATGCCAAGGTTAAGAACAAGTAATGAATTCGATTGTAATAATAATTCGGTTAATCTCTTCTTCATGTTGCTAGCCAAGAACATTAGCCTAGAAATTAAAACTCTCGTATTTAATTTCACTTAAGAATCATAAACCATTCATCTACATTTCTGTGAGCAAATGCAATTTACGACCTAGCAATACAATTCTGGTTCCTAAATTGACTAATACGGCTTTCAAGTATATTTATATCAGGAAAGCACATCAAAACCCAATTTTCCCAAATCAAGTTAAGAACAATACCCTATTAATTCACAACTTTCCAATTTCTTGCTCTCTCGAGTGAAATTGGACTTTTTAGATGTACATTAATGTCGGCAAAGCACTAATGCAGTAAGAACAAGAATTAATAGAACAACATGAAAGAAGTAGAAGAAAACCATATCATTTACAATCAAAATTCACTACACATGTTCAAAACCTTAGCAAGGAAGAGAATTAGCCACTCATTTGTGGATTGATCATCCTAAAACAAGTGTAAATCATACATACAATTGATTGAAAGAAGAAAGGAAGAGAAGAAATCCCTTAGCTTTTTCGTCCCTCAACTGCTGCTAACCCACGTTCTAGCTCCACCAAGTCTGAACTAATTAAAATAAACCTAAGTGTGCTATTTATACTAGAGGGAAATTTTTCCCGGAATAACAAGCAACGTGTCACGGAGGTCAACGCGGAGCACTGCCTCCGTGACACGGCGTGGACGCGGACCTTCACTGGAAATCCAGGGTCCGGTAAATTAGCCTCAACGTGGCACGGAGGCCAACGCGGAGGCCTATCTCCGTGCCACGGAGCTGTCGCGAGGCCTCACTGGAATTTGCCATTTAATTTCCTCTCCAGGCAGTGTGCCTCCGCGATGGTAGCGTGGCTCGGCTCCATCGCGGAGCCCCTATAATTTGTGCATTCCAAAGTCTTTTCCATGCTCGTATCCAAGTCCAACTCCGATATAGTTCCAACATGCATTTTAGCTCCTAAAAATCATATTTTCCTACAAAACAAATGCTAATCATGTTGGTTAGTATAAATTCACATTTTATTACCAATTACATGATAATATCTACATATTGCACCCAAACAAGGCAAAAATAATACGTTTGAGTATCACTTGGGCATATAAATCTGCCCAAGATCACTTACCCCACACTTAAATCCTTGTTCGTCCTCGAACAACACATACACAACTCATGCAAATTACATCCCAACCTTCGTCACTCTGGTGCGACCATTTACGCTACGGTCATACCGATTATTCAATTTTTGCAAATCATCAAGAAAACATGCTTGGTCTTACAATACAATGACCTTTAATACATCAAGACTTCCTGGACTTTAAGAATTTATTCTTGATATCGGCAAACTCATGCAAATCAGCTAATCACGAAATCCGACACGAAAATCAATCTTTCATCAAGCATGTGCCCTCACAACTCAAGAGAATCTTCCCCTTTTTGTTCATGCAACACACAAACATGCAAGTAGCGGCATATAAAAATTAATTTCACTCTCTCTCCCAAAAGAATTCACATGCATCATGTCATGACCCATAGGCTTGCCCTTAGTGTATTACTCCACTAATATAAAGAAATGCAATGTAGGATCAAGTAGGACTTTAATGGGTTGTAACGGGGCTATGGATCTAGTATATATATTGGATTAGCCAATAATAGTCGCTAGCATCCTTAAGCGCCTTTTCAACACATTCCCATCGACTCATGGACATTGTTCCTCTCTTTTCTCTTTTTCTCCCATTCATGCTGGTTTACTTTCGTACTGCCCATTTCATCAAACACACTTGATACAAAACAAAGGGTTTTCATGTACCCTCAATATCATTTAATTATAACAAGTGCCTCTTCAACATCATCTTTTCTTTCCTCACTTTGCTTTTCTTTTTCTTTTCACTCTTTTCACTCTTTAACACTTTGGGAAACATTTTCTTTTCCTTGTAAGCGCTTAAGAGTTTCGTATAGATTTTAAGGCTAATGAAAATAAGTAATAAAGCTTAGTTTATACAATTTTGGACAAAAGAAAGAAAGAAATCGGCTAAAGGCTCAACGGGCTGACTAGGGTATACAACATATAAAAAGGTAGAATTTGACAAGAAAAAAAATGGAAACTATCGGTTAAAAACAAAGAAATGCCTACATCCTTTCCAACACTACACCTCCTTCATTTCATTTTGTATACACACCAGGCAAGTTCTAGACAATTCACAATGGCATGGAATAACAATACCTCACTTCACACTTCATGCACATGCTCGAATCAAGATGCATTCACAAACTCTCTAATTAGCCAATCACATGAATTCAAAATTAAGCCTCAATCATACTGAATCAACTTCTATAGCCTAGGTAGCTCAACATATTTACCAAATTGCATGCTTTCGAACGAATCATTTTCACATTTTGAACATCAGTTACAACACGCAACGAAATTTTTCAACCATAAAGCAACTACAGGTTATTGATGCAATCCACCAAAGAAAAATTAAAAACAAATTAAAAATCCTACTCCTACCGACTACATTTCCCTTAAGACGGTCGTCATCCATCTATCATAGGGAACGGTCACTAACTATGACATCGGTTCAATGGGACTATTCTCGGTAAAAGAACTGAAAACAAACTCCGAGAAACCCAAACAAAATAAAAACCGAAATTTTTTTGCAACACATCGATCATTTCGATAGAAAACTTTTACAAAAGATTTTGATAAGTGCAAAATATTTTCGCAAAAATTTTTAAAAATATCGATCATTTTGATAAGAACGAAATATTTACAAACTATTTACACTGGCAACCACAACTCTGCATAACACACATCAGTAACCACAAAAATATATACGGATACACACAAATCAGTTCACAGCAGGGTAGCACAAACATACATACAAACCAAGGAAAAAGCATACAGCAGATTAGAGCCTAAGTCCCAGCACCTATCTACTCCCCACCCCACACTTAAATCGAACACTGTCCCCAGTGTTCACAAAAAAATACTAAACAACATTTCGGGTGGTGGAACTCCCTGATCAGTCGAAATATTCGACTTCTTCATCTGGTGCTGCTGCCTCGTCCCCCATGTCTGAGTCAGCTCCATCATCGTCATCGGACTTCACATCGGAGTCCTCTCGACGTGTCTCCTCATCAGTAGGGACATCGTCATCAATCGGCTCCACAAAGGCTGGTCCCACTCGGCATAAGGCTTTGGCATTCTCGCCAAATGGGTAATCCAGCTCCAGCTGCCATAATTCTTCCTCGGTGGCTGGTCTCCTACCAATCCATAGCTGAAGCATCTGCATGCCGAACATACGTGCCATGTACTGATCGTCACGAGCATGTCGCTCACCCAAAGTCAACACTGGCCCGTGTGCGGTGTCGGGGGCCTTAGTTTTTGTCACATCGAGGGCCCTCTGCTCCAACTGCGGGATGTAGTCCAAAGCCTCTTCCTCAATGTCGAGGCCTCGGAGGAAGGTGGTGATGAGTCCGCCAAACCCGTATCTGTGGCCCTGGTGCAGTCTGGCTCTCTTCATGGAGGATATAATGACCGCCCTAACATTAATCTCAAGCCCTTTCATAAGGGCATACACCAAGCAGACACGGTCCCGGGTCACATCCGTCATGTGAACTCGCAGGATCAAGCACGAACACATAATATTCAGCCATATTCTGGCCTCCCTGTTCATCTGCGAATAAGGCAAAGTCTGGTGGTAACCCCTCTCCTTATGTCTACACCATCGGGCTATGGATCGAGCCCCACACAACATACGTCTGATATCGGCATACGATGGGGTGATGTTTAGCTGGCGGAGAACGTGGGCGTCTGTGTCCCGCGCTCCAATGATGGCATTAAATTGCTGGGGTTCCAGAGTGACAATCTACCCTCTGATTTTTATTGTGTGGCTTCTGATGGCCGGGTTCTAGTTTGCATAGAATTGCCGGACCAAATGAAGTTTGCACTCCTTGGGCTCCTGAAAGATAAAGCTGAGCCGAGCTTCCTCGATTCTCTGCACAATACGTGGGAACTCCTGTGCAAGTGGTTCCCGTGCAATATGCTCCTCGGGGAAGTACTTGTTTTCTTTATGTTTCGCGTACCACTTCTTCCCTTCATCGGTTACCCATCTTGTTCCGTATTTGCGGCGTTGGCCGCGCGGAACAGCTGGTGCAGCTGGGACTGCAGTGCCCAACCTCAATCTTTTCCGTCCGGTGCCTGAGGTAGAAGCACCTTTGCCCTTGTCCTGTCGACTTGCCATTGTACCTGTCAATATACATAAGCAAGCAAAAAGTTAAGCTAAATACAAGTTAACTTAGGCTAAGGTCGGGTTAAACTAAGTTTACCCCACACTTAGTCCTTAACTATATTTACAATACTTCGGCAAGGATTACTCTATTTACAACCCCAAACACAAGCAACTATAAGGTATATTGCTTAGTGCGTTCACGAAAAATTTCAACAGCATAACGGTTAGCGTACTACTCAGACTTCATACAGCTACTCCCAATCCTACTATCGATTGCAATCCAATCATCGCACTTAGCAACAAACAAAAAAAAAACAAAAACAACAACGAAAATTCTATTTACATACAAATCTAAATAATCAAACCAATTTACAAAATTTTCGCATTTTCCCCAACAATTCGAGAATTCGTCTTCTCTTAACATTCCTACAATATTTACATCGATTTATCTCAATTTACAACCACACCCCGGCATCTAATTCATCAAACTATCAAGTTCCCCAATTCAATTTCAATAACTCAAGCCCTAGAATGCAATATTTCAATCAAATTCGAATTATTCACATAATCCACAAGTTCAAATGCTAATTACAACAATCCGAACATAATCAATCACAAATAATTCAACATCATGTTTAATTGCTACTTGGAGTGATATATTTCACCTCACATGCTCAAATTCGACTAAAATCGCCAAAAACTTGAGAGAAACGATGAAAACATACCTTTTAGTTGAAGAACCGAAGATATTTGACGTTTTCCTTGCCTATTAGCATGGCACGTTGGTTGGGGAGGGGGAATTGGGTGTTTTGGTCGTGGAGGAGGAGAGAAATGGGGAGAAAAGGGGCAAAATCGGGGTTAATTTAAAGAAAAACACGCGGGTCACCCGGCAACCCGGTGTGACCCAGCACTGAATAAAGGGCAACGTGTCACGGAGGGTAACGCGGAGCCCCTCCTCCGTGACACGGAGCCAACGCCCCAGTGCACTGTTTCTTCAATAAAAATTATTTTCATACCTTGCCTTATTTTTCCCACTTCCATGCATATTTTTCTCCGTTTGACCTGAAAATCACTACACTAAGCGAAATTGGTTAGATTAATAGATTTCCCTAACTAAAATGAAAAATATTAACTAAAACAAAAATCTAAACCTAATCAAGAAAAGAAAAATAAAAATAAAAAAAAAATTATTTACACTAAGAAAAGAAAGAAAGAAAATATTTTTCATGGGTTGCCTCCCGTGCAGCGCCTGGTTTACCGTCGCGGCTCGACGTCCATTATGCTCAATTATCTACTAGGGTGAGGGACGATTTTTCACGATCCTTGTCCTCCCCCCAGTAGTGCTCAACCTCATCTGGTGGCCTTCCTGTTAACTCTCGGGAATCATTCATTATATTAGCATTCCCATGATTAATCACATTGATCACCGAGAGTTCCTCATTTACAATCGGGAGCTTGGGTGTTTTGTACACGTCAAACACTTCTATCTTGTCATGTGCCCGAATTGTAAGTTGACCTGCAGCTACATCAATTAATGCTTTTCCGGTTGCCAAAAAGGGTCGTCCCAAAATAAATGGGACTTCAGCATCTAGTTCAAAGTCCAGAACAATAAAATCGACCGGAAAAATGAGGGAGCCCACTTGCACTAACACATCCTCAACAATGCCATCCGGTTTAGCTAAGGACCTGTCCGCTAATTGCAAGATTACAGTTGTAGGTCTAGGACTCCCTAGACCTAACTTTCTGAATACCGAAGATGGCATCAGATTTATACTTTCCCCCATGTCGCATAATCCACGAGCTCGGATACTTTGCCCAATAGTCAGCTGGATAGTAAAACTCCCAGGGTCTTTCAGTTTCGTGGGTAGTCTATTCTGAATCCGGGAAGTGCATTCCTCCGTTAAAGCCACCGTGGCATACTCAGTCAAACGACTTTTGTTAGCCACGATGTCTTTAATATATTTTGCATACTTTGGCACTCCCTGCAAGACATCAACAAGAGGTAAATTAACATGTACCTGTTTAAGCACCTCCATAAATTTCTTGAAACACGCCTCCCCCTTGTGTTTCTTAAGTCGTTGAGGGAACGGGGGTGGAGGCCTTTCTGATTCTGCTTTTTTAGTCTTCCCCCTATCAGAACTTTGTTCATCCTCAACTTCTGCTGCTCCTGACTTTTGAGGCGGTCTTTCCGGTTCCACGTCCTTCAACTGTAAACCACTCCTCGTGGTCACTGCATTTACCTGCTTCGGATTAGGATCCGTGTCGCTAGGTAGTCCTACTCTGGGTCTTGTATTTTGGGCACTAGCAAATTGGCCAAATTGATATTCAAGAGCCTTGGTCGCCAACTGATTGTTCTTCACTTCGGCTGCCAATTTAACGTAGTCAGACTGCAATTGTGCCTGATTAGCAATCATGGTTTTGAACATCTCCTCAATGGTAGGTGATGGTGGTGGAGGAGGGGCATTGTGATTTCTGAATTGAGCTTGAAAGTTTTGTTGCCCTCCTTGATTTCTCTGCATACCCTGACCAGAACCTTGGCCTTGTTGGTTGTTGCTACCCCACGAAAAATTTGGATGGTTCCTCCAATTTGAGTTGTAGCCACTACCAAACTGCTGCTGATTTCTCTGTGCATTGCCCACAAACTTAACAGAATCAGGATTTGCACCACAACATTCAGCTGAATGCTCACTACTACCACACACTTCACACCACATATGTTGGACAACATTGACTGAAGCTGCAGGCTGGTTCAAGTTCATATTGTTGAAGTGATTATTTAACTGATTTTGCAAGGCAGCTATCTGTGCAGCGATAGCTGTAAATCCATCCACTTCAAGCACTCCCGCTGCTTTCCTTGCTCCACCTCTTGATGAATCTGCATTCCATTCTGGATTGCCCTGTGAAATTCGGTTGAGCAAAGTGTACAGCTCCTCATAGGTCTTTTCCAGCGCTTGCCCTCCAGCTGCTGAATCTAACAAAATATTAGTGTGGGGTTCCAAACCCTCAATAAATGTGTGTACCAACACCTCATTGGACTGATGATGATGAGGACAGTCCCGCAACATGGATTTAAATCTTTCCCAGGCTTGATATAGATTTTCTCCCTCCCTCTGTTTAAAACTTAGAATTTGACTGATGATGATGAGGACAGTCCCGCAACATGGATTTAAATCTTTTCCAGGCTTGATATAGATTTTCTCCCTCCCTCTGTTTAAAACTTAGAATTTGACTTCTAAGTCTGGCTGTTTTACCAGAAGGGAAAAATCTGATAAAAAACTTCCGTGCAAGATCATCCCACGTTGATATAGAATTGGGTGGTTCAGCTTTTAACCACCTCTTGGCTTCACCAAGTAAGGAAAACGGAAATAAGGTGAGCCGAACATAATCAGGTGACACTCCAGCCGGTATATAAGTGTCACTTATCTCCAAAAAATTTTGGAGATGTTGTTGTGGATCTTCATGAGGGAGACCGGTAAATTGCTCGCTTGTGTGCAAGAGTTGCACCATATTCTGCTTTAATTCAAACCTCCCTCCAGGCTCTGGTTTGCGGATGCTAGAATGTACATTGTTAGCGTGTGGGATTGCCACCTCGCGAACCGGCCTTGCTGCTGCTTCATCGGGCACTAACACTACCCTCACAACTGGTGGATTTTGTTGCTCCATAATAGATTATCGAAACAACTGCAGCTTCTTTTGTAGAGCTTCTCTACGTTGACTATGAAATTCTTCAAGCTCTAAGTAAGATTCCACCAGCTCTTTGTCCCTTGCCAGTGTTCACAGAAATAAAATCTGCAAAATACAGGCTAAGACCAAGTTGTTAACACTTAAGAAAATAAAAATAAAAATACAGTAAATTTACACTAAACACAATTTCACAAATTTGCCTAGCCTCCCCGGCAACGGCGCCAAAAACTTGTTCGGTCTGTTCGGTTGGGGTTATATATTATAAACCGACACGCAATTGCACGTGATCAAACAAGTAATAAAGTGGCTAAGTAAGCCAAGTATCGATCCAAGGAGGCTCAGGATATGTAAAATTTGCCTAAGTATACTATATTCTTATCTTACTTCTAATTATGCTAACAACAACGTAACCAACAGTTAAATGAGTTTTTGTTTATAAAATATATACTAAAACTATTAACAATTATTTACTGTGAATTTAAACTATGGATATGAGCATGCCAAGGTTAAGAACAAGTAATGAATTCGATTGTAATAATAATTCGGTTAATCTCTTCTTCATGTTGCTAGCCAAGAACATTAGCCTAGAAATTAAAACTCTCGTATTTAATTTCACTTAAGAATCTTAAACCATTCGTCTACATTTCTGTGATCAAATGCAATTTACGACCTAGCAATACAATTCTGGTTCCTAAATTGACTAATACGGCTTTCAAGTATATTTCTATCAGGAAAGCACATCAAAACCCAATTTTCCCAAATCAAGTTAAGAACAATACCCTATTAATTCACAACTTTCCAGTTTCTTGCTCTCTCGAGTGAAATTGGACTTTTTAGATGTACATTAATGTCGGCCAAGCACTAATGCAGTAAGAATAAGAATTAATAGAACAACATGAAAGAAGTAGAAGAAAACCATATCATTTACAATCAAAATTCACTACACATGTTCAAAACCTTAGCAAGGAAGAGAATTAGCCACTCATTTGTGGATTGATCATCCTAAAACAAGTGTAAATCATACATACAATTGATTGAAAGAAGAAAGGAAGAGAAAAAATCCCTTAGCTTTTTTGTCCCTCAACTGCTGCTAACCCACGTCCTAGCTCCACCAAGTCTGAACTAATTAAAATAAACCTAAGTGTGCTATTTATACTAGAGGGAAATTTTTCCTGGAATAACAAGCAACGTGTCACGGAGGTCAACACGGAGCACTGTCTCCGTGAGACGGCGTGGACGCGGACCTTCACTGAAAATCCAGGATCCGGTAAATTAGCCTGAACGTGGCACGGAGGCCAACGCGGAGGCCTATCTCCGTGCCACGGAGCTATCGCGAGGCCTCACTGGAATTTGCCATTTAATTTCCTCTCCAGGCAGTGTGCCTCCGAGATGGTAGCATGGCACGGCTCCATCGCGGAGCCCCTATAATTTGTGCATTCCAATGTCTTTTCCACGCTCGTATCCAAGTCGAACTCCGATATAGTTCCAACATGCATTTTAGCTCTTAAAAATCATATTTTCCTGCAAAACAAATGCTAATCATGTTGGTTAGTATAATTTCACATTTTATTACCAATTACATGAGGATATCTACATATTGCACCCAAACAAGGCGAAAATAATACGTTTGAGTATCACTTGGGCATATAAATCTGCCCAAGATCAGCTCACATACCTCATTCCAATTGAATTTTGCTGCCTTCTGTTTCAATTTGGTTAAAGGTTCTACTAAAATGAAAAATCCTTTCATGAACCTTCTGTAATACCCGGCTAACCATAGGAAACTATATACCTCGGTCGAAGTGGTAGGTCTAGGCCATGTTTTCACTGCCTCTATCTTCTTCTATCTACCTGTATACAACATCTGACACAATATGGCCCAAGAAGGCTACTGAATTCAGCCAAAATTCACATTTAGAAAATTTTGTATATAATTGGTGATCTCTGAGAATTTGGAGCACTATCTATAGATGATCCTGGTGATCTGCCTCTGAGCGAGAATACAACAGAATATCATCGATAAATACTATCACGAACAAGTCCGGGTATGGTCTGAAAATGTTGTTCATCATGTCCATGAACACCACTGGAGCATTTGTCAGTCCGAAGGACATGACTAGAAATTCAAAGTGGTCGTATCTGGTCCCGAAGGCAGTCTTTGGAATATCTTTTTCACGAACCCAGACCTAATGATATCCGGATCTTGAGTCAATCTTTGAAAAATACCTCGCTCCCTGTAACTGATCAAATAGGTCGATTGCAAAATCAGTTTCTCTTTCTGGGGGAATACCAGGAAGCTCATCTGGAAATACATCGGGAAATTAATTAACCACTGGAATAGACTGAAGGGTCGGAGGCTCTGCCCGAACATCCTAAACTCTAACAATATGATAAATGCACCCTTTTGCTATCAATTTCTCGCTCAAAAATAGGAAATAAACCTACCTTTTGGCATAGCTGTACTACCTTTCCACTCCTGTATTACCTCCCCTGGAAAGTGGAATCAGACAATCTTGATCCAACATTCGACATAGGCATAACATGGAGCTAACCAATCCATACCCATAATAGCATCGAAATCAACCATTTCTAGTTCTATCAAGTTTGTCGTAGTTTGACGATTGGCAACCTCTACTTACACCCCCGATAGACCTTTCTGGCTATAATAGAGTCACCAACGGGTGTAGACAAGGAGAAAGGTCGCCGAAGAAATTCCGGCATAATACTAAACTTTCGAGCCACTAACGGTGTAACATAGGACAAGGTGGATCCTGGATCTATCAACACATAAGCAGGATGAGAGCAAATGTTCAGCTTACCTGTCACAACATCTGGTGATGACTCTGACTCCTATCACCCCGGTAGTGCATAAGTATGGTTTGGGTCGGCACCTGAACTGGAGGCCCCTGATCTGCCTCGGCCTCTGCCAGCTGAAATTGAGGACCTACGCACTGCCGGGGATTCTGGAGCTCATGATCCTGCCGAGGACTTATCCTATCGATCCTGGTCACCCTGACCCCTAGCTGGACAATTCCTCATTTGATGACCTTCCTGTCCACAAATATAGCATGATGTGGAGCCATACCTGCATGCTCCAGAGTGGCGTCCACTGCAAATAGGGCATAGTGGTTTTATAAACCCACTCTGCTCCACCCTTCTCTGCTGTTGTGAACCTACTGCTTGCGAACCTCCACCGGGTTCTGGCTGCCCTCGGCGACTAGACCTGCTCCTCTGCCGCTGTGGTAGAGGCGGGGGTCTAGGTGGCCTATCTGATAATCGTGGCCTAGGTCCTCCCTGGGACTCCTCCTGTAATTCATTTGGTCTGTCCCTGCAGCGCTGCTCCTGACTTGTTCTCCTAATCTCTCGTTGCCACTGTTTGATACCCTCAATATTCTGAGAAAAAGCCTACACACGGGCGATATCCATATCCTCTCGCAATGTGGCTGTGATGCAGGTCTCAACATATTCCGGGTTCATCCCTATAATAAAGCGGTGTACCGTGGCTGGCATTGTGTCCACAAAGGCTGGTGTATATCGAGCCAAGGAATCAAACCGCATGGTATATTCTCGAACACTCATCGACCCCTGCTCCAAGTGTAGGAACTGATCAACCCAGGCCTGTCGAATCTCCTGCGGTAGGTAATGATCCAAAAAAGCCTCTAAGAAGCTGGGCCAGGTCGGAGGGGAAACATCTCTCCCTCGGGACCTCTTCCAACTCTCATACCACAGTACGGTGATGTCCCATAGCCGGAATATTGCCAACTCAACTGACTCTGTGGGTGTAGTATGCATCACCCTAAAAATCCTCTGCATCTGGTCTAAGAAGTCCTGAGGGTCCTCGGTCCGATCTGTCCCTATGAATTGCGGGGGACTTAGTGCTAGGAACTCTCGGACCCTCGAACTACCTGACCCTCCTAATGATTCTGCAACTGTAGATGGCATTGACTGGTGCAGAGCAGCCATCATCTATGTTAGCATAACCACCGCACTCCTGACCTCCTGGTCGGATGGTACGGGTATAGAAATTACTGGAGGTCGTGCCGTCACACCGACCATCCCAAGCGGCTCCTGACGTGGTGGAGATTGCTGGGGAGGTCGAGATGATTCCTCTGTATTGTCCTCAGATCGGGCCAATTCTGACCGAGGCTGAGGCACCCTACTGGTGTCCTCTCCTGCTGCTACGTCTAACCTCTTGCCTGTCGTGGGATGTCGCTGATACGACATTCCTTTGTAAATAAAAGAATATAATGAGCTTAGGGATTCAACACTATATTGCACCGCTCTATAGCACGACTGAATAAGAAGAATGAGTAACCATCCTATCATGCCTTGCAGCCTCCTACCGATAGTATGTGGTGTACAACACATCCATATAAAAGACTCTACTTAGCACGGCTTGCAGACTCCCTGGTACACGACCTGCTCTGATACCAAGTTTGTCATGCCCCACCTTAGGAGGCATGACTGGCACCTGGTGCCCTACTAGGACCTGCACTTTGAGTTGACAGAGCCTAAGCACCTCTGGTGCAAGGATGACTCTAACTCTAGAATCAAGAAAACAACGGGCTATATAGAGGATGTAAATATAACCCCCGACCGACAAGGCCTATAGCCACCTGTGAAAATAAACAGCCAACCAGATACAAACAAACATAGGGAGTCCTATGCGGGCCGACTAGGCCACCATGATATCTAGTTATAACTGGAAAGTAAAATAAGATGCTAAACTAAGCTATGACCGACAAGGTCATCAATCAACAGCTAAATAGGGCCCTACACGGCCAACACACATAATCTAAAATACATATGGGCCCCACACGGCCGATATCAACTAACCACAGCGAAGTAATGCGATATGCAAGCCTCTAGGAGTAATAAGATGGTCGGGATAGGGCCCCGGCCTACCCATACTGTACAAACAAAAAGAAGTAAACCTCTATCACACAAGCTCTGGAAGAAAGCAGCTGATGGCTCTGTGCGGCTGGCTGGAACTACGAGGGACCTGCTCCTCGTCTATGTGTACCTACAGGCAAGTAATGCAGCGCCCCAGAAGAGGGCGTCAGTACCACAGGTACTGAGTATGTAAAATAGTAACTTTAAATAACTGAAAGTAAGGAAATAGAACTGACAATAACTGAAGTAAGGGGAACGGATTGAAATGACTGAAGGAGTGAAATGCGGACTAAACATAACTGTGATAAGGAGGGTAGGGGTCATACCTGACAAAAAAGGTGTCCTACTATCTAACTGTCAGTAACTAAAGCAACATAAACCTTACCTGACCCCCATAAGACGGAAGGTACAATCAGCACAGAATAACTCGCTCAGGCCCCCATAAGTCCTGGCGAGCACATCTCAATCTATATACCCCTATCCAGTTCAATATGAGTCAACTAGTAGCTATAAGCGTCCTACCGATCCCCTGGGTCTGCAATTGGGCCCGCTCGACCCCTGACTATAGCTGTGCCTGAGTCCGGAGGATTCCTGATATCTACACCCCGGGCATAAGTGCTCGGTGAGGTGTGTATACGGCCAACCACGGCAAATATGAGGATATGGATCCCCATCTTTGTCCCTTGCGGATGGCATGCCGCTCCATAGAGCGATGTATCCTCGCCCTTCGCGGGCGAGTCGATACAATTATTAACCCTGGGGTGGTCACAGAAGCTATACAGGTATAATCCATCCCAAAACAATACAATTACAAGTCTCAACTAACAAGGACAACTAAATATGGTAACATACTCATGACATACTTTATTGGGATTCATACTGGATTATTATGCCGAAGAAACTAACTTGCTGAAAGAAAATGCCTTAACATACCTCGATCGCTGTTTACCGATTAACTGGCGAGTTCCAGCTCGTGTTCAACTGCCCCTCTCAACTGATATCGTGTTACTGGAAAGATAGGACTAGTTTTAACACTAAATTCGGCAAAAAGGAAAACTTTATATATAAATATTAACTATATTCCAAACTTTACGGAACACGGTCGAAATCTTGTTATTTCTCGAAAGTCTAGAAGGGAGAAATGCTTACTTTAAGCCTGGGATCGTATTGACACTAGTTTGGAGCAATTCCAACAAACTTGGATCGGTGGGACGACGATTCACCAGGCGAATTTCACGAAACTAACTCTGTAGAAATGCTTCCTGCAGCCTTATACTTTTATACCTGAAGTTAATTTGGATTTGGACGGCGTTTAACAGTGTAATTGGATTAAATTATATGTTTTCATTCGTCCATATCCTCTTCTGGTCGTGGTTTTTGATTTATTACTTAACTTCTAAGTGTGAGGCCCTTATATACTTGAGGCATCAGAAAAGGCAACGTGGCACATTGCCCAATGCGCTAATTCTGCTCCGTGCCACGTTGGATAACACACTGATTCTGCTCCGTGCCACTTTGCCCTTCTGGGCAACTTGGTTCGGTCTCCTCTCGCGAAATCCCAACTTGGCACTCATTCGGCCTTTCCCCGGGCCCTTTCCTCGCATGTATGGCACTCTAAAACTCTCAACCAATATGTGAATAGGTCGACTAAACGCTAGAAACTTACGGGGTGTAACACCTATGTTGGCGCGTAGTTCTAAGACCTAGGGTTTACCTAAACCATTAGTCTACTCGGTGATGGACATAACTCCCAAAAACATGCATATGCTCTCCATCATTTTTCAACGAAGCTAAACCATCATCTTTCAACAAAGCTGATCATTAAATCATATGCATAGTCTGAAATATGAATATAAGGAGCCTTGGCTCAAAACATTCCACAAGCTTAAAAGTGAGAGTCTAGACTCCAAAACCACGTGGTAAGCTAATATCATAAAATAGAGATAATTCATGAAACATACTTAGATCAGGTGGGCTTGCCCAAACATAAACATGCTTGAAATAGACTTGATAGTCAAAATCATGGATACATGCATGGGTTAGTCATAATCATACTTTCATACTAGACATCTCATTATTCTTGAAAACATAGGTCATAATCTCAACTTTTCATGAAACTTTCATGGTTGTGCATCATATCTTTAAAACATTGAAATCATAAATTGTAATCAAAATAATTATAAAACATGCCCATGAATCAAAAACATCATTAGAAATATGAAGAGAATTGACCCATGATTGTAATATAGATAATTTCATAGATTGGGTTAGAACCTCCATGGAACCATGCACTTTGAATTAATGAATTGAGAAGGGATTTGTACATGAGAGTGAATAGAAACTCCTTCATAACCCTACATACCTGGGTAAATCTGATTTCACGCCCTTCCTTGAATTCCTAAGAGATTTGGGGAAGAACTAACGGGATTCTCAAGCTTGATCTCCAATAGAGCACTCTATTCTTGCATGCATGGAATAAAATGGCTTAGGATAGTTAAGCACTCTTAAAACCCTCCTAACAGAGCTTAAAATGACGTAGTTTAGGAACCTAGGAGCATAGAAATTATGAAAACACTCTTACTAAAATGCAGGAAATTCGGACACTGCCATCACAACTCTTGAGGTACTGGATGAGTTGTGGACTCAATCCATTATGTCTTCTGAAAAAAATGCAGGTCTTAAACATAGCTCTTGGTCATGACCAACTTCACGAGTTGTGGAGTCACATCACGACCTATGGCTGACTTCCATGGTCACCCCTTGACCACGAGTTCCCACCAATCAGCCTTCACTTCACGAGTCACTTCATGACTTGTGAAGTCTCCTCACAGGTCACTAGATGGCTCGTCCTGTGACTTGGGCATTATTTTCCTACTTTCTCTTCTTTAACCCTCTGGTCTGATCTTAGGGACTTTCGGGGTATTACAATATCTCCCCCTTGGGAACATTCTTCCTCGAATGTGGATAAACATACTGAAATACTGGGGAATGGAACTGTCATCCCAATAACTGAAAATCTGAAGCGTAAAACTCACGGAGTGATTGAATTAGAACTGAAATACGTGACTGAATTGAATTCATGATGTAAAACCCCAAAAAGTTCCCTAGGTCAGACCTGAGGCTTACAATAGAGAACAAAAAGTAAACTATACTAGAACCAAACAAAAAACCTCGGTATGGTTCATTGTAGGGTCCAACTGGTTGTTGGAAGTGCTTGTTGTTTCATTACCAGAAAGCTATCAGAAAATTTTCCAAAACCCACGAGGGGATTCTACGGACCGTTGCTTGATTGAACCGGTCATTATTTGTGGTCGTTGAAGAAGATTAAGACAATTTTGAAGGAAGAATGGGGGAAACCAACGGTTCGTTATTTGTTACCATGGACCATTGGATGGGTCATTGGTTCTTCTAGTTTGTTGAAAATCTCGAGCTAAGTTCGAAATTGTTCTATGTGAATGGATGGACCCGAGCTGGTGAATTTATGAAAGAAAGGTGTTAAGATCAATTCCTAAGTATAAGAAGTGCATCACATACAAATTATGGTCATAAGCAATCTTTAGCACAAATTTGAGTTGAGAGCTCCTTTACCGATTGAGTGTTCGTATAAGTTCTCATAAGGGTCATCTTCAAACGACCATATATATAATCTTACAAAATGTTTTTTGATGATTCAGAACCTCAAATTGAATCCCTTGAAGTCCTCTTTCCAACGCAACCAACCTTCCATCAATCGGAGTTCGGAGTAAAACGTTATTAGCAGTTTAGTGCAGCAGCAACAGGTAATAACAGACCTCAGAACGGGCCGTTGTAGCAACCAACGACCCGTCCTGTTGGTTGTTGGAATTGCTAGTTTCAGGTTTGTTTATTGACAGTTTGGGGGTATTTTGGTAAACTCCTATGCTTCTAACTACTAAATGGCACCGTTTTGGGCTTCCTTAAGGTCAGATTAAAGGGATTAGCGTAGCCTAAATCCTCACCATCTTCAAACATCCATAGATTACGATTGTATTATGAATGTTGAAAACCTTGAGCCTTATGTTATATTACGATATTTATGTTATGAGCATGTTTTCCTACTCTTATGCTCATTTATGAGTTTTAAATATTTTAAATGTTCGTTTTACTTACCTTGTATACTCGGTACATTCCACGTACTGAACGCATACTTTCTATGCAGTATCATTTCATGATACAACATCCGACTCTCAGACTCATCCTCATTCTTAGACCATCACAGAGTATACACTCAGTTTATTGGTGAGTCCTCATGTTCTGAGGGCCATTTGACAGAAATCTATGCTATTTTATGTTTCAGTACTTGTTCGGGTTTTTTGGGGGTGTTGTTCCATCAACCCATCATATGTCGTAGAGGCTTTCATATAGTATGTAGTACTCAGCTTGTGTAATTGTCTAGTGATTCCCTATGTTATGATATGCCATGTTATATTTACGTTTCCTCTATGCCTTATGTTCAATCTTATGCTTATAATGAATGGACTTAGATGTATGCTTATACCATTGGTTGACTTGGGGCCTCTCGGGGTTTCTTGTCCTGTGTTACAATACGGGTCTACATTCAGGTCGTGAAAAACTTGGTATCAGAGCAATAGGTTCGAAGTGTCCTAGGGTGTCTGAAAGCCTCGTCAAGTAGAGTCTTTTTCATAGGTGTGAAGCGCACCACACTTATGACGAAGAGGCTACGAGATATTTAGGAAATATTCCCTTCTTTCATGATCTATGTCGTGCGATGAAATAACTTTCTATCCTTCTAACTCGTGTATTCACATTTCAAGGAATAATGCCAGACAGTGGAATAAGAGGCGCTGTCGAGTCATTTCTCCCTGCAGGAGTTAAGAAGAGCTAAGGTAGAAGAATTCGTGAACTTGAAGTAAGGAACCAAAAGAGTGGGGAAGTACCGATGGAGAAGTATGAAGCCTTCCGTGATAGCCTTAGAGGCAAATGGAAGTCAAAAGATAGTGATTTCTGCCTAGCCTTAAGAAGGGGACCAATCCTTAGAATGATGACCTTTAAACTAAGGGGGAGATTATAAGGTGAATGACCAAGTCATGCCTTGAATTCAAGTGTGAAAGGCCAGGATCAGTAACTATAGGAGATCGATCCACACTTATTCAGGTGTCCTTCTGTACTTCAGTCTATGTGATACTCTATTCATTCCATATGTGAACATGTTCTGCCCATGTCTAAGTTCCAAGTACTCCTTACGTGTATTCGTACTCAGATTCATAGAAAGAGGAGAAACTACTTCAGATGGTGATTCTAGTCTTCTTCCATGATTCTATAAATCTCAGCTTCATGTCATGTCCCTTGTTATGTATGTAAACTCATGTCTCTCAACATGCTCAGCTCTATGGACTCAGTCCTTAAGATTTGCCTTATCGGCTCATAAGATCGTATTATATCTAGTATATCCCAGCTTAAATTTCTTGAATGATTCATGCTCATAATTTACTTACACTAATCCCTATGAATTTTCCCCATGATGGAAATGATGGTTAAAATGTGTACGTTCAGGACAACTCCCTATCCCTGCCATAAGTGTCAGGTATGTAGAACTTCAGGAAGCACAATTATCAGCCAAGCCTTGAAGTGTAACAACCTACATGGTCATTTTGTCACTTTTGAATCGTTTCCCTAGTTTTCACCTTTTTGTATCTTTAGTTTTCTATTTATGACTTGCGAAGATGGATGACACCATTCCCGAGATGATCTAATGAAGATTGGATAAGATTTTTGATTTTTGGAAGGCTTGAAGTTTGAGAGTTTTGACCCAAGTCAACATTTCAGCTTAACAAGCTCGAATTCAGATTCTAAAAGCTCTGTTAGTTTCGGATGGTGATTTATGACTTAGTTGGATAGTGTGCATGGATTCCGAGGCGTTTGGGAGTGATTTGAACCTTTGGTTTAATTTATAAGTATTTTGGAAGCTAAGTTTGACCACGGTCAACTTTCGATCAAAACAACCTCATATCGGCAATTTGATGATTTCAATAGGTCCAGAAAGTGTTTTATGATTGAATTGCATATTTGGTATGTGACCGGAGAATTCCGGATGTCTTTTGGGTGGATTTGAGTGTTTTGTGTGTTTAGCATGATTTTAAGCATAAAATGTGACAACTCAAATGTTCATTTTTAGTTTTTGAGATCCAAAAATTATTCCGAGGCTTTCAAATTTCTTAGCATGAATTATAGGAGTTATCTTAAAAGTTTGGTGCAATTTCGATAAGTCAAGATCAGTTTTTATCACAAAAGATGAATAATTCTTGAACGAGCAAAAATGACGTCTGACTGGGAAAACAAGCACCAAATGGAGTTTCGATTGAAGGATAGATCCTTATCATTATTTGGGAACTATAGGAAAAAGAATTATTGCATTTCGAGTTCGTATGATGAAGTTATGGTTATTTTAGTAAAAATTAAAGTTACTGGTGCAGCCCTATATAAATACCTGAACACTGTATTTTTTTTTTGCACAGACTGTGTTTATTTTGTATTTTGAGTATATTTGGAGTTCTAGAGCTAGGTATTAAGTGATTTTTGCGGAATTCTTCTCTATTTAACAAGGGGGTAAGTATCTGAACCTTAATTTGGTATTTCGTCATGATTTCGTCAGTTGGTTTTCATTTGCATCTGGGAATTTATTGGAGGAAAATTGAGGATTTTGGGTCTAGAGTTAAGAGACTGTATTTTAATGAATTTAAAGTCGATTTGAGCTCCATTTTGGATGAAATTTCATATTTGAGTTCTTTACATTATGGATAACATGATTTTCAAATAAGATTCCAGTTTTGCCCTTGTGGGCTCGGGGTTGACTTTTGTATTGACTTTTTGGACCGGGATAGAAGTATATCAATATGGGTGTCCATGATTTCATTTTCTTATGTAGAATGCATATTTGAGCAGATTTTGATCATTCAGAAGGGATACAGAAAGGAAAATTCGTAATTTTATGCTTGAGCTTTGTTTTGAGGCAAGTAGAGATTTCTTGATTCTTTGAGTTCGGAAAGAAGGGGAAGCTTAGTTCCCAGTACGTTGGGCCATATAGGGTTGTGAGGCGTATTGTCAAGGTGACCTATTAGTTGGATCTACAAGTGGAGTTAGTTTTGGTGCATCCGATATTTCATGTTCCCTTGTTGAAGAAATGCATCAGAGATCCATCTTTAGTGGTTCAAGTAGAGGGCATTAGGGTGAAAGACAGCCTTACCTAGGAGGAGGTATCAGTTGAGGTCCTTGATCATCAGGTTCATAAGTTGAGAAATAAGGAAGTAGCCTTGGTGAAGGTTCTATAGAGAAATCATCTTATATAGGGAGCTACGCGGGAGGCCGAAGTAGATATAATGGCTGAGAACCCATATCTTTTCCCTTCCGATCTCAGTTCTAGCTTGAGGTATCAGTTTCCTTGTTAGTGCTCTATTCTGTTTCATGTCAAGTTCATTTAGTTCCTTTCATGTCTTAGCATGCACGTATCTTTCATGAATTCAGTTCAGTCAGGAATCTCAATCCAGAGTCAGTCACTCCATCAGTTTTCAGCTTCAATTGGTTAGTTTTGGGATTGCAGTTCCTTCCCTAGTCTTCCAGTATGCTTGATCTAAATACGAGGATGAATGTTCCCAAGGGGGAGATAATGTAACACCCCAAAAAGTTCCCTAGGTCAGACCCAAGGCTTACAATAGAGAACAACAAGAAAACAATACCAGAACCAAACAACGAACCTCGGTATGGTTCATTGTAGGGTCCAACGGGTCGTTGGAAGTGCTTGTTGTTTCATTACCAGATAGCTGTTAGAAATTTTTCCAAAACTCATGAGGGGATTGTATGGATAGTCGCTTGATTGAACCGATCGTTATTTGTGGTCGTTGAAGCAGATTAAGAGAATTTTGAAGGAAAAATGGGGGAAACCAATGGTTCATTGTGTTACACCTCGTAAGTTTCTAATGTCTGGATGGCCTATTCGTACGTTGGTTAAGAGTTTTATAGTGTAATACGTGCGAGAAAGGGGCCCGGTGAAAGGTCGAATGAGCACAGAGTCGAGACCACGCGGGAGGAGGCCAGGCCAGCTGCCCAAAGGGACAGCGTGGCACGGACCAAGCTCTAGATTAGCGTGACAGGGTCCGTGCCATGGACCCCTGTCCACCGCCTCAAGTATATATAAGTCCCTCCCTTTGATTTTAAGTTATATTCCAAGATATATATGGGCAGAAGAGAGAAACCACAAGGGAGACAAGTAAAATTCATCCATTTACGCTACGAAACACTGCCCAAATTCAAATTAACTTTGGGTATTGAAGTTTAAGGATGCAGGGAGCATTGCTACAGAGTTATTTTCACGAAATTTGCCCGGCGAATCGTAACTCCGCCGAGCTAAAGTTGTTGGATTTGCTCCAAACTAGTGTCAATATGATCACAAGCTTAAAGAAAGCATTTCTCCCTTATGGACTTTCGAGAAATTACAAGTTTTCGACCGTGTTCCGTCAAGTTGAAATATAGTTAATATTTATATATAAAGTTATCATTTTCTCCAAATTTAGTACTGAAACTAGTCATTTTCTCCTAGTAATGTGATTGCAGTTGAGAAGAATAGTTGAATCCGAATTGAAACTCGCTAGTTAATCAGTAATCGGCGAACGAGGTATGTTAAGGCAGTTCCTTCAGCACGTTATTTTCTGTAGCATGATAACTCAACTTGAATCCCAGTAAGAGTACAAGAAGAATTTCTATTATGATTAGTTGTTGTTATTAGCTGAAACCCGTATTCCATGTTTAGTTGGGATGGATTATGCCTGTATAGCCTTCATGACCGACCCTAGGGTTATTAACTGTATTGACGCCCGCCAGGGGCGAGATGACATCGCTCTACGGAGCGGTATGCCGTCCACTAGTGACAAAGATGGGGTCCTAGATCCTCATTTACCGTGGTTGGCTTTTTACACCCCCGTCGAGCCTGGTGCTCGAGGTGCAGATATCAGGAGTCCACTAGACTCAGACACATCTACAGTCAGGGGCCGAGCGGGCTCAGTTGCAGACCCAGGGGGCTGGCGGACAGCTATAGCTATCGGTTGACCCAGTATGACCTTGAAAGAGGTATATAGACTGAAGTTTACTCACCAGGGCTTATGGGGGCCCCAGGTGGGTTATTCTGTGTTGATTGTACCTTTCGGCTTATGGGGGCCAGGTAAGGTTTTTGTTTGCTTTAGCTATTTATAAATTAGATAGTAAGAAGTTCTATTACTCAGGTATGATCTCTACCCCCTTCATTTCAGTTATTTCCTGTTCTATCTCTTTATTTCAGTTATTTCCAGTTATCGCCTTACATATTCGGTACATATTGTACTGACGCCCTTTCTGGAGCGCTGCATTACTTGCCTGCAGGTACAGATAGACGAGGAGAAGGTCCCTCCTAGCTTCCAGCTAGGACTAGCAAAAGAGCTGGCTCCTTTCTTCTGGAGTTTATAGGCAGAAGGTTTACTCCTTTTGATTGTACAGTTTTGGGTAGGCCGGGGCCTTGTCCCGACCATCATATTACTCCTAGAGGATTGCAAATTGTTTCTATTTCAATGTGGTTAGCTGTTATTGGCTGTGTGGGGCCTATATGTGTGTCTTAGTTTATGTGTTGGCCGTGTGGGGACTTTTTTAACTGATAAGATTAGTGGCCTTGTCAGCCATAGTTTAGCTTAGCACTGGAATTATTTTACAGTCACAGCTAGATATCATAGTGGTCTTGTCGGCCCGCATAGGATTCACTGTTATTGCCATTTATGGTTAGCTATTTTTCTTTATAGGTGGCTATAAGGCCTTGTCGGCCAGAGGTTGTATTTACAACCGAGATATACCCCGTTGTTTTTCTTGAATTGAGAAGTAATCCCGCACCAGGAGTGCACTGCTTAGCTTATTCAGTTTAGATACTAGTAGGGCACCAGGTGTCTATCATGGCTCCCAAGGTGAGGCGTGACAAACTTGGTATCAGAGCAGGTCGTATCCCAAGGAGTCTGCAAGCCATGCTAAGTACAGTCTTGTCTATGGATGTGTTGTGCACCACATTCAATGGGAAGGAGGCTTCGAGGCATGATGAGATGGTTAATCTTTCTTCTTATCCAGTCGTGCTATAGAGTTGTACAATAAAGGGTTGAGTCCCTAAGATTACCATATTCTTTTATCTACAGAGAAATGATAGACCCGCGACACACCATGACTAGTAGGAGATTGGTTGTTGCAGCAGAGTAAGGCACTAGTAGGGTGCCTCAGTTAGAGTCAGCCCGAATTGAGGGCGATAGTGAGACTTCATATTAGTCTCCCTAGCACTCTCCACCATGTCGAGAGCCGCTCAGAGCGGCAAATATGACGACACTGCCTCCAGCAGTCTCTATACTGGTACCATCAGATCAGGAGGTTAGGACTGTTGTTGTTATGTTAGCTCAGATGATGGCTGCGCAGCATTAGCCAGTGGCACCCGTGGTCGCAGAGTCCTCAGGAAGACCTGGTAGTTCGAGGGTCTGAGAGTTTCTCGCACTGAGTCCCCCGCAGTTCACCAGGACTGATCGGGTGGAGGACCCTCAGGACTTCTTGGATTAGATGCAGCGGATTTTCAGGGTGATGCATACTACACCTGCAGAGTCAATTGAGTTAGCGGTATTCTGGCTATGGGACATCGCAGTACTGTGGTATGAGAGTTGGGAGAGGTCCCGAGGGAGAGGTGTTTCCCCTTCTACTTGGCCCAGCTTCTCAGTGGCTTTTCTGGATCACTACCTGCCATGGGAAGTTTGACAAGCCTGGGTTGACCAGTTCCTACATCTAGAGCAGGGGTTGATGAGTGTTCGAGAGTATGCTATGAGGTTTGAATCCTTGGCCCGATATGCACCAGCTTTTATGGATACCATGCTGGCTAGGGTGCACCGATTTATTATGGGGATGAATCCAGAATATGTGGAGACTTGTATTACGGCCACTCTACGAGAGGACATGGATATTGCCCGTGTTCAAGCTTTTGCGCAGAATATTGAAGGGATCAGACAGCAGCAACAAGAGACAAGGAGGGAAAATCAGGAGCAGCATCGTAAGGCCAAACCTAGTGACATACAGGTGGAGTCCCAGGGTAGGCTCCGACCATGATTTTCAGATAGGCCACCCAGACCCCCACTCCCACAACAGAAGCAAGGGAGTGGATCTGGTCATCGAGGATAGTCAAGACCCGGTGAGAGCTCACGATCAGCAGGTTCACTGCAACATAGAGGATTAGAGCATAGTAGATTCACCATGCTGCTTTGCCCTATTTGTAGTCAACGTCACTCCAGCACATGTAGGTATGGTTCCACCGTATGTTATACCTGTGGACAGGAGGGTCATTAAATGAGAGATTGCCCAGCCAAGGGTCAGAGTTATCGGGACCAACAGGATAGATCTTCAATAGGGTCACGTGCCCCAACATCTCCAGCAGGGCGTAGGCCCTCAGCTCCATCCGATAGAGACCGAGGCAGATCAGGGGCATCTAGCTCAAGTACTGGCCCAGATCATACTTATGCCTTACCGGGACGGTAGGAGTCAAAGTCGTCGCCGGATGTGGTGACAGGTATGCTGGACATTTGCTCTCATTCTATTTATGTATTGATAGATCCAGTATCCACCTTGTCTTATGTTACACTGTTAGTGGATCAGAAGTTCGATATCACGCCGGAATTACTTCGGAGACCTTTTTCAGTGTCTATACCCATCAGTGATTCCATCATAGCTAAGAGGGTCTACCGAGGGTGCACAGTAGAAGTTGCTTGTCATCAGACTTTAGCAAATTTGATAGAACTAGAAATGATTGATTTTGATGCAATTATGGGTATGGATTGGATGGCTCCATGCTATGCCAATGTTGAATGTTGGACTAACACTGTCCGATTCTACTTTCTAGGGGAGGTTGTACGGGAGTGGAAAGGTAGTGCAACCACACCAAAAGGTAGGTTTATTTCCTATCTATGGGCGAGAAAATTGATAGCAAAAGGATGTATTTATCATATTGTCAGAGTTTAGGATGTCCAAGAAGAATCTACGACTCTTCAGTCCATTCCAGTAGTCAATGAATTCCCAGATGTATTCCCAGATGAACTTCCTGGTATTCCCTCAGAACGGGAGATCGATTTTGCAATTGATTTATTACCAGGTATTCAGCCTATATCTATTCCTCCGTACCGAATGACTCCTGCCGAGCTTAGAGAATTAAAGGAGCAGTTAAAAGATCTGTTAGATAAGGGCTTTATTAAGCCAAAAGTACTTCACCGTGAGGTGCGCCAGTCCTATTTGTGAGAAAGAAGGATGGCTCCATCTGTATGTGTATAGACTACCCGGCAGTTGAATAAAGTCACTATCAAGAATAAGTACCCACTTCCCAGAATAGATGACTTGTTTGATCAGCTACAGGGGGCGAAATATTTCTCCAAAATTGACTTAAGGTTAGGGTACCATCAGGTTCGGGTTCGCGAGAGGGATATTCCAAAGACTGCCTTCAGGACCAGGTATGGCCACTTTGAATTTCTAGTCATGTCCTTCGGGATGACGAATGCTCCAACAGTGTTCATGGACTTAATGAACAACATCTTCAAGCCGTATATGGACCTGTTTGTTCTAGTATTTATTGATGACATCCTAGTGTATTCTCGTTCAGAGGCAGATCATCGAGATCACCTACGAACAGTGCTCCAAAATCTCAGGAATCGCCAGTTGTATGCAAAGTTTTCTAAATGTGAATTTTGGCTGAATTCAGTGGCCTTTTTTGGCCACATTGTGTCAGATGCTGGTATACAGGTAGACTCGCAGAAGATTGAAGTAGTAAAAACATGTCCTAGACCTACCACTCCGACCGAGGTATGTAGTTTCCTGCGGTTAACCGGGTATTACAGAAGGTTCGTGGAAGGATTTTCTACCTTAGCAGCGACCTTGACCAAGTTAACTCAAAAAGAAGCTAAATTTTAGTGGACTAAAGCATGTGAGCAGAGTTTTCAGGAGTTGAAAAACAGGCCAACATCAGCGCCAGTATTAGCCTTGAAAGAAGGATTAGAGGGTTATGCAGTGTACTGTGATGCTTCAGGCGTTGGGTTAGGATGTGTTCTGATGCAGCATGGTAAAGTAATTTCTTACGCTTCCAGGCAGCTAATGGAGCACGAAAAGCACTACCCCACCCATGACTTGGGACTAGCCACGGTGATTCATGCCTTAAAAATATGGAGGCACTATCTGTATGACATTCACGTAGACATTTTCACTTATCATAAAAGCCTCCAGTATATTTTCACACAGAAAGAGTTGAATCTGCGGCAGCGTCGCTGGTTAGAGCTGTTGAAAGACTATGATGTGAATATTTCATATCATCTAGGGAGAGCCAATGTTGTAGAAGATGCCCTCAGCCATAAATCCATGGGGAGTTTAGTACACCTGAAGCAAAAATAGCAGGAGCTGGCCCGAGAATTACATCAGTTAGCCAGTTTAGCCGTCCGTACAGTAGATTCAAGAGACAGTGAAGCAGTAGTTCAAAATACGGTAGTACCATCATTGGTTGTGGAAGTGAAAGAATGGAAGTAAGAAGACCATAGACTGGTTCAGCTTAGAGATAGGGTTTAGCGAGGGGTGTAACAAATTTCAAAGTAACTGAAGATGGAGTTTTGAGATATAGGGATCGCCTTTGTGTTTCGGGCACAGCAAGACTTCGTCAGCAAATTATGGGCGAGGTGCATTATTCCCGTTACTCTCTTCATCCGGGTTCAACAAAGATGTATCATGACATAAAAGAAAATTACTGGTGGCAAGGAATGAAAAATGAGATATCAAAACTTGTAGCTCAATGTCCTAATTGCCAGCAGGTGAAAGCCGAACATCAAAAACCCGGCGGATTGACAAAGGAGATAGCAGTGCCTATATGGAAGTGGGGGCAATTAATATGGATTTTTTGATAGGGTTACCTCATACCAGTCATAAATTTGATTCCATCTGGGTGATTGTTGACAGGTTGACGAAATTAGCTCACTTTCTGCCAGTAAGGGCTACTTTTGTAGATGAAGATTACGCTGAACTATATATTAGAGAGATAGTCCGATTGCATGGTGTTCCGCTATTGATTATTTCCAATAGAGGAGCGCAGTTTACAGCTAAATTTTGGCAGTCCTTTCAGAAGGGCCTGGGGATGCAAGTTAATCTGAGTATGGACGTTCACCCTCAAATAGACAGGCAGGCAGAATGTACAATTCAATTGCTTGAGGATATGTTATGAGCGTGTGTGCTAGATTTTGGAGGCAGCTGGGATGACCACTTACCGCTTATTTAATTTTCTTACAATTACATGTCACGCCCCGCCTTGCGGGGTATGACTGGCACCTGGTGCCCTACTGGGACCTTAACTGCTAAACTGCTGAGCCTAAGCACTTCTAGTGCCTGGCTGGCTCTAACTCTGGATTCAGGAAAACAACGGGCTATATAACGGTTGCAAATATAGCCTCCGGCCGACTAGGCCTATAGCCACCTGTACTATAACATCAGCTAACCATAATCACATTCATTTAGGGGAACCTATGCGGGCCGACAAGGCCACAATGCTGTCAAGTTATCCCTAAATCTAGAAAGCAAGTGCTAAATCGCTACGTGACCGAAAAGGTCACCACTACAAACTGAGTTAGTCCCCACACGGCCATCATAAAAAGCTAAAACGTACACACGGCCTCACACGACCGATATAACAAACCACAGGGTATACACAATCTGCAAGCCTCTAAGAATACTGAAAATATGGTCGGGACAAGGCCCCGGCCTACCCATACTGTACAATAAAAGAAAAGGGATAAACCTCTAGCTATTTAGCTCCAGATGACTGAAGCTGATGACTTTGTGAGCTAGCTGGGATCACGAGGTATCGGCTCCTCGTCTGTGAGTACCTGCAGGCAAGTAATGCAGTGCCCCCAACAGGTGTTAGTACCACTAGTATTGAGTATGTAAATCAATGATTGAAAAATATCTGAAAACGACAATACAACTGATGGAACTGAAATAGAAAGAAATAGACTAAACTGACTGAAAATGTAAAGCTAAGCCTACTCTCAACTATGCTAGAAGGAATAGGAGTCATACCTGGAAATGTATCGCTCTACAGTCGATCTACTCATATCTAGCATAACATGGAATAACATAACATAACATAACATAGCATAGCACACACAAACCTTACCCGACCCCCATAAGCCGGGAGGTACAATCAACACGCAATCTATACTCCTACCCTAGTCGTCCCATCTCCTATAATAACGATAAGCATTCTGCCGATCCCCTAGGTATGCACTTGGGCTCACTGAGCCCCTGACTATAACTGTACCTGAGTCTGGAGGACTCCTGAATCAACACCCCGGGCGTACCCGCTCCATTGGGGTATATAAGAGCCGACCAAGGCAAAATATGGGGAAACCGGCATCCCATCTTCGTCCCCTATGGGACGTCATGCCACTCTGTAGTGTGACGTATCCTCACCCTCAGGCGGATGAGTCGATACAACTATTAACCCTGGAGCGGTCATGAATCCTAGGTAATCCAACCCCAAGACAATACATTGGTCTCAACTAGTAATACTAACTGCGTATACCACATGTTGAAGCTAGTGATGACAATGTATCTGTACATACTATATGCTGAACTAATGATAGTGATATGTATGTATTAAATACATGCTGAGACTGATAATTGTATATATATATATAATCTTCTGTCATACTATGTTGAGTCTAATGTTGAACAAGATATAGTTTTTCTGCTGGGAATCATGCTGTATAACTGAGTTTCATAGTAACATGATTTACTATTTCTAACATGCTTTCTAAACTTCATTTTAGGCTACCATTCTATTCCTAAAATACCTTACAGAGACTTATATTGCTTTACTAATTTTCAACTGAACACGATAATCTCCTAACATACTTTACTAAATCACATACTGGGCATGCTGTATAGGTCCTAACACTTTGTATTAGAATTTATATCATGCTAGAAAGTTTCATGCTATACATAACATGATGCTTCCAATATCGTACTAATATTCGTACTAAACATAACACACGACTTCTGAAATATTCTACTAGCCTTTGAACTATTTTACTATACCGAGACTACTAACTTGCCGAGGAAACTAGCTTTACATACCTTCGCTTCTGATTTCCTGACTAACTGGCGTAGCTCGATCGGTATTTTTTCTATTTCTCCCAACTGCATCCATATATATATCAAGTAGGACTAAATACACTAATATTCTAGAAGAAGATAACACTTTTAATATATATATAGCCAAAACTTTGACTTATCGGAAAACGGATGAAAATTCGCTATTTCTAGGAGGTCCAGAAGGGAGAAATAATTACTTTAGGGCTAGAAGAATATTGACACTAATTTGGAGCAATTCCACTTACCTTAGCTCGGTAGCACGACGTTTTGCCGACCAAATTTCACGAAACTAAATTCATAGGAATGCTCCTTGCTGCTTAATACCTCAGTATCTGGAGTTAATCTGAGTTTGGACCACGTTTGGCGGCATAATTAGATGAGAAATGGATAGGATTGTTCGTTCCTCCTTCTCTCTGGTTTACTCTCCTATCTTACTGGAAATTATAAGTTAATTAAAGCAAAAACCGAAGTTTGGAGGCTTTTATACTTGGGGCTGCACCTCACCTCCGTGAAATGCTTTGTATCATGGAGGTGAGCCTCCGTGACACTCTGGCCATCGCGGAGGGGGTCTCCCAGCCTTTTCTTGCGATGGTTCGATGTGTCACTTATCTGGTCTTTCCCCGGGCCTTTTCCTAGGATGTATGGCATTCAAAAACTCTTAACCAACATGCGAATAGGCCATCTACATGTCAAGAATTTACGGGGTGTAACATTCTCACCCCCTTACGAACATTCGTCCTCGAATGTAAACTTCTATTTATAGGAATTCTCAACTTACTCAACTTATTTCAAGAAAAAATTTGGCAGAGTTTCCCCTGTAATATGGATTATCTCAAAAACCTGAAATGCAAAAAAGTCCAATACAAGTACTCTACACAATACTATAGTATTCATCTCATAAAAGACTAGATTGACTATCTCATTTATACATATACTATAAGGCACTATATCAAATAATAATACTAATATACCTCTTGACTGACTAGGCTTGAAACAAGTGAGGATATCTGATTTTCATATCTTCCTCTGCCTCCTAAGTCATCTCCTCTCGGTTCTTGTTACACCACAGTACCTTGACAGTCGCAATATCTTTAGTTCTCAATCTATGAATCTGTCTGTCTAAGATAGCTACTGGAACCTCTTCATAGGCCAGCTCCTCCGTAACCTGAACATCCTAGATTGGGACTACTCTGGATGGGTCTCCTATGTACTTTCTTAGCATAGATACATGGAAAACTGGATGAACAGATTCTAATTCTGGTGGCAAGTTCAACTCATATGCCACTTGGCCTATTCTTCGATGAATCTGATAAGGCCAAACGAATCTCGAACTTAGCTTACCTCTCTTACTGAATCTCATCACCCCTTTCATTGGAGATACTTTCAGAAATACCCAGTCATTCATATCAAATTCCAAGTCTCTGCGCCGCACATCAACATACGATTTCTGGCGACTCTGTGCAGTCAGTAGGCGTTCTCTGATAAGCTTTACCTTCTCCTCTGACTGTTTAATAATATCTAGCCCAATCAGTGCTGACTCTCCCACTTCAAACCAGCCGACTGGCGACCTATATTTTCGCCCGTATAATGCCTCAACGGGCGCCATTTGGATAGATAAGTGATAACTATTATTATAAGCAAATTCAATTAGCGGAAAATGCTCATCCCAGCTACCTCCAAAGTCTAGCACACATGCCCATAGCATATCCTCGAGCGTCTGAATAGTGCGTTTAACCGGCCCATCTGTCTGAGGGTGGAATGCTGTGCTCAAATTAATCTGCGTTCCTAGACCTCTCTGAAATGACTGCCAAAATCTAGCCGTAAATTGTGCTCCTCTGTCAGAGATAATAGATACTGGAACACCGTGTAATCTAACTATTTCTCTAATATACAGTTCGGCATAATCTTCGGCAGAGAAAGTGGCTTTTACTGGCAGGAAATGGGCTGATTTCGTCAGTCTGTCAACAATTACCCAAATTGAATCATGTCTATGCCTAGTACAGGGTAGTCCTGCTACAAAGTCCATGTTTACTGCTTGCCACTTCCAAAGAGGAACAGCTATGTCCTGAGTCAACCCACCTGGTTTTTGGTGTTCCGCTTTTACTTGCTGACAGTTAGGACACTGGGCTACAAATTCTGCTATTTCCCTCTTCATACCTAGCGAACAGTAAATTTCTTTGATATCATGGTACATTTTCGTCTCACCTGGGTGGAGAGAATAGCAGGCGTAATGCGCCACGCTCATGATCTACTGGCGAAGCCCTGAAATGTCCGGAACACAAAGGCGGCCCTTACATCTCAGCACTTCATCCTTAATTACCTGAGAATCTAGCGTTTTCCCTTGCTGAATTCTGTCCTTAAGCTGGACCAGGTCAGGATCTTCATACTGCCGTTCTTTTACCTCCTCAACTAGTGACAACACTGCACTGTTCTGAATTACCGCTCTGTTGTCCTCTGTCTCTGCTACACGAATGGCTAGGCTGGCTAATTGATGTATTTGTCTGACCAACTCCCGCTGCTTGGGCTGCAAATACGCTAAACTCCCCATCGATTTATGGCTGAGAGCATCTGCTACTACATTGGCTTTCCCCGGATGATACAGAATGTCGACGTCATAATCTTTCAATAACTCCAACCAGCGACGCTGTCGCAAATTCAAACCCCTCTGAGTGAAGATATACTGTAGGATCATATGATTTGTGAAAATATCCACATGGACGCCATACAAGTAATATCTCCATATCTTTAAGGCGTGGATCACTGCTGCTAACTCTAAGTCATGGGTAGGATAATTCTTTTCATGTTTCCTCAGCTGTCTAGAAGCATAAGCAATCACTTTACCGTGCTGCATCAACACATCCCAACCCAATACCTGATGCATCATAATACACTGAATAACCCTCTATACCTTCTAGCAACGCTAATATTGTGGCGGAGGTCAACCTGTCTTTCAATTCTTGGAAACTCTGCTCACATGCCTCTGTCCACTGGAACTTTACTGCTTTCTGTGTTAGCTTAGTCAGAGGTGCCGCTATGGTGGAGAATCCCTCAACAAACCTTCTATAGTATCCTGCTAATCCCAGAAAACTACGGACTTCAGTCGGAGTGGTAGGTCTGGGCCATGTTTTGACTGCTTCTATTTTCTATGCATCTACATGTATACCAGCATCCAACACAATATGCCCCAAGAAAGCTACTGAGTTCAGCCAAAATTCACATTTGGAGAACTTGGCGTACAACTGATGAACCCGTAGAATCTGGAGCACTATCCATAAATGATTCTGGTGGTCTGTCTCTGAGCGAGAATACACTAGAATGTCTTTGATAAAAACTATCTCAAACAGGTCCAGGTATGGTCTGAAGATACTGTTCATCAGGTCCATAAATACGTCTGGGGCATTCGTCAGCCCAAAGGACATAACTAGAAATTCAAAGTGGCTGTATTTAGTCCTGAAGGCTGTATTGGGAATGTCTCTTTCACGGACCCGAACCTGATGGTATTTGGACCGTAAATCAATATTGGAGAAATATTTGGCCCCTTGTAACTGGTCAAACAAATCATCTATTCTGGGAAGCGGATACTTATTCTTAACTGTAACCTTATTCAACTGTCGGTTATCTATACACATGCGGAGCGAGCCATCCTTCTTTCTCACAAATAGAACTAGCGCACCCCACGGTGAAGTATTCGGCCCGATAAAGCCCTTGTCTAACAAATCTTTCAGCTGCTCCTTTAACTCTCTGAGTTCAGCAGGAGCCATACAATAAGGAGGAATTGATATGGGCTGAGTTCCTGGTAATAAATCAATTGCAAATTCTATTTCCCTTTCTGGAGGAATACCCGGTAGTTCATCTGGAAATACATCAGGGAATTCGTTCACCACAGGAACAAACTGGAGAGTCAGAGGCTCTACCTGAATATCCTGAACTCTGACTAGATGGTAAATCCATCCCTTGGCTATCAACTTCCTCGCCTGAAGGTAGGAAATAAACCTACCTTTTGGCATAGCTATGCTGCCCTTCCACTCTCATACTGCCTCTTCTGGAAAGTGGAATCAGGCTGTCTTGATCCAGCATTCTACTTTTGCATAGCACGGAACCAACCAATCCATACCCATAATGGCGTCGAAATCAACCATTTCTAATTCTACCAGATCTACTGTGGTCTGACGATTAGCAACCTCTACTATACACCCGCGATAGACTCTTCTAGCTACCATGGAGTCACCAATGGGGGTGGATACTGAAAAGGGTTGCTGAAGCAACTCTGGTGCAGCACTAAACTTTTGAGCCACAAATGGAGTAATGTAGGACAAAGTAGATCCTGGGTCAATCAATATATAAGCAGGGTGTGAGAAGATAGTCATCATACATGTCACAACATCAGGTGATGCTTCTGAATCCTTCCTCCCTGGTAATGCATATGTGCGGCTTGGACTCGCACCTACACTGGAGGCCCCTGATCTGCCCTGACCCTTGCCTGCTGAAACTGAGGGTCTGCGCCCTGCCGAGGATGCTGAAGCTCGTGACCCTACAAATGCCCTATCTTGTCTATCCTGATCCTCTTGACTTCTGGCTGGGCAATCTCTCATTAGATGGCCCTCTTGGCCACAAATATAACATCAAGTGGAGCCATACCTGCATGCTCCAAAATGGCTTCGGCTGCATATAGGGAAAAGTGGTAGGCTATACCTACTCTGCTCTGCCCTCCTCTGTAACGGTGAATCTGCAATCTGCGAGCCTCTGCCGGTCTTTGATTGCCCCCTGCGGCTAAATTTGCCCCTCTGCGGCTGTGGTGGAGGTGGGGGTCTGGGCGGCCTATCTAATAATCGTGGCCTAGGTCCTCCCCGAGTCTCCCTCTGTAACTCAACTGGCCTATCCCCGTGGCGCGGTTCCTGATTGGTCCTCCTAATCTCCCGATGCCGTTGCCTAATGCCCTCAACATTCTGGGCAAATGCCTGAACTCGAGCAATATCCATGTCCTCTCGCAGTGTAGCCATAATACAAGTCTCAACATATTCTGGATTCAACCCCATGATAAAGCGGTGTACTTTGGATGCCATGTTATCAATAAAGGCCGGTGCCTACCGGGCTAAAGAATCGAACCCAAGGCGTATTCCCGAACACTCATGGCCCCCCCTGCTCTAAATGTAAAAACTGGTCCACCCGGGCCTGTCGAATCTCCCGTGGCAAATAGTGATCCAGAAAAGCTCCTAAGAAGCTGGACCAGGTCGGAGGGGAAACATCTTTCCCTCGGGACCTTTCCCAGCTTTCATACCACAACACGACGATGTCCCGTAACCGGAATGCTGCCAACTCAACTGATTCCGTAGGCGTGGCATGCATAACCCTAAAAATTCTCTACATTTGATCTAGAAAATCCTGAGGGTCCTCTGTCCGGTCCGTACCTGTAAACTATGGAGCATTCAGAGCCAAGAACACTCGGACCCTCGAACTACCGGGCCCTCCTGACGACTCCGCAACTATAGACGGCATCGGCTGACGCTGAGCAGCCATCATCTGTTCTAACATGTGTACCGCACTCCTAACCTCCTGGTCGGAAGGTATCGGTATAGGGACTGCTGGAGGTGTTATCGCCCCAAGTGGCTCATGATATGGTGGAGACTACTGAGAAGGTTGGGACGATGCCTATATATTTCCCTCTGATCGGGTTGTTTCTAAACGAGGGTGAGGCATCCTGTTGGTGCCTTCCCCTGCTGCAATATCCAAGCTCCGGCCTGTGATAAGATGTCGCTGGTCTTACATTATCTGTAACCAAAAAATACAGTAAGTTCTAGGGACTCAACCCTATACAGTACCGCTCTACAGTACGACTGAATAGGAATAAAAAGGCAACCATCCTATCATGCCTTGCAGCCTCCTACCCATAGTATGTGGTGCACAACACATCCATAGGCAAGACTCTACTTAGCACGGCTTGCAAACTCCATGGGATACGACCTACTCTGATACAAGTTTGTCACGCCCCGCCCTGGGGGTATGACTGGCACCTGGTGCCCTATTGGGACCTGAACTACTAAACTGTTGCGCCTAAGCACTTCTAGTGCCTGGCTGGCTCTAACTCTAGATTCAAGAAAACAATAGGCTATATAACTGCTGTAAATACAGCCTCCGGCCGACTAGGCCTATAGCCACCTGCACTATAACATCAGCTAACCAGAATCACATTCATATAGGGGAACCTATGCGGGCCGACAAGGCCACCATGCTGTCTAGTTATCCCTAAATCAAGAAAGCAAGTGCTAAACCGCTACGTGGCCGACAAGGTTACCACTACCAACTGAGTAAGGCCCCACATGACCATCATAACAAGCTAAAACATACACGTGGCCTCACACGACCGGTATAACAAACAACAGGGTATACACAATCTGCAAGCCTCTAAGAATACTGAAAATATGGTCGGGACAGGGCCCCAGCCGATCCATACTGTACAACAAAAGAAAAAGGGGTAAACCTCTAGCTATTTAGCTCCGAATGACTGGAGCTGATGACTCTATGAGTTGGCTGGGATCACGAGGTATCGGCTCCTCGTTTATGAGAACCTGTAGGCAAATAATGCAGCGCCCCCAACGGGCGTCAGTAACGCTGGTACTGAATATGTAAAGCAACAATTGAAAAATATCTGAAAACAACAATACAATTGATGGAACTGAAATAGAAAGAAATAGACTAAACTTACTGAAAATGTAAAGCTAAGCCTACTCTCAACTATGCTAGAAGGAGTAGGAGTCATACCTGGAAATGTATCTCTCTACTGTCGATCTACTCGTGTCTAGCGTAACATGGCATAACATAACATAACATAACATAGCATAGCACACACAATCCTTACCCGGCCCCATAAGTCCGGAGGTACAATCAACACACAATCTATACCCCTACCCCAGTCGTCCCATCTCCTATAATAACTATAAGCATTCTGCCGATCCCCTGGGTATGCACTTGGGCTCGCTGAGTGCCTGACTATAACTGTACCTGAGTTCGGAGGACTCCTGAATACACCCCAAGTGTACCCGCTCGACGGGGGTGTATAAGAGACGTCCAAGGCAAAATATGGGGAAACCGGCATGCCATCTTCGTCCCCTGTGGGACGGCATGCCACTCCATAGAGTGACGTATCCTCGCCCTCTGGCAGACGAGTCGATATAGATATTAACCCTGGGGCAGTCATTAATGCTAGGTAATCCAACCCTAAGACAATATAGTGGTCTCAACTAGTAATACTAACTGCGTATACCACATGCTGAAGCTAGTGATGATAATGTATCTGTACATACTATATGCTGAACTAATGATAGTGATATGTATGTATTAAATACATGCTAAGACTGATAATGGTGTATATATATATATATATATATATATATATATATATATATATATATAATCTTCTGTCATACTGTGGTGAGTCTAATGTTGAACAAGATATAATTTTTCTGCTGGGAATCATGCTGTATAACTGAGTTTCATAGTAACATGATTTACTATTTCTAACATGCTTTCTAAACTTCATTTTAGGCTATCATTCTATTCCTGAAATACCTTACAGAGACTTATATTGCTTTACAAAGTTTCAACTGAACACGATAATCTCCTAACATACTTTACTAAATCACATACTGGGCATGTTGTAATGTTCCTAACACTTTGTATTAGAATTTATATCATGCTAGCAAGTTTCACGCTATACATAACATGATGCTTCCAATATCGTACTAATATTCATACTAAACATAACACACAACTTTTGAAACATTTTACTGGCCTTTGAACTATTTTACTATATCGAGACTACTAACTTGCCGAGGAAACTAGCTTTACATACCTTCGCTTCTGATTTCTCGACTAACTGGCATAGCTCAATCGGTATTTTCACTATTTCTCCCAACTGCATCCATATATATATATATCAATTAGGACTAAATACACTAATATTCTGGAAGAACATAACACTTTTAATATATATATAGCCAAAACTTTGACTTATCGAAAAACGACCGAAAACTCGCTATTTCTCGGAGATCCAGAAGGGAGAAACACTCACTTTAGGGCTAGAAGTATATTGACACTAATTTGGAGCAATTCCACTTACCTTAGCTCGGTAGCACGACGTTTTGCCGGCCAAATTTCACGAAACTAGATTCGTAGGAATGCTCCTTGCTGCTTAATACCTCGGTATCTGGAGTTAATCTGAGTTTGGACCGCATTTGGCCGCGTAATCGGATGAGAAATGGATAGGATTGTTCGTTCCTCCTTCTCTCTGGTTTACTCTCTGTTCTTTCTGGAAATTATAAGTTAATTAAAGCAAAAACCAAAGTTTGGAGGCTTTTATACGTGGGGATGCACCTCACCTCCGTGACACTCTGTGCATCGGGGAGCCTAGCCTCAGTGACACACTGTGTATCGCCGAGGTGAGCCTCCGTGACACTCTGGCCATCGCAGAGGGGGTCTGCCAGCCTTCTCTTGCGATGGTTCAACGTGTCACTTATCCGGTCTTTCCCCGGGGCTTTTCCTAGCATGTATGGAATTCAAAAACTCTTAACCAACATGCGAATAGGCCATCTACATGTTGAGAATTTATGGGGTGTAACATTATAGTCACCACTCAGCAATCCAGATGGCGCCTTATGAGGCCTTATATGGGCGGAAATGCAGGTCCCCAGTTGGTTGGTTCGAGTTTGGAGAATCAGGGTTAATTGGGAAAAATATAATTCACCAGTCAGAAGAGAAGGTAAAGCTTATCAGAGAATGTCAGCTGACAGCTCAAAGCCACTAGAAATCTTACGCTGATGTACGACGTAGGAACTTGGAGTTCAATGTAAATGAATGGGTGTTTCTGAAAGTCTCGCCAATGAAGGGCATAATGAGGTTTGGAAAAAAGGGTAAGCTCAACCCGAGGTTTATTGAGCCGTATCGAATACTCTAGAGAATAGGCCAGGTGGCGTACATGCTAAATTTTCCTTCAGAATTGGAATCCGTTCATTCGATCTTTCATGTGTCGATGTTACGAAAGTGCATAAGGGATCCATCACGGGTTGTACCAGTTGAAGATGTTCAAGTCACTAAGGAATTAGCCTATGAAGAGGTCCCAGTAGCTATATTAGATCGACAGGTTCATAGATTAAGGACTAAGGATGTTGCCTCTGTTAAGGTACTGTGGAGAAATAAGAATAGAGAGGAAATGACTTGGGAGGCTGAGGACGACATGAAATCCATATATCCTCATTTGTTCTAGTCTTAGCCCAGACTATGCAGTTAAGGTAAGTTATTGATTCAGTCGTTATTTCATGATTTATATTATATATTTCTCTGTTGACTCCAGCCTTATTGTGAAACAGTTGCTATAGTGTTATGTGAAATGTATGTATTGGACTTTTTTGCATTTCAGGATTTTCAGATAGTGCATATTACAGGGAAGAATCTACTGAAATTTTTTTCAGAATAAGTAGTTACGAGAGATAAGGTTCCTGTAAGCTGAAGTTAACATTCGAGGACGAATGTTCCTAAGGGGGGGAGGATGTTACACCCCATAAATTTCTAATGTCTAGACGGCCTATTCGTATGTTGGTTAAGAGTTTTAAAGTGTAATACGTTCGAGAAAGGGGTCGGGGGAAAGTTCAAACGAGCACGAAGTCGGGACCGCATGAAAGGAGGCCGGGCCAGCTGCCCAAAGGGGCAGTGTGGCATGGACCAGGCCCTCCATGATGGGCTCCATGACACGACCCTAGATTGGCGTGATAGGGTCCGTGCCACGGACCCCTTTCCACCACCTCAAGTATATATAAGTCCCTCCCTTTGATTTTAAGTTATATTCCAAGATATATACGGGCAGAAGAGAGAAACCACGAGGGAGAAAAGTAAAATTCATCCGTTTACGCTATGAAACGCTGACCGAATTCAAATTAACTTTGGTATTGAAGTTTAAGGCTGCAAGGAGCATTGCTACGAAATTATTTTCATGAAATTCTCCCGGAGAATCATAACCCCGCCGAGCTAAAGTTGTTGAATTGCTCCAAACTAGTGTCAATACGATCACAGGTTTAAAGTAAGCAGTTCTCCCTTATGGACTTTCGAGAAATTATGAGTTTTCGACCGTGTTCCGTCAAGTTGAAATATAGTTAATATTTATATATAAAGTTATCATTTTCTCCGAATTTAGTGATGAAACTAGTCATTTTCTTCCAGTAATACAATTGCAGTTGAGAAGAACAATTGAATACAAATCGAAACTTGCCAGTGAATAAATAATCAGCGAACTAGGTATGTTAAGGTAGTTCCTTCGGCAAGTTAGTTTCCTTAGCATGATAGCTCAGCTTGAATCCCAGTAAGAGTACCAGAAGCATGTATATTATGATTAGTTGTTTTTATTAGCTGAAACCCGTATTGCATGTTTAGTTGGGATGGATTATGCCTGTATAGCCTTCATGATCGACCCCAAGGTTATTAGTTATGTCGACGCCCGCCAGGGGCGAGATGACGTCACTCTACGGAGTGGTATGACGTCCTCTAGGGATGAAGATGGGGTCCCAGGTCCTCATATGCCATGGTTGGCTCTATACACCTTCGCCGAGCCTAGTGTCCGTGGTGCAGATGTCAAGAGTCCACTAAACACAGACACAACTATTCTCAGGGGCTAAGAAGGCTCAGTTGCAGATCCATGGGGACGGTAGGACAACTATTGCTATCAGTTGACCCTGTACGACCTTGATAGGGGTATATAGATTAAAGTGTACTCACTAGGGCTTATAGGGGCCCAAGTGGGTTATTCTGTTCTGATTGTACCTTTCGGCTTTTGGGGGCTAGGTAAGGTTTTTGTTTGCTTTAGTTGTTAATAAATTATATAGTAAGAAGTTCTATTACTCAGGTATGATCTCTACCCTCTTCATTTAAGTTATTATCAGTTCTATCTCTTTATTTCAGTCATTTACAGTTATCGCCTTACATATTCAGTACATATCGTACTGACTCCCTTTCTGGGGCTTTGCATTACTTGCCTACAGGTACGGATAGATGAGGAGTAGGTCCCTCTTAGATTCCATCCAAGACTAGCAGAAGATTTTGCTCCTTTCTTTTAGAGCTTATAGGCAGAAGTTTTACTCTTTTTGATTGTACAGTTTTGGGTCAGCCGGGGCCCTGTCCCGACCATCATATTACTCGTAGAGGTTTGCAGATTGTTTTGATTTTCCTGTGGTTAGCTGTTATTGGCTTTGTGGGGCCTATATGTGCATCTTACTTTATGTGTTGGCCATGTGGGGCCTTGTTTAGCTGATAATTAGCAGCCTTGTCGGCTATAGATTAGCTTAGCATTGGAGTCACAACTAGATATCATGGTGGTCTTGTCGGCCCGTGTAGGGTTCCTTGTTACTACCATTTCTGGTTAGCTATTTTACTTTACAGGTGGCTATAAGGCCTTGTCGGCTGGGGTTTGCATTTACAACCGAGATATAGCCCGTTGTTTTTCTTGAATTGAGATGTAAGCCTGCACCAGGAGTGCACCGCTTAGCTTAGTCAATTCAGATCCTAGTAGGGCACCAGGTGCCAGTCATGCCTCCCAAGGTGGGGCGTGACACATTTTTTGTTATGACGACCCGTTGGATGGGTCGATGGTTCTGTTAGTTTGTTGAAAATCTCAGTCTAAGTTCGGGACCTTTCTAGGTATAAGGATGGACCCGAGGATGGACCCGAGCCGGTGAATTTATGGAAGCAAGGTGTTAAGATCAATTCCTATGTATAAGAAGTGCATTACATGAAAATTATGGTCATAAGGAATCTCTAGCACAAAGTTGAGTTGAGATCCCCTTTATTGATAGAGTGTTCGTATAAGTTCTCATAAGGGTCAACTTCAAACAACCATAGCTTTCATTTTACAAAATGTTTTTGGATGATTACGCACCTCAAATTGAATCCCTTGAAGTCTTCTTTCCAATGCATCCAACCTTGCATCAATCGGAGTTTAAAGTAAAACGTTATGAGCAGTTTAGTGTAGTAGCAGCAGGTAACAACGGACCTCAGAATGGGCCATTGCAGCAACCAACGACCTGTCCTATTGGTCGTTGGAACTACTAGTTCCAGGTTTTTTTTCGCAGTTTGGGGGTAATTTGGTAAACTCCTATGCTTCTAACTCCTAAATGGCATCGTTTTGGGCTTCCTTAAGGTCAGATTAAAGGGATTATCCTAGCCTAAATCCTCACCCTATTCAAACATCCATAGATTGATCTTTCTCTCTAGAAGAAGCTAGGGCTCATTACCTCCAACTTCTCAATTCCTCTTGGATCTTCAAAACAAGTTAAGGGATCATCAACCCAGGTATGTAGGGTTATGAATGGGTGTTTCTATTCACACCCATGCCCATTCTTTATTAGTTTATGAAAATTCTACCAAAAATCTAATGGGGGTTTTAATTCAATTCTTGTGAAAATTTTATGATTTGTTAATGGGCTATTATGATTTATGATTTACATCATATTTTGTGGATTATGATCAGATTTTAAAATTATTTTACTTATAGAATTATTGATTTCGATTTTTACCAAATTAAGCCTAATTATGCATGATCTATGATGAATCGATTTATTATCTACTCTTCAGTTGTTGATATTTACAAACCCAACATGATATATGATTTGAAATATGAATTTATTCAAATACTGATTATGATTTGATGATTTTCAAGTTATATGTATGATCTACAAGTTTGCATGAAACCTATGATTTATGAATTATATTTTCGCCAACTCACGGGCCTTGTTTTATGGCTAGTTCACATATTTACAAGCATGTTTATGATTATCATGATTTAAATAACCTATGAACTCATGCATATTATACTATGAGCACTATATATGTTATGGGAGTAGCATCGAGCACCGAGTAGGTTCGGGGCCCAGGTTTTGGCCCGGATCTCATAAACTACGTGCCACCATAGGTATGTTGAGACCTCTCCTGTAACTGTCCCCTAACCCCATTTTGGCCCCTTCTCATGTGTGATCACGTCTTTCATGGTTCTACCTTTGGCAAGATACCAACAACCTCTCGACTTGGTTTACAAGTTGGACTTCATGTGTTCTCATATGGGGTATGTCGGTTAAAAGAATCTTCCACAGTTCCTCATGATTTATGCATGTTTATGATTATGTATATTGGCTCAAGTCATGTTCAATAAAGCTTTTCTCCTATGATTATGATTACGATTGTATGGCGAATGTTTTGAAAACCTTGATCCTTATGTTATATTACGATATTTATGTTATGAGCATGTTGTCCTACTCTTATGTTCATTTATGAGTTTTAAATATTTTAAATGTCCGTTTTACTTACCTTGCATACTCGATACATTCCACGTACTGACCGCATACTTTCTATGCTGTATCGTTTCATGATACAGGATCCGGCTCTCAGGCTCATCCTCATTCTTAGACCATCATAGAGTATACACTCAGCTTATTTGTGAGTCCTCATGTTCCGAGGGCCGTTGACATACATCTATGCTATTTTATGTTTTAGTACTTGTTTGGGTTAGTTGGAGGTGTTGTCCCATCAACCCATCATATGTTGTAGAGTCTTTCAGAGAGTATGTAGTACTCAGCTTGTGTAATTGTCTAGTGATTCCCTATGTTATGATATGTCATGTTATGTTTACATTCCCGTTATGCCTTATGTTCAATCTTCCGCTTATAATGAATGGACTTAGATGTATGTTTATGACATGGGTCGGCCTGGGGCCTCTCAGGATTCCTTATCCCCTGTTATTATCTGGGTCGATATTCGGGTTGTGACACATGATTCCCACATACATGCAATGACATGAAAGAAACTGAGATACATGAACTAGACACGAAACCGAATAGAGTACTAGGGAGGAAATTGATACCTCAAGTTGGAATTGAGTAGGGAGGGAAAAGATGCGGGCATGTAGTCATCATATCAGCTTCGGCTTTCCGCCTAGCTCCCTCAACATACTGATTCCTCCACAAAACCTTTACCGAAGCTACCTCTTTGTTCCTCAGCTTCTGAACCTTACGATCAAGAATTTCAACAGGTACCTCCCACAGCTAAGGCCATCCTTCACACCTACGCTCTCCACCGGAACAACTAAAGTCTTGTGACTAATGCACTTCTTCAAGAGTGAAACATGGAAAACTGGATGTACTGAAGCCAACTTTGAGGGCAACTCCTACTTATAGGCCACCTTGCTAACACGTCTCAGAATCTTGTACGAGCCAACGTATCGGGGACTAAGCTTCCATTTATTCCCAAACCTCATTACTCCCTTCATGGGGGATACCTTTAGAAACACCCAATCATCAACTTCAAATTACAGTTCCCTCCTCCTCACATCCACATAGGACTTTTGATGACTCTGGGTTGTTTTCAGCCTGTCTCTTATAAGCTGAACCTTCTCGATAGCCTCCTGAACTGAATCTGGCCCTATCAATAAAGCCTCACCTACTTCGAACCAACCAATTGGCGATCTATACCTCCGCCCACAAAGAGCCTCAAACGGAGCCACCTAAATGTGGAATGGTAGCTGTTGTTGTATGCAAACTCAATGAGGGGTAAATGATCATCCCAACTACCCTTAAAGTCAATCACACATGCTCTCAACATATCCTTGAGAGTCTGAATGGTCTGTTCAACTTGCTTATCAGTCTTGCGGGTGAAAAGCTGTACTAAGCTTGATCTAAGTACCAAGCCCCTTCTGAAATGACTTCCAAAACTGGGAGGTAAACTAAGTACCTCTATCTGATATGATGGACAAGGGTAATCCATGCAACCGAACTAACTCACAAATGTATAATTTGGTATAATCCTCTGTTGAATCTATAGTTTTGACTGATAGAAAGTGAGCTGCTTTAGTCAACCTATCTATAACCACCCAAATAGAGTCATACTGTCGACGAGTACGAGGTAACCCTATAATGAAGTCCATATTGATCTCCTCCAACTTCAATATAGGGATATTAATGTCTTGAAGCATACCTCTAGGTCTCTGATGCTCAACTTTCACTTGTTGACAAATTGGACCCTTAGCCACAAACTCTGCTATGTCCTTCTTCATGCCATTCCACCAATAGACTTCCCGTAGGTCACGGTACATCTTGGTAGAACCTAGATGTATAGAATATTGGGAATCATGAGCCTTATGCAACATCCGATCTCTCAAGTCATCAACATCTGGACACAAAAATGACCCTGATATTTAAGCACACCATCTCCCCCTTGGGAGAAGACCTCTACCTTTTGATTCTAAATCGCTTCCTTTAAGTTTACCAAGATCAGATCCTCATATTGTCTAGACTTGACTTTAGTTACCAAAAAGGATTCCAAACCATTTTTAACAATGACACCACCATTTGTTGAATTAACAAGAAAAACTCCTTACCGTGCAAGCCGATGCATATCCTTCACCAACGCTTTCCTTTCCTCCTCCATATGAGACACACTCTACATGGATAACCTGCTAAGAGCATCCACCACTACATTATCCTTGCTAGATGATAAAGGACACTCATGTCATAGTCCTTGAGAAGCTCTAACCACCTCCTTTGTCGCAAATTCAGATCCTTCTGGGTAAACATGTACTGAAGACTCTTTTGGTCTATGAACACATCTGTATGCACACCATACAAGTAGTGTCTTCAAATCTTCAATGCGAATACCACTACTGCCAATTCTAGGTCGTGCTTTGGATAATTCTTCTCATGAGTCTTAAGCTATCCAGAGGCGTACACAACGACGTTGCCATGCTGCATCAACACACAATCAAGTCCAACTCTTGAGGCATCACAATACATCACAAATCCATTTGTACCCTTAGGTAAGGTCAATACTGGGGTTAAAGTGAGTCGAGTCTTTAACTCTTGAAAAATCTTCTCAGATTCATCCGACCAATGAAATTTAACTTTCTTCTGGGTCGACTTAGTCAACGGTGCCTCAATGGATGAAAATTCCTCAACAAACCTTTTGTAATAACCAGCCAAACCCAAGAAACTCTTGATGTCCGAAGGGCTAACTGGTCTAGGCCAATTCTTCAACGTTTCTATCTTCTGAGGGTCCACCTATACGCCTTCACTTGACACCACATGACCCAAAATGCTACTGAGTCCAACCAAAACTCACACTTGCTGAATTTAGCAAATAGTTAGTGATCCTTGAGAGTTTGTAGCACATTCCTCAAATGAGCGGCATGCTCCTCCTTTCTCCTAGAATATATGAGAATTTCATCTAGGAACACAATCACAAATATGTCTTGAACAATCTGTTTATCAAATCCATAAAAGCTGCAGGAGCATTCATTACTCCAAAAGACATAACCACAAACATGTAGTGACCATTCCTAGTCCTGAAAGTTGTCTTTGGAATGTCACTCTCTCTAACTCTGAGTTGATGATATCCGGATCTAAGTTCTATCTTTGAAAAACACTTGGCACCTTAAAGTTGGTCAAACAAGTCATGAATTCTATGAAAAGAATACTTGTTCTTGATGGTAACTTTGTTCAATTGCCGATAGTAAATGCACACACGAAGAGAACCATCCTTCTTTAGAACAAAGAGAACTGGTGCACCTCAAAAGGATTTGCTGGGTCTGATGAAACCATTGTGAAGGAGATATGTCAACTGCTCTTTCAACTCCTTTAGCTCAGCTGGAGCCATTCTATAAGGAGGAATAGATATAGGCTATGTATCGGGAAGAAGGTCAATGCGAAAGTCAATCTCTTGCTCGGGAGGAACTCCAGGTAAATCACCTGGGAACACCTTCGGATACTCACATACTACAGGAACTGACTAGAGAGTCAGCATCTCGGATGTAGCATCATTAACCCAAACTAGATGGTACATTCAACCCTTAGAGATGATCTTCTTGACTTTAAGGTAGGAAATAAAGCGACCTATAGGTCTTCCGCTCTAGGATTGGCTCACTTGGAAATTGGAACTATACTGCACGCGTTCTACAATTTACTGAGGCATAACATGCATGCAACCAAACCATGCAAAAGATAACATCAAAGTCTGTCATGGATAACTCTACTAAATCTACTGAAGTAACTTTTTGAAGGACTGCAACAGGGCAATTTCTATATACCCATCGAGCTATAATTGAGTCACAAACTAGAGTAGAGACTGAGAAGGGTTCTAATAGTATTTTAGGACTGACTCCAAAACTACTAGAAACATAGGGCATCACAAAAGATAAAGTAGCTCCTGGATCTAACAATGCATATACATCAAGATGAAATGCTCGTAACATACCAGTGACTACATATAAGAAGACCTCCTGCTCCTAACGAGATGCTAGGGCATAAAACCTATTCTAACACTGACCACCACCTGCACTCATGGATGCATACTACTGAGCTGAGCGTGCTGGTGGAGCTACTAAATTGGTGGTTGGGTCTCGATCTCTACCATGGCCATGTTTGGCTATTGGACAATCTCGAAGCATATAACTGGGCTTCCTACACTTGAAAAATGCACCTATACCTACAAAGAACTGACTAGTGTGCCTTTTACAACATCTGTCACATCCTAGAATACTGGGCACTTCGAGCCTGCTCCCCTAATCTCGAGAGCCTGATGCTCGTCCCCTCTGAGTGTGCCTAGATCTGGATGGCATGCTTGCTATTTATGGAGTTGGGGTTGATGATCTCTGGTGGAATTGCTGACGATGTCCACCAGCCTACCTCTATTGGGAGAACCCAAAACTGTCGGTCCTGGCCCTCTTGGCCTCTCTCTACCTCTCCCTCATCTGCACCGTCTCTATATGCTGGGCATATAGGACTAATCAAGAGAAGTCAACATTCTAATGAAGCATAGTGGTCCTACAATCCTTGACCAAGTAGTCTACTACCACATTCACAAATCTACTCACCCGAGCCCTCTGATCGACCACCATCTCCGGTGCATATTTTGACAATCGGGTGAACTCTAAAGCATACTCTTGGACTGTCATGTAGTTCTATCTTAGATTCACAAACTTTGTTGCTTCTATTTCCCTCATCTCTCGGGAAAAGAATCGATTGAAGAACGTGGTGAGATACTCATCCCAACCAATGGGATCCGCTCCAACTCCCCGGCCATCCTTCCACTGCTTGTACCAAATATAGGCAACCCCTTTCAACGATAAGAGGCTAGATCTGCACACTCCTCCCCCTTCACTCCCATAACCTAAGTGATTTTCTGAATCTCCTTAATAAACTCATGTGGATCCTTGTCCACTCTTGACCCAAGAAACTCAGGGAGATTCATCCTGAGGAAGTCCCTGACTCTGGCTGTTGCTGCTTTCCCATTTTGGGGAACATGAGCCACCGCTTGCTAATTGACCTGAGCGATCAACTCCTGTGCTAACATTTGGATGGCTATCCTAAACTCAACATGGGTAACCTGCTTAGGCACATGATCCTTTGGGGCTGGTAGGACTTGCTGGTGCCCATCTTCATTGCCATTCTCATGGCCATTCCCATTTCCGTTGCAGTTCCTTTTTCTGTTAACTCCCCGTGGAGGCATGATTTTGCAAACACGTATAGCACGAGTTAGAAGGATATAGAGGTACTTCATCACACGACCTGGATCATGAAAGAAGGGAAATTTCCTAAAATGCTTCGTAGCCTCTTCATTATAAGTATGACACACTTCACACCCATGAAAAGACTCTACTTAATGCTACTTCTAGACACCCTAGGGTGCACTGAACCATTGATTTGATACAAAGTTTGTCACGTCCCGAACATAGGATCGGATCAAGACATGGAACCTAGAACTATAAATGGCTCCAAGTTGACCCATGACATGAACATGATAACTAACTCAACATAAATAAAACGTATAAATGAGTTATGAAATAGAGGAGGTTTAAACATTATAACGTCTGAGAAACAGAATATCAAACCTCTAAATCCGAAGTTGAATACAACACAACTTCTGGAAAGCCTCTAACATACTGACAAGCTGATGGGACAACACCCCAACTAGCTCATTACAAGTATGAAACTAAAAGATGATAATATCAAAGCTAACTGAAGGTCCTCAAAGGATGAGGACTGACAAACTGGAGCACTGGACAAGCTCTGGAGACTGGCTAGTGGCAGGACTGAATCTGAATGTCGGAGCCTGTATCATAAAATGATACAACATAGAGTATGTGGTCAGTACTTGGAATATACTAAGTATGTCGGGTAAGTAAAATAGGCTGAGTAAGTATAGTTGAAAACATGCATAACATAAATCATATCATTATAAGATTTTAAGAGTAAGGACTGCGTGCTGATATCTTGAAAACATGATTAAACATAAGCTAAATTTCATAACTTAATCGAATGACCCAAAGCTAAAATGATAATCTTAAGTAAAACTGAACATTGGGTTAAGCCTATAGAAAATATCATATCATGACTGATAAACATGCATAACTAAAATCATTAGGAACAACGAGAGACTCTTCATATAACCGACATAATCACGATAGAGCTTACGTGATCCCAACTATTACACTCAAATGGGCAGAGCCGTCCAAAGACTTGCCAAGGATAAGGATGCTACCATGATATTTATATTAAGCTAAAGGCCCTCTTGGGGGGTAGGGACGCTGAAAAGAAAGGTCCCGATGAATCTGAATAACCTATGTTGGCACATAGTTCTGAGGCATGGGCTTTACCTGAACCCCTAGCCTAATCGGTGCTAGACACTGCTCCCAAAAATATGCAGATGCTCTCCATCTTTTTCCAATGAAGCTGAACCATCATATTTTGAAGAATCTTATCATGAAATCACATCATAGTCTGAAATCTGAATATAAGGAGCCTTGGCTTAAAACATACCACAAGCAGAAAAGTGGAAGTCTAGACTCTAAAACCATGTGGTAAGGTAATATCATAAAATAGAGCTAATTCATGAAACATGCTTAGATCAGGTGGGCTTGCCCAAACATAAACATGCTTGAAATAGACTTTATAATTAAAATCATGGATACATGCATGGGTAAATCATAATTATACTTTCATACTAGACATCTCATCATGCTTGAAAACATAGGTCATAATCTCAACTTTTCATGAAACTTGCATAGTTGGGCATCATATCTTTAAAACTTTGAAATCATAAATTGTAATAAAAATAATTATAAAACATGTCCAAGAATCTTAAAACATCATTAGAAATATGAAGAGAATTGACCCATGATTATATCATAGAGAATTTCATAGATTGGGTTAGAACCCCATGGAACCTTGCACTTTGAATTTATGAATTGAGATGGGATTTGGGCATGAGAGTGAAGAGAAACTCCCATTCATAACCCTATTTACCTGGGTAAATCTAATTTCACACCCTTCCTTGAATGCCCAAGATATTAGGGGAAGAACTTAGGGGATTCTCAAGCTTGATCTCCAATGGAGCACTCTATTCTTGCATGCATGGAATAGAATGGCTTAGGATAGGTTAAACACTCTTTAAACCCTCCTAACAGAGCTTAAATCAACAAAGTTAGGACCTAGGATCTTAGAAATAATGAAAACACCCTTACTAAAATGCAGGAAATTTGGATACTGCCAGTCCTCATGAGTGACATCATGACTTGTGAGGTACTGGATGAATCGTGGGCTTAATCCGTTAAGACTTCTGGACAAAATACAGGTCTTCAACTCATCTCCTGGTCATGATCAACTTCACGAGTCGTGGAGTGACATCATGACTTGTGGCTGCCTTATGTGTCACCCCAGACCACGAGTTCCCACCGGTCAACCTTCACTTCATGATTCACTTCACGACTCGTGAAGTATCCTCATGGGTCACTGTGCAACTCGTCCTATGATCTGGACATTATTTTTCTGCTTTCTCTTCTTGAACCCTCGGGTTTGATCTTAGAGACTTTCGGGGTATTACACTACCCCTACACCTATATTTCTATGATCGTTGGATAATAGTGAAATGTATGTAAGATTTCATCTATATCAACTAAGCAAGGGTAATGGGTATATTTCTATATACATTAATAAATCATTCCCCTTTCCTTATAAGGTTCACTAAGCTCTATTCCTTCTTATTTTCCTTGCAATTCCCTTTCTCAAGTTCAATTAATGAGTCATACATAATTCTTAACTATTTCATTAAATAATCAAATAATTCAACCCAAGTAGAAATAAATAACTCAATAACAGAAATCTTTAATAAATATAAACGATAATTAAGATTCAGCCTTCATGTTTATGACAAAACCCTAACAATAAAATTTAGCTAATCATATTCCACAAAATATAAAAATAATTCATAAGGTTACAAGAGAGGATCAATAAAAATAGGGAAAAGAAGTAATCCTAGAGAAAAACTCGTTGTGCCCTTACCCTGAGATATGTTTTTCTATTTCTCCTCTAAAAATATTTAGGGTTAATATATATAGTAGTGGTAAAATACCCCCTTAGCCATACCTATATTCAGAAAAAAAAATTCAAAATTCTATTTCTAGAAAGCCTTAGGCACGATGCACCTCCCAATGTGCCTATCTACTGGGTAAAATTTCTTTTGAAGTTTTGGGTCCGACGCAGTGTGCCTCTCAATGCACCAACCTACTTCCCTTTGATTTTTTTTGAAGTTTGAGCTCTGCTGTAGTGCACCTCTCAATGCACCAACCTTCTTTGGTCTGGAAACTCATCTAAAATTGCTCCAAACCTCTGAACCTTCCTTTATAGCTCATTTAAGATTGATTTTCACCATATTTACCTATTAAAATCCTGTAAAATCACAACATAGAAATATAAGCATATCCATAGACTTAATAGGTAAAGAGATGTCAAAAGTACTAAAACGTGAGGAAAAAAATAGTGCCTGAAAATATGTACTTTTTTCCACTCATCGCCAACTCTTTATTTACGACTCCACCTGTGGCTCATAGGTTGAATCTACAGCCACAAGTTTCCATTGTAAATGGCTTCACACTTTTCCAGTTTTTCAATCTTCTACCCATACCTCCGTAGTTCATCTACGATGGGACATACAGCTCGTAGAATCCATCTATGGTCTGTATGTAACCAGGTCAGGTGCAAATTCCTTTGATCTTGTGCATTTTTTTCTTTTCATTTGGATACCTACAACATAACATTTAAACATTAGAATTACTTGCAATAGTGCTAAAAGACATTCTTTAACTTATGCGAACGGTATCAAAATGTTTTGTAAAATCATGATACATCAACAACCCTAACTTATAATATTTGCTTATCCTCAAGAAACTAGAACAAGAAATTCTACCCTTTATACTGTTTATGTTTTACAGAGTGCAATGTAAACAATGGTTTCGATAATCGACTACCAACATCTATTTCATACTAACCACCCCTCTATCAATTCTTTGAACCAAAAATACTTTATTTCTCATAATCATCAAGACTAACTATGCAACCTCTATTTTTGACATTATTTTATTTCTCCCAACTATTTCAGGCAAGATACTTATCTTGGAAAGAAATTTGGTTAGATGTTATCCATGTGCCCTCATAAAGACAAAAAATTTGTCCTATAATATAGGTATAATCATAGTAAACATAAGGAAGATGAAGGAAAAGAGAAAACATTCATCCATCACAAAGATATTCACATGCCACACTGTAACTATCATAAACTTGCCTTTATTTTCAAATGACTTTGCCTTTAGAAATTCTAGTTGAAATCAAATAAGAAGTTTTGTTAGCTTGTAATATTGGTTTGGATACAGGTAGGATTTACATATGAGAATTAGTCATTTTACCCTCCTTGAACACTACATCACATTCTTCTTTCCCCTTTATTTTTTTCTGCTCATTTAGTCTCTCTCCATTCTCTGTATTTGCTTCTCTTGACATGGGCACAAGTTCTGATGGATTTTCCTCTGTTTTTTTTTATTTTTATATATTTTTTTCAAACAAAACTTTTCATTCATAGTACTTCAGGTCATGATCTAGATATTATGTCTTCCTTAGGCTTATTGTCTCACATTTTATTGTTTTTTCACTGACCTCCAATTTAAGTATTTTTAATACATTATTTTTGTTTCTTGTGCCACGGAGGAAGGGTGTAGAAACAATATTATTTTAATACATGGGTTATGGTTTCATTACAACTAGCCCAAAAAAATTAAAAGGCTCAAAGTGGGAGACTAGAAAATTATTCATATGTGGGATGGTCATTATAGGTAAAAAGGCTTTTAATCACAAAAACGACCTAAGTTTCTCTCTACAACTAAATAATTTCTAGATAATGGCATGACCACTAGACAAATTGTAGAGTGCAGGCATGACTGGTGAAAAAAATTAGTTACTCACCATATGTAACGACCCATCCGGTCATTACAAAGTCTTCGATACTTCAAGCGTAAAAACTAAATAGTAATTGTATGAATTTTTTTGAGAACGAGTACAAGCTAAGTGAGTACTGAGTAAAATGGAGTCAAAATAGAGTGGGCCTGATTAGGTGAGTCCCGCCGTAGCGGGCAGTTCATCCCTGTAGCGAGCTCGCTACAGAGAGAAATGATAACCAAAATTCTATAATGAAGTTTATTTCATGGTTCAGCTCCTCTTCTAAGGATGTTTAATCTTAAAAATGCCTCCAGCGAAAATATAGGATATCCCCCCAAAGAACAATGAGATGCAGCCCTCTAAGAGCGTGATTTCACAATCTTCCTCGTCGATTGATCAAGAATTCTGGATTGAGGGTAAGGAATGAAGTCCTACCGGTGTTGCTTCAGAAGCTCGGGATCGAGGTAGGTAATAGTTTACTTTGAGTTTAAACTTTCATTAACAAAACGTATATGACTTTTAAAATTGACGGGAGAAGATATGAATAGACTATTGTACACGATGTTTTGTTATACCACGAAAGCCCTAAGATTAGACTCAGGAGTTGAAATAGAGAAAACAGAATTTTCTACACCGAGTCATAGAATGAGTCATCTTATAACCAGTTAGGATGACGACGAGTCGTCAAGTGACTGTGGTGAGGTGTATGACTTAAGTTGGAAATTCAAGTTTTTGGGTCACCACGGACATGACCATGAGTTGTGGTCAGCACCACGACTCATTGAGTCAGTCGTGGTCAAGGTTGGTGGAAGAAAAGAGAATTTTGGGCAATGAAGGTAACGAGAGGTGACCATGAGTTGTGGTCACCAGTAACAACTTGTTAAGTCCCCCGTGATGAACTCCAGTGGATGTTGGCAGTGTACTCAATGACTTGTGGCGATGACTCGTGACCAGTGGTAACGATTCGTCTAGTCCCTCATTGGGACTGATAGTCTGTTTTTCCTTGCGAGTTTAGTAAGGGCTTTTCCGTAATTCCTATGATTCTAAGGCCTAAACTACATCATTTTAAGCTATAAATAGTGAGTTTTAAGAAGGGTAAGTTCATTCTAAGCCATTCCTATTCATGCATGCAAGCTTAGAAGTCTAGAGAGGTGATCAAGCTTAATTTCTTTCAAGTTCTTCTTAATTCTTCCATGGCCAATCAGAGAAGTTGTAAAATCAGATTATATCAGCTATGTAGGGTTATAAAAGGGTGAATTTGTTCACACCCATGCTCAATCCCTCTCTAATTCATGAAAAATCTATATGTTGATCCTATGGGGTTTTAACCAATGCATGAATTTCCTAAGTCTCTACCATGGGTATGATCTAAGAATGTTTCTATTATTGTGTTATGATTCATGGGAAATTTTTATAATGTTTTCAATTATAAATCATGTTTTCAAGTTTTATAAATCATGATGCTCATCCATGAAAGTTCATGAAAATGTAGATCTATGATGTATGTCAAGTATGATGAGATATTTATGATGAAAAGTATGTTTTTAAGTTACCCATGTCTATGATCATATTTTCAAGTGAATCAAGTATTTTCAAGCATGTTTAAATGGGAAAGCCCATATGTTCAAGTATGATTTATGATTTCATAAGTTAGATTACCACATGGTTTTAGAGTCAAGAATCCCAATTATGTTCAACTTGTGGTATGGTTTGAGCCAATGCTCCTCATGTATGATTTCAGATTATACGTATATGATTATTCAGCTTCGTCACTAGACGATGATCAACTTCGTTGAAAAACGATGGAGAGAATATGCATGTTTTTAGGAGTAGTGTCTAGCACCGAGTAGGCTAAGGGTCAGTCAACCCTATGCGTTAGAACTACGAGACAATGTAGGTATGATTAGATTATTTGGGACCTTCTTTGTGAGCTTTCCCCTACCCCAAGGGGCCTTCATCTTGATATCAATATCATGGTAGTTTCTTTAGCCCTGGCAAGGCTTTGGATGGCTCTGCCCACTTGAGTGTGATAGTCGAAACAATTTAAGCTCCATCGTGGTAATGTTGGTTATATGATGAGTCTCTCATTGTTCCTCATGATTTCAACTATACATGTTTATCATTCATGATATATATCTATATATATATATAAATGATCAAAGGAAGGTTTGACCCAATGTTCCGTTTTACTTATGATTATCAGATTTCAGCTTTGGGTCACTCGATTCAGTTATGATGTTCAGTTATGTTTAGATCATGATTTTAGAAAATAGCATGCAAGCCCTACTCTCAAATTCTTATCTTGATTATGTTTCATATTATGCATGTCTTTTTAATGGTTTTAGTTACTTAAGTGGTTTTTCATAACTTGCATACTTGGTACATTCCATGTACTGATCGCATACTCTATGTTGTATCATTTTATCACAACCCAAACATAGGCTCGGATCGTAGATACGGGACAAGGAGCCCCAAGAGACCCCAAGTCGACCCATGGCATGAGCATACAACTAATTCATTCACATAAGCGGAAGACTTAACATAAGAAAATGAAATCATAACATAATAATGGAGAGAAGACAATATATGATCCATACATGACGGCTGAATACAACTGATAGTATGAAAATCCTCTAATCATGAAAGACAGGTTGATGGGACAACACCCCAACTAACATTACAATACTGAAACTGAAAGAGAACAATAGAGTCTGAACATATGGACCTTAGAACATGAGGATCACCAAATAAGTTGATAGCAGACCTTTAAAAGCTACTGAGCAGGGTGAGCCTGAGAGCCAGGTCCTGTATCATGAAATGATATAGCATAGAAAGTATACGGTCAGTACGTGAAATGTACCGAGTATGCAAGGTAAGTAAAGCGGACGTTTAAAATATATAAAACTCATAAAAGGCCATAAGAGTATGACATCATGCTCATATCATACACATCATAATATAACTTTAGGCTCAAGGTTTTCAAAACATTCGTAATACTAACCTAATCATAATCATAGGAAAAAAACTTTACTTAACATGAATTGAACCAAAATACATAATTATAAACATTCATAAATCACGAGGAACAATGGAAGATTCTCTTAATCGACATACCCCATATGAGCACACATGAAGTCGGACTTGTAAACCTAGTTGGGGGGAGGCCGTTCGTACCTTGCCAAGGGTAGAACCATGAAGGGCGTTATATCACCATGAAAAGGGCCAATTGGGTCGGGGACAGTCACACAGGAGGTCCCAACATACCTATGGTGACATGTAGATTAGGAGATTCGGGGCTTCACTTGGGCCCACAACCTACTCGGTGTTAGATACTACTCCCAAAATATATATAGTGCTCATAGTATTCATGGGATAGTTAAATCATGATAATCATAAATATACTTCTACATACGTGAACTAGCCCTGAAAAAAGGCCCGTGAGTTGTCCAAAACATAATTCATAAATTATAAGGTTCATACATACTTGTTTATCATGCATATAGATTGAAATTCATCAAATCATGAAGGGTAATTGGTTAAATCCATAATTTAAATCATAATTCATGTCTGGGCTTGTAAATATCATTAATAGAAAAGTAGATCATAAATCGATTCATCATGCGTCATGCATAATTAGGCTTACTTCCATAGAAATCAAAATCGATAACATTATAAATAATTTAAATCATAAAAGCTGATCAAAACCAATAGAATATGAGAAGATTCTAAAATCACAATGCCCATTAACAAATCATTAGATTTTTATATAATTCTATTTCAAAAACCAATAAACTTTTGATAGAATTTTCATGAAATCGTAGAGAATGGGCATGGTTGTAGAAGAAAACACCCATTGATAGCCTTACATTCCTGGAAACAACTAATTCTAAATCTCCCTTAAATGCCCAAGAAGGAACTAGAAGAATTTTAAGAGGAAAGCCTTGAATCACCTTTGGTCACCTCTCTATACTCTTGCATTCATGAATGAAGACTTAGAATAGATTATCCCTCTAAAAACCCACCTTTCATAAACTAAAACAATGTAGTTCCGAGCCCTAGGACTTAGGAATTACGGAAAATTCCTTACGAAAATCGCAAAATTTTGTTGACTGCCAGTCCCCACGAGTGACTGGACGACTCGTGACCTGGGCTAACGACTCGTGGCCTGGAGTCGTGAGATACACTACCAAAATTCACCATGGGTCCCCATGGAGGACACTACAAATCGGGTTGAGTGACCACGACTCCTAGTCACCATCCATCGTCCACACTGCCTAACCATCCTTGCCAAACATCCAGTCCAGGCCACAGGTGACCTCACGAGTCGTGTGGCCTGACCACGACCCATGGTCATGCCTGTGGTCTTCTCAGCATACCTTGCCAATCCTACTGGACCACGAGTCACTTCACGACTTGTGGTCACTCCTCATTAGCCTTCTCATGATTCGTCCTATGACCTGGTGTGAAATATCATCTTTTTACTATTTTGACTCTCGGGTCTAATCCTTGGGTTCCCGGTGCTGCAATTGATGACCTTCTTGAGTCAACTTGGTCAATGGTGCTGCAATTGATGGAAAAACCCTCAACAAATCTACAGTAGCATCTTGCTGAACTTTTCATACAATTGGCGATCCTTGAGAGTTTGCATCACTACTCTCAAATGAGCGGCATGCTCCTCCTCGCTCCGAGAGTATATAAGGATATCATCAATGAACACGATCACGAACATGTCTAGATATTGCTTGAACACCTTATTCATTAGGTCCATAAAAGCTACAGGAGCATTGTTAGTCCAAAAGACATAACTACAAACTCATAATCACCATATCGTGTTCTGAAGGCTGTCTTTAGGATATCACACTTCCGAAATCTGAGCTGGTGATACCCAGACCTAAGGTCTATCTTCGAGAAACATCTGTCACCCTGGAGCTGGTCAAACAAATCATCAATTCTAGGTAAGGGGTACCTGTTCTTGATGGTAACCTTGTTTAACTGCCGATAGTTAATGCACATCCGAAGTGATCCATCCTTCTTTCGAAAGAACAGGACTGGTGCATCCCATGGAGACTTGCTCGGTCTAATGAAACCCTTATCTAAAAATTCCTTCACTTTCTCTTTCAATTCCGTTAGCTCGGCTAGAGCCATCCTGTATGGAGGGACAGAGACAAGCTGCATGTTGGGTAAGAGGTCAATACCAAAATCAATTTCCCTCTTAGGAGGATCACCTGGAAAATCATCGGGAAAAACTTCCGGATACTCACACACCACCGAAACTAACTGGATAGTCGGGGTCTTAGACTCAACATCCTTAACCCTAACTAGGTGATACATACAACAGTTAGAAATCATTTTCCTAGCCTTAAGATATAAAATAAACCGACTGGCTAGTACAACAGAATGACCCTTCAAGTCCAAAACTGACTCACCCGGAAATTAAAATTCCACCGCACGGGTCCTATAATTAATCGAAGCGTAACATGCAAATAACCAGTCCATGCCCAAAATGATGTCAAAGTCAGTCATAGCTAACTCTACTAAATCTGCGGAGGTGACCCTATGCAATACTGTAATAGGGCAACCTCTATACACCCACTTAGCTACAACTGAATCACGGACTGGAATAGAGACTGAGAACGGTTCTGACAGGATTTCAGGGCTAACCCTAAAACTACTAACAATATAAGGGGTCACAAAACACAAAGTAGCTCCTGGATCTAACAAGGCATAAGCATCAATATGGAATACTTGCAAAATATCGGTGACCACGTCTGGTGAAGCCTCCTGCTCCTGGTAGGGCACTAAAGCATAAAACCTGTTTTGGCATTGACCGGCTGCTGAACTAGTAGAGGTACCCTGCTGAGGGGGACGTGCTGCTGGAGCGGCAGAACTGGCTGCTGTCACTCGGGCCCCGCCAATCCCTGATTTGGCTGAGGGGCAATCCTTAAGTCCATGTTCGGGTTTGCCACACCCGAAGCAAGCATCCAAGCCAATCAAGCACCTCCCATGGTGATTCTTGCCACACCCTTGCACAAATTGGAAAAGTGCTCTCCACCTGCATGATACCTTGGCCTCTCGACTCTGTAGCTCTGCTCCTCTGATCTTCTTTTAATCTAGATGGCATGCTAGCCGATGAAGGAGCTGGAGTGATAGACCTATGCTAGGACTGCTGATGCTGTCCACCCCCTGGCCTGTCTTGAGAAGCCCCATAGCTATCGGTCCTAGTCCTCTTGGCTTCCCTCTACCTCCAGTAGACTAATTCCATCTGATGTGCATGCAACACAATGTGGGGAAAGTCGATATCCCGATGTAGCATGGCGATCCTTCAATCCTTATCCAAATAATCTGCCACTCCATGCATTAAAAGACTCACCCAAGCCCTCTGGTCCACCACCAACTCTGGGGCAAACTTGGATAATTGGGTGAACTCCAATGCGTACTCTTGAATAGACATGTCACCCTATTTCAAATTAACAAACTCGGCCGCTTTGAGCTCCCTCATCTCCCGAAGGAAGGACCCCATCCCAAAATGCTGCATGGAACTCTTCCCAACCAATCGGGCCTGCACCCACTACCCTCACGTCTCTCCACTGCTTGAACCATATGTGAGCCACCCCCTTTAGCTGATAGGGGGTCAAGTCAACACACTCCCCATTATTCACCCCCATAACCTGGGCGATCTTTAGAATCTACTCAATAAAATCGTGCGGATCCTCGTCCACCTTCAACCTTGTGAACTCAGGAGGGTTCATTCTCAATAAATCCCTCACCCTAGCCACTGACACATTTCCATTTTGAGGGTAATGCTCCACTGTCTGATTCTGAACCTGGGCAGCCATGGCCTGTGCCAGCATCTATATCGCTGCCCTAAACTTAGCGTGGGGAGCTGGCTCTAGTGCATGCTCCTCATGAATGGGTGGGGCTGGCTGATGCTCGTCACCATTGGCACCCTCTTTATCATTGCCATTACCATTTCTTCTGGCGTTCACTCTGTGTGGAGGCATGATTCTGCAAATGCGAATAGCACGAATTAGGACGGTAAAGGACTTTCATCGTACGACATAGATCATGAAAGAAGGGAACATTTCCTAAACGTCTCATAGCCTCTTGTCATAAGTGTGGCGCACTTCACACCCATGAAAAAGACTCTACTTGACGTGACTTTCAGACACCCTATGACACTTCAAACCTATGGATCTGATACCAAGTTTGTCACAACCTGAACATAGGCCCGGATCATAAACACGGGACAAGGAGCCCCGAGAGACCCCAAGTCGACCCATGCATGAGCATACATCTAATTCATTCACATAAGTAGAAGACTTAACATAAGGAAATGAATTCATAAAATAATAACGGAGACAAGACAATACATGATCCATTAATGATGGTTGAATACATCTGATAGTCTGAAAAGCCTCTAATCATGAAAGACGGGTTGATGGGACAATAATCCAACTAAACCCTACAATACTGAAACTGAAAGAGAACAAGAGCCTAAACATATAGCCCTCGAAACATGAGGACTCACCAAATAAACTGATAGCAAACCTTGAAGTGCTACTGAGGAGGGTCAGCCTGAGAGCAGGGTCCTGCATCATGAGACGATACAACATAGAAAGTATGCGGTCAAAACGTGAAATTTACCGAGTATGCAAGGTAAGTAAAATGGACATTTAAAAAATATAAAAATAATAAAAGTCCATAAGAGTAGGACATCATGCTCATATCATAAACATCATAACATAACTTTAGGCTCAATGTTTTCAAAACATTCATAATACAAACGTAATCATAATCATAGGAGAAAAACTTTACTTAACATGACTTGAGCAAAAATACATAATCATAAACATTCATAGATCATGAGGAACAGTGGGAGATTCTCTTAACCGACATACCCCATATGAGCACACATGAAGTCTGACTTGTAAACCTAGTCGGGAGGCCGTTCATACCTTGTCAAGTGTAGAACCATGAAGGGCGTGATATCACCATTAAAGGGCCAATTGGGACAGTACAGTCACAAAGGAGGTCCCAATATACCTACGGTGGCACGTAGTTTTGGAGATCCGGGGTTTAACCTGAGAACTGAACCTACTTGGTATTCGATACTACTCCCAAAAAATATATAGTGCTCATAGTATAACATGCATGAATTCATGGGCTAGTTAAATCATGATAATTATAAACATACTTGTACATACGTGAATTAGCCCTGAAACAAAGCCTGTGAGTTGGACCAAACATAATTCATAAATCATAAGGTTCATACATACTTGTAGATCATGCATATAGTTTGAAATTCATGCAATCATGATGGGTAATTGGTTAAATCCATAATTTAGATCATAACTCATGCCGGGCTTGTAAATATCATTAAAAGAAAAGTAGATCATAAATTGATTCATCATGGGCCATGCCTAATTAGGCTTAATTTCATAAAAATCAAAATCGATAACATTATAAATAATTTAAATCATAAAAACTTGATCAAAAACCCATAGAATATGATAAGATTCTAAAATCACAAAGCCCATTAACAAATCATTAGATTTTTATATAATTCTACTTCAAAACCCAATAAACTTTTGATAGAATATTCATGAAATCATAGTGAATAGGCATTGGTGTGGAAGAAAACACCCATTGATAGCCTTACATACCTGGAAACAACTAATTTTTAATCTCCCTTGAATTCCCAAGAAGGAAATGGAGGAATTTGAATAAGAAAGCCATGAATCACCTTTGGTCACCTCTCTATACTCTTGCATGCATGAATGAAGACTTAGAATAGATTATCCCTCTAAAAAACCACCTTTTATAATCTAAAATGATGTAGTTTAGGGCCCTAGTACTTAGGAAATATGGAAAAGCCCTTACTAAAATCGCAAAATTTTGCTGAATGCCAGTCCCCATGAAGGACTGGATGACTCATGACCAGGGCTAATGACTCGTGGCATGGAGTCGTGAGATACAATGCCAAAATTCACCATGGGACCCCACGGAGGACACCACGAATCCTGGTGAGTGACCACAACTAATAGTCACCATCCGTAGTCCACATTGCCCAACCATCCTTATCAAACATCCAGTCCAGGCCACGGGTGACCTCACGTGTCGTGTGGCCTGACCACGACTCATGGTCATGCCCGTGGTCTTCTCAGCACACCTTGCCAACCCTAATGAACCACGAGTAATTTCACGACTCGTGGTCACTCTTCACGAGTCTCCTCATGATTCGTCCTCTGAGCTGGTGTGAAAGTTCATCTTTTCACCATTTTGAATCCCGAGTCTGATCCTTGGGTTCCAAGGGTATAACACATTTTATGATACATGCTCTGATCTCCAGACTCAGCCCCATTACTAGACATCTTTCAGAGTTAGCATCCAGTCCCAATTGGTGAGTCCTCATCTCTCGAGGACCCTCCCTTATTAGTTATTTCTTTACATTTTCAGTTTCAAACTTAGAGAGTTAGTTGGGGTCTTGTTCCATCAACTCATCAAACGTAGAAAATTTTCAGACATAGATTATAATCAGCTTTAGATTCGCATTTGTATTATGATGTTATGTTATGTTTAGACTTCTGATATATTTATTATGTTTATATTTCGCTTCTATTGATTGAGTAGAATTTATGTTCATGCCATGGGTCGACTTAGAGTCCCTTGGGGTTCCTTTTCTCGTGTCTCAATCCGGGCCCATGTTCGGGTCCTGACAAATTTCCTATTAGAGAAATAGGTTTTGAAGTGTCCTAGGATTTCTGAAATCCACATTAAGTATAGCCTTTTTCATGGGTGTGAAGCGTGCCACACTTATGATGAAGAGGCTATGAGACGTTTAGGAAATGTTCCCTTCTTTCATGATCTATGTCGTGCGGCGATATGTCTCTCTATCCTTCTAACTTGCACTATACATGTTTGCAGAATCGTGCCTCTCTGCAGAGTTAATGGCAAAAGAAATGGAAATAGGAATGGCCAAGAGGATGGCAATGGGGACTGGCACCAATAGGCCCCACTAGCCCATGAGCACCATGCACTGGAGCTGGTTGCCCATACTGAATTCAAGGTAGCCATTCAGACGTTAGCATAGGCCTTGATCGCCTAGGTCAATCAACAGACCATAGAGCATGTCCCTCAGAATGGGAATGTGGCGGCAGCACGAGTTAGAGATTTCCTGATGACGAACCCTAGTAATACCCCTAAAGTGCCTAAGCATAGACCCGGGAGTTAAAAGTTGAAAATTGCTGAATACTGGGAAAATATCACAGAATGGGCGACGTAATGACTCGTGGTATCAAACCAAGGGTCATTATATGTAGTCGTGGTGATGGGAAGTTCTGGTGGCAATGGAGACAACAGGCGATGCAACGACTCATTCCTTGGAACAACAAGTTGTTATTGCCAGTCGTAGGATGATTTATGACCTATCTATGTGTTCAGCTTTGGATGCTTATTCTAATATTGTGTTGTGTTAGACTTCCATTGAGTTTATATTTTTGATTCTTCAGTTTATTGATTGAGTTAGATGTATGCTTATGCCATGGGTCAACTTGGGGTCTCTCCGGGCCTCCGTTTGGGTCGTGATAAACTTGGTATCTGAGCCATAGGTTTGAAGTGTCCTAGGGTGTTTGAAAACCGTGTTAGGTAGACTCTTTTTCATGGGTGTGAAGTGCGCCACACTTATGAAGAAGAGGCTACAAGACATTTAGGAAATGTTCCCTTCTTTCATGATCTATGTCGTGCGATGAAAAGTCTTTCTATCTTTCTAATTCGTGCTAATCACACTTTCAAAATCATGGCTCCTCGAAGAATGAATGGAGATGGTGAAGACCACGAGGATTGCAATGGTTATGGGCATCAGCCAAACCCATTAGTTCAAAAGCCTCAAGCACCGGAGTCAGCTGCCCATGCTGAGTTCCGAGCCACTATTCAGATGCTTGCACAGGCCTTGACCGCTCGGGTCAATCAGCAGGCCGTTGCACATGATTTAAAAAATGGAAATGCGGTGGCGGCTCGAGTTAGAGACTTCTTGAGGATGAACCTGCCAGAGTTCTTGGGGTCCAAGGTAGATGAGGATCCGCATGATTTCGTTAATGAGATTGTCAAGATCACCTAAGTCATAGGGGTGAGTAGTGTGGAGTGCGCAGAGTTAGCCTCCTACCAGTTGAAGGGGGTTGCGCATATCTAGTTTCGCCAATGGAAGGATAGCAGGGCCGTAGGAGCAGGTCCGACCACGTGGGAGGATTATCATATTGCATTTCTAGATCGGTTCTTCCCTCGGGAGATGAGGGACTGAAGGCTACTGAGTTTGTAAACTTGAAGCAGGGAAGAATGACAGTGCAAGAGTATTCCCTTAAGTTCACTCACCTATCGAAATATGCCCCAGAGTTAGTGGCTGACCAGAGAATGCGGGTGAGTAGATTTGTTCATGGTATAGAAGGGTATTTGGACAAGGAGTGCCAGAAATCTATGCTTCACCAGGATATGGACTTTCCTAGCATAGTGTTGTACACCCAGCAGATTGAGGCGGCACATTGGGGAGAAGAGAGTCATAGAGGGCCAGGACCAAGGACCACAGATTCTCTCAGCAGAGGTTCGGTGGTGGTCACCGACAACAGACTCACCAAAGATCATCAACCTCGGCATCTTCGACATTCAGTGCTCCATCCAGGCCTAGACATGATCAGAGATGGCGAGCATCAGGCTTGAGGGGTCAGAGCAGTAGACCCGCAGATTCTAGCATCCCAACTTGTCAAAGGTGTGGTCGACACAGGCCAGTGCTTGGCAGGTTCAGGTGCTTGTTTCGGGAATGGGCAGCTCAGACACATGCTTAGAGATTGTCCAGCTGTGAGGGAGGATTAGGTTGGGGGTCGGGCCTAGCTTCTAGTTTAGTAGCCCCTCCCGCACGCTCAGCACGTCAGGGAGCATCTACTAACACAGTTGGCAGTCAGCGCCAGAACATATTCTATGCTTTACCATCTCATCAGGAATAAGAGGTCTCCCCGGATGTGGTCACTGATATTTTGCGAGTTTTCCATATTGATGTTTATGCTTTGCTAGACCCGGGAGATACCTTGTATTTTATGAAACCTTATATGGCTAGTAGCTTCAGAGTTAGTCTTGAAGTCTTGTCAAAACCCTTCTTAGTCTCTACTCTAGTAGGTGACTCAGTTATAGCCAGACGGGTATATAGAGGTTGCCCGGTCTTAGTCCTTCAGAAAGCCACTTCAGCAGATTTGATATAGTTAGCCATGACTGATTTTGATGTTATTCTCGACATGGATTGGCTATTTGCATGTTATGCCTCAGTTAATTGTAGAGCCTGGGCAGTAGAGTTCAGATTTCCAGGTGAGCCAGTCTTAGAATGGAAGAGTAGTTCAGTTGTGCCTATAGGTCGATTCATTTCTCACCTTAAGGCAAGGAAGATGATTTCTAAGGGTTTCATGTACCATCTAGTAAGGGTTAAGGATGTCGAGTCTGAAACCCTGACTATCCAATCAGTTCCACTAGTATATGACTATCCGGAGGTCTTTCCTCATGATTTTCCAGGTGTCCCTCCCGAGCAGGAGATTGATTTCGGTATAGATCTTCTTCCCGACACCCAACCTATATATATTCCCCCCTACTAGATGGCTCTAACCGAGCTAAAAGAGTTGAAGGATCACTTGAAGGACCTATTGGAAAAGGGATTTATTAGACCGAGTAAGTCTCCATGGGGTGCGCCAGTGTTATTTGTCTGAAAGATAGATGGTTCGCTTCAGATGTGCATTGACTATCGGCAATTAAACAAGGTCACCCTTAAGGACAGCTATCCTTTACCTAGGATCGATGACTTGTTTGATCAGTTTTAGGGTGCCAAGTGCTTCTCCATGATTGATCTCCGGTCCGGTTATAATCAGCTCAGAATCTGGGAAAGTGACATCCTAAAAATCGCTTTCAGGACTTGGTATGGTCACTACGAATTTGTTGTTATGTCTTTTGTACTAACCAATGCCCCTGCATATTTTATGGATCTAATGAACAGGGTGTTCAAGGCATATTTGACATGTTTGTGATTGTGTTCATTGATGACATCCTTATATACTCTCAGAGCGAGGAGGAGCATGCTTCTCACTTGAGAGTAGTGCTTCAGACCCTCAAGGATCGTCAGTTGTATGCAAAGTTCAGCAAGTGTGAGTTTTGGCTGGACTCCGTGGCATTTTTAGGCCAAATGGTATCGTGTGATGGTATAAAGGTTGATTCTCAAAAAATCGAGGCGGTGAAAAATTGGCCTAGACCGGTGAATCCGTTGGACATTCAAAGTTTCTTGGGTTTAGCTGGCTACTATCGGAGGTTTGTTGAGGGTTTTTGCTCCATCGTAGCACCTTTGACCAAGTTGACTCAGAAGAAGGTAAAATTCAAATGGTTGGAGGCTTGTGAGAAAAGCTTCCAAGAGTTGAAGACTCGACTCACTTCAACACTAGTGTTGACCCTACCCGAGGGTACTGATGGTTTTGTAGTCTATTGTGATGGTTCGAGAATCAGACTTGGGTGTGTGTTAATGCAGCATGGGAAAGTGATAGCATATGCCTCAAGATAGTTGAAAATCCATGAGAAGAATTACCCGACCCATGACCTTGAGTTGGCCGCGGTGGTATTCGCATTGAAGATATGGATGCATTACTTGTATTGGGTCCACATGAATTTATTCATGGATGACAAGAGCTTGCAATATGTGTTCACACAGAAAGATCTCAATCTTCAGCAAAGGAGGTGGTTGGAGATACTAAAGGACTATGACATGAGTGTCCTTTACCACCCGGGTAAGGCTAATGTGGTAGCGGACGCACTTAGTAGGCTCTCTATGGAGAGTGTGTCCCACGTGGATGAGGGAAAGAAGGAGTTGGTGAAAGATGTCGATCGACTTGCAAGGCTGGGAGTTAGATTGGTCGACTCGACTGATGGCGGCGTTATTCTACAAAATGGATCAGAATTGTCCATGGTGACTGATGTGAAAGCTAGACAAGATGAGGATCCGATTTTGGTAAAGCTGAAAGAAGCTATTCGGAGTCAGAAGGTGGAGGTCTTCTCCCAAGAGGGAGATGGTGTGCTGCTGTACTAGGATCGTCTATGTGTTCCAAATGTTGATAATTTGAGGGGCCGGATATTGCTTGAGTGTTATACCCCGTGAGATTTCCGACACCTAGATGGCCTATTCGCCCGATGGTTAGGCATATTTGAAAGCCATACGTGCTAGAGAAAGGCCTGGGAAAGGATCGGACAGATAACCTGTCGAACCATTGCGGAAGTAGCCGAGGCAGAGCCCCTCCGCAATGGCAACGTCTCATGGAGGTGGAGCCTCCGCGTTGGCTCCGTGACACGTTGGCCCTGTCCAGGCTCAAGTATATAAAGCCCCACTTCGGTTTATTACCATTTAAAACATATGAAATTTCCAGAAAACGCAGAGGAACAGAGGAGAACGAAGAGGGTAAATATATTTTCGTCCGATTACGTTACTAAACGTAGTCCAAACCCAAATTAACCTCAGATACCGAGGTATTTAGCAGTAGAGAGCATTCCTACGGATTTAGTTTCGCGAAATACGGCCGACGAATCGTCGAGCTACCGGACTAAGGTAAGTGGAATTGCTCCAAACTAGTGTCTATGTGTTCCTAGCTGTGAAGTGAATACTTCTCCCTTCTGGACTTCTGAAAAATAGCGAGTTTTCGACCGTCTTTCGATAAGCCTAAGTTTAGGCTATAATTATATCGAAAGTGATGTCATCCTTCAAAATAAAGTTGTATTTAGTACTGATTGATATATATATGAATGCAGTTGGGAGGAATAGCTGAAATACTAACCAAGCTAAGCCGGTTAGTCGGGAAATCAGAAGTGAAGGTATGTAAAGCTAGTTTCCTCGGCAAGTTACTAGTCTCGGTATAGTAAAGTAGTTTAAAGGCCAGTAGAATGTTCAGAAGTCGTGTGTTATGTTTATTACGAATGTTGGTACGATATTGGAAGCATCATGTTATGTATAGCGTGACACTTGCGAGCATGATATAAATTCTAATACGAGTGTTAGGAACCGTACAACATGCCCAGTATGTGATTTAGTAAAGAATGTTAGGAGTTTATCGTACTCAGTTGAAGCCTAGTAAACCAATGTTAATACCTGTAAGGTATCTCAGAAGTAGAATGATAGGCTAAAATGAAGTTTAGAAAGCATGTTAGAAATAGTAAATCATGTTACTATAGAAACTTAGTTATACAACATGGTTTCCAGCAGAAAAACTATATCTTGTTCAACATGAGACTCAGTACAGTATGGTAGAAGATTATATTTATATACATATACCATTATCAGTCTTAGCATGTATTAAATACATACATACCACTATCACAAGTCAGCATATAGTATGTACAGATACTTTATCATAGCTTCAGCATGTGGTATATGCAGGTAGTATTACTAGTTGAGACCACTGTATTGTCTTGGGGTTGGATTACCTAGCATTCATGACCGCCCCAGGGTTAATAGCTATATCTACTCATCCGCCAGAGGGCGAGGATACGTCGCTCTACGGAGTGGCATGCCGTACCACAGGGGACGAAGATGGGATGCCAGTTTCCCCATATTATGCCTTGGTCGGCCCTTATACACCCCCGTCGAGCGGGTACGCCCGGGGTGTTGATTCAGGACTCCTCCAGACTCAGGTACAATTATAGTCAGGGGCTCAGCGAGCCCAAGTGCATACCTAGGGGAACGGCAGGATGCTTATAGTTATTATAGGAGATGGGACGACCGGGGTAGGGGTATAGATTGCGTGTTGGTTGTACCTCCCGGCTTATGGGGGCCGGTTAAGGTTTGTGTGTGCTAGGTTATGTTATGTTATATTATGCCATGTTACACTAGATACGAGTAGATTGACAGTAGAATGATACATCTTTAGGTATGACTCCTACTCCTTCCAGTATAGTTAAGAGTAGGCATAGTTTTACATTTTCAGTCAGTATATCTATTCCTTCTTATTTCAGTTCCATTAGTTGTGTTGTTGTTTTCAGATATTTCTTTCAGTTATTGTTTTACATACTCAATACCAGTGGTACTGACGCCCCTTGGGGGTGCTGCATTACTTGCCTGCAGGTACTCATAGACGAGGGGTCGATGCCTCGTGATTCCAGCCATATCACAAGGTCATCAAGCTCCAGTTATCCGAAGCTTGATAGCTATAGGTTTATCCCTTTTCTTTTGTTGTATAGCATGGGTAGGCCGGGGCCCTGTCCCGACCATCTTATCAGTATTCTTAGAGGCTTGCAGTCTGTATATATTTCCCTGTGGTCAGATGAGCCGGTCGTGTGAGGTCGTGCAGTTGTATAGCTATTAGTACTTCTGTTTCTTTTATGTTGGCCGTGTGAGGCCATAGCTTGACAGTAGTGGTGACCTTGCCGGTCACGTAGCTTTCCAATATTTCATTGTTGAGTTACAGATAACTAGACAGCATGGTGGCCTTGTCGGCCCGAATAGGCTCCCCTATATTGATATGTTTCTGGTTAGCTGTTAGTACAGGTACAGGTGGCTATAGGCCTAGTCGGCCGGGGGCTGTATTTACAGCCGTTATATAGCCCGTTATTTCCTTAAATCTGAGTTAGAGCCAGCCAGGCACCAGATGTGCTCAGGCTCAGTAGTCTAGCAGTTCAGGTCCTAGTAGGGCACCAGGTGCCAGTCATACCCCCCAAAGTGGGGTGTGACAAACTTGGTATCAGAGCAGGTCGTATCCCAGGGAGTCTGCAAGCTGTGCTAAGTAGAGTCCTGCCTATGGATGTGTTGTGCACCACATGCTATGGGTAGGGGGCTGCAAGGCATGATAGAATGGTTGTCTTTTATTCTTATTTAGTCGTGTTGTAGAGCGGTATAATATAGGGTTGAGTCCCTAAAGCTTACTATATTCTTTGGTTACAGATAATGTCAGACCAGCGACATCCTATCACAGGCCGGAATTGCAGCAGGATGCCTCACCCTCGTTTAGAAACAGCCCGATCAGAGGGCACTGCAGAGGCATCGTCCCAGCCTTCTCAGCAGTCTCCACCACATCATGAGCCACTTGGGGCGACACTACCTCCAGCAGTCCCCATACCGATACCTTCCAACCAGGAGGTTAGGAGTGCGGTAGTCATGTTAGCACAAATGATGGTTGCTCAGCGTCAGCCGATGCCGTCTACAGTTGCGGAGTCATCAGGAGGGCCCGGTAGTTCGAGCGTCTGAGAGTTCTTGGCTCTAAATCCCCCACAGTTTATAGGTACGGACCGGACAGAGGACCCTCAGGATTTTCTGGATCAAATGCAGAGAATTTTCAGGGTTATGCATGCCACGCCTACAGAATCAGTTTAGTTGGCAGCATTCCGGTTACGGGACATCGCCGTATTGTGGTATGAAAGCTGGGAAAGGTCCCGAGGGAGAGATGTTTCCCCTCCGACCTGGTCCACCTTCTCAGGAGCTTTTCTAGATCACTATTTGCCGCGGGAGATTTGACAGGGCTGGGTAGACCAGTTCCTACATCTAGAGCAGGGGGCCATGAGTGTTCGGGAATATGCCTTGCGATTTGATTCTTTGGCCCAGGACGCACCGACCTTTGTTGATACCATGGCATTCAGAGTACACCGCTTTATCATGGGGTTGAATCCAGAATATGTTGAGTCTTGTATTACAACCACACTGCGAGAGGACATGGATATTTCCCGAGTTCAGGCATTTGCCCAGAATTTGAGGGCATCAGGCAGCGGCATCGGAAGATCAGGAGGACCAATCAGGAACAGCGCCGCCGGGACAGGCCAGTTGAGTTACAGAGGGAGGCTCGGGGAGGACCTAGGCCACGATTGTTAGATAGGTCGCCCAGGCCCCCGCCTCCACCACAGTTGCAGAGGGGTAGATTTAGCCGCAGGGGGCAGTCAGATACCGGCAGAGGCTCGCAGATGGAAGATTCACCATTACAGAGGAGGGCGGAGCAGAGTAGGTATACCCTACCACTTTGCCCTATATGCAGCCGACGCCATCTTGGAGCATGCAGGTATGGCTCCACCAGATGTTATATTTGTGGCCAAGAAGGCCATTTGATGATAGATTGCCCAGCCAGAGGTCAAGAGGATCGGGATAGATAGGACAGGGCATCCGCAGGGTCACGAGCTACAGCATCCTCGGCAAGGCGCAGGCCCTCAGTTTCAGCAGGCAGGGGTCGGGGCAAATCAGAGGCCTCCAGTGCAGGTGCGGGTCCAAGCCACACATATGCTTTACCAGGGAGGCAAGATTCAGAAACGTCACCTGATGTTGTGACAGGTATGCCAACTATCTGCTCACACCCTGCTTATGTATTGATTGATCCAGGGTCTACTTTGTCCTACATTACTCCATTTGTGGTACGAAAGTTCAATATTGCACCAGAATTATTGCAGTAGCCCTTTTTAGTATCCACGCCCGTCGGTGACTCTATTGTAGCTAGCAGAATTTACCGAGGGTGTACAGTAGAGGCTGCTGACCGTCAGACCACAGTAGATCTAGTCGAGTTAGAAATGATAGACTTCGATGCTATAATGGGTATGGATTTGCTAGTGCCGTGCTTTGCCAATGTTGAATGTTGGACCAAGACGGTCCGTTTCCACTTTCCAGGAGAAGCAGTGCGGGAGTGGAAGGGCAGCACCACTACGCCAAAAGGGAGGTTTATTTCCCACCTTCAGGTTAGGAAATTGATATCTAAGGGATGCATTTACCATCTGGTCAGAGTTGAGGATGTCCGAGCAGAATCTCCGATGCTCCAGTCTGTTCCGGTGGTGAACGAGTTCCCTGATGTGTTTCCCAATAAGTTACCTGGTATTCCCCCAGAAAGGGAAATAGATTTTGCTATTGACTTGTTACCAGGCACTCAGCCGATATCAATTCCTCCCTATCGTATGGTTCTTGCAGAACTCAGAGAATTAAAGGAGCAGCTAAAAGACTTGTTGGATAAAGGTTTTATTAGACTGAGTACTTCACCATGGGGTGCGCCAGTTCTGTTTGTGAGAAAGAAAGATGGCTCACTCCGTATGTGCATAGATTATCGGCAATTGAACAAAGTTACAGTGAAAAACAAGTACCCGCTTCCCAGAATTGATGACTTATTTGATCAGTTGTAGCGAGCCAGATACTTTTCTAAGATTGACTTGCGGTCCGGATATCACCAAGTTTGAGTACGTGAAAGAGATATTCCTAAGACAGCGTTTCGGACCCGATATGGACATTTTGAATTTCTAGTCATGTCCTTCGGGTTAACGAATGCCCTGGCAATCTTCATGGACCTGATGAACAGTATTTTCAGACCCTTCCTAGACTTGTTCATAATAGTATTCATTGATGACATTCTGGTGTATTCTCGCTCTGAAGCAGATCACCGGACTCATTTGCGGACAGTGCTCCAGATCCTCAGGGACCGCCAGTTATATGCTAAATTTTCTAAGTGTGAATTCTGGATTAATTCAGTAGCCTTTTTAGGGCATATTGTGTCGGATGCTGGTATACAAGTTGACAAGTAGAAAATAGAAGCAGTTAAATCATAGCCTAGGCCTACCACTCCGACTAAAGTCCGTAGCTTTCTGGGATTTGCAGGATATTACAGGAGGCTCGTTGAAGGGTTCTCGACTATTGCGGCACCTCTGACTAAACTGACACAGAAAGCAACAAAGTTTCAGTGGACAGAGGCATGCGAGCAGAGCTTCCAGGAACTGAAAGACAGATTATCCTCCGCCCCAGTGTTAGCATTTTCGGAAGGTACAGAAGGTTATTCGGTGTATTGTGATGCATCAGGCGTTGGGTTAGGTTGTGTGTTGATGCAGGATGGTAAAGTGATTGCATATGCTTCTAGACAGCTGAGGAAACACGAAAAGAATTACCCTACCCACGACCTGGAATTAGCCGCAGTGATCCACGCCTTGAAAATGTGGAGGCATTACCTGTATGGCGTCCATGTTGATATTTTCACAGATCACAAGAGCCTATAGTACATCTTCACTCAGAGAGAGTTGAATCTGCGGCAACGTCACTGGTTGGAGTTGTTAAAGGATTATGATGTGAATATTCTATACCACCCAGGAAAAGCCAATGTTGTAGCAGATGCTCTCAGTTGTAAGTCCATGGGGAGATTGGCACATTTGTAGCCGAGCAGTGGGAATTGGTCCGGGAGATACATCAGTTAGCTAGCCTAGCCGTTCGTGTAGCAAAAACAGAGAATACAGAACACCGTTATGTCATCATTAGTTGTGGAAGTGAAAGAACGGCAATATGAGGATCCTGACTTGATCCAGCTCAAAGATAGAATCCAGCAGGGTAAAGCACCAAATTTTCAGGTAACTGAGGGAGAAGTGCTGTTATGTAAAGGTCGCCTATGTGTTCCAAATGTTTCAGGGCTTCGCCAGCAGATTATGAACGAGGTACATTACGTCCGTTATTCTCTTTACCCCGGTGCAAAAAAAATGTACCATGATATCAAGGAAAACTACTGGTGGCCAGGTATGAAAAGAGAAATTGCTGAATTTGTAGTCCAGTGTCCTAACTGCTAACAGGTGAAAGCAGAACATCAGAAACCAGGCGGTTTGACTCAGGATATAGCTGTACCTCTCTGGAAATGGGAAGCAGTGAATATGGATTTTGTAGCAGGATTACCCCGTACTAAACACAAACATGACTCTACATGGGTGATAGTTGACAGATTGACAAAATCAGCTTATTTCCTGCCAGTAAGAACTACCTTCTTGGCTGAAGATTATGCGGAGTTGTATATCCGATAAATAGTCAGGTTACATGGAGTACCAGTATCCATTATTTCAGACAAAGGAGCACAGTTTACGGCTAGATTTTGGCAGTCGTTTTAGAGAGGTCTAGGAACGCAGATTAATCTGAGCACAGCATTCCACCCTCAGACAGATGGACAGGCTGAGCGCACTATTCAAACGCTCGAAGATATGTTGCGAGCGTGTGTGCTAGATTTCGGTGGTAGCTGGGATGAGCATTTGCCGTTAATTGAATTTTCTTATAATAACAGCTATCACTCAGCCATCCAGATGGCGCCTTTCGAGGCATTATACGGGTGAAAATGCAGATCGCCGATTTGTTGGTTTGAAATAGGAGAGTCAGCGTTGGTTGGCCCAGACATTGTTCAGCAGTCAGAGGAAAAGGTAAAGCTTATCCGAGAACGCTTATTGACTGCACAGAGCCGCCAGAAATCATATGCAAATGTGCGGCGCAGAGACTTGGAATTTGATGTAAATGACTGGGTATTTCTGAAAGTATCTCCGATGAAAGGGGTAACGAGATTCGGCAAGAAAGGTAAGCTCAGCCCGGGGTTTGTTGGGCCTTATCAGATTCGTCGAATGATAGGCCAAGTAGCATATGAGTTGAACTTGACTTCAGAATTAGAATCCGTTCATCCGATCTTTCATGTATCTATGCTGAGGAAATGCATAGGAGACCCGTCCAGAGCAGTCCCAGTCCAGGATATCCAGGTTACAGAAAAGCTGGCCTATGAAGAGGTTCCAGTAGCTATCCTAGATAGACAGATTCGCAGATTAAGGACTAAAGATATTGCATCTGTCAAGGTATTGTGGCGTAACAGGAACCGAGAGGAAATGACTTGGAAAGCGGAGGAAGATATGAAGACCAGATATCCTCACTTATTCCAGGCCTAGTCAGGCGACAGATATGTCCGTATTATTACTTATGCAATGCCTTATAGTTGTGTATGAATAAATGAGAAAGATTGATGCTTAGCTATCCAGTGAATCCTAAAGTATTGTGTGTAGTACTTGTATTGGACTTTTTTGTGTTTCAGGTTTTTGGTATAGTCCATATTACAGGGGAGACTCTGCTGAAATTTTTCTAAATAAGTAAATTAAGAAGTCCTCTAGATAGCAGTTTCCATTCGAGGACGAATGTTCTTAAGGGGGGGAGAATGTTATACCCCGTAAGATTTCCGACACCTAGATAGCCTATTCGCACGGTGGTTAGGAATATTTGAAAGCCATACGTGCTAGAGAAAGGCCTGGGAAAGGATCGGATAGATAACCTGTCGAACCATCGCGGAAGGAGCCGAGGCAGAGCCCCTCCGCGATGGCAATGTGTCACGGAGGTGGAGCCTCCACGTTGGCTCTGTGACATGTTGGCCCTGTCCAGGCTCAAGTATATAAAGCCCCACTTCGGTTTATTACCATTTAAAACATATGAAATTTCCAGAAAATGCAGAGGAACAGAGGAGAACAAAGAGGGTAAATATATTTTCGTCCGATTACGCTGCTAAACATAGTCCAAACCCAAATTAACCTCAGATACCGAGGTATTTAGCAGTAGAGAGCATTCCTACGGATTTAGTTTCGCGAAATACGGCCGGTGAATCATCGAGCTACCGGACTAAGGTAAGTGGAATTGCTCCAAACTAGTGTCTATGTGTTCCTAGCTGTGAAGTGAATACTTCTCCCTTCTGGACTTTTGAAAAATAGCGAGTTTTCGACCGTCTTTCGATAAGCCTAAGTTTAGGCTATAATTATATCGAAAGTGATATCGTCCTTTAGAATAAAGTTGTATTTAGTATTGATTGATATATATATATGAATGTAGTTGGGAGGAATAGCTGAAATACTGACCAAGCTACGCCGGTTAGTCGGGAAATCAGAAGTGAAGGTATGTAAAGCTAGTTTCCTCGGCAGGTTACTAGTCTCGGTATAGTAAAGTAGTTTAAAGGCTAGTAGAATGTTCAGAAGTCATGTGTTATGTTTATTATGAATGTTGGTACGATATTAGAAGCATCATGTTATGTATAGCGTGACACTTGCTAGCATAATATAAATTCTTATACGAGTGTTAGGAACCGTACAACATGCCCAGTATGTGATTTAGTAAAGAATGTTAGGATATTATCGTACTCAGTTGAAACCTAGTAAAGCAATGTAAATACCTGTAAGGTATCTCAAAAGTAGAATGATAAGTTAAAATGAAGTTTAGAAAGCATGTTAGAAATAGTAAATCATGTTACTATAGAAACTCAGTTATACAGCATGGTTTACAGCAGAAAAACTATATCTTGTTCAACATGAGACTCAATACAGTATGGTAGGAGATTATATTTATATACATATACCATTATCAGTCTCAGCATGTATTAAATACATACATACCACTATCACTAGTAAGCATATAGTATGTACAGATACTTTATCATCACTAGCTTCAGCATGTGGTATATGCAGGTAGTATGTGATCTTGGGCAGATTTATATGCCCAAGTGATACTCAAAAGTATCATTTGCGCCTTGTTTATCTAGCAATGTGTATACATTTTCATGTAATTGGTAATAAAATGTGAATTTATACTAACCAACATGATTAGCATTGTTTTTTAGGTAAAATGTGATTTCGAGAAGCTAAAATGCATGTTGGACGATATCAGAGTTAGACTTGGATGCGAGCAAGGAAAAAGGCATAGGACTGCACGAATTAAAGGGGATCCGTGATGGAGTAGTGTCACGCTGCCATCGCGGAGGAATTCTTCCTGGAGGGTGAAAAGTCATCCAATTTCCAGAGGAGGGACGCGTCTGCTCCGTGGCACGGTGGCTAGCCTCCGCGTTGCACGCTGTGCCATGTTGGTGTTTAATTTCTCGGACCCCCAGTTCCAGTGAGGGTCCGCGTTCACAGCGTGTCACGGATGCAGTGCTCCGCGATGCACTCCGTGACACGTTGCTCATTATTCCGGGAAACATTCCCACTAGTATAAATAGAACACTTAAGTGTATTTTTCACAATTCAGACTTGGTGGAGCAAGGACGTGGGTTACAAGCAGTTGAGGGACGAAAAGTTCAGGGTTTTTTCTCTCTTTCTTTCCTCTCTAATTCAATTGTTTGTATGATTAACACTCGTTTTATGATGATTAATCCACAAATGAGTGGCTAATTTCCTTCCTTGCTGAGGTTATGAACACTTGTGATGAATTTTGATTATTGATTATATGGTTTTTCATCTTTTACTTCCATGTTGTTCTATTAATTCTTGTTCTTACTACATTGGTGTGTGGCCTACATTAATGTACATCTAAAAAGTCCGATTTCACTCGAGAGATCACGAAATTGGAAAGTTGTGAATTAATAGGATATTGTTCTTAACTTGATTTGGGAAAATTGAGTTTTGATGTGCATTCATGATAGAAATATACCTGAAAGTCGTATTAGTCAATTTAGGAACCGGAATTGTAAGGCTAGAACATGAATTGCATTTGATCACAGAAGTGTAGACGGATGGTTCATGATTCTTAAGTGAGATTAAATATGAGAGTTTTAATCTCTTGGAAAATGTTCTTGGCTAGCAACTGGAAGAAAAGATTAACCAATTTATGATGATAATCAGTTTCATTCCATGTTCTTTAACCTCAGCATGCTTTTATCGATAGTCCAAATTCAAAGTAGATAATTGTTCGTAGTTTTAGTATAAAATTTATAAAACAAATTATTCAATTTTTGGTTATTTAGTTATCAGCATAGTTAGAAGTAAAAATATAGTACACTTGAGCAAATTGCACTTAACCCAAGTCTCTGTGGGATCGATACTTGGCTTACTAAAGACACTTACTACTTGTTCGACCACGTGCACTTGCGTGTCGGTTTTATAACTCCAAAACCACTCGAACAAGTTTTTGGCGCCGTTGCCGGGGACTTGGCAATTGGTGAATTTGTTTTATGTGTTAATTTACTGTATTTTCATTTTCTTAAGTGTTGACAACTTGGTTTTAGCCTGTATTTTGCAGACTTAATTGCTGTGAACACTGGCAAGAGACAAAGAGCTGGTGGAATCTTATATAGAGCCAGAACGTATATTTCACAGTAAATGGAGAGAAGCTCTACAAAGGAAGCTGCAGTTGCTCAGACAGACCATTATGGAGCAACAGAATCCACCGGTTGTAAGGGCAGTGTTAGTGCCCGAAGAAGCAGCAGCAAGGCCGGTTCGCGAGGTAGCAATCTCACATGCCAATAATGTAACATCCAGTATCCGCAAACCAGAGCCTGGAGGGAGATTTGAACTCAAGCAAAATATGGTGCAATTGTTGCACACAAGCGGGCAATTTATCGGTCTCCCTCATGAAGACCCACAACAGCATCTCCAAAACATTTTGGAGATAAGTGACACTTATATACCCGTTGGAGTGTCACCTGATTATGTTCGGCTTACATTATTTCCGTTCTCATTACTCGGAGAAGCCAAGAGGTGGTTGAAAGCTGAGCCACCAAATTCTATTTCAACGTGGGATGATCTTGCACGAAAGTTCTTGATAAGGTTTTTTCCCTCTGGTAAAACAGCAAGGCTTAGAAGTCAAATTCTGAGTTTCAAACAGAGGAAGGGAGAAAATTTATATCAAGCCTGGGAGAGATTTAAATCCATGTTGCGGGACTGTCCTCATCATCATCAGTCCAATGAGGTGTTGGTGCACACATTTATTGAGGGTTTGGAATCCCACACCAAAATATTGCTAGATTCAGCAGCTGGAGGGCAAGCGCTGGAAAAGACTTATGAGGAGTTGTTTACCTTGCTAAACCGGATTTCACAAGGCAATCCAGAATGGAATGGTGACTCATCACGAGGTGGGACAAGGAAAGCAGCAGGAGTGCTTGAAGTGGATGGGTTTACAACTATCGCTGCACAGATAGTTGCCTTGCAAAATCAATTGAACAACCACTTCAGCAACATGACTTTGAACCAGCCGTCAGCTCCAGTTAATGCAGTCCAGCAATTGTGGTGTGAAGTGTGTGGAAGCAGTGAGCACTCAGCTGAGTGCTGTGGAGCAAATCCTGACTCGATAAACTTTGTGGGTAATGCACAAAGAAATCACCAGCAGTATGGTAGTAGCTACAATTCAAATTGGAAGAGTCATCCTAACTTCTCATGGGGTAGCAACAACCATCAAGGCCAAAGTTCGGGTCAGGGTGTGCAAAGGAATCAAGGAGGGCAACAGAACTACCAATCTCAATTCAGAAATAACAATGCACCTCCTCCACCACCATCACCCAGCATTGAGGAGTTGTTCAAGACCATGATAGCTAACCAAGCTCAATTGCAGGCTGACTATGTGAAATTGGCAGCCGAAGTGAAAAACAATCAGTTAGCTACCAAGGCTCTTGAGTATCAATTTGGGCAATTTGCTAGTGCCCAAAATACAAGGCCTAGAGGAGGACTGCCAAGCGACATGGATTCGAATCCCAAGCAGGTAAATGCAGTGACCACAAGGAGTGGTTTGCAGCTGAAGGAGGTGGAACCAGAAAGACCACCTCAACATTCGGGAGCAGCAGAAGTTGAGGGGGAGCAAAGTTCGGAAAGGGGGAAGACCAAAGAAGCTGAATCAGAAAGACCTCCACCCCCGTTCCCTCAATGACTCAAGAAACACAAAGAGGAGGCGTGTTTCAAGAAATTCATGGAGGTGCTTAAACAGGTACATGTTAACTTACCTCTTGTTGATGTCTTGCAGGGAGTGCCCAAATATGCCAAATACATAAAGGACATCGTGGCCAACAAAAGTCGGTTGACTGAGTATGCGACGGTGGCTTTAATGGAGGAGTGCACTTCCCGGATCCAAAATAGACTGCCCATAAAGTTAAAAGACCCTGGAAGTTTTACTATCCAGCTTACTATTGGGCAGAGCATCCGAGCTCGTGGATTGTGTGACCTGGGGGCAAGTATAAATTTGATGCCATCTTCGGTATTCAGAAAACTAGGTTTAGGGAGTCCTAGACCCACAACGGTAATATTGCAGTTGGCGGATCGATCCTTAGCTAGGCCGGATGGCATTGTTGAGGATGTTCTAGTGCAAGTTGGCTCCCTAATTTTCCCGGTAGATTTTGTTGTGATGGACTTTGAACCAGACGCGGAAGTCCTATTTATTTTGGGACGACCCTTCTTGGCAATCAGGAAAGCATTAATAGACGTAGCAGCGGGGCAACTGACAATGCGAGCACACGACAAGGTAGAGGTGTTCAATGTGCATAAAGCACCCAAGCTCCCGATGGTGCATGAAGAACTCTCGGTGATTAATGTGATTGATCATGGTAATGCTAAGAAGATGGAGGATGCCCGAGAGTTAATGGGAAGACTACCGGATAGGTGTAAGCACTACTGGGGGGAGGACAGTGATCGAGAGAAATCGTCCATCACCCTAGCGGACAATTGAGCTTAAATGACGTCGAGCCGCGACGGTAAACCAGGCACTGCACGGGAAGCAACCCGTGAAAATTTTTTCTTTCATTTTGCAAAGTGTAAATAGATTTTTCTTTTTCTTTTTCTTGATTTAGTACAAAATTTTTCATTTTAGTTAGTGTTTTTAATTTTAGTTAGGTGAAACCTATTATTCTAACCAATTTTATTTAGTGAGATGATTTTCAGGTCAAACGGAGAAAAATGTGTACGGAATCGTGAAGGAAAAGTCGAGGTATGAAAAATTAATAAAATGTAGAAGACAGTGAGCTGGGGCGATAGCTCCGTGTCACGGAGGAGGACCTCCGCGTTACCCTTCGTGACACGTTGAGGTATAACCCGGAAATTTTAAAAATTTCCAGTATGCTATCGCGATGGCTCCGTGTCACGGAGGCAGTGCACCGCGATGCACACCGTGACACGTTGCCTTGTATATCGCAACGAGTCACACCGGGTTGCCGGGTGACCCGCGTGTTTTTCTACCTTTTAAACCCCGAATTCTTCCCTTTTCCCCTCATTTTCAATTTCCTCCGCGACCAAACATCCCAAAATCCCTCTCCCATCAACGTGCCACGACTTAAGGCAATAATTTACCGAGTTTTCTTCGATTCTTCAACTACAAGGTATGTTTTCCGATTCCCTCTCAAGTTTTTGTCGATTTTCTTTGATTTTAAGTATGGCAGGTGAACTAAATCGCCCTAAGTCGAAATTAAGCATGAATTCGAATTATTTGTTGATTGATAAATGTTCGGAATGTCGTTATGATTGTTTGAACTTGTCGATTGCATAAATTAGTCGAATTTGATTGCGAAAATCAATTCTAGGGCTTGTTGTTGAATGTGAAGTTAGAAATGTGTTGAAAGTGTGAATTGTATGCCGGGTTGTACATGTTGAATGATATGAGTCGTTGTACAAAGTGTTAGGATGTTAATAGACGACGAATTCTCGGGGTTTGGGGGAATTGTTGAAATTTGCTCGAATTGGGTTGGTTGGATAGGTTCATGTATATAAATTTTTGTTGTTATTTTTGTTTCTTCATTTTTCTCTGCTAAGTGTGAGGGTTAAAATGTTTGCGATGGTAGTGATTGTGATTAGCTGTACGAAGTCTGAGTAGTACGCACAAGTTATACCGTCGAATTTTCTTTTTGAACGCACTAAGCATGATTGTATAGCTGGTTGTTTGATGTAAATAAAGTTATTCTTGCCGTATTGTTGTAACTGTAGCTAAGGACTAAGTGTGGGGTAACTTAGCGTAACCCGACCTTAGCCGAAGTTAATATTTATTTAGCTTAACATTGCGATTGTTGACTTGGGTTGATAGGCAAAATGGCAAGCCGACAAGATAAAGGGAAAGGTGCATCAACTTCAGGCACCGGAAGGAAGAGACTCAGACTGGGCACAGCAGTCCCAACTGCACCAGCAGTTCCACGCGGCCAACGCCGCCAATATGGAACAAGATGGGTGACTGACGAGGGGAAAAAGTGGTACGCCAAGCATAAAGAGAACAAATATTTCCCCGAGGAGCATATAGCACGGGAGCCTTTGGCACAGGAGTTCCCCAGAATAGTTCACCGGATGGAGGCAGCGGGGCTAACATTCATATTTGAGGAGCCCAAAGAATGCAACCTGCACTTGGTTCGGGAGTTCTATGCCAACTGGAACCCGTCAATCAGAAGCCACACCATCAAAATCAGAGGGCAGATAGTCACTCTGGAGCCCCACCAGCTCAATGCCATCATAGGAGCGCGGGACACAGACGCCCACGTCCTCCGACAGCTGAACATTACCCCACCGTATGCCGACATCAGACGCACACTGTGTGGGGCCCGATATACAGCTAGATGGAGCAGGCATAAGGAAAGGGGCTACCATCAGACTCTGCCATATTCTCAGATGAACAAGGAAGCCCGTATTTGGCTGAAGATTGTCTGCTCTTGCCTCATCCCGGGGGTACATATGACTAATGTAACCCGGGATCGTGTTTTCCTGGTGTACACCCTGATGAAAGGGCTGGAGATAAATGTTGTGGCGGTTATCATATCTTCCATGAAGAGAGCCCGATTGCACCAGGGGCACAGGTATGGTTTTGGTGGACTACTCACCACCTTTCCCAGGGGCCTCGATGTAGAGGAGGAGGCCCTCGATTATATCCTGCAGTTGAAGCGGCGGGCCTTGGATGTGACCAAAACTAAGGTTCCCGACACCACCCACGGGCCAGTGCTGACACTTGGCGAGTGACACGCTCGTGATGACCAGTATATGGCGCAGATGTATGGGATGCAGATGCTCCAGCTCAGGATAGGTGGGAGGCCAACGACGGAGCAGGAGCTATGGCAGCTCGAGCTAGATTACCCATTTGGCGAAAACGCCATGGCTCTATGCCGAGTAGGGCCAACCTTTGTAGAGCCCACTGATGATGACGTCCCCACTGACGAGGAGACACGTCGGGAGGACTTCGATGTGGAGTCCGATGATGACGACGGAGGTGACTCGGACATGGGAGATGAGGCAGCAACACCTGATGAAGAAGTGGAAGACTTTGACTGATCAGGGAGTTCCACCACCCGATTATGTGCTATTTAATTTTTTTGAACACTGGGGACAGTGTTCGGATTAAGTGTGGGGTGGGAGTAGTTAGGTGCTGGGCTGGGCTGTTTTGTTTGTATGTTCTCCTCTGTTATTTTGTATGTTGTGTTTCCCTGTGTTTGTGAATGTTCAAACTGTTCTGTATGTGTAAATATTTATGGAATGGATGTGTGTTGTTGAATGTTGCCAGCTGATTCTGTAAATATTTTAATTATCGAAATGATCGGTATTTTTAAAAAAAATTTTGGTGTTCAGATTTCAAATATTTTGTAAATAATTTTTTTATCGAAATGATCGATGTTTTGCAAAATTTTCAAATTTTTTTATTTTGGGTTTCTCGGCGTTTGGTTTTGGTTCTTTTACCAAGAATGGTCCCATTGAACCTATGTCATAGTTAGTGACCATTCCCTATGATGGATGGATGACGACCGTCTTAAGGGAAATGTAGTCGGTAGGAGTAGTTTATTTTAATTAATTTTTAGTTTTTTTCTTGGTGGATTGCATCCAGGAACCTGTAGTTACTATATGGTTGCGAGATTTTGGTTGCGTGTTGTACATAATATTCAAAATGCATAGGTGATTCTTATGAAAGCATGCAATTTTGTAAATATGTTGAGATACCTAGGCTGTAGAGTTCGATTCAGTGTGATTGAGGCTTAATGTTTGAATTCATGTAATTAGTTGATTGAAGAGTCTGTGAATACATCTTGAATCGAGCATGTGCATAAAGTGTGAAGTGAGGTGTTGATATTCCATGCTATTGTGAAGTGTCCAGAACTTGCCTGGTGTGTGTACAAAATGAAATGAAGGAGGTGTATTGTAGGAAAGGATGTAGGCATTTCTTTGATTTAACTGAGAGTTTCTATTTTTTTCTTGTCATACTCCCCCTTTCTGTGATTGTATACCCTAGTCAGCCCTTTGAGCCTTTAGCCGATTATTTCTTTCTTTTGTCCAAAAAGTGTAAACCGAGCTTAATTCTTTATTTTCATTAGCCGTAAAGTCTATACAAAACTCTTAAGCGCTTAAGAAGATAAAATAATGTTCCCAAAGTGTCAAAGAGTGAGAATGGTGAAAAGAAGAAAAGCAGAGTGATGAAAGGAAAAAAAAAGGGGTGAAGGTGCACTTGCTATAAATAAACGATAATGAAGGTGCATGAATAACCTTTGTTATTGTGTCAAGTGTGCTTACTGAAATGGGCCATACTAAAGTAAATCATCAAGAATGGGATGATGAAAAAAGAAAGAAAAGAGAGAAACAATGTCCATGAGTTGATGGGAATGTGTTGAAAAGGCGCTTAAGGATGCTAGTGGTTATTATTGGCTAATCCAATATTTACTAGTTCCATAGCTTCCATTACAACCCATTAAAGTCCTACGTGATCTTACATTGCATTTCTTTATATTAGTGGAGTAATACACTAAGGGCAAGCTTATGGGTCATGACATGATGCATGTGAATTCTTTTGGGAGAGAGAGTGAAATTGTTTTTACATGCCCCTACTTGAATGTTTGTGTGTCACATGAGCAAAAAGGGGAAGATTCTCTTGAGTTGTGAGGGCACATGCTTGATGAAAGATTGATTTTCGTGTCGGATATCTTGATTAGCTGATTTGCATGAGTTTGCCGATATCGAGAGTCGATTCTTAAAGTCTAGGAAGTCTTAATGTATTAAAGGTCATTGCATTGTTAAGACCATGCATGTCTTCTTGATGATTTGCAATATTGAATGATCGGTATGACCGTAGCTTAAATTGTCGCACCATAGTTGCGAGGGTGGGATGTAAATTGCATGAATTGTATGTTTGTTGTTCGAGGACGAACAAGGATTTAAGTGTGGGGTAAGTGATCTTGGGCAGATTTATATGCCCAAGTGATACTCAAAAGTATCATTTGCGCCTTGTTTATCTAGCAATGTGTATACATTTTCATGTAATTGGTAATAAAATGTGAATTTATACTAACCAACATGATTAGCATTGTTTTTTAGGTAAAATGTGTTTTTGAGAAGCTAAAATGCGTGTTGGACGATATCGGGGTTGGACTTGGATGCGAGCAAGGAAAAAGGCATAGGACTGCACGAATTAAAGGGGCTCCGCGATGGAGCCGTGTCACGCTACCGTCGTGGAGGCATTCTGACTGGAGGGTGAAAAGTCATCCAATTTCCAGAGGAGGGTCGCGTCTGCTCCGTGGCACGGTGGCTAACCTCCGCGTTGCACGCCGTGCCACGTTGGTGTTTAATTTCTCGGACCCCCAGTTCCAGTGAGGGTCCGCGTTCACGACGTGTCACGAAGGCAGTGCTCCGCGATGCACTCCGTGACACGTTGCTCATTATTCCAGGAAAAATTCCCACTAGTATAAATAGAACACTTAAGTGTATTTTTCACAATTCCGACTTGGTGGAGCAAGGACGTGGGTTACAGGCAGTTGAGGGACGAAAAGTTAAGGTTTTTTCTCTCTTTCTTTCTTCTCTAGTTCAATTGTTTGTATGATTAACACTCGTTTTATGATGATTAATCCACAAATGAGTGGCTAATTCCCTTCCTTGCTGAGGTTATGAAAACTTGTGATGAATTTTGATTATTGATTATATGGTTTTTCATCTTTTACTTCCATGTTGTTCTATTAATTCTTGCTCTTACTGCATTGGTGTGTGGCCTACATTAATGTACATCTAAAAAGTCCGATTTCACTCGAGAGAGCACGAAATTCCAAAGTTATGAATTAATAGGATATTGTTCTTAACTTGATTTGGGAAAATTGAGTTTTGATGTGCATTCAGTATAGAAATATACCTGAAAGTCGTATTAGTCAATTTAGGAACCGGAATTGTATGGCTAGAACATGAATTGCATTTGATCACAGTAATGTAGACGGATGGTTCATGATTCTTAAGTGAGATTAAATACGAGAGTTTTAATCTCTTGGCAAATGTTCTTGGCTAGCAACTGGAAGAAAAGATTAACCAATTTATGATGATAATCAGTTTCATTACATGTTCTTTAACCTCAGCATGCTTTTATCCATAGTTCAAATTCAAAGTAGATAATTGTTCTAGTTTTAGTATAAAATTTATAAAACAAATTATTCAATTTTTGGTTATTTAGTTGTCAGCATATTTAGAAGTAAAAATATAGTACACTTGAGCAAATTGCACTTAACCCAAGTCTCTGTGGGATCGATACTTGGCATACTAAAGCCACTTACTACTTGTTCGACCACGTGGACTTGCGTGTCAGTTTTATAACCCCAAAACCACCCGAACAGTATTACTAGTTGAGACCACTGTATTGTCTTGGGGTTGGATTACCTAGCATTCATGACCGCCTCAAGGTTAAAAGCTGTATCGATTCGTCCGCCAGAGGGCTAGGATACGTCTCTTTATGGAGTGGCATGCCATCCCACAGGGGACGAAGATGGGATGCCAGTTTCCCCATATTGTGCCTTGGTCGGCCCTTATACACCCCCGTCGAGCGGGTACGCCCGGGGTGTTGATTCAGGAGTCCTCCAAACTCAGGTACAGTTATAGTCAGGGGCACAGTGAGCCCAAGTGCATACCCAGGGGACCGGCAGGACGCTTATAGTTATTATAGGAGATGGGACGACCGGGATAGGGGTATAGATTGCGTGTTGGTTGTACCTCCCGGCTTATGGGGGCCGGGTAAAGTTTGTGTGTGCTATGTTATGTTGTGTTATGTTATGCCATTTTACACTAGATACGAGTAGATCGACAGTAGAACGATACATCTCCAGGTATGACTCCTACTCCTTCCAGTATAGTTAAGAGTAGGCATAGTTTTACATTTTCAGTCAGTTAGTCTATTCCTTCCTATTTCAGTTCCATCAGTTGTGTTGTTGTTTTCAAATATTTCTTTCAGTTATTGTTTTACATACTCAGTACCAGTGGTACTGATGCCCCTTGGGGGCGCTGCATTACTTGCCTGCAGGTACTCATAGACGAGGGGCCGATACCTCCTGATTCCAGCCAGCTCACAGGGTCATCAGCTCCAGTCATCTGGAGCTAGATAGCTAGAGGTTTATCCCTTTTCTTTTGTTGTACAGCATGGGTAGGTCGGGGCCCTGTCCCGACCATCTTATCAGTGTTCTTAGAGGCTTGCAGTCTATATATATTTCCCTGTGGTCAGATGAGCCGGTCATGTGAGGCCGTGCAGTTGTATAGCTATTAGTACTTCTGTTTCTATTATGTTGGCCGTGTGGGGCCATAGCTTGACAGTAGTGGTGACCTTGCCGGTCACGTAGCTTTCCAATATTTCATTGTTGAGTTACAGATAACTAGACAGCATGGTGGCCTTGTCGGCCCGCATAGGCTCCCCTATATTGATATGTTTCTGGTTAGCTGTTAGTACAGGTACTGGTAACTATAGGCCTAGTCGGCCGGGGCTGTATTTACAGCCGTTATATAGCCCGTTGTTTCCCAGAATCTGAGTTAGAGCCAGCCAGGCACCAGATGTGCTCAGGCTCAGTAGTCTAGCAGTTCAGGTCCTAGTAGGGCACCAGGTGCCAGTCATACCCCCCAAAGTGGGGTGTGACATTGAGGCACATAGATCCAGGTATCCTATCCATCTAGGTGCCACCAAGATGTATCATGATTTGCAGGAAATATATTAGTGGAATGGCATGAAGAAGGATATTGTAGAATTCGTAGCTAAGTGCCCAAACTGTCAGCAAGTAAAAGTCGAGCATCAAAGGCTGGGAGGTGTACTTCAGGATATTATCCTTCCCACTTGGAAGTGGGAAGAGATTAATATAGTTTTCATTACTGGCCTACCGTGTACTTGTCAACACTATGATTCTGTTTGGGTGGTGGTGGACAGGTTGACCAAGGCTGCACACTTTTTACCGGTCAAAACTACAGATTCAGTGGATGATTATGCCAGACTGTATATCCGGGAGTTGGTGTGATTACATGGAGTTCCCTTGTCTATTATCTCAGACCGAGGTACACAGTTTACCTCTCAGTTTTGGCAGTCTTTTCAAAAAGAGCTTAGGACTCAAGTTAAACTCATCACAACATTTCATCCACAAATGGATGGTCAGGCGGAGCGGACAATTCAAACTCTCGAGGACATGTTGAGAGCATGTGTGACGGACTTCAAAGATGGTTGGGATGATCACTTGCCCCTGATCAAGTTTGCTTATAATAACAGCTATCACTCCAGTATCCTAATGTCATCATTCGAGGCTCTCTATGGGCAGGGTGTAGTCGCCTGTCGGATGATTTAAGGTTGGTGAAACAGCTATGATAGGGCCAAATTCGGTTCATGAGTCTATGGTGAAGGTTCAGTTGATAATGGATAGGCTGAAAATCGCTCAGAGTCGTCAAAATCATATGCTGATGTGAAGAGAAGAGAGTTGGAGTTTGAGGTGAACGATTGCGTATTTATGAAGGTGTCTCCCATAAAGGGAGTCATGCGGTTCGGAAAGAAAGGAAAACTCAGTCCCCGCTATGTTGGTCCCTACCGGGTTATGAGAAGGGTTGGTAAGGTGGTGTATGAATTGGACTTGCCCTCAGAGTTATCTTCCGTGCATCCCGTGTTTCATGTATCACTTTTGAAGAAATGTTTTGGAGATCCAACTCTAGTACTCTCGGTGGACAGTGTTGGAGTAAAAGATAGCCTTAGCTACGAGGAAGTTCCAGTCGAAATATTGGATCGTTAGGTTTGAAGGCTGAGGAACTAAGAAGTAGCTTCAGTTAAACTACTATGGAGGAATCAACATGTTGAAGGAGCTACATGGGAACCCACACTTATTCTCTACCAGCTCGATGTCAAACTTGAGGTATCAATTTTGTTCTATGACTCTATTTAGCTTCATGTTCATTTCATGCATGCAAGTTTCTTTTATGTATATGGGTGTGTATGTGATTTGCAAATTTAGTTCAGCTGTATAGTTTGAACCAGAGGTGGTCATCCTGTCAGTTTTTGGGCTAAATGATTAGTATTTGCATATGATAATTGCATGTTCTCTATTTTCTGCTCATTTCCAATATTCGAGGATGAATGTTCCCAAGGGAGAGATATTGTAATACCCCAAAAGTTCCTAAGCATAGACCCGTGAGTTAAAAGTTGAAAACTATTGAAAATTGCAAAAATGTCACAAAATGGGCAGCATAACGACTTATGGTATCAAACCACGGGTCGTTGTATGAAGTCATGGTGATGGGAAGTTATGGTGGCATTGGAGACAACGGGCGATGTAATGACTCATTTCTTAGAACAACGAGTCATTGTTGGTAGTCATAGGAAAGACTGGGCTTAGTAGTTGGGGATACCACGGGTGATCCAATGATTCGTGGTGAAAATTGACGACCCGTGGTCACTAGTCTTTGCTTGGGTTGCAAGGATTTCCAGTGTATGTAACAGATCAATACCACGACTCATTGGAAGCAACCACGAGTCGTGGTGAGACTTGTGGTAAGAAGGTTCAGTTTTGTGATGGGGGACAAGCAACAATCGACAAGGATCCGTTGGATTAAAGGACGAGTCGTCGTGTCTATCCGTGGTTCAATTCTGGAGGCTAGTTCACTACAGTGCTTATGATGGTCCATCCAACGAGTCGTCGTTTCTTCTAACGACTCATTGGTACAATCCATTGGACCAACCTGGACAGTTTCCAGGGAAGATTGATTAAGGGCATTTTCGACTTTCTCATGCTACAAGACCCTAGACTACATCGTTTTAGCCTATGAAAGGTGGGTTTTAGAGGGATAATCTATTCTAAGTCCTCATTCATGCATGCAAGTGTATAGAGAGGTGATCAAAGGGTGATTCAAGACTTCTTTCTTCAAATCCTTTCAGTTCCTTCTTGGGCTTTCAAGGGAGAGTAAGAATCAGTTATTTTCAGGGATGTAGGGTTATGAGAGGGTGTCCTCTTCCACACCCATGCCCAATTTCTATATAAATATGAGAAATTCCTATGATCAAGGTATGGGGTTTTCACCCAATTGCATAATTCTTCAATTTCTATGAATGGGTACAATTAGATTATGTTTCTATTGATGATTTGTGAAGCATGGGAATATTTTAAATTGTTTTTAATCAAAATTGTGTTTTCTAGTTTTATGAAATTAAAGGCCCATGGATGAGAAGTTCATGAAAGAAGAGAATGATGATGAATGTATGATGATGATGAGATCTGATGATGAAAAGCATGTTTCTAAAGCAACCCATGATTATAATATTTTTTTCGAAATGAATTGAGTAGATTCAAGCTTGATAAAGTTTCGGGCAAAGCCCTTATATCGAATATGATGATGTATTATCTCTAAAGTAGGCTTACCATATGGTTTTGGAGTAAAGCCTCCCACTTATCTTTGAGCTTGTAGTATATTTCGAAATAAAGCTTCTCATATGCATGAATTCAGAATCGAGATGTATGTTATTATTGAGCTTCGTTTTCATACAATGTTGAGTGTATGCATGATTTAATTATTGAGTTTGTCAATAGACAATGTTGAGCTTCATTTTCATATGATGTTGAGTTTATTCATGATTTCATGGTTGATATACGATGTGGAAGTTCTTTGTATATGATGTAGAGCATTGCATGTTTTAGGAGAAGAGTCTAGCACCGAGTGGGCTAAGGGTCGATCACCCTATGCCCTAGAACTAAGAGCCAACGTAGGTTGATATTATTATATTATTGGGACCTCCCTTGTGAGTTATCCCTGACCCAAATGGCTCATGAGCTTGATATCGATATCATGGTAGCGTCCTTAGCTTTGGCAAGGTTTTGGACGGCTCGCCCACTTGAGTGTAATAGTCGGGACCACGTAAGCTCTATCGTAGTATGTCGGTTAAGTGACGAGTCTCCCATTGTCTATATAATTTAGATTTTCACATTCATTACTTATGGTTAATATTTTATACATGAATTTTCTAAAAGTAAAGTTTGACTCATTGTTAAGTTTTTCTTATAAATGTCATATTTCATCTCTGAGTCATTCGAGCCAGTTATGATGTTATGAAGCTATGTATAGTCATGTTATGAAAAGATTATGATTTCGGAAAGAATGCATGCAAGCCTTCCTCTCATATTTGAAAGCTTATGATATGTTATGAAATGCTTTAAATGATTTAATTTACTTAAGCGGTTTTACTTACCTTGCATACTCGGTACATTCCATGACCTGACCGCACACTTTCTATGCTGTATCATTTCATGATATAGGACCTGACTCTCAGGTTTAGCCCTACTCTTAGATAGTTCATAGGAGTTAGTGTCTGCTGATTGGTGAGTCCTCATCTTCCAAGGGCCAGACTATCTATCTTTTCCTTATGTATTTTAGTTTCCCTTATGTATTATCAGCTTCAGCACTATTGAGTTAGTTGGGGTCTTGTCCCATAAACTCATCTAGATTAGAGGCTTTTCATACCTATGTATGTGTTCAGCTTCGGATGCTTATTTTGATATTATGTTGAGTTAGACTTCCACTGAGTTTATATTGTTGATTCTTTAGTTTATTGATTGAGTTAGATGTATTCTTATGCCATGGGTCGACTTGGGATCTCTTGGGGTCCCTTGTCTTGTGTCTACGATCTGGGCCTTTGTTCGGGTCATGACGACCCTTCCGAGTTCCTTGGATCAAAGGTTGACGAGGATCTACATGAGTTTATCGATGAGATTTTGAAGATCACCCAGATTATGGGGGTGAATGGGGAGGAGTGTGCCGATTTGGCCTCATATTAGTTAAAGGGGGTCGTGCACATTTTGTTCAAATAGTGGAAGGATAGTAGGGCAGTCAGAGCAGGCCCTATCAGTTGGGACAAGTTTCATGTCGCATTTCTAGATTGGTTCTTCCCTCACGAGATAAGGGAGCTGAAGACGGCTGAGTTTGTGAATCTAAAGAAAGGAAAGATGACTATCCAGGAGTATTCCTTAGAGTTCACTTGTCTATCCAAGTATGGCTCAGAGTTAATAGTTGATCAGAAGGCTCGAGTGAGCAGGTTCGTTCATGGGGTGGCAGACTATCTAGAAAAGGATTGCCGAATTGTGATGCTTCATCAGGATCTGGATTTCCTCGGATAGTATTGTACGCCCGGAAGATGGAGGCGTGCATGGGAGGGAGAGAGAGGTCAAGAGCTAGGATAAATAGTTATGGATTCTCTTAGTAAAGACTAGGTGGTGGACACCATCAGTAATCCCACCAAAGATCATCAGCCCCGACATCGTTGGCTATAAGTGTACCATCCAGATATAGGAACGACCAGAGAGGATGAGCATCAGGCTTTAGAGGCCAGAGCAGTAGTCCCACAGATCCCAATATCCCAGTTTGCGACAGGTGCGGCCAGAGACATACTGGTCGGTGTTTGGCGGGTACAAGTTCTTGCTTTGGGTGTGGGAAGCCCGGACATATGGTCAAAGATTGCCCAGCAGCTAGGCAGGGCCATGATAGGGGTCGAGGCCCAGCTTCTAGTTCAGTAGCTCTACCAGCATGCCCCACTCAGCAGGGGGTTTCTACTAGCATAGGTGGTAGATAACTCCAATATCGATTTTATGCCCTAGCATCTTGCCAGGAGCCGGAGGTCTCCCCAAAGGTAGTCACTAGTATGTTGCGAGTTTTTCACCTTGATATATATGCTTTGTTAGATATAGGGGCTACTTTTTCTTTTGTGACACCCTATGTTTCTAGTAACTTCAGAGTCAGTCGCAAAATCTTGTCAGAACCCTTCTCAACCTCTACTCCAGTGGATGATTCAGTTGTAGCTAGACTGGTGTATAGAAATTGCCCAGCCATAGTCCTTCAAAAAGACACCTCAGTAGATCTAGTAGAGTTAGCCATGAACTACTTCGATGTTATACTCAACATGGATTGGTTATTTGCATGCTATGCCTTAGTTAATTTTAGAACCCTTGCAGTAGAGTTCCAATTTTTAGGTGAGCCAGCCTTAGAATGGAAGGGTAGTTCAGCTGTGACTGTAGGTCATTTCATTTCCTACCTTAAGGCCAGAAAGATGATTTCTAAAGGTTGTGTGTACCATCTAGTTAGGATTAAGGATGTTGAGACCGAGACCCCAACTATCCAGTTAGTTCCAATAGTACGTGAATATCCAGAGGTCTTTCCAGATGATTTACCGGGAATCCCTCCTGAGTGGGAGATTGATTTTGGTATTGACCTTCTTCTCGACACGCAACCTATATCTATTTCTCCCTACAGAATGGTTCTAGTCGAGCGAAAAGAGTTGAAAGAGCAATTGGAGGACCTGTTAGATAAGGGTTTCATTAGACCGAGCAAGTCTCTATGGGGTGCATCAGTTCTCTTTTCCCGAAAGAAAGATGGTTCTCTTCGTATGTGTATTTATTATCGGTAATTGAATAAGGTCACATCAAGAATAGGTATCCTCTTCCTAAAATTGATGATTTGTTTGACCCGCTTCAGGGTGCTAAGTGCTTTTCAAAGATAGACCTCAAATTCGGATACCATCAGTTTCGGGTTCGGGAGAGTGACATCCCGAAGACAACTTTCAGGACGCGGTATGGTCATTATGAGTTTGTAGTTATGTCTTTTGGACTAACGAATGCTCCTGCGTCCTTTATGGATTTGATGAACAGGGTGTTCAAGGCATACTTGGATATGTTCGGTATCGTGGTTATCGATGACATCCTAATATACTCTCGGAGCAAAGAGGAGCATGCTGCTCATTTGAGGGTGGTGCTATAGACTCTCAAGGATCGCCAATTATATGCTAAATTCAGCAAGTGTGAGTTTTGGTTGAACTCAGTGGAATTTTCTGGCCATGTGGTGTCAAGTGAGGGAATAAAAGTGGACTCTCAGAAAATAGAAGGGGTGAAGAATTGGCCTAGACAGGTGAATCCTTCAGATATCAGGAGTTTCTTGGGCTTAGCCAGTTATTATCAGATATTTGTTGAGGGATTTTCATCCATTGTAGTGCCATTGACCAAATTGACCCAAAAGAAAGTGAAATTCTAATGGTCGAATGCTTGTGAGAGGAGCTTCCAGGAGTTGAAGACTCAACACACCTTGGCACCGGTGTTAACCCTACCTGACGGTAATGAATTTTTAGTGTATTGTGATGATTTTACAATTGGCCTTAGTTACGTATTGATGCAGCATGGTAAAGGATATCATACGCTTCCAGGTAGTTGAAGGTTCATGAGAAGAATTACCTGACCCATGAACTTGAATTGGCGGCAGTGGTATTTACCTTGAAGATTTGGAGACTCTATTTGTACTGGGTCCATGTAGATGTGTTTACGGACCACAAGAACCTACAATGTGTGTTTACCCAGAAGGATCAAAACCTATACCAAAAGGAGGTGATTGGAGCTATTCAAGGATTATGACATGAGTGTCCTTTACCATCCGGGTAAGGCCAATGTAGTAGTAGATGCACTTAGTAGACTCTCTATCGAGAGTGTGTCCCATGTAGATGAGGGAAGGAAGGAGCTGGTGAAGGATGTGCATCGACTTGCAAGGTTGGGAGTTCATTTGGTTGACTTGATCGATGGTGGTGTTATTGTTCAGAACGGATCAGAATCTTCTTTGGTGTCTAATGTAAAAGCTGGACAATTCAAGGACCCTATTTTGGTAAAGTTGAAGGAAGCAGTTTAGAATAAGAAGGTAGAGGTCTTCTCCAAAAGAAAGATGGTGTGCTTCGATATCAGGGTCGCTTGTGTCTTCCAGATGTTGATGATTTGAGAGATCAAAAATTGCATGAGGCTCATTGTTCTAGATATTCGATACATCCAGGTTCCACCAAGATGTATCGTGACCTACTGGAAGTCTATTGGTTGAATGGCATGAAGAAGGACATAGAAGAATTCGTGGCTAAGTGTTTGAACTGTCAACATATAAAAGTGGAGCATCAAAGACTGAGAGGTATGCCTTAAGACATTAGTATCCTTACTTGGAATTGGGAGGAGATTAATATAGACTTCATCACTTGGTTACCTCGCACTTGTCAACAGTACAACCCCATTTGGGTGGTTGTGGACAGGTTGACCAAAGCCGCTCATTTTCTACCGGTTAAAACTACTCATTCAACTAACAGTTATGCTAAGTTTTACATTCTACAATTAGTTCGGTTGCATGGAGTGCCATTGTCCATCATATCATATAGAGGTACTCAATTTACCTTCCGATTTTGGAGATCGTTTTAGAAGGGACTTGGTACTCAGATCAAGCTCAATACAATATTTCACCCTTAAATGGATTGTCAGGCGGAGCGAACTATTCAGACTCTCGAGGACATGTTGAGAGTGTGTGTGATTGACTTCAAGGGTAGTTGGGATGATCATTTGCCTCTTATTGAGTTTGCGTATAACAACATCTACCATTCTAGCATTCCGATGGCTCCATTTGAGGCTCTCTATGAGTGGAGATGTAGATCTCCTATTGGTTGGTTTGAAGTCGGTGAAGTTGTGATGATTGAACCAGATTCAGTCCATAAGGCCATAGAGAAAGTTCAGCTTATACGAGACAGGTTGAAAACAGTTCAAAGTCGCCAAAATTCCTATATGGATGTGAGGAGGAGAGAGCTTGAGTTTGAAGTTGATGATTGGGTGTTTCTAAAGGTGTCTCCCATGAAGGGAGTGATGAGGTTCGAAAAGAAAGGGAAACTTAGTCCCCGTTATATTTGCCCATACTGGATTGTGAAACGGGATGGCAAGGTAGCATATGAGTTGGAGTTGCCCTTAGAATTTGCTTCAGTCCATCCAGTTTTCCAAATATCGCTCTTAAGAAAGTGTTTAGGTGATCCAGCTATAGTTGTTCCGGTGGACAGTGTCGGTGTGAAAGACAGCCTTAGTTATGAAGAGGTTCTGGTGGAGATACTAGATTGGCAGGTTCGTAAGCTAAGGAACAAAGAAGTAGCTTCAGTCAAAGTTTTATGGAGGAATCGGCATGTTTAGGGAGCTACGAGGGAAGCTGAAGCAGATATGATGGTTTGATACCCACATCTATTCCCTTCCGGCTCAGTTTTAGCATGAGGTATCAGTTTTTGCCTTAATACTCTATTCAGTTCCTATGTCCCAGTTTATTTCATGTAAAAGCAGTTATGTACGATTCGTGAATTTAGTTCAGTCATGTAGTTCCATGCGGAGGTAGTTATTCCATCAGTTTTCAGCTTGTATGATCAGTATTTGAATATGATGATTGTGTTTCTTTGCTTTCTATATGATTTTCAACATTCGAGGAGGAATGTTTCTAAGGGAGAGATATTGTTATACCTCGAAAGCCCTAAGATCAGACTCGGGAGTTGAAACAGAGAAAATAAGATTTTCTACACTAGGTCACAGAACGAGTTGTTTGTGACCCGTCAAGATGACCACGAGTCTTCAAGTGACTCGTGGTGAGGTGTATGTCTTAAGTTGGAAATTTAGGTTTTTAGGTCACCACGGGCATGACCACGAGTTTTGGTCAGCACCACGACTTGTTGAGTCAGTCGTGGTCAAGGTTGGTGGAAGGAAAGAGAATTTTGGGCAGCAAAAGTAATGAGAGGTGACCATGATTCGTGGTCACTAGTAAATACTCATTCAGTCCCCAGTGATGAGCCCCAGTGGGATGTTGGTAATGTACTTGACGACTTGTGGCAATGACTCGTGACTAGTGGCAACGACTTGTCCAGTCCCTCGTTGGGACTGGCAGTCTGTTTCTCCCAACGAGTTTAATAAGGGATTTTCCGTAATACCTATGATCCTAAGGCCTAAACTACGTCGTTTAAGCTATGAATAGTGAGTTTTAAGAAGGGTAAGTTCATTCTAAGCCATTCATATTCATGCATGCAAGCTTAGAAGTCTAGAGTGGTGATCAAGCTTAACTTCTTCCAAGTTCTTCTCAATTCTTCCCTGGGCAATCAGAGAAGTTGTAGAATCAGATTCTCTCAGGTATGTAGAGTTATGAATGGGTGAATTTGTTCACACCCATGCCCAATCGCTCTCTAATTCATGAAAAATCTATATGTTGGTCCTATGGGGTTTTAACCCAATGCATGAATTTCCTAAATCTCTACCATGGGTATGATCTAAGCATGTTTTTATTGTTGAATTATGATTCTTGGGCAAGTTTTACAATGTTTTCAATTATAAATCATGTTTTCAAGTTTTATAAATCATGATGCCCATCCATGAATGTTCATGAAAATTGAGATCTATGATGTATGTTAAGTATGATAAGATATTTATGATGAAAAACATGATTTCAAGTTACCCATGTCTATGATCATGTTTTCAAGTGAATCAAGTATTTTCAAGCATGTTTAAGTATTGGGCAAGCCCATATGTTCAAGTATGATTTATGATTTCACAAATTAGCTTACCACATGGTTTTGGAGTCAAGACTCCCAATTATATTCATCTTGTGGTATGTGACGTGCCCGCAAGTGTACGGGTCGTGCAAGTAATATAGTGGCTCTTTTTAAGAACCGGAATGTCGAACCCACAAGGACTGGACCCATTCCTCTAACTATCCATTTCCAGTGTGATCTTAACTTTCACAAGTGTTGGTTATAGAAGTTTTCGAGGGAGATTTAATTAAGTCTAGTTTTGGTCAACGAAATATTCTGAATTTACTCTAGGAGCAACATAGAGTTAAAACCAGTTAATCATGCGATACTATGATTTGCAATGGGTTAGGCATGAAACTATCAATTGTTGTTTCACATAATTAGAACTGCATGTTCATGCTCTTTCGAGCTACTAAACAAGGCAAACTAGACTCAGTGCATCATTGTGAGCGAGGATGCTAATTTCTAGTTCGTGGGCAATTAATTATGTTGTGGTTTACGGGGAAACGATTAGGGACTTTCGTGCGTCTAACCATTTAACTCAACTTAGCCTCACAACTACTTCTTCGAGTGGTGATGTGATAATCCTAAGTTGGTCCCTTAATAACCCTCGTTTTATCAACCAAGCAAGGTGTTAGGTATATTTCTATCCTAACACGACATTATATCGTGAGATACAAACGTGCTCCTTACACTCTCATGTCCTGACCTAGGTAATTCTTTCTCAAGCAATTGCCCAAGCTAACGTATATTTTTTAATGGTGATCAATCAAAAAAACAACCAACAATCCAGAATGCAAGACGAAAACAACAATCAATAACTTAATTCCAAAACAATTTCACAAAATCACAATCATAATTTATGGCTTCAACCCTAGAGGAAGGGTTCTTGCCATTCATGTTCGTAAAACTACAACTAACTACTACTAAACTAACATACTTACATGAATTTGGTAGATGAGAAGGGAATTTGACAAACCCAAGATGAGTTCTCCCACTTCTCCCTTCACTCCTAGGTAGTTTTCCAGAATAAAATCGTGACAAAATGGAATTAGGAGCTAAGGGACCTATTTATAATAAATGAGAAACGTGCATAATTTAGCCTGTCATGGAATGGCTCCGTGTCACGGAGCATATCGCGGAGCAATGCCTCCGTGACACGGAGGTAACGCGGAGGCACACTGGAAATCAACAAAAATCAACTCTAGGCAGCCCCTTGCCGCGATGCCCGGCGTGGCACGCTGCTCATGCGGCGCGATGGCATGCTGCTGGTGCACAGCTGGCCTGGCATGGCACGGCGCTGGCGTGCAACTCGCCTGCCTACATGCTTCCTTCTCTCGTGCGCCTGGCATAGGCGTGGCATGCTGCCTAGCGCGGCCAGCCTTGCCAAGGCATGCTTCTTTGCCGACTTTCGCACTTTGCTCCCGACTCCATTCCTCTACTTCACCAACTTATGAATTAGTTCCTCAAAATCCTTGAAACCTACCAAACAAGGACTAATCATGTTGGTTAGCACAGATATTCACGTTTATATAGAATCACATGAAAATGTATAAAATAACTTAGATAAACAAGACTAAATTAAGGTATAAAGCATCACTCGAGCATGCTATTTTAGCCCACGATCACCTACCCCACACTTAAAGTCTTGTTCGTCCTCGAACAACCTATTACATCTCATGCATATGGAGACTCACCCATAACTCATTTAGCAAGAATATTCAAGTTACGACTACAATGATTACGTAAGATAACAAGCTACAAATAGAGCATGCATGATTTGATCATTGAAATGAAGTACAACTATGTTAAGACTTCTTAACCTCAAGAATATACTCTCAATCTTAGAAAACTCATGCAAATCAACTGATTAAGAAATTAGACATGAATTATATCCTTCATTCAACATGTGCCCTCACGGAAAGAGAGTTACCCAATTTCACACGCAAAAATAATTTTTAAATCACAACATGTGTGGGTACATGAATAGAATTACTCTCACTCTCACAAAGAATTCACATGCATCATGTAATGACCCATAAGCTTGCCCTTAGTGTTTTATTCCACTAATTTAAGGATGTATGAATGTAAGATCAAGTAGGACTTAATGGGCTGTAATGTAAGCTAAGGGACAGGTAGGTACTATTCTGGCCAATAATAGTGACTAACTTTCCCAAGCGCTTTTAATACATTATGCCCTCATTACAAACTTCCCTTCTCTTACTTCACCTTTTTCTCCTTTCAGCTTTCTTTTTCCTCTTTTGTTCCCCTTTTCTTTTAGGCAATTTTGGGCTTATTCGTAAGGAGTTCTACATGTAACTTTTCATTAATTTATTTTCTTACTCCTAATAATAATCAACCGTTTTCACATCAGTGCCCCCTTGACCTCTCTCAACTTTCACAACTTCCATTTTTCCTTCTTTTCCTTCTTCTCTCTCCTTCACTCTTTCATATTTTTCCCTTAAGCGCTTAGGAGTTTTGGATCAAGTTCAAGGCTAAAGAAAGAAAAAGGATTAAGCTTATGTTGCAGCTGTCAAAGAATAGGCTCAAGGCTCAATGGGCTAACTAGGATTAATATTTCAAGGTAGGTAAAATGAGGGATAACAATTTGGTTCATTCAAAGAAATGCCTATATCATCTCCTACAATTACATCCTTCATTTCGTTTTATAAACACACCAGGCAAGTTCTAGACAATCCACAATAGCACAGAATACTCAAAAACCTTACACTCATGGCACATGCTAAAATCAAGACACGTTCATTAGATTCTTACTCAGCTAATCACAAGAATTCAGAATTAAGCTTCAATCATATTGAGTCAAATTCAAGAGCCTAAGTGTCTCACACAAAGTTATACACTTGCATGCTTCACACTGAACATACTTGCATCTTACAATCACGTATAGCACATAACAAGAACATCAAGCACAAATTAGTTATGGTTTCAAAAACCCAAAACCTATCGACTAGTTTTTCCTCAAGACGGTCGTCATCCATCCATCGTAGGAAACATTCCCTAACTATGACTAAAACATTATATACAAACAAAGGAAAGAAAAAGAAAAGAAAAAAAAATTTATTCTTCGGTTCAAAGACCCCCCGTCGGAAAAGAACCGAAAAAAAAACCAACGGGTGATGAAGTCATGCTTGACTCATGAAACAATTTTCAAAATTCTTCTCACAAGCATTACATTCACCAAAAATCATTAAGCACAAAAAAATTGAAATTTTCATGAAATTTCCCTCACCCCGCACTTAAATCATGTTATGTCCTCATAGCATCAAATTAACATTTAAAGGATGAGAAATACTCCCTGAGCCTCTATTCCAAGCTAAAAGCATGCTTTCCTTTCAAGTTTTAAGAAGTGGCTGTTCGACCCCACACTTCTTCTATTCCATGCTCTTTAGCTTCCCTCTTCTCGGTACTTAGACTTCCCTCCATCTGTGCTTAACTTTCCACCAAAAACACAAACAAAATAAAAATAACAAAATCAACACAAAATGAAAATTACAAATTGTACCTGAGGTACCCTTGGGTTGCCTCCCAAGCAACGCCTTATTTTACGTCGTGGCCCGACGTGGACTGTCCTTTTCAGGACATCCTCATACCTGGGTTCTCTTTCGAGAACCATCTCCTTTTCTTTTGCTGTTTAGAGGAAACAGCCTCCACTCTGTTCCTCTCTTTCTCCAACTTCTTCTCAATTTGAAGTCCTCTATCAGACTCGGGCTGAACACTTGACCTTGCCTTTGGCCATGCACCTGTGGAATCCTCCACCCCACACTCATCCTTTGCCAACACACTAACCTGACAAAGGTTAGTGTAGTGTGCGGATGGGTTCATTTCTTTGTAAACGCGAAAGAGTTCTTCTTCATCTTCGACCCTTATTTTCAGGGTCCTTGCTTTCAGATCAATCACCGCTCCACCAGAGGCCAAGAATGGCCGTCCCAAGATTAAGGGTACCTGGTCATCAACCTGAAAATCTAGAACAATAAAATCAGCAGGTATAATAAACTTACCTACTTTGATGAGAAGGTCCTCTATTATTCCATCAGGTGTCACTCACGACTTGTCAGCCAGTTGCAGCATCAACCTTGTCGGCCTCGGTTCTCCCAACCCTAGGGTGTTGAATAAGGATAGGGGCATTAGATTAACTGCTGCCCCTAAGTCACACAAAGCTCGTAGCACCTCAGCTTTACCAATTTGTATGGGGAGAGTAAAACTCCCTGGGTCTTTGAGCTTCTTTGGCATTTTGCTCAATACCCTGTGACTGCACTCCTCAGTCAGTGCTACAGTATGGACATCCACCAATCTAACTTTGTTCGCCATCACGTCCTTCAAGTATTTAGCATACTTGGGCATTCCCTGCAAAACATCAATAAGAGGCAAATTTATGTGAAGTTCTTTGAAGCTCTCAAAGAACTTTTTGAAGCATTCCTCCTCCTTGCTCTTTCTGAATTTATGAGGGAATGGTGGTGGTGGTCTTTGTGCTGGCTGCAATGAAAGTTGCGCATTTTGTTTCCCAGCACTCTGATTATCTCCCATGGTGATGGATGGTCCTGGTCTAACCAACTTCGGCTTCACCTCCTTTCTCAACTCTTTAGGCATTTCATCAGCTAATTGCTTTCTGCTTCTAAGACTGCTGTTATTGATTTTCTGGGGGTTAGGATCTGCATCACTGGGTAATCCCCCCTGCGACCTCATGTTCTAAGCAGCTGCTATCTGATCCACTTGTTTTTCAAGATTGCGGGTGGCTACTTGTTGATTCATTAAGTCTGTTGTCATCCTCGCCTGATTTTCTGCTAACTGATTTTAGGTCTCCATAATTTTATGCAGTGTTTCCTCAATGCTGCTACTCAATTGCCCATCATTCTGCCTATTCTGCTGATACTGCTTTTGTTGAGGTTGTATATAATTCTACTTTTGGTTTCCACCCCAAGAAAAATCCGGGTGGCCCTGCCAATTTCTGTTGGAGTTGTTCCCAAAATTCTGATTCCTATGCACATTACCAACAAAATTGACTGATTTTGTATTGGCTCCACATGATTCTGCATTGTGCCCAGTATTACCACAAATTTCGCACCAACTCGGAGCTTGCTGAACTGTATTAACCTGGCCCTGGTGTTGGTTCATACTCAGTTTATTGAACTGAGTCATCATCTGATGCTGGAATGAAGCTAACTGCGCTGCCAAGGCATTCAAACCATCTACTTCTATTAACCCTGGTCTCTTTCCTGCCCCCCTCGATGACTCGCTGTGCCACTCTGGATTTCCTTGTGCAATTCTGTTCAACAAAGTGTACAACTCATCATATGTTTTATCCAAGGCTTGCCCACCCGATGCAGAGTCTAGTAATATTTTTGTGTGTGGGTCTAGACTTTCTACAAAGGTATGAGCCAGCACTTCATTTGATTGTTGGTGATGGGGACAGTCTCTCAACAATGACTTGAATCTTTCCTAAGTCATATACAAGTTCTCATCAGGCCTCTGCTTGAAACTAAGTATTTCACTTCTCAACTTTGCAGTTTTTCCTGAAGGGAAGAATCTGATAAGGAACTTCTTAGCCAAGTCATTCCATGAAGTTATGGAGTTCGGTGGCTCAGCCTTCGGCCACTTTTTTGCCTCTCCCAACAGTGAAAATGGGAAGAGGGTCAGTCGGACATAATCTGTGGACACGCCGGTGGGGACAAACATGTCACTAATCTCTAAAAAGCTCTGTAAGTGCTGCTGCGGGTCCTCATGTGCCTTCCCAGTGAATTGATCACTAGAATGTAACAGCTGCACCATGTTCTGTTTAAGATCAAAGTGCCCTCCAGGCTCCGGTTTACGAATGGTAGAGGTCACATTCGTCGCTAGTGGGATTGCCACTTCGCGAACTGGTCTTGCTGCCATTACTTCTGATACAAATTGTGCTTGTCTCGTGGGTGGTTGTTGTTGTACCTTGTCTTGAAATCCCTTCAGCCTTTGCTCTAGAGCTACTCTCCTTTGCAAATGGATTTGACGTTCAGGTTCCAACAACGGTTCCACAAGCTCTCTATTTCTAACCGGCTCGCAGAACAACCTGTCACCTGCAAATAAACAGACTAAGACCAAGTTTTTCAACACTTAAAGAAATTTCAAAAATCATACAAAAACAGATAAACTATCAAAACTTCGCCGAGTCCCCAGCAACGGCGCCAAAAACTTGACGTGCCCGCAAGTGTACGGGTCGTGCAAATAATATAGTGGCTCTTTTTAAGAACCAGAATGTCGAACCCATAGGGACTAGACCCATTCCTCTAACTATCCATTTCAAGTGTGATCTTAACTTTCACAAGTGTTGGTTATAGAAGTTTTCGAGGGAGATTTATTTAAGTCTAGTTTTGGTCAACGAAATATCTTGAATTTACTCTAGGAGCAACATAGAGTTAAAACCAGTTAATCATGCGATACTACGATTTGGAATGGGTTAAGCATGAAACTGTCAATTGTTGTTTCACATAATTAGAACTGCATGTTCATGGTCTTTCGAGCCTCTAAACAAGGCAAACTAGCCTCACCGCATCATTGTGAGCGAGGATGCTAATTTCTAGTTCGCGGGCAATTAATTATGTTGTGGTTTACGGGGAAACTATTAGGGACTTTTGTGCATCTAACCATTTAACTAAACTTAGCCTCACAACTACTTCTTCGAGTAGTGATGTGATAATCCTAAGTTGGTCTCTTAATAACCCCCGTTTTATCAACCAAGCAAGGTGTTAGGTATATTTCTATCCTAACACGAAATTATATCGTGAGATACAAACGTGCTCCTTACATTCTCATGACCTAACCTAGGTAATTCTTTCTCAAGCAATTGCCCAAGCTAACGTATATGTTTTAATGGCGATCAATCATAAAAACAACCAACAATCCAAAATGCAAGAGGAAAACAACAATCAATAACTTAATTCCAAAACAATTTCATAAAATCACAATCATAATTCATGGCTTCAACCCTAGAGGAAGGGTTCTTGCCATTCATGTTCGTAAAACTACAACTAACTACTACTAAACTAACATACTTACATGAATTTGGTAGATGAGAAAGGAATTTGACAAACCCTAGATGAGTTCTCCCACTTCTCCCTTCACTCCTAGGTAGTTTTCCAGAATAAAATCGTGACAAAATGGAATTAGGAGCTAAGGGACCTATTTATAATAAATGAGAAACGTGCATAATTTAGCCTGTCATGGAATGGCTCCGTGTCACAGAGTGTATCGCGGAGCAATGCCTCCGTGACACGGAGGTAACACGGAGGCACACTGGAAATCAACAAAAATCAACTCTAGGCAGCCCCTTGCCGCGATGCCCGGCGTGGCACGCTGCTCATGCGGCGCGATGGCATGCTGCTGGTGCGCATCTGGCCTGGCGTGGCACGGCGCTGGCGTGCAGCTCGCCTGCCTGCATGCTGCCTTCTCTCGTACGCCTGGCATAGGCGTGGCGCGCTGCCTGGCGCGGCCAGCCTTGCCAAGGCATGCTTCTTTGCCGACTTTCGCACTTTGCTCGCGACTCCATTCCTCTACTTCACCAACTTATGAATTAGTTCCTCAAAATCCTTGAAACCTACCAAACAAGGACTAATCATGTTGGTTAGCACATATATTCACATTTATATAGAATCACATGAAAATGTATAAAATAACTTAGATAAACAAGACTAAATTAAGGTATAAAGCATCACTCGGGCATGTTATTTTAGCCCACGATCAGTATGGTTTGAGCCAAGGCTCCTCATGTGTGATTTCAGATTTTATATGTATATGGTTATTCATCTTCGTCACTAGACGATGGTCAGCTTCGTTGAAAAATGATGGAGAGCATATGCATGTTTTTGGGAGTAGTGTCTAGCACCGAGTAGGCTAAGGGTCAGTCAACCCTATGCCTCAAAACTACGAGCCAATGTAGGTATGATTAGATTATTTGGGACCTCCTTTGTGAGCTTTCCCCTGCCCCAAGGGGCCTTCAGCTTTATTTCAATTTCATGGTAGTGTCCTTAGCCCTGTCAAGGCTTTGGATGGCTCTGCCCACTTGAGTGTGATAGTCGGGACCACGTAAGCTCTATCGTGGTAATGTCTTTTATATGAGGAGTCTCTCATTATTCCTCATGATTTTAGTTATGCATGTTCATCATTCTCATGTTTGACCCAATGTTCCATTTCACTTATGATTATTAGATTTTAGCTTTAGGTCATTGTATTCAGTTATGATATTCAGTTATGTTTAGATCATTATTTCGAAAAATAACATGCAAGCCCTACTCTCAGATTCTTATCTTGATTATGTTTCATATTATGCATGTTTTAATGATTTTACTTACTTAACAAATTTTACTTACCTTGCATACTCGATATATTCCATGTACTGATCGCATACTCTATGCTGTATCATTTTACGATACAGGCTCTGATCTTTAGACTCAGCTCCGTCACTATCCAGCTTTTGGAGTTAGCATCCAGTCTCAGTTGGTGAGTCCTCATCTCCCCAGGACCCTCCCATATAGTTATTTATTTACATTTTCATTTTTAGACTTAGAGAGTTAGTTGGGGTCTTGTCCCATCAACTCATTAGACGTTGAGGCTTTTCAAACATAGATTGTAGTCAGCTTCAGGTTCAAATTTGTATTCTGATGTTATGTTATGTTTAGATTTCTGATATGTTTATTATGTTGATCTTCCACTTTTATTGATTGAGGTAGAAGTTATGTTCATGCCATGGGCTGACTTGGAGTCCCTCGGGGTTCTTTGCCCCGTGTATCAATTCGGGCCCATGTTCGGGTTTTGACATGTTCATTTAGGTGTCACCTAGAACAATGTAGACAAGTATACATGAGTAATGAGTGCGTATTAGTGTCAATATATACATATGATCAAAATTGCGATATGATCAACGTGAGAGGGGTGGATTCATTATGTTGTAATATGGCTCTAAACTTTAAGAAACTATACGAAGTTTTCAAAGGAAAGGATGACTAGCAGTAATGATATCATTGTCCTAAATGGAAATTGAAAAGGAAGAACATAGTAGAGTATTAGTGCTTGATCCATAGTAGGCAATTTATGAACTAAGAGTTGCATCTTAGTTAGGGTAATTATTGTATTATTTGTATAATTGTTAATGAGATGTTTCTTAGAAAAGGGAAGAACATATATGCGTGAGCAGATTACCTCCTTAGACTCAAATTTGTATTTCTAGGGTAGAACTCCTATTGGGTAATGTGTTAAATTATTGCATCTTCACATGACCATTCTTGTGTGAATAAACTATTGAATTATTGAAACCTGTTTATGATATATATATACACACACACACACACACACACACACACACACACACACGCTATGAATGTGGTGTGTACATGTGAAAATCAATGTGTATTTGGTTGTATTATCTTGTGAGATGGATGAACCGAGAACATTTTAAGATGTGTTGATGATAATTGAGGAACACATAATTGTTTGGGAATGCGTGGCTCATGTATGATGACAACTTATGGACGAGAAATGATAAATGGTTGATGAGTGTTTCATATTTGCGAGTTTACAGACGTGCGATTATATGATGATACGAGTGGCTTTAGTTAATCATGAGCCGATGGATAAGCAGTTGAGTAGGAGTAGGTACCATACCAATATGGTAGATGGACACCTAGGGTCCTTAAAGGTCATGACTGGATGGGAAAAGATAAGTCTCACTGGCATGTGTATACAAATGAATGACAGATGTGTGATCAGACTTGGAATAGAGTGAGACTGATGAGATACAAAGACTATATAGTTGTAAATCAATATGAATGTGATATCCCAACTTGATGTGATTGTATTTATACTTGATCATTTGATGTGATGACTTTTATGTCTAATGGTGGCTTACATGTTGAGTATTGACTATCCTGGTTGACCTGATTTTGATATAATTATTTGATCATTTTTGACTATTAATCTTTGGGGGTTCAACAATTTTGTGTTTTGTGCCTTTTGTTGTTGGGCCAGTCATGGTTGGTAATGATGTTTTCATTAAATAAACTTATAGTGATAAAAAAATGTGATATATCATAATACTAAATTGTTATACCCCAGAAGCCCAAAGATCAGACCCGGGAGTTCAAATGGAGAAAAATTGAAATCTAACACCAGGCATTAGGACGGGTCGTGAGGTGACCCGTGAGAGAAGCCCAAGAGTCGTGATGTGACTCATGGGGAGGCTCAATGATGAACTTGAAATTTGAGAAATGGGATCCCACGGACGTGACCACAAGTCGTGGTCAGTCCCCACGACTCATTAGGTCAGTTGTGGGGTGGGTGAGTAAGAATAGTGAAGGAAAGGGGACAGTGTACTTGAAGGGAGGACCCCACAAGTCATGGTCAGTCACCACGGATCGTGGGGAGGGTCGTGAGCAGCATGGAATATTTTTTTTGAGGCCAACGCAGTGTACATCCCGGATGGTGACCATGAGTCATGGCCACCAGGTCACGCGTCGTTAAGTCTTCCATCATGAGCCCAACAGATTGAGAAGCAGTGTACTTCATGAGCTAAGCCACGAGTCATGACCCTTGAAGATGAATCATTAGGTCCCTCGTTGAGACCACCTAACAGTTATTTTCTGAGAATTTAGTAAGGGCTATTTCGTAATTACAAAGCTTCTAAGGCCTAAACTACGTTGTTTTGAGTTATGAATAGTGGCTTTTAAATGGATTAAGTTCATTTTAGGCCTTACTTATTCATGCATGCAAGGTAGAAGACTAGAGAGGGTGATCTAACCTAGCATTCATCAATTTCTCTTCAATTTCCTATTGGGCATTCAAAGAAGTGTAAGAATCAGCTACCAACAGGTATGTAGGGTTATGAATGGGTGAATCCTTTCACACCCATGCCTAATCCTTCTCTAAATCATGAATTCCTATGACTAATCTATATGGTTTTAACCCAATGCATGAATTTCCTAATTCTATACATGGGTATGATCTTTATATGTTTCTACGATTAAATTATGATCTATGGGAAAATTTTATAATGTTTTCAATGAAAAATCATGTTTCTAGTTGTATGAATTGAAAAGCCCATTGAAGAGAAGTGCATGAAAGATGAGATTTATGATGAATGTATGTTGATGATGAGATAGTGTAATGAAAAGCATGTTTTAAAGCTATCCATGTTTACAATCATATTTTTGATATGATTTAAATATTTTCCAAGCATGACAAAGTATTGGGCAATGCCCTCATGTCAAGTATGATTTATGATTTTCCCGAATTAAGCTTACCCCATGGTTTTGAAGCGAAGACTCCCAATAATATTTTCATGTTGTGATATGTTTTGAGTTAAAGCTTTTCATATGCATAGTTTACCACATGGTTCTGTAGTGATGACTCCCAATTATCTTTCAACTTGTGGTATGGTTTGAGTTAAGTTTCTCATATGCATGATTTCAGCTTCGAGATGTATTTGATTTATGAGCTTCGTCAATACACGATGCTTAGTTTCGTTGAAAAATGATGTAGAGAATATGCATGTTTTTAGGAGTAGTGTCTAGCACCGAGCAGGCTAAGGGTCGATCACCCTATGCTTCAAAACTACGAACCAGTGTAGGTTTATATATTATGACTTTGGGACCTCCCTTGTGAGCTATCCCCGACGCTATTGGCCCATGATCTTGATATCGATATCATGGTATCGTCCCTAGCCCTGGCAATGCTTGGGATGGCTCTTCCCATTTGAGTGCGATAGTTGGGAACACGTAAGCTCTATCGTGGTATGTCAGTTAAAAGACGAGTCTCCCATTGTTCCTTATGATTTGAGTTGGGCATGTTCATTATTCAAGACATTTACATATGTAAGCATGTTCTAAAGCAGGTTTTTACTCAATGTTCAACTTTACTTATAAATATCAGATTTTAGCTTTGAGTCAATCAATTATGTTATGATATGTTATGATGATATGTTTTGTTATGATGAGATCATGATTTCAAAAAGAATGCATGCAAGCCCTATTCTCAGATTCTTAGTATTTATGTTTTACGTTATGCATGTATTTAACTGATTTTACTTGCTCAGTGGTTTTACTTACCCTAAATTCTCGGTACATTCCACCTACTGACCACATACTCTATGTTGTATCGTCTCATGATACAATATTCAGCTCTCAGGTTCAGCCTCGCCTCGTAGTTAGCTTATTAGAGTTAGCCTTTGCGTTGTTGGTGATTCCTCATCTCCCGAGGACTAGAATATTTAGATTTTCTTATGTACTTTCAGTTTCATATTGTTGAGTTAGTTGGAGTTTTGTCCCATCAACTCGTCATATTTAGAGGCTTTTCAGACATGTGGTTGTATTCAGCTTCAGATTTTGTATTATGATGTTATGTTTAAGTTAGACTTCTGTTATGATTATATTGTTGATTATTCAGTTTCATTGATTGAGTAGATGTATGCTTATGCCATGGGTCAACTTGGGATATCTCAGGGCTCCTTGTCCCGTGTTGTTACCCGGGCCTCCCTTCGGGTCGTGACAAACTTGGTATCAGAGCATTAGGTATTGAAGTGTCCTAGGGTGTCTGAAATACTCGTTAAGTAAAGTCTTTTTCATGGGTGTGAAGCGAGCCACACTTATGAAGAAGAGGCTATGAGACGTTTAGGAAATGTTCCCTTCTTTCATGATATATGTCGTGCGATGAAATGTCTCCCTATCCTTCTAATTCTTGCTATTCGTGATTTCAAAATCATGGCTCCTCGAAGAATGAATGGTATAAGGAATGGGAATAGTGAAGGACACAAGGATGGCAATGGAAATGGGCACCAACAGGCCCCACCAGTTTGGGAGCACCAGACATCGGAGCTAGCTGCCCATGCTGAGTTTCGAGTTGTTATTCAGATTCTTGCGCAGGCCTTGACCACTCAGGTCAATCAACAGGCCGTTGCGCATGTTTTGCAAAATGGTAGTGCAGCGGCGGATCGAGTCCGAGACTTCTTGAGAATGAACCCGCCAGAGTTCCTCGAGTCAAAAGTAGATGAGGACCCGCAGGAGTTCATAGATGAGATAGTGAAGATCACCCAATGGGGTTGAGGGCACAGATTTGGCCTCGTATCAGCTGAAAGGGGTCGCACATATCTGGTTTCACCGATGAAAGGATGGCAGTGTCGCCGGAGTAGACCTTGTCACTTGGGAAGAGTTTCATGTTGCATTCTTGGATCAGTTCTTCCCCCATGAGATGAGGGAGGTGAAGAAAGCTGAGTTCGTAAATCTAAAGAAAGGGAGGATGATGGTGTAGGAGTATGCCCTTGAGTTCACTCACCTATCAAAGTACGCCCCAGAGTTAGTAGCTGATTAGAGGGCACGGGTGAGCAGGTTCGTTGATGGTATAGCAGGCTATTTGGATAAGGATTATAAGACCGCAATGCTTCACCAGGATATGAACTTCCCTCGGATAGTCTTGTACGCCAGCAGATGAGGTGGCACATCTAAGAGAGAGGGAGGCCAAGAGGGCCATGACCGATGACCATAGATTTTCTAAGCTGAGGTTAGGTGGTTGACACCAACAACAGACTCACTAGAGGTCCTTAGCCCCAGCATCTTCAGCATTGAGTGTGCCATCAAGATCGAGGCCCGATCAGAGGGGGAGAACATCAGGATCTAGGGGTCAGAGCAGCAGACCTGTAGAGTCTAGTGTCCTAACTTGCCGTAGATGTGACCGGGGGCACACGGACTAGTGCTTAGCTGGTACAGGTGCTTGTTTTGAGTGTGGGAAGCATGGACACATGCTCAGAGATTGCCCAGCTATGAGACAGGATTAGGATGGGGGCTGAGGCCCAGTTTCTAGTACAACAACCCCTCCTGCACACTCAGCACATCAGGAGGCTTCTACTAGCATAGGTGGCAGTCAGCGCTAGAACAGATTCCATGCCTTAGCATCCAGCTAGGAGCAGGAGGTCTCCCCGGATGTAGTCACTAGTATGTTACGAGTTTTCAATCTTGATGTTTATGCTTTGCTAGACTCGGAAGCTACTTTGTATTTTGTGACACCTTATATGGCTAGTGGCTTCGGAGTCAGTCCCGAAGTCTTGTCAGAACCCTTCTCAGTCTCTACTCTAGTAGGTGATTCAGTTATAGCTAGATGGGTATATAGAGGTTGCCCGGTCTCAGTCCTTCAGAAAGCCACTTCAGCAGATTTGAAAAAGTTAGCCATGACTTATTTTGATGTTATCCTCGACATGGAATAGATATTTGCATGCTATGCTTTAGTTAATTGTAGAACCTGGGCAGTAGAGTTTAGATTTCTGGGTGAGCCAGTCATAGAGTGGAAGGGTAGTTCAGTTATGCTTGTAGGTCATTTCACCTCCTAACTTAAGGCTAGAAAGATGATTTCTAAATGTTGTGTGTACCATCTAGTTAGGGTTAAGGATTTTGAGATCGAGACCCCGACTATCCAGTCAGTTCCAGTAGTACGTGAGTATCCAGAGGTCTTTCCAGATGATTTACTAGGAATCCCTCCCGAGTGGGAGATTAATTTTGGTATTGACCTTCTTCCTAACACGTAGCCTATATCTATTCCTCCCTAAAAAATGGATCTAGTCGATATAAAAGAGTTGAAAGAGCAGTTGAAGGACCTATTAGATAAGGGTTTCATTAGACCGAGCAAGTCTCCATGGGGTGCACCAGCTCTCTTTGTCTGAAAGAAAGATGGTTCTCTTCGAATGTGTATTGATTATCAGCAATTGAATAAAGTCACCATCAAGAAAAGGTATCCTCTACCCAGGATTGATGATTTGTTTGACCATCTTCAGGGAGCCAAGTGTATCTCAAAGATAGACCTCAGATTTGGGTATCATCAGCTCAGAGTTCGGGACTGTGACATCTCGAAGACAGCCTTTAGGATGTGGTATGGCCATTATGAGTTTGTAGTGATGTCTTTTGGACTAATGAATGCTCCTATATCTTTTTTGGACTTGATGAACAGGGTGTTCAAGCCATACTTGGATATGTTCGTGATTGTGTTCATTGATTAAATCTTGATATACTCTCAAAGCGAGGAGGAACATGCCGATCATTTGAGGATAGTGCTTCAGACTCCCAAGGATCAAAAATTATATGCCAAATTTAGCAAGTGTGAGTTTTGGTTGAACTCCGTAGCATTTTTTGGCCATGTTGTATCAAGAGAAGGCATAAGGGTGGACTCTTAGGAAATAGAGGCGATGAAGAATTGGCCTAGACTGGTGAATCCTTCAGATATTCAGAGCTTCTTGGGTTTAGTTAGCTATTATCGGAGATTTGTTGAAGGTTTCTCATCGATTGCAGCACCTTTGACCAAATTGACCCAGAAGAAGGTGAAATTCCAATGGTTGAAAGCTTGTGAGAAGAGTTTCCAAGAGTTGAAGACTCGACTTACCTCAGCACCGGTGTTGACCCTACCCGAGGCTACCGATGAGTTCGTGGTGTATTTTGATGCTTCAAGGATCGGACTTGGGTGTGTATTGATGTACCACAGGAAGGTTATAGCATATGCCTCTAGATAGTTCAAGGTTCAACAAGAAGAAATACCCGACCCATGATCTTGAATTAGCCGTGGTGGTATTCTCGTTGAAGATATGGCAACATTACTTGTATGGGCTCCACGTGGATGTATTTACGGACCATAAGAGCTTGCAATATGTGTTCAGGCAGAAGGATCTCAATCTTCGGCAAAGGAGGTGGTTGGAGCTACTCAAGGACTATGATATGAGTGTCCTTTGTCATCCGAGCAAGGCTAATATAGTGGAAGATGCACATAGTAGACTCTCTATAGAGAGTATGTCTCATGTGGTTGAGGGGAAAAAGGAACTGGTGAAGGATGTGCATCGACTGGCAAGGTTGGGAGTTAGGTTGGTTGACTCGACATATGGCTGTGTTGTTGTTCATAACGGATCAAAATCGTCCTTGGTGACTGATATAAAATCTAGGCAAGATGAGGACCCGATTTTGGTAAAGTTAAAGGAAGCCGTTCAAAATAAGAAGGTGGAGGTCTTCTCCAAAGGGGGATACTGTGTGCTTCGGTATCAAGGTCGCCTATGTGTTTCGAATGTTGATGATTTGAGGAGCCGAATGTTGCACAAGGCTCATGGATCCAGATATTCTATCCATCTAGGTGCCACAAAGATATATCGTGACTTGCGGGAAGTTTATTGGTGGAATGGCATGATGAAGGATATCGTAGAGTTTGTAGCAAAGTGTCCGAACTGTCATCAAGTAAAGGTTAAGCATCAGAGATCGGGAGGCGTGCTTCAGGATATTAATATTCCTACTTGGAAGTGGAAAGAGATCAACATGGACTTCATAACAGGGTTGCCTCGCACTCGCCGGAAATATGACTCCATTTGGGTTGTGGTAGACAGTTTGACCAAGGCTGCTCACTTTCTACTGGTCAAACCACAGATTTGGCAGAGGATTATGCCACATTATATATCCGGGAGCTAGTACGATTGCATGGAGTACCATTATCCATCATTTCAGACAGAGGTACTCAATTAACCTCTCAGTTTTGAAAATCATTTCAAAAAGGATTGGGTACACCAGTATAAGCTCAGCACAACATTTCACCCGCAAATGGATGGCCAAGTGGAGCGGACAATCCATACTCTCGAGGACATGTTGAGAGCATGTGCGATTGACTTCAAAGGTAGCTAGGATGAGCATTTGCCTCTTATCGAGTTTTCATACAATAACAACTACCATTCTAGTATCTGGATGGCACCTTTCGAGGCTCTCTATGGACAGAGGTGTAGGTCGCCCATTGGATGGTTTGTGGTTAGCGAAATGGTGGTGATAGGATCAGATTTGGTTCATGAGGCTATGGACAAGGTTCAGTTGATAAGGAACAGGTTGAAAACTGCCTAGAGTCGCCAAAAGTCCTATGCTGACGTGAGAAGGAGAGTATTAGAATTTGAGGTCGATGATTGGGTACTTCTGAAGGTGTCTCCCATGAAGGGAGTGATGACGTTCGAAAAAAAGGGGATACTTAGTCATCGCTATGTAGGCCTGTACCGGGTCGTGAGACGTGTTGGCAGGGTGGCTTATGAGTTGGAGTTTCCCTCAGAATTATCTTCCATGCATCCTGTATTCCATGTGTTGATCTTGAAGAAGTGTTTGGGTAATCCAAGTCTAGTTGTCTTGGTGGACAGTGTCGGCGTAAAAGACAGCCTCAATTATGAGGAGGTTCCAGTAGAAATACTGGATCGTCAGGTTCGAAGGCTAAGGAACAAGGAAGCAGATTCGGTTAAAGTGTTATGGAGGAATCAGCATGTTGAGGGAGCTACGTGGATATGATGGCTAGATACCCACATTTATTCTCTACCGGCTAAGTTCTAGCTTGAGGGATCAGTTTTGGCATAAAACTCTATTTAGTTTTCATGTTCAGTTCATGTGTCCAAGTTTCTTTTAGGTATGTGGATGTATGTATGAAATGTGAATTTAGTTCAGCTATGTAGTTTGAATCGTAGATAGTCATTCCATCAGTTTTCGGCTTAAATGATGAGTATTTGAATGTGATGGTTGCATTTCTCTGCTTTTCTGTATGTTTTCCAACATACGAGGACGAATGCTCCCAAGGAGGAGATATTGTTATACCCCGGAAGCCCAAAGATCAGACCCCGAAGTTAAAATAGAGAAAAAATAAAATCTAGCACCAGGCATCAGGACAGGTCGTGAGGTGACCCGTCAGAGAAACCCACGATTCGTGATGTGACTCGTTGGGAGGCTAAGTGATGAGCTTGAAATTTGAGAAATGCTATCCCACGTACGTGACCACGAATCATGGTTAGTACCCACAACTCATTAGGTCAGTCGTGGGGTGAGTGAGTAAGAATAGTGAAGGAAATGGGGCAGTGTACTTGACAGGAGGACCCCATGAGTCGTGGTCAGTCACCATGAATCGTGGGGAGGGTCGTGAGTAGCATGGAATAATTTTGTTGAGGCCAAGGCAGTGTACATCATGGATGGTGACCACGAGTCGTGGTCACCAGGTCACGAGTCGTTAAGTCTTCCATCATGAGCCCAGCAGATTGAGAAGTAGTGTACTTCACGAGCTAAGCCACGAGTCATCACCCTTGACGATGAATCATTAGATCCCTCGTTGGGACCACTTGACAGTTATATTCTGCGAATTTAGTAAGGTCTATTTCATAATTTCTAAGCTTCTAAGGCCTAAACTACGTCGTTTTGAGTTATGAATAGTGACTTTTAAAAGGGTTAAGTTCATTTTAGGCATTACTCATTCATGCATGCTAGGTAAAAGACTAGAGAGGGTGATCAAGCCTAACATTCATCAATTTCTCTTCAATTTCCTATTGGGCATTCAAAGAAGTGTAAGAATCAGCTACTAACAGGAATGTAGGGTTATGAATTGGTGAATCCTTTCAGACCCATCCCAATCCTTCTCTAAATCATGAATTCCTAGGACTAATCTGTGATGTTTTAGCTCAATGCATGAATTTTCTAATTCTCTACATGGGTATGATCTTTGTATGTTTCTACGATTGAATTATGATCTATGGGCAAATTTATAATGTTTTCAATCAAAAATCATTTTTCTAGTTTTATGAATTGAAAATCCCATTGAAGAGAAGTTCATGAAAGATGAGATTTATGAAGAATTTATGTTGAAAATGAGATAGTGTGATGAAAAGCATGTTTAAAGCTACCCATGTTTACAATCATGTTTTTGATATGAATTGAATATTTTTCAAGCATGACAAAGTATGGGGAAATGCCCTCATGTCAAGTATGATTTATGATTTTCCCGAATTAAGCTTACCACATGGTTTTGGAGTGAAGACTCCCAATTATGTTTTCATCTTGTGGTATGTTTTGAGTTAAAGCTTTTCATATGCATAGCTTACCACGTGATTTTGGAGCGAAGACTCCTAATTATCTTTCTTCTTGTGGTATGGTTTACGTTAAACTTCTCATATGCATGATTTCAACTTCGAGATGTATTTTATTTATGAGCTTCATCAATAGACGATGTTGAGCTTCATTGAAAAATGATGTAGGTCATATGCATGTTTTTGGGAGTAGTTTCTAGCACCGAGCAGACTAAGGGTCGATCACCCTATGCCTCAGAACTATGCGCCAACGTAGGTTTATATATTATGACTTTTGGACCTCCCTTGTGAGCTATCCCCGGCCCTATTGGCCCATGAGCTTGATATTGATATCATGGTATCGTCCCTGGCCCTGACAAGGCTTGAGATGGCTCTTCCCACTTGAGTTTGATAGTTGGGACCACGTAAGCTCTATCGTAGTATGTTAGTTAAAAGACGAGTCTCCCATTATTCTTCATGACATCACTTATGCATGTTCATTACTCATTTGATTTACATATGTAAGCATGTTGTAAAGCAGGTTTGACTCAATGTTCATCTTTACTTATAAATATCAAATTTCATCTTTGAGTCAATCGATTATGTTATGATATGTTATGATGATATGTTATGTTATGATGATCATGATTTCAGAAAGAATGCATGCAAGACCTATTCTCAGATTCTTAATGTTTATGTTTTACGTAATGCATGTCTTTAACTGATTTTACTTACTTTAGTGGTTTTACTTACCCTGCATACTAGGTGCATTCCACGTACTGACTGCATATTCTCTATTGTATCATCTCATGATATAGGATCCGGCCCTCAAGTTCATCCCCATTCGTAGTCAGCTTATCAGAGTTACCCTTTGCGTTGTTGGTGAGTCTTCATCTCCCGAGGACTAGACTATTCAGATTTTCTTATGTACTTTCAATTTCAGATTGTTGAGTTAGTTGGGGTTTTATCCCATCAACTCGTCATGTTTAGAGGCTTTTCAGACATATGGTTGTGTTCAGCTTCAGATTTTGTATTCCGATGTTATGTTTAAGTTAGACTTCTGGTATGATTATATTGTTGATTATTCAGTTTCATTGATTGAGTTAGATGTATGCTTATACCATGGGTTGACATGGGGTCTCTCAGGGCTCCTTGTCCCGTGTTGCGACCCAGGCCTCGGTTTGGATCGTGACATAAATTCTAAGGTAACTGGTAATGGCTGTGTAATTAGGAAGGTGCTAGGTACTTAGTAATGGTGTTAGAGTTTCTTGTAATTATCAGAAGTGAAAATGAATGTCTAGGGCTTATAGCTAGATTGTCCTTAAAATTGGTAATGATATTTTTAAATTTTTTATGAACCCATTGAAGTAATGTGATAGGATACCGCTAAGTGGAATAAGCTGTTGTATGGAATTATTTGTTGATGTTGATTTTACATTGTGTTGCGTAGACTAATCTTAGTGGGACGATGATTCTTCCTAATATGTATGATGTAGTAACACTCTCTTGTTACACCTTTTGTGGAGTGTAGGTTTGTCACAAGTTGTTGAAGTTTCATCCTTGAAGCGGCAGTACTCAACATCAACTTCTGCATTTCTTTCCTTAGGCGAAGCTACGCCTTTTAATTGTCATTACTTTAATTAGAGCTCTTATACATGTCTACACTAGGTTCTATGGTGGTATTGTCTAAAGGTAGTAATTGTAAGACAGTTTTTTGAAAATTTGCTAATAATACGTGCTATAAATACATTCTTAATTAAACTATTTTTTAAAAGGGGATGAATGATAATGGGTTCTTATGTCGAACTAGAGTCGAGTAGGTGCCCACACGATTTGCCTAATTGAGTCTTGTTAGTTGGTATTAGAGCCTAGTAACCGGTCTCACAACTAATAGAGCAATGTCAAGTAGAGTCTTGTGCATTGGTGTGTAGATGTCCACATTAAATCCTCGGGGAGCTATGAGGCATCTAGGAAGTTTCTCTTTTATTATTTCCGATCGTGCCGTCCTAGTTTATTGTTCACTTGAGTGAAGTTCAATTGGTATTAAGAGGATTTTAATTGGTATCTTGATAATGTCCAAACTATACTCTTCATTACCAAAGAGCATAAACGGTCATTGTATCAAAACAAATATCATGACAGATGTCGAGGCAAATCCCATAGAGACTAGTGAATGATATGCAAAAGTGTTGTTTGAGAAATTGAATTTAGTTTGCACCACTTGAAAATAACAAGAAAATAAACATTTTGGGGGAGATTGACATTAAAAATAGAGTATAAATACTAATTAGGCTGATTAAGATAGCAAAATGACCAAGGTTGTTGACAATAATGTAAAAGACTAGAGGTGCGGTGTAGATGATATGCTAATTTTTAGGATCATGTTAGGTCATCTCATAAGTTCAAATTGTGTAAATAACCGCGGCCATGTGGGAATTTGATGTTTTTCAACCTCATAAATGCCTCTTGCTAGAGTACTTTCAAACCACTAGACACAATTAAATCAACCCGATCAGATTTGAATTAATAGCTGCACTGATTTCTAGCTATTAGCTATTAATTAGGAGTGAGAATGTGTTTTTGACTCTTTCCATCCCAATTTCACAACCTCACATCCATGTCCACCATTAAATTCTCTTTCAATACTCAATTCTTCTTTTTCAAGAAAAAATCAAGTAAGAACAATTATACCTACATCAGCAACCATGGAACTTCTTTATAGATTGTAGAGAATTTAACAAATTTACACTAATTAAACAATAACGAGATGACTCTAGCAATACCTAATCTAATTAAGCATTCGTCACTACACACCTCTAGTTAATGATTCAACTACTCATAGTTAAGAAATTCAAAAGCACATCTAACAATAAATTCATTGAATTCAATAATAGGAGTAGAAAAATTAAATTCAACAATAAGTCTTCAACAATGGTAATACCTTTCTGTGGAGGAAGAAGATGAAAAAGAAAAACAATCCTTTACAATTTCCACCGATAGAATTCTTACTTTGTTATTCTACCAAGAGAATGTTCTCAAAAAGACAAAAGTTAAGATTTGATGGTACACAGTACTTCTCTCTAGAATATATCCAAAAGTAGGGTACTCCAACTCTTTTTTTTTCGGTGTTGGAAACATTTGCCCCTGTTCAGGCGTTCTGGTACTTGCGAGAGTACCGGCGGTTCGCCTGTTACATTCCGCGAACCGCCGGCTATCATTGGATGCTCCTGTAGTGAATTCCAGTTTCCTTCAGCGATTCACCAGTCTCCAACCGTGCTCCACTGGTTTTTTCTCGTTGATCCAGCACTCTCAAACGTCAGTAGGCGATTCAATCGGCAAGTCACTAGTCAGTGTCCTTGATCACCGGTTGCTTTAATTCTCTAGTGCAGTGGTCTTTGGCTTTTGGCTCACATTTTGCCGGTTTTCTTCGGTGAAGTGTCGATTTTCACCTGATTTCCTTCTTTTTGCTTCCTTCCTTACTCTTTTCTAAAAATCAGATATCTGCACATAAAAAGGCAAAAAGGGCATAAAATCCATCTAAATGACTTAAAAACTAGACTAAGCCTCATGCTTTAGAGCCTAATGAGTTGGTAAATTACCAACTCATCAGACCCCCTAACTTGAACCATTGCTTTTCCTCAAGTAATGTAATTATTATCAGATGAACAACATGCCACTCCACACAAGTTTATGCATTAATAACCTCTTGACTCTGGACAACCCAAAAATACTCACTAACTCATTGAAAAAGAGAAACAAATTCCCCTAAAACAAGAAAGATGGAAACATTTCAAGAAGCCACCACCATTCAAAAGCATGATTTACAAGATCTTTCTTTTTGCAAAACGAGGGCATAACTTATCCACGAAGTACACATAGAATCTCAATTCATTATCCTTACACATTCAAAGCTTTCCTTAGAGATTTTATTTCTCATGTCCTATGCACAAATATACCTTTAATGCAATTGTGTCCTCAGAAGGGATGATGCCACTCACCAAAGAGAAAATCCCTATTTTTTTCATGAAATAAATGAATTCACACAAGGGATTGCGCAAAGAGACGATTTCACTTACTCTCCCAAAAGAAATCTTCATGCACATAACTCGGCCCTATAGGCTTGCCCTTCATATAATTCACCACTAATATAGAGTAACTGCACCTAGAATCACTTAGGACTTGTGGGTCATAATATAGGCTAGGGATAAGGGTAGGAGAAATGTTTATCTTTACTGACTAATGCCTCCCTAATGCTTTGACAAACTCGCAACATTCCATCACCTTGCTCAGATCACCCCCCTACATTTTTCTTTGCCCATCATTTTCATCTGTTTGCTGTCACACAAGCCACCCTTATAACCTCTAGGAATTTCACACTTAGCCTTCCTTATGCAAGAGATAGCACCTATCAACAATTTTTCCTCTTTTTGATAGTTCAATGTTTCTCAACTCATTAGTTTCCTCATTTTATCACAATTTTTGGTGCTACCTCAATTTTTTGGCTACTCATTCTTTTCCCCACTCTTTTGAACCCCGAAACTTAGTGTTACACCCCTTGAGTTTCTATCGATTAACCATTGCGTACGTACGTATGTTGAGAGTTTTAGGAGTATGACGAATAAAAAAAAGGGCTCGGTGAATAAACACACGGACATGGTAGCAAGTGAGCAGGAGGCTGGGGTCGAAGGATAGGCGCACTGGGCACTGCGCCATGCCGGCCAGCTCAGCTAGCTCGGCGCCTTGAGTGGCGCGTCGCATACCCTTGGTTGGCGCAACAGCTGGCGCGCCGCACACCCCCATCTGGAGCGATGGGTGGTGCGTCATTCCCCACCCTTCCACCATCCTATTACTATATAAAGTCCCTCCTTGATGATTTAAATCATTCTCAAACAAATCCTCGACCAAGAACAGAGAGAAAACATAATTTTTATTGGTTTTTCATCAAATTAAGACATCAAACTCCATCCAAATGCAAATTAACTTCAGGTAACAAGTTCTAGGCCTATGGGAAGCATTTCTACGGAGTTATTTCTTTAAAATTCGCCTGGTACACTGGAACCCCGTCGAGTAAAGGGTGTCAGAATTGCTCCAGATTGGACTCTACATGGCAACAAACAATAGGTAAGTATTTCTCCCTTCTAAACTCTCAATAAATTATAAGTTTTCAACCGAATGAAACAGAGTTGAAGTTATAGTTAATTCTATTGAAAAGATATTGTTACTGGCCATTCTTATTATTGAAAATAGCGGTATCCTCTCAGTGTAAAGGTGGCAATTAAGTGGAGTTACTAGCTTCAGGTGGAGAACTATGTAGTGAACGAAAGTCTGCATTTAAGGTACGTTAAGGATAATTCCTTTGGCAACGTATTCTCGTCGTATAGTTATACGACCTATGTTTTAAACGTAGATAATGGTCCTATATGTGTAATTAGCTGCTTCTAGTAAATAAGGATCAGGTATGTTGTGGTTAGCATCTAGAAATTGTATAAAGATTATATCGTAGTATCCCTTGTCGAGAAAGAACATGTCAAGTGTGACACACGCTAGAAGAATTGTAGGAACTCCTCTATTCCTCAGTTCATTGTGTTAGTAGAATTGGATGTTTTATTGTCAGACCTAGACCATAGAAGCTCGTGGATAGTTATTGGGCCTAAGTTAGTAAGTTGAAGAGCATAGCACAGCTAGGCAATATAACTACCAGTTTGGCGCCTGTATTGTCAGTGAAGCACGCTCAGAGACCATTGGCGTACCCTCACGCTCCAGGGCCAGAAGTTTAGATAGGACGGCCATACTTTAGAGTCAGCAACACTAGGGTTGTCTAGTGAACTGAGTAACAGCCTGGTATATAGTTAGCTACTACCAGTGACTGTCAGTTCTAGTTGACTTAGTATTCATCATACAGGTTGCCTAGGAAGCCATCCTAGTCGTTCAGGTCAGATAGACCCGTGGGTAACCTAATAAAGGGGACCTTAGTAGCAGTTAGAGCTGGGGCCAACGCCCCAGCTTGCTCCTATAGGATACTCAGGTACAGGTTGCCGTGAGTGGCTAAGTCCATGTAATCTTACCTACAAGGTTAGGAATCGCCCAGAAGAGTCATATAAGATCCGAACAGACCAAGTTAAGGTCTAAAGGACTAGAACCATGTTATCATAGTATTACCCCCAGGCTAAGAATTTCAGTAGGCTTCCTGTGGAGGATTAGGGACCGACCGCTCAAAAGCATGTTTGGTCAGTAGTAGCCCTACAGTTATTCTAAGACAATGAACTAAGTAATTGGCAATTTGTGACCCTACAGTTTCTTATGAGTTATAGTTGTCCGAGCAGGACATTCAAAGTATTGTTAGGCCACTCCAGAACTCGCCCTATCCGGTCTAGAACATTAGAGATTATGATCACTATCAGGATCCTCTAATCAGATACAGATACACTAGGTGTTCCTGCTAGTAGCTATACAGATTATTCTAGGGGCGAGCAGTAGTCGTGTTAGGCCCAGAAGGCTAGATACGCCTTTTGAGTGGCAAGATTGAGACTTCAGTATAGCATATCGATTGTGATTGCCCTCACCCAGGATTCTTTTGTGGCCACCCCAGGGTTACTACCTGTGTTGTCACCTACAGAGGCTATATGACGTTGTTCTGAGGTGCGATATGCCATCCCAAGGGATGATGCAGAGGCCCAAGGGCCATATGACAGTCCATTCAATGGCTGGACTATTATTCTTATGTTGTATCGACATCACACCCTCATCGGGCCTCCTGCCCAGGGTGTAGTTATCAGGAGTCCACCTGACTCAGATACAACTACAGATCAGGAACCAAGCGGGTTCAGTTGCAGACCCAGGGGACAAGTAGGTTGGCCATGGCACCGATAGATTCATAGAAACATGGATAGGGGTATATAGATTTAAGCGTACTTTCCAGGGCTTGTTGGGGTCCTGGTAGGTTTTTTCTGTGTTACTTGTACCTTCTAGGATTATGGGGTCCTGGTTAGGTCCTTGTTTGTATTCTTGTCTATTAGTTATAGCTTATGAATATATAATTGTATAGTTGTAGCTCATATACGTGTAGTGTTTTACTAGATGAAGGTTATGAATAAGCAGACTTCCAGGTTAACTTCTGTCCCTTCCTTCTACTTACTTTCAGTCTTTAGCAGTTTTTATTCAGCTTATTACTGTCTTACATATTCGGTACATATCGTACTGATGCCCAGGTATAGGGTGTTGCATTACTTGCCTGCAGGTTTAGACAGACAGGTTGTGAGATCTCCTAACAGTCGTTCAACATCAGCAGTTTTGCCAACTCCTTTTATTTAGAGTTGCCAGGTTATGTAGATTACATTCCTTCATTTTTATAGCATTTGGGTAGGTCGGGGCCTTGTCCCGACCATTATTTGTATACTTAGAGGCTTGCAGACTACATTATCCAGTTACTTAGCTGTTGTTGGCCGTGTGGGGCCTATTTATGTCTTATTTTAGGTATTGGCCATGTGGGGCCTAGTATAGCTGCTTATTTCCCTTCCTGTTATAACTAGACAGCATGGTGGTCTTGTTGGCCCGCATAGGATCTCCATTGATATATGTTGGTTGGGTTAGCTGCTTTCTTTTACAGGTGTTGTGTGGCCTTGTTGGCCCGAGGTAACATTTATAGTTGAGATACAACAGTTTATTTTCTTGAATTTGAGTCATTGATTGTCACTAGAGGTACCTGTGCCCAGCCAGGTCAGCCAAGATTTCAATGTGGCATTAGGTGCCAGTCATGCCTCCCAAGGTAGGGCGTGACACTTAGGCCTTTGGCTCATTTCACATTCATTTCCTTATCTCTCCCTATTTCTTGGGCTTAATGCCCCCATTTCTCATTGTCTCATTACTAGCCATTAGGGTTGATGGGTGCCAAAGAGAAGGATTAAGGAAAATGGTCATTAGACTTGTAATGTGGTTTTCAAGAAAGGGTTCAAGGCTCAAATGTTGGCTATCAAAGATTAATGGTCAAGGAGGTCATTTTGGTCGAAGTGACTTACAATATAGTGCCTCTGATCATGTTCGACGTGTAGCTTATCTAGGATTTTCCCTTGAGTCACACTTGGGGCAAGTTCTAGATAAGAAGTTTTGCATGAGATTCACAAAAGTCCTTACCACAAAAGAAATCACACCTAAAGAGTCCATAAAAGTCATTATCCACACAATATCTTGATTTAAGATATAAGACCATGCAAATTCATAAGTCAAACGAGAAATCTAAAAAGTATGACAAATAGTTCTATGTTCTCATTTCAAACACCCATTCATTATTTCTTATTTTCATGCCCCATTTCAAAATTCCATTTCAAAAATTTTCTGGTGGTACCTCTCAAAACAGCTCCCTAAAAGACTCAAACACGACATGGCATTTTCCCTTAAGAAATTCGCCACTCAATCTATCATCGAGAAGTTCCAGTCCGGCTTGACAACAAAAAAAAGTAAAAACAAAGAAATGATCCTTGGGAAAGAACCACGGTATGAAGAAAACCTTTGGAGTTTGATTACTTTTCTACTATTTACATGGGAGAACAGAAAAAGGACTTGGGTCGTGAAGGAATAAAAAATTCAAGACAAGGACCCCATTCTCATCATTAGCACACTAATATACATCCAAGAATTCAACCAAGTCATTTATTTTTTTCAAAATCACAAGCGCGGTGAGGGAAATCATCTACAAGATTAAAAATTGAGCCCGACAAAGGCTTATAATTCGTCACCAGATAATAAAAAACAAAAGCTCGACAAGGGCTACTTCAAGTCATCTCAAAATAAAAACATCAGCGACCCCCCAATAAACACTCATTCCCCTCCCCAGCTAAGAGAATACATTGTCCCCAATGTATGCATGTAGAATAAAGGGGTAAAAGACTCCCTAAGCAGGTCACTCTTTATCCTCATCATCAATAGCTTCCCCTTCCTGTGTGGAACCATCAAAACTAGCCTCTCCCAGATCCTCGGTGTCATCTCCCTAGCCCTCAATTAGATCATCAATTGGGCCTCGAACAGTGGAAGGAGCAGCCATTGTGGTGTCAAGAGTGCTCATGTCAGGCACTTCCATAGGTGTCCGAGTTTTCCACTCCCATAACTCGATTCCAAGAGAAGTGATAGCCCTCATTACATCCACCCATTTGTATAATATTTTAAGGCTCTCATACATTAATTTCAACTCCCATTTGACTGTTTGAGCAATGAGTGTAGGGAGACTCCAAGCCAGCATTTGGAGTTGGTTCTCATAAGAGTTGGTCATTTCCACGAGTTTGTAGAGACCACTCGGCTGGGAGGATGTTGGAGGGGGAGATGCTCCCCTAAGAAGTGTGTCACCGGAGGTTTGGCCCATAGCTTCTTGGTGGGACACATTAAAATCTGGGGCATGCGGTGACTGCTCTGACCCATGAGATAATGATCCCTCTACCAACCCAAAAGCTTGCAATCTCTTCCTCTTAGCTGCGGGTGCCTCGACATCTCTTTTCCTGTCTAAGGTGATTGCTCCTGGGGTAGGGACAATTGTCTCATCAGGGAATAATGGCACTCCCGCTTGTAAACACAGTTGGGAAATGAGGACAACATATGGCATGGAGGTGCTGACCTGTCTTGCCTTCCGCTTCATTTGTTGAGCCAAAATCTCCCCAAAGTTAATGGGGACTCTATACATGATGTAGGATATGAGAATTTTTGTCTCCAAGCTAACCCGCTGCTCATTTTTGGAATGAATGATGTAGCCACAAATAAAATCCAACCATATCTTGGCCTCGAACTTCAGATCGTGGTGAGAAATTTCGCCACCTATGGAGGCTCATAGCGGAGTGTCAACTATGATGATGAGGGCTATCTAGGTGAACTAATTTTTCATGTCCGCACGCTGGCCATGTACTCTCTACCCGGGTTAATTTCAACTTACCAAAATAGATAGTTGATTGCAACCGGAGTTATGTCTACCTCCACCCCACATAACATGACTGATGGTAGGCAGGGGACTTCATCGATTTTGCCTTTATGCTTCATGATATCCAGTATAGCCTGGTAGGAGGCATATAACTCCAACACCAAGATGGGGTAGTAGTCTAGGAGAGGATTAGCAAAAGCATGCCACTACTTGTCTGTGAACTGAGCGGTGATGTTGGGTGACGTGCCCGATTCGCGCGTCCGCAAGTGTACGGGCCGTGCAAGTAATATAGTGGCTCTTTTTAAGAACCGGATTGTCGAACCCACAGGGACTGGACCCATTCCTCTAACTATCCATTTCTATTGCGATCGTAAATACCTCAAGTGTTGGTTATAGACATTTTCGATTGAGATTAATTAAGTCTAAGTTTGGGTCAACGAAATATTCTAAAATCACTCTAGGAGCAACATAGAGTTAAAACCAATTAATCATGCGATCCTACGATTTGCAATGGGTTAAGCATGGAACTATCAATTGTTATTTCACATAATTAGAATTGCATGTTTATGGTCTTTCGAGCCTCTAAACACGGCAATCTAGACTCACTGCATCATTGTGAGCGAGGAGTTTAATTTTCTAGTCGCGGGCAATCAATTATGTTGTGGTTTACAGGGAAACGATTAGGGACTTTCGTACGTCTAACCATTTAACTCAACTTAGCCTCACAACTACTTCTTCGAGTGGTGATGTGACATCCCAAGTTGGTCTTTCATAACCCCCGTGTGTCAACCAAGCAAGGTGTGAGGTATATTTCTATCCTAACACAATATCTCTCCCTAGAGACAAACATGCTCCTTACATTCTCATGTCCTGACCTAGGTAATGCTTTCTCAAACTATTACTCAAGCTAACAAATATGCTTTCATGGTGATCAATCATAAAAACAACCAACAATCCAGAATGCAAGACGAAAACAACAATCAATAACTTAATTCCAAAACAAATTCATAAAAGCACAATCACAATTCATGGCTTCAACCCTAGAGGAAGGGTTCTTGCCATTCATGTTCGTAAAACTACAATTAACTAATACTAAACTAACATACTTACATGAATTTGGTAGATTAGAAGGGAATTTGATAAACCCTAGATGAGTTCTCCCACTTCTCCCTTCACTCCTAGGTGGTTTTTCAGAATAAAATCGTGACCAAATGATTTTAGGAGCTAAGGGTCCTATTTATAGTAAATGGAAAACATGCATAATTTAGCTTGTAATGGAACGGCTCTGTGTCACAGAGTGTATCACGGAGCACTGCCTCTGTGACACGGAGGCAACACGAAAGCTCTCTGGAAAGTGCCTCCGAAAACCAAGCTGCCGAGGGTCACCGCGCTGGCCAACGTGGCACGCTGCTCAGGCAGCGCGTTGGCAAGCTGCTGTCGCGCAGCTGGCCTAGCGTGGCATGGCGCTGGCGCGCTAGTTTACTGCCTGCTGCTGCCGTTTGCTGCCTTCTCTCATGCACTTGGCAAGGGCGTGGCACGGTGCTGGGCGCGGCACACGCACAGCGTGACACGCTGCCTGGCGCGGCCAGCCTTGCCAAGGCATGCTCCTTGCCGACTTTCGCCACTTGCTTCCACTCCATTCCTTGCTATTCATCAACTTGTGAATTCGTTCCTCAAATGCATTATTAACCTACAAAAGAAGGACTAATCATGTTGGTTAGCACATATATTCACATTTATATAAAATCACATGAAAGTATGTAAAATAACTTAGATAAACAAGACTACATTAAGGTATAAAGCGTATCTCGGGCATGCTATTTTGCCCGTGATCACAACCCCACACTTAAAGCCTTGTTCGTCCTCGAACAACATTTTACATATCTTACATATAGAAACTCCCACATAACTAATGTGGCCAGATAATTCAAGCTACGGCTATAATGATTCCGTAAGATAACAAGCTAAAGATAGAGCATACACAATTTAATCACCGAGAAGAAATACAACGATGCTAATATTTCTTAACCTCAAGAATCGACTCTCGATCTTAGCAAACTCATGCAAATCAACTGAGTAAGAAATCCCACATGAATTACATCCTTCACTCAACATATGCCCTCACGGAAGGAGAGTTACCCAATCACACGCAAAAATCATTTTTACATCACAACATGTGTGGGTAAATAAATAGAATTACACTCACTCTTACAAAGAACTCACATGCATCATGTAATGACCCATAAGCTTGCCCTTAGTGTTTTATTCCACTAATTTAAGGATGTGTGAATGTAAGATCAAGTATGACTTAATGGGTTGTACTGTAGGCTAAGGGACAGGTAGGTACTATTATGGCCAGTAATAGTGACTATCTTTCCTAAGCGCTTTTAATACATTACGCCCTCCTTACGAACTTCCCTTCCCTTACTTTACCTTTTTCTCCTTTCATCTTTCTTGTTCCTCTTATGTTCCCCCATTTCTGTAGGCACTTTTAACTTATTAGTAAGGAGCTCTATAAATAATTTTCCATTAATTTGTTTTCCTGCTCCTTACTAATAATCAACCATTTTCACACAAGTGCACCTTTGTCTTTTTCTCACTTCTACAACTTGCTACTTTTCCTTTCTTTTCATTCTTCTCACTCCTTTACTCCTTCGGATTTTTTCACTCAAGCGCTTAGGAGTTTTGGATCAAGTTCAAGGCTATGGAAAGAAAAAGGATTAAGCTTATGTTGCAGCTGTCAAAAAATAGGCTCAAGGCTCAATGGGGCTAACTAGGATTAATTTTTCAAGGTAGGTAAAATGAGGGATAAAAATTTGGTTCATTCAAAGAAATGCCTAAATCATCTCCTACAATTCACAACCTTCATTTCGCTTTATAAACACACCAGGAAAGTTGTAGACAATCCACAATAGCACAAAATACTCAAAAACCTTACACTCATGGCACATGCTCAATTCAAGACACATTCATCAGACTCTTACTCAGCTAATCACAAGAATTCAGAATTAAGCTTCAATCATATTGAGTCAAATTCAAGAGCCTAAGTGTCTCAAACACAGTTATATATTTGCATGCTTCACACTTAACATACTTGCATCTTACAATCACGTATAGCACATACAAGAACATCAAGCACCACAGAGTTATGGTTTCAAAAACCCATCACCTACCGACTAATTTTTCCTCAAGACAGTCGTCATCCATCCATCGTCGGAAACAGTCCCTAACTATGACTAAAACACTATCTACAGACAAAGGAAAGAAAATAAAATTTTTATTCTTCGGTTCAAATACCCCCCCGTCGGAAAAGAACCGAAAGGAAAAACCAACGGGTGATGACGTCATGCTTAGTGCACAAAAAATTTTTCAAATTTTTCAAATTTCTCACAAGCATTACATTCACCAAAAATCGTTAAGCACAACAAAAATTTTTGAAATTTCCCTTGAAATTTCCCTCACCCCACACTTAAATCATGCTATGTCCTCATAGCATCAAATTAAAATTTAAGAAGGGTGAGAAATACTCCCTGAGGCCTTTAGGCCTATCTAATAGCATGATTTTCTTCACTTTGCACAAGTGTGTGTCGACCCCACACTTTTTATCATCCATGCTTTTTAGCGTCCTCCTCCACGGGTACTCAGACTTCCCCTCCATCCGTGCTTAACTTTCCACCAAAAACACCAGATGAAAAATAAATAAAATCAACACAAATGCAAGAAATTAAAATGGTACCTGTGGTACCCTTGGGTTGCCTCCCAAGTAGCGCCTTATTTTACGTCGTGGCACGACGTGGACTATCCTTTTCAAGACATCCTCATACCTGGGTTCTCTTTCGAGAACCATCTCCTTTTCTTTTGTTGTTTAGAGGAAACAGCCTCCACTTTGTTCCTCTCTTTCTCCAAATTCTTCTCTATTTGAAGCCCTTTATTAGACTCGGGCTGAACACTTGTAATTTCCTTTGGCCCTGCACCTGTGGAATCCTCCACCCCACACTTATTCTCTGCCAACACACTAACCTGACAAAGGTTTCTGTAGTGTGCAGATGGGTTCATTTCTTGGTAAACGCGGAAGATTTCTTCTTCATCCTCAACCCTCATTTTCAGGGTCCCTGCTTTCAAATCAATCACCGCTCCTCCAGTGGCCAAGAATGGTCGTCCCAAGATCAGGGGTAACTGGTCATCAACCTGAAAATCCAAGACAATAAAATCAGCAGGTATAATGAACTTACCTACTTTGATGAGAAGGTCCTCTATTATTCCATCAGGTGTCACTCGCGACTTGTCAGCCAGCTGCAGCATCAACCTTGTTGGCCTCGGTTGTCCCAACCCCAGGGTGTTGAATAAGGATAGGGGCATTAGATTGACTGCTGCCCCTAAGTCACACAAAGCTCGTAGCACCTCAGCTTTACCAATTTGTATGGGGAGAGTAAAACTCCCTGGGTCTTTGAGTTTCTTTAGCATTTTGCTCAATACCCTGTGACTGCACTCCTCAGTCAGTGCTACAGTCTGGGCATCCACCAATCTCACTTTGTTCGCCATCACGTCCTTCAAGTATTTAGCATACTTGGGCATTCCCTGCAAAACATCAAGAAGAGGCAAATTTATGTGAAGTTCTTTGAAGCTCTCAAAGAACTTTTTGAAGCATTCCTCTTCCTTGCTCTTTCTGAATTTCTGAGGGAATGGTGGCGGTGGTCTTTGTGCCGGCTGCAATGGAAGTTGTGCATTTTGTTGTCCAGCACTCTGATTATCTCCCATGTTGATGGATGGTCCTGGTCTAACCAACTCCGGCTGCACCTCCTTTCTCAGCTCTTTTGGCACTGCATCAGCTAATTACTTACCGCTTCTCAAACTGATGGCATTGATCTGCCGGGGGTTAGGATCTGTGTCGCTTGGTAATCCCCCCTGTGATCTCATGTTTTGAGCAGCTGCTATCTGACCCACTTGTTTTTCAAGATTTCGGGTGGCGACTTGCTGATTCATTAAGTCTGTTGCCATCCTCGCCTGATTTTCCATTAATTGAGTCTGGGTCTCCATGATTTTATGCAGTGTTTCCTCAATGCTGCTACTCAATTGCCCATCATTCTTCCTATTCTGCTGATACTATTGCTGTTGAGGTTGCATATAATTTTGCTTTTGGTTACCACCCCAAGAAAATTTCGGGTGGCCCTGCCAATTTCTGTTGTAACTGGTTTCAAAATTCTAATTGTTGTGCTGCACATTACTAACAAAATTGACTGACTCCGGATTGGCTCCACAAGATTCTGCATGGTGCCCATTATTACCACAAATTTCACACCAACTCGGAGCTTGCTGAACTGCATTAACCTGGCCCTGGCGTTGGTTCATACTTAGTTTATTGAACTGAGTCATCATTTGATGCTGGAACGAAGCTAACTGTGCTGCCGAGGCATTCAAACCATCTACTTCTATCAACCCCGATCTGTTTCCTGCCCTTCTAGATGACTCGCTGTGCCACTCTGGATTTCCTTGTGCAATTCTGTTCAACAAAGTGTACAACTCATCATATGTCTTATCCAAGGCTTGCCCACCCGATGCAGAGTCTAGTAATATTTTTGTGTGTGGGTCTAGACTTTCTACAAAGGTATGAGCCAGCACTTCATTTGATTGCTGGTGATGGGGGCAATCTCTTAACAATGACTTGAATCTTTCCCAAGCCATATATAAGTTCTCATCAGGCCTCTGCTTGAAACTGAGTATTTCACTTCTCAACCTTGCAGTTTTGCCTGAAGGGAAGAATCTGATAAGGAACTTCTTAGCCAAGTCATTCCATAAAGTTATGGAGTTCGGTGGCTCAGCCTTCAGCCACTTTTTCGCCTCTCCCAACAGTGAAAATGGGAAGAGGGTCATTCGGACATAATCTGTGGACACGCCGGTGGGGACAAACGTGTCACTAATCTCTAAAAAGCTCTGTAGGTGCTGCTGCGGGTCCTCATGTGCCATCCCAGTGAATTGACCACTAGAATGTAACAGCTGCACCATGTTCCGTTTAAGCTCAAAGTGCCCTCCAGGCTCCGGTTTAAGAATGCTTGAGGTCACATTTGTCGCTAGTGGGATAGCCACTTCGCGAACTGGTCTTGCTTCCATTGCTTCGGATGACAATTGTGCTTGTCCCGCGGGTGGTTGTTGTTGTACCTTTTCTTGAAGTCTCTTCAGCTTATGCTCTAGAGCTATTCTCCTTTGCAAATGGATTTGACGTTCAGGTTCAAGCAACGGTTCCACAAAGCTCTCTAGTTCTAGCCAGCTCTGCAGGACAACTTGTCACCTGCAAATAAGCAGACTAAGACCAAGTTTTTCAACACTTTAGGAAATTCAAAAATCACACCAAAAATAGATAAATTATCAAAACTTTGCCGAGTCCCCGGCAACGGCGCCAAAAACTTGACGTGCCAAATTCGCGCGTCCGCAAGTGTACGGGTCGTGCAAGTAATATAGTGGCTCCTTTTAAGAACCGGATTGTCGAACCCACAGGGACTGGACCCATTCCTCTAACTATCCATTTCTATTGCGATCTTAAATACCTCAAGTGTTGGTTATAGACATTTTCGATTGAGATTAATTAAGTCTAAGTTTGGGTCAATGAAATATTCTGAAATCACTCTAGGAGCAACATAGAGTTAAAACCAATTAATCATGCGATCCTACGATTTGCAATGGGTTAAGCATGGAACTATCAATTGTTATTTCACATAATTAGAATTGCATGTTTATGGTCTTTCGAGCCTCTAAACATGGCAATCTAGCCACACTGCATCATTGTGAGCGAGGAATTTAATTTTCTAGTCGCGAGCAATCAATTATGTTGTGGTTTACAGGGAAACGATTAGGGACTTTCGTACGTCTAACCATTTAACTCAACTTAGCCTCACAACTACTTCTTCGAGTGGTGATGTGACATCCCAAGTTGGTCTTTCATAACCCCCGTGTGTCAACCAAGCAAGGTGTGAGGTATATTTCTATCCTAACACAATATCTCTCCCTAGAGACAAACATGCTCCTTACATTCTCATGTCCTGACCTAGGTAATGCTTTCTCAAGCTATTACTCAAGCTAACAAATATGCTTTCATGGTGATCAATCATAAAAACAACCAACAATCCAGAATGCAAGACGAAAACAACAATCAATAACTTAATTCCAAAACAAATTCATAAAAGCACAATCATAATTCATGGCTTCAACCCGAGAGGAAGGGTTCTTGCCATTCATGTTCGTAAAACTACAATTAACTAATACTAAACTAACATACTTAATGTAGTCTTGTTTATCTAAGTTATTTTACATACTTTCATGTGATTTTATATAAATGTGAATATATGTGCTAACCAACATGATTAGTCCTTGTTTTGTAGGTTAATAATGCATTTGAGGAACAAATTCACAAGTTGATGAATAGCAAGGAATGGAGTGGAAGCAAGTGGCGAAAGTCGGCAAGGAGCATGCCTTGGCAAGGCTGGCCGCGCCAGGCAGCGTGTCACGTTGTGCGTGTGCCGCGCCCAGCGCCGTGCCACGCCGGATGAGTAACAGTAAATTAGGGCAACAGGTTAGCCACTGGCGGCAAAGCAGTGAGTCACCAATTTTGATCCACGAACTGCCTATAATACCCCAAAATCCCTAAGATCAAACCCAAGGGTTAAAATAGGAAAAATAGGGTTTTCTACACTAGGTCGAAGGATGAGTCGTTCAGTGACTTGTTCGGTGCACCACGAGTCGTTAAGTGACTCGTCGGGTGGAGGTTGGACTTGGTTGAGTTTTGGGATTTGGGGCTGACCACGGGTGAAACAACGAGTCGTGGACACCATCATGATTCGTCAGGTAGTCCATGGTCAGGGGTTGACTGGTGGATGAAGAGGTTAGATAGTGCATCTAACGACCAGTCACCATGAGTCGTCGGGCACATCACAAGTCGTGGTGTCCCTCATGGTAACTAGTGTTGACAAATTCCAGTGCAGGCAACGAGAGGCTGACCACCAGTCGCGGTCAGTGGCGATGATTTGTCCAGTCCCTCGTTGGGACCGACAGTGAGTATTTTCTTGTGAATTTATTAAGGGCTTTTCCGTAATTCCTAAGTTCCTAAGGCCTATATTATGCTATTTTAAGCACAAAAAGGTATCTTTAATAGGGATAAGTTCATTCTAAGCCTATTCTCTTCTATATATGCAAGTCTAGAAACTCCTAAGGGTGATCAAGCTTAGATTCATCAAGTTCTTCCCCAAATTTCCATTGGGCAATCAATAGAGTTGTGAAATCAAATTTCTATATGTATGTAGAGTTATGAATGGGTGTATTGTTCCACACCCATGCCCAATCCCTCTTCAATTCATGAAATTTTAGTTGATGAATCTGTGGGGTTTTAACCCAACATGTGAATTCTCTATGTATCAATCATGGGTATGATCTAACCATGTTTCTAATGTTGAATTATGCTTCATGGGAAAATTTTACAATGTATTCAATTACAAATTAAGTTTTTAAGTTTTACAAATTATGATGCCCAACCATGAAAATTCATGAATAGATGAGATTATGATGTATGTGTTCAAGCATGATGAGATGTATATGAAGAAACTATAATTTCAAAGTACCCATGTCTATATCTATGGTTTCGAATGAATTAAGCCTATGTCAAGTATTTTTAAGTATTGAAAAATCCCATATGATCAAGTATATTTCATGATTTATCTAAACTTTATATAATAGCTTACCACATGGATTTTGGAGTCTAGACACCCACTATTTCAGCTTGTGGTTTGGTTTGAGCCAAGGCACCTCATGTTATGATTTCAAATTTATGCATGTATGTTATGAGTCAGCTTCATCACTAGACGATGATTCAGCTTCGCTGAAAAACGATGGAGAACATATGCATGTTTTTTAGAGTAGTGTCCAACACTGAGTAAGCTAAGTGTCAGTCAACCCTATGCCTCAAAACTACATGCCAAAGGTATGTTCAGATTATTTTGGCTCTTATTTGTGAGCTTCCCATGCTCCCAAGGGGCCTTCAGCTTGATATCGATATCATGGTAGTGTCCTTAGCCCTGGAAAGGCTTTGGATGGCTCAGCCCACTAGAGTGTAATAGTCAAGACCACGTAAGCTCTATCGTGGTAATGTTGGTTATATGACGAGTCTCCCATTGTTCCTTATGATTTTAGTTATGCATGTTCATCAGTCATGTTATTATGTTTTCAGCAGGTTTGACCCAATGTTCAATTTTACATATGACTATTAGTTTTCAGCTTTGGGTCATTTGATTCAGTTATGATATTCAGTTGTGTTTAAATCATGTTTTTAGATAATAGAATGCAAGCTCTACTCTTAGACTCTTAAGATGAAATGTTTCATGTTATTTATGATTTTTAATTTTACTTCACGATTTTACTTACCATACATACTTAGTACTTTCCACGTACTGACCGCATACTCTATGATGTATCATTTCATGATACAGGCTCGAATATCCAGGCTTAGTCCCGCCAGTAGTCAGAGTCTCAGTTTTAGCATCTACCAATCTCAGTTGGTGAGGCCTCATCTTTTGAGTGCCTTTTATCAATTGTATAGAGTATTTTCAGTTTCAGACTATAGTGAGTTAGTTGGGATCTTGTCCCATTAACTCGTTAGTAGTAAAGGATTTTCAAATATAACATGTATTTCAATTTCAGCCCTATGTTATGAAATCAGAGACTTCTGCTTTATTATCCATGATAGACTTTGTTATACCCCGTAAGATTTGCGACACCTAGATAGACTATTCGCGCGTTGGTTAAGCATATTTGAAAGCCATACGTGCTAAGGAAAGGCCCGGGAAAGGATCGGACGAGGAACCTATCGAACCATCACGGAGGGAGCCGGGGCAGAGCCCCTCCGCGATGGCAACGTGTCATGGAGGTGGAGCCTCCGCGTTGGCTCCGTGACACGTTGGGCCTGTCTAGGCCCAAGTATATAAAGCCCCACTTCGATTTTAAAATCAATTATTCACTATAATTTCCAGAGAAAACGCAGCAAAACAGAGAGGGACGAAGGAGGTTATTATATAATCGTTCGATTACGCTGCCAAACATAGTCCAAATCCAAATTAACTCCAGATACCGAAGTATTTAGCAGCAGGGAGCATTCCTACGGATTTAGTTTCGCGAAATTCGGCCGACAAATCATCGAGCTACTGGACTAAGGTAAGTGGAATTGCTCCAAACTAGTGCTTATGTATTCCTAGCTGTAAAGTGAATACTTCTCCCTTCTGGACTTCTGAAAAATAGCAAGTTTTTGACCGTCTTTCGATAAGCCTAAGTTTAGGCTGTAATTATACCAAAAGTGACGTTGTCCTTCAAAATAATGTTGTATTTAGTACTAATTGACGTGTTTATGAATGCAGTTGGGGAGATTTAGCTGGAATACTGACCGAGCCTCGTCCGACAGTCGAATAACTCGAGGTTAAGGTATGTAAAGTTGTTCTTCGGCAAGTTAGTAAGTCTTAGCTTGGAAAATCATAGTAAACTCCGTATTTGAAGCTCTCATAGTTAGATGTTGAGAATTAGGTAAGTCTAATAGATTCTGAGTTGCGTTACCGTATCGTATCCAGTCCGAAAGTTAGTAAAGCATGCGCCACAGGGCAAGTTACCATTCTAGATTCATTATAGCTTATTGTGTGATTAGCAAGCATGTTGTAGAATAAAAAAGAGACAGATTTTTAGAATAAAATCTAGTAAAGTAAAATCAGATAGACAGACAGTTTTATGGCTACAGATTAGCCATTCTGACAGACAGTATCCCGGCTACAGATTAGCCAAGCAGTTGAATAAAGATTTCAAAATCAGTATAATCAGTAAAGAATCAGTTCAGTATAGAGACAGATCAGAATAAGAAATCAGATTTCAGATAGTCTTTTTCAGTTATACATGCTTGCTATTTATATGTGCTATTTGTTTGTTGAGACTTGATGTGGCGTGAGGGCACCTTATTGAGCGTCCTCGCCGCCCCTGGGTTGGTAATCGTGTCGCCCACTGAGCGGGTGGGTTTTACGTCACTCCAAGGAGTGGCATGCCGTCCCCAGCTTGGACGAAGATGGGATGAAGCTTTCCCCATAGCAGTCTGATCAGCATTACAGGTGCAGCTCCAGTTTCAGATAGCCCTGTTGAGTTTTGTGTCCAGGGAATCAGAACCTATCTGTTACTGTCTGTACATTCAGTTATTATAGGTGTAGCTCTGGTTTCAAGTAGCCCCGTTGAGTTGTGTCCGGGGATCCAGACCCTATCTGTTACTTTCTATACAGGAGTCCTCCGGACCCAGACACGGTTGCTTATATCAGAGGCCAAGGCCCGAGCCGGAGACCCAGGGGGCCGGTAGAGGAGCTCCGAAGTGAGCAGAAGAGTGGAGTGACTTATTTTTGGTTGGTTTTGACCCGAGTAGGGGTATATAGATTGTTTTCTTGTTTGGCGTCATCCAGCTTATGGGGGTTGGTATTGGCTATTGCTTGCTAAATGTATATGTACTTATGTGCTTATCTATACTAGTTAATAGGCAGCAGGCCACCGTGACTACAGACACACTCCTACCTATCAGTGCAGAAAGGTTTGATCTAGTTCCTATCAGTACTTTAGATTCAGTTGTCTCCTGCTATTCAGAACTGCTAGTTATGTATTTGTACTCAGTTGTATTGTTTCAGTTGCTTTGCATACTCGGTACCAGTGGTACTGACGCCTAGTGGGGCACTGCATTACTTGCCTGCAGGTACTCATAGATGTGGAGGCGATCCCTCGTGATCCTAGCCAGCGCAGAGTCATCAGCTCCTGTTGTCCGGAGCTTCATATTTCAGAGGTTTATATCATTTCCTTTTGTTGTACAGTATGGGTAGGCCAGGGCCCTGTCCCAACCATCTTATCAGTATTCCTAGAGGCTTGCAGTCTATATATATTTCCCTGTGGTCAGTTGAGCTGGTCGTGTGAGGCTGTGTAGTTTGTTATAGCTATTTAGCATTTCAGTTTATGTTGGCCGTCTGAGGCCTTAGTTTGACAATAGTGGTGACCTTGCCGGTCACATAGTCTTGTGTTGAGTTACAGATTACTAGACAGCATGGTGGCCTTGTCAGCCCACATAGGCTCCCTTATATTGATATGTTTCTGGTTAGCTGTTATTACAGGTACAGGTGGCTATAGGACCAGTTTGCCGGAGGCTGTGTTTACAGCCGTTATATAGCCCTTTGTTTCCAAAAATCTGAGTTAGAACCAGCCATGCACCAGATGTGCTCAGGATCAGTAGTCAAGCAGTTCAGGTCCTAGTAGGGCACCAAGTGCTAGTCATACCCCCCCCCCCAAGGCGGGGCATGACAAACTTGGTATCAGAGCAGGTTCTGTCCCAGGGAGTCTGCAAGTCGTGCTGAGTAGAGTCTTGTCTATGGATGTGTTGTGCACCACAATCTATAGGCAGGAGGCTAAGAGGCATGATAGGATGGTTACTCTTCTTTCATACTCAGTCGTGCCATGGCACAGTACAGTATTAGGTCGAGTTCCTAAAACTTATCGTATCCTTTGTCTACAGATAAGAATGGCAGATCAGCCACACCCTACCACAGGCAGGAGATTAGACACAGCAGCAGGAGAAGGCACCAGCAGGATGCCTCAGCTTCAGTCAGAGTCAGCCCGATCTGAGGGCGATATAGAGGCTTCATCACAGCCCTCTCAGTAGTCCCCCTCACATCAGGAGCCGTTGGGCACTACACCGCCCCCGATAGCTCCTGTGCCTTCGCCATCAGATCAGGAGGTTCGTAGCGCTGTAGTTATGTTGGCACAAATGATGGCCACCCAGCGCCAGCCAGTGCCACCTGTAGCAGCAAAGTCTTCAGGTGGGTCAGGCAGTTTTAGAGTCTGAGAATTTTTGGCACTGGGTTCCCCACAGTTTACAGGGTCAGATCAGGCAGAGGACCCCCAGGACTTTCTAGATCAGAGGCAGAGGATATTCTGAGTTATGCATGTGACCCCTTCAGAGTCTGTTGAGTTGGCAGTGTTCCGGTTGCGGGACATAGCAGTACTATGGTATGAGAGTTGGGAAAGGTCCCGAGGGAGAGATGTTACCCCTCCGACCTGGACCAGCTTCTCAGAGGCCTTCCTGGACCGTTACTTGCCACAAGAGATCCGACAGGCTCGGATGGATCAGTTTTTGCATCTAGAGCAAGGGGTGAGGAGCTTACGCTAGTATGCTTTACAGTTTGACTCCTTAGCCCGTTATGCTCCAGCATTTGTTGATACCATGCCAGTGAGAGTTCACAGATTTATCATGGGTCTGAATACGAAGTATATCGAGGCGTGTATGACGGCTACGTTACGAGAGGATATGGATATCGCCCGAGTACAGGCCTTTGCTCAGACCATAGAGGGTCTTAGACAGTGACAGTAGGGTAGTAGACAGACCAGTCAGGAACAGCACCGCAGAGACAGACCAGATGAGATGCAAAGAGAAGTTTAGAGAGGACCCAGGCCTCGGCTATCAGACGGACCCCCTGGACCCCCACCTCCTCCACAGCAGCAGCAACAGCGAGGTAGATATGTGCGTAGAGGGCAGTCAGAGCCCAGTGGCAGTTCCAGAACAGTAGAGTCCCCGCAGCAGAGAAGGGGAGAGCAGAGCAGATTTACAACCCCACCCTACCCTAATTGCGGCCAAACTCATGCCGGAGCTTGTAGATATGGCTCCACTGGGTGTTATATTTGCGGACAGGAGGGGCATCGGATGAGAGATTGTCCGACCAGAAGTCAGGGGAGTAGAGACAGCCAGGACAGGGGATCCGCAGGGCCACGAGCCCCAGCAGCCTCAGCGGGGCGTGGGCCTTCAGGTTCAGTTGGTAGAGGCCGAGGGAGATTAGGAGCTTCCAATTCAGGTACGGGCTCAAGCCGTACTTATGCACTACTAGGGAGGCATGATTCAGAGGCGTCTCTAGATGTAGTGACAGGTATGCTGACTATCTGTTCATGCCCGACTTATGTATTGATTGATCCAGGATCCACCTTTTCATATATTACTCCATTTGTGGAATGAAAGTTCAATATTGCACCAGAATTATTGCAGCAGCCCTTTTCAGTATCCACGCCCATCGGTGACTCTATTATAGCTAGTAGAATTTACCGAGGGTGTACAGTAGAGGTTGCTGACTGTCAGACCACAGTAGATCTGGTCGAGTTAGAAATGATAGACTTCGATGCCATAATGGATATAGATTGGCTAGTGCCGTGCTTTGCCAATGTTGAATGTTGGACCAAGACGGTCCGATTCGACTTTCCGGGAGAAGCAGTGCGGGATTGGAAGGGCAGCACCGCTACACCAAAAGGTAGGTTTATTTCCTACCTTCAGGCAAGGAAATTGATATCTAAGGGATGTATTTACCATCTTGTCAGAGTTCAGGATGTTCGGGCAAAATCCCTGACACTCCAGTTTGTTTCGGTGGTGAACGAGTTCCCTGATGTGTTTCCAGATGAGTTACCTGGTCTTCCCCCAAAAAGAGAAATAGATTTCGCTATTGATTTAGTACCAGGCACTCAGCCTATATCAATTCCTCCTTATTGTATGGCTCCTGCAGAACTTAGAGAGTTGAAGGAGCAGTTGAAAGATTTTCTAGATAAAGGTTTCATCAGGCCGAGTACTTTGCCATGTGGTGCGCCGGTTCTATTTGTGAGGAAGAAAGATGGCTCACTTCATATGTGCATAGATTATCGGCAGTTGAACAAAGTTACAGTGAAGAACAAGTATCCGCTTCCTAGAATAGATGATTTATTTGATCAGTTACAGGGAGCCAGATACTTCTCTAAGATTGACTTGCGGTCCGGATATCATCAGGTTCGGGTACGTGAAAGGGATATTCCTAAAATGGCGTTCAGGACCCGATATGGACACTTTGAATTTCTAGTGATGTCCTTTGGGTTGACGAATGCCCCAGCAGTATTCATGGACCTGATGAATAGTATTTTCAGACCATACCTAGACTTGTTCGTAATAGTATTTATTGATGACATTCTGGTGTATTCTCTCTCTGAAGCAGATCACCGGACTCATTTGTGGACAGTGCTCCAGATCCTCAGGGACCGCCAGTTATATGGTAAGTTCTCCAAGTGCGAATTCTGGCTTAACTCAGTAGCCTTCCTAGGGAATATTATGTCGGATGCTGGTATACAGGTGGACAAGCAGAAAATAGAAACACTCAAATCATGGCCTAGGCCTACCACTCCGACTAAAGTCCGTAGCTTTCTGGGATTAGCAGGATATTACAGGAGGTTTGTTGAAGGGTTCTCCACCATAGCAGCACCTATGACTAAACTGACGTAGAAAGCAGCAAAGTTTCAGTGGACAGAGGCATGCGAGCAGAGCTTCCCGGAACTGAAAGACAGATTAACCTCCTCCCCAGTACTAGCATTGCCAGAGGGTACAGAGGGTTATTCAGTATATTGTGATGTGTCAGGCATCAGGTTGGGTTGTGTGTTGATGTAGCATGGTAAGGTGATTGCATATGCTTCCAGGCAGCTGAAGAAACATGAAAAGAATTACCCTACCCACGACCTGGAGTTAGCTGCAGTAATCCACGCGTTGAAAATGTGGAGGCATTACCTATATGGCGTCAATGTTGATATTTTCACAAATCACAAGAGCCTACAGTATATCTTCACTCAGAGGGAGTTGAATCTGCGGCAACGTCACTGGTTGGAGCTATTAAAGGATTACGATGTGAATATTCTGTACCACCCCGGAAAAGCCAATGTTCTAGAAGATGCTCTCAGTCAAACGTCCATGGGGAGTTCGGCGTATTTGCAGCCCGAGCAGCGAGAATTGGTCAGGGAGATACACCAGTTAGCTAGCCTAGCTGTTCGTGTAGCAGAAATAGAGGACGGTAGAGCGGTAATTCAGAACACCGCCATGTCATCATTAGTTGTGGAAATGAAAGAACGGCAATTTGAGGATCCTAACCTAGTTCAGCTTAAAGATTATATTCCGCTAGGAAAGGCGCCAGGATTCCGGGTAACAGAGGATGGAGTGCTGCATTGTAAAGACCATTCATGTTTTCCCAATGTTTCAGGCCTCAGCCGGCAGATCATGAACGAGGTACATTGCCCCCACTATTCTCTCCACCCTGGCGCGACAAAAATGTACCATGATATCAAAGAAAACTACTGGTGGCCAGGTATGAAAAGAGAAATTTGCTGAATTTGTAGCCTAGTGCCCTAACTGTCAACAGGTGAAAGAAGAACATCAGAAACCAGGTGGGTTAAATCAAGACATAGCTGTGCCTCTCCGGAAATGGGAAGCAGTGAATATGGATTTTGTAGCAGGATTACCCCGTACTAAACACAGACATGACTCTATATGGGTGATAGTTGATAGATTGACAAAATCAGCTCATTTCCTGCCAGTGAGAACTACTTTCTCGGCTGAAGATTATGCCGAATTGTATATCCGAGAAATAGTCAGATTGCATGGAGTGCTAGTATCCATTATTTCGGACAGGGGAGCACAGTTTACAGCTAGATTTTGGCAGTCGTTTCAGAGAGGTCTGGGAACGCAGATTAATTTGAGTACCACATTCCACCCTCAAACAGATGGACAGGCTAAACGCATAATTCAGACGCTCAAAGATATGTTGCGAGCGTGTGTGTTAGATTTCAGTGGTAGCTGGGATGAGCATTTGCCGTTAATTGAATTTGCTTATAATAACAGCTATCACTCAGCCATCCAGATGGCGCCTTTTGAGGCTTTATACGGGCGAAAATGCAGATCGCCGATTGGTTGGTTTGAAATAGGAGAATCAGCGTTGGTTAGGCCAGACATTGTTCAGCAGTCAGAGGAAAAGGTAAAGCTTATCCGAGAACGCTTACTGATTGCACAGAGCCGCCAGAAATTATATGCTGATGTGCGGCGCAGAGATTAGGAATTTGATGTAAATGACTGGGTATTTCTGAAAGTTTCTCCGATGAATGGGATGATGAGATTCGGCAAGAAAGGTAAGCTCAGCCCAAGATTTGTCGGGCCATATCAGATTCGTAGAAGAATAGGCCAAGTGGCGTAGGAGTTGAACTTGCCGCCACAATTAGAATCTGTTCATCCAGTCTTTCATGTATCCATGCTAAGGAAATGTTTAGGAGACCCGTCCAGAGCAGTTCCAATCCAGGATATCCAGGTCACAGAAGAGCTGGCCTATGAAGAGGTTCCAGTAGCCATCTTAGATAGACAGATTCATAGATTGAGAACTAAAGATATTGCGTCTGTCAGGGTATGGTGGCGTAACAGGAACCGAGAGGAGATGACGTGGGAGGCTGAGGAAGATATGAAAGCTAGATATCCTCACTTATTCCAGGCCTAGTCAGGTGACAGGTATGTCCGTATTATTACTTATGCAGTGCCTAGTGATTATGTATGTATAAATGAGAAAGATTCATGTTTAGCTGTCAAGTGAATCCTAAAGTATTGTGTGCAGTACCTGTATTGGACTTTTCTGCATTTCAGGTTTTCAGGATAGTCCATATTACAGGGGAAACTCTGCCGAAATTTTCTTAGGAGCAAGTTGAGTTAATTGAATAGTCCTCTAAATAGTACTTTCATTCGAGGACGATTGTTCCTAAGGGGGGGAGAATGTTATACCCCGTAAGATTTCCAACACCTAGATGGCCTATTCACGTGTTGGTTAAGCATATTTGAAAGCCATACGTGCTAGGGAAAGGCCCAGGAAAGGATTGGACGAGGAACATGTCGAACCATCACGGAGGGAGCCGGGGCAGAGCCCCTCCGCGATGGCAACGTGTCACGGAGGTGGAGCCTCTGCGTTGGCTCCGTGACACGTTGGGCCTGTCCAGGCCCAAGTATATAAAACCCCACTTTGATTTTAAAATCAATTATTCACTATAATTTCCAGAGAAAACACAGCAAAACTGAGAGGGACGAAGGAAGTTATTATATAATCGTTCGACTACGCTGCGAAACGTAGTCCAAATCCAAATTAACACCAGATACCGAAGTATTTAGCAGCAGGGAGCATTCCTACGGATTTAGTTTCGTGAAATTCGGCCAACAAATCGTCGAGCTGCTGGACTAAGGTAAGTGGAATTGCTCCAAACTAGTGCCTATGTGTTCCTAGTTGTAAAGTGAATACTTCTCCCTTCTGGACTTCTGGAAAATAGCAAGTTTTTGACCGTCTTTCGATAAGCCTAAGTTTAGGCTATAATTATATCGAAAGTGACGTCGTCCTTCAAAATAATGTTGTATTTAGTACTAATTGACGTGTTTATTAATGCAGTTAGGGAGATTTAGCTGGAATATTGACTGAGCCTCGTCCAACAGTCGAATAACTCGAGGTTAAGGTATGTAAAGTTGTTCTTTGGCAAGTTAGTAAGTCTTAGCTTGGTAAATCATAGTAAACTCCTTATTTGAAGCTCTCGGAGTTGAATGTTGAGAATTAGGTAAGTCTAATAGATTCTGAGTTGTGTTACCGTATCGTATCCAGTCCGAAAGTTAGTAAAGCATGCGCCACAGGGCAAGTTAGCATTCTAGATTTAGTATAGCTTATTGTGTGATTAGCAAGCATGTTGTAGAATAAAAAAGAGATAGATTTTCAGAATAAAAGCTAGTAAAGTAAAATCAGATAGACAGACAGTTTTATGGCTACAGATTAGCCATTCCGACAGACTGTATCCCGGCTACAAATTAGCCAAGCAGTTGAATAAAGATTTCAGAATCAGTATAATCAGTAAAGAATCAGTTCAGTATAGAGACAGATCAGAATAAGAAATCAGATTTCAGATAGTCTTTTTCCGTTATACATGCTTGCTATTTATATGTGCTATTTATTTGTTGAGACTTGATGTGGCATGAGGGCACCTTATTGAGCGTCCTCGCCGCCCCTGGGTTGGTAATCGTGTCTCCCACTGAGCGGGTGAGTTTTACGTCACTCCAAGGAGTGGCATGTCGTCCCCAGCTTGGACGAAGATGGGATGAAGCTTTCCCCATAGCAGTCTGATCAGCATTACAGGTGCAGCTCCGATTTCAGATAGCCCTATTGAGTTTTGTGTCCAGGGAACCAGACCCTATCTGTTACTGTCTGTACATTCAGTTATTATAGGTGTAGCTCTGATTTCAAGTAGCCCCATTGAGTTGTGTCCGGGGATCCAGACCCTATCTATTGCTGTCTACACAGGAGTCCTCCGGACCCAGACATGGTTGCTTATATTGGAGGTCAAGGCCCGAGCCAGAGACCAAGGGGGCCGGTAGAGGAGCTCTGAAGTGAGAAGAATAGTGGAGTGACTTATTTTTGGTTGGTTTTGACCCGGGTAGGGGTATATAGATTGTTTGCTTGTTTGGCGCCATCCGGCTTATGGGGGTTGATATTGGCTATTGCTTGCTAAATGTATATGTACTTATGTGCTTATCTATACTAGTTAATAGGCAGCAGGCCGCCGTGACTATAGACACACTCCTGCCTATCAGTGTAGAAAGGTTTGATCTAGTTCCTATCAACACTTTAGATTCAGTTGTCTCCTGCTATTCAGAACTGCTAGTTATGTATTTGTACTCAGTTCTATTGTTTCAGTTGCTTTGCATACTCGGTACCAGTGGTACTGACGCCCAGTGGGGTGCTGCATTACTTGCCTGCAGGTACTCATAAATGAGGAGGCGATCCCTCGTGATCCTAGCCAGCGCAGAGTCATCAGCTCCTGTCATCCGGAGCTTCATATTTCAGAGGTTTATATCATTTCCTTTTGTTGTACAGTATGGGTAGGCCGGGGCCCTGTCCCGACCATCTTATCAGTATTCCTAGAGGCTTGCAGTCTATATATATTTCCCTATGGTCAGTTGAGCTAGTCGTGTGAGGCTGTGCGGTTTGTTATAGCTGTTTAGCATTTCAATTTATGTTGGCCGTGTGAGGCCTTAGTTTGACAATAGTGGTGACCTTGCCGGTCACGTAGTCTTGTGTTGAGTTACAGATAACTAGACAGCATGGTGGCCTTGTCGGCCCGCATAGGCTCCCTTATATTGATATGTTTTTGGTTAGCTGTTATTACAGGTACAGGTGGCTATAGGCCCAGTTGGCCGGAGGCTGTGTTTACAGCCGTTATATAGCCCTTTGTTTCCAGAAATCTGAGTTAGAGCCAGCCAGGCACCAGATGTGCTTAGGCTCAGTAGTCTAGCAGTTCAGGTCCTAGTAGGGCACCAAGTGCCAGTCATACCCCCCCCCCCCCAAGACGGGGCATGACAGACTTCCACTTAACTATGTTGATTTTAGATGTCATGTTCGTGCCATGGGTCGAGTTGGAGCCTCTTAGGGTTCTTTGTCCCGTGTCCCGATCCGGGCCTATGTTCGGCTTGTGACAAACATGATATCAGAGCATTAGGTTTTAAAGTGTCCTAGGGTGTCTGAAAGCCATGTTAAATAGATTTTTCTTCATGGGTGTGTAGCGCACCACACTTATGACAAAGAACCTATGAAACATTTAGGAAACGTTCTCTTCTTTCATGATCTAAATAGTGCGCTGAAATATCACTCCATCCTTCTTACTCTTGCTATACACATTTGAACAATCATGCCTCCATGCCGCATCAATGGAAGAAGAAATGGGAATGTTGATGGCCATGAGTATAGCAATGGGGATAGGCACTAGTAGGCCCCACCTACCCATGCGGAGCATGTACCCGAGCTGGTTGCCCATGTAGAGTTCAGGGCAGCCATACAGATGCTAGCTCAGGCCTTGACCGCCCAGGTCAATCAACAAGTGGTAGCACATGTTCCTAAGAATGGGAATACGGCAGCGATGAGAGTTAGAGATTTTTTGAGGATGAACCCTCCGGAGTTTCTTTGAACAAAGGTGGACGAGGATCCGCATGAGTTTATCGATGAGATTCTGAAGATCACCCAAACATGGGAGAGATTGGAGAGTAGTACGCCGATCTAGTCTCATATCAATTGATAGGGGTTGCGCACATTTGGTTTAAGCAATGGAGGATGGTAGGGCAGTTGGAGCAGTCCCTATTGGTTGGGATGAGATTTATGCCGCATTTCTAGACCAGTTCTTCCCTCATAAGATGAGGGAGATTAAACTAGCCAAGTTTGTGAACCTAAAGGAACGAAATATGATAGTTTAGGAGTATGCCTCAGAGTTCACTCGCCTATCCAAGTATGCACCTTAGATAGTGACAGATTAGAGCCCGAGTGAGTCAGTTCGTGCATGAGATAACACACTACTTGGTCAAAGAGTGCCGGACCATGATATTGCATCAGGACATTGACTTTTCATGGATAGTTTTGTACACCCAACAGATGGAGGTGGTACAGGTGAGTGAGCGGTAGAGAGAGGCCAAGAGAGCCAGGACGGATAGCTTTGAATTCTCCCAGCAGAGACCTAGTGGGCACCGCCAGTAGTCCCACCAGAGATCTTCAGCCCTAGCGCCATTAGCTATGAATGTGCCATCTAGATCAAGGCGTGACTAGAGGGGATGGGCATCATGCTCTAGAGGTCAGGGTAGTAGACCCGTAGAGTCTAGCATTCTAGAGTGTGGCAGGTGTGGCTGGAGACACATGGGTTCGTGTTTGGTAGGTATAGGTGCTTGTTTTAGGTGTGGGAAGCCCGAAAATATGCTCAGAGATTGTCCAATAGTTAGACAGGGCCATTATTGGGGTTGAGGCCTAGCCTCCAGTTCAGCAGCCCCACCAGCACTCCTAGCTCAGCAAGGGGCATCTACTAGCATGGGTGGTGGACGACGCTAGAACAGATTTAATGCCCTAACATCTCGTCAGGAGCAGGAGGCCTCCCCGGATGTAGACACCTGTATGTTACAAGTATTCCACCTTGATGTATATGCATTGTGAGATTAAGGGGATACTTTATCTTTTGTGACGCCCTATGTTTTTAGTAGTTTCAGAGTCAGTCCGAAAATCCTATCAAAATCCTTCTTTGTCTCTACTCCAGTCGGTGATTGCCCTGTCATAGCTCGATGAGTATATAGAAATTTCCCTATCATAGTCCTTCAGAAATCACCTTAGTAGATTTCATAGAGCCAACCATGACTGATTTTGATGTTATCTTCGACATGGATTGGCTACATATATGTTATTCTTCAGTCAATTGTAGAACCCATGCAATAGAGTTCAGATTTATGGTGAGCTAGTCTTAGAGTGGAATGGTAGTTCAATTGTTCCTGTAGGTCACTTAATTTCCTACCTTAAGGCCAAAAAGATTATTTATAAAGGTTGCGTGTACCATTTAGTTAGGGTTAAAGATGTTATGTCCAAAACCCCGACTATCTAGTCAGTTCCTGTAGGGTGTGAGTATCCGAAGGTGTTTCCAGATGATTTATTGGGAATCCCTCCTGAGCGGGAGATTGACTTTGGTATTGACCTTCTTCCCAATACGGAGCCTATATGTATTCCTCCTTAAATAATGGCCCTAATCGAGCTAAAGGAGTTGAAGGGGAAGTTGAAGGATCTCTTAGACAAGGGTTTCATCAGACTTAGAAAATCCCCATAGGGTGCACCAATCCTCTTTGTCCGCAAGAAGGATGGTTCTCTTTATATGTGCATTGATTATCGGCGATTAAACAATGTTACAATCAAGAACATGTATCCTCTCCCAGGATTGATGACTTGTTTGACTAGCTCCAAGGTGCTAAGTGTTTCTCACAGATAGACCTCAGATCCGGATACCGTCAACTCAGGGTATGGGAGAGTGACATCCCGAAGACAGCCTTCAGGACTTGGTATGGTCACTATGAGTTTGTAGTTATGTATTTTGGACTAACGAATGCTCCTACAACATTTATGGATTTGATGAACAGGGTGTTCAATCCATACTTGGATATGTTCGTGATTGTGTTCATAGATTAAATCCTTATATACTCTCAGAGCGAGGATGAGCATGCCGCTCATTTGAGGGTGGTACTACAGACTTTGAAGGATCATCAGTTATATGCTAAGTTTAGCAAATGTAAGTTTTGGTTGAACTCAGTGGCATTTTTAGGTCATGTGGTGTCAAAGGGTGTATAGGTGGACTCTCAAAATATAAAAGCGGTGAAGAATTGTCCTAGACCAATTAATTTTTCACATATCAGGAGTTTCTTGGGTTTAGCTGGCTACTACCGGAGGTTTGTTGAAGGGTTTTCATCCATTGCAGCACCGTTTACTCAATTAACTCAGAAGAAAGTAAAGTTTCAATGGTTGGAAGCTCACGAGAAGGGCTTTCAAGAGTTGAAGACTCGACTCACCTCAGCACTGGTGTTGACCTCACCTGAGGGTATCGATGGGTTTGTGGTATATTGTGATGCCTCGAGGATTGGCCTTGGTTATGTATTGATGCATGAAGGTAAAGTTATAGCCTATGCTTCCAGGTGGCTGAAGGTCCATGAAAAAAATTACCCGACTCACGACCATTTGGCGGCGGTAGTATTTCGCTTGAAGATTTGGAGACACTATCTGTACGGGGTCCATATAGATGTGTTTACGGACCACAAAAGCCTATAATATGTGTTTACCTAGAAGGATCTAAATCTATGCCAGAGGAGGTGGTTGGAGCTTCTTAAAGATTATGATATAAGTGTCTTTTATCATCCGGGAAAGGCTAATATGGTGGCAGATGTTCTTAGCAGGATTTCTATAGAGAGTGTGTCCCATGTAGATGTGGAAAGGAAGGAATTAGTGAAGGATGTACATCGGCTTGCACGGCTAGGCGTCCATCTTGTTGACTTGACAGATGGTGGTGTCATTGTTCAAAATGGGTCAGAATCATCCTTAGTGACCAAAGTTAAAGCTAGGCAAGATAAGGATCCTATTTTGGTAAAGTTGAAGGAAGCCATTTAGAATCAAAAGGTGGAGGTTTTCTACAAAGGGGGAGATGGTGTGCTTCGATATCAGGGTCACTTGTGTGTTCTGGGTGTTGATGATTTGAAATATCGGATGTACCGTGACCTACGGGAAGTCTATTGGTGGAGTGGCATGAAGAAGGACATAGCAGAATTTTTAGCTAAGGGTCCGAATTGTCAATAGGTGAAAGTGGAACATCAAATACCTAGACTGGTTATTCAAGACATTAGTATCCCTACTTGGAAGTGGGAGAATATCAATATGGACTTCATTACAGGGTTGCCTCACACTCGTCGATAGTATGACTTTATTTGGGTGGTTGTAGACAGGTTGACTAAGGCAGCTCATTTTCTATCGGTCAAGACTACTAATTCAGTGGAGGATTAGGCTAAATTGTACATTTGAGAGTTAGTTCAGTTGCATGGAGTTCCCTTATCCATCATATCAGATAGAGGTACTCAGTTTACCTCCTAGTTTTGGAGATCGCTCCAGAAGGGACTCGAAACTCAAATCACGCTTAGAACAACATTTCACCGACAGACAGATGGTCAGGACGAGCGCCATTCAGACCCTTGAGGATATGTTGAGAGCGTGCACGATTGATTTCAAAGGTAATTGATTGTCAGGTTCAGAAGCAAAGAAACAACCTATCTAAATATTTTGAAAAATATTCTCAAAATGATGTAGTTTAGGGATTAAAAGAGTGGGAAGATACGAAAATACCCATGGGAAAAATATATAGAAATCTATGATCTGAGTCGCTGTATGTCTGGTGGCCATGGTGATTGGCCATCGCTAGCTTAACGATCCATTGTCTCCACCATCGCCCTTAAATAGAAGCGCCTGAAAATTTTACACAAGTAACGACAACTTCTGAAAGTCCATCAGCCTCCATCATCCTTTTTCGTTCTAAGTGACATTCATAGTGGCAGATGATCTTGGGTAGATTTATATGCCCAAGTGATACTCAAACGTATCATTTTTACCTTGTTTGTTGTGCAATGTGTATATAATATCATGTAATTAGTAATAAAATGTGAATTTATACTAACCAACATGATTAGCATTTGTTTTGCAGGTAATTGTGATTTTTAGGAGCTAAAATGCATGTTGGAACTATGTCGGAGTTGGACTTGGATGCGAGCGTGGAAAAGACCTTGGAATGCACATTTTATAAGGGCTCCGCGATGGAGCCGTGCCACGCTACCATCGCGGTAGCACACTGCCTGAACTGGAATTAAAATGGCAATTTCCAGTGTGCCTTCGCGTCAGCTCCGTGGCACGGAGAGAGGCCTCCGCGTTGGCCTCCGTGCCACGTTGAGGTTAATTTACCGGACCCTGAAATTCCCGTGAAGGTCTGCGTCCACGCCGTGTCACGGAGGCAGTGCTCCGCGTTGGCCTCCGTGACACGTTGCTTGTTATTCCGGGAAAAATTTCCCACTAGTATAAATAGCACACTTAGGTTTATTTTAATTAGTTTTTAGTTTTTAGACTGAGTTCAGAAGTGGAGAGCAAGGACGTGGGTTAGTAGCAGTTGAAGAACGAAAAAGCTAATGGATTTCTTCTCTTCCTTTGTTCTTTCTATCAATTGTACGTATGATTTACACTCATTTTAGGATGATCAATCCACAAATGAGTGGCTAATTCTCTTCCTTGCTGAGGTTTTGAACATGTGTAATGAATTTTGATTGTAAATGATATGGTTTTCTTCTTCTTCTTTAATGTTGTTCTATTAATTCTTGTTCTTACTGCATTAGTGCTTGGCCAACTGTTCGGTGTGGTGTTGGGGTTGGTATTAGATATTAAAAACCGACACGCAAGTGCACGTGGTCAAACAAGTAATAAAGTGGCTAAGTATCCAAGTATCGATCCAAGGAGGCTCAAGATACGTAAAATTGCCTAGTTTACTATATTCCTATTTCACTTCTAATTATGCTAACAACAACGTAACCAAGAGTTACTTGAGTTTTTGTTTCTAAACTATATATACTACAATTAATGACAAATATTTACTTCTGAATTTAGACAATGGATATGAACATGCCAAGGTTAAGAACAAGTAATGAACTTGATAATCATGATAATTTGGTTAATCTCTTCTTCATGTTACTAGCCAAGAACATTTGCCTAGAAATTAAAACTCTCGTATTTAATTTCACTTTAGAATCATAAACCATCCGTCTACATTTCTGTGATCAAATGCAATTTATGACCTAGCACTACAATTCCGGTTCCTAAATTGACTAATACGGCTTTCAAGTATATTTCTATCAGGAAAGCACATCAAAACCCAATTTTCCCAAATCAAGTTAAGAACAATACCCTATTAATTCACAACTTTCCAATTTCTTGCTCTCTCGAGTGAAATTGGACTTTTTAGATGTACATTAATGTTGGCCAATCACTAATGCAGTAAAAACAAGAATTAATAGAACAACATTAAAGATGAAGAAGAAACCATATCAATTATAATCAGAATTCATTACACATGTTCAAAACCTCAGCAAGGAAGAGAATTAGCCACTAATTCTTGGATTGATCATCCTAAAATGAGTGTAAATCATACGTACAATTGATAGAAAGAAGAAAGGAAGAGAAGAAATCCCTTAGCTTTTTCGTTCTTCAACTGCTACTAACCCACGTTCCTGCTCTCCACTTCTGAACTCAGTATAAAAACTAAAAACTAACTAAAATAAACCTAAGTGTGCTATTTATACTAGTGGGAACTTTTTCCCGGAATAACAAGCAACGTGTCACGGAGGCCAACGCGGAGCACTACCTCCGTGACACGGCGTGGACGCAGACCTTCACTGGAATTTCCAGGGTCCGGTAAATTAACCTCAACGTGGCACGGAGGCCAACGCGGAGGCCTCTCTCCGTGCCACGGAGATGACGCGCAGGCACACTGGAATTTGCCATTTTAATTCATGTTCAGGCAGTGTGCTACCGCGATGGTAGCGTGGAACGGATCCATCGCGGAGCCCCTATAAATTGTGCATTCCAAGGTCTTTTCCACGCTCGCATCCAAGTCCAACTCCGACATAGTTCCAACATGCATTTTAGCTCCTAAAAATCACATTTACCTGCAAAACAAATGCTAATCATGTTGGTTAGTATAAATTCGCATTTTATTACTAATTACATGATATTATATACACATTGCACCACAAACAAGGTAAAAATGATACGTTTGAGTATCACTTGGGCATATAAATCTGCCCAAGATCACCAACATTAATGTATATCTAAAAAGTCCAATTTCACTCGAAAGAGCAAGAAATTGGAAAAATGTGAATCAATAGGGTATTGTTCTTAACTTGATTTGGGAAAATTGGGTTTTGATGTGCTTTCCTGATAGAAATATACTTGAAAGCCGTATTAGTCAATTTTGGAACCGGAATTGTAGTGCTAGGTCATAAATTGCATTTGATCACAGAAATGTAGACGGATGGTTTATGATTCTAAAGTGAAATTAAATACGAGAGTTTTAATTTCTAGGCAAATGTTCTTGGCTAGCAACATGAAGAAGAGAGTAACCAAATTATCATGATTATCAAGTTCATTACTTGTTCTTAACCTTGGCATGTTCATATCCATTGTCTAAATTCACAAGTAAATAGTTGTTAATAATTGTAGTATATATAGTTTAGAAACAAAGACTCAAGTAACTCTTGGTTATATTGTTGTTAGCATAATTAGAAGTGAAATAGGAATATAGTAAACTAGGCAATTTTACGTATCTTGAGCCTCCTTGGATTGATACTTGGCTACTTAGCCACTTTATTACTTGTTTGACCACGGGCACTTGCTTGTCGGTTTATAATATATAATATCAACCTGAGCAGCAGACCGAACAAGTTTTTGGCGCCGTTGCCGGGGAGGCTAGGCGATTTGTGAAATTGTGTTTAGTGTAAATTTACTGTATTTGTATTTTTATTTTCTTAAAGTGTTAACAACTTGGTCTTAGCCTGTATTTTGCAGATTTTGTTTCTGTGAACACTGGCAAGGGACAAAGAGCTGGTGGAATCTTACTTAGAGCCTGAACGTGAATTTCATAGTCAACGTAGAGAAGCTCTACGAAAGAAGCTGCTGTTGCTTAAACAGTCTATGATGGAGCAACAAAATCCACCAGTTGTGCGGGCAGTTTTAGTGCCCGATGAAGCAGCAGCAAGGCCGGTTCGCGAGGTGGCAATCCCACACGCTAATAATGTACATTCTAGCATCCGCAAACCAGAGCCTGGAGGGAGGTTTGAATTAAAGCAGAATATGGTGCAACTTTTGCACACAAGCGGGCAATTTACCGGTCTCCCTCAGGAAGATCCACAACAACATCTCCAGAACTTTTTGGAGATAAGTGACACTTATATACCCGCTGGAGTGTCACCTGATTATGTTCGACTCACCTTATTTCCATTTTCCTTACTTGGTGAAGCCAAGAGGTGGTTAAAAGCTGAACCACCCAATTCTATATCAACGTGGGATGATCTTGCACGGAAGTTTTTGATCAGATTTTTCCCTTCTGGTAAAACAGCCAGACTTAGGAGTCAAATCCTAAGTTTTAAACAGAGGGAAGGAGAAAATCTATATCAATCCTGGGAAAGATTTAAATCCATGTTGCGGGACTGTCCTCATCATCATCAGTCCAATGAGGTGTTGGTACACACATTTATTGAGGGTTTGGAACCCCACACTAAAATTCTGTTAGATTCAGCAGTTGGAGGGCAAGCGCTGGAAAAGACTTATGAGGAGCTGTACACTTTGCTCAACCGAATTTCACAAGGCAATCCAGAATGGAATGCAGATTCTTCAAGAGGTGGAGCAAGGAAAGCAGCGGGAGTGCTTGAAGTGGATGGATTCACAGCTATCGCTGCACAGATAGCTGCTTTGCAAAATTAGTTAAACACTTACTTCAGCAATATAAATTTGAACCAGCCTTCAGCTTCAGTCAATGCAGTTCAACAGATGTGGTGTGAAGTGTGTGGTAGTAGTGAGCATTCAGCTGAATGCTGTGGTGCAAATCCTGATTCTGTTAACTTTGTGGGCAATGCACAGAGAAATCAACAGCAGTTTGGTAGTGGCTACAACTCAAATTGGAGGAACCATCCGAATTTTTCATGGGGTAGCAACAATCAACAAGGCCAAAGTTCAGGGCAGGGTATGCATAGAAACCAAGGAGGGCAACAAAATTATCAAGCTCAATTCAGAAATCACAATGCCCCTCCTCCACCACCATCACCGACTATTGAGGAGATGTTCAAAACCATGATTGCTAATCAGGCACAATTGCAGGCTGACTATGTCAAATTGGCAGCCGAAGTGAAGAATAATCAGTTGGCGACCAAGGCTCTTTAATATCAGTTTGGGCAATTTGCTAGTGCCCAAAATACTAGACCTAGAGGAGGACTACCTAGCGACACGGATCCTAATCCGAAGCAGGTAAATGCAGTGACCACGAGGAGTGGTTTACAGTTGAAGGAGGTGGAACCGGAAAGACCGCCTCAAAAGTCAGGAGCAGCAGATGTTGAGGGAGAGCAAGGCTCAGATAAGGGGAAGACTAAAGAAGCTGAACCAGAAAGGCCTCCAACCCCGTTCCCTCAACGACTTAAGAAACACAAGGAGGAGGCGTGTTTCCAGAAATTCATGGAGGTACTTAAACAAGTACATGTTAACTTACCTCTTGTTGATGTTTTGCAGGGAGTGCCAAAATATGCGAAATATATTAATGACATCGTGGCTAACAAAAGTCGTTTGACTGAGTATGCCACGGTAGCTTTAACGGAGGAATGCACTTCCCGTGTTTAGAATAGGTTGCCCACAAAACTGAAAGACCCTGGAAGTTTTACTATCCAGCTTATGATTGGACAAAGTATCCGAGCTCGTGGATTATGCGACTTGGGGGCAAGCATAAATCTGATGCCATCTTCGGTATTCAGAAAGTTAGGTCTAGGGAGTCCTAGACCTACAAAGGTAATCTTGCAGCTAGCAGACAGGTCTTTAGCTAAGCCGGATGGTATTGTTGAGGATGTGTTAGTGCAAGTAGGCTCCCTCATTTTTCCGGTCGATTTCATTGTTCTGGATTTTGAACCAGATGCTGAAGTCCCATTTATTTTGGGACGACCCTTTTTGGCAACCGGAAAGGCATTAATTGACGTAGCTGCGGGTCAACTCACGATGCGAGCACATGACAAGGTCGAAGTGTTCGATGTGTACAAGGTACCTAAGCTCCCGACTGTTTATAAGTAACTCTCGGTGATCAACGTAATTGATCATGGGAATGCTAATGGAATGAGTGATTCCCAAGAGTTAATAGGAAGGCCACCGGATAAGATTGAGAACTACTGGGGGGATGACCATGATCGGGACAAATCGTCCATCTCCCTAGTAGACAAATGAGCATAAAGGATGTCGAGCCGCGACGGTAAACCAGGCGCTGCACGGGACGCAACCCGTGAGAAAAATATTTTATTTTATTTTTCCTTTTTGCACAGTGTAGTAAATTTTTATCTTTATTTTTGTTTTTATTTTCTATTTCCAGTTTTTATTTTTCTTTTCCTTTTCTTGATTAGGTTTAGATTTTCATTTTAGTTAATATTCTTTATTTTTAGTTAGGGAAATCTATTAATTTAACCAATTTTTGTTTAGTGAGGTGATTTTCAGGTATAACGGAGGAAATATACATGGAATCGAGAAAAATGAGGCAAGGTATGAAAAATTAAATTTATTGAAGAAACAGTGCACTGGCGCGTTGGCGCCGTGTCACGGAGGTAAGGCTCTGTGTTGGCCTCCGTGACACGTTGAAGGCAAAATCCGGATTTTTCAAAAATCCAGTAAGCCAACGCGTTGGCTCCGTGTCACGGAGGAGGGGCTCCGCGTTACCCTCTGTGACACGTTGCCCCTTATTCAGTGCCGGGTCACACCGGGTTGCCGGGTGACCCGCGTGTTTTCTTTAAATAAACCCCCGATTTCGCCCATTTTTCCCCATTTCCCTCTTCCCTCCGCGACCAAACAACCATTTCCCCCTCCCCAAGCACCGTGCCACGTTCCTAGGAAAGGAAAAACATCAATTTTCTTCGGTTCTTCAATTCAAAGGTATGTTTTCATCGTCTATCTCAATTTTTTGGCGATTTTTGTCAACTCTGGGCATGTGAGGTGAGATATATCACCCTAGGTAGAAATTTAACATGAATGTTGGATTATTCGTGATTGATACATGTTTGGATTGTTGTATTTGTCGTTTGAACTTGTCGATTATGTGAATAATTCAAAAATTGATCATAGAATTGTATTCTAGGGCTTGGGTTGTTGAATTTGACTTGGGCAACTTGATAAGTTGGTGAATTCAATGCCGGGGTGTGTTTGTTATTTGAGAGAAGTCGTGGTAAATATTGTGTAAATGTCAAAGACGACAAATTCTCGAATATTTGTGGGAAAATGCATAAAGTGTGTAAATTGGTTTGATTAATTGGATTAGTTGGTATATAGAATGTTTTTATTGTTGTTTTTATTTTGTTGTTGTTTTGTTGCGAAGTGCGATGTGTGAATTGTTAGCGATAGTAGGATTGGGATTAGCTGTAATAAGTCTGAGTAGTACGCTAACCGTTATGCTGTCGGAATTTTGTTGTGAACGCACTAAGCATGAAGTATATAGTGTTGTCTGTGGTGTAATTAGAGTTATTCTTGCCGTAAATTTGTAGAAGTAGCTAAGGCATAAGTGTGGGGTAAATGTTGTGTAACCCGACCTTAGCCGAAGTTAACAAGTTTTTAGCTTAACTTTGTGCTTGTTTGTGTAAATTGACAGGTACAATGGCTAGCAGACAAGATAAAGGCAAGGGTGCTTCTACCTCAGGCACCGGCAGGAAAAGGATGAGACTGGGCACCATAGTCCCAGCTGCACCCGCTGTTCCGCGCGGCCAACGCCGCCAATACGTAAAAAGATGGGTCACCGATGAAGGGAAGAAGTGGTACGCGAAACATAAAGAAAACAAGTACTTCCCCGAGGAACATATTGCACGGGAACCACTTGCACAGGATTTCCCTCGCATCGTACAGAGAATTGAAGCAGCTGGGCTCGGCTTTATCTTTCAGGAGCCCAAGGAGTGCAACCTTCACTTGGTCCGGGAATTTTATGCAAACTGGAACCCGGCCATCAGAAGCCACACAGTGAAAATCAGAGGGCAGATTGTCACTTTGGAACCCCAGCAGCTGAATGCCATCGTTGGAGCGCGGGACACAGACGCCCACGTTCTCCGCTAGCTAAACATCACCCCACCGTACGCCGACATCAGACGTACGTTGTGTGGGGCTTGATCCAAGCCCGATGGAGTAGACATAAGGAGAGGGGTTACCACCAGACTCTGCCTTATTCGCAGATGAACAGGGAGGCCAGAATCTGGCTGAAGATTGTATGTTCGTGGTTGATCCCGGGAGTCCATATGACAGATGTGACCCGGGACCGTGTCTGCTTGGTGTATGCCCTTATGAAAGGGCTTGAGATTAATGTGGGGGCGGTCATAATATCCGCCATGAAGAGAGCTAGACTACACCAGGGCCACAGATACGGGTTTGGCGGACTCATCACCACCTTCCTCCGAGGCCTCGACATTGAGGAAGAAGCCTTGGATTATATTCCGCAGTTGGAGCGGAGGGCCCTCGACGTGACAAAGACTAAGGCCTCCGACACTACACACGGACCGGTGCTGACTTTGGGCGAGCGACATGCTCGTGACGATCAGTACATGGCCCGTATGTTTGGCATGCAGATGCTGCAGCTACGGATTGGTGGGAGACCAGCCACCGAGGAAGAATTATGGCAGCTGGAGCTGGACTACCCCTTTGGCGAGAACGCCAGAGCCTTATGTCGGGTAGGCCCAACCTTCGTGGAGCCGACAGATGACGATGTCCCTACTGATGAGGAGACACGTCGTGAGGACTCCGATGTGGAGTCCAATGACGACGATGGAGCTGATTCAGATATGGGTGACGAGGCCGCAACACCGGATGAAGAAGTCGAATATTTCGACTGAGCAGGGAGTTCCACCACCCAAAATTTTGTGCTTTGTATTTTTGTGAACACTGGGGACAGTGTTCGATTTAAGTGTGGGGTGGGGAGTAGCTATGTGCTGGGGACATAGGCTCTAATTTGTTGTATGTTTTTCCTTGATGTTTATGTATGTTTGTGCTTTCCCTGTGGCGAACTGATTTGTGGTGTATGTGTATATATTTGTTTTGTGGCTGATGATGTGTGTTTTTGAAAGTTATGGTTGCTAGTGTAAAAATTTTGTAAATTTCGTAAATATTTTTTTTTCTCTATCGACATGATCGATATTTTTCAAAATTTTTGCGAAGATATTTTGCAATTATCAAAATCTTTTGTAAATATCTTTCTATCGAAATGATCGATGTGTTGCAAAATTTTTTCGATTTTTATTTTTTGGGTTTCTCGGAGTTTGTTTTCGGTTCTTTTACCGAGAATAGTCCCATTGAACCGATGTCATAGTTAGTGACTGTTCCATATGATGGATGGATGACGACCGTCTTAAGGGAAATGTAGTCGGTAGGAGTAGGATTTTTATTTGTTTTTAGTTTTTCTTTGGTGGATTGCATCAATGAACTGTAGCTGCTTATGGTTGCTAAAATTTTGTTGCGTGTTGTAATTGATGTTCAAAATGTGAAAATGATTCGTTTGAAAGCATGCAATTCTGTAAATACATAGAGTTACCTAGGCTATAGAATTTGGTTCAGTATGATTGAGGCTTAATCTTGAATTCATGTAATTGACTAATTAAAGAGTCTGTGAATGCATCTTGATTCGAGCATGTGCATGAAGTGTGAAGTGAGGTTTTGCTATTCCATGTCATTGTGAATTGTCTAGAACTTGCCTGGTGTGTATACAAAACGAAATGAAGGAGGTGTAGTGTTGGAAAGGATGTAGGCATTTCTTTGTTTTAACCAATAGTTTCCATTTTTTTCTTGTCAAATTCTACCTTTTTATATGTTGTATACCCTAGTTAGCCCGTTGAGCCTTTAGCCGATTTCTTTCTTTCTTTTGTCCAAAATTGTATGAACTAAGCTTTATTCCTTCTTTTCATTAGCCTTAAAGTCTATAAGAAGCTCTTAAGCGCTTACAAAGAACAGAAAATGTTTCCTAAAGTGTTAAAGAGGGAAAAGAGTGAAAAGAAAAATAAAAGCAGAGTGAGGAAAGAAAAGATGATGTTGAAGAGGCACTTGTTGTAATTAAATGATAGTGAGGGTACATGAAAACCCTTTGTGTTGTGTCAAGTGTGTTTGATGAAATGGGCTGTATGAAAGTAAACCAGCATGAGTGGGCGAAAAAGAGAAAAGAGGGGAACAATGTCCATTAGTCGATGGGAATGAGTTGGAAAGGCGCTTAAGGATGCTAGCGACTATTATTGGCTAATCCAATATATATATACTAGATCCATAGCCCCGTTACAACACATTAAAGTCCTACGTGATCCTACATTGCATTTCTTTATATTAGTGGAGTAATACACTAAGGGCAAGTCTATGGGTCATGACATGATGCATGTGAATTCTTTTGGGAGAGAGAGTGAAATTACTTTTTATATGCCCCTACTTGCATGTTTGTGTGCTGCATGAAGATAAAGGGGAAGTTCTCTCGAGTTGTGAGGGCACATGCTTGATGAAAGATTGATTTTCGTGTCGGATTTCTTCATTAGTTGATTTGCATGGGTTTGCCGATATCAAGAATCAATTCTTAAAGCCTAGGAAGTTTTGATGTATTAAAGGTCTTTGTATTGAACGACCAAGCATGTTTTCTTGATGATTTGCAAAAATTGAATAATCGGTATGACCGTAGCGTAAATTGTTGCACCATAGTGACGAAGGTTGGGATGTAATTTGCATGATTTGTGTATGTGTTGTTCGAGGACGAACAAGGATTTAAGTGTGGGGTAAGTGATCTTGGGCAGATTTATATGCCCAAGTGATACTCAAACGTATCATTTTTACCTTGTTTGTTATGCAATGTGTATATAATATCATGTAATTAGTAATAAAATGCGAATTTATACTAACCAACATGATTAGCATTTGTTTTGCAGGTAATTGTGATTTTTAGGAGCTAAAATGCATGTTGGAACTATGTCGGAGTTGGACTTGGATGCGAGCGTGGAAAAGACCTTGGAATGCACATTTTATAAGGGCTCCGCGATGGAGCCGTGCCACGCTACCATCGCGGTAGCACACTGCCTGAACTGGAATTAAAATGGCAATTTCCAGTGTGCCTTCGCGTCAGCTCCGTGGCACGGAGAGAGGCCTCCGCGTTGGCCTCCGTGCCACGTTGAGGTTAATTTACCGGACCCTAAAATTCCAGTGAAGGTCCGCGTCCACGCCGTGTCATGGAGGCAGTGCTCCGCGTTGGCCTCCGTGACACGTTGCTTGTTATTCCGGGAAAAATTTCCCACTAGTGTAAATAGCACACTTAGGTTTATTTTAATTAGTTTTTAGTTTTTAGACTGAGTTCAGAAGTGGAGAGCAAGGACGTGGGTTAATAGCAGTTGAAGAACGAAAAGCTAAGGGATTTCTTCTCTTCCTTTCTTCTTTCTATCAATTGTACGTATGATTTACACTCATTTTAGGATGATCAATCCACAAATGAGTGGCTAATTCTCTTCCTTGCTGAGGTTTTGAACATGTGTAATGAATTTTGATTGTAAATGATATGGTTTTCTTCTTCTTCTTTAATGTTGTTCTATTAATTCTTGTTCTTACTGCATTAGTGCTTGACCAACATTAATGTATATCTAAAAAGTCCAATTTCACTCGAAAGAGCAAGAAATTGAAAAGTTGTGAATTAATAGGGTATTGTTCTTAACTTGATTTGGGAAAATTGGGTTTTGATGTGCTTTTCTGATAGAAATATACTTGAAAGCCGTATTAGTCAATTTAGGAACCTGAATTGTAGTGCTAGGTCATAAATTGCATTTGATCACAGAAATGTAGACGAATGGTTTATGATTCTAAAGTGATATTAAATACGAGAGTTTTAATTTCTAGGCAGATGTTCTTGGCTAGCAACATGAAGAAGAGAGTAACCAAATTATCATGATTATCAAGTTCATTACTTGTTCTTAACCTTGGCATGTTCATATCCATTGTCTAAATTCACAAGTAAATAGGTGTTAATAATTGTAGTATATATAGTTTAGAAACAAAAACTCAAGTAACTCTTGGTTACATTGTTGTTAGCATAATTAGAAGTGAAATAGGAATATAGTAAACTAGGCAATTTTACGTATCTTGAGCCTCCTTGGATCGATACTTGGCTACTTAGCCACTTTATTACTTGTTTGACCACGTGCACTTGCGTGTCGGTTTATAATATATAATACCAACCTGAGCAGCAGACCATCACTCACTTGATGGGCCATCAGATCATTCGTCACTCTCAAAGCAGGGGACCAACCTTGACAGGACATGTGATAGTTTGTCGTTTGATTGACAGCCATCAACATGACCATCAAAGGTGTTATGGGATGTCACTTTCTCCATTATCCATGCACCATATCTGAAACTTCTATTCATTTACTAAGAGAATTCACTCTGGGATCTGAGGTCTCGGAAAAATTATCCTCGAATGAAGGCTAACTAGGTTGAACAGATTGGGAAAAAGCAGCAATCCCCAAACCGAAAAACTAAACACTCAAAACTGACAGAGTAACTAACCCCAAATTGAGATACATTGCTGAACTAAATTCATTAACCATATATGCATGCTATGACATGAAAGGAACTGATAGACAATGAACTTGACATGAAACTGAATAGAGTACTAAGGAGAAAACTGGTACTTGATGTTGAAACTAAGCTGGAAGGGAAGAGGTGAGGACATCTAGCCATGATATCTGCTTCGGCTTCCAATATAGTGATACGTCCAAATTACACCTCTATGATAAGAAGTATAATGTGGTCGATGCCAAATATAGAACCCAACAAGGTAAGGTTTGAATCCCATAGGGAATATGGTGAAAACTAAGTCTTATGTGAGTATTTGCTTTTAGTCAAATATTTTTATAAAATTGGGGGTCTAGGAATTGTGTTTCAATTCACTATCAGTCAAGTGCAACAAACACCAAATATGATTTATTGATATTGAATTCAAAAAGAAGTAAACTAGGGTTATGATCATCATATTTTCATAACAATATTTGGTGAATGACTGCAGTGGACTCGTTTAACGTTATGAGTGTTGGTTGTTAACTCAATTATTCTATTCAAATATTCCTCAACCTACTCAGACAGGTATCACTCTTATCTTCTCAAACTAAAGATGATAACCAATGAGTTACAATAGTTAACCTAGATTGATTAATCTTATTACGACATTAATCATCAGTCAAGGGTTAATGCCTTGAATCCCAATTACCAATTCTTTTCATCTAGATTTATACACCAAGCATGCCAAACCTAGGGTTTGTTCTAATGTTAGAAACCATTATAAATCATTCAAAATGAAAGAATTAATAATACACACAATTGCATAAAACTCATCCACGCATTAATCATCATCATTACGTCGTTCTACCATGAATCACCCAATCCTAGTAATGGAACTTAGCCACACATAATTATTGAATTCATAAAAGAAAATTTAATTTACAAAGAAGAGCTGAAACCTTGATTATGATTATAATAATTCAATAATATTTCTTCATGAATCTTTCAAAAGTAACGTACAAGTCAATCTTTCTCTGTCTCTCTCTCAAAAGTCTGATAATGAAAATAAACCTAGCAGCTGCTACTTATAGCCTAGAATAATTCAAAACTATACTGAAAATTGGAGTCCTGCTTCTAAGGTGACGCCAAAGTTGATGTCCCATTGGCAAGATGACGGTATGTCACTTGGGCCATCACTTCTTATCCAGTGTATCATTAAATTTGCATCTTGGTGATGGTATGCCTGATGGTCCGTCATTCCTTATCCAGTAAGTTCCTCAATCAGCCTCTTGATTATAACAAACTTGACGGTCCGTCAAAGAGGTGACGGTCCGTCACCTTGGCCGTCACTTTTACTTCTTTTTGTTTAGCTACTATTTTACGCCTGACGATGGGAATGATGGTCCATTGTATTATTGACGGCCCGTCAGATAGGCCATCAAATATTCTTTTCACCCTGTTTCATATCATTCCTTTGCCTTGATTTATTTTCTTGTACAACACACACAAAACAGTGAAATAGAACCAAAAGCTGCTCAAGAAATTGCATAAATTCATAGTTAAAAGCATCAAATGCATCGTCAAATGTCTGTGCATCAACACCCTCAACATAGAATATTTTCTTGTCCTCAACCAATACACCAGACACCTCATTAAAGCAACAGAAAATAATGATAAACTACAGTAGTTGTTATACTCAAAGTAGATTATTTCACATTTAACACTCCCTTTTTTACTAATAGGATATGAACAAATGTCATTCATTAGACATATTCACTCATGACGATCTATAGATGACATGATGATATCAACATAGTACTTTATGTACACCAACAATGACTATCCTAAAAACTAACCATCACTAATGCTTTTCTAGTGCTCTTACCACAATGAAGCCCCAACTCACATTCAAAGTTATTTACATAGGGACTAGAACAAGACACCTACTCTCACAAAAACATTCATAACAATGCACATGAGAAACCATAAGCTTGCCTTTATATCACCGTTTCAGGTTCTTCGGACACTTGACTAGTATCTCTATAGGACTTTCTTGGCTTGTAATGTAGGCTTGGGGAAGATTATAGTACATATGGATAAAGTTACTTGACCCCCTTGGCGCTACACTATTTTTCTTGCTCCAGTCTTTTCTTCTCTCCATTATTCTCTTTTATTCATTTTCCTTCTCAACTCAAGAGTGTGGTCTTCATTTTGATTCTCTTTTTCCTCATCAAAACATTACTATTTTTATTTTCTTGTCTTTTTTTAAAAATGGAACTTTATTCGCTTTTCTTTTCTTTTATTTATCAATCACACCACACCCACTTCTTTTCAATCATCATATTCTACTTTTCATACCCAACTTTTTATGCATCCCTACTATAGTCATCCTAAACTTAGGCGGTTTATCTGAGTTGAGGTACACAATGTCCTATGTGGGACCAGGGTCAAAATAGGTTCATTATAAAAAAAATATAGGTAGGTAAATAGGCTAATAAAATAAACGAGTCAATTAGGATCAAAATCAGGATCAGAGATTATTCACATTACTTGGGTAGTCATATAGGCTCAATGGAATAATTACAAAAGATGGCCTATGATCCTTTCCTATCAAGTTATCCTACAACCTTAGAAAGATAAACCAGTCAAGTTCTAATGCATGCACAAAGTAAGAACAACAATAATTAAGCTCACACACACTTGGCACCAATTTGCACTATCAATGGCTGATTATCAGAATATGCTCTAGCATAAGCACAGTTGCTATATCAATATACTAATTATGTCAAACATAGATCCTTCAAGGTTAATAAGTTTCAAAAATCTACACATGCCATATCACAAAAAATTTGTAAAGGTCTCCATTTTTCAACATTTTTACCAAAAAGGTGTTTATTTCCAACAGTTGCTCTAATTTTCCAACATTTTCTTTTATAGAACAAATAACAAACAATTACAAAATTAACCTTGACATGTCGGTTCTACTAGATTCCACACCTGAGGAAAAAGAAACATGACAACAAAAAATCTCAAGTGGTATAACAAACTCACAGGTACTACCCTCCCCCCACCCCCCCACCCCCCAAACAAAAATGACATTGTCTCTGATACATCTATTAAAATCTCAAATTTGAAGCAAGGTAAACTTGTGAAATTCTATGCTTCTGAGTCAGGCACGACTATTGGGGTGGAGTGACCCCAGGGACCTCAGGAGTGGAGACTGTCACGCTCAACGGATTAGGCGGGGCAATCTCTATAGCTGGAGGTGGGTGATGAGATTTTGTGACTCTGAAGTAATTGTGGCCCCTGTGACATGACCCTCAACTCGGGATGCTGAAATGGAGGAGGCCCATGACATGAACATGATAACTAAAGCTCAACATAAGCAAGGGGGAAGACTAAATTCTGAAATAGAGGAAGTCTGGATAATAAAACGTCTATCTAAAGGTAACATTATAACACTGAATTTGAAGCTGAGTATACAAGTCTATATCTGAGAACCCTCTAACATACTACCGAGATGATGGGACAATACCCCAACTAACTCACTAAAAATCTAGGACTAAAAATAACACAACTCATCAACTGAAAGTCTTCGAAGGATGAGGATTCACCAATAGGAGAAGTGGATTAAGCTCTGGAGGTTAGCTAACGGCGGGACTGAGTCTGAATGTCTGAACTTGTATCATGAAACGATACAACATAGTGTATGCAATCAGTACTTGGAATGTACTGAGTATGCAAGGTAACTAAAATATGTTGTATAAGTATGAACTGTAATCATATATTTTAACATAAGCCATAACAGCATAAGATTCTGAGAGTAGGGACTGCATGTGTTGACACCCAATTTTGACCTCTCATACCTTATTTAGGCTACTATTTTACTTGTAAATATTTTAAATATTTTCACATAGTCATAATTTTTTATTTTTTATTATTATATACATTTTCATGTTACCATTTTAATATTGTGTTTAGTGAATTATAAATGTCATTATTATTTTGTTACATTCATATGTAAAAAGTTTTAATCATCATCATCATCATCACCACCACCACCACCACCACCACCACCACCACTTCATTCTTCACTTGTAGAATCATTTATTTTTTATTTTTACTTTCTTACATTTATTTACTATTTTTTTCATAAACACTAGAACAATTATTTTACGGTTATTATCTTTTTTATCATAAATGTTGATAAATTATTTTTTTGATAGTAAAATACAATTGTTAATTTTATAAATTTTCAATTACTTAGTAATTTAGTAGTTACTAATATAAATATTTTGGTAGAATATTATTTAGACCCAAATAACAATATTGAGCACAGGTTTTAAATTTAAAACTTTTCAAATTTCTTACAATATTTTTCACCTTATAAGAAAGAAATCTTTTCTTTTTGCCAAATATTACCCATAGTGTTAATTGATTTATTCCTTATTTTCTCCCTCCCCCTAAAGTTTATTTTTCTCTTCATATAAGGATACTTTTTTCATGAGAATAAAGCGGAGAAAAAAAAATAAAATGCCAGCCATGGATGTTATCGAAAGAAACCATGCCCAAAACAATGCAATCATCATCGGAGTCTCGCCAAGAAGCACACCAATAGAAGCTACAGGATGGAACGGCGAGAAATTCAACAATAAAGCCTAGAAACTCCATCATGACGATGTTCGTCAGAGATAGGTCGTCTCTAACCCTTCTGAAATTTTATCCTCATCACATCTTTTTTTTTTCTATCAGTTATCGGTGCTACAACCATTTCGCTTTGTATTTAGTCCAAATTTATTCCTTATACATGTTTATGCTTGGGAGTTGCATGTACATGAACTTATTATTTGAAAAGTGAAGAGTGTGAAGTTAACTTAACCGCTTTTCCTTAAAGATCATATATAATGACCATTGATTTCTTGATTTTGCATGCTATATGATAGAAATATAGGTGTTTTGGTACAAGAAGTTATTTTCAATAATTAAAATATGCACGTTTTAGTATATCCATATCTCAATTTTTTCTTAACTCCTCAAGCTTCAGATCCATACTTTGGCTTTTTTAGCGGATCTAATAATAATATAGAAATAATCCTCATCTAAGAATTGGTTTAGTTTGGCTAATACATGTGTTATTTTGGCCTTAACAATTCACACGGATTTGAAAATTTTTCACTAGGAACCACAATTGTAAGATTGTTTCTAGTTAGTTTTAAGTTTTTATATTGTGAGTAGTATATTTTTCATACTAGCATTTAGTTATATATATAATCTCTAAATAATGGATTTGGATTGATTTGAGGAGCTAAGCTATATATAAGTTACTCTCTATAATATCAAAATATATAATTACTTGTTTGAGAATTTTTCTAAGGTTTACTTTTATTTTATCACGTACATTACCTTTTAAAGAAGAAAATGTTGTTTGTTGGCATTGATTGTACCATTCTGGGAAATAATAATAAGGAGCAACTACTTCATGTATGTACCTCATCTAATTTAGTCAGTCTGAGTTAATTATCTTCGTCTCTATTTCTCTCCTTGTTTTACTTTCCTTTATTATATAAACAAGTTGTTAAATTTGATTACGATAATAATCTGAAGCATATTACTATTCTTCTACTTTGGTCTCGTTATAGTTTCTGGATAATATGTTTTCCTCGATCAAGAATGTCTTCAACTATTTTATTAATTTTTAAAAAACTTTCTTTTGATTATTTAAAATATCAAGAATCGATATACTCTCACCTCTTTTAAATTTCTTGTATGTGCATCATAATGAGATGTAATTTCTTAGAGTTCAACCATGGTGAGTGGAGAATTCAATGCGTGAATCAGAGCTCAAGTGGAGTCATCGCCCCAAGTGGGACGCCAGGTACGTTTTGAGAAATGATGAAAAGACAGGCTATAGCTGACTTCTTTTATGAAAAACATATATGACTTTATATAAATAAAGCAAATCATTACTCCCTTCTTTTGTAATTTTATATGTCATTCTTTAACAGTTTCAAAGACTTGATAGGTTTTACTATTATACTAAATTGTTGATATACTTTTTGCAATCTAATATATATATATATATATATATATATATATATATATATATATATATATATATATGTATGTATATCTTAGCTACACATGAATTTTTAAAATGCTTAAGTTTATTATTAATTACTCTTATATTTATATATTTTTAATTCTTTTCGTCTTGTATTAAGACGTTTAAGAGGGTCGATCATACCAAAAATAGAATAGATGAGAGTAATATCGCATTGCGGCACCTTGTCACACCCTGAACCCATTCTCATAAACTTAACTTTATATATTGCTAATTTATTATATTTTTTAGCATTATATTTGGAAGCAACGAAGTTACTTTCTTTATCCTTTACTCTTCAAATTTTCTATTTAGTTTCTCTTGCTTGTTTGTATTATTCAATTACTTTAAGTATTTTGTTGAAAGCGAACATATATATCCTCTTTCCTTTTATGCTTGACAAATATTTGTAGAGGGAGTATATTTTATTAAAATAATTTTTTTTTATTTAATCACCTAGTTAGCTGGACTTATTTTAATTAAATAACTAAGTTTACGTGCCTGATTTTATTTATTCATTTTGATCAATTAAAATTTCGCATGCTTAATTATTGGCTATGACAAACTTAAATAAAAATAATTGACCTTAGTTTATCACTGATTTCCCCACATAATAATGAATCTGGCAGGGACCCACAATTATGTACCTCGAAAGTTTCCTAACACCTTCCTTTTGAGATAACTTGAACCCTTACCCGAGGTGATGTTGACTAATAAATGGAGTTATCCGTGATTAGTTTAGTTCGGTGCCCTAATGCACCATAACTTGTTAGGTGGGGACTCTTCCTTTGAATAATCCTAAAAGAGTTGTCACATGTGTTGTTTCGGCTTTTGCAATAAAAATTGGGCGCGACAACATGCTGATATCTTAAAATATGAATATACATAAACTAGATCTCATAACTAAATCGAATGACCCAAAGCTGAAACTGTGATTTATAAGTAAAACTGATAATCTGATCATTGGGTCAAACCTGCTGAAAATATAATATCATGACTGATAAATATGCATAACTGAGATCATGAAGAACAATGGGAGATTCGTTATATAACTGACACTATCACGATAGAGCTTACATGATTCCAACTATTATACTAGTAAGAGTCATTCAATGTCTTGTAGGGCTTAGAGCGCTATCATGATATCGATATCAAGCTGAAGGACCCTTGGGGACAGAGGAAGCTTACAAGGGAGGTCCCAATGAATATATATATCAACCTACGTAGGCACGTAGTTCTGAGGCTCAGGGGTTACATGAATTCCCTAGCCTACTCGGTGCTAGACATTACTCCCAAAATATGCAAATGCTCTTCATCATTTTTCAACGAAGTTAAAACCATGATTTTTCAATGAAGCTGATAAAGTAATTACATGCATATTCTGAAATCTGAATATGGGGAGTCTTGACTCCAAAAATACCATAACATGAGAATAGGGAGTATAGACTCCAAAACCATATGGTAAGCTGATTTATAGAACTAAACTGAGTCATGAAAACATGCTAAATCTGAATGGAATTACCCAATAATTGAAGATCATGCATACTTGAAATAAACTTCATTAGTCAAAATCATAGATTTATACATGGGTGATTTGTGAACATACGTACTTGCTGGATACTTCATCATACTTGAAATCATTACTTATAATGTAGGGCTTTTCATAAACTTGTATATTTGGGAAAAACCTTCTAAAACTTGAACCCATGAATTTATAATTAAAACATGTATAAAAGTTGTCTGTTAATCATCAAACATACTTTAAAATATTGAAGGAATCGACCCATGAACAAAGCATAGAGAGTTTCATGAAATTGGGTTAAAACCCCATAAAATTATAAACTAAGATTAAGACTTGAATTAATGAACATTAGGAGAAATTTGGGCAAGAGTATGAAGATAAACTCTCATTCATGTCCCTACATACCTGGGTAAATTGAATCTACACTCTTCCTTGAAAGACGAAAAGATCTAGAGAATCAATTAGAGGGTACTTAGACTTGATGTTCAATGGGAACTTTCTAAGCTTGCATGAATGGGAGGGAATGATTTAGAATAGGCTAAACTCTCTTAAAACCCTCCTAACAAAGATTAAAATGATGTAGTTTAGGGCTTAGGAGCTTAGAAATTATGGAAACTCCCTTACTTAAACCACAGGAAATTTCACGCTGCCAGGTGTTACGACTCACACCACAAGTCGTACCTCCATATCACGACTCGTGGTTACCATCCGTAGTCACCACTGTTACTTCCTAAATTTATGAAATTCTCCACTAGTCAGACAATGAGTCATTAGATTCACTAGTGATCACTGTTTCCAAGATCTTCATTTCCTTCTCACGGGTGCTGGCCATGACTCATTGTTTCCTACAATGGGTCGTACAACGATTGGTACATTCCAACTGGGGTAACTCATTCCTTAATCCATGGTCCATCCTACGACTAGTAACATGATCCCATGAGATATACCTTGACTCGTTGTGACTGAAATCCTCCTGCAGATCTTAACCACGAATGCATCCTATGGTCATACCTTCTCATCATGACTCGTACCATGAGTTGTTCTGTGAACAAAGTTTTCCTTCTTTTCTGGTTAACTCATTTCAAATCTTGGGTCTAGTCTTACGAACCTTTAGGGTATTATAATATCTCCCTCTTTGGAAAATTCATCCTTAAATGTGGGGTAAACATACTAAAAAGTGTGGAGAAGAATCTAAAATTTCAAGTACTAAATATTTGAGCTGAAAACTGATGGAGTGACTGACTCTGGACTAGTATACATAACTAAACTGAATTCATGAATCACATACACATGCACTAACATGAAAAGAACAAAGAGAAATGAACTAAACATGAAACTGAATGGAGTATTAGAGAGGAAACTGATACCTCATGCTAGAATCGAGCCGAAAGGGAAAAGATGCGGGTATTTAGCCATTATATCTACTTTGACTTCCCACGTAGCTCCCTGAACAAGCTGATTTCTCCATAGAACCTTTACTGAAGCTACTTCTTTGTTCCTCAACTTTTGAACCTGACGATCAAGGATTTCAACCGGAACCTGTTCATAGCTAAGGCTATCCTTCACACCCATGCTCTCCATCGGGACAATCAAGGCCGGTCACCAATGCACTTCTTCAATAGAGATATATGGAAAACTGGATATACTGACGCTAGCTCCCCTGGTAGCTCCAGCTCATAGGCCACTTTGCCAATACATCTTATAATTCTGTAGGGACCAACATATCAGGGATTAAGCTTCCCTTTTGTTCTGAACCTCATCACTCCCTTTATAGGAGACACCTTCAAAAACACCCAATAATCAATGTCAAATTCAAGTTCTCTCCTCCTTATATCAACATAGGACTTTTGACGACTCTGAGTTGTTTTTAGCCTTTCCCTTATGAGCTAACTTTTCTCCATAGCCTCATGAACCGAATATGGCCCCATTAATGTAGCCTCACCGACCTCAAACTATCTAATTGGGGACCTACATCTCCTCCCATAAAGAGCCTTAAATGGAGAAATCTGAAAGCTGGAGTGGTAGCTGTTATCGTTAGAAAACTCAATGAGAGGCAAATGGTCATCCAAACTACCCTTGAAGTCAATCACACACGCTCTCAATATGTCCTCAAGAGTCTTAATGGTTTGTTCGGCCTGACCATTTGTCTGCAGGTGAAAAGTTGTGCTAAGCTTGACCTGAGTACCAAGTCCCTTCTGAAATGACTTTCAAAATTGCAAGGTGAACTAAGTACCTCTGTCTGAAATGATGGACAAGGGAACTCCATGGAACTGAACTAGCTCCTGAATGTACAGCTTAGCATAATCCTCAGCTGAGTCCATGGTTTTGACTGGTAGAAAATAGGCTTCTTTAGTCAACCTGTCTATAACCACCCAAATAGAGTCATACTGTCGGCGAGTGCGAGGCAACCCCGTAATAAAGTCCATATTGATCTCTTCCCACTTCTATGTAGGGATTCTAATATCTTGCAACACACCTCTAGTGTTTTGATGCTCAACTTTCACTTGTTGATAGTTTGGACACTTGGACACAAACTTTGTTATGTCCTTCTTCATGCCACTACACCAATAGACTTCGCATAGGTCATGGTACATCTTGGTGGTACCTGGATATATAGAATATCGGGAACCATGAGCCTTATGCAACATCCATTCTCTCAAGTCCTCAACCTTCCGCACTCATAAATGACCCTGGTATCGAAGCACACCATCTATCCCCAGGAGAAGACCTCTATCTTCTGATTCTGAACTGCTTCCTTCAACTTTACCAAAATAGGGTCCTCATTTTTCATAGCCTTCACCTCAATCACAAAGAGAATTCTGAACCATTCTGAATGATAACACCACCATCCGCCGAATCAATAAGGTGGACTTCTAGTTGGGCAAGCCGATGAATATCCTTCACCAACTCTTTTATTAAATCTTCCACATGAGAAAAACTGTCCATAGACAGTCTACTGAGGGCATTCGCCACTACATTGGCCTTGCCCAGATGATTAAGCACACTCATCTCATAATCCTTGAGAAGCTCTAACCACCTCCTTTGTCGCAAATTCAAGTACTTCTGAGTGAACACATACTGTAGGCTCTTATGTTCTGTGAACACATCTATATGCACTCCATACAAGTAGTGTCTCCAAATCTTCAATGTGAACATTGTCGCTGCCAACTCTAGGTCATGCATCGGTAATTCTTCTCATGAGCCTTAAGTTGTCTAGAGGAATATGCTATGACCTTACCATGTTGCACCAACTCGAAACCAAGACCGATCCTAGAGGCATCACAATACACAACAAATTCATCTGTACCCTTAGGTAGGTTCAATATTGGGGCTGAAGTGAGTTGAGTCTTTAACTCCTGAAAACTCTTCTCACTGCCATCCGACCATTGGAATTTAACTTTCTTCCGAGTCAACTTAGCCAACGGTACTGCAATGGATAAAAATTCTTCAACAAACCTCTAGTAGTAACCAGCTAAACCCAATAAACTACTAATATCCGAAGGATTAACAGGTCTAGGCCAATTCTTTACACCTTCTATCTTTAAAGAGTCCACCTGCACACCCTCATTTGACATCACATGACCCAAAAATGCTATCGAGTTCAACCAAAACTCACACTTGATGAACTTAGCAAACAACTAACGATCCTTGAGAGTATGTATCCCAATCCTCAAATAAGCGGCATGTTCCTCCTCGCTTTGAAAGTATATGAGAATATCGGCTATGAAGAAAATCGTGAATATCTTCATGTATGGCTTGAACACCCTGTTCATCAAATTCATAAAAGATGCAAGAGCATTCGTTAGTCCAAAAGACATAACTATGAACTCATAGTGACCATATCGAGTCCTGAAGGCTGACTTCAAGATGTCACTCTCCCTAAAACTGAGCTGGTGATATCCGAATCTGAAGTCTATCTTTGAGAAGCTCTTAGCACCCTAAAGTTGGTCAAACAAATGATTAATTCTGGGGAGGGGATACTTATTCTTGATTGTAAATTTGTTCAACTGTTGGTAGTCAATGCACATACAAAAAGAACCATCCTTCTTCCGAACAAAGAGAACTGTTGCACCCCATAGGGATTTTCTAGGTCTGATGAAACCCTTGTCTAGGAGGTCCTTCAACTTTTTTTTTCAACTCCTTGAGCTTAGCTGGAGACATTCTATAAGGAAGAATAGATATAGGTTGTGTATCGGGAAGAAGATCAACACTAAAGTCAATCTTCCGCTTGGGAGGGACTCCCGGTAGATCATCTAGGAAAACCTCTTGATACTCACACTCTATAGGAATTGACTGGAGAGTAAGGGTCCCGGATGTAGCATAATTAACACAAACTAGATGGTACACACAACCCTTGGAAATCATCTTTCTAGCCTTAAGGTAGGAAACAAAATGACCTTCAGGCACAGCTGAACTACCCTTCTATTCTAGGACTGGCTCACCTAGAACTCGAAACTGTACTGTACGGGTTCTACATTCACAGAGGTATAACATTCATGTAACCAATCCATACCAAAGATAATATCAAAGTCCGTCATGTCTAACTCTACTAGGTCGGCTAAGGTGACTTTATGAAGGACTATGACAGGACAGTTTATGTACACCTGTTGAGCTACAATTGAGTTACCGACTAGAATAAAGACTTAGAAGGGTTCTAATAGAATTTTGGGACAAACTCCAAAACTAATAGCAACATAAGGCGTCACAAAAGATAAAGTATCCCTTGGATCTAACAATGCATATATATCAAGATGAAATACTCACAACATACCAGTGACCATATTTGGAGAGACCTCCTGCTCCTGACGAGACGAGAGGGCATAAAACCTGTTATGAAGCTGACCAACACCTGCACTAGTGGATGCACCATGCTGAGCTGAGTGCGCTGGTGGAGCTATTGAACTGGTGGCTAGGTCACGGCCTCTACCATGGCCCTGTCTGGTGGAAGGACAATCTCTGAGCATGTATTTGGGTTTCCCACAGCCATTTCGATGAGCCTTCTACCACACCTGCTACAAACTGGAATGCTAGGATCTGCTGGCATGCTCCCCTGACCTCGAGAACCTAATGCCCGTCCCCTTTGATCACGCCTAGATCTGGATGGCATATTGGTTGATGACGATGCTGGGGCAGATGACTTCTAGTGGTACTTCTAATGATGTCCACCACTAGACCTATGCTGGGAGAACCCGAAACTATCTGTCCTGGCCCTCTTGGTCTCTCTCTCCCTCCCTCATCTACACCGCCTCTATATGTAGGGAATACGATACCAAATGGGAGAAGTCACTATCTTGATGTAGCATAGAGGTCCTGCAATCCTTGACCAAGTAATCCTCTACACTGTTCACAAAACTGCTCACCCAAGCCCTCTGATCGGCCACCATCTCCGGCGCATACTTGAACAACCGAGTGAACTCTAGAGCATACTCCTGAATGATGATGTTATTCTATTTTAGATTCACAAACTTGGCCACCATGATTTCCCTCAACTCCTGGGGAAAGAAATGGTCCAAGAATGCGGTAAGAAACTGATCCCAACCAATGGGATGCGCTCCAACTCCCCGGCTATCCTTCCACTGTCTATACCATATGTTGGCGACCCCTTCAACTGATAGGAGGGTACATCTGCATACTCTTCTCCCACCCCTACAATCTGGGTGATCTTCTAGATTTCCTCGATGAACTCATGTGGATCCTCATCCACTTGTGACCCAAGGAACTTAGGGGGATTCATCCTGAGAAAGTTCTAGACTCTAGCTGCCATGCTGCGTTCCCACTATGGGGAACATGAGTCATTGCTTGATGATTGACCTGGGTGGTCAACGCTTGTGCCAACATCTGAATGGCTTCCCTAAACTCATCATGGGCAACCTTCTCAGGAACATGATCTTCTAGGGCTGGTGAGGCTTGCTGGTGCTCATCTCCATTTCAATCCTCATGGCCATTTCCATTTTTGCTCCTTCTTCCATTAACTCGGCATGGAGGCATGACTCTGCAAATGCATAAAGCTGAAGTTAGAGGAAAGGAGATTGTTAATTTCGTAGCATGAGATAGAATCATGAAAGAAGGGAAATTTCCTAAAATGACTCGTAGCCTCTTAATCAAAAGTGTGGCGTGCTTCTCACCCATGAAAAAGACTCTACTTAACGTGACTTTCAGATGCCCTAGGACACTTCAAATCGAACATCGGCCTGGATCTAGACACGGAACTTAGAACCATAAATGGCTCCAAGTTTACCCAGGATATGAACATGATAACTAAAGCTCAACATAGTAAGAAAGGAAACTGAATTCTAAAATAGAGAAAGTCTGAATAAAACATCTATCCAAAGGTAACTTTATAACATTGAATCCAAAGCTAAGTATACAAGTCTATGTCTGTAAAGCCTCAAACATACTAACGAGCTGATGGGACAACACCCCAACTAACTCACTAGAAATCTGGGACTAAAATAACACAACTCATCAACTGAAGGTTCTCAAAGGATGAGGACTCACCAATAGGAGAACTGGATTAAGCTCTGGAGGCTGGCTAATGGTGAGACTAAGTCTGAATGTCTAAACTTGTATCATGAAATGATATAACATAGAGTATGAGATAAGTACTTGGAATGTACTAAGTATACAAAAGTAAGTAAAATAGGTTGTATAAGTAAGAACTAAAATAATATATTTTATCATAAGCCATAACATCATAAGATTCAAAGAGAAAGGACTGTATGCTGATATCTAAAAACATGAATAGACATAAACTAGATCTGATAATTGAATAGAATGACCCAAAACTGAAACTAAGATTTATAAGTAAACCTGATAATCTGATCATTGGGTCAAACCAGCTGAAAACATAATATCATGATTGATAAATATGCATAACTGAGATCATGAGGAATAATGGGAGATTCGTCACATAACTAACACTATCACGATAGAGCTTACGTCATCCCAATTATTACACTCAAGTGGGTAGAGCCGTCCAAAGTCTTGCCAGGGCTAAGGGCGTTATTATGATATCAATATCAAGCTGAAGGTCCCTTGGGGGAAGGGGAAGCTCACAAGGGAGGTCCCAATGAATATATATGTCAACCTATGTTGGAACGTAGTTCTAAGGTCCAAGTTTACATGAATCCGCTAGCCTACTCGGTGCTAGACACTACTCCCAAAACATGAAAATGCTCTCCATTATTTTTCAGTAAAGCTAAAACCATTATTTTTCAATGAAGTTGATAAAGTAATTACATGCATTGTTTGAAATATGAATACAAAGAGTCCTGGATCCATGCATACCATAAGCTGAGAATAGGGACTATAGACTCCAAAATCATATTGTAAGCTGATTTATAGAACTAAACTGAGTCACAAAAATAGGCTAAATCTGAGTGGAATTACCCAATAATTGAAGATCATGCATACTTGAAATAGACTTCACTAGTCAAAATCATAGATTTGTATATGGGTGATCTGTAAACATACATACACGCTAGATACTTCATCATACTTGAAATCATCACTCCTATTCTAGGCTTTTTCATAAACTTGTATATTTGGGAAAAACCTTCTAAAACTTGAGCCCATGAATTTATATTAAAACATGTATATAAACCACCCATTAATCATCAAACATACTTCAAAATATAGAAGGAATAGACCCATGAACAAAGCATAGAGAGTTTCATGAAATTGGGTTAAAACCCCATCAAATCATAAACTAAGATTAAGACTTGAATTCATGAACTTGAGAAGAAATTTGGGCATGAGATTAAAGGAAAACTCTCATTCATGTCCCTATATGCCTGGGTAAACTAAATCTACACTCTTCCTTGAAATCCCAAATAATCTTGAGAAGAAATTGGAGGGTTTTTAGATTTGATCTTCAATGGGAACTTCCTAAGCTTGGATGCATGGGAGGGAATGATTTAGAATAGGATAAACCCTCTTAAAACCCTCCTAACAGAGCTTAAAATGATGTAGTTTAGGGTTTAGGATCTTATAAATTATGGAAACTCCCTTACTTAAATCACAGGAAATTTCACGCTGCTAGGTGTTACGACTCACACCACGAGTCGTACCTCCATACCACGACTCATGGTTACCATCCGTAGTCACCACTGTTACTTCCTAACTTTTTGTAGTTTTCCATGGTTTATACCATGACTCATACCACCAACCTACGAGTCGTTAGATCCACCCGTGATCAATATTTCAAAGATCTTCATTTCCTTCTCACAGGTGCTGGCCACGACTCATTGTTTCCTACAATGGTTCGTAAAATTATTCGTACCTTCCAATCAGGGTAACTCAATCCTCAAACCATGATTCATCCTACTATCCATAACGTGATCCCCTGAGTCTTACCTTGACTTTTCTTCACTGAATTCCTCCTGCAGATCTTAACCACCAATGCATGCTACGGGTCGAACCTTCTCATCACGACTCATACATGAGTTCTTCTATGAAATTTTTTTCCTTGTTTTCTACTTAACTCATTTCATATCTCGGGTCTAGTCTTAGGAATCTCCGGGTTATTACATCCTCGACTCGCATCTCCTCTTTTACTGGTGTGAATGCATATTGTGAAGATATAGATATGACAGATGATGTCTCAGATGATTTCACTCCCGATTGTGTTGCAGCTGGACCAGAAGTAGATGGTGCGGATGTAGGAATTAGGGTGGCATGGCAAACTAACTCTGCTCCTGTAGCTTCTCCAGCCAGCTCAGTTGTTGTTTCCGCTTCCCTTGCAGTGTGACCACTAGGCCCGAACACCTCAAGGATTGGTTTGTGAAGCTTCAGATCATATCTTGATTTATCCTTCAACTTCTATTAGTCATACTTCTTTGTAGCATAAGTCTCAGTACCAATTCCTGCCAACATATGTCACGACCCGAACTGAGGCTCAGATGTTAAAGGACACTCATATCGTAATCCTTGAGAAGATCCAACCACCTCCTTTGTCGAAGATTGTGATCCTTCTGCGTAAACACATATTGCAAACTCTTATGGTCCTTAAACACATCCACGTGGACCCCATACAAGTAATTTCGCCATATCTTTAATGCGAATACCACCGCGGCTTATTCAAGATCATGGGTCAGGTAATTCTTCTCATGAACCTTTATCTGTATGGATGCATATGCTATAAATTTCCCGTGCTGCATCAGTACACATCCAAGTCCAATCCTTGAATCATCACAATACACCACTAACCCATTGGTATCCTCTGATAGAGTTAACACTGGTGCTAAAGTAATTCGGGTCTTCAACTCTTGGAAGCTCTTCTCACAAGCCTCCGACCATTGAAACTTCACCTTCTTCTGGGTCAATTTTGTCAAAGGTGTTGTAATCGATGAGAAACCTTCCACGAACCTTTGATAGTATCCAGCTAAACCAAAAAAGATTTGAATATATGAAGGATTCACCAATCTAGGCCAATTCTTTACCATTTCTATTTTTTGAGAATCCACCTTTATGCCTTCGCTTGATACCACATGTCCCAAAAATGCCACTGAGTTCAACCAAAACTCACACTTGCTGAATTTAGCATATAATTGGCGATCCTTGAGAGTTTGTGGCACGACCCTCAAATGAGTGGCATGCTCCTCCTCACTCCAAGAGTATATCAAGATGTTATCGATGAACACAATCACGAACATGTCCAGGGGTGGCTTGAACACCCTATTCATCAAGTCCATAAAATCTACAGGAGCATTCATTAGTCCAAAATACATAACTACAAACTCATAATGACCATACCGCATCCTGAAGGCTATCTTCAGGATGTCACACTCCCGAACTCTAAGCTGATGATACCCGGATCTGAGATCTATCTTTGAGAAACACTTGGCACCCTGAAGCTGGTTGAATAAATCATCAATCCTGGGTAAAGGATACCTATTCCTAACGGTGACTTTGTTCAATTGCCAATAATCAATACACAAGCGAAGAGAACTATCTTTCTTTTGGACAAAGAGAACTGGTGCACCCCATGGAGACCTGCTCAGTCTAATGAAACCCTTATCTAAAAAGTCCTTCAACTGCTCTTTCAACTCCTTTAGTTCAGCTGGAGCCATTCTATAAGGGGGAATAAATATAGGCTGCGTGTCGAGAAGAAGGTCAATGATCTTGGGCAGATTTATATGCCCAAGTGATACTCAAACGTATCATTTTTACCTTGTTTGTTGTGCAATGTGTATATAATATCATGTATTTGGTAATAAAATGCGAATTTATACTAACCAACATGATTAGCATTTGTTTTGCAGGATAATGTGATTTTTAAGAGCTAAAATGCGTGTTGGAACTATGTCGGAGTTGGACTTGGATGCGAGCGTGGAAAAGACCTCGGATGGTATATTTTGCAGTGGCTCCGCGATGGTGCCGTGCCATGCTGCCATCGCGGTAGCACACTGCCTGGGCAGAAATAAAAGTGGCAATTTCCAGTGTGCCTGCGCGTCAGCTCCGTGGCACGGAGACAGGCCTCCGCGATGGCCTCCGTGCCACGTTGAGGATAATTGTCCGGACCATGCAATTTCCAGAGAGGGTCCGCCTCCACGCCGTGTCACGGAGGCAGTGCTCCGCGTTGGCCTCCGTGACACGTTGCTTGTTATTCCAGGAAAAATTTCCCACTAGTATAAATAGCACACTTAGGTTATTTTTTTAAAAAGAGTTTTTTAGTTTTAGTTTTTTTAGCCTGAGTTCAGAAGTGGGAGCAGGAACGTGGTTTTGTGGCAGTTGAAGAATAGAAAAGATAAGAGTTTTCTTCTCTTCCCTTCTTCTTTTCCTTCAATTGTATGCATGATTCACACTCATTCTAGGATGATTAATCCAAGAATGAGTGGCTAATTCCTCTCTTGCTGAGGTTTTGAACTTGTGAAATGAATGTTGGTAATAATTGATATGGTTTCTTCTTCTTCTTGAATGTTGTTCTATTAATTCTTGTGCTTATTACATTCTTGATTGGCCACCATTAATGTACATCTAAAAAGTCCAATTTCACTCGAGAGAGCATGAAATTTTAAAGTTGTGAATTAATAGGGTATTGTTCTTAACTTGATTTGGGAAAATTGGGTTTTGATGTGCTTTCTTGATAGAAATATACTTGAAAGCCGTATTAGTCAATTTAGGAACCGGAATTGTAGTGTTAGGTCATAAATTGCATTTGATCACAGAAATGTAGACGAATGGTTTATGAAGCTAAAGTGAAATTGAATACGGAAGTTTTAATTTCTAGGCAAACGTTCTTGGCTAGCAATATGAAGAAGAAGATGACCAAATTATCATCATTATCAAGTTCATTACTCGTTCTTAACCTTGGCATGTGCATATCCATTGTCTAAACTCAACGTAAATAGTAGTTATTAATTTTAGTAGATAATTAGTTTAGAAACAAAACTTACTCAAATCTGGGTTGGATTATTGTTAACATAGTTAGAAATAGAATAGAGGTATAGTAAACTAGGCAGTTTTGCATATCTAGAGCAGCCTCCTTGGATCGATACTTGGCTACTTAGCCACTTTATTACTTGTTTGACCACGTACACTTGCGTGTCGGTGTATAATATATACCGAGCAGCAGAGCGTTAACAAGTTTTTGGCGCTGTTGCCGGGGTGTGTTTATTATTTGAGATAAGTCGTGGTAAATATTGTATAATTGGTGAAAGACGACTAATTCTCGATTTTTAGTGGGACATTGCGTAATATGTGAATTGGTTAAATTGCTTAGATTAGTGTATATAAAATGGTTGTATTGTTGTTTCTATTTGGTTGTTGTTATTGTTGCTAAGTGCCATGGGTGAATAGCTGTCGATGGTAGGATTGGGTTAGCTGTATGAAGTCTGAGTAGTTCGCTAGCCGTTATCCTGTCGAATTTTTGTGAACGCACTAAGCAATATGTTTATAGTGATTGTGTTTGGGGTGTAAATAGATCTTTCCTTGCTAACATGTTGTAAATATTGTTAAAGACTAAGTGTGGGGTAAATTTTGTTTAACCCGACCTTAGCCAAAACTAACAAGTCTTTAGCTTAACGTTGTGCTTGTCTGTGTAAATTGACAGGTACAATGGCCAGCCGACAAGATAAAGGCAAGGGTGCTTCAACCTCAGGCACCGGCAGGAAGAGAATGAGACTGGGCACTGCTGTCCCAGCTGCACCTGCTGTTCCACGCGGTCAACACCGCCGATACGGAACACGATGGGTTACCGATGAAGGGAAGAAGTGGTACTCAAAGCATAAGGAGAACAAGTACTTCCCAGAGGAACATATTGCAAGGGAACCACTTGCACAGGAGTTCCCTCGCATCGTACAGAGGATTGAAGCAGCTGGGCTCAGCTTTATTTTTCAGGAGCCCACGGAGTGCAACCTTCACTTGGTCCGGGAATTTTATGCCAACTGGAACCCGGACATCAAAAGCCACACTATTAAAATCAGAGGGCAGATTGTCACTCTGGAACCCCAGCAGCTGAATACCATCGTTGGAGCGCGGGACACAGACGCCCACATTCTACGCCAGCTCAACATCACCCCACCGTACGCCGACATCAGACGTATGTTGTGCCGGGCTCGATCCACAGCCCGATGGAGTAGACACAAAGAGAGGGGTTACCACCAGACTCTGCCTTATTAGCAGATGAACAGGGAGGCCAGAATATGGCTAAAAATTATATGTTCGTGTTTGATCCCGGGAGTACATATGACAGACGTGACCTGGGACCGTGTCTGCCTGGTGTATGCCCTTATGAAAGGGCTTGAGGTTAATGTGGGGACGGTTATAATATCCGCCATGAAGAGAGCCAGACTACACCAGGGCCACAGATACGGGTTTGGCGGACTCATCACCACCTTCCTCCGAGGCCTCGACGTTGAGGAAGAAGCCTTGGATTACATTCCGTAGTTGGAGCGGCGGGCCCTTGATGTGACAAAGACCAAGGCCCCCGACACTACACACGGACCGGTGCTGACTCTGGGCGAGCGACATGCTCGTGACGACCAGTATATGGCCCGTATGTTCGGTATGCAGATGCTGCAGCTACGGATAGGTGGGAGACCAGCCACCGAGGATGAATTATGGCAGCTGGAGCTGGACTACCCTTTTGGCGAGAACGCCAGAGCTTTATCCAAGGTGGGGCCAGCCTTTGTGGAGCCAACTGACGACGACGTCCCTACTGATGAGGAGACACGTCGTGAGGACTCTGATGTGGAGTCCGATGACGGCGAGGGAGCTGATTCAGATATGGGCGACGAGGCCGCAGCACCGGATGAGGAAGTCGAATATTTCGACTGAGCAGGGAGTTTCACCACCCAAAATTTTATGCTTTGTATTTTTGTGAACACTGAGGACAGTGTTCGATCTAAGTGTGCGGTGGGGAGTAGTTAGGTGCTGGGTCATAGGCTCTAAATCTGCTGTATATTCTTCCTTGACGTTTGTGTATGTCTGTGCTTTCCCTGTTGTTGTGAACTGATTTGTGAATGATGTGTATATATTTGTTTGTGGCTAATGATGTGTGTCTTTAAAAAGTTATGGTTGCCTTTGTAAATATTTTGTAAATTTTGTAAATATTTTTTTTCTCTATCGATATGATCGATATTTTTCAAAATTTTTGCGAAAGGATGTTGCACTTATCAACATATTTTGTAAATATTTTTTTTTCTTTTTTCGAAATGATCGATGTGTTGCAAAAATTTTGAAGTTTTATTTTTGGGTTTCTCGGAGTTTGTTTTCGGTTCTTTTACCGAGAATAGTCCCATTGAATCGATGTCATAGTTAGTGAACATTCCCTATGATGGATGGATGACGACCGTCTTAAGGGAAATGTAGTCGATAGGAGTAGATGATTTGTTTTTAGTTTCTTTGGTGGATTGCATCAATAAACTGTAGTTGCTTATGGTTGCTAAAATTTTGTTGCGTGTGTAATTGATGTTCGAAATGTGAAAGTGATTCTTTTGAAAGCATGTAATTGTGTGACTATGTTGAGTTACCTAGGCTATAGAATTTGGTTCATTATGATTGAGGCTTAATCTTGAATTCATGTACTTGACTAATTAAAGAGTCTGTGAATGCATCTTGATTCGAGCATGTGCATGAAGTGTGAGTGAGGTTTTGCTATTCCATGTCATTGTGAATTGTCTAGAACTTGCCTGGCGTGTATACAAAGCGAAATGAAGGAGGTGTAGTGTCGGAAAGGATGTAGGCATTTCTTTGTTTTAACCGTTAGTTTCCATATTTTCTTGTCAAGTTCTACCTTTTTATATGTTGTACACCCTAGTCAGCCCGTTGAGCCTTTAGCTGATTTCTTTCTTTTGTCCAGAATTGTATGAACTAAGCTTTATTCCTTCTTTTCATTAGCCTTAAAGTCTATAAGAAGCTCTTAAGCGCTTACAAAGAACAAAAAAAAATTGTTTCCCAAAGTGTTAAAGAGTGAAAAGAGTGAAAAGAAAAGAAAAGCAAAGTGAGGAAAGAAAAGATGGTGTTGAAGAGGCACTAGTTGTAATTAAATGAAATTGAGGGTACATGAAAACCTTCCGTTTGGGGTCAAGTGTGCCTGATGAAATGGGCTGTATGAAAGTAAACCAGCATGAATTGGAGAAAAAGATAAAAGAGAGGAACAATGTCCATGAGTCGATGGGAATGAGTTGAAAAGGCGCTTAAGGATGCTAGCAACTATTATTGGCTAATCCAATATATATATATACTAGATCCATAGCCTAGTTACAACCCATTAAAAGTCCTATTTGATCCTACACTGCATTTCTTTATATTAGTGGAGTAATACACTAAGGGCAAGCCTATGGGTCATGACGTGATGCATGTGAATTCTTTTGGGAGAGAGAGTGAAATTAATTTCTATATGCCCCTACGTGCATGTTTGTGTGCTGCACGAGCATAAAAAAGGAAGTTTCTCTCGAGTTGTGAGGGTACATGCTTGATGAAAGATTGATTTTCGTGTCGGATTTTTTGATTAGTTGATTTGCATGAGTTTGCCGATATCAAGAATCAATTCTTAAAAGTCTAGGAAGCCTCGATGTATTAAGGTCATTTTCTTGTACGACCAAGCATGTTTTCTTGATGATTTGCAAAAATCGAATAATCGGTATGACCGTAACGTAAATGGTTGCACCATAGTGACAAAGGTTGAGATGTGATGTGCATGATTTGTGTATGTGTTGTTCGAGGACGAACAAGGATTTAAGTGTGGGGTAAGTGATCTTGGGCAGATTTATATGCCCAAGTGATACTCAAACGTATCATTTTTACCTTGTTTGTTGTGCAATGTGTATATAATATCATGTATTTGGTAATAAAATGCAAATTTATACTAACCAACATGATTAGCATTTGTTTTGAAGGATAATGTGATTTTTAAGAGCTAAAATGCGTGTTGGAACTATGTCGGAGTTGGACTTGGATGCGAGCGTGGAAAAGACCTCGGATGGCATATTTTGCAGTGGCTCTGCGATGGTGCCGTGCCACGCTGCCATCGCGGTAGCACACTGCCTGGGCAGAAATAAAAGTGGCAATTTCCAGCGTGCCTGCGCGTCAGCTCCGTGGCACGGAGACAGGCCTCCGCTATGGCCTCCGTGCCACGTTGAGGCTAATTATCCGGACCATGCAATTTCCAGAGAGGGTCCGCATCCACGCCGTGTCACGGAGGCAGTGCTCCGCGTTGGCATCCGTGACACGTTGCTTGTTATTCCGGGAAAAATTTCCCACTAGTATAAATAGCACACTTAGGTTATTTTTTTAAAAAGAGTTTTTTAGTTTTAGTTTTTTTAGCCTGAGTTTAGAAGTGGGAGCAGGAACGTGGTTTTGTGGCAGTTGAAGAATAGAAAAGATAAGAGTTTTCTTCTCTTCCCTTCTTCTTTTCCTTCAATTGTATGCATGATTCACACTCATTCTAGGATGATTAATCCAAGAATGAGTGGCTAATTCCTCTCTTGCTGAGGTTTTGAACTTGTGAAATGAATGTTGGTAATAATTGATATGGTTTCTTCTTCTTCTTGCATGTTGTTCTATTAATTCTTGTGCTTATTACATTCTTGATTGGCCACCATTAATGTACATCTAAAAAGTCCAATTTCACTCGAGAGAGCATGAAATTGGAAAGTTGTGAATTAATAGGGTATTGTTCTTAACTTGATTTGGGAAAATTGGGTTTTGATGTGCTTTCTTGATAGAAATATACTTGAAAGCCGTATTAGTCAATTTAGGAACCGGAATTGTAGTGTTAGGTCATAAATTGCATTTGATCACAGAAATGTAGACGAATGGTTTATGAAGCTAAAGTGAAATTGAATACGGAAGTTTTAATTTCTAGGCAAACGTTCTTGGCTAGCAATATGAAGAAGAAGATGACCAAATTATCATGATTATCAAGTTCATTACTCGTTCTTAACCTTGGCATGTGCATATCCATTGTCTAAACTCAACGTAAATTGTAGTTATTAATTTTAGTAGATAATTAGTTTAGAAACAAAACTTACTCAAATCTGGGTTGGATTGTTGTTAACATAGTTAGAAATAGAATAGAGGTATAGTAAACTAGGCAGTTTTGCATATCTAGAGCAGCCTCCTTGGATCGATACTTGGCTACTTAGCCACTTTATTACTTGTTTGACCACGTACACTTGCGTGTCGGTGTATAATATATACCGAGCAGCAGAGCGCGAACAGTCAATACCAAAATCAATCTCCTGCTAGGGAGGGATTCCCGGTAAATCATTTGAGAAGACTTCTGGATACTCACGTACTACTGGAACTGACTATGTAGTCGGGGTCTTGGACTCAACATCCTTAAACCTAACAAGATGGTACACACAACCCTTAGAAATCATCTTTCTGGCCTTAAGGAAGAAAATAAAATGACCTACAGGCACAACTAAACTACCCTTCCTTTCTAGGACTGGCTCTCCCGAAAATCTAAACTCTACTGCCTGGGTTCTACAATTAACTAAGGCACAACATGCAAATAGCCAATCCATACCTAGCATAACATCAAAATCGGTCATGGATAACTCCATCAAATCTGCTAAGGTGACTTTCTGAAGAACTGAGAATGGTTCTGACAAGACTTCGGGACTGACTCCAAAGCTACTAGCCAAGTAAGGTGTCTCAAATGATAAGGTAGCCCCTAGATCTAACAGAGCATAAACATCAAGATGGAAAACTTGTAACATACCAGTGACCACATCCAGGGAGACCTCCTACTCCTGGCGGGATGCTAATACATAGAATAAGTTCTGGCGCTGACCGCCACCTGTGCTGGTAGATGCCCCTGACGTGCTGAGCGTACGTGTGGGGATGCTGAACTGGAAGCTAGGCCTCGGCCCCATCATGATCCTGCCTCACTGCTGGGCAATATCTGAGCATGTGGCGGGCTTCCCCCATCCGAAATAAGAACCTAAACCTGCTATGAACTGGCTCGTGTGCCCTCGACCACATCTGCGGCAAGCTGGAATACTAGAATCTGTAAGTCTGCTGCTCTGACCCCTCGAGCCTGATGCTCGCGCCCTCTGTTCACGCCAAGGCCTGGATGGCATACTCAACGCTGAAGATGCTGGGGCTGAAGATCTCTGATGGGTCTGCTGATGATGACCACCACCTGAACTCGATTGTGAGAACCTATAGTCATCGGTCTTGGTCCTCTTGGATTCCCTCTCTCTCAGATGTACCGCCTCCATCCGTTGGGCATACAAAACTATCTGAGGGATGTCCATGTCCTGGTGAAGCATAGAGGTTCTACAATCCTTGTCTAAATAGCCCATCACTCCATAAACGAACCTGCTCACCTGCACCCTTTGATCACCACTAACTCCGTGGCGTACTTCAATAAATGAGTGAACTTAAGGGCATACTCCTGCACCGTCATCCTCCCTTGCTTCAAATTTACGAACTCAGTTGCCTTTAGCTCCCTCATCTCACGAGGAAACAACTGATCTAAGAATGCAACATGGAAATCTTTCCAAGTGACAAGGCCTACTCTTACAACCCTACTACCTTTCCATTGGTGAAACAAGATGTGCCCGACCCCTTTCAACTGATACGAGGCAAACTTTGCACACTCAACTCAATTCACCCCCATGACTTGGGTGATCTTCACAATCTCATCTATGAACTCATGTGGGTCCTCATCTACCTTTGACCCGAGGAACTCTGGCAGGTTGATTCTCAAGAAATCCTTGACTCGAGCCGTCGTTGCATTACCATTTTGCAGGACCTGTGCAACTGCTTGTTGATTGACCTGAGTGGTCAAGGCCTATGCGAGCATCTAAATAGCTTCCCGAAACTCAGCATGGGAAACTGGCTCCGGTGCCTGGTGCTCCTAAACTGGTGGGGCCTGCTGGTGCCCGTTTCCATTGCCATCCTTGTGTCCTTCCCCATTCCTATTCCTTTGATCATTTACTATTCGGGGAGCCATGATTCTACAATCGCGAATAGCATGAATTAGAAGGATAAGGAGACTTTTCGTCGCACGATATAGATCATGAAAGAATGGAATATTTCCTAAACATCTCGTAGCCTCTTCTTCAAAAGTGTGGCGCGCTTCACACCCATGAAATAGACTCTAGTTTACGCGGCTTTCAGACACCTCAGGAGACTTCAAGCCTATTGCGCTGATACCAAGTTTGTCACGACCCAAACTGAGGCCCAAATCACAACACGAGACAAAGAGCCTCGAGAGATCCCATGTCGATTTATGACATAAGCATACATCTAGCACGATCAATAAAACTGAAGAATCAACAAGATAATCATAGCGGAAGTCTAAATTTAACTTAAAATCAGAATACATAATCTAAAGCTGAATACATCCATATGTCTGAAATGCCTCTAAACATGACGAGTTGATGGGACAAGACCCCAACTAACTCAATAAAGATAAAACTCAAAGTACGTGTAAAGAAAATCTGAATAAGTCTAGTCCTCGGGGGATAATGACTTACCAACAACGAAGGTGCTAACTCTGAAGACTGACTATGAATGGGGTTGAGCCTGAGAGCCGGGTCCTGTATCATGAAATGATACAACATAGAGTATGCGGTCAGTACATGAAATGTACAGAGTATGTATGGTAAGTAAAACTGCTTATGTAAGTAAGAATCATTTAAGAATATGCGTAATGTAAAACATAATCAATAAGTTTCTGAGAGTAGGCTTACATGCATTCTTTCTGAAATCATGATATCATTACATAATCATAACATCATAACTGTACTAATTGACTCAAAGCTAAAATATGATAGTCATGAGTAAAACTGAATATTGAGTCAAACCTTCTTTAGAACATATATAGATATTGAAATCTCATGAATGATAAACATGCATAGTTGAAATAATGAGAAACAATGGTAGGCTCATCTTTTAACCGACATACCATGATAGAGCTTACGTGGTCCCAACTATCACACTCAAATGGGTAGAGTCATCCAAAGCCTTATCGGGACTAGGAACGATACCATGATATCGATATCAAGCTTGTGGCCCAATAGGGCATGGGATAGCTCACAAGGGAGGTCCAAAGTAATGTATATAATAGTATAACCTACCTTGGCACGCAGTTCTGAGGCATAGAGTGATCAACCCTTAGCCTACTCGGTGCTAGACACTACTCCTAAAAACATGCATATACTCTACATCATTATTCAACAAAGCTCAACATCCTCTACTGATGAAGCTCAATAATCAAATACATCTCAAATGTGAAATCATGCATATGAGAAGCTTTAACTCAATCGATACCACAAGCTAAAATATAATTGGGAGTCATCGCTCCAAAACCATGTGGTAAGCTCAATTTGGGAAATCATAAATCATACTTTAAACATTTGGACATTGCCCAAAGCTTTATCATGCTTGAAAATACGCATTCACATTGAAAACATGATTATAAACATGGGTAGCTTGAAAACATGTTTTTCATCATAATATCTCATCATCATCATACATTCATTACAAATCTCATCTTTCATGAACTTCTCACCAATGGGCTTTTTAATTCATAAAACTAGAAACATGATTTTCGATTGAAACAATATAAAACTTTCCCATGCTTCATAATTTAGTAGTAGAAACATATTTAAATCGTACTCATGTAAGGGAATTCAGAATATCATGCATTGGGTTAAAACCCCATAGATTAGACATAGAAAGTTCATGAATTAGAGAGGGATTGGGCATGGTTGTGAAATGAATCACCCAATCATAACCCTACATACCTGTTGATAGCTTATTCTTAAACTTCTTTAAATGCCCAAAAGGAAATGAAGAGAAATTGAAGAATGTGAAGCTACCCTTTCTAGTCTTCTACGTTGAATGCATGAATGAATAAGGCCTAAAATGAACTTAACCCCTTTAAAAGTCATCATTCATAACTCAAAACAATGGAGTTTAGGCCTTAGGATCTTATGAATTACGTAAAATCCCTTACTAAATTTGTAGAAAATAACTTCCAGATGGTCCCAACGAGTGACCTAACGACTCGTCTTCAAGGGCCATGACTCGTGGAGTCGTTCGTGAGGTTCACTACTTTTGAAGTCTTCTGGGTTCGTAATGGAAGACATAACGACTCGTTACCTAGTGAACACAACTCGTGGTCACCATACGTGATATGCACTACCTCATCCTCAAATAAATTTTTCCTTGCTTGTTCACGACTCATCCCACGAATCATGGGGACTGACCACGACTCGTGGGGTCCTCCCATTAAGTCCACTATCGATTTTATCCTCTTCACTCAAACACCACTCTCCACACTGACCTAACATGTTATACCCTGAAAGCCCAAAGATCAGACACAGGAGTCGAAACGGAGAAAAACTAAAATTCTGCACCAGGTCACATAATGGGTCATTAGGTGACCCGTGAGTAGGGGTGGGCGTTCGGTGTTTCGGTTCGGTTTTTTCAAATTTCGGTTCGGTTTTTTCAAATTTCGGTTCGGTTTTTTCATTTTTCGGTTATGAATAAGGAACACCAAACACAGAACTGTTTTAATTCGGTTCGGTTCGATTTTTTTTTAATTCGGTTCGGTTTATTTATTTTAGTTATTCGGTTTTTTTGGGCTTAGTTGATGGACTTTTTTCTGATTGTAAAATGGGATGCATTTTAAATAAAATATAAATTATTTCAAGCTTTTTAATTCAAAATGATCTACTTTTAAGTTTTAACTATTGTGATTTGTGATTGTGAAACTTCCTTTTATTAATATCAATTATAAATTTATAATAAAAATTAAAATTATATAAATCGAGTGCCTACCACCTACACTTCAAAATGGCATAACTTACCATCTCAAATTCTCAATGACAATTGACAAGTTGATAACCCAAACAAACACAGACATAAAGATGCACTTGATGGCCGATGGGCACTTGGGCATTCCCAAACCCACACAGACACAGAACTCATAATCAACATTCAACACTTCAGTAGTGCAAGCGCCTAACAGCCCAGCACACACACTGGTATGGTAAACACAAAGTCACAACTCACAAACTGCTTGGGACTTCAAAGTTAAAATCACAAAAAAAAACACCAAATTCATTCAACCACTCCATCATATTAAATACGAATAACATTGAAATTACGCTCAAGACACTTCTCAACATGCTTCTTCATGATTGAACTTGAACCGTTGAACGTTGAACCTAATAAATGGTAAGATAAAATAAAAAATTAGAATATAACTTTCAAGATAAAAAAATAATATTACAAAAAAATATCATCAATAACAATGAGACTTTGAGAGAGTATGAGAAAAATGAGTAAATGACAATGACCAAATAAATAAAGTAATCAATAATTCAACTCACCGGTCACTAGTAGGCACCACACTAGTAGCAAATTGCAAATTGCAATCATACATCAACAATGCAAGACTCTCTTCCATTTATTACCATCTCTAAAGATAATTTAATCAAATATTTCATAAAACACAAATTAGTATACAATTAATTTATTATTGCATCAAAACTTAAAAGTCTAACAAACAACTAAAAAATATAAAATCTTACCAAGCTCAAGTTTCTCAAGATACTCCAAACTTTCCTCAACACAAATAGGCTTAGTCTCTTGTCTAAGCCAATCTTGGACACAGACAAGAGATTGCACACATTTAGGAGTCAATGAACTTCTAAATGGATCAAGAATACGACCACTAGTACTAAATGCACATTCTAAAGCCACACTTGAAATTGGAATAGCCAACACATCACGAGCTAACTCTGAAAGAACAGGAAACCTGGGAGAATTAAACCTCCACCAATCTAATATATCAAAATCATCAGAATCAGGCTCTTGTTCTTCACTAATGTATCTATCCAACTCCGATTTAGTACCTCCACTTCCACAATCTTCTTTTTGTTTTTTCAAGTAAAGCTTAGTTTACAAGGCTTTTGTTTTCATACTTAGAGAAGCGCCAGAACTAGATGTATCAGATGTGTCCTAAGATGAAGTAGATCTAGATGGAGATGATTGATTAGATCCTTTTGAATATTGTCTTATATACACTTCAAACAAAGAAGTCATATAATCACGCACTCCTTCATTTACTTTCTTTCCTATTTCCTCCCCAAATAGTTCTTCAAGTGCAAAGCTAACATACACAAACTTATTTCGAGGATCCAACACAGAAGCAATAAAAATCATTTTGTTCATCTTTTCAGGACAACCCTAATATTTCTTAAACTTTTGTTTCATCCGTTCAGCCATGTTACTCAAATTAAGATCTTCACTTGCTAAACACACATTCAAATATGCATCAAGCTCACATATATCCTCAAAATGAACATTAGAAGTAACATAATGTGAACCTGAAACCTTTACAGTGAGCTCGTAGAATCTTTCAAGAAACTTAACCACATTCCTCACATTCGCCCAATCATCACATTCGAGCGACCCTGAGGACTTCCATCTTCACACACATTAGTTGAAAGACAAGTATTAAATTGGTCATCAAAAAGATCAAACCTATCAAAGGCCTTCTCAAACTTTTGTGTCGTATCCAACATCAAATAGGTGAAATTCTACATAGTAGGAACATCTAGCGACAATGTTTTATCACATTCTATCTTTTGGACTTCACAACATTTCTTAAAGTTTCTTGTTCTTGCAGGGGATGATTTAACATACTTCACTATTTGTCGAACCCTTTTGACAGAAGGATCAATTTCTTTCAAACCTTTTTGCACAATCAGATTAAGTATGTGAGCCATACATCTCACATGAAGATGTTTACCTTACATTATATTAGTTCCCCATATATTGTTTAGACAATTCTTTAACTGTAACATCATTAGAAGACGCATTGTCAACAATTATAGAGGATACCTTGTCCAAATGCCAATCAAGCAAACAATTACTGATAGCCTCTGCCATTTGCTCACCCTTATGACTAGAGATTGGGCAAAAATTTGATATTCTTTTATGCATCACCCAATTTCTATCAATAAAATGAGCAGTCAAACACATATAATTAATTCTTTGCAATGATGTCCATGTGTCTGTGGAGACAAATCTTTGGTTGTACTTCTTTAAAAGACTTCTTCAAATCTTGTCTCAATTCACTATAAACTTCATAACTATCCCTGGTTATTGTTCTACGGAAGGAATTCTAAATAGAGGTTGGGCTTTGCTCATAAACTTCTTGAAACCTTCATTCTCTACAAAGCTAATTGGTAGTTCATCGATAATTATCATTTCAACCAAAGCCCTTCTAACTATATCTTGTTCAAATTTCCAAAGTGGGGTATCTTGAGTTTGAAAAGATATTTTCAATTGAGAAGAAGTTTCAATGATAGTTTTATATGCCTTGCACCAATCCAAATGTTGTTTCAAACCCGTTGTTCCATTTTTACTTGTATGGGCAGCATAAGTATTATTACAATACTTGCACTTCGCTCTACCAATACCATTTTCAACTACCTTATCAAAATGAGCCCAAACCCCAGATCTTGGTTGCATTTCTTTCCTTTTCTTTGTAATTGTATCCCCAGTTTCAGTTTGAGTATCAAGTGAGTTGTCAGTTGAACCAACTTCACTTACTCTACTTTCATCATCCATCTATACAAAATTAAAAAGAACAATCATAAATAATTAACCAACAAATCAACAACCAACAAAAAAAATGATATATCAAAAAGACAAAGACTATTCAAAGAATCAAAATATTAACTATTAAGTATGTATAATGAAAGTGATTCCAAAGACTATTCAAAGTAAACAATATTAAGGTTTAAGTGCTCTATCTCTATTAGTCTAGTATTACATCTTACCAACAAACTAGGTGGCTAGTTTCTCTTATGTTCCACTTAGTCTTTGATCTCTATTCCATTTATGTTGAACTTTGAATAGAATGTTACACTATTAGGTGGAAAAGTCTTGATTATAGTGTAATACTACTATACTAGTTTGTTGGTAAGATGTCAAATAAAGTTCAAGTGCTATATAATCCCTGCTTATTTGACATCCTTTTTAATTTTTATGTACTTCACAACTTTAGTCTTCAGTACTTCACACTTCACTACTTTAGTCTTCAGTACTTCACACTTCACAACATCACAATTCACAACAATCTGCCAATCTCAAATTCTCAATATTACTTTCACTACGTTTGTTTTTTTCTTTTATTTATTTCTGGCAATCACAGGCCACAACCGCCAGCCGGACAGCCCACAGAATCACATATTCGCATTCACACTTCACAGACCACAGTCCAGAAACTCATCAAAAAACTAGTGCAATTTTTGGCAATAATGTTGATAATAATACACAGTGCATCAAAACTAGAATATACAGTGCACAATGCATCATAGACCACATTGCAGAAAGGCAGAAACTCATCAAAACTCACAAGTCACAACATCACAATTTTCAGTGAACTTCACAGCATCAGTGCATCACAAATTTACAATTCATAGGCTGCCAATCTCAAATTCTCAATATTTTGGGAATTGGGATAATGTAAATGGGATTGTTAATTTGTTATTCCCTTTTACAGTTTACTTACCTATTGAGGACTTGAGGTTTGAGTCGAATGGTGGAGTCGACGATGACCGGAAGAGTGAAGACAAGAGTCACGAGACTAGAGCCTGGAGGTGGAGCCGTGGAGGACCGGAGGAGTGTAGGTCGAATGACGATTGACGAGTGACGACTCTGGACGGCTAGACGGCTGGAGTGCTAGACCTGGTCACCTCTCACCTGGAGGCTGGAGGGCGGAGCCACGGAGGCTGGAGAGGCCGAGAGGGCAGGCAGTCGGCACTCGGCAGAGAGGCAGAGTCGCAGCCATTCTCGCAGAGATGACAGAAAGAGATGAGTAGGCGACTGCCGACTCGTTGCTTAGCAGCGAGAGGGATGGCCGATGGCCGATGGGGAGTTGGGGAAATGGGGTTGCTGACGACGACGGACGGTCGACGGAGGGGAGACGTGGCTGCAGGCTGCCGGCTGGTGAATGGTGACTGACTGGTAGAGGTAGTGTCGTAATGAGGCAGACAGGAGAGGAACGTGGTATTCTATATTAGGATTTATTGTTTACTGTTTAGGTCCTTTAGGAAATTAGGATAGGAAATTAGGAATTTTGGGTTTTTAATTTTTTATTTAATTTAATTATTTATTATAAAAATAAAATAAAATAATTTTAATATAAATTCGGTTATTCGGTTTAACCGAAAAACTGGTGAACCGTAATCGAAAAAAAACCAAAAACCAAATTATGTTATAAAAAAAACCGAAATCGAACCGAAAAATCAAAAAAACCGAAACCGAAAAACCGAATTAATTGGGTTCGGTTCGGTTTTTCAGTTTTTTTGCCCACCCCTACCCATGAGGAGAGACCACGAGTTGTGAAGTGACTCATGGTCATTGGCATGGCCTGGGGAAGACCATGGGCATGACCACGAGTCATGGTCAGACCACACGACTCGTGAGGTCACCCGTAGCCTAGACTGAGTGTTTGGCTAGTAGTTTTGGGAAATGGGAATTACAAGTGGTGACCATGAGTTGTGGTTAGCCACCATGATTCATAGGTTCCCTAGTGGGTTCCCCTAATGATTTTAGGCAATGTACATCACGACTCACGGCCACGAGTCGTGGCCAGTGGGGACGAATTGTTGGATCCCTCGTTGAGACCCCTTGACGGTTAATTTTCTGTGAATTAGTAAGGGTCTTTTCGTTCTAAGTTCCTAAAGCCTAAACTACATCGTTTTATCCTATGAAAGGTGGGTTTTAGAGGGGAAAAACTATCCTATGTCTTCATTCATGCATGCAAGTGAATACAAAGGTGATTAAAGGGTGATTCAAGGTTTTCTTCTTCAATTCCTTTTTGGGTATTCAAGGGAGAGAAAGATTCAGCTATCTTTAGGTATGTAAGGTTATGAATGGGTGCTTCTGTTCACACCCATGCCCAATCTCTACGAATTTATGAAAGTCAATCAAAAATCTATTTGGGTTTTGAAATCGAATTTTATGATAACCTAATGATTTACTAGTGGGCTTTTATGTTTTTATGAATCTAATTATATTCTATGGATTTGATTATGTTTTACAATGTATTTTTTACTTATAAATTTTATCGATTTCAATTTCTATCAAATCAAGATTATCTAAGTATGATCTATGATAAGTCGATTTATGATCTTTGCTTCAATTGATAATATTCATAAGCCTAGCATGATTTATGATTTGAAATATGAATTTATTCAATTATCCATTTTTATTTGATGATTTTCAAGTTATATGCATGATCTATGAGTATGCATGAAACCTATGATTCATTAATTATGTTTTTGGCCAACTCACGGGCCTTATGGTATGGCTAGTTCAGATATGTACAAGAAGGTTTATGATTATCATGATTTACCTAGCCTATGAACTCATGCATGTTATACTATGAGCACTATATATGTTTTGGGAGTAGTATCAAACATTGAGTAGGTTCGGGGCTTATTTTCTGCCCTAGATCTCATAAACTACGTGCCACTGTAGGTATGTTGGGATCTCCTCTGTGACTGTCCCCGGCTTAATGGCCCTTTCCATGGTGATATTACACTTTCATGATTCTACCCTTGGTAAGGTATGAATGGCCTCCCAACTAGGTTTATAAGTCGGACTTCATATGTGCTCATATGGGGTATGTCAGTTAAGAGAATCTCCCAATATTCCTCATGATTTATGCATGTATATGATTATGTATATTGGCTCAAGTTATGTTCAATATGGCTTTCATCTTATAGTTATGATTTCGACTGTATTACGAATATTTTGAAAACCTTCAGCCTTATGATATGTTATGTTATGATATTTCTGATATGAGCATGAAGTCCTACTCTTATGTTGTTTGATGAGCTTTCACACATTTTAAATGCCCCTTTTACTTACCTTTCATACTCGGTATATTCCACATACTGACCACATACTTTCTATGCTATATCGTCTTATGATACAAGTTTCGGCTCTCAGGCTCACCCTTATATCTAGATCATATTAGAGTGCACTTTCAACTTATTGGTGAGTCCTCATGTTCCAAGGGCCGTATGACAGACATCTATGCTATTTTTTATGTTTCAGTACTAGTCAGGGTTAGTTGGGGTGTTGTCGCATCAACCCATCGTACGTAGTAGAGGCTTTCAAACAATATGTAGTTAGAAGCTTGCGTGTATGTCTAGAGATTTCCTTATGTTACGATATGTTATGATTATGATTACGTTTCCGCTATGCCTTGTCATTTCTCTTCCGCTTATAATGAATGAAGTTAGATGTATGCCTATGCCATTGGTCAGCTTGGGGCCTCTTGGGGTTCCTTGTCCCGTGTCACGATCCGGGTCTACGTTTGGGTCGTGAAGTACGACTCATGGGGACTTACCATGAGTCGTGGTCTCGCCTGTGGGGATCTTATTTCCCAAACTAATCACCTGGGCCTCCCCACGAGTCACATCACGACTCGTAGGCTGCTCTCACGGGTTACCTCACAACCTGTCCTGATTCTTAGTGCCAGAATTTAACTTTTCTCCATTTCAACTCCCGGTCTGATCTTTGGGCTTCCAGGGTATAACAATATAGGAACATGAGCTTCTCCACACAACCGAGTGATTTTAAGCATGGAAATGGCAGACATGTAGATAACTTAACAGCCCTCCAATTAATCTCCTCAGCGATAATTGCTCACATGTTCAATAAGAACCCAGACATCAGGTTAGCCACCAGTACTGCTCTAACTTCGGCTAAAGTATTATCTTCTCTTATAGACAATAGTCGGAGTCATACCACCACCCACCAAAATTTTTCTTCAAATATTAGTGTCAACTTGACTCTCTCCTTGCTATTGGTTAACCAAGGGGGTTGACCATATGTTAACACCTGTGCTAACCACCGATGCTGCTCATGCCACTCTCTCATTCAATAGTTAAATTCTGCAATGTTCACTGGCGAAATGATGTTTGGCCAATTGAGCATCCTAGTGATGGTAGCTTCTGAGATATCTACCATTTCCCCATAAACTGGTTTGTGGGTCTGCATATGGATTTGTGTGGTTTCTGCCCGTTCTTGCATATACCCTCCAAAATAACAATGTAGTTTGCGTAGAATTCATGAACCATGGTGAGGTAATAGTAGCCTAGTGCTTCACTCATCCATTCTCGACCATAGAACTTGTACTTTCCCTTAATCTCTAGATACTTGGGCAACTCTGAGTCGATGATCCTTACTTTCTCAAAAACATTGTGTTTAAGGTATCCTCTTGATGTGCTGGTGAAACCTTCCTAGAAGTGCTTTTTAGCCCCTTTTACTTGCCAACACAGACTATCACTGAAGCTTGGCATTTTACCCTTTAGAATGTCTCCCCTCATCGGCTCAAAGTCCCCTGCTGGACTGTTGGTGGCCTCATTGCCACTCCCTTCATCTGAATTGGAACCGTTACCACTTGAACTAGATCCATCTGCTAAAGAATCATCTCCCTCATCAGATGGTGGATTTGCAGCTTGTTGTCTAGCGATGGATCTACTTTGGTAATCCAGGGATGGTTCCTTAGTTCCAGCCTCCTGTATTTCTCCCTCGGAGTCAGTGTTTTCATCTTGTAAGTGGTGTGCACTCTTAGTTCTCTCAATTCTCTTTCTCGCACCACCTCTGGTAGGTTGAAATTTAGGTGGCATCGTTACCTTCAATAGTTGGACTATTAGTGGCAAAGTTAATTCTAAGAAAACATGTAAAAATAGTGGGATTTAACTGAAGGCAAGACATTTATGACAGAGTGGTTGATGGGCCTCCACATACGTGACGGTCTGTCATTTCTTCTATCAAGTGTGTCTAGTGTTTGTATAATTTCAAAAATAGGTGGTAGTGCAAGACGAAGGTCCACCACAAAGGTGACGGTACGTCACTAACTCCGGTACTCTCAAACTAGTAAACATCCCATTGGAACCCACAAGTGATAGTGAGTGATGGTCCATCATCAAGATGACACTCTGTCAGCTCCTCAATCACATGCGATTCTTGCTCAGTTCAATGACGCTGACACTAATGATAGTTCGTTGGACATGTGAAAGCTCGTCAGTTATCTCGTCAAGCTACCATTTTATGCACAACAATGGTGGGTACTCATGCTTCCCAACACCATATATCCCCAAACCAAAACAACCAGTAAGAAAACAGAAAATCTGACTATTTCCCTTAGGAATGTCGTCACTCAATCCATCATAGGGCATATCCATTTTGCACAGATTTAGGTTTCCATCCTACACATCAACTTGACATATATTCAATATGAGACTCCTAGGGTTACAAACTTATCACAGATAGTAAGCATGACTAATCAACCATATGACTATGTTAAGCTATACTCACATCACCAACAATATTACTCACCCACACACTGTGAACAAGAATGAAACATGTACGACATACCTTTGAGTTTTGGGCAAGATAATCGCAGAAATCATGCAAGGTTTTGATCACTACTATTCACCTGACACCATAATTAGAGTAATGATTAAATGGTGAGTGGAAGAGATTAGAGAACAATACGGATTCTAGATTTGATCGTGGGTATGATAGTTAAAGGTGTGAAGAAGTGTGAGTATAGAAAGGAAACAAACTTAAATAAAGAAAATTTAAAATGATCGGGGGTAAATAGGAATGAGAGTGGATAAGATCTGGGTTAGTAGGGTTTGGTTTGATCGGGTAGGGCTTTTTAGGATTTTACTTGCCTAAATAGATGATGGTGTGAGTGATGGCCCTTCGAGTACACGATGTTCCGTCAACTTTCTCTTCATGCTAATACCACTGATGCTTTTAGTTCTCCACAAGTGACGAAGGTGTTGACGGTTTGTCATAAGGATGACGTTCCATAAACTATACCGCCGCTCTTATCCATATATCATGCTCTTGCAACCACTTATGATGACACAACTGATGGCTTATCAACTCAAGCATCGAGCTTATCCAAACTCCCCACGTTTTGCTTTTATTTTGACGGTCCTGACTAATGGTCCATCAAGTCTCCGATGGTCCGTTAGTTGGGGTAATCGCCTTCTTCATAAATACCTACACCTATAAACTTAACCCCTCTTTCAAATAAGTACAATATCAAATCAAACAAGTGTTACATTAAAAATAAAATATCGTAGGGTTGCCTCCCAAGTAGCGCCTGATTTAATATTGCAGCACGACTTGGGTACCTTGATTACTCAGACTTCATGAAGGTACACCAACTCTAACTCCTTTACCTTCTCTGGTATGCCATAGTACTATTTCACAAATTGACCATTCACTTTGAATTGTTCCTTTTTTTGATTTTAAAGATCAATAGCTCTAGATGAGAATACTTATGTCACCTTGAAAAGACTAGACCATTTCAATCGAAGTTTGCCCAAAAACAGACGGAGTATATAGTTGAACAACAATACATGATCTCCAGGCATAAAATCCCTCTTTCCAATCCTCCATTCATGGTACATCTTCGTCTTTTCCTTGTACAAAGCAGCCCCATCATATGCCCTCCGATGGAATTCATCCATCTCATTCTGATCTAGCCTCAAATGCGCAGCCTCGCTCCAAATCAAGTTGAGCTTCTTGAGTGCCCACAAAGCCTTATGCTCTAGCATAATAGGTAGATGAAAAGTTGTCGAGACCAGTCTGTTAGGTTCGCATTCACTATTTTTGCTAGGATGGTTTTAACCTCCTAGTTTGACACCACCACCTACCCACTAGGTTGTGGATGATAGGGCATAACCACTTTGTGTTGCTTAACTCCATACTTTGTCAGCAAAGCTCTGAAAACTTTGTTACAGAAATGGGACCCTCCCCATCGTTGATAATAGCTCTCGGAGTACCAAACCTGGAGAAAATATTCTTCTTCAAGAAATTTGCAACACTTTTGCCATTATTATCTGCCAATACCACTACTTCTATCCACTTTGAGACATAGTCTACTGCCACAAAAAATGTACTTCTGGCTATATAAGCTCACAAACGGACCCATGAAGTCTATGCACTATGCATCAAATAATTCCACATCAAAAATAGGGGTCATAGGTAATTCATTCCTTCTAGATATATTTCCCTATCTCTGGCATTAATAACATGCCTTTACAAAATCATGTACTTCTTAATGTATTGTAGGCTCATAGTACCCACATTGCAAAATTTTTTGGGTTGTCCAAGCAACCCCATGGTGTATCCCAATAGATGATGAGTGGCATGCCTCCAAGATGCTTAACATTTCTTATTATACCCGGGGAACCCAAGGATCAGACTCGGGAGTCAAAATAGTGAAAAGCTGAAATTTCGTACCAGGTCACAGAACGAACCGTGAGGAGGCTCGTGAGGAGTGACCACAAGTAGTGAGGTGACTCGTGGTCTAGCAGGGTTAGTAGGATTTTCAGAGGAGACCACGGGTGTGACCACGAGTTGTGGTCAGACCTCATGACTCGTGAAGTCACCTGTGGCCTAGACTAGAAGCTGGGCAAGGATCTTGGGCAGTGTTGACCACGGATGATGACCACGAGCCGTGGTTACCCACCACGATTCGTGGTGTCCTCCGTGGGGTCCCAGTGTGAGTTTTGGCAGTGTACCTCACGACTTAGGCCACGAGTCGTGGCCCCTCATGACGAGTCATTGGGTCCCCTGTTGGGACCCCCTGGAAGTTATTTTCTACGAATTAATAAGGGTTTTTTTGTAAACTCCTAAGATCCTAAGGCCTAAACTACAACGTTTTGGGTTATGAATAGGGAAATTTAAAAGGGTTAAGTTCAATTTTCACTTGAATTTTTCATGCATACAAGGTAGGGGAATTAGGAGAGTGATTCAAGCTTAGAACTCATCAATTCATTTCAATTTCTTCTTGGGTTATCAAGAGAGGTTAAGAACTAGTTATTCCTAGGTATGTAAGGCTATCTATAGGTGATTTCTTCAAGACCAATGTCCCTCCTCTATAATTTTACAAAGATTCCAACAAAAAAAAATCTCATGGGGTTTTGAATGTGATTTACTTAAAATCTAATAATTTGATTATGGTGATCTTGGGCATAATTATATTCCGAAGTGATACTTTATAACTTAGTTTTGTCTTGTTTATGTATTTAATTATGTACATTTTCATTTCTTTTATATAAATGAGAAGAAATATTAACCAACATGATTAGTCTTTGTTTTTGAAGGAAATAATGCATTGGAGGACTCAATCTATGATTTGGTGAAGTGGAGGAATGATACTGGGAGTGAAACACAAAAGTTGGAATAAATTGGGCGATTTCCAGAGGGCTTTCGCGATACCTCCGTGTCACGGAGGCAGTGCTCCGCGATACACACCGTGTCACGGAGATAGTGCTCCGTGATACACACCATGTCACAGAGGCAACGCTCCGCGATACACTCCGTATCACGGAGGCAGTGTTCCATGTTACACTCCGTGACACGTTGCTTGCTGTTCCGTGAAAAATTCCTGCTAGTAAAAATAGCACACTTAGGTTTTATTTTAAACATTCTGACTTGGTTGAGCAAGAACGTGGGTTTCAAACAGTTGTGGGGACGAAAATTCTAGGGTTCTTCTCTATCTCTTTCTCTTTTATCTCAATTGTTTGTATGAATTACACTTATTTGATGATGTTTAATCCACAAATGAGTGGCTAAATTCACTTCTTGCTGAGGTTAAGAACAATTGTAGTGGAATGTAATTGTTAATCATTTCAGTTTTCATCTTTTCTTCAATGGTTGTTGTATCAATTCTTGTTCTTACTGCATTAATGTTTGGCCAATGTTAATGTATATCTAAAAAACCCAATTTTGATTTTGAAAAGGAAAGAAATTGGAAAGATGTGAATTTGTAGGATATGATCTCTTCTTAGTTTGGAAAATTGAGAATTGATTTACATTCAAAATAGAAATATATCTGAAAGTCTTATTAGTCAATTAAGGAATCGGGAATGTATGGCTAGAACTTGAAATTCTTTTATAACAGAAATGTAGATTAAGACTCATGATTCTTAAGTTGGATAGGATTCGAAAGTTTCAATCCGTAGGCAATAATTCTTGAGTAGCAACCGAAGGAAAGATTAACTAAATTATATTGATAAATTAATTCCCTGCATGTTTGTTTTAACCTCAGCTTGCTCATTACTATTGTTCATACTCACTTTATAATTTTTCCTTAGATTCTTATAAATTAGTAACTCAAATTCTCAAAATATTAGTTGTTTGGTTGTCTGCATTCTTAAAGATATAGTTCATTAACACTTAAGTTAATTATTACCGTAGCTTAGTCCCTTGGGATCGATACTTGGCTCTACTTAAGCTACTTTACTACTTGTTCGACCACGTGCACTTGCGTGTAGTTACCACAGAAGCTGAACAAGTCTATGGTAACTACACGCAAGTGCACGTGGTCGAACAAGTAGTAAAGTGGCTTAAGTAAAGCCAAATATCTATCCCACAGGGACTAAGCTACGGTAATAATTAACTTAAATGTTAATGAACTATATCCTTAAGAATGCAAACAACCAAACAACTAATATTTTGAGAATTTGAGTTACTAATTTGTAAGAATCTAAGGCAAAATTATAAAGTGAGTCTGAACAATAGTAATGAGCAAGTTGAGGTTAAAACGAACATGTAGGGAATTAATTTAACAATACAATTCAGTTAATCTTTCCTTCGGTTGCTAGTCAAGAATTATTGCCTACGGATTGGAACTTTCGAATCCTATCCAACTTAAGAATCATGACTCTTAATCTACATATCTGTGATAAAAGAATTTCATGTTCTAGCCATACATTCCCGATTCCTTAATTGACTAATAAGACTTTCAGATATATTTCTATTCTGAATGTAAATCAATTCTCAATTTTCCAAACTAAGAAGAGATCATATCCGACTATTCACATCTTTCCAATTTCTTTCCTTTTCAAAATCAAAATTTGATCTTTTAGATATATATATTAACATTGGCCAAACGTTAATGCAGTAAGAACAAGAATTGATAGAACAACCATTGAAGAAAAGATGAAAACTGAAATGATTAACAATTACATTCCACTACAATTGTTCTTAACCTCAACAAGAAGTAAATTTAGCCACTCATTTGTGGATTAAACATCAGCAGAGAAGTGTAATTCATACAAACAATTGAGATAAAAGAGAAAGAGATAGAGAAGAACCCTAGAATTTTCGTCCGCTCAACTGCCTGTAACCCACGTTCTTGCTCAACCAAGTCAGAATGTTTAAAATAAAACCTAAGTGTGCTAATTATACTAGTGGGAATTTTTCCTGGAATAACAAGCAACGTGTCACAGAGTGTATCGCGGAGCACTGCCTGTGTGACACGGAGTGTATCACGGAGCGTTGCCTCTGTGTCATGGTGTGTATCGCGGAGCACTGTCTCCGTGACATGGTGTGTATCACGGAGCACTGCCTTCGTGACACGGAGGTATCACGGAAGCCCTCTGGAAATCGCCCAATTTATTCCAACTTTGGTGTTTTGCTCCTGATATCATTCCTCCACTTCACCAAATCATAGATTGGGTCCTCCAATGCATTATTTCCTTCAAAAACAAAGACTAAATCATGTTGGTTAATATTTCTTCTCATTTATATAAAAAGGCATGAAAATGTACATAATCAAATATGTAAACAAGACAAAAGTAAGTTATAAAGTATCACTTTGGCATGTAATTATGCCCAAGATCACAACCCCACACTTAAGATCTTGTTCGTCCTCGAACAAACCTTTTACATCTCATGCACATGAAGACTCACACATAGATAATTTAGAAAGATAATTCAAGTTATGGATATAATGATTATTTAAGATAACAAGTTAAAAATAGAGCATGCACGATTTAATCAATGAAATGATATACAACTCCGTTAAGACTTCCTAACTTCAAGAATCGACTCTCAATCTTGGCAAACTCATGCAAATCAACTGATCAAGAAATCCGACATTGATGTTATCTCTCATTAAACATGTGCCTCACAACAAGAGAGTTACCCCTTTTTACTCACAAATATTTAAATCACACCAAGTATGAGTATATGAATAAAAATTACGCTTTCTCTCACAAAGAATTCACATGCATCATGTAGTGACCCATAAGCTTGCCCTTAGTGTTTTACTCCACTCATTTAAGGATGTATAAACGTAAGAGTAAGTAGGACTTAATGGGTTGTAATGTAAGCTAAGGGACAGGTAGGTACTATCTGGCCAGTAATAGTGACTATCTTCCCCAAGCGCTTTTAATAACTTCAACCTTCATTAAGGATATCTCTTCTCTTACTTCACCCTCATTCTTTTCAATCCTGAATTTTTTTTCTTCTTGTTCCCCTTTCTTTAAGCACACTCAGCTTAGTAGTAAGGAGTACTTAAGCAATTTTTCTCATTCATTTATTTTCTTACTCCCGACTAATAATCAACCATTTTCACACAAGTGCACCTTTGTCCTTTTCTTAACTTTTACAACTTGCTACTTTTCCTTTTTTTTCCCAATTCCTACTCCTTCACTCTTTCGGATTTTTCACTTAAGCGCTTCGGAGTTTTGGATCAAATTCAAGGCTAATGAAAGAAAAAGGATTAAGCTTATGTTGTAGCTTTCAAAGAATAGGCTCAAGGCTCTATGGGGCTAATTAGGATTAAATATTCAAGGTAGGTAAAGTGAGGGATAACATTTAGGTCCATTCAAAGAAATGCCTAAATCATCTCACTACAATTCACATCCTTCATTTCGTTTTATATACACACCAGACAAGTTCTAGACATTCCACAATAGCACGGAATATTCAAAAAATTTACACTCACAACACATGCTCAATTCAAGACATATTCCGCGGACTCTTAACTCAGCTAATCACAAGAATTCAAAATTAAGCTTCAATCACATTGAGTCAAATTCAAGATTCTAAGTGTCTCACACAAAGTTATACACTTCTTACATGCTTCAACACTAACCACACTTGTATCTTATAATCATGCATAGCACATAACAAGAACATCAAGCCATAAATTAGCTACGGGTTCAAAAACCAACATACTGACTAATTTTTCTTCAAGACGGTCGTCATCCATCCATCGTCGGAAATAGTCTCTAACTATGACTACACACATTATATACCTAGAAAGAATTTTTTTTATTCTTCGGTTCAAAGACCCCCCGTCGGAAAAGAACCGAAAAGAAAAACCAACGGGTGATGAAGTCATTCTTGACTCACAAAAAAAAAATTCAAATATTTCTCACAAGCATTACATTCACCAAAAATCGTTAAGCACAAAAATTTTAAAATTTACCTCACCCCACACTTGAATCATGCTATGACCCCATAGCATCAACTTAACATTTAAAGAGGGTGAGAAATACTTCCTGAGGCCTTTAGGCCTAGCTAACAACATTCTTTTCTTCAACTTTGCACAAGTGGGTGTTCAATCCCACACTTTTTCTCTTCCATGCTTGTTAGCTTCCTCCTCCACGGGTACTCAGACTTCCCCTCCATCTGTGCGTAACTTTCAACCAAAACAACACAACATGAAAAATAAATAAAATAAACCTAAATGAAAAAAATTAAAAGGGTACCCATGGTACCCTTGGGTTGCCTCCCAAGCAGCGCCTAATTTTACGTCGCGGCACTACGTATCAAGTTTCACCACTTTTTCCTCCACCTTGAGGATATGAATCTCACCCCTAATTTCTTCTCTAATTTCCTCTTATGCTCCAGGGGTGGTGGTGAAAAATTGTAAGGACCAAGCAATAGATGTTGCCTTTTGAACTTATTGGCCCTTAAGTAAGAGAAGTCATTTTGTCTCTCCGAGTCAGCAAATTTCAAAATATACGGGGCTTGGTCCTCCTCTAGACATTTCTCTATAATCTTGGAAGACTCTATTTCTCGGTTGTCAACCAAACATAATGTTGAAAAATTCTTCGAGTGTGGTCCAATACACCTCAACTCTGAAACTGCATTGTGCTTGACCTCCTTACTTGTATACACCTTCTTAGGATTGACATCTATCTCTCCATTAATGTCAACTGGGGGATACTCTATCTCTTCTTCCATGAATGGATTTCCATAAGTGTGAGCCCATCACGGGGACACTCAAGAGATTCTAATTGTTGGGCTTCATCCAAAAATTCACCCTTGTCTTCTTCTTGTAGTTCCTCTTGAGTATTTACTAAAATCGTTACTTGCAATTCACCACAAGCTTCAGCCTCATCCATCATCTCTGTGACTTTGACGCTCATCCTTTCTAGAGCCTCTCCATTCTCTTCTTACTGAATTCTTAATTCTTCCATCGCCTCCTTCATTGCTTCTGCTTGCTCAAGGAGCTGTTTCAGCATGTCTTCTATTCGAGCTTGGCGTCCTAAGTCCTCATTTTCATCATGCCTATATTCAGCAATAACGAAAGAAGGATCATAGTAGGGGCTTGGGGGAGGGGAGTATGCATTCGGACAGCCATCCCAATGGCCATCTTGACCACCACATATATTGCACGTGTTACAGTGTTGCCACAAGTGGGGTCCTCCTCAATTCAGACAAGATTCGCCAAATATGAGTATCCACCATTTAAACCATGTGTATTCCATGATGTCATGTCAAGAAGGGTATCCAAAAAAAATCAAAAAGAATTAAAACAAATATCTACAATTTTTATTTTTATTTTTATTTTTCTTTCAAAAAAAATACTAACACAACAATTCTATACCTGCAAGAGAAAGGCTAAGACCAAGTGGTCAGCACCAATATAGAATTTGTAAACTAACACTAAGAAAGTAAATTTACCAATTGCCAGTCCCCGGCAACGGCGCCAAGAACTTGTTCGGCTTCTGTGGTAACTACATGCAAGTGCACGTGGTCGAACAAGTAGTAAAGTGGCTTAAGTAAAGCCAAGTATCGATCCCACAGAGACTAAGCTAGGGTAATAATTAACTTAAGTGTTAATGAACTATATCTTTAAGAATGCAGACAACCAAACAACTAATATTTTGAGAATTTGAGTTACTAATTTATAAGAATCTAAGGAAAAATTATAAAGTGAGTCTGAACAATAGTAATGAGCAAGCTGAGGTTAAAACAAACATGCAGGGAATTAATTTATCAATACAATTGGTTAATCTTTCCTTCGGTTGCTAGTCAAGAATTATTGCCTATGGATTGGAACTTTCGAATCCTATCCAACTTAAGAATCATGAGTCTTAATCTACATTTCTGTGATAAAAGAATTTCATGTTCTAGCCATACATTCCTGATTCCTTAATTGACTAATAAGAATTTCAGATATATTTCTATTCTGAATGTAAATCAATTCTCAATTTTCCAAACTAAGAAGAGATCATATCCTAACAATTCACATCTTTCCAATTTCTTTCCTTTTTAAAATCAAAATTAGATTTTTTTAGATATACATTAACATTGGCCAAACATTAATGCAGTAAGAACAAGAATTGATAAAACAACCATTGAAGAAAAGATAAAAACTGAAATGATTAACAATTACATTCCACTACAATTGTTCTTAACCTCAGCAAGAAGTGAATTTAGCCACTCATTTGTGGATTAAACATCATCAAATAAGTGTAATTCATACAAACAATTAGATTAAAGAGAAAGAGATAGAGAAGAACCCTAGAATTTTCATCCCCTCAACTGCCTGTAACCCACGTTCTTGCTCAACCAAGTCAGAATGTTTAAAATAAAACCTAATTGTGCTATTTATACTAGTGGAAATTTTTTCCGGAATAACAAGCAACGTGTCACGGAGTGTATCGCGGAGCACTGCCTCCGTGACACGGAGTGTATCGCGGAGCGTTGCCTCCGTGACACGGTGTGTATCACGGAGCATTGCCTCCATGACACGGTGTGTATCGCGAGCACTGCCTCCGTGACGCGGAGGTATCGCGGAAGCCCTCTGGAAATCGCCCAATTTATTCCAACTTTGGTGTTTCACTCTGAATATCATTCCTCCACTTCACCAAATAATAGATTGTGTCCTCCAATGCATTATTTCCTTCAAAAACAAAGACTAATCATGTTGGTTAATATTTCTTCTCATTTATATAAAACGGTATGAAAATGACACAATTAAATACATAAAAAAGACAAAACTAAGTTATAAAGTATCACTTTGGCATGTAATTATGCTCAAGATCATATGGGTTTTGTGATTTTAAAATCTTATCAATATCTATGGGTTTTAATCAGCTTTTTTTATTTAAATTAATTATAATATTATTGATTTGGAAGTTCTATGTATTCAATCCTAATTATGCATGCCCCATGATAAATCGGTTTATGATGTACTTATCCATTGATAATAATTATAAGCCTGACATGAATTATGATTTAAGTCATGAATATATTATGTTACCCATTATGATTTTATAAACTTCAAGCTGTATGCATGATCTACAAGTATGCCTGAACCCTATGACTTATGAATTATGTTTTTGGACGACTCACGGGCCTTATGTCATGGCTAGTTCACGTATGTACGAGCATGTTTAGTATTATAATGATTAAACTAGCCCATGAATTCATATATGCTATACTATGAGCACTATATATGTTTAGGGAGTAGTATCGAACACCGAGTAGGTTCGGAGCCTAGGCTTTTCCCCAGACCTCATAAACTACGTGCCACCGTAGGTATGTTGGGACCTCCAATGGGACTGTCCCCAACCCAAATTCCCTTTTCATGGTGACGTCACACTCTCATGGTTCGACCCTTAGCAAGGTACGGATACCCTCCCAACTAGGGTTACAAGTCGGGCTTCATGTGTGCTCATATGTGGTATGTCGGTTAAGAGAATCTCCCACTGTTCCTCATGACTTATGCATGTGTATGATTATGTATATTGTCTCAAGTTATGTTCAATAAAGATTTCCTTTTATGATTACAAGTAAGATTTCATTGCGAATGTTTTGAGAACCTTGAGCCTTATGTTATGTTCTGATGTTTATGATATAAGCATGATATCTTACTCTTATGATCATTTATGTGTTTTTAAGGTTTTAAATTTCCTTCTTACTTACCTTGCATACTCGGTATATTCCAACTACTGACCGCATACTTTCTATGATGTATCAATTCATGATACAGGATCCAGTTCTCAGGCTTACCCTCCTTAGTAGAGCTCCCGAGATAGTTATCAGCTTATTTGGTGAGTCTTCATGTTTCGAGGGCCATATGCTCAGACTCTATGCTTTTTTCTTCTATTTTTGTTATGTTGGGTTAGTTGGGGAGTTATCCCATCAACCCGTCTTTCATGATTAGAGGCTTTTCATACTACAAGTTGTACTCAGCCATCATGTATGGATTATGTATTGTCTTTCCTACGTAACTATGATATGTTTATGTTTCCTTATGTTGAGTGTTCCGCTTATGTGATTGAATTAGATGTACGCTCATCCCATGGGTTGACTTGGGTTCTCTCGGGGTTCCTCGTCCCGTGTCTACGATCGGGTGTACGTTCGGGTAGTGACAACTTGGTATCAGAGCCATATGTTTTAAGTGTCCTAGGGAGTCTGAAAGCCTCGTTAAGTAGAGTCTTTTTCATGGGTGTGAAGCGTGCCACACTATGACGAAGAGGCTACTAGAAGTTTAAGATATGTTCTCATCTTTCATGATCTATGTCGTGCAATGAAAAGTCCTATTCCCTTCTAATTCGTGCTATTCACATTTGTAGCACTATGCCTCCACGCCGAGTGAAACCCAGGAGGAATGGTAATGGTAACGATCATGAGGGTGCAAATGGTGAGGAGCATCAGCCAGCCCCACCCGTTCACGAGGAACACGCACCAAAGCTGGATGCCACGCTGAGTTTAGGGCAGTGATTCAGATGTTGGCACAAGCCATGACTGCATATGTTCAGAATCAGACAGTGGTGCATTACCCTCATAATTGGAATGTGGTGGCAACCAGGGTGAGAGATTTCTTGAGAATGAACCCTCCTGAGTTCTTTGGGTCGAAGGTAGACGAGGACCCCCATGATTCATTGAGGAGATTCTAAAGATCACCCAGGTTATGGGGGTGAACAATGGAGAGTATGCTGACTTGACCTCCTATCATCTAAAGGGGGTAGCTCACATATGGTTTAAACAATGGAGAGATGTCAGGGAAGTTGGTATAGGCCCGATAGGTTGGGAAGAGTTTCACACGACATTTATGGATCGGTTCTTCCCTCGGGAGATGAGGGAGCTCAAGGCAGCCGAGTTTGTTAATTTCAAGTAGGGTAACATGTCCGTTCAGGAGTATGCATTGGAGTTCACTTGATTATTCAAGTGTGCTCTATAGTTGGTGGTGGATCAGAGGGCTCGGCTGAGCCATTTTGTGCATAGGGTGGCGGATTACTTAGACAAGGATTGCAGGATCGCCATGCTTCATCAAGATATTGACTTCCCCATATTGTATTGCATGCACAACAGATGGATTCGGTCTACAGGAGGCAGATGGAGTCTAAGAGGGCCAAGATTGACAGCTATAGGGTTTCTCAAGTCAAGTCAGGGGGTGGAAATCACCAGCAGTCCCAGCACAGGTCTATCGCCCCAGCCCCATCATCGGCCAGCATGCCATCTAGGTTTAGAGGAGATCATAGGAGTAAGGTTTCAGGCTTGAGGGATCAGGGTAGCATGCAGATGGACCGCACTTTTCCAGCTTGTGTGAAGTGTGGCAAGAATCATCCCGAGAGGTGCTTAGTTGGCTCAGATGCGTGTTTCAAGTGTGGCAAACCCGGGCGTAGACTTAGGGACTGCCCCTCAGCCAGATCAGGGGTCGGTGGGGCTTGTGCAACAACAGCCAGTTTCGCCTCTCTAGCAGCACATCCCCCTCAGTAGGGTGCCTCTACTGGTTTAGCAGGCGGTCAGCACCAGAATAGGTTTTATGCTCTAGTACCCCGCTAAGAGCAGGAGGCTTCTCTAGATATGGTCATTGGTTTGTTGTGAGTCTTCAATATTGATGCTTAGCCTTGTTAGATTCAAGAGCTACCTTTTCTTTCGTGATTCCTTATATTGTTAGTAGTTTTTGAGTTAGCCTTGAAATTCATCTGAACCATTCTCAGTCTCTACCCCAGTTGGTGAATCAGTTGTGACTAGGCAGGTGCATAGAGGTGCCCCATCACAGTGTTGCAGAAGATTACCTCCACAGACTTAGTAGAGTTATCTATGACTGATTTTGACCTCATTTTGGGCATGGATTGGTTGTTTGCATGTTATTCTTTGATTAATTTTAGAACCTGGTCAGTAGAGTTTAGGCTTCCAGGTGAGCCAGTCTTAGAGTGAAACAAATTCAGTTGTACCAGTTGGATGGTTTATTTCATATCTTAAGGCCAGGAAAATGATTTCTAAGGGCTACATGTATCAGTTAGTTAGGGTTAAGGACGTTGAGCCCAAGACCCCAGCTATCCAGTCAGTTCATGTGGTGTATGAGTATTCGGAGGTTTTTCTCGATGATTTTCCAGGTGTTCCTCCTAAGAGGGAAATCGATTTCAATGTTGATCTTCTACCCGATACGCAGCCTATATCTGTTCCGCCCTACAGAATGGATCCAACTAAGCTAAAAGAGTTGAAGGATCAGTTGAAAGACCTATTAGATAAGGGTTTTATTAGGCTGAGTAAGTCTCCAAGGGGTGCACCAGTGTTATTTATCCAGAAGAAGGATGGTCCGCTTCACATGTGTATTGACTATCGGCAGTTGAACAAGGTCACCATTAAGAACAGTTATCCTTTTCCTAGGATCGACAATTTGTTTGACCAGCTTCAAGGTAGCAAGTGTTTCTCCAAGATATATCTCAGGTCCGGGTATCACCAGCTCAGGGTTTAGGAGAGTGACATTCCGAAAACCGCTTTCAAGACTCGGTATGGTCACTACAAATTTGTTGTTATGTCTTTTGGACTAAGCAATGCCCCCACAACTTTCATGTACTTGATGAATAGGGTGTTCAAGCAATATCTATACGTGTACGTGATAGTGTTCATCAATGATATCCTTATATACTCTCGTAGCGAGGAGGAGCATGCCGCTCCTTTGAAAATAGTGCAACAGACTCTCAAGGATTGCCAGATTATGCAAAGTTTAGTAAGTGAGAGTTTTGGTTGGACTCGGTTGCATTTTTGGTCCATGTGGTATCTAGTGAGGGCATAAATGTGGATTCTTAGAAAATTGAGGCGGTGAATAATTAGCCCAGACCGGTGATCCTTCAAAAATTTGGAGTTTTCTGGGCCTAGCAGGTTACTACCGGAGATTTGTTGAGGGATTTTCATCAATTGCAACACCATTGACCAGGTTGACTCAGAAAAAATTAAAGTTCCAAAGGTCGGAGGCTTGTGAGAAGAGCTTCCAAGAGTTGAAGACTCAACTCACTTCAGCACCAGTGTTGACCATACACGAGGGTACTGATTGTTTTGTGGCATATTTTGATGCTTCTAGAATCGTACTTGGGTGTGTCTTGATGCAACATGGGAAGGTGATAGCATATGCCTCAAGATAGTTGAAAATCCATGAGAAGAATTACCCGACTCATGATCTTGAGTTGGCCGTGGTGGTGTTCTCCTTGAAGCTATGAAGGCATTACTTGTAAGGGGTCCACATGGATGTATTCACAGATCACAAGAGCTTGCAATATGTGTTCACACAGAAATATCTTAATCTTTGGCAAAGGAGGTGGTTGGATCTACTAAAGGACTATGATATGAGTGTTTTGTACCACCTGGGTAAGGATAATGCAGTAGCGGACTCGCTTAGTAGGCTCTCTATGGAGAGTGTGTCCCACGTAGATGGGGTAAAGAAGGAGTTTGTGAAAGATGTCCATCGATTTACAAGATTGGGAGTTAGATTGGTTGACTCGACCAATGGCGGTGTTGTTATGCAAAAGGGATCAGAATCATCCATGGTGGCAGATGTAAAAGCCAGAAAATATAAGGATCCGATTTTAGTAAAGCTAAAGGAAGTCGTTGGAAGTTAGAAGGTGGAGGTCTTTTCCCAAGGGGGAGATTGTGTGCTGCGGTACCAAGGCCGTCTATGTGGTCTGGATGTGGATAATTTGAGGAACCGGATATTGCATGAGGCACATGGATCCAGGTATTCTATCCATCCGGATGCCACCAAGATGTATCATGATTTGCATGAAATATATTGGTGGAACAGCATGAAGAAGGATATTGCAGAATTCGAAGCCAAGTGCCCAAACTGTCAGCAAGTGAAAGTCGAACATCAAAGGCCAAGAGGCGTGCTTTAGGATATTAGAATTCCTACTTGGAATTGGGAAGAGATTAATATGGATTTCATTACAGGCCTACCTCATACTCGCCGACACTATGGTTCTATTTGGGTGGTGATAGACAGGTTGACCAAGGATGCACACTTCCTACCGGTTAAAACCACATATTTAGTGGATGATTATGCCAAGTTGTATATTTGGGAGTTAGTTCGACTTCATGGAGTGCCGTTGTCTGTTATCTCAGAACGTGGTCCTCACTTTACCTCTCAGTTATGGTGGTCTTTTAAAAAAAGGCTTGGGACTTAAGTTAAGCTCAGCACAACATTCCATCAGCAAATGGATGGTCAAGCAGAGAGGACAATTCAAACTTTCCAGGACATGTTGAGAGCTTGTGTGATGGACTTTAAAGGTAGTTGTGATGATCACTTGCCCTTGATCGAGTTCGCTCACAATAAAAGCTATCACTCCAGCATCCAAATGGCACCATTGGAGGCTCTTTATGGGTGGAGATGTAGATCACCCATCGGATGGTTTGAGGTTGGTGAGGCAGCTATGGTATGACCTGAATCGGTTCATGAGGCTATGGTAAAACTTTAGTTGATAAGGGACCAGTTGAAAATCGCTCAAAGTTGTCAAAAGTTATATGCAAACGTGAGAAAAAGATATTTGGAGTTTGAGGTAGACGATTGGGTATTTCTAAAGGTATCTCCCACGAAGGGAGTCATACGGTTTGGGAAGAAAGGAAAACTCAATCCCCGCTATGTGGGTCCCTACCGGATTATGAGGAGGATTGGTAAGGTAGCGTATGAGTTGGACCTACCCTCAGAGTTAATTTATGTGCATCTCGTGTTTCATGTGTCACTTTTGAAGAAATGCTTGGGAGATCCAACTCTAGTAGTCCTGGTGGACAGCGTCGATGTACAGGATAGCCTCAGTTATGAGGAAATTCCAGCTGCAATCTTAGATCGTCAGGTTCGGAGGCTGAGGAACAAAGAAGTAGCTTTAGTTAAAGTACTATAGAGAAATCAACATGTTGAAGGAGCTACATGGGAAGCTGAAGCGGATATGATGGCTAGATACCCACATTTATTCTCTACCAGCTTAGTTTTAGTTTGAGGTATCAGTTTTTCCCTAAATCTCTAATCACTTTCCATGTTCAGTTCATGTGAGCATGTTTGATTTATGTTGTGATGGATGTATGTGATGTATGAATTCAGTTCAACTATGTAGTTCTTTTCGGATGTAGTCATTCTGTCAAGAAAGGGAACTGAAAGGTCTTCAATTAAATCTTCGCCAGTACTTGAAAGACTCGAAAGACCTACTTTATGAATTTCCTTATGAGTGAGTTCGTAGGTGCCTTTATGTCGAGTGTAGCGAAGAATTTTTGATATAAATGATCAGTATTTACATATGATGAATGTTTGATTCTGAGTTTCTATGTTTTTGTAACATTCAAGGATGAATGATCCTAAGGGGAAGATATTCTTATACCCAAGGAACCCAAGGATCAGACCTGGAAGTCAAAACGGTGAAAAACAGAAATTTCGCACTGGTCACAAGACGAACCGTGAGGAGGCTTGTGAGGAGTGATCATGAGTCGTGAGGTGACTCGTCTTCCAACAGGGTTAGAAGGATATACAGAGGAGACCACGCGCGTAACCACGAGTCTTGGTCGAACTTCACAACTCGTGAATTCACCCGTGGCCTAGACTGGAAGCTGGACAAGGATCTTAGGCAGTGTTGATCATGGATGGTGACCATGAGTCCTTGTCACCCACCACGATTCATAGTGTCCTCCGCAGAGTCCCAGTGTGAGATATTGACAGTGTATCTCACGACTCAGGCCACAAGTCATGGCCCCTCATGACGAGTCGTTGGGTCCCCCGTTGGGACCCCCTGGTAGTTATTTTCTGCTAATTAGTAAGGGCTTTTTCATAAATTTCTAAGATCTTAAGGCCTAAACTACAGTGTTTTGGTTTATGAATAGGGAAATATAAAGGGGTTAAGTTCAGTTTTCACTTCATTCTTTCATGCATGCAAGGTAGGGGAATTGGGAGAGTGATTCAAGCTTAGAACTCATCCATGCATTGAAATTTCTTCTTGGGTTATCAAAAGAGGTTAAGAACTAGTTATTCCCAGGTATGTAAGGCTATCCATGGGTGATTTCTTCCACACCCATGTCCCTCCTCTATGATCTTACAAAGATTCCAACAAAAAAAACTCATGGGGTTTTGAATGTGATTTACTTAAAATATAATGATTTGATAATGGGTTTTGTGATTTTAAAATCTTATCATAATATATGGGTTTTTATCAGTTTTTGTGATTTAAATAAATTATAATATTATTGATTTGGAAGTTCTATGTATTTAAGCCTAATTATACAGGCCCCATGATAAATCGATTTATGATCTACTTATCCATTGATAATAATTATAAGCCCATGATGAATTATGATTTAAATCATGAATTTATTATGTTACCCATTATGATTTTACGAACTTCAAGCTATATGCATGATCTACAAGCATGCATGAATCCTATGACTTATGAATTATGTTTTTGGCGGACTCACAGGCCTTATGTCACGGCTAGTTCACGTATGTACAAGCATGTTTAGGATTATCATGTTTTAACTAGCCCATGAATTAATGTATGTTATACTATGAACACTATATATGTTTTGGGAGTAGTATCGAACACCGAGTAGATTCTGAGCCTAGGCTTTGACCTAGACCTCATAAACTACATGCCACCGTAGGTATGTTGGGACCTTCTATGGGACTGTCCCCAGCCCAAATGGTCCTTTTCATGGTGACGTCACACTTTCAGGGTTCGACCCTTGGCAAGGTACGGACACCCTCCCGACTAGGGTTACAAGTCGGGCTTCATTTGTACTCATATAGGGTATGTCGGTTAAGAGAATCTCCCACTAGTCCTCATGACTTATGCATGTTTATGATTATGTATATTGGCTTAAGTCATATTCAATAAACATTTCCTCTTATTATTATGATTACGATTGCATTGCGAATGTTTTTAAAACCTTGAGCCTTATGTTATGTTCTGATGTTTATTGATATAAGCATGATATCCTACTCTTATGATCATTTATGTGTTTTTAAGGTTTTAAATGTCCTTCTTACTTACCTTGAATACTCAGTATATTTCAAGTACTAACCGTATACTTTCTATATTGTATCTTTTTATGATATATGACCCGACTCTCAGGCTCACCCTCCTCAGTAGATCTCCCGAGGTAGTTATTAGATTATTTGGTGAGTCCTCATGTTCCGAGGGCCATATTTTCAAACTCTATGCTTTATATTCAGTTTCTGTTTTGTTGGGTTATTTGTGAAGTTTTCCCATCAACCCGTCATTCATGATTAGAGGCCTCTCAGACTAAAAGTTGTATTCAGCCGTCATGTATGGATTATGTTTTGTCTTTTCTCTATAACTATGACATGTTTATGTTTCCTTATGTTGAGTCTTCCGCTTATGTGATTCAATTAGATGTACGCTCATGCCATGGGTTGACTTGGTGTCTCTCGAGGCTCTTTTTCACATGTCTACGATCTGGGTGTATGTTTGGGTCTTGACATTTCTGCTTCTGGGACACATCTCCTTATTAGGTTGTCAGCATATACTCAGAACAAATAATGCTCATCCCAGAAATATTTGTTCACATCATGAAGGACTTTTCTGCTGGTGGAAAGTTAACTCTTCAGAAAATATAAAGTGCTCCACCTTAACCAGTACATCACATAGAATACCCACAGGCATCTTAATTGACCGGTCTGCCATTAACAACCTCATAGTAGTCTGTTTGGGGCTCCTAAGCCTAACTATTTGTATGTGGCCAGCGGAATCAAGTTGATGTTGGCGCCTAAATCACATAGAGCTTTGGAAAAATTGAAGGCGCCAATGGTGCATGGAATTGTAAATGCACCTGGATCTTATTTTTTCTGAACCAGCGAACGTGAAGAGATCACACTGCAATGATGAGTGTTGTCCGCTAGCTCATGACTGACAGTCCTCTTTTTTCATGACCAAGTCCTTCATGAACATTGCATAACCTGGCATCTGCTCAATGGTTTCCACTAATAGGATATTTACTGACAATTGCTTCAACATGAAGATGAATTTGTCGAATTTGCCATCTTCCACCTTCTTCTTCAACCTCTGCGGGAATGGAGGTGGAGGTCCCAAAATTCGAGTGAAAGACTTAACCACCTCCTTTCCTTTTTCTTTACCTTCATCTCCATGAATATTCTCTATGATTGCTGGATCTACAGGCTTAACCAGATTTAGCTGCTCTACCTCATCATTAAAAGCCCTGATTCTAAAGCTAACTCTTTAGCTTGCTCTGCACCAATAGGAGTGGTCTCAGATAATTTTTTGCCACTTCTTGTTGTAATAGCCATGAAGTGGCTATCCTTCCTTGGATTTTTTACTGTATCACTTAACAAGGCACCACTCTTCCTCTGATTAAGGTTTGCAGACATTTTGTCTACTTGGTACTCTAGTTGTTTAATGGCATTTGAGTGTGAGTCTAAAAGTTGACTCATATTGGAAAGATCACTCTTCATCTCTTTAACTATAGAGTTAGTAGATTGGACTCTTTGTAGTACCTTAGGTAACATTTCTTCCATCTTTGAACTTCCTGTATCACTACTTATCTGATCTTAGTTTCAAAAGGCACATACACTCCACTACAATCATTCATGTAACTTTATTTGTTCTTCCAACATCCTTGTTCTCTATCCCTGTAACCATCTCGGTAATAATAATTGTCCTTTGGATAGTTTTGACCTAGGTTTCCTTGGCCATTGGTCTGAAAACCACCATGTTATTCAAGTACTTGGCTTCTACTTCAGAGTTCGATTCTTGTTCCTCTTGTCTGGCAGCCTTACCCACATCATTAACTTTCTTAGCACCACCAGCAACCAAATGCATAGTAATAAACTCCAAGTGAGTTTTCATAAGCGTCATATCCTGATCTCTGTCTTCTTCATTCTGGCGTTGCTCAATAGTTGACCCAACTGCATAGGTATTGCAAGAGACTTCAGAGTCTATAGTGTGCCAAGCCCTGTTAGTCTTGGTGACTCTATCTAATACAACTATCGCCTTAGTGTATGTTTGGGATATGAATGATCCTCCAGTCACAGTACCAGCAATCAACTTAGTTGCCGAATTTAGGGACCTGTAGAAAGTCTCCAACAGATGCTCATCAGATAGTTTATGATTAGGGAATTTCTTGAGTTTCTTGTTGAATCGCAGCCATGCCTCATATAATGCCTCACTTGGGAGCTACCTGAAATTGTTTATCTCATCTCTCAGTTGTAGCATTCTAGAAGGTGGAAAGAATCTCTCTAGAAAAGCATCTTTCAGCACTCTCTAACTCATGTTTGAGTCATGTGGCAACTCATTCAGCCACATTGTTGCCTCCCCAGATAGAGAAAATAGAAAGAACCTCAATTGAATAGCATTCTGACTAACCCCTGGCAGTTCAAAGGATATGCAGACTCCCACAAAATTCATCAGATGCAAGTTCGGGTCATTACTAGCTACTCCTTTAATCAAGCCCTTCAAGTTCAATAATTGGATCATAATGCTTGTGATATAGAACTTAACTCCTATAGCTAGTCGGGGAGGGACTATGGCTCCAGTAGCGCAACTCCAGCCAAGTCAACACGTCTTCCTCTTCATAATCAATGGAATTGCTTGCCGATGCTGCCCGTAGCTCTCTGAGCTGGTGATGATTTCCAGGGGCTATATCCTCAATATCTCATTCATTCTCCTCATCTATAACAACATCATCATTCTCATTATTAGCTGCATGTTGATTGTTGCCCTTGGCTTGTGCATTAGAAAGTTGTTGTAACCTTGCTGCTTCACGCTATTGTGCATTCATAACTCTCCTAAAAATTCTTTATAATTCGTGAATATAAGGAGTTAACGGTTTGCCCCGACTCTAGGTATTTGGCGCACTACCTTGTACCTTGTATAAACAGAAACAATAAATAAAAGTTAAATTAGGTAATAAGACTAAGAGTCAAATAAGCACACGTGACTTAATCTATAACTGTAGTCTCCAACAATGACACAAAAATTTGATACACCCAAGTTACACCTCTATGATAAGAAGTATAATGCGGTCGATGTCAATTATAGAACCCAAAAAGGTTGGGGTCGAATCTCACAGGGAATATGGTGAAAACTAAGTCTTATGTGAGTATTTGCTTTTAGTCAAATATTTCTGTAAAGCTGGGGCTCTGGGAATTGTGTTTCGATTCACTATCAATCAAATGCAAGAAATACCAACTATGATTTATTACTATTTTAATTCAAGAAGAAAGTAAACTAGGGTTATGGTCATCATGTTTTCATAAAGATGTTTGGTGAATGACTGCAGTGGACTGATTTAATGCTATGTTTGTAGGTTGTTAACCTAATTATTCTATCCAAATATTTCTCAACCTATTTAGATAGGTATCACTCTTACCTTCTCAAACTAAGGGTGACAACCAATGAGTTACAATAATTAACCTAGGTTGATTAATATTATTACAACATTAATCATCAGTCAATGGTTAACCCTTGAATCTATATTATCAATTTTTTTCATCCAGATTTATACACCTTACTCAAGTATGTCAAACCTAGGGTTTGTTCTACTGTTAACAACCATTAGAAATCATTCAAAATGAAAGAATTGATAATACACACAATTGCATAAAACTCATCCACGCATCAATCACCATCATTACGTCATTCTATCATGAATCACACAACCCTAGTAATGGAAGTTAGCCACACATGATCATTAAATTCATAACAGAAGTCATTCATCAAAGAAGATTTAACTTACAATGAAGAGATGAAACCTTGATTATGATTCTAATAACTCAACAATATTTCTTCAAGAATCTTTCAAAAGTAACATATAAGTTGATCTTTTTCTCTCTAAAAACTCTGATAATGAAAGTAAACCTAGAAGTTGCTATTTATAGCCTCAAATAATTCAAAACTACACTAAAAATCAAAGTCCCGCTTCTCAGGTGATGCAAAAGTTAACGTCCCGTCGGCAAGGTGATGGTCTGTCACTTGGGCCGTCACTCCTTATCTAGTGTATCATTAAATCTCCATCTTGGTGACGGTATACCTAACGATCTGTCGAAGAGGTGATGGTCCATCACCTGGGCTGTCAGTCCTTATACAATGAGTCCCTCAATCAGGCCTCTTGATGACGATAAACTTGACTGTCCATCGAAGAGGTGACGATCCGTCACTTGGGACGTCACTTTTACCTCTTTTTGTTTAGCTATTGTTTTAGTCTTGGTGATGAGAACAACAGTCCATTTTATTGTTGATGGCTCGTCAGATAGGCCATGAAATATTCTTTTTAGCCTATTTCACACCATTCCTTTGCCTTAGTTTATTCTCCTGTACAACACACATAGAACAATCAAATATAATCAAATGTTGCTCAAGAACTTGCATCAATTCAAAGTTAAAAGCATCAAATGCACCATCCAATTCCAGTGCATCATATAAATCCCTCAACTAGCTAATTTCTCCATAAAACTTTTGTTGAAACTATCTCCTTATTCCTCAACTTCCAAATTCAAAATCTAAACTAGAGCCTCTTTGTAAGATAGACTATCCTTTACACCAACACTCTCTAAGGGTATAACTGAGGTTATATCGTCAATGTATTACTTCAACAGAGACACGTGCAAGATTGGATGCACCTATGCTAACTCCACAGGCAAATCCAACTCATAGGCCATATTGCCAATGTGCCTTAGGATTCTGTAAAGACCAACATAGCGGGGACTGAGTTTTCCTTTCTTCTCGAACCTCATCACCCCTTTCATAGATGAAATTTTCAAGTATACCCAATCATCTACAATGAACTCCATATCTCTTCTCCTCACATCTACATATGATTTCTAACGAATTTGAGTTATTTTTAGCTGTTCCCTGATAAGCTGAACCCTCTGCAAGGCCTCATGCACTGAACTAGGCCCTATTAAGATGGCTTCACCAAACTCAAACCATCCTATAGGAGACCTACACCTCCTACCATAAAGTGCCTCAAACGGGTCCATCTGGATGCTGGAGTGGTAAATGTTGTTATATGCGAACTCGTTGAGAGATATGTGATCTTTCTAACCACCCTTAAAATCGATCATGAAAGCTCTCAACATATCCTCTAGAGTTTGAATAGTCTACTCATCCTGCCTATCTGTCTATAGATGAAAATTTGTGTCGAGCTTATCCAGAGTACCAAGTCCTTTTTGAAATGACTTCCAAAAGTGTGAGGTGAACTGACTATCCCTCTCAAGGGACCTCCATGCAATCTGATAAACTCCTGGATGTATAGTCTAGCATAATCCTCCACTGAATCTATGGTCTTAACTAGTAAAAAATGTACTGACTTATTCATTCGATCTATAACTACCTATATCGAGTCATGCTGTCAGCGTGTACGAGGTAGACCTGTAATAAAGTCCATGTTGATTTCTTCCCACTTTCAAGTAGGGATGCTAATGTCCTGAGTCATTCCTCCTAGTCTCTAGTGTTCAACCTTAACTTGTTAACAATTTAGACACTTAGTCACAAATTCTGCAATGTCCTTTTTCATGGCATTCCACCAATAGACTTCCCATAGATAACGATACATCTTTGTGGCACCTGGGTAGATAGATTATATGGAGCTATGAGCTTCTGTTAGTATCCATTTCCTCAAATCATCTATATCTGAAACACATAATCTGCCTTGGTAACAAAGCACACCATCTTCCTCTTTGGAGAATGCTTCCACCTCCTTTTGAGGACTACTTCCTTCAAATTAAGTAGGAATGGGTCCTCATCTTGTTTAGACTTAATCTAAACCACGAAAGAGGACTCTGCTCCATTTTCTACAATGACCCACCCTCTTCTAAATCTACCCACTGGACTCCTAACTGACCTAGCCCGTGAACATCTCTTGTCATCTCCTTCTTGTCATCCTCAACATGAGTAATACTCCCCATAGACAACCTGCTGAGGGCATCAACAACCACATTAGTTTTTCCTGGGTGATACAACACACTCATATCATAATCTTTCGACAATTCTAGCCACCTCCTCTAATAGAGATTCAAATCTTTCTAAATGAACATGTACTATATGTTCTTGTGGTTAGTGAAGACATTTACGTGTAAACCATACATGTAATACCTCCAAATTTCAAGGCAAATACTACTACTGCCAGCTCAAGACATGAGTTACATAACTCCTTTCATGAACTTTGAGTTGTCTAGAGGCATATGTTATAACTCTGCCATGTTGCATCAGAACACATCCAAGGCAACATATGGAGGCATCATAATAGATTACTAATCCATCTGAACCTTTTGGCAGGGTCAAGACTGGAGCTATAGTGAGCCAAATTTTTAACTCCTAAAAATGCTTCTGACATGCATCAAACCCCTGAAACTTCACTTTCTTTTGAGTTAGTCTGGTTAAAGGAGAGGCAATGAAGGAGAATCCTTCTACAAATCATTTGTAGTAACTGGCTAGATCCAAGAAACTCCTGATGTTTAATGGAGAGGTAGGTCATGGCCAGTCCTTAACTGCCGCTATCTTTTGAGGATCTACCTGAATACCCTCATTGGAGAAAACATGACCGAGGAATGCCAATGATTTTAACTAGAATTCACACTTTTTGCACTTAGCTATCAATTACCGGTCCTTGAAAGTGTGCAAAACTGTCCTTAGGTGATCTGTATATTCCTCTTCTATTTTGGAATAGACCAAAATATCATCTATGATGACAATAATGAACATGTCCAGTACTACTTGAATACCCTATTCATCTAGTCCATAAAAGTTGTAGTAGCATTCGTTAGTTCAAAAGTAATAACTATGAATTCTTAGTGAACACCGAGTTTTGAAGGTTGTTTATAGAATGTCACATTGTTAGACCTTGTGCTGATGGTATCCTAATCTGAGATATACCTTAGATAGATAGCCAGCTCCCTAAAGTTGGTCGAACAAGTCATCAATCCTGGGTAGGGATATTTGTTCTTGATTGTGATTGACTTTGTTTAACTAGTAATAGTTGATACACACACTGAGTGTATCATCCTTCTTGCGCATGAACAACACTGGGGCACCCTAGATGTTGGGTATGATGAAACCCTTTTTCTAGAAGATCCTTAATTGTTCTTTTAACTCTTTAAGATTGGGTGGAGACATTCTATAAGGAGTAATTTAGATAGGCTAGGTATCTAGAAAAAGGTATATTCAAAAATTGATCTCCCGCTCGGGAGAGATTCTGGGAAGATCTTCGAGAAATACATCTAGGAACTCATTAACGACTGAAACTGACAGAAGAGTTGGGAATTCAGAACTAGGATCCCTAACCCAAACTAGATGATGATATATCGCTTAGACTCAAATTGGTATTTCTAGGGTAGAACATCTGTTGAGTAATGGTGTTGAATTGTTGAATCTTTACATGGCCATGCTTGTGTGAATAAATTGTTGAATTATTGAAACTTGTTTAATATATACATATATATATATATATATGTATATATCTTGTGGTTGTGGTGTGAACTTATGAAAATTGATGTATATTTGGTTGTATTATCTTGTGAGATGGGTGAACAAAGAATATTTTGAGATGTGTAATCTCGGGCAAAATTTCATGCCCAAGTGGTACTCAAATGCTTCATTTCGACTTGTTTATATATCATTACTGTGTACATTCTCATGTGATTTGTAGTTAAATGTGAATTCATACTAACCAACATGATTAGTGTTGTTTTGAAGGTAAAGTGGAATTTTGGGAAGCTAATATACATGTTGGTAAAATTAGGAATGGACTTGGAAACAAGGAGTAAAAAAGGACATGGAAGGTCAGCAAAAAAAAGGGTTCCGCGATGGAGCCGTGTCACGTTGCCATCGCGGAGGCACTCTACCTCAGAGGAAATAAATTTGGCAATTTCCAATGGAGGTGCGCGATAGCACCGTGTCACGTTGGCCAAGCTCCCGATGTAGGCCGTGGCACATTGAGGTTAAATTGCCTGGGGGCCGACTTCCAGTGAATGTTCGCGATACCTCCGTGGCACGGAGGGAGTGCTCCGCGATACACTCCGTGCCACGCTGCTTGTTATTGTGGGAAAAATTCTCAATAGTATAAATAGCACACTTAGGTTTTATTTTAAACATTCTGGTTGAGCAAGAACGTGGGTTACAGGCAGTTGAGAGGACAAAAATTCTAGGGTTCTTCTCTATCTCTTTCTCTTTTATCTCAATTGTTTGTATGAATTCTACTTATTTGATGATGTTAAATCCACAAATGAGTGGCTAAATTCACTTCTTGCTGAGGTTAAGAACAATTGTAGTGGAATCTAATTGCTTATCATTTCAGTTTTTATCTTTTCTTCAATGGTTGTTCTATCAATTCTTGTTCTTACTGCATTAATGTTTGGCCAATGTTAATGTATATCTAAAAAATCCAATTTTGATTTTGAAAAGGAAAGAAATTGGGAAGATGTGAATTGGTAGGATATGATCTCTTCTTAGTTTAGAAAGTTGAGAATTGATTTACATTCAGAATAGAAATATATCTGAAAGTCTTATTGGTCAATTAAGGAATCGGGAATGTATGGCTAGAACATGAAATTCTTTTGTCACAGAAATGTAGATTAAGACTCTTGATTCTTAAGTTTGATAGGAGTCGAAAGTTCCAATCCATAGGCAATAATTCTTGACTAGCAACTGAAGGAAAGATTAACTAAATTGTATTGATAAATTAATTCCATGCATGTTCGTTTTAACCTCAGCTTGCTCATTACTATTGTTCAAACTCACTTTATAATTTTGTCTTAGATTCGTATTAATTAGTAAACTCAAACTCTCAAAATATTATTTATTTGTTTGTCTGCAATCTTAAAGATATAGTTCATTAACACTTAATTTAATTGGTACCATAGCTCAGTCCCTGTGTGATCGATACTTGGCTTTACTTTAGCCACTTTACTACTTGTTCGACCACGTGCACTTGCGTGTAGTCACGACTAGAGCCGAACAAGTTTTTCGCGCCGTTGCCGGGGACTGGCTATTGGTAAAATCATTTTCTTAGTGTTAGTTTATAAATTTTATTTAAGTGCTGACAACTTGATCTTAGCCTTTCTCTTGCAGATATTGAATTCTTCTGAACACTAGAAAGACACAAGGAGTTGGTGGATTCATACATAGAGCCGGAAAGACAATTTCATCGTCAAAGAAGGGAAGCTCTAGAGAAAAAGCTACAGTTTCTCAGACAGGCAATCCTGGAGCAACAACAGAATCCACCACTTGTGAGGGCAGTGTTAGTGCCTGAGGAAATGGAAGCTAGGCCGCTTCGCGAAGTGGCAATCCCACATGCTAACAATGTTACATCAAGTATTCGCAGACCAGAGCCAGGAGGGAGGTTTGAGCTTAAACAGAACATGGTGCAATTGTTGCACACCAGCGGGCAATTCACAGGTCTCCCTCATGAAGATCCACAACAACATCTCCAAAACTTTTTGGAGATAAATGACACTTACATTCCCGCTGGAGTATCATCCGACTACGTGAGGCTTACATTATACCAATTTTCATTATTGGGGGAAGCAAAGAGGTGGTGGAAAGCTGAAACACCTAACTCTATCACCACTTGGGATGATCTTGCAAGAAAGTTTTTGATAAGATTCTTTCCATCCGGGAAAACAGCAAGACTTAGAATTAAGATTCTAAGTTTTAAACAAAGAGAGGGGGAGAATCTGTATCAAGCTTGGGAAAGGTTCAAATCATTGCTAAGGGATTTTCCTCACCATCACCAGTCCAATGATGTGCTGGTGCATACTTTCATAGAGGGTTTGGAACCCCACACAAAATTTTTTCTAGACTCAGCAGCAGGGGGACAAGCATTAGAAAAGACTTATCAGGAGCTGTATACTTTGTTAAATCGTATTTAATAGGGAAATCTAGAGTGGAATGCAGACTCTTCAAGAGGAGGAACAAGGAAAGCGACAGGAGTCTTTGAGGTGGATGGTTTTACAGCTATCGCTGCATAGATAGCTGCATTGCAAAATCAACTCAACATCCACTTCAGCAATATGAGCTTGAATCAACCACAAGCCGCAGTTAATGTAGTGCAGCAGGTTTGGTGTGAAGTATGCGGTAGTAATGAACCCTCAGCTAAGTGTTATGGTGAAAATCCTGATTCAGTGAACTTTGTTGGGAACATCCAGAGAAATAATCACCAGCAGCAGTATGGAAATAATTACAACACAAATTTGAGGAATCATCTGAATTTCTCTTGGGGTAGTAACAGCCATCAAGGGAAGAGTTCGAATCAGGGTATGTAGAGAAATCAAGGGGGGCAGCAGAATTATCCGTCTCAGTACAGAGGAAACAATGCACCTCCTCCACCAACCAACAACATTGTGGAAATGTTCAAAACAATGATAGCTAACTAAGCTCAAATGTAGGGTGATTATGTGAAATTAGCTGCAGACTTGAAAAACAACCAGTTAGCTACAAAGACGTTGGACTACCAGTTTGGACAACTAGTTGGAGCTCAAAACACCAGGTTCAGAGGAGGACTACCGAGTGACACTGACCCGAATCCCAAGCAGGTCAATGCAGTGACCACAAGGAGTGGTTTACAACTCAAGGAGGTGGAACTAGAAAGATCACCTCAGCAATTAGGAGTAGTAGAAAAAGATAGGGAACATGATGATGAGAAGGGGAAGGAGAAGGCACCTGAAGCAGAAAGACCACCACCCCGGTTCCCTCAAAGATTAAAGAAACACAAGGAGGAAGCTTGTTTTAAAAAGTTCATAGAGGTGCTTAAACAGGTACACATTAATTTACCTGTAGTTGATGTTTTGCAGGGAGTGCCTAAATATGAAAAGTATATCAAGGACATCATAGTAACAAAAGTAGATTGACAGAGTATGCTACGGTGGCACTTACTAAGGAGTGCACTTCTCGGATTCAGAACAGGTTGCCAACAAAGCTTAAGGACCCTAGGAGCTTTACAATTCAGATCACAATCGAGAAAAGTATCCGAGCTCGCGGACTATATGATTTTGGAGCAAGCATAAACCTGATGCCGACCTCCGTGTTCAAGAAGTTGGGGCTAGGCAGTCCTAGACCAACTACAGTGATTTTGTAGTTAGCGGATCTTTCTTTGGCCAGACCAGATGGCATTGTGGAGGACGTGCTGGTGCAAGTGGGCTCCCTCATCTTCCTAGTAGATTTTATTGTCTTAGATTTTGAGCCAGATGCGGAAGTCCTATTTATTTTGGGACGTCCTTTCTTGGCAACTGCGAGAGCTTTGATTGATGTAGCTGCAGGCCAGCTAACCATGCGAGCGCATGAAAAAGTGGAGGTGTTTGATGTGTATAAGGCCATGAAGCTTCCAGCCATCTATGAGGAGCTTTCAGCAATCAATGTGCTAAACCAAGAAGAAATTCTTCAAATTGTTGATTCTCAAGATCCATTGGAGAGAGCGTTGTTGAGCTCCGATCATTTCGAAGATAGAGATACTTATGAGATGGTGCAAATGTTGAATGAATCAAAATGGTATCTCAGGAAGCAAGACTTTCAGCCGTTGATGAGGTCCTTGGAACCATTGCCAAAACCATCTATTGAGGAAGCACCAAAACTAGAGTTGAAGACATTGCCTCCACATTTGAAATACGTCTTTTTGGGGGAAGATGACACCTTGCCAGTCATCATCTCCGCAGAATTGACGGAGGCACAGGTAAAGGATGCATTGGTGGTTCTCAAGAGGAGGAAGAAAGCAATGGGTTGGCAAATGTCAGACATTTGGGGTATCAATCCAGCTTTTTGCACACATAGAATTTTCATGGAGGAAGGAGCAAAGCCAACTGTACAACATCAATGGAGGTTGAATCCGATGATAAAGGATGTGGTTAGGAAGGAAGTGATTAAATGGCTTGATGCAGGTGTGGTCTATCCTATTTCAGATAGTGAATGGGTCAGCCCCGTTCAGTGTGTTCCAAAGAAAGGAGGGATGACCGTTGTCACCAATGAGAAAAATGAGCTGATCCCTACACGCACAGTCACAGGCTGGCGGATTTGCATGGACTACAAAAAGCTCAATGAGGCCACAAGGAAAGATCACTATCCTATCTCGTTTATTGATCAAATATTGGACAGATTGGCTGGTCAAGAATATTATTGTTTCCTTGATGGCTATTCTGGCTATAACCAGATATCCATAGCACCAGAGGACCAGGAGAAGACTACTTTCACATGTCCTTATAGGACATATGCTTTCCGGCGGATGCCATTTGGTGTATGCAATGCACTCGCCACATTCCAGAGATGCATGATAGCGATCTTCCACGATATGGTGGAAGATTTTGTCGAGGTATTTATGGATGATTTTTCTATTTTGGGTAATTCGTTTGCTACTTGTTTGTAGAATCTTGATAGGGTGCTAGCTCGTTCTGAAGAATCCAACCTTGTACTCAACTGGGAGAAATGTCATTTCATAGTCAAGAAGGGTATCGTCCTTGCCCATAAAGTGTCTTGCAAGGGGTTGGAAGTCGATCGTGCAAAGATCAAGGTTATTGAAAAGCTACGACCACCTGTGTCAGTGAAGGGTGTTCGTAGTTTTCTTGGACATGCAGGGTTCTACAGACGGTTCATCAAGAACTTCTCTAAAATTTCTAGACCAATATGCAGGTTGCTAGAAAAAGAGGTGAATTTCGAGTTTGATGAGTATTGTGTCAAAGCATTAAAGGAGTTGAAATAGAAGTTGATAGAAGCACCTATCTTCATTTCTCCGGATTGGGAGCAACCGTTTGAATTAATGTGTGATGCAAGCGATGTGGCGGTAGGAGCTGTATTGGGGCAGCGGAGAAATAGAATTTTTCATTCTATTCATTATGCAAGCAAAACATTGGACGCAGCCCAAGTCAATTATACAGTCACAAAAAAAGAGATGCTAGAATTGGTGTTCGCATTTGATAAATTCAGGTCCTATTTGGTGGGTTTTAGAGTAGTGGTGTATACTGATCATGCAGCGATTCAGTATCTGTTTAACAAGAAGGATGCAAAGCCCAGGTTGATCAGATAGATCATGTTGTTACAAGATTTTGACCTAGAGATTCGGGACAGAAAAGGGAACGAGAATCAAGTGGCAGATCACCTATCGCGATTGGAAAGCCGGTCACATGTGAAGGAAGGTGACATCATCAAAGAAGAGTTCCCAGATGAGCAACTCTTAGTAATAAGGGAAGCTGAAATCACTTGGTATGCAAACATTGTGAATTTGCTAGTGAGTGGAGTCTATCCACCGGAGGTTACGGCTCAGCAGAGAAAGAAGTTGAGACATGATTGCAGGTATTATATTTGGGATGAGCCGTACTTGTTTAAGTAGGGACCGGATCAGGTGATGATAAGATGCATTCTGGAGAGCCAGATTGCAGAAGTGTTGAGGAGTTGTCACTCTTCATTGTATGGAGGGTACCACGGAGGCGAGCGGACACCGCACAAGGTGCTACGGTCAGCTTTCTTTTGGCCTACACTGTTAGAGACTCTATGGCGTACGTAAAAATTTGTGATAGATGTCAAAGAACAGGCACAATTGGTAGAAGGCAAGAGATGCCGCTGCAACAGATATTAGAAGTGGAGATCTTTGATGTATGGGGTATAGATTTCATGGGCCCGTTCCCACCGTCATTTGGTAATCATTACATCTTGGTGGCCGTTGATTATGTATCAAAGTAGGTTGAAGCAACAGCTTGCCCCAGGAATGACAACAAGGTGGTAACAAAATTTGTGAAAAAGCACATTTTCACCAGGTTCGGGACACCCCGAGCCATTATCAGTGATGGAGGGGTTCATTTTGTAAATGCAAGTTTCAAGAATTTACTAGCTAAGTATGGGGTGTGCCACAAGGTAGCAACAACATATCATCCCCAAACTTGTGGGCAAGTGGAGGTGTCGAACAGAGAAGTAAAGTAGATTCTACAAAAGACAGTGAATGCACAACGTAGTGATTGGTCAAGCAAACTCGACGATGCGTTGTGGGCTTATAGAACTACGTACAAGACACCAATTGGGACTTCTCCGTACAGATTGGTCTATGGAAAGGCGTGCCATCTACCTGTGGAGCTAGAACACCGAGCTTTCTGGGCCATGAGGAAATTGAACATGGATCTAGAGCTAGCTGGTAAGAAGAGGCTGATGCAACTCAGCGAACTTGATGAGTTTCGTTGGCATGCTTATGAAAGTGCCAAATGCTACAAGGAGAAAACGAAGAAGTGGCACGATAGGCATATGGTGCATCGGATCTTTGAGCTGGGGCAGAAGGTGTTGCTATTTAATTCGAGACTGAAGCTTTTTCCAGGAAAGTTGTGGTCCAAATGGTCAGGGTCATTTGAAGTGGTGAGAATGACCCCACACGGGGCAGTGGAGTTGTTGCAAGAAGATAGAAGTGCCACATTTTTAGTGAATGGGCAGCGATGTAAGCATTATTGGGGTGAGGATGTTATTCGAGAGAAAACGTCCATCACTCTAGAGGATTATTGAGCATTGAATGACGTCGAGCCGCGATGGTAAATCAGGCGCTGCACGGGAGGAAACCCATAAAATTGTTGTAATAGATGAGTAGAAATATTTATAAAAAAAAAAAGAGAAAAAAAAGAAAAAGAGAAAAAGAGAAAAATATATATATATATAAAATAAAATTTTTGTTTGCGTTGAAACCTACGAATTCTAACCAATTTCTTGTGGTGAAGGGATTTTCAGGCAGAACGCAGGGCTAAAATGCAAAGAAATGCAAAGTAAAAAATCGAGGTGAGAAAAATAAAAATTGACACATTACAGTGAGCCTACGTGATGGCTCCGTGTCACGGAGGGGGTGCTCCGCGTTACCCTCCGTGACACGTTGAAGACTGTTCCGGATTTTTTTAAAATCTAGAACACTGGCACGATGGCTCCGTGTCACCGAGAGGGTGCTCCGCGTTACCCTCCGTGATAAGTTGAGTGTTATTTCGCGTCGGGTCACAACGGGTCGCCGGGTAACCCGCGCGAAATATCACATTAAGACCCCGATTTCCTTCAATTTCTTCATTATTTTCCCTTTCCTCCGTGACCAACACCCCAAATTCCCTTCTCCCCCAACGTGACACAGACGTAGGCATCGATTTTCTTCAAGTATTCTTCAATTTCATCGGATTAAAGGTATGTTCTTGAACTTTACCTCATTTTTGCTTGAATTTTTGATTCTTGAACAGGTGTAGTGATTGAAACTTGCCCTAAGTGGATCTTAAGGATGAATTCATTTATGTTATGATTGATTGATGTTCATAGTATTGTTGTGAGTATATGAACTCGATGAATGCATGTGTTATTGAATTTTTGCGAAATTGTTAGCTAGGGTTGGAATTTGAATATGAAGAAGACTAAAATTGTTTGAAATGTTGAACAAAATTGGGTTGTGCATGTTGGATGAATTAAATTATGTTGTGATTAATGTTGAATATGCTACGTAGACAAGGGGTTTTTCGGGAGAATGAAATTGGTAAATTACATAGGGTGTTGAGAACAAAAACATGGCTAAGAATGAGAAAAATCATGAATGTCTTGTCGAAATTGTTTTGATTGTGGCTAAAGACTAAGTGTGGGGTGACCTAATTAAACCCAACCTTAGTTGAATCTAATTGTGACTTGAATAACATTGGGATAGTATGTTCGATTGTACAGGAACAATGTCAGGCAGGCAAGACAAGGGAAAGGGCGCATCCACATCGGGCACCGACAGAAAAAGAATAAGGTTAGAACAACAGTTCCAGCAGCACCAGCAGTTCCGAGAGGCCAACGCCAACAATACGGAACCCGATGGGTGACTAACGAAGGAAAGAAATGGTATGCAAAACACAAAAAACCAAATACTTCCCTGAAGAGCATATATCAAGGGAGCCACTGGCACAGGAATTCTCGCGGATCATACACCGGATTGAAACCTCTGGGAAGAACTTCAACTTCAAAGAGCCCAGGGAGTGCAATCTCCATCTCATTCGAGAGTTCTATGCCAACTGGAACCCGACCCTACGCAGTCACACTGTCAAGATCAGGGGGAAGGTTGTCACTTTTGAGCCCCATCACCTGAATGCTATCTTGGGGGAGCGGGACACAGACGCCTATGTCCTTCAGTAGCTGAACATCTCTCCACCTTATGCGAATAGCAGACGCACACTATGTGGAGCCCATTCGACAGCAAGGTGGAGCAGGCACAAGGAGAGGGGCTACCATCAGACACTGCCCTACTCGCAGATGAACAAGGAAGCTAGGATCTATCTTAAAATTGTGTGCTCATATTTGATCCCAGGGGTGCACATGACAGATGTCACCCGGGACCGAGTCTACTTGGTGTATGCCCTGATGAAGGGCTTGAAATAAATGTTGGGGCGGTGATCATCTCCGCCATGAAGAGAGCCCGACTGCATCAGGGGCACAGATACGGGTTCGGTGGTTTGCTTACCACGTTCCTGAGGGGCCATGATATCGAGGAGGAGGCCCTGGATTACATCCCACAGATTGACAGGCGTGCCTTAGATGTCACCAAAATCAAGGCACCTGACACTACTCATGGGCCGGTGCTCACACTAGCCGAGCGACATGTCGGGATGATCAGTATATGGCCCGCATGTATGAGATGCAGATGTTGTAGTTGCGCATTGGCAGGAGGCCTGCAACAGAGGATGAGCTGTGGCAGCTCGAGCTGGATTACCCATTCGGTGAGAATGCCCGAGCTCTATGCAGAGTGGGGCCCGCATTTGTAGAGACTGTAGATGATGACGTCCCCACCGATGAGGAGACACGACGAGAGGACTCAGATGTTGAGTCAGATGAGGACAGCGGGGGAGATTTTGATATGGGAGACGAGGCAACGACACCTGATGAAGAAGTTGAATACTTCGATTGATCAGGGAGTTTCACCACCCACCTTTTTGATATGTTGAATTTTGTGAACACTTGGGACAATGTTCGGTTTAAGTGTGGTGTGGGGGTAGTTAGGTGCCAGCTGCTTCGTTTTTGTTTATGTTTATGTTTTGTTGTTGTGCCTGTGAAAATAGTGACCCTGTGACTTTGTGTTATGTATTCTGTAATTAAGTGTTGTTGTAATGAATGTTAAGTTGTTGTGTGCTGTGTTGAGTTGTTGGTTGCTGTGTAAATATTTTTGTTTTCTATCGAAATTATCGAAATTTTTAAAATTCTTTGTTGAATTTCTTTTATGTTGGGTTTCTCGGCCTTTGTTTTTGGTACTTTGACCGAAAATAGTCCCATTGAACCGAAGTCGTAGATAGCAATTGTTTCCTATGATGGATGGATGACGACCGTCTTAAGGGAAATGTAGTCGATAGGAGTAGTTTTTCTTTCTTTCTTTTCTTTCTTTTGTTTGTTTCCCAAACGTGTCACTACTTCATGGTATGGAATTCTTGTTACGTGTTGTACATGATATGAAGTTTCAAGGGTGATTCGTATGAAAGTATGCAAATGTGTTAAACATGTTGAGATACCTAGGCCATAGAGTTCGTTCGGTGTGATCGAGGCTTAATAGTGAATTCTTGTAATTAGCTGATTGAAGAGTCTTTGAATATGTCTTGAGTTGAGCATGTGCATTGAGTGTGAGGTGATGGTTCGATTATTCCATGTTATTGTGAAGTGTCTAAAACTTTTCTGGTGTGTGTACGAAACAAAATGAAGGATGTGTATTGTAGGAAAGGATGTAGGCATTTCTTTGATTAAACCGAAAGTTTCACCATTATCATACCTACCTTGAATGTACATCCTAGTTAGCCCCATTGAGCCTTTAGCCTTTTTTTTTCTTTCTTTGAAGAGGTACCAACCGAACTTAATCCCTTCATCCCATTAGCGGTGAATTTGATCCAAAACTCTTAAGTTCTCAAGAAAAATAATTTTCCCATAGAGTAAAGGAGTGAGAATTGTGAGAAGGAAAGAAAAGCGGAAGTGGTGAAAGTTAAAGAAAAGGTCAAAGTTGCACTTGCTGAAATTAAATCTAAAGATGTATAACTAATCTTTGCTAGTAAGTCGAGTGTGCTTAAAGAAATGGAAACAAGAACAAAGAAAAAATTCTTCAAGAATGGGAGGATGAAGGAAGAAAAAAAATGACCGTAATGATGGTGGGATGTATTGAAAAGCGCTTAAGGAAGCTAGTTGCTATTATTGGTTAGCCCAGTATTTGCTAGTTCCTTAACTTACATTACAACCCGTTAAGTCCTACGTGATCTTACATCAATCTTCCTTATATTAGTGGAGTAATACACTAGAGGCAAGCCTATGGTTCATGACATGATGCATGTGAATTCCTTGGGAGAGAGAGCGAAATTGTATTCATATACCCCAACATGTAGTGCTTTGGAAACCATATGATAGCAAAGGGGGTAGTTTTCTTGTATTCTGAGGGCACATGCTTGACGAGAGATTAATTTCGTGTCGGATGTCCTGATCAGTTGATTTGCACTAGTTTGCCAAGATCGAGAATTGATTCTTGAGCTTAGGAGGTCTTAATGTGATGTACTTCATTGTATTGATGAGACTATGCATGTTTTCTTGATGATTTGCTATATTAAATAATCGGTATAGCCGTAGCTTGAATTTTTGAGCCAAGGTAGCTATGCGTGAGTGTCAATTGCATGAGATGTGATAATATTGTTCGAGGACGAACAAGAGTTTAAGTGTGGGGTAAGTGATCTTGGGAAGAATTTCATGCCCAAGTGATACTCAAATGCTTCATTTCGACTTGATTGTATATCATTATTGTGTACATTCTCATGTGATTTGTAGTTAAATGTGAATTAATACTAACCAACATTATTAGTGTTGTTTTGCAGATAAAGTGGAATTTTGGGAAGCTAAGATACATGTTGGTAAAATCGGGAATGGACTTGGAAACAAGGAGTGAAAAAGGACATGGAAGGTTAGAAAAAACAAGGGCTCCGCGATGGAGCCGTGTCACGTTGCCATCGCGGAGGCACTCTGCTTCAGAGGAAATAAATTTGGCAATTTCTAATGGAGGTGCATGATAGCACCGTGTCACGTTGTCCAGGCTCCACGATGTAGGCCGTGGCACGTTGAGGTTAAATTGCCTGGGGGGGCGACTCCCAGTGAAGGTCCGCGATACCTCCGTGGCACGGAGGGAGTGCTCCACGATACACTCCGTGCCACGCTGCTTGTTATTGCGGGAAAAATTCTCAATAGTATAAATAGCACACTTAGGTTTTATTTTAAACATTCTGACTTTGTTGAGCAAGAACGTGCGTTACAGGCAGTTGAGAGGACGAAAATTCTAGGGTTCTTCTCTATCTCTTTCTCTTTTATCTCAATTGTTTGTATGAATTCTACTTATTTGATGATGTTAAATCCACAAATGAGTGGCTAAATTCACTTCTTGCTGAGGTTAAGAACAATTGTAGTGGAATCTAATTGTTTATCATTTCAGTTTTTATCTTTTCTTCAATGGTTGTTCTATCAATTCTTGTTCTTACTGCATTAATGTTTGGCCAATGTTAATGTATATCTAAAAAATCCAATTTTGATTTTGAAAAGGAAAGAAATTGGGAAGATGTGAATTGGTAGGATATGATCTCTTCTTAGTTTAGAAAGTTGAGAATTGATTTACATTCAGAATAGAAATATATCTGAAAGTCTTATTAGTCAATTAAGGAATCGGGAATGTATGGCTAGAACATGAAATTCTTTTGTCACAGAAATGTAGATTAAGACTCATGATTCTTAAGTTGGATAGGAGTCAAAAGTTCCAATCCATAGGCAATAATTCTTGACTAGCAACCGAAGGAAAGATTAACTGAATTGTATTGATAAATTAATTCCATGCATGTTCATTTTAACCTCAGCTTGCTCATTACTATTGTTCAGACTCACTTTATAATTTTGCCTTAGATTCATATTAATTAGTAAACTCAAACTCTCAAAATATTATCTATTTTGTTGTCTGCATTCTTAAAGATATAGTTTATTAATACTTAAGTTAATTAGTACCGTAGCTCAGTCCCTGTGGGATCGATACTTGGGTTTACTTTAGCAACTTTACTATGCACTTGCGTGTAGTCACCACTAGAGCCGAACAATGTGTTGATAATAATTGAGGACCACATGATTAGTTAGGAGTGAGTGGTTCATGTCTGATATGAGCCTACAAACAAGTAGTGATATGGTTGATGAATGACTCATATTGTATATGAGTGTATGGATGAGCAATTATATGATGATATGAGTGGCTCAAGTCTGATATAAGCCGATAGATGAGCAGTTGAGTGGGAATATATACCAGACCGATATGATACATGGAAACTTAAGGTCCCCTACAGGTCATGAATGGATGGACAAACATAAGACCCACTAGCATGTGTGTACAAATAAGTGACAAATGTGTGTTCCGACTTGGTACAGAGTGAGACTAGTGAGATACAGAGTCTATACCGCTGTGATTCAGTACGGATGTGATTTCTAACTTGATGTGATTGCATTTATACTTGACCATTTGATGTGATGACTCCTATGTCTGATGGTGACTTACATGTTGAGTATTTACTAGCCTGGTTGGCCTGATTGTGATATAATTATTTGATTATTATTGACTATTGATCTCTGGGGGGTCAGCAACTGTGTGTTTTGTGCCTTTTATTGCTGGGTTGGTCATGGTTGGTGGTGATGCTCTATTAAAAGATATTATAGGGTTCAAGAACGTGATATATCATAATAGTACATTATTGGTAACTGGAAATGGGTGAGTAAATAGAAAGGTGCTATGTACTTAGTAATGGTGTTGGAGTTCCTTATAATTATCAAAAGTGAAAATGAATGTCTAGGCCTTATAGCTAGAGACTCCTTAAAAATGGTAATGATATTTCTAAATCTTCAATGAACCCATTGAAGTAATATGATAGGATATGACTGATAATGGTCAAACTCACACTTCCTGGAAAACTATAAGACAAATGTTGTCAATAAAGAACCCAAAACGGAGGTTGGGGTTGAACCCACAGAGAATAAGGTAAGTACTAGACTAATGTCGGTACTTAAACTTGTTGGTGAGTTATCTCCAAATTGGGGGGTCTAAAGAAAAATAATAATAAAACAAGATTGCAATTATGGTTGTTATCAAGATTTGCAATAACAAGGGTAAGTATTCTCATGGGTTCATAACTACTTTGGGTAGGGTTCACAACTACTTGGGGTATACACACGTGATCAATCCCAATGCTTACTTGTAGAATTGATAACTAGGGTTCATCCAAATGACTGGTTCGTCCCCATTGGAAGACCATACTCAATCACCAGATTAGGTCTCATGAGCGAATTCAAAGTAATCATTATCACTATTTTCCAAATTAACTTTCCTGTGACCGCAACTCAAGTCATACAATGATCATAGAAATCAAGGATTTGTTGTAATTTTTTTTCCTAATCTCTACTTCTCTAGGTTCAAGCAAGTAGAGAATTTGGGTAAGTGTTAACGTTGTGCATCGTTAAGGAATGTTTGGGATGAAGAGAATACAATACAAGCATTTAGAATTGGTTTCGAATCACTTTGTGTAACCCTAGTTCATTAATCCACCATGGTTCCCATAATCCTAGTTGTCGAAGTTTTAGCCTCTCATGATTGTGAGATTGTAATTAGTATTCATAGATAAAAATATAATTGAATACTTACAAAAATAGGAAGAAAAACTTCTTTGAATAATGATGAACAAAATCAAGAAAAATTGAGAAAACCAAGTGTTGATCTCAAGAACTGCTCTCCAAAACTTAATAATAAATCACAAACAATTAACTACGAGCCTTCTCTCAATGTAATCTCACGTCTACTGATTGTTCTCCTACTAAAAAAATATAAAAGGTATTTATACAGACATTAGAAACCTTTACCTAAGATAACTGGGAAATTTCCATATATGGTGCTGACTCATCCTACGACTGGTCAATGACCCATAACAGGATTGTACAGGTCGTACCTTGCTTTCATACGTTCCTTGGATGCTATAGAATTTTCTAAGTGTTGGTAACTAGTACAACTCGTACCACGATCCTATGATTCATACAATCCATCTGTGGCTTGGCTCCGAGAAATTTGGCATCTTTTGAATTTTTGTACGAGTGTTGTGTTACCCCTCGTACCATGATCCTATGACTCGTAACTGCTTGTTGCATCTTGATTTCTGCCAAGTCTATAAGAATCACTTAAGCTCTCCACGACTCCTAGTACGGGTCGTAGGTAGAAGCTATGATCTGTAGGTGCTACTCGTACTAGGAAACTTCAATTGTGCATATTTTCTCTGAAGTTTTCCACAACTCCAGTTATGACTCGTACCATCTTGGTACAGCTCGTACTTAGAGTCGTACTTTGCCTTTGAATCATTTCATCCTTCTTAGCTTTTCCATGAGTCTCAGTACGTCTTGTACTGAGATCAGTACTTGGCTAATTTTCTGCAATTTTCTGCATCATTTGCACATTTTTGCTCCAATACCTATTTTGCTTTAAAACAAAGTAAAAACACTTTATATCCATATAAACATACCTAAGTCCATGCTATTTTCAGATTTAAGCATCGAAAGTGTTGTAAACTCACAACACATCAATACCCTCAACTGAGGATTTTACATGTCCTCAGGAAAAGAAAACAAAAACTAAAAATGACGCTTAACTTCAAAATAAACCTAGGATACTACAGCCAACATCAGTCAAAATTTTCACTATAAACTCAAACTGCTTTTGACCCTTTTCCTAGTAAACCAAATAAGCATATGAACATCAAGTAACACAAACCATGATTAATAGAGATCAAGATATGTCATCTAGTTATTAGCAGATAATCAATTCATTACCAATGCTTTTCACACAGACAGCTGGCAGAATAAAATACAAACCATGTACCCTCATAGCAAATGAAGTCTCCCACTCACACATATATAAAAATATGAAACATGGGACTGAACAAGTAAGACTCTCACTCTCACAAGGAATTTCTATATATTGCACATCCGATAGAATAGGTTGGCCCTTATTTTCTGTACTTTGGCTCTTCAGACAGTTAGATTAGGATCACTGTAGGACTTTATTCATCTTGTAATATAGAATTTCGGACTGGGTATGCTAAATATGGAATATTTAGTGACTAAACCCTCCTTGGAACTACATACACATGGCTCCACTTTTCACTTATTTCACCCTTTTCACTTTTTCAACTTTTTCCTGCCTTTTCTCCATTTTTATGCAATTGTATGGGTGTATTGTGTTTTCAACTTTTCCTTCATTTTTCTCATTTTGCATTTTCGTTTCAATTGTTCTTTTTTAGCTCTTTTTTTCTTCTTTCGTCACACCACACCTCTTTTTAACCCTTTTTTCCTTTCTTTTACTTTTTTGCCTCCCCAAGATCTATGCACCCCTATTTTAGCCACCATCAACTTAGGTAGTTTGCCTGGGTTGAGGTTCACAAGGTCTAAGGAGGGACCAGGGCCAAAATAAGTTCATTACAAAAATGGTTAAGGTTAATCGGTTAATCAAAGAAAGATGACTCATTTAAAGCTTCAAATTGGGATCAAGGGAATCAAATTATTTTGGTAGGGTAATTTATGCTGAAATGGGCCAAATGAAAATGGCATATGATCCTTTCCTAACCAACCATCTTAAATCCTATGTAAAGTCCAATCGGGCAAGCTCTAGATCCTCTATGCGGTATTGAACTAGGTATAGACCTCACTCACTCATGGTACATGCTTTGCATTCACTCTACCTGTCCAGTTCATACATGGCTAACTAAACTACTCATGCTAATACCCTAAATGACACAAAAAGATTCACTGAAATCATGTTTTGCAATCAACATGTACACAACTAACCATCAAAAAAATTTTAAACAGGGTCAATTTTTTCAAAACATCAAAACTAGTGCATTTTATTAGCTGAGTAATTCTAAGCTACTTATTAATTAAACAAAAACATCCTAAATATGTCGGTTCTATTAGATAGCATGCCCGAGGGAAAAGAAACACAGCAAGAAAACCCTAGGACAAATCTAAAAATTCCAAAAATATACAAGTACACCCCCTCCCCTTTTTAAAAGCACGCTTTGTCCCCAAAGTATAGAATATAAAACAGAAGGAAGGGAACATATCTGTGGTGCACTAAGCGCTCCTGTCACCCTGCGGAGGTGGTAGCTCTACTGCAGTCATGGTGCTAGCATTGGCCGGCGCACTCAATGGTGTATCAATGGGGGGAGTGGTCACTCCCTCAGAAGTAGTGGTCATTTCTGCGACCTCTAGAATCACTGGGGCTAAATGTGGCTCACTTGAAGGGTCCTTTCAACCCGCAAGCCCGGCATGTGCAGTGGTGGAGTTACCTGATCCTCTCACTCTCTCAAGTAGCTCCGACCTATGCTCGTTATGAGTCTGCTAGCTCTCCAATCTTTCCTTCTTGCACTCTTTCTTTTCCTTCTTTCTCTTCTTCTTTAGGGTCTCATTTCCAACATCCTCTGATACCCTATTTTTCCATTTTCCTCCCTCAGCTCCGGTCTGCTCCCAATATGCCATCAAATCAAGCTCCTCATCTATCCCCATTCAAGGTCAAGAAGGGGGGATACTAGAATTTCTGGCTGTTGAGATGACAGCTTTGTCACTTGGCTTTGAAGAGCCCCCAACTCCTCACAGAGGATACCTGTGTTAGTCTGCTCGATCATGCGCTCATTGAAGTGACTCTCAAAGCTATCTAGTTTGGCATGTAGGACTCGTGCAACTGCCTCAATCTCAACCTTCACCCAAGGCTTCACTTTCTCCATCATAGACTATACCTTTTTCTCAGCTGCGGTCAGTCTCTTAGCCATCTTTTGGAGAAATTCCTGAGGCACTTGCATGTTTCCGGCTAGACTCTAGCTCAGAAGGCCCATAGGTGGTGCGACGGAGGTGCTGGGAGCTACCTCTAAATGACCGGTGTCTGTAGCCGGTGTTTCATCCTACTCCTGTGAGGTGGGGGAATTCACCTGCTCACCCCCCACTACCTATGGTATCAAAATTGCGGTAGAATGTCGTGCTCAACTTATCGGATTTATTTCATCCTTAATTAAGACAATATCTATTGTTCATTGTCCTCCAATCAATCGCTCCTCACCACAAAGAACCTTGATACCTGTCTTCGTACACATCCTGAATACAAGACTCGACAATAGGATGATAATGCTCAATCCCATAGCCTGATCCTGGATCTCCTTCACAATGACTCTCGGGATGTTGATAGCATATTTGGACATGATTCATGCCGGCAATGCTGCTCTATCTATAGTAAGGGTAGTTTCATCACGGTCGGGGTCAACCTGTGGAAAACTAGCGTCCAATAGGCTTTCGCTATGAAGTTTAATGAGTTCTTGGTGACCTGCTTTCTGCTAGTGACTTATTCTACCTCCTCTTTATCCTCAGCAATAACCCCAGATAGCCACTAAATCTGCCTCATCCTCTTGTCAATTCATAACTTCTTGATCTTTTTCATGGCATCCACTCGGTAGTCGTACTTCGGTATAGTGTGTGGTGGTATGAACTAAGGCCCATATAATACTCGAGCAATATTACGCTCGGATATGTCAATAGTGCAGCCTCATACAATGACATTCTCCAATTTGGGCTAATCTTTCAATTTGTCCTTCCTTTGCTTTCTGCTCCATGGTGGCCAAATAATTGGCATAGAACTCCCGTATGATCATTGTAGTGTATCGATCCAAGGTTCTAGACATCCACTCAAACCCATAGTAGTTGAATATCTGCTTCATCTCCTCCACCTTATTTAATGTATCGGTGAGGATTCACTGCTCTTCTTGAATACTCCACCCGGGTTCCCTCTTGGTGGTGAGAGCAGACCTTATTCATAGATCTCTTGTGCACCTGGTACTCTCCACCGAATGGTACGGTTCTCCCTAGGCGGAGTATACTCTTTCTCGGCACTAGTTGCCTCATCCTCAGATCCAGACTCACTGTTTCCATCACCGTATTGGGCCTCCTCGGACCCGTCATTATCATTAGATCCACTACCGGACTCTTGGACTCAATCCTTAGCTCCCTCCTCAGGCTGGGGAGCACCAGCAGATATGGCAGTGGTGCCTCGACTGGGCTTTAGCTTTTCCTATAGTGGTTCGGGTCCCATCACTTTTAGATATATCGACCCGGTATTCCTCCAACAAACCACTAGGTGTGTTTCCAGCATGTTTAGATTCATAGGTCTCATCCATCAATGTCCTCCAAGCAGTTGCTTTGGTTGCCTTCCTCTTCTAAGTCATTGTACCTATGGAGAAAAAGGATTAGAATTCCAAATCTGAGAAAAAGAAAGTAAGAAAATATCCTCTGTAATTTTTCAAGGGTCTACAGTACAAGTTGTACCTAGAAGGTACGATTCATACTGATACTAGTAATGTCTTAGGTCACAGTCATGACTCTGAGGTACGAATCGTACCATGAAGGTATGATCCGTACCACGAGTCGTATGAGGATACCCCTTGAAAACCAATGTTCTATATTTTTCCAGATTCATGGTACGACCCGTAAGTCGATTCCACGAGTCATAGAATGGATTGTACTATCATTTTTTGACTTGACCCTTTTCAAATTACTAGTACGAATACCAGGAATGACTCATAGAAGGGTACTATGGGCCGTGCTAGGTTTCGTTGTCACGACCCGAACATATGCTCGGATCGAGACACGGGACAAGGAGCCCCTAGAGACTCCAAGTCGACCCATGGCATGAACATACATCTAACTTAATCAATAAAGCGGAATACTTGACATAATAAACATAATAGAAATCTCATGATAACATAACATCGAAGTCGGAAATCATATGATATATGACGAGCTGATTACTACATATAGTCTGAAAGCCTCTACATAACTGATGGGTTGATGGGACAACACCCCTAACTAACTGGACAAGTATGAAAATCGAAACTGCAAAGATAACTGATAGAAAATGGTCCTCAGGAGATAAAGAATTACCACTGGATTAGATGCTAACTCTGCAATAGGAAAATGGCAGGATTAAGGCCGAAAATCAGAGCTTGTATCATAAAACGATACAACATAGAGTATACGATTAGTACATGAAATGTACCGAGTATTCAATATAAGTAAAACGGACATTTAAAGTACATAAAAGTTCATAAGAGTGGGACAATATGCTCATAATATAAATATCATAACGTAATATAAGGCTCAAGATTTTCAAAACATTCGCAAATTAGTCATAATCATAATAATAGAAGGAAAGATACATTAAACATGACTTGAGCCAAAGTAATATGAACATAACCATACATAAATCATGAGGAACAATGGGAGATTCTTATAACCGATATACACCATATGAGCATACTTGGAGCCCGACTATAAACCCCTAGTTGGGAGTGTTCGTACCTTGCCAAAGGTAGAACCATGAAAAATGTGTGATATCACTCATGAAAGGCCCATTTTTGGCAAAGGGGACAGTCTTAAGGGAGGTCCCATCATGACCTACGGTGGTGCGTAGTTCTGAGACTCAAGGCAAAACCTGGGCCTTGAACCTACTTGGTGTTAAATACTACCCCCAAAATGTATATAGTGCTCATAGGATAATATACATGAAATTCATGGACTAGTTAAATCGTAATAATCATAAGCGTGCTTAAAAATACGTGAACTAGCCCTGAAATAAGGCTCGTGAATCAGCTACAGTCGTAAATCATAAATCATGAGGTTCATGCATACTTTTAAAACATGTATATACTTGATATTCATAAATTCATGACGAGCATTTGAGAGAAATCATATCATAAGTCATAAATTATAATGGGTTAATGAACATCAACATCAAAGTAGAATCATAACTTGAACTTCCACAAAACATGCATAATTGGGCATAGTTTTGTAGAGATTTAAATCCATAATTTTTTAATCAAAATAGTTTTAAAATATGCCCATGATTGGTAAAATGTGAATTTATACATGAGAGGAATTAACCCATAGATAGATCATAAGGAATTTGTAAGAATTGGGATAAAATCCCATAGAATTATCAATAGAATTTCATGAAATATATAGAGATTGGGCATGGGTGTGAACAAATACACCCATTCATAACCCTACATTCCTGAAGGGATTTGGTTCTTACACTTCCTTGATAGCGCAAAGAGATTTGGAGAGAAATTGGAGAAATTCTCCAAGCATAACCTCCAAGGAAGAGCTCTAATTTGCATGCATGGAATGGTAAGTCTTAGAATAGGTTTAACACTCTTAAAACTATACTAATTAATCTTAAAAAAATGTAATTTAGGACTTAAGAGCCTAAAAATTATGTAAATGCCCTTAATGGTTCGACAGAAAATCTCATACTGTGAGAAACGACGAGTCGTTTGTCAAGTCATTAGGCAAATCGCGGGTCGTTTGCCAACTTGTTAGGCAAATAACGAGTCATTTGCTTAATCCGTGAAGTACACTGGAATTTTCCACTGCTACTCAAGCCATGGGTCACTTAACGACTCGTTAGGCAAATGACAAGTTGCTTTCTTAATCCGTGAAGTACGTAGGAATTTCCCACTGCTGCTCAAACCACGGGTCACTTAACAACTCGTTAGGCAAATGACGAGTCGTTTGCTTAATTCGTGAAGTACACTAGAATTTCTCACTGCTTCTCAAACCATGGGTCACTTAACGACTTGTTAGGCAAATGATGAGTCATTTGCTGACTTGTTAGGGGATATTCCAATCTTTACAATTGATGGGGGATTTTTTGACTCGTTAGCAAGTTGACGAGTCACTTAATGACTCCTTTGGAAAATGACGAGTCGTTTCCTATCTTGTTAGGGGATATTCTGATCTTTACAAATGACGGGTGATTTGCCGACTCATTAGCAAGAAGACGAGTCTTAACGACTCTTTAGGTAAACGACGGGTGATTTGACGACTTGTTCCGAGCCTTGGTGCATAAAATTTTATTTTCTCCATTTCAACTCCCGAGTCTAATCTTAGGGTCTTCAGGGCATTACATTTGTACCTCTTAATTTTTACACATTTGGCTTGGGACAGTCCCTACGTGCCATCCCATGACTCGTAGTGTGAAACCACGAGTCATAGGAAGGCTTGTGAAGCCCATCCTTTCCTTTGTTCATGTCACTTTTGCTGGTGATTTCAAATTATGCTGGGTACTCTAAATTCCTTAGGTCCGGGCATGCATTTTTCTTGATTTACCACTACCCATTCATTCCCTTTTTATTCACAACCTGTAACTCAATTTATAGAAATTTAAGTTCAATTTTTAACATGCTCAGATTCTACCCAGTCAACACTTTTAATTTGCACATCACAGATTATTTTCCTCATCTATTATTCATGCATTTTGAGGACTCACAATTGTTGCACAAGTTAACATAAGCACCTAGATCTTTTTACCCAACTAAAAGCATAACCACTTGAATTTTTTTAAATTTGTCTCAACTTCGAGTGTGAATTAATGACTGGTGTTGGAACTTGATTTGAGTAGTATTAATCGAGCACAAAATTTTCTAAATCGATTGTCACCTTGAGTTAGGGGTGTGAGGAGTCGTGGGTGTGTTCGTGAGTTTCAGGTTTTGATTGCATGGGAGATGGGTCTGTTGATTTTGAAGTTTAAATAACTTTAGGGAAGATTTTATAAAAATATGGGTCAAGTCGGGTCATTCTAAGTGATTTGGACCATCACAACTCGTACCACGAGTCGTAGGAAGGTCCTAGAACTCGTCCCTAGGACTCGTAGTAGAGTTGTTAAGAAAACTTACCTGTGGACATACTAGCACATCATATGACTCGTACCATGAAGGTTTGACCCGTACCACGACTTGTAGGTCGCTCTAAATTGGTGGCCCATGCTTTGCATAGTTCATAGCTACAGTGAGTACTACGACCCATACAATGGAGTTACGAGTCATAGGACCAACCATACCCTGAAATTATGCACTAAGCTACATCTCTGCTTCTCACCACGACTCATACTATGACCCGTACAATCCTCTTATGAGTCGTACTAAGGCTCGTAGCTCTAGTCTATTTTGCAATTTTTCTGCCACCTATTTTTCTTTCACCTACACACTGGGCACACATAAGTCAATAAACTTGGGTTGCCTCCCAACAAGAGCTTGATTTAACATCGCGGCACGATGCAGGTTGTTCGATTAATCATAATTCACCAAACCACCTTATGGGTTGCCTCCCTAGAAGAACCTAATTTAACAACGTGGCACGATGCCATCATGCTCTCTAACTTTGACTGTCCAGTCTCCCCCTCACGTGCATTAGGAGCTCGGTCTTTGCAGTAATCTTCATTCCTTCTCCATTCTTCCTCACGGTCACGACCTCCGCTTCTGTCTCTATAGCCATTCCGGTTGTATTTATCTTTGTATTGGTTCCGACCTTTGTTTCCAGAACATTGGCACCAAGTGTCTTGTCTAGACCCTTGGGCAGTGGCTCAGAAATCCGCCACCTGGTTGTCCAAGAAGTTTGCCTCCTCCTTGGAATCTGAGTGCTCTTTCCCTAGTTCCTGTCCCGAGTTCCCACTGCATTAACTTTTCTGGCTCCAGCGCCCATGATATGCTTCGTGAACAGGTTCAATGATGTGCACATATCGGCCAATTCCTGCTCACATTCTGTCATGACCCAAACATAGGCCCGGATGTAGACACGGAACCTATAACCATAAATGGCTTCAATTCGACCCATGGTATAAACATGACAACTACAGCTCAACCTAATCAATAAGAAAATATAACATTTGAAATAGTGAAAGTCTAAAAATTTAATAACAATCTGAACAACGAAATACACACCACTGATCTGATGTTGAATACATAATATGTTTGATAAGCCTCTTAAGTCTGATGAGTTGATGGGACAAGACCTCAACTAACTGATTAATAAACTAAAGTTGAAAATAAACTGGTAAGAAGGTCCTTGAAGGATTAGGACTCACCATCAAGCTGGGAAATGCTAACTCTGACGATCTGGCTAGTAGCGGGACTGAACCTGGATATCTTAGCCTGTATCATGAAATGATACAACATAGAGTATATGGTCAATACTTGGAATTTATTGAGTATGCAAGGTAAGTAAAACCGCTAAATAAGTAAAATTAGAAATCATGCATAACATAAAACATTTCATCATAAGATTTTGAGAGTAAGGCTTGCATGTTATTATCTAAAAACATGATTTAAACATGACTGAATATCATAACTGATTTGAATGACCCAAAGCTGAAGCTGGTGATCATAAGTAAAACTGAACATTGGGTCAAACTTGCTGAAAACATAATATCATGACTGATGAACATGCATAACTGAAATCATGAGGAATAATGGGAGACTCGTCATATAACCAACATTACCACGACAGAGCTTACATGGTCCTGACTATTACACTCAAGTGGGCAGAGTTGTCCAAAGCCTTTCTAGGGCTAAGGGTGCTACCATGATATCGATATCAAGCTGAAGGCCCCTCGGCGGCAGGGAAAGATCACAAGGGAGGTCCCAAATAATCTGAACATACCTACTTTGGCACATAGTTCTAAGGCACAGGGTTGACTGAACCCTTAGCCTATAGGTGCTAGACACTTCTCCCAAAAACATATGTATGCTCTCCATCATTTTTCCAATGAAGCTGAACCATCGTCTTGCGATGAAGCTGAATCATAATAGTACATGCATAATCTGAAAACATATCATGAGGAGCCTTGGCTCAAACTATACCACAAGCTGAAAAGTGGTAGTTTAGACTCCAAAAACATGGGGTAAGCTAATAACATGAAATTGAAGTAAATCATGAAACATACTTGATCATATGGGCTTGCTCAAACTTATACATGCGTTGAGATAGTCAAAATCATGGATATAAACATGGATAATTTGAAGTAATACTCCCATAATAGACATTTCATCATACTTGAAAACATAGATCATAATCTAAACCTTTCATGAACTTTCATAATTGGGCATCATAATTGTAATACTTTGAAACCATGAATTAGTAATTAAAAATCATTATAAAATATTCCCATGAATTTTAAAACAACATTAGAAATATGAATAGAATTGACCTATGATAGATACTTAGAGAATTTCACAAATTGGGTTAAAACCCCATAGATTCATCATCCTTGTATTACTTGAATTTAGAAGAGGATATGGGCATGGAAGTGAAGGAATACTCCCATTTATAACCATACATACTTGGGTAATCTGGGCTTACACTCTTCCTTTAAAACCCAAAGGGATTGGAGAAGAATTGGAGAGTTCTAAGCTTGATCTTCCTCAATACTCCTCTAGTCTTGCATGCATGGGGAGGGAATAGGTTAGGATAGATTTAACCCCCTTGAAACCCTCCTAAATGAGCTTAAAATGATGTAGTATATGGCTTGGGAGCTTAGAAATTACTAATTTACCCTTATAAATTTCATAGGAAAATACATTCTGCCAGGAGTAACGACTCAAACAACAGGTCATCCTTTGCTTTAATGAATTGTTACTTCACTTATTGTTCCCTCCATTTTCTAAACTCAGGTCTACTACCATGACTGGATAGGATGAGTTTGTTACTTATCCCAATGACTCGTCATTTTCGCCTGTTGCCACCACTACCCATAACTACTTAACTTCTAGAAGTTTTTCCTACGGGATCATACCACGACTTTTTGTTCCATACAACGAGTCATACCATGACTCGTGTTAGTCACCTTGACAAAGACAACTCTCACAATGACTATTTTCCACGATGGATTAAAGTTGTTCTATGGCTCATTGGTCCTGGACCTATCGACAAAAATTCTCACCACGATAGGGACCCACGGTACGTGGGAGCTTCCCATGACTCGTATAATGGGTCTTCCTGAGATGATTTCCCAACTTTTCTCTACACATCCTTTCCACTCCCGAGTCTAGTCATAGGCACTTCCGAGGTATTACATGTTCTTCCTCCTTCCTTCATTGGTCTACAGTCAACCAACAACATATGTACCAACATCTGTTTCTACTTTTTGGGTATGCCATGCCCTGTTCATTTTCGTCACTCTATCTAGAATAGTGGCAGCTTTCTAATCTTGGGCATAATTGCATGCCCAAGTGATACTCTAATACTTCATTTCTACTCATTTATCTACTTTTATGTGTGCATTCTCATGTGATTTTTATGTAAATGTGAATTTATACTAACCAACATGATTAGTGTTGTGTTGCAGTTTAGAAGGAATTTTTGGAAGCTAATCTACAAGTTGGTGAAATGTGGAAATGGACTCGGAAGCAAGAAGTGGAAGTTGAGAAGGAAAATAGGCCAAAATAGGGGCTCCACGATGGCTCCATGTCACGCTACCATCACGGAGGCAATCTACCTGGAGGGAAATTTTATGTCAAATTCAAGTGGAGGTGCGCGATGGCACCGTGTCACGGAGGCAGTGCTCCGCGATACTTGCCGTGCCACGCTGAAGTGCAGTTACCTGGGAACTAAGTTCTAGTGGGGGTCCGCGACAGAGCCGTGGCATGGAGGTGATGCTCCGCGATACACTCCGTGCCACGTTGCTTGTTATTCCGGAAAAAATTCCCACTAGAATAAATAGCATACTTAGGTTTTATTTTAAACAAGCGGACATTTTTGGGCAAGAACGTGGCTAACAGGCAGTTGAGAGGAAGAATTTCTAGGGTTAATTCTCTCCCTTTTTCTCTTTAATTTCAAATGCTTGTATGAATTCTACTTGTTTGAAGATGTTTAATCCACAATTGAGTGGTTAATTCACCTCTTGCTGAGGTTAAGGATAATTGTAGAGGAATGTATCTACTAATTATTTCAGTTTTCATATTCTCTATAATGGTTGTTCTATCAATTCTTATTTTTACTACGTTAATGTTTGGCCAATGTTAATGTATATCTTAGACTTCCAATTTTGATTCTAAAAGGGAAATTAATTGGATAGATGTGAATTGGTGGAATATGATCTTTGCTTAGTTGGGAAAATTGTGAGAAGATTTACATTCAGAATAGAAATATATCTGTAATGTCATATTAGTCATTTATGGAATTTGTTATGTTTGGCTAGAGCATTTGGTTTTTGCATCACATGAATGTGTAATGTAAGTCTCATGATTCTTTAATTGGAGAGGAGTCGAAAGATCCCATCTATGGGTTATTCATTCCTGACTAACAACGGAAGAGAAGATTGACTAATTCTAATGAATAAATTACATCCCTGCATGTTTTCCTTAACCTCAGCTTGTTCATTGCTATTGTTCAGACTTTAATTTATAATCTTTACTTAGGTTCTTAGTAACTATTAATAGTGACTCATAAAACATTATTTGGCTGGTTGTCTATATTCATAGCGATATCGTTCACTAACAATTAGGATAATTACTACCATATTTCAGTCCCTGTGGGATCGATACTTGGCTTGAAATAAAGCCACTTTACTACTTGTACGACCACGTGCACTTCCGTGTAGTTTGGTCCGCACACTTGCTCCCAGGTGTGAGTCATTAGTGCTCCTCAGGAAATTTTTGGTTTGGGCACTTGGTCAGCTTCTTCTTGAATCTTAACCAAGTTTCATGAAGTGCCTCTGTCTTCAGTTTTCGAAAATTATATATATCATCCTTAAGATGCAGCATCCTGGAGGGTGGAAAGAATATCTCTAGAAAAGAATGTTTGAGCTCCCTCCAGTTGGTAATAGAGTCATTGGGCAACTTTTGATAACCAAAAAGTGGATTCCCCAGATAGAGAGAATGGGAAGGGTCTCAACCTTATTGTGTCTTGGCTGACTCCGGGCAACCTGTATGCCTTGCATATTCCAACTAAGTTCATTAAGTGCAGGTTGGCATTATCAGCAGTGTGGCCACTAAACACCCCCTTCATGTTCAACATTTGAATCATGGTTCTAGTGATGTCAAACTTTGCCCCAGCAGGCAAAGGTGGTGGTATAATAGCTCCGATTGACCCGACTTCATAAATGTCCAGGTCATCCTCATCAAAGAATTGAGGGGCATATCCTTGGACTCTGTTTCCCCTTCCATAAAGACCAGCATTGACAACCTCATCTCAAGCATCATTGGCTTCCTGAAGAGCAGCTTGCCGAGCTAGCTCCATTTGCCTAGCTTCTTCAGCAAGACGGGCATCTCTCTACTCTTGGTTCTCCATCCTTCATAGTGTTCTTTAAAGTTTGAAATCCACAGGAATCCGGAGGTTTCCACTCCGTTGAGTACTTGGCATTCACCAAGAGACATCCTGTGGGTGTCCAAAAATAAAAAGAAAATGTAATTAAGGAAATAACAACCAAAAGTTAAATACAATCAATTAATCTAATCTTAGCCATATTCCCCGGCAACGGTGCTACTTTTTGATAATTCTCAAACTCACACTTCTTGCCAAAGTATGAAGCGGGCGTTGTAACTAAAGAACCAAACAAAGAGGTCGGGGTCAAAACCACAGGGAATACAGTAAGAGCTAGACTAATGCCGGTACTTAAATTTGTTGGTGAGTTATCTCCAAATTGGGGGGTCTAAAGAAAAACAATAATAAAACAAGATTGCAATTGTTGTTTTTATCAAGATTTGCAAATAACTAGGGTAAGTGTTTCCCCATGGGTTCATAACTACTTCGGGTACACACGCGTGATCAATCCCAATGCCTACTTGTAGAACTGATAACTAGGGTTCATCCAAATGACTGGTTCGTCCCTATTGGATGACTATACTCAATCACTGGGTTAGGTCTCGTGAGCGATTTCAAATTCATCATTATCAATATGTTCCAAATTAACTTTCTTGCGATCAAAGCTAAAGTCATACAATGATCATAAAAATCAAGGATTTGTTGTAATTCGCTTTTCCTATTCTCTACTTCTCTTGGTTCAAGAAAGTAAAGAATTCGGGCAAGTCCTAACATTGCGAACCATTAAGAAACATTTAAGATGAAGGAAATAACATACAAGCGTTTTGCATTAGTTTCGAATCAATTTGTGTAACCCTAGTTTCTTAATCCATCGTGGTTCTCACAACCTTAGTTATGGAGATTTGAGCCTCTCATGATTGTAAGATTGCAATTAATATTCATAGACAAACACATAATTGAATACTTACAACAATAATTGGAAGAAAATTAACTTTGAATATTTATGAACAAAATCAACAACAATTGAGAAAACCAAGTTTTGATCTTAAGAATTACTCTCCAAAACTTGATAATAATTCACAAAAAATTAACTAAGAACCTTCTCTCAATGTAATGTAACGTCAACTGATCGTTCTGCTACTAAAGAAACTTAAAAGGTATTTATGTAAATATTAGAAACTTTTTCCTAAGCTAACAGGGAAATTTCCATATATGGCATCGATTAGTCCTACGACTGGTCATACGACTCATAACAAGATTGTACGGGTCGTACCTTGCTATTGTACATTCTTTGGTTGCTGCAGAATTGGCAAAGTGTTCGATACCGGTACAAATCGTACCAATATCCTATGAGTGGTACAATCCATATGTGGCTTGACTTTGAGAACTTTAGCATCTTCTAAAGTTTTCTATGAGTGTAGTGGTACCCCTCGTACCTTGTTCCTATTACTCATGACTGCTTGTTGCATATTGAGTTCTGCCAAGTTTGTAAGAATCACTTAAGCTCCCCACTGCTCCTAGTACGGGTCATAGGTAGATGCTACGATCCGTAGGTTCTACCCGTACCAAGAAACTTCAATTGTGCAGATTTTCTCTAAAGATTTCCATGACTCCAGTTATATATCATACCATCTTGGTACGACTTGTATTGAGATTTGTACTTTTCCTTTGCATTGTTTCAGCCTTCTGAGCTTTTCCATGAGTCTTAGTACGGATCATACAATCTAGGTACAACTCATACTGAGATCAGTACTTAGCTAATTTTCTGCACTTTTCTACATCTTTTGCACATTTTTTCTCCAACACCTATTTTACCTGGAAATAAAGTAAAAACACCCTATATCCATATAAACACACATACGTCCATGATATTTTCTCTGTTTTAACCATCGAATATGCTGTAAACTCACAACATATCAACGACTAAGTGGCAATAGCTGTGTTATGGGATTATTTGTTGATCTTGTTGATTTTATACAGTATCGCATGAACTTATCTTAAATGGCCAGTGATTCTTATCAGTACGTGTGGTGTACTGATACTACTCTTGCAAAACATTTTGTAGGGTGTAGATTTGTTATAGGTTGTTGAAGTTCCTAATTGAAGTGGCAGTTCTCAACATCAACTTCTACATTTCTTTCCTTGGGTGAAGCTGTGTCTTTTAATTGTCATTACTCTTATTAGAGCTCTTGTACATGTGCAGACTAGGTCCTCGAGTGGTACTGTCTAAAGGTGGTAATTGTAAAATAGATTTTTAAAACTTTGTTAATAATAGTTGTTATAAATACGTTCTTAATTAAACTGTGTTATAAAAAGGATGAATGATAAGGGGTTCTTCTGTTGAACTAGAGTTGAGTAAAAGCCCGCATGATCCACTAAATTGGATTGTGTCACCATACATTGGCATATAGATATCAATTGGCTTTATTTAACTCCTAAATAAGTAATCTATGCTACACCTTGCAATTGTAATGTAAATAATAGAGCCTACATGTCAATACTTAAAAACTATGGCAAAACTTTAAGGGGGTTGTCCATTTTCAGATAAATCATAAGTTTGCTTAAGTTATTCTGTCACCACCTTCTAAGTCAACTACACTCTATTATATAAAAAATGACACATACTAATACTGGTTTCCTTAAGAATGTCACTTAATAATCTATCATTGCGACCAGTCATTATGACTCTATTCAAGACTCTATGAACTACACATTCCAGATTCAACAAAAATTAACTTCTCCCAAGAAAGAACGAAGATGAAGAAAACTCGAAAGGGATTAATGAAACTATTTATCTATAGATATTTCTTATCAATTTCACACTACACTGGACAGTTTTAAATTATACCTAAATTTTCAGATTAACACAATCTCAACTTAGGTATCATGCAGTGTCCTCGATGTATTAAAAAGTGTATCAGCAAAAGTATTTCCTGAGGCTCACTTGGCATACTAGTCAAACTAAGTAATTGATGCCCTAGTGCTCAAGGGCTGGGTCTCAAAAGTGGTGTTCGGCTTCTGTGGGGACTACACGCAAGTGCACGTGGTCGAACAAGTAGTAAAGTTGCTTAAGTAAAGCCAAGTATCGATCCCACAAGGACTGAGCAACGGTACTAATTAACGTAAGTATTAATGAACTATATCTTTAAAAATGCAGACAACCAAATAAATATTATTTTGAGAGTTTGAGTTTACTGATTAATAAGAATCTAAGGCAAAATTATAAAGTGAGTCTGAACAATAGTAATGAGCAAGCTGAGGTTAATACGAACATGCAGGGAATTAATTTATCAATACAATTCAGTTAATCTTTCCTTCAGTTGCTAGTCAAGAATTATTGCCTATGGATTGGAACTTTCGACTCCTATCCAACTTAAGAATCATGAGTCTTAATCTACATTTCTGTGATAAAAGAATTTCATGTTCTAGCCATACATTCCCGATTCCTTAATTGACTGATAAGACTTTCAGATATATTTCTATTCTGAATGTAAATCAATACTCAATTTTCTAAACTAAGAAGAGATCATATCCTACCAGTTCACATCTTCCCAATTTCTTTCCTTTTCAAAATCAAAATTGTATTTTTTAGATGTACATTAACATTGGCCAAATATTAATGCAATAAGAGCAAGAATTGATAGAACAACCGTTGAAGAAAAGATAAAAACTGAAATGATTAACAATTACATTCCACTATAATTGTTCTTAACCTCAGCAAGAAGTGAATTTAGCCACTCATTTGGGGATTTAACATCATCCAAAAAGTAGAATTCATACAAAAATTGAGAAAAAAGACAAAGAGATAGAGATGAACCCTAGAATTTTCGTCCCCTCAACTGCCTGTAACCCACGTTCTTGCTCAACTAAGTCAGAATGTTTAGAAAAAAACCTAAGTGTGCTATTTATACTATTGAGAATTTTTCCCGGAATAACAAGAAACGTGGCACGGAGTGTATCGCGGAGCATTCCCTCCGTGCCACGGAGGTATCGCGACATTCACTGGAAGTCGGCCCCCTAGGCAATTTAACCTCAACGTGCCACGGCATGCATCGCGGAGCCTGGCCAACGTGACACGGTGCTATCGCGCACCTCCACTGGAAATTGCCAAATTTATTTCCTCTGAGGCAGAGTGCCTCCGCGATGGCAACGTGACATGGCTCCGTCGCGGAGCCCTTCTTTTTGCTGATCGTCCATGTCCTTTTTCACTCCTTGTTTCCAAGTCCATTCCCGATTTTACCAACATGTATCTTAGCTTCCCAAAATTCCATTTTACCTGCAAAACAACACTAATCATGTTGGTTAGTATAAATTCACATTTAACTACAAATCACATGAGAATAAACACAATAATGATAGACAAACAAGTCGAAATAAAGCATTTGAGTACCACTTGGGCATGAAATTCTACCCAAGATCACTTACCCCACACTTAAACTCTTGTTCGTCCTCGAACAATATTCTCAAATCTCATGCAATTGACACTCACGCATAGCTACTTTGGATCAACAATTCAAGCTACGGCTATACCAATTATTTAATATAGAAAATCATCAAGAAAACATGCATAGTCTCATCAATACAATGAAGCACATCACATTAAGACCTACTAAGCTCAAGAATCAATTCTCGATCTTGGAAAACTCATGCAAATCAACTGATCGAGACATCCGACACGAAATTAATCTCTCGTCAAGCATGTGCCCTCACAAAACAAGAAAACTACCCCATTTTCTATCATATGATTTCCAAAGCACTACATGTAGGGGTATATGAATACAATTTTGCTCTCTCTCCCAAGGTATTCACATGCATCATGTCTTGAATCATAGGCTTGCCTCTAGTGTATTACTCCAGTAATATAAGGACGACTGATGTAAGATCACGTAGGACTTAACGGGTTGTAATGTAAGCTAAGGAACTAGCAAATACTGGGCTAACCAATAATAGCAACTAGCTTCCTTAAGTGCTTTTCAATACATCCCACCATCATTACGGTCATTTTTTTTCCTTCCTTCATCCTCCCCTTCTTGAAGAATTTTTTCTTTGTTCTTGTTCCCATTTCTTTAAGCACACTCGACTTACTAGCAAAGATTAGTTATACATATTTAGTTTATTTAATTTTAGCAAGTGCACCTTTGACCTTTTCTTTAACTTTCACCACTTCCACTTTTGTTTCTTTTTCACAATTCTCACTCCTTTACTCTGTGGGAAAATTATTTTTCTTGAGCGCTTAAGAGTTTTGGATCAAATTCACAGTTAATGGAAAGAAGGGATTAAGCTCGGTTTGTACCTCTTCAAAGAAAGAAAAAAATAGGCTAAAGGCTCAATGGGGCTAATCGAACCCTCACCTCACACTCAATGCACATGCTCAACTCAAGACATATTCAAAGACTCTTCAATCAGCTAATTACAAGAATTTACTATTAAGCCTCGATCACACCGAACGAACTTTATAGCCTAGGTATCTCAACATGTTTACCACACTTGCATACTTTCATATGAATCACCCTTGCATCTTCATATCATGTACAACATGTAACAAGAATTCCGAACCATGAAGTAGCGACACGTTTAGGAAACAAACAAAAGAGAGAAACGAAAGAAAAAAAACTACTCCTATCGACTACATTTCCCTTAAGACGGTCGTCATCCATCCATCATAGGGAACGGTCACTATCTACGACTTCGGTTCAATGGGACTATTCTCGGTAAAAGCACCGAAAACAAAGGCCGAGAAACCCAACATAAAAGAAATTTAACAAAAAATTTTAAAAATTTCGATAATTTCGATAGAAAACAAATATATTTACACAACAACCAACAGCTTAACACAACACACAACAACTTAACATTCATTACAACACCACTTAATTATAGAACACATAATACAAAGTCACAGGGTCACATTTTTCAAAGGAACAACAACAAAACATAAACATAAACAAAAATGAAGCAGCTGGCACCTAAGTACTCCCACCCCACAGTTAAACCGAACACTGTCCCCAGTGTTCACAAAATTCAACATATCACAAAGGTGGGTGGTGAAACTCCCCGATCAATCGAAGTATTCAACTTCCTCATTAGGTGTCCTTGCCTCGTCTCCTATATCAGAATCGCCCCTGTTGTCCTCATCTGACTCAACATTTGAGTCCTCCCATCGTGTCTCCTCATTGATGGGGACGTCATCATATACAGGCTCCACAAATGCGGGCCCCACTCTACATAGAGCTGGGGCATTCTCACCGAATGGGTAATCCAGCTCGAGTTGCCCTAGCTCATCCTCCATTGCAGGCCTCCCGCCAATGAGCAGCTGCAACATCTGCATCCTGTACATGCGGGCCATATACTGATCATCCAGAGCATGTCGCTCAGCTAGTGTGAGCACCGGCTCATGAGTAGTGTCAGGTGCCTTGGTTTTGGTGACATCCAAGGCATGCCTATCAATCTATTAGATGTAATCCAGGGCCTCCTTCTCAATATCATGGCCCCTCAGGAACGTGGTAAGCAAACCACCGAACTCGTATCTGTGCCCCTGATGCAGTTGGGCTCTCTTTATAGCGGAGATGATCACCACCCTAACATTTATTTCAAGCCCCTTCATCAGGGCATACACCAAGCAGACTCGGTCCCGGGTGACATCCATCATGTGCACCCCTGGGATCAAGCATGAGCACACAATTTTAAGCCAGATCCTGGCTTCCCTGTTCATCTGCGAGTAGGGTAGTGTCTGATGGTAGCCTCTCTCCTTGTGCCTACTCCACCTTGCTGTCAAACGGGCTCCATATAGAGTGCGTCTGATGTCCATATAAGGTGGAGTGATGTTCAGCTGCCGAAGGACATGGGTGTCTATGTCCCGTGCCCCCAAGATAGCATTCAGATGATGGGGCTCAAAAGTGACAACCTGCCCCCTGATCATGACAATGTGACTGCGGAGGGTCGGGTTCCAGTTGGCATAGAACTCTTGAATGAGATGGAGATTGCAGTCCCTAGGCTCTTCGAAGATGAAGTTCAGCCCAGCGGTGTCAATTCGGTGTACGATCTACGGGAATTCCTGTGCCAGCGGCTCCCTTGATATATGCTCTTCCGGGAAGTATTTGGTTTCTTTGTGTTTTGCATACCATTTCTTCCCTTCGTCAGTCACCCATCGGGTTCCGTATTGTCGGCGTTGGCCTCTTGGAACTGCTGGTGCTGCTGGAACTGCTGTTCCAAATCTCATTCTTTTTCTGCTGGCGCTCGATGTGGATGCGCCCTTTCCCTTGTCTTGCCTGCCTGACATTGTTCCTGTACAATCGAACATACAATCCCAATGTTATTCAAGTCACAATTAGCTTCAACTAAGGTTGGGTTTAATTAGGTCACCCCACAATTAGTCTTTAGCCACAATCAAAACAATTCGACAAGACATTCATGATTTTTCTCATTATTAACATTCAACCGGCTTAGTGCATTCATATAAATCGATGGAACAATTACTATGTACTACTCAGACTTCATATGATGAATAAAATTATCGCCAACGATTCACTTCCACCATCATAGCACTTAGCCAAATTTTTATTCTCAACACCCATTGCAATTCACTAATTTCATTCTCCCGAAAACCCCTTGTCTACGTAGCATATTCAACATTAATCACAACATAATGCAATTCACCCAACATGCACAACCCAATTTTGTTCAACATTTCAAACAATTTTAGTCTTCTTCATATTCAAATTCCAACCCTAGCTAACAATTTCGCAAAAATTCAATAACACATGCATTCATCGAGTTCATATACTCACAACAATACTATGAACATTAATCAATCATAACTTAAATGAATTCAAGCTTAATTATCACTTAGGACAAGTTTCAATCACTACACACGTTCAAGAATCGAAAATTCAAGAAAAAATGAGGTAAAGTTCAAGAAAATACCTTTAATCCGATGAAATTGAAGAAAACTTAAAGAAAATGATGCCTAGGTCTGTGTCACGTTTGGGGAGAAGGGAATTTGGGTTGTTGGTAGCGGAGGAAAGGGAAAATAATGAAGAAATTGAGGAAAATCGTGGTTTTAAAGTGACATTTCTCGCGGGTTACTCGGCGACCTGGTGTGACCTGACACGAAATAACACTCAATGTGTCACAGAGGGTAACGTGGGGCACCCCTTCTGTGACACGAAGCCATCGCGCCAGTGTTCTGTATTTTTAAAAAATCCGGAATACTTTTCAACGTGTCGCGGAGGGTAACGTGGAGCACCCCCTCCATGACACGGAACCATCGTGTAGGCTCACTGTAATGTGTCAATTTTTACTTTTGTCACATCGATTTTTTCCTTTACGTTTCTTTGCATTTTTGCCCTCCGTTCCACCTGAAAATCACTTCACCACAAGAAATTGGTTAGAATTCGTAGGTTTCAATGCAAACAAAATTTTATTATATTTTTTTTCTTTTTCTCTTTTTCTTTTTTTTTTTCCAAATATTTCTACTTATCTATTACAACAATTTCACGGGTTGCCTCCCGTGCAGCACCTGATTTACCGTCATGGCTCGATGTCATTCAATGCTCAATCATCCACTAGAGTGATGGACATCTTCTCTCAAATAACGTCCTCACCCCAATAATGCTTACATCGCTGCCCATTTACTGAGAACGTGGCACTTCTATCTTCTTGCCACAACTCCACTGCACCATGTGAGGTCATTCTTAGCACCTCAAACGGCCCTGACCATTTAGACCACAATTTCCCTAGAAAAAGCCTCAATCTTGAATTGAATAGCAATACTTTCTACCCCGGCTCAAAGATCCAATGCACCATAAGCTTATCGTGCCACCTCTTTGTTTTCTCTTTATAGCACTTGGCACTATCATAAGCGTGCCAACAAAACTCATCAAGTTCGCTGAGTTGCATCAGCCTCTTCTTACCAGCTAGCTCTAGATCCAGGTTCAATTTCCTTACGGTCCAGAAAGCTCGGTGTTCTAGCTCCACAGGAAGATGACACGCCTTTCTATAGACCAATCTGTACGGAGAAGTCCCAATTGGTGTCTTGTACACAGTTCTATAAGCCCACAACGCATCGTCGAGTTTGCTTGACCAATCACTACGTTGTGCATTCACTGTCTTCTGTAGAATCCGCTTTACTTCTCTGTTCGACACCTCCACTTGCCCACTAGTTTGGGGATGATATGTCGTTGCTACCTTGTGGCGCACCCCATACTTAGCTAGCAAATTCTTGAAACTTGCATTTACGATATGAGCCCCTCCATCACTGATAATGGCTCGGGGTGTCCCAAACCTGGTGAAAATATGCTTTTTCACAAATTTTGTTACCGCCTTTTTGTCATTCCTAGGGCAAGTTGTTGCTTCAACCCACTTTGATATATAATCAACGGCCACCAAGATGTAACTATTACCAAATGACGGTGGGAACGGGCCCATGAAATATATACCCCATACATCAAAGAACTCCACTTCTAATATCTGTTGCAGCAGCATTTCTTGCCTTCTACATATTGTACCTGTTCTTTGACATCTATCACACATTTTTACGTACGCCATAGAGTCTCTAAACAGTGTAGGCCAAAAAAAAACCCGATTGTAGCACCTTGTGGCTGTCCGCTCGCCTCCGTGGTGCCCTCCATACAATGAAGAGTGACAACTCCTCAACACTTCTACAATCTGGCTCCCGAGAATGCATCTTCTCATCACCTGATCCGGTCTCTGCTTAAAAAAGTATGGCTCATCCCAAATATAATACCTGCAATCATGTCTCAACCTCTTTCTCTATTGAGTTGTAGCCTCCGGGGGATAGACTCCACTCACTAGCAAATTCACAACGTCTGCATACCAAGGGATTTTAGCTTCCCTTATTGCCAAGAGTTGCTCATCTGGGAACTCTTCTTTGATGTTGTCACCTTCCTTCACATGTGACCGGCTTTCCAATCTCGATAGGTGATCTGCCACTTGATTCTCGCTTCCTTTTATGTCCCGAATCTCTAGGTCAAACTCTTGTAACAACAAGATCCATTTGATCAACCTGGCTTTGCATCCTTCTTGTTAAACAGATACCGAGTCACTACATGATCAGTATACACCACTACTCTAGAACCCACCAAATAGGACCTAAATTTATCAAACGCGAACACCAATGCTAGCATCTCCTTTTTTGTGACTGTATAATTGACTTGGGCTATGTCTAGTGTTTTGCTTGCATAATGAATAGAATAAAAAATTATATTTCTCCGCTGCCCCAATACAGCTACTACCGCCACATCGCTTCCATCACACATTAATTCAAACGGTTGCTCCCAATCCGAAGAAATGAGGATAGGTGCTTCTATCAACTTCTGTTTCAACTCCTCGAATGCTTTGACACAATCCTCATTAATCTTGAACTTCACCTCTTTTTCTAGCAACCTGCATATTGGTCTAGAAATTTTAGAGAAGCTCTTGATGAACCATCTGTAGAACCCTGCATGTCCGAGAAAACTGCGAACACCCTTCACTGACACAGGTGGTGGTAGCTTTGAAATAACCTCGATCTTTGCAGGATCGACTTCCAACCCCTTTCAAGACACTTTATGTCCAACGATGATACCCTCATTGACTAAGAAATGACATTTCTCCTAGTTGAGTACAAGGTTGAATTCTTCACAACGAGCTAGCACCCTATCAAGATTCTGCAAACAAGTAGCAAATGAATTACCGAAAACCGAAAAATCATCCATAAATATCTCGACGAAATCTTCCACCATATCATGGAAGATCGCTATCATGCATCTCTGGAATGTGGCGGGTGCATTGCATAAACCAAATGGCATCCTCCGGAAAGCATATGTCCCATAAGGACATGTGAAAGTAGTCTTCTCCTGGTCCTCCGGTGCTATGGCTATCTGGTTATAGCCAGAATAGCCATCAAGGAAACAATAATATTCTTAACCAGCCAATCTGTCCAATATTTGATCAATAAACCGGATAGGATAGTGATCTTTCCTTGTGGCCTCGTTGAGCTTTCTGTAGTCCATGCAAATCCGCCAGCCTGTGACTGTGCGTGTAGGGATCAGCTCATTTTTCTCATTGGTGACCACGGTCATCCCTCCTTTCTTTGGAGCATACTGAACGGGGCTGACCCATTCGCTCTCTGAAATAGGATAGACCACACCTGCAGCAAGCCATTTAATCACTTCCTTCCTAACCACATCCTTCATCATCGGATTCAACCTCCGCTGATGTTGTACAGTTGGCTTTGCTCCTTCCTCCATGAAAATTCTGTGTGTGCAAAAAGCTGGATTGATACCCCGAATGTCGTACATTTGCCAGTCCATTGCTTTCTTCCTCCTCTTGAGAACCACCAATGCATCCTTTACCTGTGCCTCCATCAATTCTGCAGAGATTATTTTTGGCAAGGTGTCATCTTCCCCCAAAAAGACATATTTCAGATGTGGAGGCAATGTCTTCAACTCCACTTTTGGTGCTTCCTCAATAGATGGTTTTGGCAATGGTTCCAGGGACCTCATCAATGGCTGAAAGCCTTGCTTCCTGAGATACCATTTTGATTCATTCAATATTTGCACCATCTCATAAGTATCTCTATCTCCGAAATGATCGGAGCTCATCAACGCTCTCTCCAATGGATCTTGAGAATCAACAATCTAAAGAATTTCCTCTTGGTTTAGCACATTGATTGCTGAAAGCTCCTCATAGATGGCCAGAAGCTTCATGGCCTTGTACACATCAAATACCTCCACTTTGTCATGCGCTCGCATGGTTAGCTGGCCTGCAGCTACATCAATCAAAGCTCTCCCGGTTTCCAAGAAAGGACATCCCAAAATAAATGGGACTTCCACATCCGGCTCAAAATCTAAAAAAATAAAATCTACCGGGAAGATGAGGGAGCCCACTTGCACCAGCACGTCCTCCACAATGCCATCTGGTCTAGCAAAAGAATGATCCGCTAACTGCAAGATCACTGTAGTTGGTCTAGGACTGCCCAGCCCCAACTTCTTGAACACCAATGTCGACATCAAGTTTATGCTTGCTCCCAAATCACATAGTCCGCGAACTCAGATACTTTGCCCGATTGTGATCTGAATTGTAAAGCTCCCAGGGTCCTTGAGCTTTGTTGGCAACCTGTTCTGAATCCGGGAAGTGCACTCCTCAGTAAGCGCCACCGTAGCATACTCCGTCAATCTAATTTTGTTAGTTATGATGTCCTTGATATACTTTGCATATTTAGGCACTCCCTGCAAAACATCAACCAAAGGTAAATTAATGTGTACCTGTTTAAGCACCTCCATGAACTTTTTAAAACAAGCTTCCTCCTTGTGTTTCTTTAATCTTTGAGGGAACGGGGGTGGTGGTCTTTCTGCTTCAGCTGCCTTCTCCTTCCCCCTCTCATCATCATGTTCCCTATCTTTTTCCACTTCTCCTGATTGCTGAGGTGATCTTTCTGGTTCCACCTCCTTGAGTTGTAAACCACTCCATGTGGTCACTGTATTGACCTGCTTGGGATTCGGGTCAGTGACACTCGGTAGTCCTCCTCTGGGCCTGGTGTTTTGTGCTCAAGCTAGTTGTCCAAACTGGTATTCCAATGCCTTTGTAGCTAACTAGTTGTTTTTTAAGTATGCTGCTAACTTCACATAATCAGCCTACATTTGAGCTTGGTTAGCTATCATTGTTTTGAACATTTCCTCAATGTTGTTGGTTGGTGGAGGAGGTGCATTGTTTCCTCTGTACTGAGATTGATAAGATAATTCTGTTGTCCCCCTTGATTTCTCTGCATACCCTGATTCGAACTCTGCCCTTGATGGCTGTTACTACCCCAAGAAAATTTCGGATGATTCCTCCAATTTGAGTTGTGATTATTGCCATACTACTGATGGTGATTATTTCTCTGGATGTTCCCAGCAAAGTTCACTGAATCAGGATTAGCACCACAACACTCAGCTGAGTACACTTTCCTTGTTCCTCCACTTGAAGAGTACGCATTCCACTCTGGATTTCCCTGTGAAATACGATTTAACAAAGTTACAACTCCTCATAAGTCTTTTCTAATGCTTGTCCCCCAGCTGCTGAGTCTAGCAAAATTTTTGTGTGGGGTTCCAAACCCTCTATGAGAGTATGCACCAGCACATCATTGGACTAGTGATGGTGAGGACAATCCCTTAGAAATGATTTGAACCTTTCCCAAGCTTGATATAGATTCTCCCCCTCTCTTTGTTTAAAACTTAGAATCTGACTTCTAAGTCCTTCTGTTTTACAGGATGGAAAGAATCTTATCAAAAACTTTCTTGCAAAATCATCCCAAGTGGTGATAGAGTTAGGTGGTTCAGCTTTCAACCACCTCTTTGCTTCCCCCAATAATGAAAATGGGAATAATGTAAGCCTCACGTAGTCGGATGATACTCCAGCGGGAATGTAAGTGTCACTTATCTCCAAAAAGTTTTGGAGATGTAGTTGTGGATCCTCATGAGGGAGACCTGTGAATTGCCCGCTGGTGTGCAACAATTGCACCATGTTTTGTTTAAGCTCAAACCTCCCTCCTAGCTCTGGTCTGCGAATACTTGATGTAACATTGTTAGCATGTGGGATTTCCACTTCGCGAACCGGCCTAGCTGCCATTTCCTCGGGCACTAACACTGCCCTCACAAGTGGTGGATTCTGTTGTTGCTCCAGAATTGCCTGTCTGAGCAACTGCAGCTTTTTCTCTAGAGCTTCCCTTCTTTGACGATGAAATTGTCTTTCTGGCTCTATGTATGAATCCACCAACTCCTTGTCTCTTGCCAGTGTTCAGAAGAATTCAATATCTGCAAGAGAAAGGCTAAGATCAAGTTGTCAGCACTTAAATAGAATTTGTAAACAAACACTAAGAAAATAATTTTACCAATTTCCATTCCCCGGCAACAGCGCCAAAAACTTGTTCGGCTTTTGTGTTGACTACACGCAAGTGCACGTGGTCGAACAAGTAGTAAAGTGGCTTAAGTAAAGCAAAGTATCGATCCCACAAGGACTGAGCTATGGTACTAATAAACTTAAGTGTTAATGAACTATATCTTTAAGAATGCAGACAACAAAATAAATATTATTTTGAGAGTTTGAGTTTACTGATTAATAAGAATCTAAGGAAAAATTATAAAGTGAATATGATCAATAGTAATGAGCAAGCTGAGGTTAAAACGAACATGCAGGGAATTAATTTATCAATACAATTAAGTTAATCTTTCCTTCGGTTGCTAGTCAAGAATTATTGCCTATGGATTGGAACTTTCGACTCCTATCCAACTTAAGAATCATGAGTCTTAATCTACATTTCAGTGATAAAAGAATTTCCTGTTCTATCCATACATTCCCGATTCCATAATTGACTAATAAGACTTTCAGATATATTTCTATTCTGAATGTAAATCAATTCTCAATTTTCTAAACTAGAAGAGATCATATCCTACCAATTCACATCTTCCCAATTTCATTCCTTTCCAAAATCAAAATTGGATTTTTTAGATATACATTAACATTGGCCAAACATTAATGCAGTAAGAGCAAGAATTGATAGAACAACCGTTGAAGAAAAGATGAAAACTGAAATGATTAACAATTACAATCCACTACAATTGTTCTTAACCTCAGCAAGAAGTGAATTTAGCCACTCATTTGTGGATTTAACATCATCAAATAAGTAGAATTCATACAAACAATTGAGATAAAAGAGAAAGAGATAGAGATGAACCCTAGAATTTTCGTCCCCTCAACTGCCTGTAACCCACGTTCTTGCTCAACCAAGTCAGAATGTTTAAAATAAAACCTAAGTGTTCTATTTATACTATTGAGAATTTTTCCCTGAATAACAAGAAACGTAGCACGGAGTGTATCCCGGAGCACTCCCTTCGTGCCACTGAGGTATCGCAACCTTCACTTGAAGTTGGCCCCCCAGGCAATTTAACCTCAACGTGCCATGGCAGGCATCGCAGAGCCTGACCAACGTGACACGATGCTATCGCGCACCTCCACTGGAAATTGCCAAATTTATTTCCTTTGAGGCAGGGTGCCTCCGCGATGGCAACGTGACACGGCTCCATCGCGGAGCCCTTCTTTTTGCTGATCTTCCATGTCCTTTTTCACTCCTTGTTTCCAAGTCCATTCCCAATTTTACCAACATGTTTCTTAGCTTCCCAAAATTCCATTTTACCTGCAAAACAACACTAATCATGTTGGTTAATATAAATCCACATTTAACTACAAATCACATGAGAATGTACACAATAATGGTAGACAAACAAGTCGAAATGAAGCATTTGAGTATCACTTGGGCATGAAATTCTGCCCAAGATCAAGTGGCACTGACAGTTTTAGTGGTGGTGGTTGTTGTTGTACATGGACTGGCCTTAGGGTCAATATGGGGCCTAAATTTCATGTCCATCATAGATCTTTATCGCACTAACTAAATTTGGGCAACCTCCTCTATCTCATCCTCCTCCTCCCGAGGTAGTTTTCATATGTCTCTACGATACGTGGTGTTGATGAACATGCTCACTATGGACACTCCATCCTAGATATCAACAGTGGATGGCACAACCACCTTTTTAAGTGTGGGTATATCCCATTTGAACAACTTTTTAATAGCCACCTTGATCTGGTTCAACTCAACCCACAATTTTGCCATCTTCCATGCTAGAACTCCATTCTAAATTGTTCAATTTGGTCTCCAACTTTTCCATCCTAGAAGTTGCTAACTATTTTGATGTTGTGCATGCCACTCTCATAGTATTCAAATCCTTTTCACTAGCTCGGTTGACAAATACTGGCAAGTAGGGGTGGGCTGTCACGACCTGAGTCTGCACCTTGGATGCGACATGGTTCTTAGGATCATAAGTGACCCCAAGTAAACCCATGACATATCATAATTCTATAATGACTGAACTACTGTAAAGAATATTAAGCTGAAGTTTTTCATAAATAATAAGTAGATACCTATATAAATAAAGAAAATCTGATAAGATACTAAAATTTAATCAAAACACTGAAACTCGAGCTGAAACTAACATGCTATGTCTGGAAGCCTTCTAAAAGAAACTGATGAGTTTTTGGGACAGACCCCCAGCTAACTCTAATATCTAAAATACTGCGAATGACAAATACTGGAAATGAAGAATCCGGTCCTCGAAAAATGAGGACTTACCAACAGAACTCTGCTGCAATAAGTCTGAAGGAGAAGCTAACCTCACTGCTGAACTTAAGAACCTAAGCCTATATCATAAAATAAAATATCATAAGAAATATGCGGTCAGTACTTTGAATGTATTGAGTATATGATATATGTAACTGGAATATGTAGGCATATGGATAGTTTGAAAAGTTGTGCCAATATGCATAACTGAACTGAAGTACCCTGACCCTTACTAAAATACACACTTATCCATGTGAAGTAGTAATCAGATAATAAATAATAAAGTACAGTAAAAATTGATTTAAGGGTTATGCATATGTACTAAAACTGAGTCTGTAAATGTGACTGAGACTGTAACTAGACTGAATAATGGGAATGTCTATTAATTAGCATATAATCACGTGAGCTATACGTGGAGTTTGATGTATATGCCCCATCAATAGGACCCAATATACCTTGTCGGGTTATAAAGGCATGGCTGATATGCACTAAAACTGATGCCCATTCGGGCTAGTAACCTATAATGGCATGTAGTTTGGGTCTTGGGTGCATTGAATCCTAGATCAATCGATGCTAACATCTACTCCCAATTGATAAGGTTACTTATAATATATAGATAGCTCAAAAACTAGTGTTCTTAAAGCTAATTCAGAAACTTTATCTAATAGTATTTTGAAAGCCTAAAGAACCTGAAAATGTTGATTATGCTATCAACATCTGTGTAATGAAATCATGATCAAATCACAAAGACTAAAATATGAATTCATGATAACTCAATGCAATATAGTACAAAATATATATTTATATAACTAAACTTGAAACATGTGAAAATCTATCATGAAAGTATCATTTGTGACCGAATTTATAAAACCATGAACATCACATACTAGAATTCACAGGAGACTTGAGAACATTGAAGTAATATGGGAACTCATAACTGAACAAAAATCCTAAGAAATGATTTTTCGATGGGACTGAGATATCAATGTTTTCTTAAAGCTTTTGGGACACAAGGGTGAAAGAGTAACCCTTGTTGAAATCCCATATACCTAGAGAAGAAATCTCGGCGAAGAAATCTTGAAATTCGCAGCACTTTGAATGAAATCCCATAAAACTTGTTCCTGTAAGTCTGGGAGAAAATGAGAGGAGAATGTTGATCAACTTCCTTTATTCCCCTCTACAAGCACCCCAATACAATGTAATTTAAGAGTTAGGAGCTTAAGATTTTACAAAAATGCCCCTGGGTAATCGTTTCAAAATATTCCCTCACAATGAGTCGTTGGTTGAGACCACAACTCATTAGTGCTTGTCATTGTTTCCGAACTAAAAATGCCCATTCTCTGGTTTTCTCACAACGGATGACGGGACCATTCATTGGTGGGTACAATGGGTCATTGTTTCTGCTCATTTCCACTGGAGGAAATTCTAAACTTGACACCTCCACTTAACGAGTCACCTAACGACTCGTTAGGTGACTGGACGACTCATTACTTTGACTCGTGAAGACTTCTGGAATTTTTCATCCTTCCACCCTTCCCAGACAGGGACTCCATGGATGAGTCGTGAAGTGACACCATGACTCGTCCCTAAACTCGTTAAGTCTCCAAAATACCCCCAACAATTTAACAATTGATGCACATACAATGGGTCACTTACCGACTTGTTCTATGACCTAGTGCAGATTTTTCTGCTTTCTTCATTTAAGTTCTTGGGTCTGGTCTTAGGGACTTTTGGGGTGTTACATGGCGTTTGGTCCTTTAATTTTATTTTTAAAATTTCAGTTCATATTTTTTATTTTGGGTTATGGAAAAGGGTGTACTGAACACTGAACCAAACTAATTCAGTTTGGTTGGTTATTTTCACGTTTGGTATGGTTCAGTTCAGTTTTCTTAATTCATTTTTTTAGTAAAGGATCTAATTAATGGGCTGTGTTTCTATTTATAAAATGAACTACTTCTTAAATTAAAACATTCAGCTCGCTCTCGTTGCTCTAAATCCCAATTTCTATTGTTATTTATACAAATGGACATCAAAGAGACCACACAAGGTTGTTAAATCCAATTCATATCACCAGATCACAAAATTGTCTCACAAGTTTTGTCCACTATTCAAGATATAACTAGGAAGCAAATTGTCTCACAAGTTCGGTCCATAGAATTGCATATCATGATCCTCCCTTTGTAGGATTCATCATATATCAAAATTCAAATGAATTAATGGAGGACTAAATGTTGCATTTTCAATAAATATTTGTGAAACTATTTATGAGGAAAATGCTAGATTATAAACACACAGAGGCTTGTTTAGTCACAGAAAGCTGTAGTAGTTTAGAGAGGCAGTCAGATACATGTGTCAATATTGGAAATGCCATTGACATTATTGAATTTGATTTTCTAATTGATTTTCTGCAGATCCTTTTAGAGTGTTATAGAAGTAGTGTACATTCATAGTGACACATTCAACACTATAGTCTTCTCATGACTCAACCATCCCCTCTTTCGAGTGACTCACTAAGTTCATCACAAACAAAAAAATCAAGACATGAAGATTGAATGTTGAAGCAAAGGAACTCAGCTTGAGGTGGTCAACAATGAGAAAAATAAGGATAAATAGATAAAGTATATATCTTGACGATTTTGACTCTAGTGGGGATCGAAATCACCATTGCCCACTAGTCACGTTTCTCATTCAGATATTTGACGCTAGATAACTAAGGAAGAGGCAAAGACTCGAAGATGAATCATCAAATGAGGTTGAGACAGTGAGGAAGGGGAAGTGAGCTTGAACTCTTGAAAAGTTGAACTATTGAAGTGAGACATTTTGGTCTTGAGGTCTTGAGGCAGTGAAGACGCCGATGGAGTGATGAAAATAAAATAACCTAATACTAAATTGCTAATTCATTTAGGATTTAGGAATAAGAATGAGCTTAAATTTGGAAATTGGAACTGGCAATTTCTAGTCCTAAGCATTAAAGTGCTAAATATATTAAATAATATTTTTAAAAATCTAATTTTATTTACAAGTTCGATTCTTCAGTTAATCGAAGAATCAGAACCTTATAATCAAACATCGAACCGAATATCAAAATTTTAGAAAAGATAAACTATAACCAAATCAAAGAACCAAAGAATCAAAATTGAAATATCAAACTAATTTAGTTTGATCTATTTTTTTGGTTTTTCAGTGTTTATGTTCACCCTACTAGCAACTCATTCAGTAGGCTACTCACTTTATTAACTTCATATTCTACCTTCATGGACATTTTTGTAAATTTTCTCCCAAGTGAGGAGGAATATAGCACTTAATGCTCCTAATGAAGTTTTGTCCCTGCACGGTTCAATGGAGGTTAAGCGTGGTGTTGAGGTTGATGGTCCAGACACTAGGGTAGACAACTCAAAAGAAATGGCACCTGGAGTTTTTGTAGTAGCGGGTACCTCTGCATATATTGTATCAGTCTCAACTGCATGAATGAGGGCTTATGTATGTCATACTATTCTAATTGTGCACCAATTATCATAGGAACTTTAAATGTCATTGCATAAAACCAAGTTTGTATCATCTTTCATCTTCGTGATATCATAATCTAGGCTTCTTGTATGTAGTGATCTGTTCGCGGTTTGTTGCTACGGTTAAAAACCGACACGCAAGTGCACGTGGTCAAACAAGTAATAAAGTGGCTAAGTAGCCAAGTATCGATCCAAGGAGGCTCAAGATATGTAAAATTGCCTAGTTTACTATATTCCTATTTCACTTCTAATTATGCTAACAACAATGTAACCAAGAGTTACTTGAGTTTTTGGTTTCTAAACTATATATACTACAACTAATAACAACTATTTACTTGTGAATTCAGACAATGGATATGAACATGCCAAGGTTAAGAACAAGTAATGAACTCGATAATCATGATAATTTTGGTTAATCTCTTCTTCATGTTGCTAGCCAAGAACATTTGTCTAGAAATTAAAACTCTCGTATTTAATTTCACTTTAGAATCATAAACCATCCGTCTACATTTCTGTGATCAAATGCAATTTATGACCTAGCACTACAATTCCGGTTCCTAAATTGACTAATACGGCTTTCAAGTATATTTCTATCAGAAAGCACATCAAAACCCAATTTTCCCAAATCAAGCTAAGAACAATACCCTATTAATTCACAACTTTCCAATATCTTGCTCTTTCGAGTGAAATTGGACTTTTTAGATGTACATTAATGTTGGCCAATCACTAATGCAGTAAAAACAAGAATTAATAGAACAACATTAAAGATGAAGAATAAAACCAAATAATTTATAATCAGAATTCATTACACATGTTCAAAACCTCAGCAAGGAAGAGAATTAGCCACTCATTCTTGGATTGATCATCCTAAAATGAGTGTAAATCATACGTACAATTGATAGAAAGAAGAAAGGAAGAGAAGAAATCCCTTAGATTTTTCAATCTTCAACTGCTACTAACCCACGTTCCTGCTCTCCACTTCTGAACTCAGTCTAAAAACTCAAAACTAATTAAAATAAACCTAAGTGTGCTATTTATACTAGTGGGAAATTTTTTCCGGAATAACAAGCAACGTGTCACGGAGGCCAACGCGGAGCACTGCCTCCGTCACACGGCGTGGACGCAGACCTTCACTGGAATTTCCAGGGTCCGGAAAATTAACCTCAACGTGGCACGGAGGCCATCGCGGAGGCCTATCTCCGTGCCACGGAGCTGACGCGCAGGCACACTGGAAATTGCCCTTTTAATTCATGTCCAGGCAGTGTGCTACCGCGATGGTAGCGTGGCACGGATCCATTGCGGAACCCCTATAAAATATGCATTCCAAGGTCGTTTCCACGCTCGCATCCAAGTCCAACTCCGACATAGTTCCAACATGCATTTTAGCTCCTAAAAATCACATTTACCTGCAAAACACATGCTAATCATGTTGGTTAGTATAAATTCGCATTTTATTACCAATTACATGATATTATATACACATTGCACATCAAAAAAGGTAAAAATGATACGTTTGAGTATCACTTGGGCATATAAATCTGCCCAAGATCACTTACCCCACACTTAAATCCTTGTTGTTCCTCGAACAACACATACAAAAATCATGCAAATTACATCCCAACCTTCGTCACTATGGTGGAACAATTTACGCTACGGTCATACCGATTATTCAATTTTCGCAAATCATCAAGAAAATATGCTTGGTCGTACAATACAATGACCCTTAATACATCAAGGCTTCCTAGACTTTTAAGAATTGATTCTTGATATCGGCAAACTCATGCAAATCAACTAATCAAGAAATCCGACACGAAAATCAATCTTTCATCAAGCATGTGCCCTCACAACTCAAGAGAAATTTCCCCTTTATGTTCATGCAACACACAAACATGCAAGTAGGGGTATATAAAAATTAATTTCACTCTCTCTCCCAAAAGAATTCACATGCCTCATGTCATGACCCATAGGCTTGCCCTTAATGTATTACTCCACTAATATAAAGAAATGCAATGTAGGATCAAATAGGACTTTTAATGGGTTGTAACGGGGCTATGGATCTAGTATGTATATATTAGATTAGCCAATAATAATCGCTAGCATCCTTAAGCGCCTTTTTAACTCATTACCATCGACTCATGGACATTGTTCCTCTCTTTTCTCTTTTTCTTCCATCCATGCTGGTTTACTTTCATACAACCCATTTCATCAAACACACTTGACACAAAACAAAGGGTTTTCAAATACCCTCAATATCATTTAATTACAACAAGTGCCTCTTCAACATCATCTTTTCTTTCTTCACTTTGCTTTTCTTTTTCTTTTCACTCTTTTCACTCTTCAACACTTTGGGAAACATTTTCTTTTCTTTGTAAGCGCTTAAGAGCTTCTTATAGACTTTAAGGCTAATGAAAAGAAGGAATAAAGCTTAGTTCATACAATTTTGGACCAAAGAAAGAAATCGGCTAAAGGCTCAACGGGCTGACTAGGGTATACAACATATAAAAAGGTAGAATTTGACAAGAAAAAAAAATGGAAACTATCGGTTAAAACAAAGAAATGCCTACATCCTTTCCAACACTACACCTCCTTCATTTCGTTTTGTATACACACCAGGCAAGTTCTAGACAATTCACAATGACATGGAATAGCAAAACCTCACTTCACACTTCATGCACATGCTCGAATCAAGATGCATTCACAGACTCTTTAATTAGTCAATTACATGAATTCAAGATTAAGCCTCCATCATAATGAATCAAATTCTATAGCCCAGGTAACTCAACATATTTACAGAATTGCATGCTTTCAAACGAATCACTTTCACATTTTGAACAGCAATTACAACACGTAACGAAATTTTAGCAACCATAAGCAACTACAGTTCATTGATGCAATCCACCAAAGAAAAACTAAAAACAATTAAAAATCCTACTCCTACCGACTACATTTCCCTTAAGACGGTCGTCATCCATCCATCATAGGGAACGGTCACTAACTATGACATCGGTTCAATAGGACTATTCTCGGTAAAAGAACCGAAAACAAACTCCGAGAAACCCAAAAAAAAAATATAAAAATCGAAAAAAATTTTGCAACACATCGATCATTTCGATAGAAAGAAAATATTTACAAGTGCAAAATATTTTCGCAAAAATTTTGAAAAATATCGATCATGTCGATAGAGAAAAAAAATTATTTACAAAATATTTATAATGGTTTTGAAATATCGATCATGTCGATAGAGAAAAAAAATATTTACAAAATATTTACAATGGCAACCATACTTTAAAAAAACACACATCATTAACCACACAACAAATATATACACATACATCGCAAACAGTTCACAACAGGGAAAGCACAAACATACATAAACATCAAGGAAAAATTATATAGCAGTTTAGAGCCTATGTCCCAGCACCTAACTACTCCCCACCCCACACTTAAATCGAACACTGTCCCCAGTGTTCACAACAATACAAAGCACAAAATTTTGGGTGGTGAAACTCCCTGCTCAGTCAAAATATTCGACTTCTTCATCCGGTGCTGCGGCCTCGTCGCCCATGTCTGAATCAGCTCCATCGTCGTCATCGGACTCCACATCAGAGTCCTCATGAAGTGTCTCCTCATCAGTAGGGACATTGTCATCAGTCGGCTCTACGAAGGCTGGCCCCACCTTACATAAGGCTCTGGCGTTCTCGCCAAAGGGGTAGTCCAGCTCCAGCTGCCATAATTCTTCCTCGGTGGCTAGTCTCCCACCTATCCGTAGCTGCAGCATCTGCATGCCAAACATACGGGCAATGTATTGATCGTCACGAGCATGTCGCTCGCCCAAAGTCAGCACAGGTCCGTGTGTAGTGTTGGGGGCCTTAGTCTTTGTCACATCGAGGGCCCTCCGCTCCAACTGCGGAATATTGTCCAAGGCTTCTTCCTCAATGTCGAGGCCTTGGAGGAAGGTGGTGATGAGTCCGCCAAACCCGTATCTGTGGCCCTGGTGCAGTCTGGCTCTCTTCATGGTGGATATTATGACTGCCCCAACATTAATCTCAAGCCCTTTCATAAGGGCATACACCAAGCAGACACGGTCCCGGGTCACATCTGTCATATGGACTCCCGGGATCAAGCACGAACATACAATTTTTAGCCAGATTCTGGCCTCCCTGTTCATCTGCGAATAGGGCAGAGTCTGGTGGTAACCCCTCTCCTTGTGTCTACTCCATCGGGCTGTGGATCGAGCCCCACACAACGTACGTCTGATTTCGGCATACGGTGGGGTGATGTTTAGCTGGCGGAGAACGTGGGCGTCTGTGTCCCGCGCTCCAACGATGGCATTCAGCTGCTGGGGTTCCAGAGTGACAATCTGCCCTCTGATTTTAATAGTGTGGCTTCTGATGGCCGGGTTCCAATTTGCATAAAATTCCCGAACCAAGTGAAGGTTGCACTCCTTGGGCTCCTGAAAAATAAAGCTGAGCCCAGCTGCTTCGATCCTCTGTACAATGCGAGGGAACTCCTATGCGAGTGGTTCCCGTGCAATATGTTCCTCCTGGAAGTACTTGTTCTCCTTATGCTTATTATACCATTTCTTCCCTTCATCAGTGACCCATCTTGTTCCATATCGGCGGTGTTGGCCACGCGGAACAGCGGGTGCAGCTGGGACTGCGGTGCCCAGTCTCATCCTTTTCCGTCTGGTGCCTGAGGTAGAAGCACCCTTGCCCTTATCTTGTCTGCTAGCCATTGTACCTGTCAATTTACACAAACAAGCACAACGTTAAGCTAAAAACTTGTTAGCTTTGGCTAAGGTCGGGTTACACAAAATTTACCCCACACTTAGTCCTTAACAATATTTACAAAATTACAGCAAGGATAGCTCTATTTACAACCCCAAACACAAACAACTATACACATATTGCTTAGTGCGTTCACAACAAAATTTCGACAGCATAACGGTTAGCGTACTCCTCAGACTTCATACAGCTAATCCCAATCCTACTATCGCCAACAATTCACCCATCGCACTTCGCAACAAAAAAACAACAAAATAAAAACAACTATAAAAACATTTTATATACAAGCTAATCTAAACAATCTAACCAATTCACACATTATGCATTTTCCCACAAAAATTCGAGAATTAGTCGTCTTTTAACATTTACACAATATTTATCACGACTTATCTCAAATAATAAACACACCCCGGCATCGAATTCACCAAACAATCAAGTTGCCCAAGTCAAATTCAACAATCCAAGCCCTAGAATACAATTCGACAATCAAATTTCGAATTATTTACATAATCGACAAGTTCAAACGCTAACTACAACAATCCGAACATAATCAATCACCAAATAATTCAACATCATGTTTAATTTCTAGCTAGGGTGATATATCTCACCTTACATGCCCAAATTTGACAAAAATCGCCAAAAAATTGAGTTAGACGATGAAAACATACCTTAGAATTGAAGAACCGAAGAAACTTGACGTTTTTCCTTGCCTATTAACGTGGCACGTTGCTTGGGGAGGGGGAAATGGGTGTTTGGTCGCGGAGGGAAGAGGGAATGGGGAAAATAGAGGCGAAATCGGGGTGTTTTAAATTAAGAAAACATGCGGGTCACCCGGAAACCCGGTGTGACTCGGCACTGAATAAGGGGCAACGTGTCACGGAGGGTAACGCGGAGTCCCTTCTCCGTGACACGGAGCCAATGCGTTGGCTTACTGGATTTTTGAAAAAATCCAGATTTTGCCTTCAACGTGTCATGGAGGCCAACGCGGTGCATTACCTCCGTGACACGGCGCCAACGCGCCAGTGCTTTGTTTCTCCAATAAATTTAATTTTTCATACCTCGCCTCATTTTCTCGATTCCATGTATATTTCCTCCGTTATACCTGAAAATCACCTTACTAAAAAAAAATTGGTTAAATTAATAGATTTCCCTAACTAAAATAAAAAAATACTAACTAAAATGCAAATCTAAACCTAGTCAAGAAAAAGAAAAGAAAAATAAAAATTATTTACACTAAAAAGAAAGAAAGAAAATATTTTTCACGGGTTGCCTCCCGTGTAGCGCCTGGTTTACCGTCGCGGCTCGACGTCCTTTAAGCTCATTTATCTACTAGGGAGATGGACGCTTTGTCTCGATCATGGTCATCCCCCCAGTAGTGCTCTACCTTATCAGGTGGCCTACCTAGTAACTCTCGGGAATCACTCAATCCATTAGCATTCCCATGATCAATTACGTTGATCACTGAGAGATCCTTATAAACAGTCGGGAGCTTAGGTACCTTATACACGTCGAACACTTCGACCTTGTCATGTGCTCGCATCGTGAGTTGACCCGCAGCTACATCAGTTAATGCTTTTCCAGTTGCTAAAAAGGGTCGTCGCAAAATAAATGGGACTTCAGCATCTGGTTCAAAGTCCAGAATAATAAAATCGACCGGAAAAATGAGGGAGCCTACTTGCACTAACACATCCTCAACAATGCCGTCCGGCTTAGCTAAAGACCTGTCTGCTAGCTGCAAGATTACCGTTGTAGGTCTAGGACTCCCTAGACCTAACTTTCTGAATACCGAAGATGGCATCAGATTTATGCTTGCCCCCAAGTCGCATAATCCACGCGCTCGGATACTTTGCCCAATAGTAAGCTGGATAGTGAAACTTCCAGGGTCCTTCAGTTTTGTGGGCAACCTATTCTGAATACGGGAAGTGCATTCCTCCGTTAAAGCTACCGTGGCATAATCAGTCAAACGACTTTTGTTAGCCACGATGTCTTTAATATACTTCGCATATTTTGGCACTCCCTGCAAGACATCAACAAGAGGTAAGTTAACATGTACCTATTTAAGTACCTCCATGAATTTCTGGAAACACGCCTCCTCCTTGTGTTTCTTAAGTCATTGAGGGGACGGGGGTGGAGGCCTTTCTGGTTCAGCTTCTTTAGTCTTCCCCTTATCTGAGGTTTGCTCTCCCTCAACATATGCTGCTCCTGACTTTTGAGGCGGTCTTTTCGGTTCCACCTCCTTCAACTGTAAACCACTCCTCGTGGTCACTGCATTTACCTGCTTCGGATTAGGATCCGTGTCACTAGGTAGTCCTCCTCTGGGTCTAGTATTTTGGGCACTAGCAAACTGCCCAAACTGATATTCAAGAGCCTTGGTTGCCAATTGATTATTCTTCACTTCGGCTGCCAATTTGACATAGTCAGCCTGCAATTGTGCTTGATTAGCGATCATGGTTTTGAACATCTCCTCAATAGTCGGTGATGGTGGTGGAGGAGGGGCATTGTGATTTCTGAACTGAGCTTGATAATTTTGTTGCCCTCCTTGGTTTCTGTGCATACCCTGCCCTGAACTTTGGCCTTGTTGATTGTTGCTACCCCACGAAAAATTCGGATGGTTCCTCCAATTTGAGTTGTAGCCACCACCAAACTGCTGTTGATTTCTCTGTGCATTGCCCACAAAGTTAACAGAATCAGGATTTGCACCACAGCATTCGGCTGAATGCTCACTACTACCACACACTTCACACCACATCTGTTGAACTGCATTGACTGAAGCTGAAGGCTGGTTCAAATTTATATTGCTGAAGTGAGTGTTTAACTGATTTTGCAAGGCAACTATCTGTGCAGCGATAGCTGTGAATCCATCCACTTCAAGCACTCCAGCTGCTTTCCTTGCTCCACCTCTTGAAGAATCTGCATTCCATTCTGGATTGCCTTGTGAAATTTGGTTGAGCAAAGTGTACAGCTCCTCATAGGTCTTCTCCAGCGCTTGCCCTCCAGCTGCTGAATCTAACAGAATTTTAGTGTGGGGTTCCAAACCCTCAATAAATGTGTGTATCAACACCTCATTAGACTGATGATGGTGAGGACAGTCCCGCAACATGGATTTGAATCTTTCCCAGGCTTGATATAGATTTTCTCCTTCCCTCTGTTTAAAACTTAGGATTTGACTCCTAAGTCTGGCTGTTTTACCAGAAGGGAAAAATCTAATAAGAAACTTCCGTGCAAGATCATCCCACGTTGATATAGAATTGGGTGGTTCAGCTTTTAACCACCTCTTGGCTTCACCAAGTAAGGAAAATGGAAATAAGGTGAGCCGAACATAATCAGGTGACACTCCAGTGGGTATATAAGTGTCACTTATCTCCAAAAAGTTTTGGAGATGTTGTTGTGGATCTTCGTGAGGGAGACTGGTAAATTGCCCGCTTGTGTGCAAAAGTTGCACCATATTCTGCTTTAATTCAAACCTCCCTCCAGGCTCTGGTTTGCGGATGCTAGAATGTACATTATTAGAGTGTGGGATTGCGACCTCGTGAACCAGCCTTGCTGCTGCTTCATCGGGCACTAAAACTGCCCGCACAACTGGTGGATTTGGTTGCTCCATCATAGACTGTTTAAGCAACTGCAGCTTCTTCCGAAGATCTTCTCTACGTTGACTATGAAATTCACGTTCAGGCTCTAAGTAAGATTCCACCAGCTCTTTGTCCCTTGCCAGTGTTCACAGAAACAAAATCTGCAAAATACAGGCTAAGACCAAGTTGTTAACACTTAAGAAAATAAAAATACAAATACAGTAAATTTACACTAAACAAAATTTTACAAATCGCCTAGCCTCCCCGGCAACGGCGCCAAAAACTTGTTCGCGGTTTGTTGCTACGGTTAAAAACCGACACGCAAGTGCACGTGGTCAAACAAGTAATAAAGTGGCTAAGTAGCCAAGTATCGATCCAAGGAGGCTCAAGATATGTAAAGTTGCCTAGTTTACTATATTCCTATTTCACTTCTAATTATGCTAACAACAATGTAACCAAGAGTTACTTGAGTTTTTGGTTTCTAAACTATATATACTACAACTAATAACAACTATTTACTTGTGAATTCAGACAATGGATATGACCATGCCAAGGTTAAGAACAAGTAATGAACTCGATAATCATGATAATTTTGGTTAATCTCTTCTTCATGTTGCTAGCCAAGAACATTTGCCTAGAAATTAAAACTCTCGTATTTAATTTCACTTTAGAATCATAAACCATCCGTCTACATTTCTGTGATCAAATGCAATTTATGACCTAGCACTACAATTCCGGTTCCTAAATTGACTAATACGGCTTTCAAGTATATTTCTATCAGGAAAGCACATCAAAACCCAATTTTCCCAAATCAAGCTAAGAACAATACCCTATTAATTCACAACTTTCCAATTTCTTGCTCTTTCGAGTGAAATTGGACTTTTTAGATGTACATTAATGTTGGCCAATCACTAATGCAGTAAAAACAAGAATTAATAGAAAAACATTAAAGAAGAAGAATAAAACCAAATCATTTATAATCAGAATTCATTACACATGTTCAAAACCTCAGCAAGGAAGAGAATTAGCCACTCATTCTTGGATTGATCATCCTAAAATGAGTGTAAATCATACGTACAATTGATAGAAAGAAGAAAGGAAGAGAAGAAATCCCTTAGCTTTTTCAATCTTCAACTGCTACTAACCCACGTTCCTGCTCTCCACTTCTGAACTCAGTCTAAAAACTCAAACCTAATTAAAATAAACCTAAGTGTGCTATTTATACTAGTGGGAAATTTTTCCCGGAATAACAAGCAACGTGTCACGGAGGCCAACGCGGAGCACTGCCTCCGTGACACGGCGTGGACGCGGACCTTCACTGGAATTTCCAGGATCCGGAAAATTAACCTCAACGTGGCACGCAGGCCATCGCGGAGGCCTATCTCCGTGCCACGGAGCTGACGCGCAGGCACACTGGAAATTGCCCTTTTAATTCATGTCCAGGTAGTGTGCTACCGCGATGGTAGCGTGGCACGGCTCCATCGCGGAGCCCCTATAAAATATGCATTCCAAGGTCGTTTCCACGCTCGCATCCAAGTCCAACTCCGACATAGTTCCAACATGCATTTTAGCTCCTAAAAATCACATTTACCTGCAAAACACATGTTAATCATGTTGGTTAGTATAAATTCGCATTTTATTACCAATTACATGATATTATATACACATTGCAAAACAAACAAGGTAAAAATGATACATTTGAGTATCACTTGGGCATATAAATCTGCCCAAGATCATGATCCTCCTTGGGCAGAGATGGGACGCTAACCTGATTGCATAGGCTAGTGATTAAGCATGGACATGGGATGGATGTGGTTGACTATAGTTCCCTATTTTATATGTCAATATCTAATAGTCAGTCTATGTCTATAAGCAATTTGGATAAAATTGTTGCAACTACCACTACTTTGTCAATAATACGAGTGTTGTTTCTCTAGGTATGGCAAATTCAGCGGATCAACACACTCCACCAAAACTTCTCCTGCTGGGTGAGGTCCCTCTTATAGATAGGTGTTAACTCTTCATTGTCAGTATAATGGGAGTCCATGACCTATACTAACTATGGTCTCTATTCCTCTATGGTCCGATGGTTCTCATCATAAATTGTGGAATCAATCGGACTGTAGGCATCCTCCATGTAATATATATTAATTACCTCAATTGTCATGCATACTAAAACTCCTTAGATAGTTACCCTATCCAACAATCTTTACTGAGTCTTTATAACCTTCCTTGTAGAATCTAATGGATCCCCATAAGCCACAAAGAATTCATGGACCAAAGTAGGATAGTATTTTTTTGAGCTCGAGTGAGGAAATCCCCTCTTAGTTGGTCTCGGATCTCAGTATATTAATCCAAACTTTGTGGGCTCACTTATTTCTCGTTAGTTATGCTTCTCTGAGGTTTGCCATTAATGATTTGGTACCCTTCAACATACTTCTCCTTTGACCAGGGCATCGAGAATCTCACATGAGCCAACTCCTTGAGTTTTCTTTTTGTCTCTACCTCTTTCCTCTTTTTGAAGTTAGTTTTGTTGTGTGGGTAGCTCTAATTCTCCCAAATTTATTATTTCCTACCTCTTTGAATGATGAAGTAGCAGTAGAGGATCCACTGCGTTCACCCTCAGTGCGTGTGGGGTTATTATGAGTGAGAGGCGCAAGAGCCACCATTAGTTGACCCACATTCCTTCATATCAATTTTTGTTGTAGTAGTAATACCACTTGACCAAAAGTGGAGGATTACAAGTTGACTTTTTATGGGTGATGATGGGCATATTCCTATATTTCTCATGTTTTTACCCATATTTTGCCTTGTTTTGAGTTCATAGTCCCATAAAATGAATGAGTTCATGTTTTTGTGTGTCTTGTAAGCTAATGAATGTTTATATATGTTTTGAGTAGGATACCAAGGAAAAAGGACCCAAAAGTTACTCAAGGTGTGAAGAAGTAGAGTTCAAAAAAATCGTTCTGGGCTACGGCTGACGTGGCATGCCCAACACTTGTGTTTCAAAAATATTGCACCAAAATTGATGCTATGTATGGCATGGGGTGCCAGGTTCCTTAGCTTCAAAAATGAGAATTTGACTAACACCTTGGCAAGATGGATGGTGTGGAGCTCCAGAAGCACTCCAAACGTAAGAAATTTTCCTAACATTCTAGGGCTATGGATAAAGTGGGGCTCCAAAAGGGTCCTTAAGCTCAAATACTTGAATAACACCCTAGTGCTATGGATGAAATAGGGCACCAGAGGTGTTTATAAGTGCAGAAATTTAGCTAACTCCTTGGCGCTATGACTAGAGTGGGGCACCCGAAGCCATTCTTCAAAGAAAATTTGACTAACTCCTTGGGGCTATGCATGGGACGGCACGCCAGACACTCCTAGATGAGTTTTGGCTGAATTTTAAGCCAATTACTTAACGGTAAATGCGTCATTTGAAGGCTCACTTATAAATATAACATCTAGGGTGTTTTTAGCATATTATTCATCATTTGTTTGATTGTAAAAGTTTGTAAATGCAATTTTTGGAGGATACATAAGTTCTACTTAGGTTTCTTCTTGTCTTCACTGTTTTACTAAGAGTGGTGATGTTATCTTGTTTTTTCCGTTGTCTATGAGGGGCTAAACACGTTAGGGATTTTAGCTATAGTTGATGGTTAAATAGACTAATGTAATGCCCCGAAAACTCAAAATCTAATTCCGAGACTTAAATATAGAAATTTGGAAAAACTGCAGAAAATATACAGGATGACCTACCTAACGAGTCGTTAAGTGGCCTCACGACTTGTTATGTGAGCCGTGAGAAGGAGGTTTGAGGTTTTTAAGAAGGGAGGTAGTGTACCCAATGAGGAGATTATCAGTGGAGCAGTGTACTTGACGGGTAGGGGCAACGAGTCGTGGTCCCTAGTAATGACTCATTATGTCCCCCTATTACCAGCCCTAGTGAGCTTTTAGCTAGTGCACCTAACGAGTGTCACAATGAGTCGTCGTCAGTGGTAACAACTCATTAGGTGACCCGTTACTAAGCTTAGCACTTAATCTTCAGCAGTGAGTCAGTATGGTCCACGACTGGTGACCACGAGTCGTGGTCAGTGACCACGACTCTTTAGGTCCCTCGTAGTGACCTACTAAGGAGCCTAGGCAGTGTACCTGATGGGACTGACCACAAGTCATGGTAAGCCACCACAACCCATTAGGTCACCCATTAGGGTCACCTGGCAGTTTTTCCCAGCGAATTTCTAAGGGCTATTTAGTAATTTTCTACTCTCCCAAGATTTAAACTACGTTGTTTCAGTAATAATTTTAGACCTTTTAGTGGGTTCATTCCTCATTCCCACTCTCAGTGTTTAGAAAATCACCGTAAGCTCTCCTCTCAAGAACCCTTCAAGCAAGACAATGGCTTCTCATCTATTGCAGCAGTTCAAGATCCTTCTTCAGGAGATTTTACTCAGGTATGTGGGAATTCAACAAGGGAATTATCCTTCCCTTGTGTCCTCCAATATCCTCCCATAATTTCCCTATCAGTTTAGCCCTAAGAATTTCGAATATGAAGAGATTTTGCTGTTGGTTTTCATTAATTTCAATTGGGTTATTATCCATGTTTATCACTCGTATGATCTTCATAAATTCATAAGTAAATTGGTTGTTCTTGCCAAGATGATTTACAACCCTAAATGTTCATGTAAATATTATTGCGTATTAAATTCTATCTATTTTGAAAAGTATGTTTTGGGATGAATATTCTAGTAATTCTTATATATATATATGTGTGTGTGTGTGTGTGTGTGCATGTGTGTATGAGCAAACATTCCATTGATAAGAATGAATTTTGCCTTGTCGGATGAGATTTTTGCTATATTATGGAATGTCGTGTTGTTGGAATGAGTTGAGTTCTCTGTTAGCTGCTTAGTAAATCAATTTAGTAGAACGTAGAACCTCTTCACAACTATTCAGAAATTGTCAACTGATCAGTTTGACTTCAGTCTTTTTCCGAGGTGTCAATGGTGTATCAAAATCAGACTCAGATTATAGTTATTTGGTCCATCAGGCGATCATGACATTCTAGTTATACAGCTCTGACCAGTCCCAGGACCCCAGTTCAGTTACAATTTGTTCTTAGAGGTTATGAAACTCCAGATAAGCAGCTCTAACCAGTCTAGAACCTAGTTTCAAAATTTGGTCTAATAAGACTCTCAGGGTACTTTCAGTTATATGTCCTTAAGTAGTGTTGGGCCTCAGTTCGAACAATCAGCTTAGCAGATCAGTATAGGTTTCCAGTGGGAGTACGACTTAGCACCGAGTGGGTCGGGGTTACAATGCACCCAGGTTCCAAAACTACGTTGCCAGCGTAGGTTACAATATTACTTGGCCTGATTGGCCCCAGACTTTTGTCATCACCCAATTCATGCCTTTATATCCTAACAAGGTATATTGGGTCCTACTGGTAGGGTGTATACATCAGACTCCACATCTAACTCACGTGGTTATATGTTAGTTAAAGACTCTCCCACTAGTCAGTTCAGTTCTGTCTCAGTTTTTGACAGTTCAGCTTAGTTCAGATCAGTTCATTGTGGTCTCTCAGACTCAGTATTTAAGACTTAGGTCATGTCTTTGACCATCAAACAGGATCTTCTTGACCATTTTACTTCACATCAGTAGTTCATTTCAGCTTACCTGTTGGTCATTACGTGTAATTTCAGTTCATACTTTATATTCAGATATGTTTTCTCACACTTACTCAGTATATTCAAAGTACTAACGCATACTTTTTTGCTATATCATTTCATGATACAGCTGTAGGATCACAGACTCAACATTGTTAGCCGTTGTGATTTAGATCCTCCTCCGTTGTAGCCGAAGTGTGATTCCTCATCATTCGAGGGTCTTGCGTTACTTTCTTTCAGTAGAGTTATTATTTTTAGTTTGACTTAGAGTTAGTTGGGATCCATGGTAAGGGAGGATCCCTAGGAGTTTGAGGTTGAGATCAGGAAGATTACCCGCATTATTGGGTGTCAGCTCATCAGAGAGTGCTGATCTGGCTGCCTACCAGCTCAAAGGGGTAGCTCAGGTCTGGCATGACCAGTGGAAAGAGGGGCGGCTAGCCGGAGCAGGACCAGTGGAGTGGGAAGAATTCTACACAGCTTTCTTAGATAGATTTTTCCCTCGAGAGCTAAGGGAGGCAAAGATGGCGGAGTTTATGAATTTGTGATAGGGCAATAGGACCGTGGAGGAGTATGCTCTGGAGTTTACTGGGCTGTATAAGTACGCTCCAGAGATGGTAGTCGATCCAAGGGCTCGCATGTTGAAGTTTGTGAATGGGGTGTCAAATATGATCCTTAAGGAGTGTAGGACAACGATGTTGATAAAAGACATGGACCTCTCCAGCGTGATTGTTTATGCCCAGCAAGATTGAGGCTGAAAAGCTAAAGGATATGGAGCAAAATAACAAATGGGCAAGGACCGTCCATTCAGATTTCGGCCATCAGAGGTCTAGCGGTAGTAGCCGCCCACCACAACAGCAGCAACAACAATAGAGAGCCCCATCACCTAGTTTTGCCAGTGCCCCAACCTTTTGGTCCAGCCAGGATCAAAGGGGTGGGCCATCTGGCGCTCAGAATCAGGCCCACAATACTGGGAACAAGTATCCAACTTGTGCCAAGTGTGGTAGAAACCACCCGAGGGAGTGCCTTTAGGGTTGAGAGGGCTGTTTTGGTTATGGAAAGCTCGAACATCAGCTCAGGGAGTGCCCATCAGCCGAGCGAGGGAGGCCACAATCCACCACACCATCAACTCCAGCAGGTCGACCAGCCCAGCAGGGTAATACATCAGGTACGGATGACGGCCAGCATCAAAATCATTTTTATGCATTGTCTTCCTATCAGGATCAGGAGAGCTCACCTGACGTATGATCTTGGGCAGAATTGCATGCCCAGGTGATACTCAAATGCTTCATTTCGACTTGTTTATCTATCGTTATGTGTACATTCTCATGTGATTTTTAGTTAAATGTGAATTTATACTAACCAACATGATTATTGCTGTTTTGCAGGAAAAAGGAAATTTTGGAAGCTAATATACATGTTGGTGAAACTCGGTAATGAACTTGGAAACAAGGAGTGAAAAATGACAAGGGAGAGCAGCAAAAATAAGGGCTCCACAATGGAGCCGTGTCACGCTGCCATCACGGAGGCATTCTGCCTCGGATGAAATAATTTTGGCAGTTTCCAGTGGAGGTTCGCGTTACCTCCGTGACACGGAGGCAGTGCTCCGCGATACACTCCGTGTCACGTTGAGTACAATTACCTGGAACATCAAGTTCTAGTGAAGGTGCGCGATAGCACCGTGTCACGTTGGCCAGGCTCTGCGATGCAGGCCATGGCACGTTGAGGTTAAATTGCCTAGGGGGCCGAATTCCAGTGAAGGTCCGCGATACCTCCGTGGCATGGAGGGAGTGCTCCGCGATACACTCCGTGCCACGTTGCTTGTTATTCCGGGAAAATTTCTCAATAGTATGTATAACACACTTAGGTTTTATTTTAAATATTCTGACTTCGTTAAGCAAGAACGTGGGTTACAGGCAGTTGAGAGGATGAAAATTCTAGGGTTCTTCTCTATCTCTTTCTCTTTTATCTCAATTGTTTGTACGAATTCTACTTATTTGACGATATTTAATCCACAAATGAGTGGCTAAATTCACTTCTTGCTGAGGTTAAGAACAATTGTAGTGGAATGTAATTGTTGTTCATTTCAGTTTTCATCTTTTCTTCAATGGTTGTTCTATCAATTCTTGTTTTTACATCATTAATGTTTGGCCAATGTTAATGTATATCTAGAAATCCAATTTTGATTTTGAAAAGGAAAGAAATTGGAAAGATGTGAATTGGTAGGATATGATCTCTTCATAGTTTAGAAAATTGAGAATTGATTTACATTCAGAATAGAAATATATCTGAAAGTCTTATTAGTCAATTAAGGAATCGCTATTGTATGGCTAGAGCATGAAATTCTTTTATCGCAGAAATGTACATTAAGGTTTCATGATTCTTAATTGGATAGGAGTCGAAAGATCCAATCCATAGGCAATAATTCTTGATTAGCAACTGAAGAAAAGATTAGCTGAGTTGAATCGATAAATTACTTCCCTGCATGTTTGTGTTAACCTCAGCTTGCTCATTACTATTGTTCAGATTAAAATTATAATTTTAACTTAGATTTTTATTACTTAGAAAACTTAACTCTCAAAATATTGTTCAATTGGTTGTCTGCATTCATAAAGACATAGTTCACTGATGCTTAAGTTAATTAGTACCGTAGTTGAGTCCCTGTGGGATTGATACTTGGCTTTAATTAAGCCACTTTACTACTTGTTCGACCACGTGCACTTGCGTGTAGTCACTACAACACTGAAAAGGTTTTTGGCGCCGTTGCCGGGGACTGGCAATTGGTAAAATTATTTTCTTAGTGTTAGTTTACAAATTCTATATAAGTGCTAACAACTTGATCTTAGCCTTTCTCTTGCAGATATTGAATTCTTCTGAACGCTGGCAAGAGATAAGGAGTTGGTGGATTCGTATACAGATCCGGAAAGATAATTTCATCGTCAAAGAAGAGAAGCTGTAGAGAAGAAGCTACAGTTGCTAAGACAGAAATTCTAGAGCAACAACAGAATACACCACTTGTGAGGGCGGTTTTAGTGCCCGAGGAAATGGCAGCAAGGCCGGTTCGCGAAGTGGCAATCCCACATGCTAACAATGTTACATCTAGTATTCGCAGAAAAGAGCCAGGAGGGAGGTTTGAGCTTAAACAGAACATGGTGCAGTTGTTGCACACCAGCGGGCAATTCACAGGTCTCCCTCATGAAGATTCACAACAACATCTCCAAAGCTTTTTGGAGATAAGTGACACTTACATTCCCGCCGGAGTATCATCCGACTACGTGAGGCTTACATTATTCCCATTTTCATTATTGGGGGAAGAAAAGAGGTGGTTGAAAGCTGAACCACCTAACTCTATCACCACTTTGGATGATCTTACGAGAAAGTTTTTGATACAATTCTTTCCTTCTGGAAAAACAGCAAGACTTAGAAGTCAGAATCTAAGTTTTAAACAAAGAGAGGGTGAGAATCTGTATCAAGCTTGGGAAAGGTTCAAATCGATGTTAAGGGAGTGTCCTCACCATCACCAGTCCAATGATGTGTTGGTGCATACTTGCATAGAGGGTTTGGAGCCACATACAAAAATTTTGCTAGACTCAGCAGCTGGGGGATAGGCATTAGAAAAGACTTATGAGGAGCTTTATACTTTGTTAAATCGTATTTCACAGGGAAATCCAGAATGGAATGCAGACTTATCACGAGGAGGAACAAGGAAAGCGACAGGAGTCTTTGAGGTGGATGGTTTTACAGCTATCGCTGCATAGATAGTTGCATTGCAAAATCAACTCAACACCCACTTCAGCAGTATGAGCTTGAATCAAGCACAAGCCCCTGTTAATGTAGTGCAGCAGGTATGGTGTGAAGTATGTGGGAGTAATGAACACTCAGCTTAGTGTTGTGGTGCAAATCCAGATTCAGTAAACTTTGTTAGGAACATCCAGAGAAATAATAACCAACAGTATGGCAACAATTACAACTCGAATTGGAGGTATCATCCGAATTTCTCTTGGGGTAGTAATAGCCATCAAGGGCAAAGTTCGAATCAGGGTGTGTAGAGAAATCAAGGGGGGCATCAGAATTATCAGTCTCAATACAGAGGAAACAATGCACCTCCTCCTCCACCCAACAGCATTAAGGACATGTTTAAAACAATGATAGCTAACCAAGCACAAATGCATGCTAATTATGTGAAATTAGCGGCAGACATGAAAAATCAGCAGTTAGCTACAAAGGCGTTGGAGTACCAGTTGGGACAACTAGCTGGAGCTCAAAACACCAGGCCCAGAGGAGGACTACTGAGTGACACTGACCCAAATCCCAAGCAGGTTAATACAGTGACCACAAGGAGTGGACTACAACTCAAGGAGGTGGAACCAGAAAGACCACCTCAGCAATCAGAAGCAGTGGAAAAAGATGGGGAACATGATGATGAGAGGGGGAAGGAGAAGGCAGCAGAGGCAGAAAGACCACCACCCCCGTTCCCTGAAAGATTACAGAAGCACAAGGAGGAAGCTTGCTTTAAAAATTTCATGGAGGTGCTGAAACAGGTACACATTAATTTACCTTTGGTTGGTGTTTTACAGGGAGTGCCGAAATATGCAAAGTATATCAAGGACATCGTAGCAAACAAAAGCAGATTGACGGAGTATGCTATGGTGGCGCTTACTGAGGAGTGCACTTCCCGGATACAGAACAGGTTGCCAACAAAGCTCAAGGACCCTGGGAGCTTTACCATTCAGATCACAATCGGGCAAAGTATCCGAGCTCGCGGACTATGTGATTTGGGAGTGAGCATAAACTTGATGCCGACATCGGTGTTCAAGAAGTTGGGGCTGGGCAGTCCTAGACCAACTACAGTGATCCTGCAGTTAGCAGACTGTTCTTTGGCCAGATCGATGGCATTGTGGAGGACGTGCTAGTGCAAGTGGGTTCCCTCATTTTCCCAGTAGATTTTATTATATTAGATTTTGAGCCGGATGCGGAAGTCCCATTTATTTTGGGACGTCCTTTCTTGGCAACCGGGAGAGCGTTGATTGATGTAGCTGCGACGTAGCTAACCATGCGAGCGCATGATAAAGTGGAGGTGTTTGATGTGTATAAGGCCATGAAGCTTCTGGCCATCTGTGAGGAGCTATCAGAAATCAATGTGCTAAACCAGGAAGCAATTCTTCATATTGTTGATTCTTAAGATCCATTGGAGAGAGCTTTGATGAGCTACGATCATTTCAGAGATAGGGATACTTATGAGATGGTGCAAATGTTGAACAAACCAAAATGGTTTCTAAGTAAGCAAGACTTTCAGCCATTGATGAGGTCCTTGGAACCATTGCTAAAACCATCTATTGAGGAAGCACCAAAATTAGAGTTGAAGACATTGCCTCCACATTTGAAACATGTATTTTTGGGGGAAGATGACACCTTGCCAGTCATCATCTCCGCAAAACTGACAGAGGCACAGGTAAAGGATGCGTTGGTGGTTCTCAAGAGGCAGAAGAAAGCAATGGGCTAGCAAATGTCAGATATTAGGGGAATCAATCCAGCCTTTTGCACACACAGAATTTTTATGGAGGAAGGAGCAAAGCCAACTATACAACATCACCGGAGGCTAAATCTGGTGATGAAGGATGTGGTTAGGAAGGAAGTGATCAAGTGGCTTGATGCAGGTGTGGTCTATCCCATTTCAGACAGTGAATGGGTCAGTCCCGTTCAGTGTGTCCCAAAGAAAGGAGGGATGACCGTGGTCACCAACAAGAAGAATGAGCTGATCCCTACATGCACAGTCACAGGCTGGCGAATTTGCATGGACAACAGAAAGATCAATCGGGCCACGAGGAAAGATCATTATCCTATCCCATTTATTGATCAGATATTAGACAGGTTGGCAGGTCAAGAATACTATTGTTTCCTTGATGGATATTCTGGCTATAATCAAATAGCCATAGCACCAGAGGACCAGGAGAAGACCACTTTCACATGTCCTTATGGGACATATGCTTTCAGGCGGATACTATTTGGTCTATGCAATACACCCGCCACATTCCAGAGATGCATGATAGCGATCTTCCACAATATGGTGGAAGATTTTGTCGAGGTATTTATGGATGATTTTTCTATTTTCGGTAATTCATTTGCTACATGTTTGCAGAATCTTGACAGGGTGCTAGCTCATTGTGAAGACTCCAACCTTGTACTCAACTGGGAGAAATGTCATTTTTTAGTCAAGGAGGGTATTGTCCTTGGCCTTAAGGTGTCTTGCAAGGGGTTGGAAGTCGATCGTGCAAAGATCGAAGTGATTGAAAAGCTACCACCACCTGTGTCAGTGAAGGGTGTTCGCAGTTTTCTCGGACATGCAGGGTTCTACAGACGGTTCATCAAGAACTTCTCTAAAATTTCTAGACCAATATGCAGGTTGCTAGAAAAAGAGGTGAAGTTCGAGTTTGATGAGGATTGTGTTAAAGCATTCAAGGAGTTGAAATAGAAGTTGATAGACGCACCTATTCTCATTTCTCCTGATTGGGAGCAACCGTTTGAACTAATGTGTGATGCAAGCGATGTGGCTGTAGGAGCTGTATTGGGGTAGTAGAGGAATAAAATTTTTCATTCCATTCATTATGCAAGCAAAACAGTTGACGCAGCCCAAGCCAATTATACAATCACTGAAAAAGAGATGCTAGCATTGGTGTTCGCGTTTTATAAATTCAGGTCCTACTTGGTGGGTTCTAAAGTAGTGGTGTATACCGATCATGCAGTGATTTGGTATCTGTTTAACAAGAAGGATGCAAAGCCCAGGCTGATTAGATGGATCTTGTTGTTACAAGAGTTTGACCTAGAGATTTAGGACAGAAAGGGGAGCGAGAATCAAGTGGCAGATCACCTATCACGATTAGAAAGCCGGTTGCATGTGATGGAAGGTGACACCATCAAGGAAGAGTTCCTGGATGAGAAGCTCTTGGTAATATGAGAAGCTGAAATCCCTTGGTATGCAGACATTGTGAATTTGCTTGTAAGTGGAGTCTATCCACCGGAGGCTACGGCTCAGCAAAGAAAGAAGTTGAGACATGATTGCAGGTATTACATTTGGGATCAGCCGTACTTGTTTAAGCAGGGACCGGATCAGGTGATGAGAAGATACATTCCAGATAGCCAAATTGCAGAAGTGTTGAGGAGTTGTCACTCATCATTGTATGGAGGGCACCACGGAGGCGAGCGGACAGCGCACAAGGTGCTACAATCAGGTTTCTTTTGGCCTACACTTTTAGAGACTCTATGGCATATGTAAAAATGTGTGGTATATGTCAAAGAACAGGCACAATTGGTAGAAGGCAGGAGATGCCACTGCAGTAGATATTAGAATTGGAGATCTTTGATGTATGGGGAATAGATTTCATGGGCCCATTCCCACCGTCATTTGGTAATCGTTACATCTTGGTAGCCGTTGATTATGTATCAAAGTGGGTTGAAGCAACAACTTGCCCCAGGAATGACAACAAGGTGGTAACAAAATTTGTTAAAAAGCACATTTTCACTAGGTTCGGGACACCCCGAGCCATTATCAGTGATGGAGGGGCTCAATTTGTAAATGCAAGTTTCAAGAATTTGCTAGCTAAGTATGGGGTGCGCCACAAGGTAGAAACAACATATCATCCCCAAACTAGTGGGCAAGTGGAGGTGTCGAACAGAGAAATCAAGCAAATTCTACAAAAGACAGTGAATGCACAATGATTTGATTGGTCAAGAAAACTCGACGATGCATTGTGGGCTTATAGAACTGCGTACAAGACACCCATTGGAACTTCTCCGTATAGATTGGTCTATGGAAAGGCGTGTCATCTGCCTGTGGAGCTAGAACATAGAGCTTTTTGGGTCGTGAGAAAGTTGAACATGGACCCGAATCTAGCAGGGAAGAAGAGGCTGATGCAACTCAGCGAACTTGATGAGTTTCGTTGGCATGCTTATGAAAGTGCCAAATGCTACAAGGAGAAAACGAAGAAGTGGCACGATAGGCATATGGTGCATCGGATCTTTGAGCTGGGGCAGAAGGTGTTGCTATTTAATTTGAGACGGAAGCTTTTTCCAGGCACGTTGTGGTCCAAATGGTCAGGGTCATTTGAAGTGGTGAGAATGACCACGCACGGGGCAGTGGAGTTGTGGCAAGAAGATAGAAGTGCCACGTTTTTAGTGAATGGGCAAAGATGTAAGCATTATTGGGGTGAGGATGTTATTCGAGAAAAGACGTTCATCAATCTAGAGGATGATTGAGCAATGAATGACGTCGAGCCACCACGATAAATCAGGCGCTGCACGGGAGGCAACCCGTGAATGTGTTGTAATAGATGAGTAGAACTCTTTGAAAAATATATATATATAAAAAGAGAAAAACAAAGAAAAAGAAAAAGAAAAATTCTTTTGTGCTGAAACCTATGAGGTCTAACTAATTTTGTTGTGGTGAAATGATTTTCAGGTGTAACGGAGGGCAAAAATGCAAAGAAACGCAAAGGAAAAAAATCGAGGTGAGAAAATAAAAGTTGGCACATTACAGTGAGCCTGCGCGATGGCTCCGTGTTACCCTCCGTGACACGTTGAGGCTTGTTCCGAATTTTTTAAAATCCAGAACACTGGCTTGATGGCTCCGTGTCACGGAAGGGGTGCTCCGCGTTACCCTCCATGACACGTTGAGGGTACCGGGTCACCAGGTGACCCGCGAAAAAAATACCTTTTAAAACCCCAAATCCCCTCATTTTCTTCCTATTTTTTCACTTCCTTCACGACCCACACCCCAAATCTCCTTCTCCCTCAATGTGACATGGACCTAGGTATCAATGTTCTTCAAGTTTTCTTCAATTTCATCAAATTAAAGGTATGCTCTTGAACTCTACCTCATTTTTGCTCAAATTTTTGATTCTTGAATATGTTTGGTGATTAAACCTTGCCCTAAGTGATAATTAATCTTGAATGCACTTGAGTTATGATGGGTTGATGTTCATAGTATCGTTTTGAATATATTATGAACTCAATGATTGCATGTTTTATTTAATTCTTGAGAAATTGATAGCTAGGGTTGAAAGTTGACTAGGAAGAAGACTAAATTCTTTGAAATGTTGAAAAAAATTGGGTTGTGCATGTTGGGTAAAGCAAAATATAGTGTGATGGATGTCGAATATGCTAAGTAGACAAGGGATTTTCGGGAGAATGAAATTGGAGAATTGCATAGGTTATTGAAAAAACTCGCTAAGTGCTATGATGATGTAATGGAATCGATGGCGATCTTTTTATTCATTGTACGAAGTCTGAGTAGTACATAGTAATTGTTCCATCGACTTATATGAATGCACTAAGCATGTTGAATGTTAAGAATTGGAAAATCATGAATGTCTTGTCGAATTGTTTGGATTATGGCTTAATACTAAGTGTGGGGTGACCTAATTATACCCAACCTTAGTTGAAGCTTATTATGACTTGAATAACATTGTGACTGTCTGTTTGAATGTACAGGAATAATGTCAAGCCGACAAGACAAGGGCAAGGGCGCATCCACATCGGGTGCCAGCAGAAAAAGGGTGAGATTGGGAACAGCAGTTCCAGCAGCACCAGCGGTTCCGCGAGGCCAACGCCGACAACACGGAACCCAATGGGTGACTAATGAGGGGAACAAGTGGTATGCGAAACAAAAAGAAACCAAATACTTCCTGGAGGAGCAGATAGCAGGGGAGCCGTTGGCACAGGAATTCCCTCAAATTGTACACCGGATTGACACTTTTGGGCTGAACTTCATCTTCGAAGAGCCTAGGGAGTGCAATCTCCATCTTATCTGGGAGTTCTATGCTAACTAGAACCTGACCCTACGTAGTCACACCGTAAAAATCAGGGGGTAGGTTGTCACTTTTGAGCCCCATCATTTGAATGCAATCCTGGGGCGCGGGACACAGACGCTCATGTCCTTAGGCAGTTGAACATCACTCCATCCTACGCGGACATCAGACACACCCTATGTGGAGCCCAATCGACAGCAAGGTGGAGTAGGCACAAGGAGAGGGGCTACCATCAGACATTGCCTTACACGTAGATGAACAGGGAGGCCTGAATTTGGCTGAAAATTGTGTGTTCCTACTTGATCCCGGGGGTGCACATGACAGATGTCACCCGGGATAGAGTGTGCTTGCTGTATGCCCTGATGAATGGGCTGGAGATCAATGTTGGGGTGGTAATCATATCCGCCATGAAGAAAGCCCGACTGCATCAGGGGCATAGATACGGGTTCAGTGGTTTTCTTACCACGTTCCTGAGGGGCCATGACATCAAGGAGGAAGCCCTGGATTACATCCCACAGATTGACAGGTGTGCCTTGGATGTCACCAAAACCAAGGCACCTGACACTACTTATGGGCCGGTGCTCACACTAGCCGAGCAACATGCTCAGGATGACCAGTATATGGCCCGCATATACGGGATGCATATGTTGTAGCTGCGCATAGACTGGAGGCCGGCAACAGAGGATGAGCTTTGGCAGCTCGAGTTGGATTACCCATTCAGCGAGAATGCCCAAGCTCTATGCAGAGTGGGGCCCACATTTGTGGAGCCGTAGAGGATGATGTCCCCACCGATGAGGAGACACGCCGGGACGACTCAGATGTTGAGTCAGACGAGGACGGTGGGGGCGATTCGGATATGGGAGATGAAGCAACGACACCTGACGAAGAAGTTGAATACTTGGATTAATCAGGGAGTTTCACCACCCAACCTTTGTGATATGTGAAATTATGTGAACAGTGGGGACAGTGTTCGGGTTAAGTGTGGGGTGGGAGTAGTTAGGTGCCATCTGCTTTGTTTATGTTTTGTTTTTTTTGTTGTTGTTGTACATGTGCAAAATATGACCTTGTGACTCTGTGTTGTGTGTTCTGTAATTAATTTGGTGTTGTAATGAATGTTGAGCTACTGTGTGTTGTGTTGAGCTACTGTTGGTTGTGTTGTGTAAATATTTTTCAAATTATGTTTTTATCTTTTTATATTGAATTTTTTCGAATTTTTTATGTTGGGTTTCTCGGCCTTTGTTTTCGGTGCTTTTACCGAGAATAGTCCTATTGAACCGAAGTCGTAGAGAGCGATTGTTCCCTATGATGGATGGATGACAACCGTCTTAAGGAAAATGTAGTCGATAGGAGTAGTTTTTTTCTCTCTTTTCTTTCTTTTGTGTGTTTCCCAAACGTGTCGCTACTTCATGGTTCGGAGTTCTTGCTACGTGTTGTACATGATATTAAGATGCAAAGGTGATTCGTATGAAAGCATGTAAATGTGTAAACATGTTGAGATACCTAGGCCATAGAGTTCGATTCGGTGTGATTGAGGCTTAATAGTGAATTCTTGTAATTAGTTGATTGAAGAGTCTGTGAATATGTCTTGAGTTGAGCATGTGCAATGAGTGTGAGGTGAGGTTTCGATTATTCCATGCTATTGTGAAGTGTCTAGAACTTGTCTGGTGTGTGTACTAAACGAAATGAAGGATGTGTATTGTAGGAAAGGATGTAGGCATTTCTTTGAATAAACCAAAAGTTTCTCCATTATTATACCTACCTTGAATGTGCATCCTAGTTAGCCCCATTGAGCCTTTAGCCTATTTTTTTCTTTCTTTGAAGAGGTACAACCTGAGCTTAATACCTTCTTGTCATTAGCCATGAATTTGATCCAACACTCTTAAGCGCTCAAGAAAAATAATTTTCACACAGTGTAAAGGAGTGAGAATTGTGAAACAGAAGGAAAAGCGGAAGTTGTGAAAGTTAAAGAAAGGTCAAAGGTGCACTTGCTGAAATTAAATCAAATAAAGATGTATCACAAATCTTTGCCAATAAGTCGAGTATGCTTCAAGAAATGGGAACAAAAACAAAGAAAAAATATTTTTCAAGAATGAGAGGATGAAGGAAGAAACAATGCCCATAATGATGGTGGGATGTATTGAAAAGCGCTTAAGGAAGCTAGTTGCTATTATTGGTTATCCCAGTATTTACTAGTTTCATAGCTTACATTACAACCCATCAAGTCCTATGTGATCTTACATCACGCGTCCTTATATTAGTGGAGTAATACACTAGAGGCAAGCCTATGGTTCATGACATGATGCATGTGAATTCTTTGGGAGAGAGAGGGAAATCGTATTCATATACCCCTACATGTAGTTCTTTGGAAATCATATGATGGCAAATGGGGTAATTCTCTTGTGTTGCGAGGGCACACGCTTGACGAGAGATTAAATTTCGTGTCGGATGTCTTGATCAGTTGATTTGCAAGAGTTTTCCAAGATCGAGAATAGATTCTTGAGCTTAGGAGATCTTAATGTGGGGTACTTCATTGTATTGATGAGACCATGCATGTTTTCTTGATGATTTTCTATATTAAATAATCGGTATAGCCGTAGCTTGAATTGTCGAGCCAAAGTAGTTATGCATGGGCGTCAATTGCATGAGATGTGAGAGTATTGTTCGATGACGAACAAGGTTTTAAGTGTGGGGTAAGTTATCTTGGGCAGAATTGCATGCCCAAGTGATACTCAAATGCTTCATTTCGACTTGTTTATCTATAGTTATGTGTACATTCTCATGTGATTTCTAGTTAAATGTGATTTTATACTAACCAACATGATTAGTGTTGTTTTGCAGGAAAAAGGAAATTTTGGAAGCTAATATACATGTTGGTGAAAATCGGGAATGGACTTGGAAACAAAGAGTGGAAAATGACAAGGGAGAGCAGCAAAAATAAGGGCTCCGCGATGGAGCTGTGTCACGCTACCATCGCAGACGCATTCTACCTCGGATGAAATAATTTTGGCAATTTCCAGTGGAGGTTCGCGTTACCTCCATGACATGGAGGCAGTGCTCAGCGATGCACTCCATGTCACGTTGAGTACAATTACCTGGAACACCAAGTTCCAGTGAAGGTGCGCGATAGCACCGTTGCACAGAGGCAAGGCTCCGCGATGCAAGCTGTGCCACGCTGAGGTGAAATTGCTGTGGAGCCGACTTCTAGTGAGGGTCCGCAATACCCCCGTGGCACGGAGGGAGTGCTCCGCGATACACTCCGTGCCACGTTGCTTGTTATTCCAGGAAAAATTCTCAGTAGTATAAATAGCACACTTAGGTTTTATTTTAAACATTCTGACTTGGTTGAGCAAGAACGTGGGTTACAGGCAATTGAGAGGACGAAAATTCTAGGGTTCTTCTCTATCTCTTTCTCTTTTATCTCAATTGTTTGTATGAATTCTACTTATTTGATGATGTTTAATCCATAAATGAGTGGCTAAATTCACTTCTTGCTGAGGTTAAGAACAATTATAGTGGAATGTAATTGTTTTTCATTTCAGTTTTCTTCTTTTCTTCAATGGTTGTTCTATCAATTCTTGTTTTTACTTCATTAATGTTTGGCCAATGTTAATGTATATCTAGAAATCCAATTTTGATTTTGAAAAGGAAATAAATTGGAAAGATGTGAATTGGTAGGATATGATCTCTTCTTAGTTTAGAAAATTGAGAATTGATTTACATTAAGAATAGAAATATATCTGAAAGTCTTATTAGTCAATTAAGGAATCGGTATTGTATGGCTAGAGCATGAAATTCTTTTATCACAAAAATGTAGATTATGGTTTCATGATTCTTAATTGGATAGGAGTCAAAAGATCCTATCCATAGGCAATAATTCTTGACCAGCAACCGAAGAAAAGATTAGCTGAGTTGAATCGATAAATTACTTCCTGCATGTTTGTTTTACCCTCAGCTTGCTCATTACTATTGTTCAGATTCAAATTATAATTTTAACTTAAACTTTTATTACTTATCAAACTTAACTCTCAAAATATTGTTCAATTGGTTGTCTGCATTCATGAAGACATAGTTCACTGATGCTTAAGTTAATTAGTACCGTAGTTCAGTCCCTGTGGGATCGATACATGGCTTTAATTAAGCCACTTTACTACTTGTTCGACCACGTGCACTTGCGTGTAGTCACTACAGCACCGAATAACATAGTCATGGGTATGTTACGTCTCTTTCATCTTGACATCTATGCCCTCTTAGATCCAGGAGCCACTCTTTCATTCGTGACTCCCTATATAGCAGTCCAGTTCAACCTCAGTCCAAAGGTCCTCTCAGAACCATTTTCAGTCTCCACCCTAGTTGGTGAGTCAGTTAGAGCCAGCCGGGTGTAGAGAAACTGCCCAGTCTCAGTCCTAAATAAAGTTATTCCAACTAATCTTTTAGAGTTAGACATGGTCGACTTTGACCTTATTCTCGGCATGGATTGGTTACACTCCTGCTATGCCTCAGCCGAATGCAGAACTAGAGTTTTCAAGTTTCAGTTTCCCAACAAGCCAGTGTTAGAATGGATGGGTAGCAGTTCAGAACCTAAGGGTAGGTTTATTTCCTACCTCAAAGACCAGAAACTCATCTCCAAGGGATGTATTTATCATCTAGTTCAGGTCAAGGATTCCAACTCTAAGACCCCAACTATCCAGCCAGTTCCAGTGGTCAGCGAGTTCCCAGATGTTTTTCCTGAGGATCTTCCTAGAGAAGGAAATAGACTTCAGAATAGACCTCCTTCCAGATACTCAGCCCATCTCCATGCCTCCTTATAGAATGGCTGCAACTGAGCTTAATGAGTTGAAGTAGCAGCTAAAAGATCTTCTTGACAAGGGTTTTATCAGACCCAACATCTCTCCCTGGGTGCTCCAGTATTATTCGTGTCTTAGAAAGACGGTACCCTCAAAATGTTCATAGATTACCATCAGCCGAACAAGGTCATAGTTGACAACAAGTACCCCCTACCCAGAATTGACGACCTGTTTGACCAACTTTAGGGAGCCAGTTGCTTCTCAAAAATCGACCTTAGGTCAGGGTACTATCAGTTAAGTATCAGAGAGTGTAACATACCAAAAATAGCATTCTGAACTCGGTATGGTCACTGCGAGTTTGTTGTGATGTCCTTCGGGCTAACAAACACCCCAACAGCCTTCATGGATTTGATGAATAGGATCTTCAAGTAGTACCTGGATATGTTCATCATTGTATTTATCAACGACATTCTAGTATACTCCAGAAATGAGGAAGAGCATGCAAATCACCTGAGATTAGCATTGCAGACACTCAGGGACCACCAGTTGTTCACCAAGTTCAGTAATGCAAATTCTGGTTAAAGGTCGTGACCTTCTTAGGTCATGTCGTCTCAGGTGAAGGAATACAAGTAGATCATCACAACATAGAAGTCGTAAAAGATTGGCCCAGACTTACTAAAATCAGGAGTTTCCTGGGTTTGGCGGGTTATTACCGACGGTTTGTGGAAGGTTTCTCCTCTATAGCATCTCGTCTGACTAAGCCAACTCAAAAGAAAGTGATATTTTAGTGGCCATATGAGTTTGAGAATAGTTTTTAGGAGTTGAATACTCGGCTCACTACCGCTCCAGTGTTAACCTTACCGGAAGGATCAGAAGGGTTGGTTGTTTATTGTGACGCTTCCAGAGTTGGACTCGGCTGCATTCTGATGCAGCGGGGCAAAGTGATAGCCTATGCCTCTAGACAGTTCAAAGTTCATGAGAATAATTATCCAACTCATGACTTGGAGTTGGCAGTGGTGGTATTCGTTCTAAAAATATGGAGACATTACTTGTATGGGACTCACATGGATATGTTCATAGATCACAAGAGCCTTTAGTATGTGTTCATCTAGGAGGACCTAAACTTGCGTTAGAGACGGTGGTTGGAACTGCTAAAGGACTATGACATGAGTGTGTTGTATCACTTGGGTAAAGCTAATGTGGTGGCTACACCCTAAGCAGAGGTATACTAGAAGTGTGGCTCACATTGAGGAAGGCAAGAGGGAGTTAGAGAAAGAAGTTCACAAACTAACCCGGTTAGGGGTGCAGTTGGTGGATTCAGCTCAAGGTGGTGTGGTAATGCAAAGAGGGTCAAATTCATCCTTGGTAGTTGAAGTCAAATCCAGACAGGACGAGGATCCCATCTTACTTAAGCTTAAGGAAGAAGTCCTCAGAAAAGAAATAGAAGCTTTCTCCCAAGGGGGAGATGGGGTGCTCCGTTACCAGGGCAGGTTATGTGTACCGGATATTGGTGAGTTGAGATAGTAGATACTGGCCGAGGCACACAACTCAAGATACTCCATTCACCTTGGTTCTACTAATGTACCGTGATTTATGGGATATTTACTGGTGGAACTACATGAAAAGAGATATCGCTGAATTTGTAGCTCAGTGCCCGAACTTCCAGCAAGTCAAGGTAGAACACCAAAGACCCGAAGGAATGACTCAAGATATCAGTATACCTACATGGAAGTGGGAAGAAGAAAATATGGACTTCATTATAGGTCTACCCCGGACTCGTCGGCAGCATGACTCGATCTGGGTAGTAGTAGACCGGATGAGTAAGTCAGCTCACTTTCTCCCAGTCAAAACCGCAGACCCAGCTGAGGACTATGCCATACTTTACATCTGAGAGTTAGTCAGACTCCACGGGGTGCCCATGGATATTATTTCAGATAGGGGAACGCAGTTCACCTCACACTTCTGAAAGTCCTTTCAAAAGGGACTAGACACTCAGGTCAAACTCAACACCGCTTTTCACCCGCAGATAGATGGGCAAGCTGAGCGGACCATTTACACCTTAGAAGATATGCTAAAGCGTGCGCGATCAATTTTAAGGGAAATTGGGATGACTATTTGCCTGTTATACAGTTTGCATACAACAACAGTAACCACTCTAGCATTCAGATGGCCCTGTTTAAAGAATTATATGGGAGAAGGTGTAGATCGCCTATAGGATGGTTCAAGGTTGGTGAAGCTACCCTGATACGGCCAAACTTAGTAGATGAGGCAATGCAGAAAGTTCAGGTCATCTGAGAAAGGTTGAAAACAGCTCAGAGCCATCACAAATCTTATGCCGATGTGTAGAGAAGAGAGTTGGAGTTTGCATTTGATGATTGGGTTTACATGAAAATTTTGCCCATGAAAGGGGTGATGAGGTTTGGCAAGAAAGGAAATCTCATTTCAAGATATATGGGACCTTATAGAATTTTGAGGCATATCGGCAATGTAGCTTATGAGCTAGAGTTACCTTTAGAACTAGCAGATGTGCACCCAATTTTCCATGTGTCACTTTTGAAGAAGTGCATCGGAGATCCAACCTCAGTTGTTCCATTAGACAGCGTGAGAATAAAGGATAGTCTCTCATATGAGGAGGTACCAGTCCAGATCCTTGATCATCAGGTTCGTAAGTTGATGAATAAGGAAATATCTTTAGTCAAGGTCCTATGGAGAAATCAGTAGGTTGAGGGAGCTATGTGGGAGGGCGAAGTAGATATGATGGCCAAATACCCGCACTTGTTCCCTACGGGCCCTAGCATAACTTGAGATATTAGTTTTGACCCTAGAACTCAATTTAGTTTTCATGACTCAGTTCAAATGCTCAAGTCTCTTTTAGGTTTTGAATGTATGTATGAAAAGTGAGTTCAGATCAGTTATGTATTTTGAAACGAAGGAAGTCATTTGGCAATTTTGGAGTTAAATGAGCAGTATTTGGATATTTTGATTGTCATTTTTTGCTTCCTCTGTGTTTTCTAACATTCAAGGATGAATGTTTACAAGGGGGAGATATTGTAATGCCCCGAAAACTCAAAATCTAATTTTGGGACATAAATTTGGAAATCTAGAAAAGCTGCAGAAAAGCTACAGGACGACTCACCTAACGAGTCGTTAAGTGAACTCAAGACTCGTTAGGTGAGCCGTGAGAAGAAGGTTTGAGGTTTTTGATAAGGGAGGCAGTATACTGAATGAGGGATTTCACGAGTCGTGATCACTGACCATGACTCATCAAGTCACTCGTCGTTAGGTCTGGGTTGAGGAGATTATCAGTGGAGCAGTGTACTTGACGGGTGGGGGCAACGAGTTGTTGTCCCTAGTAACGACTCCTTATGTCCTCCCTTTACCACCCCTAGTGAAAGTTTAGCTAGTGCACCTAATGAGTGTCACAACGACTCATCGTTAATGGTAACGACTCGTTAGGTGACCCGTTACCAAGCTTAGCACTTAATAGTGACCCCGAATCATAATCAGTGACCCCGAGTTGTAGTCAGTGACCACGAATTGTTAGGTCCCTTGTGGTGACCTACTAAGGAGCCTAGGCAGTGTACCTTATCGGACTGACCACGAGTCGTGGTCAGCCACCACGACCCGTTAGGGTCACTTGACAGTTTTTCCCAGCGAATTTCTAAGGGCTATTTAGTAATTTCATACTCTCCCAAGCTTTAAAATATGTCGTTTTAGTAATAATTTTAGACCTTTTAGAGGGGAAAATGGTTCATTCCTCATTCCCACTCTTAGTTTTCAGAAAATCACCGTAAGCTCTCCTCTCAAGACCCCTTCAAGTAAGACGAGGGCTTCTCATCAATTGCAGCAGTTCAAGATCCTTCTTCAGGAAATTTTAGTAAGGTATGTGGGAATTCAACAATGGAATTGTCCTTCCCTTGTGTCCCCTAATATCCTCCCATAATTTCCCTATCAGTTTAGCCCTAAGATTTTTAAATATGAAGAGATTTTCATGTTGGTTTTCCTTAATTTCAATTGGGTTATTATCCATGTCTATCACTCATATGATCTTCATCAATTCATAAGTAAATTGTTGTTGTTCTTGCCAAGTTTATTTACAGCCCTAAATTTTCGAGTAAAGATTATAGCGAATTAAATTCCGTATATTTTGCAAAGTATGTTTTGGGCTGAATATCCTAGTAATTCTTATTATATATATGTGAGCAAACATTCCATTGATAAGAATGATTTTTTCCTTGTCGGATGAGATTTCTTTAAATTCTTTAGATTTTTGCTATATTAGTGAATTCCTGTGTTGTTGGAATGAGTTGAGTTCTCTATTAGCTACTTAGTAACTCAGTTTAGTAGAATGTAGAACCTCTTCAGAAATATTCAGAAATTTTCAACTGATCAGTTGTACATCAGTCTTTTTCGGAGGTGTCAGTGGTGCCTCTCCATTATAAGAATCAGACTTAGACTATAGTTATTTGGTCCATTAGGCGGTCATGACATTCTAGTAATATAGCTTTGACCAGTCCCAGGACCCCAGTTCAGTTATAGTTTGTTCTTAGACAGTTATGACGCTCTAGTTAAGCAGCTCTTACTAGTCAAGAACCCAATTTCAGAATCTGGTTCGATAAGACTCCCAGGGTACTTATTATATGCCCCTGAATAGTCTTAGGCCCCAGTTCAAGCTATCGACATAGCAGTTTCGTATAGGTTTCCAGTGAGGGTAGGACTTAGCACCGAGTGGGCTGGGGTTCCAGCGCACCCAGGTTCCCAGAACTGCGTTGCCAGCGTAGGTTACAATATTACTTGGCCTGATTGGCCCCAGACTTTTGTGATCACCCATTTCATGCCTTTATACCCTGGCAAGGTTTATTGGGTCCTACCGGTGGGGTGTATACATCGGACTCCACGTCTAGCTCACATGGTTATATGTCGGTTATTGACTCTCCCACTAGTCAGTTCAGTTCAGTCTCAGTTTTTGATAGTTCAATTCAGTTTAGATCAGTTCAGTGTGGTCTCTCAGACTCGGTATTTCAGACATAAGGCATGTCTTTGACCATTAGATAGGGTCATCTTGACCATTTCAGTTCAGCTTACCTGTTGGTCATTGCATGTAATTTCAATTCAGACTTTATATTTAGATATGTTTTCTCCCACTTACTCAGTACATTTAAAGCACTAATGCATACTTTTATGTTGTATCATTTCATGATACGGCTGCAGGTTCCCATACCCAGCATTGTTAACCGTTGCGATTCAAATCCTCCTCCACTGCAGCTGAAGTGTGAGTCCTCATCATTCGAGGGCCTTGCGTTACTTTCTTTTAGTTGAGTTATTATTTTTAGTTAGAGTTAGAGTTTGCTGGGGGCTTGTCCTAGCAACTCATCAGTTAGAAGGCTTTCAGACACAGAGTTAATTTTAGACTTCAAATGTTTTAAATTTTAATGTATTCTTCTAGTTTATTTTCCCAAATGCTCTTATGTTGTTATTTCAAAGCTTCGATTATATATATTTATTGTTTTACTCAGAATACTAGTGTATGATAGACCAGGGGTTGACTTGGGGTCACTTGTGACTTCAAGTACCGTGTTACGTCCAAGGTGTATTCTCGGGGCGTGGGAACTAATTAATGCTAGTTTTGTTTCTTTATTAAAGGTTGTTTATATTTACTTGTTTTAATTGCTTATTCACTAGACTGATCACCTTGTGAGTAAATTTGTTGGTTTTTGGTTGAACTTGGGAAAGGGAACCGAAAGGGTTAAAGTAAATATAAAATAGGAAATCAAAGACCCTTTGGCCCATTGATTGAAGGTTAGAAGTTGTTGTTTAGGATAGGGATATGCCCTTCAACCCTATTGTCACAACCCAACTCTACACCTTGGACGCAACACAGTATTTAGAGTCACACGTGACCCCAAGCAAACCCTAGTAGAGCATATTATACTAAAACTGATCTACTAGAAATAATAATAAAAGAGTGGAAGCTGATAAAAGAAATAACTACTGTTGAACAAATGACAAATTTTGAAATAATTTGAAAATCTAGCTGAAACTGTAAATATTGTCTGAAAGCCATCTAACATGAACTAATGAGTTGTGGGACAAACTCCAACTAACTCTAATGTTTGAACTGAAATAATAAAATAAAATTGGAAATGGAACTCCGACCCTTGGAATATGACAACTCGCCATGGAAACTAATTGGATATCGCCGAGAGGATCTAACCGCGATGCTGAGGCTAGGTACCTGAGTTTATATCATAAAATAATATAGCATAAAAGTATGCGTCAGTACTTTGAATGTACTGAGTATGCGAGAAGGAACTAAAACATACATATACTGTATAATAATGAACTTCACTAAATTATTACAAAGTATACTAAAATTAGAAAAAAATTGAATTGAGCTGTAAATCATAACTGAACTGAACTGACTAAATTGGCGACTATAACTGTACTGGACTGAGTTGTACTATGGGAGAGACTATAACCAACATGTAACCATATGAGCTAAACGTGAAGTCTGATGTATACCCCCCCATCGGAGAAGGCCCACTATACCTTGCCAAAGTATAGTAGCTGAACTGAGTGATCACTATCTAGAGCCCATTCAGGCTAATAACCTATGGTGGAAATGTAGTTCTGGGAACCTGGGTGCGTTGAACCCCCTCCCACTCAATGCTATATACTACTCCCACAGAAATTCCTAACTACGCTTAACTGCGCTGACAACTCGAAACTCATGTCCTAAGATTTAAGTTAGAACCACTTATCTGGAAGTGTTCTGAGGTATAAGGACTTGGAAGAAACTATGTTTTAAGACTCATCAGAGTTGCTTTATTTGAAACTATCGTAACGGTCTAAAGAACAACTAAAAAGATGATAAAATTATACTTCTGAGTTCTCAAGGACTGATAATAGTCAAACTGATCAGCTGAAAATTCTAAACAACACAATTATATTGAGTACTAACTAAGATTATGAGACTGAATATGCCAAAATATTAACTTCTATTTAATTATCTGTACTAATCATTCATAATTTGAGTAAAATCTACAATAGCAAGATAACATTTCTGTCTGAGTTCTAAATTATCCAAGTTTTACTTAGAATCATGTTAAAGATAGAGACCAAGAAAGCAAACTGAAAAAATAACACTAGGGCATGAATTTCAATTAGGAATACTCATAAACTAAGGGATTTAACTAGATTAAGGAGTTCTTTGATAACTGAAAACCTTAGCTTCAGCTATTCTGTACGACTAGAATTTAGAAAGTTTGCTGAAATTCATATGGGAAACAAGGATGGAAGAATTCCCTTGTTGAATTCCCACATACTTGAAGGAGAATCCCTGAGAGTTAGCTTGGAAGATTCGAGGGAGAAGTACACCAAATTTTGGAAAGCTGCCATTCTTCACCTTATGGAAAACACCACATAGGAAATAGAACAGCAGAAAAAGTCCTTCAAGCTGGATTTTATTGGCCCACACTATTCAAGGATGCATATTTGTTTGCTAAATCTTGTGACAGTTGTCAGAGAATAGAGAATATTTCAAAGAGGTAGGAAATGCCTCAGAGAGGCATTATACAAGTGAAAGTGTTTGACTGCTGGGGAATTGATTTCACGGGACCCTTCATCATATCAAACGGGAACTGGTATATTTTGGTAGCGGTTGATTATGTGCCAAATTGGGCGGAGGCTGCAGTACTTCCCACCAATGATGCAAAGGCAATAATTTGATTTTTGAAGAAGAATATATTCACTCATTTTGCTACACCCAGAGCCATCATTAGTGATGAACATACGCACTTTTGTAATCGAATCTTCAATAATCTGCTGGCTAAATACAATGTGAAGCATAAGGTAGCAACAACCTATCACCTGTAGACTAGTATATAGGTGAAAGTGTCAAATCAAGAAATCAAAAGAATTCTCAGTAAGACTGTGAACACAAACAAAAAAGATTGGTCCATCAAGTTGGATGATGCACTATTAGCTTACCGGACAGCTTGCAAAACTCCTATTGGTACTTCACCATATAGGTTAGTTTTCGAAAAGCATATCATTTACCGATTGAGCTAGAACATCAAACATATCAGGCCATCAAAAAGTTGAATATGGATATAGAGGTTGCTGGTGAGAAATGGTTGTTGCAACTACGTGAGCTTGATGAGTTCCGCTTTAGTGCATATGAAAATGCAAAAATGTATAAATAGTAGACTAAAAGAGTGCATGATAGGCGTATTCAACCTCGGGAGTTTCAGGTAAAGCAGTTGGTTAATTATACAACTCATGGTTGAAGTTATTCGGGGAATAGTTGAGATCGAAGTGGTCAGGCCCATTTGAGATTGTGAATTTGAATGCACATAGTGCAATGGAGTTGAAACCTTTGGGGTCTGACAGAACCTTCTTGGTTAATGGCCAAAGGGTAATGCAAATGTAGAGGAAATGAATACATTTATATACTATTAAATCTTATAAGTGAACTAGATAAAATGGAAATGAATACATTTACATAATATTAAATCTTATAACTAAACTAGATAAAAGACCTCAATTTTCTTGCAAAATAATTGAGGGGTCTTGCGTCGTGCCGCGATATTAGATTAGGCGCTTGTTGGGAGACAACCCAATTTATAAAAATATAATTGTCCTGTTTATTTATATATATATATATATATATATATATATATATATATATATATATATAGAGAGAGAGAGAGAGAGAAGGGGAAGTCTGAGTACCCAAAATCAAAGCTAAGGAGCATGGTCTGAGGTTAAATATGGGTTCGTGTGACCCATGAATCCAAAAAACCTGCTGCTAGTTAGGCCCTAAAGAGCCTCAAGGAGTAATTTCTCACTCTTATCCAATCTTTAATTTTAGGTTCTCTGAGGACAGAGCATGACATTAAATATGGGGTGAGGGTATGCCTCCCTGAATTTTGAGGTTAAGGGTGACTACGCCATCAAGGTTTGTGTGAAATATTTTTTTAAAATGGCATGTCTCGACCACCCTTTGATTTTTCTTATGGCATCGGTTCTTTTCTAAAGGGAAGACCTTTGAACCAGGTAATTGTAACACCCCAAAACATTCAGAGAACAAACTCAGATCTTGCATGAAAAACCTAGGGAAAATCAGGAAATTTTGTGACAAAATGACTCAGACAACGAGTCGTGGTCACATGTGATGAGCTGTTTCCTGAGTCATTGTTAGCTTAGTAAAATTTTCTTCTTGGGGGCTAACGAGGCATAGGACGACCTGTTGGAAGAAGTAATGAGTCATCTTGTCATCTGTTGCTTTACAAATCCAGAAATCTATCAAACATCTCTCAGAAGCAACGAGTGCAAACAATGACTCATTGTCACCTCTGACTAGTCGTCGCTCCACCCATTGCCAAATCTTAGGTCTAGACAGTGTTGACCACGAGAGTACATAATGACGCATTGATTCTACGAACAAGCCCTTGTGTTACCAGTTGTCTAAGGGTCCCGGTCCTTCTGCCAGTGACAACGAGAGGTACCAATGACCCATTGGGTTTTCCAATGAGTCATGATAACCTTCCGTGGTCCCTTTCTAGTGAGCATAAAAAAACAACCCAGGGACAATGACTAGTTCCAACGGGTAATGGTCACAACCAACGACCCATTATGTGGCTCGTTGGTCTCTATCGGCCAATTGTCCAAATTTTCTTTCAGGGGTATTTTAGTAACTTCCCATTTTTGTAATCCTTAAACTACATCATTTTGGGCATATTTAGGAGAGAATTAGAGAGAACGATGTATTCCTCTCATTCCTCTCTCAACGGTCAAACTTAGTACGAAAAAAGTACGAACAGACTTCTAAGGGAAAAGCTAGGGAATTCAATCTCCTTCCCAGATTATCAAAGGACTCTCTCAGGGATTTCAACACAAGGTATGTGGGAATTCAATAAGGGAGTTTTTCTTCCCTTGTCTCCCCAAAACCCTTCCATAATCTCCTATCAGTTGAAGCCTTGAGATTTCTAATTAGAGTTATTTGTCAGTCAAATTCCGATTAATTCATGTGGAATGTTATGTTTTTCATATTATTTGTTGTTATATTTCCACTACTTAGTGATCATGCTGATACTTTTTTCCTGTAAAATGATTTTATCCCTAGTTCTTGAATGCAGTAATTTGGGTCTTACATAGTTGATCAGACATTAATGTTGCTTGGCTCTGTTAGTATTGGAATTCCATGTTATTACTATCATATGAATTCTCAGTCAGTTGCAAACTAGTTCATTCTCAGTCAAAATATTAGTATCTTCAGTATCTTTCAGTAATGCCAATTAATCAGTTTGACTATAGTTAGTTCTTGAGGTGTCAGTAATGCCTCCCAGTTGTCAGTTTCAGTTTGTTCTTTCAATGGTTACGACGCTTCCAGATAAGCAGCCCTGACTAGTCTGAGAACTACCAGTATCAATTTCAATTTGTTCTCTAGACAGTTATGAAACTTTAAAATAAGCAGCTCTGGCCAGTCATAGAACACCAGTTAGAGTTATCCAGTTTGATAAGACTCTTAGGGTACTTCCCGATAAGTATTTTTGACTTATTCTTGGGCCCCATCTTTGATCTATAAGTTTAGTAGTCAGACTAGGACTATCCAGTGGGAGTAGGACTTAGCATCGAGAGGGCTGGGGTTCCAACGCACCCAGGATCCTAGAACTATGTTGTAGGTTATTTAACCTAAATGGGCCCAGACACTAATCTCATAGTTCATGCCTTTATACCCTGGAAAGGCATATTGGGTCCTATCGATAGGGCATATACATCCAACTCCATGTTTGACTCACGTGGTTATATGTTGGTTAAAGAGTCTCCCACTTGTCAGTGCAGTCTCGGTTAGTTTAGACTAGTTTAGCTCAGCTTAGTATCTCAGTTCTAGGACTTGTTTATCACCATCATCTAGGGTCATTGTTGACCACATCAGTTATAGTTCAGTTTTACCACATTATAGTATTGTAGTTGGTCATTTCATGTTATTGCAGTTCAGTTACTTATTCATTCATGCTTATTGTATCTCTCACTTTCTCAGTACATTCAAAGTACTGACACATACTTTCTATGTTATATCGTATTATAATACAAGCAAAGGTTCTCAGTGCCAGCATCGTCAATAGTTCCCTCCCACAAAATCAGCAGCAGTGTCATTCGGTGAGTCCTCATCTTTTGAGGATGATATTTGCTTTTAGTCAGCTTTATTTCTAGACAGATTATAAAGTTATCTAGGGGCTTGTCTCAGCAACTCATTAGTTAGTGATATGTTGTGAATTTACAGCACTTTCGATGCTCAAAACTAAGAAAATAGCATGTACATAGGTATGTTTATGTGGATATAAGGTACTTTTTCTTTGATTGCAAGATAAATTGATGTTAGACCTAAAAATGGCAAAAGAAATCCTTAAAGATGCAAAATAGGCTTAATGTGCAGACCACAGTACGAGCCGTAGGAAGGACCTACGAGTCATACTAAGGGTCATGAAAAGTTTTAGAAGGCTTAAGGTGTAGAGAGGCAATGTACGAGTCCCAATATGAATCGTACCAAGATGATATGAGTCGTGATGAAGAAATCGTGACAAAATTCAAAAAAGTTGCATAAAGTGTTGACTCCTGCTACGGAAGTAATGTACGACCCATGGGAAGAAGGTACGAGTCGTACCATGACGGTCGTGTTGAACTTTAGAAGAATTCCAAAGTTTCAAAATTAAACTACAGGAGATCAGTATGGGTCGTATGAAGGAGGTATGAATCATACCTGGATCCAACACTTAGCCAAAATTCATCCAACAATGCAAGGTACAACAGGCAGCTACGAGTCGTAGGAAGCTGTTATAGATCGTAACTTCGCTCTTGAAGACAGTGGCACCAAATATGGAAATTCATCTAGTTAGCCTAGGAAAAGGATTCTTGTATCTGTATAAGTACGTTTGAGGTTTTATTTTTCTATAGTCAATCAGACAACGATAGAGAAGATAAAAAAGTAACAGAGAGAGAGAATTGAGTTGATTCAACTTGTGATCAACCTTTTCTTAAATTCGTCTTGTTCGTGCTACTTGTGTGTCGAGATTTTGTGGAGTAATTAAAGAAAGTGTTTTTCTCAATCATTCTTGTAAGTATTGATTTTTATTCTTAATCATGAATGCAAATCACAACTTTACAACTATGAGAGGCTAAAACCTCCATATCTAGGGTTGTGGGAACCATGGTGGATTAACAAGCTAGGGTTACACAAAGTGATATTAAAACCAATGCAAACACTTATATTGTATTCTCTTCATGCTTAAACATTTCTTAATGGTGCACAATGTTAGGAAGTGCCTGAATTCTTTACCTGCTTTGGTCGAAGAGGTAGAGATTAGGAAAAGAGATTTACAACGGAGCCTTGATCTTGATGATCATTGTATTAACTTGAGTTGTGATCGCAGGATAGTTAAATATGGAACTTAGTGATAATGGATAGTTTGAAACCTCTCATGAGACTTGGTTGAGTATTGAGTATAGTCATTCAATAGGGACTGGTCGGTCGTTTGAATGAACCTAAGTTATCAGTTCTATAAATAAGTATTGGTGATAATCAGGAGTGTATACGCAAAGCAGTTATGAACCCATACGGAACACAAACCCTAGTTATCCTTTGATATTGAATTAACACTAGAATTTTAATATTTGTTTTTATTATTGATTTTCTCTAGAATCCCCCTATTTTGAAGTAACTACCTTACAAGTTCAATTACCAGCTATAATCCAGTCTTTCTATTCCCTGTGGGATCGACCCCAACCTCTAGTTGGGTTTTTTATTGGCAACGTCTGCTTCTTACCTCAGTAAGAGGTGTGGTTTGAGCATTATCAAGAAGTGGCGTCGTTGCTGGGGAATATGTCTAAAACTAGATTATTAGCTTGTAATTAACTTTTCGGTAGTTATTTATTTAACTACATTTATTTTTGTGTTGCTGATACCCACAAGATGTTCTCTGGTGAATGCCAAGTACTCGGAGTAGAGGATATCCCCTTGTTCCATTAAATCCAGAAATCGAAAGAGCACTGCATGACATGGAAAACCATGAGCAAAGAGAGGCCCGCATAGCTGAAGAAGCTAGGCAAGCCGAGCTAGCTCGGCAAGCTGCACTACAGCATACAAAAGATGAAAGAGATGAAGTGGTAAATGCTGGTTGACAAGGGAGGGGCAACAGAGCTCATAGATTTGCCCCTTAGTACTTTGACGATGATGGTGACCTAGATATTGATGAAGTCGGGTCAACTGGAGCAATAGTGCCATCACCACTGCCCGCTGGGGCCAAATTCGACATTACAAGCACTATGATTCAGTTGCTAAATATGAAAGGGGTGTTTAGTGGTCATGCAGCGGATGACGCCAACCTACACTTAATGAACTTCATAGGAATATGCAAGGCATATAGCTTGCCCGGAGTAAGCCAGGATGCATTATGGCTTAGACTCTTCCCTTTTTCTCTATCAGGGGAAGCTACTTTTTGGTTATTAGAGTTGCCCAACGACTCCATAACCAACTGGAGGGAGCTTAAACAGGCCTTTTTAGAGAGATTCTTTCCCCCATCTAGGATGTTGCAGCTAAAAGATGAGATCTATAATTTTGATAGATTAAAACTGAGGCACTTCATGAAACTTGGTTGAGATTCAAAAATAAGCTGACTAAGTGCCCCTACCACAAAATTCCAGATGATAGTTTTTTGGAATTTTTTTATAGTTCTCTGAACAATAGCACCAAGGTTGTAGCAGACATGGTAGCTGGAGGAGCATTGATGAGCCACACCTGGGAGCAAGCTGCCACCATTCTTGACAGGGTGACTAAGACAAATAGGGCCTAGCATACGAGGGAGGCTAATGCAGTTGCAGGAGCATATGTTGTTGGTTTGACTGCAGACCAACGAAGAAAAGAAGAAGAGCGCGACCAGGAGTTGGCTCACATGCGCACATCATTGGACTTGCTGACAAAGCATATTATGGGAGCCGAACCCACATAGGTTAATGCAATGGGTACTCAAGGAAGGGAATAAGGAGCTTATCACTCTGATTCTGAGGAAGAGCAAAACCTTTTGGATAGCCAGGTGGCGGGTTTCCTAACCAACTCCCAAGTGTCTGGACAAGACAATTGGCACCAAGGTTCTGGAAATCAAGGTTGGAAGCAGTATAGAGACAACTACAATAGAAACAAGTTCAGAGATAAGAGCTAAGGTCGTGAGCACGAAGGTGATTGGAGGCGTAATGATGGTTATCACAATGATCGGGCCGGATTCTATGTGCCTCCCAATGCACGAGAAGGGGAGGCTAGGAAATAAAAGTTGGAGAGCATGATGGTCGAGATGTTGAAGAAGGTGAGGTCCACTGATGATCAGTAGAAGGAGATCCGAGGTGATTTTTCAAGTATGGGTCAAAAGGTGGAATCTTATGCTACCGCCATCAAGCAAATTGAACACCAACTTGGGCAACTGTCACCATCTGTGAACCCTAGACAAAAGGTTACACTGCCTAGCAACACTGTCTAAAATTTGAAAAACTATGCACATTATATGGTGGTAATTACTAGGAGTGGTAAAACCACAGTTGACCCCCCGTTTCCAATTGAAGTTGGAAGAAAGAGAACATAATGGAGGATGATGATACTAGTGCTAAGAAAGAGACTGGTGAGTTGCAAGAGGCCCCGAGAGATGACAAGGAACCTGTCATGGATAAGGGGGCAACGCAAGTGCAGAAAGCTATCCCATGACCACCACCACCATTCCCCAAAGGATGAAGAAGAAGGTGAAGAATGGTAAGTTCTAGAAATTCCTTTCAATGCTTAAGCAGCTGTCTGTGAACATACCATTGGTCGAAGCATTAGAGCAGATGCCAAGATATGCAAAGTTTATGAAGAACCTGGTGATAAAGAAGAGATGTGTGAGCTATGAGCCTATTGACAATGTGCATCACTGAGTGCCATAGCTACAAGGGTCTTAGAATAGAAAAAGGAGGACCCGGGTGCCTTCACTATACCATGTATGATTGGCAATGTCGAGTTCGCAAGGGCACTCTGTGATTTGGGAGCTAGCATTAATCAGATGCCCTTGGCTGTGTTCAACAAGTTAGGATCGAGAGCTCCTACACTGACCAACATGCGGCTACTGATGGCTTACAGAGCAGTTAAGAAGCCGGTGGGGATCCTGATCGATGTGCTTTTTAAGGTAGATAAATTTATATTCCCAGAAGACTTCATGATTTTGGACTACGAGGTTGATTATGAGGTCCCCGTTATTTTGGGGCAACCATTCCTTGTGATCGGGAGAGCTTTAATAGATGTAGAAGCTATCCTGTTAAAGTTTAGGCTGAATCAAGAGAAGGTCACATTCAACATCTACAAGATAATAAATCAACCCAAGGAATTTAGTGTGATCTCAGCACTAAAGGATAAGTATGAATCACTTGAAAAATTCTGAGTAGTCAAGAGATTTGCGTCATGCCGTGACATTAAATCAGGCACTTCTTGGGAGGCAACCCAAGTGGTGGACTAGTGAAGTCTGAGTAACCAGCCTACCTACGTCGTGCCAAGACGTTAAATCAAGCTCTTCTTGGGAGGCAACCCAAGTTATTGAACTATTGTGTGCTCAGTGTGCAGGAAAAATTGAAAATAGGAGGATAAAACATCAGTTGCTATGGCTTTTAGTATGACCCATAATGAGATCCTACGAGCTGTAGAAGCAGCGTGGTGAGGTGCAAAAGAAAAAGATTCCAAGCCCCGACCTACGAGTCATCCTACGGATCGTATCTCGATGGTACAAGTCGTAAGATGTATTCGTAGGTTGTCAGGTAAGTTTTCTTTAACAGGTTTCCCACGAGTCCAAGGGGTGAGCCGTAGGATCTTTCTACGACTCGTGGTACGAGTTTTGATGGGTTAAAATTGGCATTAATACCCGACTCGGCCCAAATTTTTTTAAAATTTTCCCTTACCTATTTAAACCCCTAAACCCCTTCTCCCACACTTAAGAATTCAAACACACAACTCCACTTCACTTCCCCTACTCGTAACTCAACAACAACCAAAGAATCAAGCAAACTTCTTGCTCGACTCAAGCTCAGAAAACCCTAGGACTTTCATTTACCATTGATGAAGCATCAATCAAGTAAGTGTGTTGTGTTAAAAATTGTTAAAGAGTTACATATTGAGATTGATGGTGTCAAAACCCTTATGAGTCAGTCACTTGACCTGAAATTTGATGTTGACAATAGACAATGATCAGGGTGTTTTTATTGTGCTTCTTCGACCAAAAGGGATGCGAGATTCCAGATGAATTGATATTTTAAAAATTAATGGGTTACGGGTAGTGGGTTAAGAGAGAGGAAGATTGGGCTTGAATTAAATTGAGTCATTGATGTGCCTATACCTGCGGGGAAATTTGAGTACCCTAAAAATTGAAAAAAAAGTCCTTGCAAAACTGAGAAAATAAAATTTGAAGTGGTATGAGGCACAGTACGGACCGTAGGTTGCCACTACGAGTTTTACTGAGCACTCGTGCCACCAAACTGAACATAGTTGCATGAAAGTGTCCTTCCTATGACTTGTGGAATCAACCTACGGGTCATACCATGAGTCGTGAAAAAATTCAGAACAACACATAAGCAGGGCATCATCAGACGACTCGTAGTACGGATCGTACCCTTGTGATACAGTCATACCTGTGAGTCATACTGAAAACTAGATACAATTCTGGGACTTTTCACGGGATGTACCTTCATGGTATGACTAGTAGTGTTGACTAACATCTTCTTTCTAATTCTTCTTTTTCAAAAACGGATTGCTAACCTCTTTCTCTACAGGTACAATGACACACAAACATAGGGCAGACAAAACACAAGCCCGCAGGAGACTGATCAATGAACCAACTGATTGGAGTCTAACATGGTCGTAGACTCACCTAGTGGTTCAATTTAGGAGTATCAAGTAGACACCTCGGACATCGATGGAACCAGAACCACTTGGGCAAGCTGAAGAAACCACTGCCACATCCGCTCATGCTCCTCAGTCTAAAGAGGGAGTTAGAGAGGAATGTCAAAAGTCAGGGAGCGACTCCAATGCTGAAGAAGGTTTAGGAGAGACCCAGAGTGAAGAGGAAAGCAGCAGTGATGAGTCAGAGGAAGAGGCTCTTGTTGTTGCAAAAGAGCAAACCCCAGCTAGAGCAAACCGTACAATTCGGTGGAGAGTTCCGGGAGCCAAAGAAATCTATGAACAAGACATCTCTCTCACCACCAAAAATAAGCCACAGAGGAGCATTCAAGAAGAACTGCGGATCCTCACAACCGCATTGAATGAAGTTGAGGAGATGAAGTGGATTTTTAGCTTCTATGGTTTTTAGTGGATGGACAAGACTCCAACACAGTACACACAAAACATAGTTCGGGAGTTCTATGCGAACTACTTGGACACCATGGAGGTAAAGGCAAAGGAAGGGCAGAAGATAAATGACCAACCTCGTCTGGAGAGTGTTATGGTCCGAGGTCGAGAAATTGATATATCCGAGCGAACCATTACTCGATTGTTGTACAGCCCATAGTTATTTTCGACATGGATGATGCCAAATTATTATTACAGGGTGGAGGCAATGAAGTAGATTAGATCCCTATGTATGCAGGAGCGATAGAGACAGTTGCAATGGCTAGCAGGGGTGATTGCTGAGAACAAAGATGAAGCTGAATGGGTTACAGGTTGAAAGAAGGTGACCAAAAATTCACTAAACTTCATTGCAAAAGCCTATCACACTAGTGCGCCATCGGTTAGCACCTACGGTTAATAACAACACATTGAGTGCTGACAAAGAAGCTTTGGTTGCATGCCTCATGTCTCGTTACCCAATAAATGTTTCAAGGATCATGGCCGATGAGATACGAGACCAGGCGGTGGGAGTAAGCACTACTATCCCATTCCCAAGTCTTGTGATCATATTATGTATCAAGGCAAAAGTTCTACGGGGTGATGAGTGGTTGATTGGAAGCCAAAGGATTGCAAATATAGGCCTTATCCGGGGGTAGATGAACCCGGTAAGAAGATCCAGGATTCCCATAGTTATCCCAGTAGCCCAGCCAGCAGGGGACATACAAGTGAATGTCCCTATTACACAGGAGCAAAGTGAGACACCGGCTACAGACGCCAGTCATTCAGAGTCAGCTACCAGCACCTCAGTTACACCACTACCCTGCACGCAGGCCCAGACACCAGGAGGGTACATCTTTGAACCACAAGAATTCCTCCAAAAGCTAGCTAAGAGATTGACCATGGCAGAGCATAAGATTCAGGCCATGATGGATAATGTTAAACCATGGGTCAAGTCAGAGATAGATGCGGCATCTCAGGCTCTACATGCTCGCCTAGATAGTTTTGAGAGTCGATTCAATGAGAGAATGGCGGAGCAAACCAATACCAGCAGTCTCCGTGTGGAGTTGGGGGCTCTTCGAAGCCATGTAGTTGAGTTGTCATCACGACAACCAACAATTTTAGCAGCCCCCACTCTTCCAGACCTAGATGTCAAGTTTGATAAGGATATTGATTTGGCAGCATATTGGGAGTCGACCACAGCTGGTGATAAAGGCAAGAAAAGAGTTGTTGAAGATGCTAGTGAGGAGTGTTTGAGAAAAAGAAGTAAGAAAGAGAGAAAAGAGTGCAAGCAGACTAGAGTAGAGAGCATGCAGACTCATGACACACATATGACTGAGCTGCATGAGAGAGCTAGAGGAGCAGGCAGCTCTACCATACCTCAACCCAAGCTTGCCCGTGGCCATGACCCTTCAGGAGAGCCACATTCAGCCTAGATATTTTAAGAGGCCGTTCAAGAGGCCACGACTACTGGGGGGGACCACTCCCTCTATTGACACATAATTGAGTATGCCGGCCACCGCTAGTGCCACTATTACAGCAGAGGTACCACCTCCGTGAGATGACAGGAGCGCCTAGTGTGCTACAGGTATTTTCTCTTACCTATGTTCCTCTACATGATGCTTCAGGGACAAAGATAACTTTTCAAAAAGGGGAGAGGGTTTTACTTGTGATTTTTGGGATTTTTGGTTCATCTAAGGGTTTTTCTTGCCGAGTATCTTTTCCCTCAAAATGTTATCTAGTAGAACCGACATGTGTAGGATTTTTATTTTTAGTTTGTGATATTTGTTTAATTAGAAAGTGGTTTAGGAGTACTCAGCCAATAAAAATACACTAGTTTAGGTTTTTGAAAAAAATTGACTCTGTTTAAATATTTTCTGATGCATCAGCTATGTAGTTGTGACAATATGCAGGATTGTTGTGGATCTTTGCATGTCATTTATTTTGTCAACATGAGTAGTTTTGTTAAGACGGGTATAAACCAGACAGGTGAGGTGAAAATAGTTCATGTACCATGTGTGAGTGAGGTGTATTAGTCAGTCCGGTATTGTGTTGTAGATATAGAACTTACCTGGTTGGTCTCTGCATAGGCTAAGGATGGTTGGTTAGGATATGATCATAGTCCATTTTTGCTTAGGCTCACTTATAGCCTATATTGCCTACAAAAAGTTCCATGAATCCCTTGATCTCAAGTTTGAGCCTTAATAGACCATGATTTCTTTGATTTACCGATTAACCGTACCCATTTTGTTACACCCCATAAATTCTTGACATGTAGATGGCCTATCCGCATTTTGGATAAGAGTTTCAGAATGCCATATGTGCGAGAAAAGGGCTCGGGGAGAGACCGGACAAGCGCCAAGTCGATGCGTCGCAAGGCAAATGTGACTTATAAATCACATTCGACGAATGCGACTTATAAATTGCATTCGACGAATGCACCTTAAAGGTCCCAAGTATAAAAGCCCCCACTTAGGTTTTTAATGATAGAAATTCATAATTTCCAAATAGTAAACAGACAAAATAGCTGAGAACAGAGGGCACGAAGATTTCTTTAAAATTTCTATCCGATTACGCCATTATATGCGGTCCAAACTCGAAATAATCTTAGGTAGTGAGGTATTAAGCTGCAAGGAGCATTCCTACGAATTTAGTTTCGTGAAATTTGGTTGGAGAACCGTCGTCCTACCAAGCTAAGGTAAGTGGTATTGCTCCAAAATAGTGTCAATATACTCCTAGCCATAATGTGAGTATTTGTCCCTTCTGGACTTTCGAGAAATAATGAGTTTTCGGCTATTTTTCGAAAAGGTAAGTTTGGGCTCTATATATATTCAAAGTAGTATTTTCTTCCAGAATATTGATGAATTTAGTTCTAATTGCTATGAATGTGAATACAATTGGATGAAATAGCTGAATATTGGTCGAGTTACGCCAGTTAGCCGGAAAGCCGACAACTAAGGTATGTAAAGCTAGTTTCTTCGGCAAGTTAGCAGTTCTAGCATAGCAAAATAGAATAAATTTCAGAAGGAAGTTCTAGAAGCCGAGTATTAAGTATGTTTGTATTGTTATGCCATGTTAAGAATAAAAGTTAGTAGATTGGTATTAAAAAGTGAGATATTATTTCAGACTCAGTACCAGATTAAGTTTAATCCAGCCAAAGAATCCGAATAGAATATCAAAGCATGAACAGTATGATCAGATTTATTATACACGTTATATGTGATTATTGTTGTTTGTTGAGACTTCTTTGTGATATGTGGGCACCCTTAGAGCATCCTTGCCGCCCAGGGTTAATAGCTTTATTGAATCACCCGCCAAAGGGTGAGGATACGTTACTCCAAGGAGTTGCATGCCATCCGAAGTAGGACGAAGATGGGATGCAGCATTCGCCATATCAGGCTGATCAACATTACAGTATACCCTGTAAAGCACTTGCGCCCAGGGCACAGATTACAGATACAGATATAAATATTAGATACAGTTACAGGAGTCCTCCAGACACAAATACAGTTATAGTTAGGGGCCGAGAGAGCCCAAGCTGTATACCTTGGGAGCCGGTAAAGGTGCTCGTAGTTATTAGGCGAGTGGAGTGACTTTATTTTTGGATTGCTTGACCCGGGTAGTGGTATATAGATTGCGTGTTGGTTGGCACCTTCCGGCTTATGGGGGCTGGTATAGGTCCCTGTATGCTATATATATATATATATATATATATATATATATATATATATATATATGTATGTTATTTATTAGATTAATAAATAGCAAGACGTCGCAGCAATAGGTATGAGTTTCACCTACTTTTCAGTATAGATAAGCTCATCTCAGATTTCACCATCCCCGACAGTCTTAACTATTTTCTGCAATTCAGAACTATTAGTATTATTGTTTATCTTCAGTTATGTTCAGTTTGCTTTCCATACTCGATACCAGTGGTACTGACGCCCATTTGGGGGCGCTGCATTACTTGCCTGTAGGTACTCATAGAGGAGGAGTCGATCCCTCGTGATTCCAGCCAGCACATAGAGTCATCAGCTCCTGTCATACGGAGCTAGACAGCTAGAGGTTTATTTCTTTTCTTTTGTTCTACAGTATGGGTAGGTCGAGGCCTTGTCCCGACCATCTTATCAGTATTCTTAGAGGCTTGCAGATTATGTATTCCCTGTGGTTAGCTGTACCGGTCGTGTGAGGTCGTGTGTATGTTTTTGTTGTTTATGATGGTCGTGTGGGGCCTTATTTAGTATGTAGTGGTGACCTTGTCGGTCACATAGTAGTTTAGCACTTGTTTTTCTTGATTCAGAAATAACTAGACAGAATGGTGGCCTTGTCGGCCCGCATAGGTTCCTTTGTACTACCGTTGTGTTGGTTAGTTGTTGTTATCTTACGGGTGGCTATAGGCCTAGTTGGTCGGAGGCTGTATTTATAGCCTTTATATAGCCCATTGCTTTCTTGAATCCAGAATTAGAGCCAGCCTGGCAGCAGAAGTGCTCAGGCTCAGCTAGTCCAACAGTCCAGGTCCTAGTAAGGCACCAGGTGCCAGTCATGCCTCCGCGATGAAAATGTACCACGATATCAAAGAAATCTATTGGTGGCTAGGTATGAAGAGGGAAATAGCAGAATTTGTAGCCCAGTGTCCTAACTGCCAGCAAGTAAAAGCGGAACACCAGAAACCAGGCAAATTGACTCAGGACATAGTTTTACCTCTTTGGAAGTGGGAAGCAGTAAACATGGACTTTGTAGCAGGATTACCCCATACCAGGCATAGACATGACTCAATTTGGGTAATTGTTGACAGACTGACGAAATCAGCCCACTTACTGCCAGTAAAAGCTACTTTCTCTGCCGAAGATTACGCCGAATTGTATATCAGAGAAATAGTCATACTGCACGGTGTTCCAGTATCCATTATCTCTGATAGAGAAGCACAATTTACAGCTATATTTTGGCAGTCATTTTAGAGAGGTCTGGGGACGCAGATTAATTTGAGCACAGCATTCCACCCTCAGACTGATGGACAGGCGGAACGCACTATTCAGACACTAGAGGATATGCTACGGGCATGTGTGTTGGACTTTGAAGGTAGCTGGGATGAGCATTTACCGCTGATTGAGTTTGGTTATAACAATAGTTACCACTCAGCTATCCAGATGACGCCCTTTGAGGCATTATATGGGCAAAAATGTAGATCGCCAGTTGGCTGGTTTGAAGTAAGTGAGTCAGCGCTAATTGGGCATTATATTATTCATCAATCAGAGGAGAAGGTAAATCTTATCAGGGAACGCCTACTGACTGCTCAGAGCCGCCAGAAATTGTATGTTGATGTGCGGCGTAGAAACCTGGAATTTAATGTGAATGACTGGGTATTTTTGAAAGTATCTCCAATGAAAGGGGTGATGAGATTCTCCAAGAAAGGTAAGCTCAGTCTGAAATTTGTTGGGCCTTATCAGATTCGGGGGAGAATAGGCCAAGTGGCATATGAGTTGAACTTGCCTCCAGGATTAGAGTCTGTTTATCCAGTTTTCCACATATCTATGCTAAGAAAGTACATAGGAGACCCCTCCAGAGTTTTTCTAGTTCAGGATGTCCAGGTTACGGAAGAGAAAGCTTATGAAGAGATTCTAGTAGCCATACTAGACAGGCAGATTCGCAGGTTGAGAACTAAAGATATTCCTCCTGTCAAAGTATTATGGCATAACAGGAACCTAGAGGAGGTGACTTGGGAAGCAGAGGAAGATATGAAAGTCAGATATCCTCAACTGTTCTAGACTTAATCGGCTAAAGGTACGTTAGTATTGTTGTGTTATGAATTGCCTTATATTATGTAAATAAATGAAATATCTAGCTTATGTAATGAATACTAGTGTTGTGTGGAGTACCTGTATTGTACTTTTATGCGTTTCAAGATTTTTGAGATAGTCCATATTACAGGGGAGACTCTGCTGAAATTTTTCTAAACTAAGTCAAATAAGTTGAAATTTTTGCAAGTAGAAGTTTACATTCGAGGATGAATGTTCTTAAGGGGGGAGTATGTTACACCCCGTAAATTCTTGGCATGTATATGGCCAATTCGCATGTTGGTTAAGAGTTTTAGAATGCCATACGTGCGAGAAAATGGCTCGGGGAGAGACCGAACAAGAACTAAGTCAGCGCGTCGCAAGGCAAACACGACTTATAAATCGAATTCGACGAATGCGACTTAAAGGTCCCAAGTATAAAAGCCCCCACTTCAGTTTTTAATGATAGAAATTCATAATTTCCAGAGAGTAAACAGAGAAAACAGCTGAGAACAGAGGGCACAAATATTTCTTTAAAATTTCTATCCGATTACGCCATTATACGCAGTCCAAACTCGAAATAATCTTAGGTAGTGAGGTATTAAGTTGCAAGGAGCATTCCTACGGATTTAGTTTGGTGAAATTCGGCCGGAGAACCGTCATCCTACCGAGCTAAGGTAAGTGGAATTGCTCCAAATTAGTGTCAATATACTCCTAGCCCTAAAGTGAGTATTTCTCCCTTCTAGACTTCAGAGAAATAGCGAGTTTTCGGCTGTTTTTCAATAAGTTAAAGTTCTGGGCTCTATATATATTTAAAGTAGTATTTTCTTCAAGAATATTGATGAATTTAGTTCTAATTGCTATGAATGTGAATACAGTTTGAAGAAATAGCTGAATATTGGTCGAGTTATGCTAGTTAGCCGGAAAGTCGACAACTGAGGTATGTAAAGCTAGTTTTTTCGGCAAGTTAGCAATTCTAGCATAGTAAAATAGAATAAATTTCAGAAGGAAGTTCCAGAAGCCGAGTATTAAGTATGTTTGTATTGTTATGCCATGTTCAGAATAAAAGTCAGTAGATTGGTATTAAATAGCGAGATATTATTTCAGACTCAGTACCAGATTCAGTTTAATCCAGCCAAAGAATAAGAACAGAATATCAAAGCATGAACAGTATGATCAAATTTATTATACATGTTATATGTGATTATTGTTATTTGTTGAGACTTGTTTGTGATATGTGGGCACCCTTAGAGCTTCCTTGCCCTGCCAGGGTTAATAGTTGCATTGACTCGCCTGCCAGAGGGTGAGGATACGTCACTCCAAGGAGTGGCATGCCATCCGCAGAAGGACGAAGATGGGATGCAGCATTCCCCATATCAGGCTGATCAGCATTACAGTATACCCTATCGAGCGCTTGCGCCCAGGGCACAGATTATAGATACAGATACAAATATCAGATACAGTTATAGTCAGGGGCCTAGAGAGCCCAAGTTGCATACCCTGGGGGCCAGTAAAGGTGCTCGTAGTTATTAGGCGAGTGGAGTGACTTTATTTTTGGATGGTTTGACCCGGGTAGGGGTATATAGATTGCGTGTTGGTTGGCACCTTCCGGCTTATGGGGGCTGGTATAGGTCCTTGTATGCTATATATATATATATGTATGTTATTTATTAGATTAATAAATAGCAGGACGTCGCAGCAAAAGGTATGACTTTCACCTGCTTTTCAGTACAGATAAGCTCATATCAGATTTCGCCATCCCCGACAGTCTTAGCTATTTTCTGCTATTCAAAACTATCAATATTACTGTTTATATTCATTTATGTTCAGTTTTCTTTGCATACTCGGTACCAGTGGTACTGACGCCCGTTTGGGGGTGCTGCATTACTTGCCTGCGGTACCCATAGAGGAGGAGCCGATCCCTCGTGATTCCAGCCAGCACATAGAGTCATCAGCTCCTGTCATCTGGAGCTAGACAGCTAGAGGTTTATTTCTTTTCTTTTGTTTTACAGTATGGTTAGGTCGGGGCCCTGTCCCGACAATATTATCAGTATTCTTAGAGGCTTGTAGATTGTGTATTCCCTGTGGTTAGCTGTACCGGTCGTGTGAGGCTGTGTGTATGTTTTAGTTGTTTATGATGGCCGTGTGGGGCCTTATTCAGTTGGTAGTGGTGACCTTGTCGGTCACGTAGCAGTTTAGCACCTGTTTTTCTTGATTCAGAAATAACTAGACAGAATGGTGGCCTTGTCGGTCCTCATAGGTTCCTTTGTACTACCATTGTGCTGGTTAGATGTTGTTATCTTACAGGTGGCTATAGGCCTAGTAGGTCGGAGGCTGTATTTACAGCCGTTATATAGCCCGTCGCTTTCTTGAATCCAAAATTAGAGCCAGCCTGGCACCAGAAGTGCTCAAGCTCAGCTAGTCCAATAGTCCAGGTCCTAGTAGGGCACCAGGTGCCAGTCATGCCTCCCAAGGCGGGGCATGACACATTTTTTGTAATGAAATCTGTTTTGGCCCTGGTCCTTTCTTGGATATTATGAACCTCAACATAAGCAAAATGATTAAGTTGAGGGTGGCTAGAGTAGTGGTGCGTAAATGGTGGAAACGAAAGAAAGGAAAAGAAAAGAAAAGAAAAGAAAGTAATGGTGAAAAATAAGGTATTGTGAGATGAAAAGAAAAGGATGAAAAATGTTGTAAATGTTGAGAAATAATGCTCAAAGAATTTGAAAATGTTGAAAAAAGTTGAAAACTCACCACACCCATGCAAATGTGAATAAAAAGGAGAAAAAGGAAAAAAAGGGAATGAAAGAATAAAAGGGTGAATTAGGTGAATGGTGTAGCCAATGTATATAGTGCCAAGGAAGGAATAGTCACTTACAAAATCTTCCATCCTTACCATGTCGAGCCTTGAGCCTTAATTACAAGACATATCAAGTCCTATAGTTATTCTAACTTGACCATCTGACAAACCAAAGCAGAAAAAATAAGGGCAAGGCTATGCTATCTGACACATAATACTTGTAACTTCTTTGTGAGAGTGAGCGCCTTACTTGCTTAGTCCCATATCATGTTTGATATTTCACATCTGAGTGGGGACTTCATTCGTGTAAGGGTACATGGATTATGTTTGCGTTTACCATTTTTCTATATGGAAAACATTGGTGTTGACTTTATTTCCTGTTGACAGATGAATGACATGTTTTGATCCCTATTTATGATGTTTTGAGGTTTCTTATAATACATTAGTTGATGTTGTTCCATGAGAAATGGTCAATAGAGTTTGTAAAGTAAGTGCAAGTTCTATTTGAATATCGGTTGTAGTATCTTAAGTCTATTTTCTAGTTGAGCATCGTGTTTTAGTTTTTCGTTTCTTTGCCTGAGGACATGCAAAAGTCTTAAGTTGAGGGTGTTGATGTGATGTGGATTTACATCACTTTCGACGCTCAAAACTAAGAAAATAGCATGAACTTAGGTATGTTTATGTGAATATAAAGAACTTTTTCTTAGATTGTAGGATGAATTGATGTTGGACCTAAAAATGGAAAAAGAAAGCTTGAAAGATGCAAAATAGGCTTAATGTGAAGACCACAGTACGAGCCGTAGGAAGGACCTATGAGTCGTACTGAGGGCCATGAAAAGTTGCAGAAGGCTTAAGGTGCAGAGAGGAAATGTACGAGTCTTAGTATGAATCTTACCAAGCTGGTACGAGTCGTGATGAAGAAATCGTGAAAAAATTCAGAAAAGTTGCATAAAGTGCTGACTCCTACTACAGAAGGAATGTACGATCCATGGGAAGAAGGTAGGAGTTGTACCATGACGGTCGTGTTGAACTTCAGAAGAATTCCAAAGTTTCAAAATTAAACAACGGGAGATCAGTACGGGTCATATGAAGGAGGTACAAATCATACCTAGATCCAACACTTAGCAAAAATTCATCCAACAATGCAAGGTACGGCAGGCAGCTGCGAGTCGTTGGAAGCTTCTACGGATTGTAACTTGGCTCATGAAAACAGCGGCACCAAATATGGTAATTCATCCAGTTAGCCTAGGAAAAGGAATCTTGTGTCTGTATAAATACGTTTTAGGTTTTATTTTTCTATAGATAATCAGTCAACGATAGAGAAGAGAAACAAGTAAGAGAGAGAGAGAATTAAGTTGATTCAACTTGTGATCAACCTTTTCTTGAATTCATCTTGTTCTTGCTACTTGTGTGTCAAGATTTTGTGAAGTAATTAAAGGAAGTGTTTTTCTCAATCATTCTTGTAAGTATTGATTTTTATTCTTAATCATGAATGCAAATCACAACTTTACAATTATGAGAGGCTAAAACCTCCATAGCTAGGGTTGTGGGAAGCATGGTGGATTAACAAGCTAGAGTTACATAAAGTGATTTTTTAAAACCAATACAAACACTTATATTCTATTCTCTTCATGCTTAAACGTTTCTTAACGGTGCGCAACATTAGGAAGTGCCCGAATTCTTTACTTGCTTTGGTAGAGGTAGAGATTAGGAAAAGAGAGTTACAACAGAGCCTTGATCTTAATGATCATTGTATTAACTTGAGTTGTGGTCGCAGGATAGTTAAATTTGGAACTTAGTGATAATGGATAGTTTGAAACCGCTCATGAGACTTGCTCGAGTGATTGAGTATAGTCATTCAATAGGGACTGGTCAGTCGTTTGAATGAACCTAAGTTATCAGTTCTATAGTAAGTATTGGTGATAATCACAACTGTATACTCAAAGCAGTTATGAACCAATGGGGAACACAAACCCTAGTTATCCTTTGATATTGACTTAACACCAAAATTTCAATATTTGTTTTTATTATTGATTTTCTTTAGAATCCCCCTATTTTGAAGTAACTACCTTACAACTTCAATTACCTGCTATAATCCAGTCTCCCTATTCCATGTGGGATCGACCCCAACTTATAGTTGGGTTCTTTATTGACAACGTCCACTTCTCACTTTAGTAAGAGGTATGGTTTGAGTGTTATCAGTTAGTGGTTGGCTTTTAGACACAATTATTTAGTATTGTTTCCCATCATGTTTACACTTTTAACAGTATTGATTTATAGATATTTCATTTAAAGCTTCCACTTATGTTTAATTAGTATACTAGTGCAAATGTTAGACCATGGGTTAGCTTGGGGTCACTTGTGGCACCCACTACCGTGTCTTGGCTAGGGTGTGGACTCGGGTCGTGACAAACTTGGTATTAGAGCACTAGGTTTAGAGTATCCTAGGTTGTATGAAAGCCACTTCAAGTAAAGTCCTCTTTATGGGTATGAAGTGCGCAACACTTATGATAGGGAGGCTACAAGACGTTATTAGGAAAACTCCCTTTTTTTCGTACTCCTTATCATGCGTTGAAGTTGAATCCCGAATTATCTTCCTAACTCATGCTTTATTCATTTCAGTGAAAAATATGCCTCCATGACAAGGAAATGGAAGGAGGGTTGGCAACGCTACCCGACCTACCCTATTAGCTCCAGCAGTCCCTCAGGACAACCCAATGTACTCAGCGGAATTTCGAGCTGCAATCCAGCTCCTAGCTCAGATGGTGACTAATCAAGTGAACCAACAAGTGGTTCCGGTGAATACAAAAGTGTCAGCAGTAGCTGCTATGCTTCAAGACTTCACTTGAATGAATCCTCCAGCTTTTCATGGATCCAAGGTGGGAGAGAACCCGCAGGAGTTTGTAGATGAGATGCAAAAGATCACCCGAATTATGGGTGTTAGTGAGTGTTGATCTGGCTACCTACCAGTTGAAAGGGGTGGCTCAGATTTGGTATGACCAATGGAAGGAAGGGAGGCCAGCAGCAGCAGGGCCAGTAGAGTGGGAAGAGTTCACCATAGCATTCCTAGGCAGATTTTTCCCTTAGGAGTTGAGGGAGGATAAGGTCGCTGAGTTCATGAACTTAAAGCAGGTTAACAGGACCATGGAGGATTATGCATTAGAGTTCACTCGGTTTTCGAGGTATGCTCTAGAGATGGTAGCCGAGCCAACGGCTCACATGCGTAAATTCTTCAACAGGGTATCAAAACTGGTACTTAAGGAGTGCAGGACCGCGATGCTCATTAAGGACATTGACCTCTCCAGCCTCATCGTTCATGCCCAAGAGATTGAGGTAGAAAGGTTGAAGGATATGGAGTACGAAAACAAGAGGGCTAGGACGGGTCAATCTAATTATGGCCACCAGCTCTCCAGCAGTAGTAGCCACCCATAGCAGCAGCAACTGAGGACTCCAACACCCACATCAGCCAGCACCTCAGCTTTTTAGTCCTGCAAGGATCGGAAGGGTGGAGCATCTGGCTCTCAGTCCCAGAGTCATAATGCCAGCAACCGTTACCCAACTTGTACTAGGTATGGAAAGAACCATCCAACTGAATGCCTCCTGGGCAAAGAGGGTTTCTTTGGATGTGGACAGTTTGGTCACAGTCTAAAGGAATGTCCGTCAGTAGGACAGAGGAAATCACAGTCTACCACTTTAGCAGTCCCAGTAGGTCGTCTATCTCATCAAGGTAACACTTCAGGTAATGATGGCAGTCAGCGCCAGAACCGCTTTTTTGCTTTGTCCTCTCATCAGGACCAGGAGAGTTCACCTGACATGGTCACGGATATGTTACGTCTCTTCCATCTAGATGTATATGCCCTACTAGATCCAGGATCCACACTATCATTAGTGACTCCTTATGTAGCTGTTCAGTTTGAAATCAGTGCAATAGTTCTCTCAGGACCATTCTCAATCTCTACCCCAGTTGGTGAGTTAGTTAGAGCCAACCGAGTATATAGAAACTGCCCAGTCTCAGTGTTGAGTAAATTCAATCCAACTGATCTAGTAGAGCTAGACATGGTCTATTTCAACCTTATTCTTGGCATGAATTAGTTATATTCCAGTTATGCCTCAGTTGACTACAGCACTAAAGTCGTCAGATTTCAATTTCCAGATAATCCAGTTCTAGAGAGGATGGGTAATAACTTCGCGCCTAAGGGTCAGTTTATTTCCTACCTCAATGAAAGGAAGCTCATTTCGAAAGGGTGTATCTATCATCTAGTTCAGGTCAAAGATTCAAGCTTCGAGACCCCAACTATCCAGTCAGTTTCAGTTGTCAGCGAATTTCCTGACGTGTTTCCTGAAGATCTTTCTAAAGTTACTCCCGAGCGGGAAATAGACTTCGGCATAGACCTTCTTCCAGACACATCCCATCTCTATTCCTCCTTATAGAATGGCTCCAGTTGAGCTTAAGGAGTTGAAGGAACAACTAAAGGACCTTCTTGATAAGGTTTTCATCAGGCCCAACATCTCTTCATGGGGTGCTCAGTGTTGTTCGTGCAAAAGAAAGATAGTAATTTCAAAATGTGTATCAACTACCGTCAACTAAACAAGGTTACAGTTAAGAACAAGTATCCTATACCCAGGATTGACGTCTTGTTTAATCAGCTTCAGGGAGCCAATTGTTTTTCTAAGGTAGATCTCAGGTCAGGGTATTATCAGCTTAGGGTCAGGGAATGTGACAGATCAAAAATAGCCTTCGAAACTGGGTATGATCACTATGAATTTATGGTTATGTCCTTTGGACTAACTAATGCCCCTACAGCTTTCATGGACCTGATGAACAGGGTATTCAAACAGTATATGGACATGTTCGTCTTCGTTTTCATAGATGACATATTGGTGTACTCCAGAAATGAGGAGGAGCATTCTAAACATCTGAGGATAGTGTTGCAGACTCTCAAAGACCGCCAGTTGTTCACTAAATTTAGCAAATGTGAATTCTGGTTGAAGTTTGTGGTTTTTCTCAATTATGTGGTCTCAGGTAAGGGTATTCAGGTAGATCCTCATAATATAGCAGCGGTGAAAGACTGGCCAAGACCTACTTCCCCAATAGATATTAGAAGTTTCCTGGGTCTAGTTGGTTATTACCGACAGTTTATAGAGGGATTTTCTTCTATTGCATCTCCTCTAACTAAACTAACTCAGAAAAAAGGTGAAGTTTCAGAGGTCAAACACATGTGAGAAGAGTTTCCAAGAGTTGAAGACTCAACTCAGTATATCTCTAGTTATGACCTTACCAGAAGGAACAAATAGTTCTGTAGTCTACTGTGATGCTTCCAGAGTTGGTCTCGGATGTACTCTGATGCAGCGAGGTAAGGTGAGAGCATATGCCTCCAGACAGCTCAAGGTGCATGAGAAGAACTATCTGACTCATGACCTTGAACTGGTAGTAGTAGTGTTTTCTTTGAAGATATGGATACATTACCTCTATAGGGTTCACATAGACGTTTTCATCGGCCACATGAGCCTTCAGTATATTTTCAGTCAGAAGAACTTGAATCTTCGTCAGAGAAGGTGGTTGGAGTTGAGTGTATTGTACCACCCGAGCAAGGAAAATATGGTGGCAGATGCTTTGAGTAGAATGTCCATGGGAAGAATTGCTCATGTTGAAGAGGGAATAAAAGAACTAGTAAAAATTATTCATAGGTTAGCTCAATTAGGAGTACAGTTGGCCAATTCAGCTAAGGGCGGAGTTGTAATGCAAAGTGGGTCAGATTCCTCATTAGTGGTTGAGGTTAAGTCAAAGCAGGATGAAGATCCCATATTTCTTAGGCTGAAAGAAGTGGTTCTATGAAAAGAAGTGGAGGCTTTCTCCAAAGGGGGAGATGGTGTGCTTCGTTACCAGGGCAGACTATGTGCACCGGATGTAGGTGACTTGAGATAGAAGATACTAGTAGAAGCCCACCGCTCCAGATATTCTATCCACCCAGGTTCCACTAAGATGTATAGTGACCTACAGGATATCTACTAGTGGAACAACATTAAGAGAGACATGGCAGAATTTGTGGCTAAGTACCCGAATCACTAGCAAGTTAAGGTGGAACTTCAGAGACCTGGGGGTATGACTCAAGATATTAGCATACCCATATGGAAGTGGGAAGAATTGAATATGGACTATATTATAGGTCGACCTCGTACTCGAACATTACTCAGTTTGGGTGATAGGAGATCGGATGACTAAGTTAGCACATTTCCTCCCAGTTAAAACTACAGAATCGATTGAGGATTATGCTAGACTGTATATTCAAGAGTTGGCTAGACTGCATGGAGTGCCCTTGTCCATCATCTCAAATAGAGGTACCCAATTCACCTCACATTTCTAGAAGTCTTTTGAGAAAGGACTCGGTACTCAGGTCAAACTCAGCACCACTTTTCACCCTCAGATAGATAGACAAGTTGAGCAGACTATTCAGACCTTAGAAGATATGCTTAGATCTTGTGTGATCGATTTCAAGGGCAGTTGGGATGATCACCTACCTCTCATTGAGTTTGCATACAACAACAGCTACCACTCCAGTATTCCCGTTTGAGGCATTATATGGTAGGAGGTGTAGGTCTCCTATTGGGTGGTTTGAAGTCAGCGAAGATACCTTCATAGGACCGGACTCGGTTCATGAAGCTATGTAGAATTGCAACTGATCAGAGAAAGGTTGAAAACAACTTAGAGCCGACAGAAATCATATACGGATGTAAGGATGAGAGAGTTAGAATTTGCTATGGATGATTGGGTTTATCTGAAAATTTCACCCATGAAAGAGGTGATAAGGTTTGGAAAGAAAGGAAAACTCAGTCTGAGGTATGTAGGACCCTATAGGATTCTGAGGCGAATTGACAATATGGCCTATGAGTTAGAACTACCTTTGGAGTTAGCATCTGTGCACCCAGTCTACTATGTGTCATTGTTGAAGAAGTGCATTGGTGATTCGACCTTAGTTGTGCCACTAGACAATGTGAGAGTGAAGGATAGTCTCTCTTACAAAGAGGTTCGAGTTCAAATCCTAGACCATCAGGTTCGTAAGCTGAGAAATAAAGAAGTCACTTCAATGAATGTTTTGTGGAGGAACCAGCTAGTTGAAGGAGCCACAAGGGAGGCCGAACCAGACATGATGGCAAAATATCCCCATTTATTCCCTTCCAATTCAGTTTTAGCATCAGGTATTAAATTCCTCCTCAATACTTTATTTAGTTCAGTACTCATCGACTCTATTCAGATTTACAATATGCATCCTAGCTGCATCAACTCAGTTAGCATGGTTAGATCAGTTTGGAGTCAGTCACTCCTTCAGATATCAGTTTATAGTCTCAATTTGGGGATTGCACTCTTTTCCAAGTTTTCTAGTAGTTTTAGCCTTCATTCAAGGACGAATGATCCCAAGGGGGAGATATTATAACACCCCAAAACTTTCCTGGAACAAACTTAGACCTTGTGTGAAAAACCTGGGGAAAACCAGAAAATTTTATCACAGAATGACCCAGAAAACGGGTTGTGGTCACACGTGATGAGCCGTTGCCTGAGGTATCGTTAGCTCGACAGAATTTTCTTCTCGAGGGCCAACGAGGCATAAGATGACCCGTTGGAAGAAGTAATGAGTCGACCTGTTGTCCGTTGCTTTCCAAGTCTAGAAATCTATCAAACATCTCCCACAAGTAACGAGTGAAAACAACGACTCATTATCACCTTTGACAAGTCGTTGTTCCACCTGTCGACAAATCTTAGGTCAAGGAAGTGATGACCACAACAGTACACAACAACTTGTTGGTTCTACCAACGAGCCGTTGTGTTGCCGATTGTCTAAGGGTCCCGGTCCTCCTGCTAGTGACAATGAGAGGTACCAACAACCTATTGGGTTGTCCAACAATCATGGTAACCTTCCCTGGTCCCTTTCCAGTGAGCAGAAAAATTAGAGCTAGGGCCAACGACTAGTTCCAATGGGTCATGGTCACAACTAATGACCTGTTATGTGGCTCGTTGGTCCTTGTTGGCCAGTTTTCTAGATTTTATTTCAAGGGTATGTTAGTAACTTTTCATCTTTTTAATCCTTAAACTACGTCATTTTTGGCACGTTTAGGAGAGAATTAAAGGAGTGAATGACGTATTCCTCTCATTCCTCTCTCAACACTCAAACTTGGTACGAAGAAGTTACAAACACACTTCTCAGGGCAAAGCTAGGGAATTCAATCTCCTTCTCAAATTCGTAGAGGACTCTCTCAGGGATTTCTTCACCAGGTATACGGGAATTCAACAAGGGAATTGTTCTTCCCTTGTGTCCCCAAAACCCTTCCATAATCTCCTATCAATTCTAGCCCTTAGATTTTGAGTTAGAGTGATTTTTCAGTCCAATTCCGATTAATTCATGTGGAATGTTATGTTGTTCATATTATTTATTGGTATATTTCTACTACTTAGTGATCGTTTTGATACTTGTTTCTTGTAAAATGATTTTAGCTCTAGTTCTTGAATGTAGTAATTTGGGTCTTGCATAGTTGATCAGACATTAATGTTTCTCCCATATTATTACTATCATATGAATTCTCTGTTAGTTGCATGCTAGATCAATCTCAGCCAAAATATTAGTATCTTTAGTATCTTTCAGTAATGGCAGTTGATCAGTTTACTATAGTCAGTTCTTGAGGTGTCAATAATGCCTCCCAGTTGTTAGTTTCAGTTTGTACTTTAGATGGTTATGACACTTCCAAATAAGCAGCTCTGACCAGTCTGAGAACTACCAATATCAGTTTCAGTTTGTTCTCAAGATGGTTACGACACTTCTAGATAAGCTGCTCTGACCAGTCAGAACACCAATTACAGTTATCCAGTCCAATAAGACTCTCAAGGTACCAGATAAGTATTTCTAACTTAGTCTTGGATCCCAACTTCGAGGTATCAGCTTAGTAGTCATACTAGGACTATCCAGTGGGAGAAGGACTTAGCACCGAGAGGACCGGGGTTCCAGCGCACCCAGGTTCCCAGAACTACATTACCACCATAGGTTATTTAGCCCAAATGGGCCAAGATAGTGATCTCATAGTTCATGCCTTTATATCCTGGCAAGGTATATTGGGTCCTATCAATGGGGTGTATACATCGAACTCTATGTTTAGCTCATGTGGTTATATATCGTTTAAAGACTCTCCCACTTGCCAGTACAGTCTTAGTTCAGTTTAGACCAGTTTAGCTCAATTCAGTATCTCAGTTCCAGGACATCTTTATGACTATCAGCCAGTGTCATTGTTGACCATATCAGTTATAGTTCAGATTTACTAGTTTACAATATTTCAGTTGGTCATTTCATGTTATTGCAGTTCACTTACTTATTCTTTCATGATTATTGTATTTTTCACTCACTCAGTACATTCAAAGTACTGACACATACTTTCTATGCTCTAACGTATTATGATACAGGCGCAGGTTCTCAATCCCAGCATTTTCAGTAGTTCCCTCAAACGATATCAGCAGCAGTGTCATTGGGTGAGTCCTCATCTTCTGAGGACGATATTTGCTTTTAGTCAGCTTTATTTCTAGATAGATTATATAGTTATCTAGGGGCTTTTCTCAGCAACTCATCAGTTAGTAGTTGGCTTTCATATACAATTGTTCAGTATTGTTTCCAGTCATGTTTACACTTTTTCAGCAGTATTTATTTATAGATATTTCTTTTAAAGCTTTCGCTTATGTTTATTTAGTATACCAGTGCACATGTTAGACCATGGGTTAGCTTGGGGTCACTTGTGGAACCAAGTATCGTGTGTTTGCTAGGGTGTAGACTCGAGTCGTGAAAGTAATTTTTTCATCTTTGTGTCATTGTAGAGTAGTGACCCTTCCCTATAATCGATGGATGATGACCGTCTTAAGGGAATTTAGTCACATTTTTTATTTTTCATTGGAGTCTGACATAAGTAACTTGTGTGCTCTGTAACATTTCACTTAGATGCTAAGCTAGAGGCAATGAAGTGATCATCTTAAGTGAGAATTCGATGAGAGACCCACAAAGATCTTTAACTCAACTCAATATACTTGTAGTGCTTAATAATTATGAGTGTCATTCAATGTGATTGTATGAATGTGTAGCTATGGGAAGCTGACTAAAGTCTTAATCCCAAGTGAGATGAGATTAACTGCTTATTTGTACATATTGTAGCATCTAGACCTTGCCTTAGTGTATGTTGGATGGCTAGTTGTGTAAAGAGTAGAGATGATTAAGGCGCTTCTTTGAAAAAGCTATGTTTTCCCATGTCTGTTTTTTCCTTCCTGAACATTTTCCCTAGTTAACCCCCTTGAACTTTAAGTCATATTCTTTTCTTAGTCACAATAGTAGTTTATTCCTTTTCTGGGAGACCTCTAGAATTATTTATCTAAAGTAGTCTTAGGCACTTTCAGACTTGAAAGTGATGGTCTACCAAAGCATGAATGAAAAGGGAAAAGAAAGAAAGAAAATAGTGTGGAAAGTAAGAAGAGAAAATAGAAGAAGGGGTGCCCATAAAATGTGTTGTTTGCTTGCTACTAGGATAATGAAAGAAAGAGTTTTAGGAATGAAAATTCTTAGTGATTCTATAAGCAAAGACTAGCAGTCAAAGAGTGAAAAAGGGGCATGAAAAGAAAAAGAACAACGGTGAGAAAAGTGAAGGGTGAACAATAATGAAAAAGTGATGGACTTGAAATATAGGAAAAAGTCTTAAAAGTGCTTAGGATTGGTAGTCACTATAAAATAAAAATCATTCCTACCAGTCCCTTAGATGACATTACAACCTAGAAAGGTCCTTATAATCTTAATATCTTGAAATAGCTAAGTACTCTAAGTGTACATGAAGGGCAAACTTATGGTATGTTGCATATGTATGATACATCTTTTCTAAGTGTGAGTGTGCCTTACTCATTATGTTCCATGCTTTGCATTCATAAATTGAGAGAGGAACATCACTAAAAGTGAGGGGCATAAGATTCTAAGTCGGTGTACTATGTAGCATGTTTTGTATTTAATCATGTTGGCCCTGTTTTAAAAAATGAGTCGGTTATAGAAGTTGTCTAGTCTTGAATGTGAATATCCCTGCATGTGCTTAATGTGAATTGCTTGAGTTGATGAACTACTTAATTGTATGCCTTATACTAGTTGTTTGATGTGAATTGATAGAGGTAACAAGTGGTGAGAAAATATGAGTTTGTGAATGGAGTTGAGGATTGTTTGAGGACGAACAGAGGTTTAAGTGTGGGGTGGTGATGTTGGGCATATTCTTATGCCCATTTTCCATATTTTTACCTAAATTTTTCCTTGTTTTGAGTTCATAATCCCTATGAAATGTATGAATTCATATTTTCATGTGTCTTTTGAGCTAATGAATGTTTTTAGATATTTTGAGTAGGAATCCAAGGAAAAAAGGGCCCAAAATGACTCAAGGTGTGAAGAAGAGTTCGTGAAAGTCATCCTGGGGCTATGGCTGGTGTGGAACACCCAAAACTTGCGTTTCAAAGAAAATTGCACCAAAATTGGTGCTATGGATGGAATGAGGTGCCAGGTCCCTTAGCTTCGGAGATGAGAATTTGACTAATACCTTAGCGAGATGGACAACGTGGAGCCCCAAAAGCATTCCAAACATAGGAAATTTTCCTAACATTCTAGGACTCTTGATGAAGTGGGGCACCAGAAGGGTCCTCAAGCTCAGATATTTGATTAACACTCTGATGTTATTAATTAAATGAGGTGCTAGAGTTGTTTAGAAGTGTAAAAATTTAGCTAATTCCTTGGTGCTATGATAGGAGTGGGGCACCTGGAGACATTCTTCAAATGAAATTTGATTAACTCCTTGGGGCTATGCATGGGGCGGTGCGCCAAACCCTTCTGGCTAGATTTTGGCTGAATTTTAAGCCAATTACTTGAGGGTAAAAGCATAATTTCAAGGGTCAATTATAAATATAACATTTAGGGAAATTTTAGCAGATTATTCATCATATCATTCATCAGTTTGTTTCAGCGTAGAAGATTGTAAACACAACTTTTGGAGTAGACGCAAGTTCTACTTAGGTTTCTTCTTTTCTTTAGTTTTACTGAGAATGATGATATTATCTTTGTTTTTCCACTTGTCTATGAGTGGCTAAATGCCCGTTCTAGGGTTTTGGCCATAGTTGATGGTTGAAATTGAATAGACTGATTAATTCTAGTTTTGATTCTCAATTACAGGTTGTTTATATTTACTTGTTTTAATTGCTTATTCACTAGACTAATCACCTTGTGAGTAAATCTGTTGGCTTTTTATTGAACTTAGGAAAGGAACCTGAAAGGGTTAAAGTAAATATAAAATAGGAATTTGAAGATCCTTTGGCCTATTGGTTGAAGGTTAAAAGTTGTTGTTAAGGATAGAGATATACCCTTCAACCTTGTTTAGTTGAAATATAAGTAGGCATAAATGTCGTCTCATGTTTCTCCTGTGACCATAGGGATATAGGCGTTTAGGCTCATGAGATAGCTCTTGGATGCTCGGGAGAGTGGTATGAAATGGTATAGTAACTTGCAACTAGAAACATTAGGAAGAATCAATCTAGCATAATCATGTCTTGGAAACTCGACCTGAAATTAAAATGCCAATTCCCTAGATTTCTATCATCATTTTAAGTACAAACAAGTTTGCAACAATCTTATTCTTTAGTTAATTTTACATTTCATGTACTTAGTATTATAATTCTGTAAACCATTCCCCAATTTTATCTATTTCGCTAGAATAGAGAAATAAGGAATCAACCTTAAAATTATTGATCTGAAAAGTCTCTAAGGGATCGATAATCGAGACTTTATCTTCCTATATTACTTGATGACCACGTGCACCTGCATGTGCTTGGGCGATATCAGTGGGATGTTTTTTGTCTTCTTTGCTTTAGATATTGATGTAGTCTACTTCTTATCAAAGTCAAGCGGGTCATCTTTTAGGAGAAATCATATTTGCAGAGTCACCTGGCTACTTCTCTTTATGACCAACTTTGAAGCCTTACCTAAAAACATGGGAGTCATATTAGTCATTTGGTCATCGCAAAGCAGTTGGTAAAATGATTGAAAGAAGTCCTTTTAATTATTGGTCAGCCATTTATGGACCATAAGTGAAAAGAATGATTTGTACTTCTTCTTGCAGTTTGGAATTTCATAGTCAGTGGGATGGCTCCCAGCTATGGAATGTAGATCCAACTTACGATTCATAAGTTTCTAAAGAAAAATCCATCCCCGATGGGGCCAACTTACATCCACCACTTATGGAGCCGCAAATAGATTTTGCAGTCCATATGATCTATTCTGCCTTATATTTTATGTTGAGGTTCTCTACATGCAGCTCGTATATACATATATATGTGTTGTATTTTATAATGTAAGTCTTAAATAGAGTTCCAAATTCTTGGACTCGACTTGTAGTCATATATACGATACATATACAAAAAATATGCCCATAATTTTTAAGAGCAATGGAGATCACTCAAAGGTTACAATTTTTTATCACATTTACATTTGCCATGTCACCTACGAACCATGAATAACATTTATAATTTGAATGTGTCCCATTCATGCTAGCATTTCCATAGTCAATCTATTGGCGATTAAAAACACACCCCTCCCCACTTCATATGTGAAGCATTCATGACTACTCTATGAGAATTCAGAAAAATAGATTGCAACACACCTAGGGTTAAGTGTAAATTTGAAATACTTGTGTAATGGATGAGTGCAATTTGACCAGGACATAGGGCTGCAGTGATGAAGCCTAGTTATTGCTTTTGTCGTTATGTGTATTTATGTGTAATGGAGTGTGTAGTGGAGAGCTTGATCATCCTCAATGGTAGATCATAGTTGGGGTTTTGATTTATGATGATCGTGGTTGGGGTATGAGAGATGAGTCTTGGTTTTATTTAGAAGAAAGAAGTGGATCAAGGTGTTGGGTCCTTAATCTACAGCAATAAGTGGATTTAACGGTTCCACTTAGAGTCCACAGGTAGGGCCTCGTGATGCCAAATAATGGGTTACATACAGCCGTAAGTTGTTTCATAGAATCAATATGTCGTCGTATGTGACTTGAACAAGAAATTCTCCCAACTCCTCTCTCTAACACCCTAGAGTTTCCCAGATCAGACCTAGAGTTGGATAAAGTTCAGCATAAAATTAGCAGGAAACTTCTCAGGATGAATCATCCAATAGGTCGTTGGTTTCCCTAATGGCCCGTTAGATGAGGGTTTCAAGAAAAAAGTGCTAAGCATGTTTTTTACCACGAGAGGATAGAACGAGTCATTGTGGTAAGCAGTGACCCATTAGATGTAGCCATGGTGAGCTAGCAGACCAGACCTCCCAGAAATAATTAGCCAAGTGACGACTCGTTGGTTTCTATGATAGGTCGTCCTAAGGGGTCATTAGTTGGAGCTCAAAAAAGGATTTGGTTTCGCGTTCAGTGATAACGGACGGTTACTAAGAACTGTTAAGTGAAGTAATGACCCATCGTGATGGTCGTTGGACGGATCTCTGGATGAGGAAACAGTGGTGGAGAGGGGAAGTATCGACCAGTCGTTCGATCAAGTAATGACTCATCCTATCGTTCATTGGACGAAGAAGTAGAATCTTGAGAAAAGGACCCCAGAAGCAACAGACGGTCACCATAAGCCGTGGTAAGGACCAACGACCCGTGCCGAGGGTCGTGATCACTGATCCGGAAGGTTTTAAATCTATATCCCAAGGGTATTTTTATAAATTCCTATGCTTCCATTTCTTAAATGGTGTCATTTTGGGTATTGTAAGGATGGAATAAAATGGGTTTTCACTAGACTAAGCCCCTCATACTCCAAAATCATCGATAGAGTTTTGTTCTTCTTCCTCTCTCAAGCTCAACAGCATCTGGGGGTTCCTTACAAGAGCTGCAACCTTCAAGATCAGTAAGGGAGCCTTTTAATCATGTATGTGGGACTTCAACAAGGATCTCCTTTCATCCTTGTGTCCCAATTTTTTTATACTAAAACCCTAAACCCTTGAATCTAGAAAAGCATGTTCTAGGGTTTCAATTTATGCGTGAATTCTCATATCCCTTCTATGGATTTTAAGACCCATCATGATTAATAGTTGTGTATGCTTATGAAATTACTTTCAAGTTCTCGAACTATATACTTGACATGGGAATAGCATGATTATAGAATTTTCGCCAAGGTTTAGTATATATTTTGAAATAGAGCTTCCTTAAATATTCACATGCTCTTACCATGAACTCATCATGTATGTTTAAAGCATGAGTCGACTACATGTTTCCGTAAATCTAGAATATATGACTTAGTAAATGTGTTGAAGCATGACTAGAACCTATGGGCTTCAGTGGATATGAAATATGTACATGTTTTCACCATGATTCCAGTGGATATGTCTAAAGCATGATCTGATCCTATAAATGTTTCATAAATGTAGAATGTATGACTTAAACTATGATTTTGGGATTATTCTGATATGAATTTTGATGATAAAGCATGATAATGATCTTTTAGACTTTCGGGCCTTTTAATAGTAGAAAGTAACTTTGGCCAGACTCTAATGAATTTAAAATGATGTGGTTAGTTGAATACTCAAGTCTCTAATTAGCTGAAGTATCTTAGATTAGATGAACGATGTCAGATTGGTATATTCCATGTTAAAGTATAATCGGGATTCTCCATAGTAGAGAATGTTTCACTTAGTCAGTCAGAGACTCTCAATAGCATAAAATGTTTCCTTTAGTCAGTCAGGGATTCTCTATAGCAGAGAATGTTTCCCTTGGTCAGTCTGGGATTCTCAATAGCAGAGAATGGTTCCTTTAGTCAGTCAGGGACTCTCAATAGCAGAGAATGCTTTCCTTAATAAGTCAGGGACTCTCAATATCATAGAATGTTTCCCTTAGCTCAGTTAGGGATTCTCAATATCAAAGAATCTTTCCCTTAGTTCAGTCTGGACTCTCAATAGTAGAGAATGCCTCTATTGGTTTACAATATTAGTTCAGCACAGCTCCGTATAGTTCAAATTACTATTTAAATCAGTCTTTGCAGAATTTAGTCTCAATTATCAACAAATAGTCAGTACAGTGTATGATATCAATTACAGCTTCAGTTCTCAGTATATGTACAGTACATGACCCTTATGCATCAGTTTGTCTATACTTTAGTAATTTTTTTCAAACAAAATCTTCATGTTGATATATGTATATCTCTGACAGGGATTGAATTTCAGTTCAGCTATATGTTCAATGATGTACTTAGTTTATTTCCTCCTAGTATACTTTCATGTTTTAGTTTCTTTACGTTTTCCGCATGATTGATACATTCCAAGTACTGGCCGCATACTTTATGTGCTATATCATTTCATGATATAGATTTAGATTTTCAAATTATGCCACGCGGTTAAATACGCTCCATTTCTATCTCATCGATTGTGGTGAGTCCTCATCTCTCGAGGACGAGATCTATGTTTTCTTATTTCAGATTTCAGACTTTAGCGGTTAGCTGGGGGCTTTTCCCAACAACTCATCAGTGTAGTAGAGGCTTTCAGACTTGTATAAGCAAATTCAGCTTTCGTATCAAAGTTTTATTTGATTATGTTCTTATGGATTATGGTTAGACTGTCTTAGTTAGCTTCTGGTCAGTTATGATTCTGTTAGTTGTTGTCTTTCTAATGTTATGTTATGATCATGCCATGAGTCGACTTGGAGCCTCAGGGTTCCTTGTCTCGTGTCTCAGTTCGAACCTATGTCCGGGTCATGACACTCTCCTTCCATTTATGGAATCTTAGACGCACCATATTTTTGAACTACGGTCCATATAGGAGTCGTAAATGGTTTATTACATTCCACTTATACCCAACTTATAGTCTATATATTGTACATGCATACCGCACATTGAGACCTTAAGTAGTAAACGGACTGTTGTGATATTGTTCCTCTACTTATAAATAGAATCTACGAGCCGTATATGAAAATTACGATCGTAGATCTACTATAAGTGGTAAACAGTGACTCTCTTGCGTGGATTTTGTCTTATGGTGAACACTATGAGCCACAAATGAGTTTTGCAGTCTCTAAGTGAATCGTAGATTGAAAGTCCCAACTATCTCATTCTTTCGATTGTTGTATATCTCCATGTACGGTCTATATCATCTTTTTTCGAATCATACATGGGCTTACCTATGAAGCTCCGTACCCTTTCCTGAGTTTTTCACATGCGATCATAACACCCGTTAATTTACTACTTGGGTTGCCTCCCGAAAGAGCTTATTTAATATTATAACATGACATAGATACTAGAAGGAGTATGGCTCTCATGGGTTGCCTTCCAAGAAGCGTCTGATTTAACGTTGCATCACAAAGCACATACCATGGTGTTTTTATCAAGCATTAGTAGGGTAGTCCCTAAGTTAGAAATTTTCCACTAGCTCGTCTTCATCAATGTTACCTAGGTGGTGTTCCACCAATTGTCAACTCACGTTGAATGTACGGGTCATATCTTCAGACTCAAGTTCTAACGCACAACATGGGGAGATGCTCACCACTTTGAACGATTCTGTCCATGTCACGACCCAAGTCTACATCCTGAAAGTAACATGGTGCTTGGAGCGACAAGGGACCCCGAGCTAATCCATGACATGGCATAACACTAATATGATCTAACTTATAGATAAACTGAGCAGAAGCAAACTGAATTTATAAAACACATTCTGAGTAATGAAATAGTTTGAATTAAGTCTAAGAAATAAATACAGAGTCTGACACCAAAAAATAAAGCTAAAAATACTAATTGTTTGTCTAAAAGCCTCTACTAACTAGTGAGTTCCTGGGATAAAACCCCAGCTAACTCTAAAAGTCTTGAACTAAAAATGAGAATAAAGACAACTGAAATAAACATAACCCCAGCCATTGAATAATGAGGATTCACCACTGATAGCTACTGATGGGCACCAAATCAAAGCTAAGTGTGATGTTGTTCCTGAGTACTTGAACCTATATATACCATTATAGGATATAGAATGAGAGAATGTATGCGGTCAATACTTCTAATGTATTGAGCCTGTGAGATATGAAACTGACTAAATTGAATCTGCTGATAATCTGAAATGTTGTACTGACTGCAAACTAAATGCATAAACTGAACTAAAATGAAATGACCCTATATGAGATGCATAAATATTGATATGGAATAATAGTCTGAGGATGCATAATAAAAGTACAAGTAAAGCTGATTTGAGGGTCATGTACACTCACTAAAAATTGAGTCTGTAATTATGACTAAAATTGTAATTGTACTAAACAGCGGGAGAGTCTATTAACCAACATAAACCACGTGATCTAAACGTGGAGTTTGATGTATACGACCCATCAAGAGGACCAAATATACCTTGCTCGGGTATAAAGGCATGGCTGGTGTGATTACTAAAACTAACGTCCATTCGGGCTAATAACCTACGGTGGCACATAGTTTTGGGACCTGGGTGCACTGAACCTCGGTCCAACTCAATGCAAAATACTATTCCCAAATTGATAATTTACTAATAGCTCGTAAACTGTTATTCTAAAACTAAGTCATAAACTAAAAGTGTTTTGAGAGTCTATTGAACCTAAAAATACTAGTTATGCTGTCAAAATATGCATATTAAAATCATAATGGGATCATGTGTTCATAACACGCCAAGCTTTTCTAAAGAAATGCTAAATCATAATGACTGAACTTTGGAATCATACTAAAATCAATTACATGAAAATATGATATGTAACTGAACGTAAAATCATGAATATCATATAATAATAATCATAGGAGTCTTGAAAAAACTTATATAATAAGGAAAATCATAAACTGAATGATAACCCTAAGACATGATTTCTAAAAGACTGAGATTTCTATATTTTTTAAAAGCATTTGGAACACGAGGGTGAAAGGACAACCCTTATTCCCACATACCAAGCGTTGGAGAAATCTTGCTAGAACTTTGAACTTTGAAGCTTTTAAAGAAGAACCCTAGTTCTTAACTTGAGAGAGTTTAATTACTTCTGATGTTCTATTTCTAAGTGTTTATGAGAGAATGAGGGCAAGGATCGACTAACTTTCCTGAATTCCCCTCTAAAGGACCCCTTAAATGACATAGTTTAGGAGTTAAAAGAGTGGGAAAAGACTGAAAGGTCCTTGAGAAATGTAACTAAAATTTATTATACCCAATAGTCAAGGCCAACACAACGACTCATAGTGTCTGACTACAGATCATTGTTGGACTCATTGTCACTGGGAAGAAAATGTCAAGTTTTAGGACGTAACTTGGATCACTTAGAAGGAGTCATCCAATGACTCATCCTATCTATAATGACTCATGGTCACCAGTCGTTAGGACTGGGACCTTGTCTAGTCCACTGATCCCTCACCATGAGTCATCTCTGAAAATGGATCGTTACTAGGGTCGCTCCAAGGGAAAATTTTTAGTTTCCAAAAGGTTTTTCTGTGCTAAGTCTTGTACATGATTTAGGGACATTTGAGGTGTTACATGATAATGCTAAAACTCACACTTCCTGAAAAAGTATGAAGCGGTCGTTGTCGATAAAGAACCCAACTAAGAGGTTGGGGTCGAACCCACAAGAAATAGGGTAAGATTTAGACTAAAACCGTTAATTGAACTTGTCAGTGAGTTATCTCCAAATTGGGGGGTTTTGAAGAAAACAATATTAAAGTAAGATTATATTCATGATTTAAATCAAGATTTGCAAACAAATAGGGTAAGTGTTCCCCATGGGTTCATAACTACATCGGGTATACGCACGTGATCAATCCCAATCCTTACTTGTAGAACAGATAACTAGGGTTCATCTAAATGACTGGTTCGTCCCTATTGGATGACTTTACTCAATAACTGAGTTAGGTTTCATGAGCAATTTCAAACTAACCATTATCAATATGTTCCAAGTTTAACTATCCTGCAATCACAGCTCAAGTTAATATAATAATCAAAAAGACCAAGGCTTTATTGTAATTCTCTTTTCCTAATCTCTATCTCTCTAGGTTCAAGCAAGTAAAGAATTCGGGCAAGTCCTAACATTGTACACAATTAAGAAACATTTAAAGATGAAGAGAATACAATGCAAGTATTTAGCATTAGTTTCAAATTACTTTTGTGTAACCCTATTTCGTTAATCTACCATGGTTCCCATAACCCCTAGTTGTGGAGGTTTTAGCCTCTCATGGTTGTAAGATTATAATTTGCATTCATAGACAAACACATAATTAAATACTTATAGCAACAATTGGAAGAAAATCAAATTTGAATGTCAAAGAACAATGTAGGAATTCATGAATTTGGTTCCAAGAATTGCTCCTTAAACCTTGATAAAAATTCACAAAAATTATTCTCCACATGTCTTCTACTTCATTTCTATCCTTCTCTATACTAAAATAAAACATAAAGGCTATTTATACAGACATTAGAAACCTTTTCATAGGCTAACATGGAATTTTCCATATGTGATGCTAACTGTGTCACGAATGGACCTATGACCCGTAGCAGGATTGTACGGGTTGTACCTGCTTCTCGTAAGTCCTTCACTGCTGCAGATTTGGCTAAGTGTTGGCATACTGGTACGGCTCGTACCACAGTCCTATGAGTCGTATAATGCTTCCGTGGTTTGGCCCTGAGAATTCTGACATCTTCTGAAATTTTTCACAAGTGTTATGGTACGACTTGTACTTTCTTTCTATGACTCGTACTGTTAGTTGTGTCTGAAATTATGCCAAGTATTGAAGAATCTTCTAAAGTTCACTATGGCTCATGGTACGGGTCGTATATTCATTCTACGATCCATGAGTCCATCCATACCAAGAGACTTCCTTTGTGCAATTTTCCCTGAACAATTCCACGACTCCAATTACGGCTCATACTGAGAGTCATATATTGTGTTCCTCTTAATCCAACTTTCTGACTTTCATCACTATTCTTAGTACGGCTCGTACTGAGACTTGTACATGTATGGTTTTCTGCATCTTTAGGCTTCTTTTGCACATTTTCGCTCCAACACTTATTTTTCCTAAGATCAAAGTAAAAGTGCCTCAATCCTGCACAAACATACCTAAGTCCATACTATTTTCTCAGTCTTAAGCGTCGAAAGTGTTATAAACTCACAGCACATCAACACCCTTGACTTAAGACTTTTGCATGTCCTCAGGAAAAGAAAATAAAAACTAAACATGACACTTAACTGGAAAATAAACCTAGGATACTACATCCAACATCAAACAAAACTTGCACTAAAAACTCAAAAAGCTTTTGACCTTTTTCACGTGAACCAAATCAGCACATGCACTACAAGCAACCACAAAACATGATAAACACGGATCAAGATATATTATCTAGCTATTAAAAGATATTCAAGTTATCACCAATGCTTTTTACATAGACCAGTGGTAGAGTTAAACAGAAACCATGTACCCTCACGGCAAATGAAGTCCCCACTCACAGATGTAGTAAAATATGATACATGGGACTGATCAAGTAAGACTTTCACTCTCATGAAAAAGTTTCAAATACTGCATATCGGATACTATAGGCTTGCCCTTATTTTCTCTACTTCGGTTTTTCATATGGTCGGGATAAGATCAATATAGGACTTGCTTTGACTTGTAATTTAAGCTTTCGGGCTGGGTAAGGTAGATATGGGATCTTTTTAAGTGACTAAACCTTTTTTTCACTTTTTCACCCTTTTGCTTTTTCCACTTTTTCCTTCCTTTTCACCCTTTTTATCCACTTACATGAGTGTGGTGTGTTACTTCAAGCTTTTCATGCATCATTCTCTTTTTTAATTTTTATTTTCTTTCTCTTTTTCTTTTGTCACACCACACCTCATTTTTCACCTTTTTTTCTTTTCTCTCCCTTTTTTACCTTCCTAATATTTTTGCACCCCTACTCTAGCCACCCTCTACTTAGGCATTTTGCCTATGTTGAGGTTCACAATTTCCAAGGAGGGACCAGGGCCAAAACAGGTTCATTATAAAAAAAATTGGTACGGTTAATTAGTTAATCAAAGAAAAATGGTCTATTTGCGGCTTAAAATCGGGATCAAGGGTATCATATAATTTTGGTACGGTCATTTAAGCTAAAAATGGGCTAAATAAAAATGTTGTATGATCCTCTCCTAACAACCATCCTAAAACCTATGCAAAGACCAATCGGAAAAGTTCTAGATCCTTTACACAGTATTGAACTAGGTATTAGATCTCACTCACTCATTGTACCTGACTTTCATTCACTCTACCTGTCAGGTTTATACATGGATTAACAAAACCTATACATGCTAATACACTAAATGACATAAAAAGATCCACAAAAATCATGCATGCAATCACAAGTACACAGCTAATCCTCAAAAAAAATTAAAACAAGGTCAATATTTTTACAAATCCAATACTATTGCAATTTATTGGTTGAGTACTCCTAAGCTACTTTCTAATTAAACAAAAATCACAAAAATGAAATCCTAAACATGATGGTTCTACTAGATAGCATACTCGAGGGAAAAGAAACACGGCAATAAACACTTGGATGAATCAAAAACCCAAAAATGAAAAGTACACCCCCTCCTTTTTTTAAAAATTATGCTTTGTCCCCGAAGTATAGAATGTAAAAATATAGGAAAGGGAAGAAAATGTCACTGGGAAGAAAATGTCAAGTTTTAGGACGTAACTTGGATCACTTAGAAGGAGTCATCCAATGACTCATCCTATCTATAATGACTCATGGTCACCAGTCGTTAGGACTGGGACCTTGTCTAGTCCACTGATCCCTCACCATGAGTCATCTCTGAAAATGGATCGTTACTAGGGTCGCTCCAAGGGAAAATTTTTAGTTTCCAAAAGGTTTTTCTGTGCTAAGTCTTGTACATGATTTAGGGACATTTGAGGTGTTACATGATAATGCTAAAACTCACACTTCCTGAAAAAGTATGAAGCGGTCGTTGTCGATAAAGAACCCAACTAAGAGGTTGGGGTCGAACCCACAAGAAATAGGGTAAGATTTAGACTAAAACCGTTAATTGAACTTGTCAGTGAGTTATCTCCAAATTGGGGGGTTTTGAAGAAAACAATATTAAAGTAAGATTATATTCATGATTTAAATCAAGATTTGCAAACAAATAGGGTAAGTGTTCCCCATGGGTTCATAACTACATCGGGTATACGCACGTGATCAATCCCAATCCTTACTTGTAGAACAGATAACTAGGGTTCATCTAAATGACTGGTTCGTCCCTATTGGATGACTTTACTCAATAACTGAGTTAGGTTTCATGAGCAATTTCAAACTAACCATTATCAATATGTTCCAAGTTTAACTATCCTGCAATCACAGCTCAAGTTAATATAATAATCAAAAAGACCAAGGCTTTATTGTAATTCTCTTTTCCTAATCTCTATCTCTCTAGGTTCAAGCAAGTAAAGAATTCGGGCAAGTCCTAACATTGTACACAATTAAGAAACATTTAAAGATGAAGAGAATACAATGCAAGTATTTAGCATTAGTTTCAAATTACTTTTGTGTAACCCTATTTCGTTAATCTACCATGGTTCCCATAACCCCTAGTTGTGGAGGTTTTAGCCTCTCATGGTTGTAAGATTATAATTTGCATTCATAGACAAACACATAATTAAATACTTATAACAACAATTGGAAGAAAATCAAATTTGAATGTCAAAGAACAATGTAGGAATTCATGAATTTGGTTCCAAGAATTGCTCCTTAAACCTTGATAAAAATTCACAAAAATTATTCTCCACATGTCTTCTACTTCATTTCTATCCTTCTCTATACTAAAATAAAACATAAAGGCTATTTATACAGACATTAGAAACCTTTTCATAGGCTAACATGGAATTTTCCATATGTGATGCTAACTGTGTCACGAATGGACCTATGACCCGTAGCAGGATTGTACGGGTTGTACCTGCTTCTCGTAAGTCCTTCACTGCTGCAGATTTGGCTAAGTGTTGGCATACTGGTACGGCTCGTACCACAGTCCTATGAGTCGTATAATGCTTCCGTGGTTTGGCCCTGAGAATTCTGACATCTTCTGAAATTTTTCACAAGTGTTATGGTACGACTTGTACTTTCTTTCTATGACTCGTACTGTTAGTTGTGTCTGAAATTATGCCAAGTATTGAAGAATCTTCTAAAGTTCACTATGGCTCATGGTACGGGTCGTATATTCATTCTACGATCCATGAGTCCATCCATACCAAGAGACTTCCTTTGTGCAATTTTCCCTGAACAATTCCACGACTCCAATTACGGCTCATACTGAGAGTCATATATTGTGTTCCTCTTAATCCAACCTTCTGACTTTCATCACTATTCTTAGTACGGCTCGTACTGAGACTTGTACATGTATGGTTTTCTGCATCTTTAGGCTTCTTTTGCACATTTTCGCTCCAACACTTATTTTTCCTAAGATCAAAGTAAAAGTGCCTCAATCCTGCACAAACATACCTAAGTCCATACTATTTTCTCAGTCTTAAGCGTCGAAAGTGTTATAAACTCACAGCACATCAACACCCTTGACTTAAGACTTTTGCATGTCCTCAGGAAAAGAAAATAAAAACTAAACATGACACTTAACTGGAAAATAAACCTAGGATACTACATCCAACATCAAACAAAACTTGCACTAAAAACTCAAAAAGCTTTTGACCTTTTTCACGTGAACCAAATCAGCACATGCACTACAAGCAACCATAAAACATGATAAACACGGATCAAGATATATTATCTAGCTATTAAAAGATATTCAAGTTATCACCAATGCTTTTTACATAGACCAGTGGTAGAGTTAAACAGAAACCATGTACCCTCACGGCAAATGAAGTCCCCACTCACAGATGTAGTAAAATATGATACATGGGACTGATCAAGTAAGACTTTCACTCTCATGAAAAAGTTTCAAATACTGCATATCGGATACTATAGGCTTGCCCTTATTTTCTCTACTTCGGTTTTTCATATGGTCGGGATAAGATCAATATAGGACTTGCTTTGACTTGTAATTTAAGCTTTCGGGCTGGGTAAGGTAGATATGGGATCTTTTTAAGTGACTAAACCTTTTTTTCACTTTTTCACCCTTTTGCTTTTTCCACTTTTTCCTTCCTTTTCACCCTTTTTATCCACTTACATGAGTGTGGTGTGTTACTTCAAGCTTTTCATGCATCATTCTCTTTTTTAATTTTTATTTTCTTTCTCTTTTTCTTTTGTCACACCACACCTCATTTTTCACCTTTTTTTCTTTTCTCTCCCTTTTTTACCTTCCTAATATTTTTGCACCCCTACTCTAGCCACCCTCTACTTAGGCATTTTGCCTATGTTGAGGTTCACAATTTCCAAGGAGGGACCAGGGCCAAAACAGGTTCATTATAAAAAAAATTGGTACGGTTAATTAGTTAATCAAAGAAAAATGGTCTATTTGCGGCTTAAAATCGGGATCAAGGGTATCATATAATTTTGGTACGGTCATTTAAGCTAAAAATGGGCTAAATAAAAATGTTGTATGATCCTCTCCTAACAACCATCCTAAAACCTATGCAAAGACCAATCGGAAAAGTTCTAGATCCTTTACACAGTATTGAACTAGGTATTAGATCTCACTCACTCATTGTACCTGACTTTCATTCACTCTACCTGTCAGGTTTATACATGGATTAACAAAACCTATACATGCTAATACACTAAATGACATAAAAAGATCCACAAAAATCATGCATGCAATCACAAGTACACAGCTAATCCTCAAAAAAAATTAAAACAAGGTCAATATTTTTACAAATCCAATACTATTGCAATTTATTGGTTGAGTACTCCTAAGCTACTTTCTAATTAAACAAAAATCACAAAAATGAAATCCTAAACATGCTGGTTCTACTAGATAGCATACTCGAGGGAAAAGAAACACGGCAATAAACACTTGGATGAATCAAAAACCCAAAAATGAAAAGTACACCCCCTCCTTTTTTTAAAAATTATGCTTTGTCCCCGAAGTATAGAATGTAAAAATATAGGAAAGGGAATATACCTATGGTAGACTAAGTGCTATTGTCGCCCTGCGGAGGAGGTACCTCTACTACAATCGTGGCACTGGTGGTGGCCGGCACACTCAATGGTGTATCAATAGGGGAGTGGTTACCCCCTCAGTAGTATCAACCATCTCTACTGCCTCTAGAATCGTCAGGGTTGAATGTGGCTCGCCCGAATTGTCCCTGCCACTCGCAAGCTCTGCCTAGGCTATGGTGGAGCTACCTGCTCCTCTGGCTCTCTCAAGTAGCTCCGACTGATGCATGTTGTGAGTCTGCTGACTCTCTAGTCTTGTGCACTTACACTCTCTTTTCTCTCTTTTCCTCTTTTATTCGAGGTCTCGTTTCCAACATCCTCGAAGACCCTCTTTTTCTCTTTTTCTTTCTTTGCTCCTGTGGGCTCCCAATAGTCTTCCAGATCAAGCTCTTCGTCTATAACAGCATCGAGGTTAGGAAGAGTGGGAACTGCTATGGTTGCCAGTTGTCGTGATGACATCTCGGCCACTTGACTCCAAAGATTCCCCAACTCCTCATGGAGGCTGCCTATGTCAGTCTGCTTGGCCATGCAGATGTTGAATCTGCTCTCAAACCCATCTAATCTGGCATGTAAGGCCTGCGTAGCTGTGTCTATCTCAGCCTTTACCCAGCGCTTGACATTCTCCATCATCGACTAGACCTTTTTCTCAGCTATGGTTAGTCTCTTAGCTAGCTTTTGGAGAAATTCCTGAAGCGCTAGGATATATGATCTTGGGCAGATTTATATGCCCAAGTGATACTCAAACGTATCATTTTCGCCTTGTTTATCTAGCAATATGTATACATTTTCATGTAATTGGTAATAAAATGTGAATTTATACTAACCAACATGATTAGCATTGTTTTGTAGGTAAAAGGTGATTTCGAGGAGCTAAAATGCCTGTTGGAACAATATCGGAGTTGGACTTGGATTCGAGCGCGGAAAAGGCATTGGACTGCACCAAATAAAGGGGCTCCGCGATAGAGCCGTGTCACGCTGCCATCGCGGAGGCATTCTGCCTGGAGGGGGAAAAATTAGTCAAATTCCAGTGGAGCCTCGCGACAGCTCTATGGCACGGTGGCAAGCCTCCGCATTGCACGTCGTGCCACGTTGGTGCTTTATTTCCGGATCCCCCAATTTCCAGAGAGGGTCCGCGTTCACGCCGTGTCACGGAGGCAGTGGTCCGTGATGCACTCCGTGACAGGTTGCTTGTTATTCCTGGAAAAATTCCCACTAGTATAAATAGAACACTTAAATGTATTTTTCATAATTCAGACTTGGTGGAGCAAGGATGTGGGTTACAGGAAATTGAGGGACGAAGAGTTCAGGGTTTTTTCTCTCCTTCTCTCTTCTTTCACTCAATTGTTTGTATGATGAACACTTGTTTTAGGATGATTAATCCACAAATGAGTGGCTAATTCCCTTCCTTGCTAAGGTTATGAACATTTGTGATGAATTTTGATTATTGAATTATATGGTTTTTCATCTTCTTCTTCCATGTTGTTCTATTAATTCTTGTTCTTACTGCATTGGTGTGTGGCCGACATTAATGTATATCTAAAAAGTCTGATTTCACTCGAGAGAGCACGAAATTGGAAAGTTGTGAATTAATAGGGTATTGTTCTTAACTTGATTTGGGAAAATTGAATTTTGATGTGCTTTCCTGATAGAAATATACTTGAAAGCCATATTAGTCAATTTAGGAACCGGAAATGTATTGCTAGGTCATGAATTGCATTTGATCACAGAAATGTAGACGGATGGTTTATGATTCTTAAGTGAGATTAAATATAAGAGTTTTAATCTCTTGGCTAATGTTCTTGGCTAGCAACTGGAAGAAAGGATTAACCAATTTATGATGATAATCAGTTCATTACATGTTCTTAACCTTGGCATGCTCATATCCATAGTTTAAATTCAAAGTAAATAATTGTTAATAGTTTTAGTGTAGAAATTATAAAACAAATTATTCAACTGTTGGTTACGTTGTTGTCAGCATATTTAGAAGTGAGATAGAATATAGTATACTTAATCAATTTTCACTTATCCACAGTCTCCTTGGATCGATACTTGGCTTACTTAAGCCACTTACTACTTGTTTGACCACGTGCACTTGCGTGTCGGTTTTATACCCCACAAAGCACCAAACAAGTTTTTGACGCCGTTGCCGGGGAGACTAGGCAATTGGTGAAATTGTATTAAGTGTAAATTTACTGTATTTTTATTTTATTTTCTTAAGTGTTGACAACTTGGTCTTAGCCTGTATTTTGCAGACTTGATTTCTGTGAACACTGGCAAGAGACAAAGAGCTGGTGGAATCTTATATAGAGCCTGAACGTATATTTCATAGTAAACGGAGAGAAGCTCTACAAAGAAAGCTGCAGTTGCTCAGACAGACTATTATGGAGCAACAAAATCCATCGGTTGTAAGGGCAGTGTTAGTGCCCGAAGAAGCAGCAGCAAGGCCGGTTCGCAAGGTGGCAATCCCACATGCCAACAATGTAACATCCAGTATCCGCAAACAAGAGCCTGGAGGGAGATTTGAACTCAAGCAAAACATGGTGCAATTGTTGCACACAAGAGGGCAATTTACCAGTCTCCCTCATGAAGACCCACAACAACATCTCCTAAACTTTTTGGAGATATGTGACACTTATATACCCGCTGGAGTGTCACCTGATTATGTTCGGCTTACATTGTTTCCGTTCTCATTTCTTGGTGAAGCCAAGAGGTGGTTAAAAGCTGAGCCACCAAATTCTATTTCAACGTGGGATGATCTTGCACGGCAGTTCTTGATAAGATTTTTTCCCTCTAGTAAAACAGCCATACTTAGAAGTCGAATTCTAAGCTTCAAACAGAGGGAGGGAGAAAATTTGTATCAAGCCTGGGAAAGATTTAAATCCATGTTGCGGGACTGTCCTCATCATCATCAGTCCAATGAGGTGTTGGTGCACACATTTATTGAGGGTTTGGAACCCCATACCAAAATTTTGCTAGATTCAGCAGCTGGAGGGCAAGCGCTGGAAAAGACTTATGAGGAGCTGTACACTTTGCTAAACCGGATTTCACAGGGCAATCCAGAATGGAATGCTGATTCATCACGAGGTGGAGCAAGGAAAGCAGCAGGAGTGCTTGAAGTGGATGGATTTACAGCTATTTCTGCACAGATAGCTGCCTTGCAGAATCAGTTGAACAACCACTTTAGCAACATGAATTTGAACCAGCCTTCAGCTTCAGTTAATGTGGTCCAGCAAATGTGGTGTGAAGTGTGTGGAAGCAGTGAGCACTCAGCTGGGTGCTGTGGAGCAAACCCAGATTCGGTTAACTTTTTGGGCAATGCACAAAGAAATCAGCAGCAGTATGGGAGTGGCTACAACTCAAATTGGAGGAACCATCAAAATTTTTCATGGGGTAGCAACAACCAACAATGCCAATGTTCGGGTCAGGGTATGCAAAGAAATCAAGGAGGGCAACAGAACTACCAATCTCAATTCAGAAATCATAATGCCCCTCCTCCACCACCATCACCCAGCATTGAGGAGATGTTCAAGACCATGATCGCTAACCAGGCGCAATTGCAGGCTAACTATGTTAAATTGGCAGCCGAAGTGAAAAATAATCAGTTAGCGACCAAGGCTCTTGAGTATCAATTTGGGCAATTTGCTAGTGCCCAAAACACAAGGCCCAGAGGAGGACTGCCTAGCGACACGGATCCGAATCCGAAGCAGGTAAATGCAGTGACCACAAGGAGTGGTTTGAAGCTGAAGGAGGTGGAACCAGAAAGATCACCTCAAAAGTCAGGAGTAGCAGAAGTTGAGGGGGAGCAAAGTTCGGAAAGGGGGAAGACCAAAGAGGCTGAATCAGAAAGACCTCCACCCCCGTTCCCTCAACGACTCAAGAAACACAAGGAGGAGGCGTGTTTCAAGAAATTCATGGATGTGCTTAAACAGGTACAAGTTAATTTACCTCTTGTTGATGTCTTGCAGGGAGTGCCTAAATATGCCAAATACATTAAAGACATTGTGGCCAACAAAAGTCGTTTGACTGAGTATGCCACGATGGCTTTGACGGAGGAGTGCACTTCCCGGATCCAAAATAGACTGCCCACGAAGCTAAAAGACCCTGGAAGTTTTACTATCCAGCTTACTATTGGGCAGAGCATCCGAGCATGTGGATTGTGTGACTTGGGGGCGAGCATAAATCTGATGCCATCTTCGGTATTCAGAAAGTTGTGTCTAGGGAGTCCTAGACCTACAACCGTAATCTTGCAGTTGGTAGACCGATCCTTAGCTAGGCCGGATGGCATTGTTGAGGATGTTCAAGTGCAAGTGGGCTCCCTAATTTTCCCGGTAGATTTTATTGTTCTGGATTTTGAACCAGACGCAGAAGTCCCATTTATTTTGGGACGACCCTTCTTGGCAACCGGGAAAGCATTAATCGACATAGCTGTGAGTCAACTTACAATGCGAGCACATGACAAGGTAGAGGTGTTCGATGTGTACAAAGCACCCAAGCTCCCGATGGTGAATGAAGAACTCTCGGTGATCAATGTAATTGATCATGGTAATGTTAAGCAGATGAATGAATCCCGAGAATTGATGGGAAGACCACCGGATAGGTGTGAGCACTACTGGGGGGAGGACAATGATCGTGAGAAATCATCCATCACCCTAGCAGACAATTGAGCGTAAAGGACGTCGAGCCGCGACGGTAAACCAGGCGCTGCAAGGGAGGCAACCCGTGAAAAATTTTTCTTTCATTTTGTAAAGTGTACATAGAGTTTATTTTTCTTTTTCTTGATTTATTACAAAATATTTTTTTTGTTTTAGTTAGTATTTTTTTATTTTAGTTAGGTGAAACCTATTAATCTAACCAATTTAGTTTAGTGAGATGATTTTCAGGTCAAACGGAGAAAAATGTGCACGGAATCGTGAAGGAAAAGCGAGGTATGAAAAAATTTAAAAAAAAATGTTGAAGACAGTGAGCTAGGGCGATAGCTCCGTGTCACGGAGGAGGACCTCCGCGTTACCCTCCGTGACACGTTGAAGTGTAATCTGGAAATTTTAAAATTTCCAGAGGGCTATCACGATGGCTCCGTGTCACGGAGGCAGTGCACCGCGATGCACTCCGTGACACGTTGCCATATAAATTGTGACGAGTCACACCGGGTTGCCGGGTGACCCGCGTGTTTTCTACATTTTAAACCCCCGATTTCACCCCTTTTTCCCTCATTTTTAATTCCCTCCGCGACCAAACATCCCTAAATCCCTTCCCCATCAATGTGCCACGGTCTAAGGCAAAGAATTACCAAGTTTTCTTCGGTTCTTCAACTACGAGGTATGTTTTCCGATTCTCTCTCAAGTTTTTAGCGATTTTATTCGAATTTAAGCATGGGAGGTGAGATAAATCACCCTAGGTCGAAATTTAGCATGAATTCGAGTTTTTTATTGATTGATAAAAGTTTGGAATGTTGTAATGATCGTTTGAACTTGACGATTGCTTGAATTATTCGAATTTGCTTGCGAAAATCAATTCTAGGGCTGTGGTTGTTGAAATCGAAATGGGTAATGTGTTGAATTTTTGAAATATATGCCGGGGTGTACGTAGTGAAATGAGATAAGTCGTTGTAACCATTGTTGAATGCAAATAGACGACGAATTCTCAGGTTTTTGGGAAAATGTTGAAAATTGTTCAAATTGGGTTGGTTGTATCGGTTCATGTATATATTTTTTGTTGTGTTTTTGTTTTGTTGTTTTTCTTTGCTAAGTGCGATGGTTGAATTGCTAGAGATGGTAATGATTGGGATTAGCTGTATGAAGTCTGAGTAGTACGCTAAAGTTATACCGTCGAATTTTTCTTGTTGAACGCACTAAGCATGAACTGTATAGCTGTTTGTTTTTTTTTTTAAATAAAGTTACTCTTGCCGTAGTATCGTAACTGTAGCTAAGGACTAAGTGTGGGGTTAATTTAGCGTAGCCCGACCTTAGCCTAAGCTAATATCTATTTAGCTTGACATTGCGCTTGTTTATTTGTGTTGACAGACAAAATGGCAAGCAGGCAAGATAAAGGTAAGGGTGCATCAACTTCAGGCACCGGGAGGAAAAGACTTAGGTTGGGCACAGCAGTCCCAGCCGCACCAGCAGTTCCACGCGGCCAGCGCCGCCAATACGAAACGAGGTGGGTAACTGATGAGGGGAAGAAGTGGTATGCCAAGCACAAGGAAAACAAATACTTCCCCGAGGAGCATATAGCAAGGGAACCATTAGCACAGGAGTTCCCCCGCATAGTTCAAAGGATCGAGGCAGCTGGGCTCAGCTTCATATTTCAGGAGCCCAAGGAATGCAACCTACACTTGGTCCGGGAGTTCTATGCTTATTGGAACCCGGCAATCAGAAGCCACACAGTCAAGATCAGAGGGCAGATAGTCACTCTGGAACCCCAACAGCGAAATGCCATCATCGGAGCGCGGGACACAGACGGCCACGTTCTCCGCCAGCTAAACATCACCCCACCGTATGCCGACATCAGACGCACACTGTGTGGGGCTAGATCCACAGCTAGATGGAGCAGACATAAAGAAAGGGGTTACCACCAAACTCTGCCATATTCTCAAATGAATAGGGAGGCCCGAATCTGGCTGAAGATAGTCTGCTCGTGCCTAATCCCGGGGGTACACATGACTGATGTGACCGGGGACCGTGTTTGCCTGGTGTATGCCCTGATGAAAGGGCTGGAGATTAATGTTGGGGCGGTCATCATATCCGCCATGAAGAGAGCCTGACTACACCAGGGCCACAGGTATGGGTTCGGTGGACTAATCACCACCTTTCTCCGGGGCCTCGATGTCGAGGAAGAGGCTTTGGATTACATCTCACAGTTGGAGCGACGAGCCTTGGACGTGACCAAAACTAAGGCTCCCGACACCACACACGGGCCAGTGCTGACGCTTGGCGAGCGACATGCTCATGACGACCAGTACATGGCACGGATGTTTGGAATGCAAATGCTCCAGCTCAGGATCGGTGGGAGACCAGCCACGGAGGAGGAGCTATGGCAGCTCGAGCTGGATTACCCGTTTGGCGAAAACGCCAGGGCTCTATGCCGAGTGGGGCCAGCCTTTGTAGAGCCCACTGACGATGATGTTCCCACGGACGAGGAGACACGTCGGGAGGACTTCGATGTGGAGTCCGATGATGATGACGGAGGCGACTCGGACATGGGCGATGAGGCAGCAGCACCTGATGAAGAAGTGGAATACTTTGACTGATCAAGGAGTTCCACCACCCAATTTTGTGATTTTAATTTCTGTGAACACTGGGGACAGTGTTCGGTTTAAGTGTGGGGTGGGGAGTAGTTAGGTGCTGGGGCTGGGCTGGTTTGCTTGTATGCCTTCCTCTATATTTTTGTATGTATGTGTCCCTGTGTTTGTGAATTGCAAAATGTTCTGTATTTGTAAATATTTGTGGCAATTGATTTGTGTTGTGGAATGTTGTTGTTGCCAGCTAAGTTTGTAAAAATTTTTGTAAATATTTTCTTATGTTTTTTTTCTATCGAAATGATCGATATTTTTAAAATTTTGCGAATATATTTTGTTCATATTAAAATATTTTGTAAATAATTTTTCTATCGAAATGATCGATGTTCTGCAAAATTTTTCAATTTTTATTTTTTTGGCTTTCTCGGAGTTTGTTTTCGGTTCTTTTACCGAGAATAGTCCCATTAAACCGACGTCATAGTTAGTGACCGTTCCCTATGATGGATGGATGAGGACCGTCTTAAGGGAAATGTAGTCGGTAGGAGTAGTGATTTTAATTTATTTTCAGTTTTTTTCCTTTGGTGGATTGCATCACGGAACCTGTTGTTACTATATGGTTGTGAAATGTTGGTTGCGTGTTGTACCTAATATTCAAAATGCAAAAGTGATTCGTATGAAAGCATGCAGTTTTGTAAATATGTTGAGATACCTAGGCTGTAGAGTTCGATTCGGTGTGATTGAGGCTTAATTTTTGAATTCATGTAATTAGCTAATTGAAGAGTCTGTGAATGCATCTTGAATCGAGCATGTGCATGAAGTGTGAAGTGAGGTATTGTTATTCCATGCTATTGTGAAGTGTCCAGAACATGCCTGGTGTGTGTACAAAACAAAATGAAGGAGGTGTAGTGTTGGAAAGGATGTAGGCATTTCTTTGTTTTAACCGAGAGTTTCTATTTTTTTCTTGTCATACTCCCCTTTTGATGTGATTGTATACCCTAGTCAGCCCGTTGAGCCTTTAGCCTATTATTTCTTTCTTTTGTCCAAAAATCTTAAACTGAGCTTAATTCTTTCTTTTCATTAGCCGTAAAGTCTATACAAAACTCTTAAGCGCTTAAGAAAAGAAAATAATTTTCCTAAAGTGTCAAAGAGTGAGAATGGTGAAAAGAAAAAGAAAAGCAGAGTGAGGAAAGAAAAGAAAAGGTTGAAGGTGCACTTGCTATAACTAAATGATAATGAAGGTGCATGAAAAACCTTTGTTTTTGTGTCAAGTGTGCTTGATGAAATGGGCCATACGAAAGTAAATCATCATGAATGCGATGATGAAAAAAAGAAAAGAGAGAAACAATGTCCATACGTTGATGGGAATGTGTTGAAAAGGCGCTTAATGATGCTAGTGGCTATTATTGGCTAATACAATATGTACTAGTTCCATAGCTTCCATTACTACCCATTAAAGTCCTACGTGATCTTACATTGCATTTCTTGATATTAGTGGAGTAATACACAAAGGGCAAGCTTATGGGTCATGACATGATGCATGTGAATTCTTTTGGGAGGGAGAGTGAAATTAATTTTTACATGCCCCTACTTGAATGTTTGTGTGTCACATGAGCAAAAAGTGGAATATTCTCTTGAGTTGTGAGGGCACATGCTTGATGAAAGATTGATTTTCGTGTCGGATATCTTGATTAGCTGATTTGCATGAGTTTGCCGATATCGAGAGTCGATTCTTAAAGTCTAGGAAGTCTTAATGTATTAAAGGTCATTGCATTGTTGAGACCATGCATGTTTTCTTGATGATTTGCAATATTGAATGATCGGTATGACCGTAGCGTGAATTGTCGCACCATAGTGGCGAAGGTTGGGATGCAATTTGCATGAATTGTGTGTTTGTTGTTCGAGGACGAACAAGGATTTAAGTGTGGGGTAAGTGATCTTGGGCAGATTTATATGCCCAAGTGATACTCAAATGTATCATTTTCGCCTTGTTTATCTAGCAATATGTATACATTTTCATGTAATTGGTAATAAAATGTGAATTTATACTAACCAACATGATTAGCATTGTTTTGTAGGTAAAAGGTGATTTCGAGGAGCTAAAATGCATGTTGGAACAATATCGGTGTTGGACTTGGATTCGAGCACGGAAAAGGCATTGGACTGCACCAAATAAAGGGGCTCCGCGATGGAGCCGTGTCACGCTGCCATCGCGGAGGCATTCTGCCTGGAGGGTGAAAAATTAGTCAAATTCCAGTGGAGCCTCGCGACAGCTCCGTGGCACGGTGGCAAGCCTCTGCGTTGCACGCCGTGCCACGTTGGTGCTTTATTCCTGGATCCCCCAATTTCCAGAGAGGGTCCGCGTTCACGCTGTGTAACGGAGGTAGTGCTCCGCGATGCACTCTGTGACACGTTGCTTGTTATTCCTGGAAAAATTCCCACTAGTATAAATAGAACACTTAAATGTATTTTTCATAATTCAGACTTGGTGGAGCAAGGACGTGGGTTACAGGCAGTTGAAGGACGAAAAGTTCAGGGTTTTTTCTCTCCTTCTCTCTTCTTTCACTCAATTGTTTGTATGATGAACACTTGTTTTAGGATGATTAATCCACAAATGAGTGGCTAATTCCCTTCCTTGCTGAGGTTATGAACATTTGTGATGAATTTTGATTATTGAATTATATGGTTTTTCATCTTCTTCTTCCATGTTGTTCTACTAATTCTTGTTCTTACTGCATTGGTGTGTGGCCGACATTAATGTATATCTAAAAAGTCCGATTTCACTCGAGAGAGCACGAAATTGGAAAGTTGTGAATTAATAGGGTATTGTTCTTAACTTGATTTGGGAAAATTGAGTTTTGATGTGCTTTCCTGATAGAAATATACTTGAAAGCCGTATTAGTCAATTTAGGAACCGGAATTGTATTGCTAGGTCATGAATTGCATTTGATCACAGAAATTTAGACGGATGGTTTATGATTCTTAAGTGAGATTAAATACGAGAGTTTTAATCTCTTGGCTAATGTTCTTGGCTAGCAACTGGAAGAAGGGATTAACCAATTTATGATGATAATCAGTTCATTACATGTTCTTAACCTTGGCATGCTCATATCCATAGTTTAAATTCAAAGTAAATAATTGTTAATAGTTTTAGTGTAGAAATTATAAAACAAATTATTCAACTGTTGGTTACGTTGTTGTCAACATATTTAGAAGTGAGATAGAATATAGTATACTTAAGCAATTTTCACTTATCTAGAGTCTCCTTGGATCGATACTTGGCTTACTTAAGCCACTTACTACTTGTTTGACCACGTGCACTTGCGTGTCGGTTTTATACCCCACAAAGAACCGAACAATATACCCGGGTGGAGTCTGGCTCAGGAGGCTCATGGGTGGTATGGTAGAGGTGCTAGGAGCTGCATCTAAATGACCGACATCTTTAGCTGGTGTCTCACCCAGCTCCTATGAAATGGGGACATTCACCTGTGTGCCCCCAACTGCCCGTGATAGTAGGACTGCGATGGAAAGTTGGGCCCAACTTACCGGGTTCATCTCATTGCGGATTAGGCCAATGTCTGCGATATGCTGTCCTCCGATCATGTGCTCCTCACCACAATCTAAAAACACCTTGATTCCCTCCTCCATGCACAATCTAAAAAAAAGGCTCGGGAAAGGGATGGTAGTGCTCAATCCCATAGCCCGATCTAGCAGCTCCTCTATAATAACCCTCGAGATATTGATAGGGTATCTGGACACAATACAAGCCACCAAAGTTGATCTGTCTGCGTTGAGGGTGTTATCATCAACATTTTGTGCCAACCGGTAGTGCACTAACGTCCATCAGGCCTTTTCTATGAAATTCAAAGAGTTCTTTGTGACCTTCTTGCCGCTAGTGACCCACTCTACCTCTTCTTTTTCCTCAGTGATCACTCTGGAAAGCAATTGTATTTGCCTCTGCCTCTCATCAAAATTGAGCTGCTTAATCTGTTTCAATGCCTCCACCTGATAATCATATTCGGGCGTAACATGTGGTGGTATGATCTAGGGCCTATATAATATCCGAGCAATGGTGCGCTCAGATATATCAACTTCTCAGCCTCTAACCAGGACGCTCTCTAGCTTGGGCTGATCTTTCAACTGCTGCCCCTCTTTTGCTTTCTGCTCCATGGTTTCCAAATAGTTGGCATAGAACTCCCAGATGATTTCTGGAGTGTATCGGTCTAGGGCCCTAGCCATCCATTCAAATCCATAGAAGTTAAATATCCGCTTCATCTCCTCCACCTTGTTCAATGAATTTGTAAGGATCCACGGCTCTTCTTGAATGCTCCACCTAGGTTTGTTCTTGGTGGTGAGAGAAACGCCCTATTCATATCTCCTAGGCTCTTGGTACTCTCCACCGGATAGTGCGGTTCTCCCGAGGAGGGTCTGCTTCTTCTCGGCATTTGGTGCCTCTTCCTTTGATCCAGCATCACTGCTTGCATCTCTGGATTGGGCCTCCTCGGACCCCTCTTCTTCATTAGAGCCACTTCTCGACTCTTGAGCTCTTTCCTCCACTCCCTCCTCAGACTGGGGAGCACCAGCAAATGTGGCAGTGGACGCCATAGCCTGGGCTTTGGCCTTTGCCCTAGTGGCTCAGGTTCCATCAGTATCTGATGCATCAACCCTGTATTCCTCTAATGAACCACTAGGGGAGTTGCCCGCTTGATCAGATTCGAAGGTATCATCAAGCAATGTCCTCCAAGAAGTTGTCTTTGATGCTTTACGTTTCATCATAATTGTACCTATGGAGAAAAGGGTTAGAATTCCAAAATTGAGAAAGAGAAAGCAAGAAAAAATATTTCTCAGTAGTTTATCACGGGTCAATAGTATGAGTCATACCTTGGAGGTATGATTCATAATGAGACCTGTAATATCTCAGGTCAATGTTACACCTCTAAAGTATGACTCTTACCATGAAGGTACGGTCCATACCATGAGTCATATGAGGATTCCCCTTTAAAAAAATTGTTTTGTATTTTTCCACGACTCATGGTACGACTCGTAAGTCGATTCCACGAGTCGTAAAAAGGATCGTACTATCACTTGTTGACTTGACCCTTTTCAAATTCTTGGTAACACTACCAGGTACAACTCGTAGTAGTAAACCACGAACTGTAATAGGATACGTACCTCGTGATTATTTCAAATTTGGCTTGTGACAGTCCTGACGAGCCATCCTACGAGTTGTAGTATGAAACAATGAGTCATAGTAAGGCTTGTGAAGCCTGTCCCTGCCTTGTTTTTGGTTCATTTCATAGGGGGTTTCAATTTAACGTTGGGTACTCAGAATTCCCCAAGTCCAGTCATGCATTTAACAAGTTTTACAGTTACCCATTCATCCCTTTTTTAAATCACGATCTATAACTTCGATTTTAACAATTCAGTGCATAATTTTTGCAAGTTCAAGCCCCTACGCAGTTGCACACAACTTTTTTACATCCCTGGTTATTGGTCCTCTTTTAATATTTCAAGTATTGAGAGGATTCTTAGTGGTTTTTCTAGTTTGTATCAAGCATACAAGTCATATTTATCAAATTCGAAGAGATACACTTACTTGAATGATGATAATGTCGACTGTCAATCAGAACTAGGGTATGACTTGGTGTTTTTGGTGTATTCAATTGATTCTTAATGTTAAGTTATGGGTGTGAGGGAGTCATGAGTTTAGGTTTTGAGAGCATGGGAGAAGGGTACGATTCATTTGAGCTTATATAGGTTATAGGGCCGATTTTTAAAAACCTAGGCTGGTCAAGTAAATTTCAAATTTTTGACCTATCACAACTCATACCATGAGTCATACGAAGGTCCTACGACTCGTCCCTTGGACTCATAACAAAGAGACTGAGAAACTTACCTATGGACCTACGAGTGGGTATGAATCGTACTATGACTCGTACTATGGGGGTACGATTCGTACTATGACTCATAGGTCTTCCTTCCATTTTGGTCCATGCCTTGCATAGTACATATCCACACTGAGTACTATGACCCATACAATGAGGTTACGAGTCATAGGACAAACCATATCCTAAACTGATGCACTGAAATATATCTCTGATTCTCACCATGACTCGTGCTACGTCTTGTACAACCCTCTCACGAGATGTACTAAGAACCGTAGCACCTGCCTATTCAACAATATTTCTGCCACCTGTTTTTGTCTCCCCTGCACACTGAACACACATAAGTTAATCAACTTGGGTTGCTTCCCAGAAAGTGCTTGATTTAATGTCGCAGCACGACGTAGGGGATTCGGTTACTCATAATTCACCAAGCCACCACTTGGGTGTCCACCCAAGAAGCGCCTAATTTAATGTTGTGGCATGAATCAAGCCTCTTAACTACTCAGACTTCATCAAGAAACTCGAATTCATACTCTATTGCTGAGACAACTATGTATTCCTTCGGCTACTTCATTGACCGACAGACATTGAAGTTGACCTCTTGTTTATTGAGCCTAAACTTCAACTGGCAATCCTCCACATCTACTAATGCTCTCCCAGTTGTAATGAATGGTCGCCCCAAAATGATGGGGAACTCAAAATCAACCTACTATCAAGGATCACGAAGTTCGCTGGGAATATGAATCTGTCAACTTTAACAAGCACATCGAATAGGATCCCCACAAGATTCTTCACAGTTCTGTCGCCCATCAGTAGCTACATGGCAGTCAATGTGGGGGCTCCCAAATCCATCTGCTTAAACACAGCCAATGACATCAGATTGATGCTTGCTCCCAAATCACAGAGTTCCTTTGCGAACTCAACATCGCCAATTATGCATGGAATAGTAAAGGCTCCTGTATCTTCCTTCTTTTGGGTAAGGACCTATGAGGCTATAGCACTACAATGATGCACATTATCCACAGGCTCATAGCTCATGGACCTCTTCTTCATCACAAGGTCCTTCATAAACTTGGCATATCCCGACATCTATTTCAATGCCTCGACCAATGGTATGTTTACAGATAACTGTTTGAGCATTGACAAGAATTTTTGAAACTTACCATTCTCTACCTTCTTCTTCATTCTTGGAGGGAACAGTGGAAGTGATTGTGGAATAGCCTTGTAAATTTGTGTAGCTCCTTTCTTTTCTCCTTGTTCAGCTTCAGGCCCATTTTCAACATTTGGAGCCTCAATCAACTCAGCATCCTCATTATGCCCCTTCTCAGCAACACCTTCCTCATCGTCAATCACACTTTCTTTCTTCCTTTCAACTATAACCGGTCGAGGGGGGTCAACTGTGGTCTTACCATTCCTAGTCATTACAGCCATGCAGTGACCATCATTTTTTAGATTCTAGACTGTGTTGCTAGGTAGTGTACCCTTTTGCCTAGGGTTCATGGATGTTGACAGTTGCCCTAGCTGTTGTTCGATCTACTTGATAGTCGTAGCATGTGACTCCATTCTCTGACCCATGCTCGATATATCACTACAGATGTATTTCAGCTGATTATCTACGGATCTAACCTTCTTTAGCAACTAAGCCATCATGCTCTCTAACATCGACTGTCCAGCCTCCCCCTCAGGTGCATTAGGAGGCACGTACAATCTAGCTCGGTCATTGCAGTAATCATCATTCCTTCTCCAGTCTCCCTCATGCTCACAACCTCAGCTTCTATCGTTGTACCCATTCCAGTTGTAATTGTCTCTATATTAGTACTGACCATGGTTTCTAGAACCTTGGCTCCAAGTGTCTTGTCAGACCCTTTGGTGTTGGCTCAAAAACCCGCCACCTGTTTGTCTAAGAAGTTTGCCTCCTCCTCGGAATCTAAGTGGTTCGGCCCTTGCTCCTGTCCCTGTGTCCCCACTGTGTTAACCTTTCTAGCTCCATCTCTCATGATGTGCTTAGTAAGCAAGTCCAATGATGTGCGCATATAAGCCAATTCTTGGTCATGTTCTTCCTCCTTCCTTTGTTGGTCTGCAGTCAAGCCAACAACATATGTACCAGCTACTGATTCTACTTCCCGGGTGTGCCATGCTCTATTTGTCTTGGTTACTCTATCTAGAATTGTGGCAGCCTTCTCCCAGGTATGGCTCATTAATGCTCCTCCTGCCACTGTGTTTGTTACTTCTTTTGTACTGTTGTTCAATGATCTATAGAAAATCTCCAACAGACTGTCATCAAGAATTTTGTGGTTCAGGCACTAGGTCAACTTTTTCTTGTACCTCACTAGGTCTCATGAAGTGCCTCATTCTTCAGTTGTTGGAAATTATAGATTTCGTCTTTAAGCTGTAGCATCCTAGAGGGTGGAAAGAATCTCTCTAGGAAAGCTTGCTTCAGCTCCCTCCAGTTGGTAATGGAGTCATTGGGCAACTCCAATAACCATAATGTGGCTTCCCCATATAGAGAAAAGGGGAAGAGTCTTAGCCATATAGCATCCTAGCTGACTCCGAGCAACCTGTACACCTTGCATATTCCAATAAAGTTCATCATGTACAGGTTTACATCATCAGATACATGGCCACTAAACACCTCTTTCATGTTCAATAACTGGATCATGGTGCTAGTGATATCAAATTTTTCCCCATCAGGCAATGGTGGTGGTACAATAGCTCTGGTTGACCCGACTTCATCAATGTCCAAGTCATCTTCATCGAAGAACTGAGGGGAATATCTTTGACCTCTGTTTCCCCTTCCATGTCAACCAGCATGAACAACCTCATCTCGAGCATCCTCCGCATCCTGAAGTGCTGCTTGTTGATCTAGCTCACCTTGCCTAGCTTCTTCAGCAATATGGCCATCTTTCGAGTTTGAGATCTAATGGAATCAAGGGGTTTCCACTCCGACGATTACTTGGCATTCACCAAGAAACAACCTGTGGATATCCAAAAATAAAAAAGAGAAACGTAATTCAAGAAATAACAACCAAAAGTCAAATACAAGCAATTAATCTAATCCTAGTCGTGTTCCCCAGCAACAGCTCCACTTTTTGATAACGCTCAAACTCACACTTCCTGACAAAGTATGAAGTGGTCATTGCAAATAAAGAACCCAACTAAGAGGTTGGGGTCAAACCCACAGGGAATAGGGTAAGATATAGACTAATGCCGGTAATTGAACTTGTTGGTAAGTTATCTCCAAATTAGGGAGTTTTAAAGAAAAAAATATCAAAACAAGATTATATTCGTGATTTAAATCAAGATTTGCAAATAACTAGGGTAAGTGTTCCCATTGGTTCATAACTACTTCGGCTATACACATGTGATAAATCCCAATGCTTACTTATAGAGCAAATAATTAGGGTTCAGTCAAACGATTGGTTCGTCCCTATTGGATGACTTTACTCAATCACCGAGTAAGGTCTCATGAGCGATTTAATACTAAGTGTTATCAATATGTTCTAAATTTAACTATTCCGCGACCACAACTCAAATTAATACAATGATAATAAAGATCAAGGCTTTGTTATAATTCTCTTTTCCTAATCTCTACCTCTCTAGGTTCAAGCAAGTAAAGAATTGGGGCAAGTCCTAACGTTGTACACAGTTAAGAAACGCTTAAAGATGAAGAGAATACAATACAAGCGTTTAGTATTGATTTTGAATCACTTTTGTGTAATCCTATTTCGTTAATCCACCATGGTTCCCACAACCCCTAGTTGTGGAGGTTTTAGGCTCTCATGGTTGTAATGTTACAATTTGGATTCATAGACGAACACATAATTAAGTACTTACAAAAACAATTGGAAGAAAAACTTATTTAAATGTCAAAGAACAATCTCAAGAACAATGTAGGAATTCAAGAATTTGGTTCCAAGAATTGCTCCTCAAACCTTGATAAAAATTCATAAAAATTATTCTTCACACGTCTACTACTTCGTTTCTATCCTTCTCTATACTAAAATAAGACATAAAGGCTATTTATACAGATATTAGAAACCTTTTCCTAGGCTAACATGGAATTTTCTATATCTAATGCTGACTGTGTCACGACTAGACCTAAGACACGTAGCAGGATTGTACGGGTTGTACCTACTTCTCATAAGTCCTTGGCTGTTGTAGATTTGGATAAGTGTTGGCAGACTAGTACAACTCGTACCACAGTCCTACGAGTCGTACAATGCTTCCGTGGTTTGACCTTGAGAATTCTGACATCTTCTGAAATTTTTCACGAGTGTTGTGGTATGACTCATACCTTTTTCTTATGACTAGTATTGTTAGTTGCGTCTGAAATTCTACCAAGTCTTCAAGAATCTTCTGATGTTCACTATAGCTCATGGTATGGGTCGTATGTTCATGCTACGATCCGTGAGTCCATCCATACCAAGAGACTGCCTTTGTGCAATTTTCTTTAAGCAATTTCATGACTCCAATTACGGCTCATACCATCTTGGTACGACTCGTACTGAGAGTCGTATGTTGCCTTCCTCTTAATCCATCCTTGTGACTTTCATTATGATTCTCAGTACTACTCATACAATCGAGGTACGGCTCATACTGAGACTTATACTTTGGCTGGTTTTTTGCATTTTAGGCTTCTTTTGCTCATTTTTGTTCTAACACTTATTTTCCCTGAAATCAAAGTAAAAGTGCTTCATATCCGTATAAACATACCTAAGTCCATGCTATTTTCTTAGAATTAAGCATCAAAAGTGTTGTAAACTCATAGAACATCATTACAATATCTCTCTATTGGGAACATTCTTCCTCGAATAAAGATTATTAAAGATGAAAAGATAGGGAAAAAGTTGTAATCCCAAAACTAAATGCTACACACCAAATACAGATAGAGTGACTGACTCTGAACTGAGATAAATATATACATATATATATATATATATATATATATATATATATATATATATATATATATATATGTGTGTGTGTGTGTGTGTGTGTGTGTGTGTTGAATTGATTTCATGAAACATGCATGCATACTAAGACATGAGAGAGACCAAGGGACAAGAAATTGAGTAGAATACTGAGGAGGAAACTATTACCTCAAGCAGAAACTAAACTAGAAGGAAAAAGGTTAGGGTACTTGGTCATGATGTCTGCTTTTGCTTCCCAAGTAGCTCCCTCTACAAGCTGATTCCTCTAAAGGACTTTCACATAAGCGACTTCTTTATTTCTCAAATTACGAACCTGACGGTCAAGAATATCAACTGCGACCTCCTCATAAGAGAAACTACATTTCACGCCTAGACTCTCCAAAGGCACAACTGAGGTCGGATCACCAATGCAATTATTTAACAAAGACACATGGAAGACTGGATGCACTGATGCTAACTCTACAGGCAAGTCCAACTCATAAGATACATTGTCAAAATGCCTCAAGATACTATAAGGACCAACATAGCAGGGACTGAGTTTTCGTTTCTTACCAAACCTCATCACCCTTTTCATGGGTGAAATTTTCAAATAAACCCAACCATCAATAACAAACTCAAGTTCTCTTATCCTTACATCTGCATATGATTTTTAGCGACTCTGAGCTATCTCCATCCTATCTCTAATAAGCTAAACTTTCTCCATAGCCTCATGAACTGAATGAGGCCCGATTAAGGTAACTTTAGCAACCTCAAACCACCCTATAGGAGATATACACCTCCTATTGTAAAGCGCCTCAAATGGAGCCATCAGAATAGAGGAATGGTAACCGTTATTATAGAAAACTCAATGAGAGGTAAGTGATCATACCAATTACCTTTAAAGTCAATAACACAAACTCTCAACATGTCCTCTAAAGTTGGAATGGTCTACTCAGCCTGATCATCTGTCTGTGGGTGAAAAGCTGTGTAAGCTTAACCTGGGTACCGAGATCTTTTTGGAACGACTTCCAAAATTATGAGATGAATTGAGTATCCCTATCATAAATATGGACAAAGAAACTCCATGCAATCTAACCAACTTGTGAACGTAAAGTCTAGCATAATCCTCATCTGAATCTGTAGTCTTAACTAGCAAGAAATGTGTTGACTTAGTCATTCGATCTACAACCACCCATATCGAATCATGCTATTGGCGTGTACGAGTTAAACCTATAATAAAGTTCATATTTATATATTCACACTTCCAAGTAGGAATGCTAGCAATTAGGAAACTTAGCCACAAATTCTACGATATCCCACTTTATACCATTCCACCAATAAACTTTTCATAGATCAAGGGACATCTTAGTGGCACCTAGGTAAACAAAATCCCAAGTATTGTGGGCTTATGTAAATATTTGCTTCATCAAATCATCTACATCCAAAAAACACAAGTGATTCTGATATCGAAGCACACCATCTCCTCTTTTGGATAAAACCTCCACACCTTTCTTGAAGACTGCTTCCTTCAACTTAAGCAAAATTGAATCATCATCCTACATTGTCTTAACATCCATCACCAGAGAAGATTCTGAACTATAACCCCATTTTTGGTTGAATCAACCAGCCGAACTCCCAAATGAGCAAGCCTGTGAACATCATGAACCAATTCTTTCTTCTCATCCTTGATGCGAGCAACACTATTCATGGATAATCTACTAAGGGCATCAGCCACAATATTGGCCTTACCCGGATGGTACAACATGCTTATATCATAATCTTTCAAAAACTCAAGCTATCTCCTCTAACAAAGATTCAAATCCTTCTGGTTGAACACATACTGAAGGCTTTTTTGCTCAGTAAACACATCGACATGAACACCATAGAGATAGTGCCTCCAAATTCTTAAGGCAAAAACTACTACTGCTAACTCAAGATCGTGAGTCAAGTAATTCTTCTCATGAACTTTGAGTTATCCAGAAGAAAGGATATAATCTTACCATGTTGCATCAACATGCAACCGAGGCAAATTCTAGGGGCATCACAATTAACCACAAACCCATTTGAACCCTCTAGTAGAGTCAAAATTGGAGCAAAAGTTACTCGAGTCTTCAACTCCTGCAAACTCTTCCCGCAAGCATTGGATCATTGAAATTTCACTTTCTTCTGAGTCAATCTAGATATAGGAGAAGAAATAGAGGAAAAACCTTCCATAAACTGCCTATAGTAACCGGCTAAACCCAAGAAACTCCTAATGTCTGATAGAGAAATAGGTTAGGCTGGTTCCTAACTATTTTGGTCTTTTTAGTATCAACATGAATTCCCTCGCTAGAGATAATATGACCAAGGAATGCTACTGATTTCAACCAGAATTCACACTTGCTGAACTTTGCGAATAACTAGCTATCTTTAAGAATTTGCAAGACAGTCCTCAAATAGTCTGTATGCTAATCCTCACTCCGAGAATAGATAAGGATGTCATATATGAAAACAATGATGAACAAGTCCAAATACTATTTGAACACTCTATTCATCAAGCCCATAAAAACTACAGGAGCATTCATTATCACAAAAAGACATAACAAATTCCTAGTGACCATACCGAATTCTAAAGGCTGTCTTTGGAATGTCATATTCTAAAACTCTAAGCTGATGATAGTTGGATCTGAGGTCTATCTTTGAAAAGCAACTAGCACCCTAAAGCTAATCGAACAAGTTATCAATCTAGGGAATGGAATACTTATTCTTGACTGTGAATTTGTTCAGCTGACGGTAATCAATGCACATTCTAAGAGAACCATCCTTCTTATGCTAAAAAAGAACTGGAGCACCCCGTGGAGAGATAATGGGTCTGATATATCTAGGAGGTTTTTCAGCAGATCTTTCAACTCCTTAATCTCAGCTGGAGCCATTTTGTATACAGGAAATGAGATAGGCTGGGTATTCGGAAGAATGTCTATTCCAAAGTCAATTTCCCGTTCAGAAGGGACCTAGGGAAATCCTCTGGGAACACTTCTAGGAATTCACAAATGACTGGGATTGATTGGAGAGTTAGGGCTTCGGACTTAGAATCCCTCACCTGAATTAAATGATATATGCAAAAGCCATCTTTCTAGCCTTAAGGTGCAAATAAAATGACCTATTGGAACTGTGCAACTATCCTTCCATTCAAAGACTAGCTCCCTTGGGAATAGAAATTGTACTACTCGCTGCAATTGACTAAGGTATAACAGGAATACAACTAATCCATGCAAAGGATGACATCGAAGTTGGTTATTTCTAATTCTTTTAGGTCAATTATGGTGATTTTCTTAAAAAAATTGAAATTGGGTAGTTTCTATTTACCCTTTTTTATATGACTGACTCACCAATAGGAGTAGAGATTGAGAAAGGTTCTGAAAGAATTTCGGGACTGACATTAAATTTTACTATAATATAAGAAATCACAAAGACCACACTCGAAAAACCCCTCCTTGCCAAGATCATACTCACCTGGATGATTCTTACCACACTTAGGACATGCTGGAAAACTGCAGTTGCTAGAAACATTATCCTGAGACTTGGAGCTAGATGCTCTATTGTTTGATCAGTATAGGGCTTGGGAGAAGAAGCACTAGCTAAAGAAGGTGTTGGAACTGGAGATTTCTGCTGATACTGTTAACGATTCCTACCGCCCGACCTCTACTAAGAATAGTCAAAATTACTGATTCTGCCCTTTTGTTCTCCCTCTCTTTGTTATTGAGTTTCTCGCCCTCAATCTGCTCGGTGTGAGTCATAAGTCGGGAGATGTCCATATCTCTGATGAGCATAGCAGTCCTACACTCCTTAACCACCAAATTAAGACACCCGAAATAAATATGCTTATTCGAGCCCTTGGATCAGCAACCGTCACTGCAACATACCTAGAGAGCTGGATAAACTTCAGAGAATACTCTTTCACAAACAAGTTCCACTACTTCAAGTTAATGAACTCTTTTATCTTTGCTTCCCTTAACTCACAGGGGAAGAACCTATCTAGAAACACAGTCACAAACTCATCCCAATCAATTGAGCCTACATCAACATATCTACCCTCCTTGCACTATTTGTACCAAGTCTGGGCCACTCCCTTCAACTAATATGCATCCAAGTCTGCATTCTCAACTAGAGTAATGCCCATGAATCGAGTGATCTTATAAACTTCATCAACGAAATCTTATGGATCCTCATCCATATTAAAACCGTGGAACTCTAGAGGATTCATCTAGGTAAATTCACAGACCCTAGTGGTAGCTGCATTTCCATTAGGATTAGTAGGTGTTACAGCCTGCTGATTGACTGTCACAACCTGAACATAGGCCCGGATTGGGACACAGGACAAGGAGACCCGAGAGACTCCAAGTCGACCCATGGTATGAACATATATCTAACTCAATCAAATAAAGAGGAAGACTTAACATAGTAAATATAACGGGAGTGTAATCATAACATAACATCAGAAACGAAATTCACTTCAAACATGACAAGTTGATCCCTACATACAGTCTGAAAGCCTCTATCAAATCTGATGGGTTGATGGAAAACACCCCCAACTAACCCAACAAGTTTGAAACTGAAAATGCAAGATAACTAGTAACGAATGGTCCTCGAGAGATGAGGACTCACCACTGAAGCTGGGTGCTAACTCCAAAGAACTGGCTAGTGGCAGGGCTGAGTCTGAAGAGCGGAGTCTGTATCATAAAATGATACAACATAGAGTATGCGGTAAGCACATGGAATGTACCGAGTATGCAAGGTAAGTAAAATGGACAGTTAAAATATATAAAAGTTCATAAGAGTAGGACCATATGATCGTAACATAAATATCATAATGCAAACATAAGGCTCAAGGTTTTCCAAACATTCGTAATCATAATCATAAAGGAAAAACCTTATTAAACATGACTTGAGCCAAATGCATAAACATAACCATGCATGAATCATGAGGAACAATGGGAGGACTCGTCATAACCGACAGCATCGTGGTAGAGCCTTACATGATGCCCCAACTATCTCACTGAAGTGGGCAGAGTCGTCCTAGGCTTCCAGGCAAGGGATATGCAATATGTGATATCACGAACAAAGGATCCATTAATATTGGAATATATATATATATATATAAATAAACCTATGGTGGCACGTAGTTTTGAGACACTGACGTAGTTCTTTGAACACCGGGCTACTCGGTGCTAGACATTGCTCCTAAAAACATGCACCTAAGGCTCGAATAGTAACCGTAACATCATTCACGAGATTCATGGCCAAATAAATAACATCATCATTGATCCCCATTTAAAATACATGTTTATCCATGAACAAGGGCCCATGAATTGGCCAAAAGTCATAAATCCGTAAATCATGAAATCCATGCATACTTGTAAAACATGTATATACTTGATATTCATAAATTCATGACGATCATTTGAGAGAAATCATATCATAAGTCATAAATCATAATAGGTTAATGAACATTAAAATTGAAGTAGAATCATAACTTGAACTTCCATAAAGCATGCATAATTGGGCATAGTTTGTAGAGATTTAAATCCATAAGTTTATAATTCGAAATAGTCATAAAATCTGCCCGTGATTTATTAAACTTGAATTTTTACATGAGAGGAATTCACCATAGATAGATCATACGGATTTCATAAGAATTGGGATAAAGACCCCATAGAATTATCAATAGAATTTCATGAATTAGAGAGAGATTGGGCATGGGTGTGAACAATTTCACCCATTCATAACCATACATACCAGAGAAGAACTGATTCTACCACTCCCTTGATTGCCCAATGAAGAATTGAGAAGAACTTGGAAGAAATTGAGCTTGATCACCTCTCTAGACCTTTACTCTTGCATGCATGAATGGGAATAGCTTAGAATGAATTACCCCTCTTAAAACTCATTATTCATATCTTAAAACGATGTATTTTAGGCTTAGGATCATAGGAATTATGGAAAAGCCCTTACTAAATTTGCAAAGAAAAACTGACTGCCAGTCCATATGAGGGACTGGATGAGTTAGTACCCATGACCACAACTCGTGGTCTCCTTTCATTAAGTACACTGGCCAATTTTCCTCAAAGGGTCCCCACAAGGGACCTAACGACTCGTCGTTGGTGACCACGACTCGTGATCACCTTCCTTTACCTCCACTTCCCAAAATCTCAAGCCTCTAGTCAACTGCTGACCATGACTCACCTAACAAATCGTGGCATCTAACTACGACTCGTGGTGTCCATTCGTGGGGTACACTGCCAGTTCAACCTTCATCCATCAACTGCCCTTGACCATGGGTGACCTAACAGCTCGTGGGGATGACTATGACTCATGGTCATACCCGTAGTCACCCCAATTTAAAATTTTCGGGCAAGTCAACACTCCTCACCATGAGTCACTTAACGACTCGTGGTCAACCTGACGGGTCACAGGATGACTCATTCTGTGACCTGGTGCAAAAAATCTTGTTTTCTCCATTTCAACTCTCAGGTCTGATCTTAGGGCTTCTAGGGTATAACAATATCTCCCCCTTGGGAACATTCATCCTCGAATGTTGGAAATCATACAGAAAATAGAGAAATGCAATCATCATACTTAAATACTGATCATATAAGCTGAAAACTGACAGAATGACTTCATCATACTTAAATACTGATCATATAAGCTAAAAACTGACGAAATGACTAACTCAGATTTAAACTACATGACTGAACTGAATTCATGAATCATACATATATTCATAGACATGAATGAAATTGGGGGACATGAATTGAACATGAAACTGAATAGAGTTTTAGGGCAAAAACTGATACCTCAAGCTGGAACTGAGATAGTAGGGAAAATATGTTGGTATCTAGCCACCATATTTGCCTCGGCTTCCTATGTAGCTCCCTCAACATGTTGATTCCTCCATAAAACTTTAACTGAAGCTACTTCCTTATTCCTTAGCTTGCGAACCTGCCGATCCAGTATTTCCATCGGAACCTACTTATATCTAGGCTGTCTTTCACACCTACACTCTCCACTGGAACAACTAGAGCTAGATCCCCCAAACACTTCTTTAAGAGCGATACATGAAAAATAGGATGAATCGATGCTAATTCTGAGGGCAACTCCAATTTATATGCCACCTTGCCCACCCGTTTCACAATCCGGTATGGTCCAACATAACGGGAGTTGAGTTTTCCTTTCCTTCCGAACCTCATCATTCCCTACATGGGAGACACCTTTAGAAACACACAATCATCAACTTCGAACTCAAGTTCCCTCCTCCTCACATCGTCATAGGACATTTGGCAACTTTGAGTTGTTTTTAACCTGTCCCGTATAAGATGAACTTTCTCCATAGCCTCATCGACTGAATCTGGTCCTATCATGGCAGCTTCATCGACTTCAAATCAACCAATAGGTGATCTACATTTTCACCCATAGAGGTCCTCAAACTGAGCCATTTGAATGCTGGAATGGTAGCTGTTGTTATACACAAACTGAATCAGAGGAAAATGATCATTCCAACTACCCTTGAAATTAATCACACATGCTCTCAACGTGTCCTCGAGAGTCTAAATTGTCCGCTCCGCTTGACCATCCATTTGTGGGTGAAATGTTGTACTAAGCTTGACCTGAGTACCAAGTCCCTTTTAAAATGATCTCCAAAACTGAGAGGTGAACTAGGTACCTCTGTCTGATATGATAGACAAGGGCACTCCATGCAATTGAACTAGCTCTCGGATGTATAGTTTGGCATAATCCTCCACCGAATCCGTGGTTTTGACTTTTAGGAAATGAGCGGCTTTGGTCAACCTATTTACTATCACCCAAATGGATTCATACTATCGACGAGTTCGAGGCAACCCTGTGATGAAGTTCATATTGATTTCCTTCCACATTCACATAGGAAAGTTGATATCCTAAGTACACCCCCCCTCCTGGTCTCTGGTGCTCAACCTTCACTTGCTGACAATTTGGGCACTTAGCCACAAATTCAGCGATGTCCTTCTTCATGCCATTCCACCAATAGACTTCTCATAGGTCATGGTACATCTTGGTGGAACCTGGATGTATCGAATATCTAGAACCGTGAGCCTCACGCAACATCCTATTTCTCAAATCATCAACGTTCAGGACACACAAGCTATCCTGATATCGAAGCACACCATCTCCCACTTTGGAGAAGACCTCTACCTTTTGATTCTAAACGGCTTCATTTAACTTTACCAAAATAGGGTCCTCGTCTTATATAGCTTTCACATCAGTCACCAAGGATGATTCTGACCCGTTCTGAACTATAACACCGCCAATGGTCGAGTCAACAAATGAACTCTCAACCTTGCAAGCCGATGCACATCCTTCACCAACTCCTTCCTCCCCTCATCCACATGGGACACACTCTCCACAGAGAGTCTACTAAGTGTGTCTGCTACTACATTGGCCTTACCCAAATGGTAAAGTACACTCATATCATAATCTTTTAGTAGATCCAACCACCTCCTTTGGCATAGATTTAGATCCTTCTGGGTAAACACATATTGTAGGCTCTTGTGGTCTGTAAACACATCTACATGGATCTCGTACAAATAGTGTCTCCATATCTTTAAGGCAAATACCACCGCCACCAATTCAAGATCAAGGTTCGGGTAATTCTTCTCATGAACTTTCAGCTATCTGGAAGCGTATGTTATTAGTTTACCACGTTGCATCAATACACAACCAATGCTGATTCTAGAAGCATCACAAACCCATCGGTACCCTCCGGTAGTGTTAACACCAGTGCTGAGGTAAGTCGAATCTTCAACTCCTGAAAGCTCCTCTACTAAGCCTCTGACCATTATAACTTCGCTTTCTTTTGGGTCAATTTAGTCAATGGCGCTTCAATAGATGAAAATCCATCAAAAAATCTCTAACAGTAGCCAGCTAAGCCTAAGAAGCTCCTGGTATCTGAAGGATTCACCGGTCTAGGCCAATTCTTCACCGCTTTATTTTTTGAGAGTCCACCTTTATGCCCTCACTTGACACCATATGACCCAAAAAGGCCACTAGGTTCAACCAAAACTCGCACTTGCTGAATTTAGCATATAATTGGCGATCCTTGAGAGTCCGTAGTACCACCCTCAAATAAGCGGGATGCTCCTCCTCGCTCTGAGAGTATATCAGGATATCATCAATACACACAATCATGAACATATCCAAGTATGGCTTGAGCACTCTGTTCATCAAATCTATAAAAGTTGTAGGAGTATTCATTAGTACAAAAGGCATAACTACAAACTCGCAATGACCATACAACGTCCTAAAGGCTATTTTCGGGATGTCACTTTCCCGGACCCTGGGTTGATGGTACCCGGATCTTAGATCTATCTTCAAAAAGCATTTAGCACCTTAAAGATGGTCAAACAAATCATCAATCCTGGGAAGAGGATACCTTTTCTTGATGGTGACCTTGTTAAATTGCTGATAATTAATACACATACGAAAAGAACCATCTCTCTTTCAGACAAAGAGGACTGGTGCACCCCATGGGGACTTTCTCGATCTAATGAAACCCTTGTCTAACAGGTTTTTCAGCTGCTCCTTCAACTCCTTTAACTCGGCTGGAGCCATTCTGTAAGGAGGAATAGATATAGGTTGCGTATCGGAAAGAAGGTCAATACCGAAATCGATCTCTCGCTCGGGAGGGATTCCCCGTAATTCATCTGAAAAGACATCTGGATACGCACATACTACTGGAACAGACTGGATAGTCGGGATCTCGGACATAGCATCCTTAACCCTAACTAACTGGTACATGCAACCCTTAGACATCATCTTTCTGGCCTTAAAGTAGGAAATGAAATGACCTACAGGCACAGCTGAACTACCCTTCCATTCTAGGCTGGCTCACCCTAAAATCGGAACTCTACATCCTGAGTTCTACAATCAACTGAGGCGTAACATGCAAACCAATCCATGTCAAGAATAACATCAAAATTGGTCATGGATAACTCTACTAAATCCGCTAAAGTGACCTTCTGAAAGACTGTGATCAGGAAACTTCTATACACCCGCCTAGATACAACTGAATCACCCATTGAATAGAGACTGAGAAGGGTTCTGACCAAATTTCAGAACTGACTTTGAAAATACTAGCCACATAAGGAGTCACAAAAGACAAGGTAGCCCCTGGATCTAGCAATGCATATACATCAAGATGAAATACTTGTAACATACCGGTAACCACATCTAGTGAAGTCTCTTGCTCCTGGTGTGAGGCAAGGGCATAAAATCTATTTTGGCACTATCTTCCACCTCCACTGGTGGATGCACCCTGCTAGGATAAGCGTGTTGGTGCTGCTACTGATCTGGTAGTTTGAGCACGGCCTCTACCATCACCCTATCAAGCTAAGGGACATTCTCGGCGCATGTGGCCAGATCTACCGCACCCATAACAAATATCTGATTCTAACAAACACTCTTCGGTATGAGTCTTGCTACACTTCCCGCAGGCGGGGAAGGTGCGCTTTGTCTGCATACTCCTCTTGTCCCTCAAACCTGAGGCCCTGCTCCTCTGGTCACCTCTGGGTCTGGATGGGACACTAACTGATGATGGTGCTGGAGCTAAAGATCTCTGGTGGAACTACTGACGGTGCCCACTAGGCCTTAGCTGGGAGAATCTGATGCTATCAGTCCTGGCCCTCTTGGCCTCCCTCTCTCGCTCACTCAGTTGTATTGCATCCATCTGCTGGGCGTACAGGACTATCCGGGAAAATTCAATACCTGGAGAAGCATCGTAGTCCGGCATTCTCTAACCAAGCAGTCTGCTATCCCATGTACAAACCTGCTCACACGGGCCGTCTGATCCACCACCAACTCAGGTGCATACCTGGAAAGATGTGTGAACTCCAAGGCATACTCCTGAACCGTCATCTTTCCCAACTTAAGATTCTCAAAATCGACCGCTTTCAGCTCCCTCATCTCCCAAGGGAAGAACCGATCAAGAAAGGCGACATAAAACTCATCCCAACTAACAGGGCCTACTCCAACTGCCCTACTATCCTTCAACCATTTGAACCAAATGTGTGCGACCCCCTTTGACTGATATTAGGCCAAATTGGCACATTCCTCTACAGTCACCCCCATATTCTAGGTGATCTTCAGAATCTCCTCAATGAAATCATGTGGATCCTCGTCCACCTTCCATCCAATAAACTCAGGAGGGTTCATCCTCAGAATGTCTCTGACCCTTGCTCCCACCCCATTCCCATTCTACGGGACATGCTCTACTTCCTACTAGTTCACCTGGGCGATTAAGGCCTATGCTGGCATCTGAATAGCTGCCCTGAATTCAACGTGGGCAACCGGCTCCGGTGCATGGTGCTTATGGGTTTGTGGAGCTTGTTGGTGCCCGTCTTCATTTCCATCTTCGTGGCCATTTACATTTCCATTCCTTCCGCTGTTAACTCTGCGGGGAGGCATGATTCTTCAAATGTGAATAGCATGAATTAGAAGGATAGAGAGACATTTCACTGCACGAAATAGATCATGAAAGAAGGGAACATTTCCTAAACATCTCGTATCCTCTTCATCATAAGTGTGGCACACTTCACACCGATGAAAAAGACTCTACTTAACGCGGCTTTTATACAGCCTAGGACACTTCAAACCTATTGCTCTGATACCAAGTTTGTCAAGACCCGAACATAGGCTCGAATTGAGACACGGGAAAAGGAGCTCCGAGACACTCCAAGTCAACCCATGGCATGAATATACATCTAACTCAATCAAATAAAGTGGAAGACTTAACATAATAAACATAAGGGGAGTCTAATCATAACATAACATCAGAAACAGAATTCACTTCAAACATGACAAGCTGATCTTTGCGTACAATCTGAAAGCCTCTATCACATCTGATGGGTTGATAGAACAACACCCTTAACTAACCCAACAAGTCTGAAACTGAAAATATAAGATAACTGGTAACGAATGGTCCTCGAGAGATAAGGACTCACCACTGAAGCTAGGTGCTAACTCTAGAGAACTGGCTAGTAATAGGGCTGAGTCTAAAGATCGGAGCCTGTATCATAAAATGATATAGCATAGATTATGCGGTCAGTACGTAAAATGTACCAAGCATGCAAGATAAGTAAAATGAATAGTTAAAATATATAAAAGTTCATAAGAGTAGGAAAATATGATCGTAACATAAATATCATAATGCAAACATAAGGGTCAAGGTTTTCCAAAAATTCGTAATTCATTCGTAATCATAATGATAAAGGAAAAACCTTATTAAACATAACTTGAGCCAAGTGCATAAACATAACCATGCATGAATCATGAGGAACAACGGGAGGACTCGTCATAACTAACACCATCATGATAAAGCCTTACATGATTCCCAAACTATCTCACTCAAGTTGGCAGAGTTGTCCCAGGCTTGCCAGGCAAGGGACATGAAGTATGTGTATCACAAAGAGGGGATCCATTAATATTTGAATATATATATGAACCTACGGTGGCACGTAGTTTTGAGACACCGGCGTAGTCCTTTGAACGTCGGGCTACCGGTGCTAGACGCTGCTCCTAAAAACATGCACATTAGGCTCGTATAGTAACCGTAACATCATTCATGAGATCATGGCCAATTAAATAACATCATCATTGATCCCCATTTAAAATACATGTTTAGCCATTAACAAGGTCCCATGAATTGGCCAAAAGTCATAAATCTATAAATCATGAAATCCAGGCATACTTGTAAAACATGTATACACTTGATATTCATAAATTCATGACGAGCATTTGAGAGAAATCATATCATAAGTCATAAATCATGATGGGTTAATGAACATTAAAATCGAAGTAAAATCATAACTTGAACTTCCATAAAACATGCATAATTGGGCAAGTTTGTAGAGATTTAAATCCATAAGTTTATAATTTGAAATAGTCATAAAATCTGCCCGTGATTTAATGAACATGAACTTATACATGAGAGGAATTAACCATAGATAAATCATAAGGATTTCATAAGAATTGGGATAAAACCCCCCATTTTTGGTGCCTTTTCGATCCTTGACCTTAAAGTCAAATTCTTGCAACAGAAGCACCCATGTAATGAGTCGTGGCTTTGCATCTTTCTTGGATATTAAGTAACACAATATGGTATGATTTCTGTAGACTATCACTTGGAACCCCAATAAATATGCCCTGAACTTCTAAAATGCATAGAATATGGCGAGCTACTCTTACTTAGTCACTATATAATTTATTTGTGTTGCATTCAAAGTCTTGCTTGATTAATAAATCGAGTGTAGAATCTTGTTATGTCGTTACCCAAGAATAGCTCCTATTGCTATGCCACTAGCATCAGACATCAGCTCAAAAGAGGGAGAGACCAATCAGGCATTGCAATGATAGAGGCAATGGTTAGTTTCTTCTTCAGTTCTTCCAATGCCTCAAGGCATTTATCATCAGATATATCTTTACCTCTTTTTCAAGAAGCTTACATATGGAGTGCACAATCTTTGAGAAATCTTTGACAAATCTCCTGTAGAATCCAGCATGACCTAGGAAACTTTGGACATCTTTCAAGGGAGTCGGAGGAGAAAGTTTAGAAATGATATCAATTTTGGCCTGATCAACCTCGATCCCTTTCTCTAAAATATTATACCTAAGCATAATGTCGTATTTTACCATTAAGTAATATTTTTCCCAATTGATACTAGGTTTGTTTCTTCACATCTATTAAATACTTGATCTAGATGATCAAGACATTGATCAACTAAATATACCACTATTAAGAATTCATCCATAAATACATCTAGAAAATCCCCCACCATCTCTAAAAAACATGCATCTCTGAAAAGTGGCTGGAGTATTACAGCCTGAATGGCATCCTGTTGAAAGCAAAAGTCCCATAAGGACAAGTGAATGTTGTTTGTTCTTAGTCCTCTAGAGCAATATTTGTCTTATTATAGTTTGAGCAGCCATCTAAAAAATAGTAATACGATCTTATCGCTAGCCGATCTAACATTTGATCATTAAAAGGTATAGGAAAATGATCTTTATAGGTCACTGCATTTAACTTGTGGTTGTCCAAGCAAACTTTCCAACCTATGACATTCTTGGTGGGCACTAATCCATTCTTGTCATTTCTCACCACGGTCATGCCCTATTTTAGGTATACATTAGACGGGTGTCACAACCCAAACATAGGCCCGGATCGAGACACGGGATAAGAAATCTCGAGAGGCTCCAAGTCGACCCTAGCATGAACATGACATCTAAACTGAACAATAGAAATGCAAAAATCTAATATATATATATATATATATAACATAGCGGAAGTCTGAAAATCTGATAGCATGAGTTACTGAATATATCCACAAGTCTAAAGTTGTAATACATACTATGTCTTATAAGCCTCTACTACTGACGAGTTGATGGGATAAGACCCCAACTAACTAACTATAGTATGAAACTAAAATACTAAATACAACTGATAAAAGGGCCCTCGAAAGATGAGGACTCACCAACTGAGACTGGGAGACGCTAATACTGAGAGTCTGGCTATTGGCAGGACTGAACCTAAATATCTGAGCCTGTATCATGAAATGATACAGCATGAGTATGCGGTCAGTACGTGGAATATACCGAATATGTAGGTATATAAAACCGCTAAGTAAAATTAGTGATCATGAATAACATAAAACATCTCATCATAATAGTCTAAGAGTAGGGTTTGCATGTTATTATCTGAAATAACATGATTCATACACAACTGAGTATCATAATTGAATATCATAACTGAATCGAATGACCCAAAGCTGAAAACTAATAGTCATAAGTAAAACTTAACATTGGGTCAAACCTGTTGAAAACATAATATCATGACTGATGAACATGCAAAACAGAAATGATAAAGAACAATGGGAGACTTATCTTATAACTGATATTACCACGATAGAGCTTACGTGTTCCAAACTATTACACTCAAATGGGCAGAGTCGTCAAAAACTTTTCCAGGGCTAAGGATGCTATCATGATATCGATATCAAGCTGAAGGCCCCTTGGGGTAGGGGAAGCTCATAGGGGAGGTCCCAAATAATCTGAACTTACCTATGTTGGCATGTAGTTTGGAGGCATAGGGTTGATTAACCCTTAGCCTACTCGGTACTAGACACTACTCCCAAAAACATGCATATGCTCTCCATCGTTTTTCAATGAAGCTAAACAATCATCTAGTGAAGAAGCTGACTCATAACATACATGCATAAATCTGAAATTATAACATGAGGAGCCTTGGGCTCAAACCATACCACAAGCTGAAAGATAGTGGGAGTCCAGACTCCAAAATCCATATGGTAAGCTAATACATGAACTTTAGATATATCATGAAACATACTTTGATTATATGGGGCTTGAACAGTATATAAACATGCTTGACGTAGACTTGATCATTAGAAAACATGAACATGGACATGGGTAATTCAAGATCACTCTTTCATCATATACATCTCATCATGCTTGAATACATATATTATAGATCTCAACTTTCATGAACTTCCATGGATGGGCATCATGATTTGTAAAACTTGAAAACATAATTTATAATTGAAAACATTTTAAAATATGCTTATTACTCATAATTCAACATTAGAAACATGCATAGATCATACCCATGATTGATACTTGAAAATTCACATATTGGGTTAAAAGCCCCATAGATTTATCAACCAAAATTTTCATGAAATTGAAAAGGGATTGGGCATGGGTGTGGATGAAGACACCCGTTCATAACCCCACATACCTGGAGATGTCTGATATTACAACCCTATTGAATGCTCAATGGAAATTTAGGGAAGAATTTGATGAATCTAAGCTTGATCAAGCTTAGGAGCTTCTAGACTTCCATGCATAGAAGAGAATAGGCTTAGAATGAACTTACCCCTCTTAAAACACACCTTTCTGAGACTAAAACGACGTAGTATAGGCCTTAGGAACTTAGGAATTATAGAGAAGCCCTCAATAAATTCGCAGGAAAACACTCACTACCAGTCCCAATGAGGGACTAGACGACTTGTGCCCAACACCATGACTCGTGGTCCCAAATCATTGCCAGAACTAGAATTTCATCACCACTGGTCACCATGAGGGACACCACGACAGGTGGTGACTAGTCGTGGCCTACATTATCCAAGCTCTTCAACCTCATGCCAACTCCTGACAACGGACCACCTGACGACTTGTGGTGATGACCACGACTTGTGGTCTCACCCATGGTTAGCCCTAAATCCCAAAAATCAAACCAAGTCTACCCCTCTCCCTTTGAGTAACTTAACAACTCATGGTGCACCTCACAGGTCACTAGATGACTCGTCTTATGGCCTGATATAGAAAATCATTTTTTCTCCATTTCAACCCTTGCGTCTAATCTTCGGGCTTTTAGTGTATTACAATATCTCCCTCGTGGGAACATTCATCCTCAAATATTGGAAATCATACTGAAAAACTGAGAAATGCAATCATCATACTCAAATACTGAACGTTTAAGCTGAAAACTGATGGAGTGACTAACTCCGTACTGAATTAAATGATTGAACTGAATTCCTTAATCATACATACATACATTGACATTAAAGAAACTGGAGCACATGAATTGAACATGAAACTGAATAGAGTACTGGGGAGGAAGCTAATACCTTAAGATGGAAGTAAGCCGAAGGGAAGAGATGTGGGCATTTAGTCATCATATCTGCTTCGGCTTCCCACGTAGCTCCCTCAACATGTTGGTTCCTCCATAAAACCTTTACTGAGGCTACCTCTTTGTTTCTTATCTTTCGAACCTGAAGATCAAGTATTTCCACCGGAACCTCTTCATAACTAAGGCTATCTTTCACACCTACCATGTCCACGGGGACAACCAGAGCTGGATCACCCAAGCATTTCTTTAAGAGTGATACATGGAAAACTAGATGAACTGAAGCTAATTTTGAGGGCAACTCCAACTCATATTCTACCTTGCCAATCCATTTCACAATACGGTATGGACCAACATAACGGGGACTGAGTTTCCCTTTCTTTCCGAACATCATCACCCCCTTCATGGGAGATACCTTCAGAAACACCCAATCATCAACTTTAAACTCTAGCTCCCTCCTCCTCACATCCGCATAAGACTTTTGGCGACTTTGAGCTATTTTCAATCTGTCCCTTATAAGCTGAAGTTTCTCCATAGCCTCATCGACTAAATCTTGTCCTATCATTGCAGTTTCACTGACTTCAAACCAACCAATAGACAATCTACATCTTCGCCCATAGAGAGCCTCAAACAGAGCCATCTGAATGTTGGAATGGTAGTTTTTGTTATATACAAACTCGATGAGGGGAAAATGATCATCCCACCTATCCTTGAAATCAATTACAGACGCTCTTATCATATCCTCAAGAGTCTGAATGGTCCGCTCTGCCTGACCATCCATTTGCGGGTGAAATGTTGTGCTAAGATTGACCTGAGTACCAAGTCCCTTCTGAAACAATCTCCAAAACAGGGAGGTAAATTGAGTACCGCTATCTGATATGATGGACAAGGGAACTCCATGCAACCATACTAACTCTCAAATGTATAACTTAGCATAATCATCCGTTGAATTGGTAGTTTTCACCGATAGAAAATAAGCTGCCTTAGTCAACCTATCTACAACAACCCAAATAGAGTCATGATGTTGGTGTGTACGATGAAACCCTGTAATATTTCATATTGATTTCCTCCCACTTCCAAGTAAAGATACTAATGTCTTGAAGCACACCCCCAGGTCTTTGATGCTCAACCTTCACCTGTTAACAATTCGGACACTTAGCCACAAACTCTGCTATGTCCTTCTTCATGCCATTCCACCAATAGGCTTCCCATAGGTCACGGTATATCTTGGTGGCACATGGATGTATAGAATATCTAGAACCACGAGCCTCATGCAAAATCCGCTCCCTCAGGTCATCAACACCTGGTATACACAAATGAACCAGATGTTGTAGCACACCATCTCACCCTTGGGAGAAGACCTCCACTTTCTGATTCTGAATGGCTTCCTTCAACTTTACCAAAATCGAATCCTTGTCTTGTCTAGATTTTACCTCGGTCAACAAGGAAGATTCTGATTCATTCTGAACAATGACAACTCCATATGTTGAGTAAATAAGACGGACTCTTGGTTGTGCAAGCCGACGCACATCCTTCATCAACTCTTTCCTTTCCTTATCCCCATGGGATACACTCTCCATTGAAAGCCTGCTAAGAGCGTCTACCACTACATTAGCTTTTCCCGGATGATAAAGGACACTTATACCATAATCCTTCAAAAGCTCCAACCACCTCCTCTGATGTAGATTTAGATCCTTTTAGGTAAACATGTTCTGTAAGCTTTTGTGGTCCATAAACACATCCACATGGACCCCATACAGATAGTGTCTCCAAATCTTCACGAAAAATAGTACCGCCGCCAACTCGAGATCGTGAGTTAGATAGTTCTTCTCATGGACCTTTACCTTCCTGAAAGCATAGGGTAAAACTTTACCGTGCTGCATTAATACATAACCAAGGCCAATCCACGAGGCGTCGAAATATACCACAAACCCATCGGTACCCTTAGGTAGGGTCAACACCGATGTTGAGGTGAGTCGAGTCTTCAACTCTTGGAAGCTCTTCTCACAAGCCTCTGACCATTGAAACTTCACTTTCATCTAGGTCAACTTAGTCAACGATGTTGCCATGGATGAAAACCCTTCGACAAACCTCCTGTAGTAACCAGCTAAATCCAACAAACTCCTGAAATCTATAGGGCTAACTGGTCTAGGCTAATTCATCACCGCTTCTATCTTTTGAGAGTCCACCTGTACGCCCTTACATGAAACCACATGACCCAAAAATGCCATTGATTCAACCAAAACTAACATTTACTGAATTTAGCATACAACTGGCGATCCTTAAGAGTATGTAGCACCACCCTCAAATCAGCGGCAGGCTCCTCTTCACTCCAAGAGTATATGAGAATATCATTTATGAACACAATCACAAACATATCCAAGTATGGCTTGAACATCCTATTCATAAAGTCCATAAAAGTTGCAGACCATTCCTTAGTCCAAAAGAAATAACTACAAACTCATAGTGACCATACCGACTCCTGAAGGCTGTCTTTGGGATATCACTCTCCCGAACCCTAAGTTGATGGTATCCGGATCTGAGGTCTATCATTGAAAAGCACATAGCACCTTGAAGCTGGTCAAACAAGTCATCAATCCTAGGGAGAGGACACCTGTTCTTGATGGTAACTTTGTTCAATTGCGGATAATCAATGCACATACGAAGATAACCATCCTTCTTTTGGACAAAGAGAATTGGTGCACCCCATGGGGATTTGCTAGTTCTGATAAAACCCTTGTCTAAAAGGTCTTTCAACTGCTCCTTCAACTCCTTTAGCTCAGCTAGAGCCATACTGTAAGGAGGAATATATATAGGCTGCCTATTGGGAAGAAGGTCAATACCAAAATCAGGGAGAGATTCCCGATAAATCATTTGGAAACACTTCTGGTTATTCACACACTACAGGAATTGATTAGATATTTGAGGTTTCAGACGTAGTATCCTTTACCCTAACTAGATGGTACACGCAATATTTAGGAATCATCTTTCTGGCTTTAAGGGAGGAAATGAAACGACCTACAGGCACAACTAAACTACCCTTCCACCCTAGGACTAGCTCACTCAGAAATCTAAACTCTTCTGCACGGGTTCTACAATTGACTAAAGCATAACATGCATGTATCCAATCCATGCCAATGATAACATCAAAATCGATCATGGCTAGCTCTACTAAATCTACTAAGGTGACTTTCTGACGAACTGTGATGGGGAAATTTTTGTATATCCGTCAAGCTATAACAGAATCACTGAATGGAGTAGAGAATAAGAAGGGTTCTGATAGGATTTCGGGACTGGCTCCAAAACTAGTAGAAACATAGGGCATCACAAAAGACAAAGTATCCCCTAGATCTAACAATGCATATACATCAAGGTGGAATACTCGTAACATACCAGTGACTACATCTAGGGAGACCTCCTGCTCCTAACGAGATGTTGGGGCATAGAATTTGTTTTGGCTCTGACCACCACCCACACTAGTAGATGCCCCCTACTGAGCTTGGCGTGCTAGTGGAGCTGCTAAACTGGAGGCTAGGCCTTGGCCCTATCATGGCCCTGTTTGGCTACTGGGCAATCCCTAAGCATATGTCTGGGCTTTCGACACCCGAAACAAGAACTTAAACCTACTAAGCACTGACCTGTGTGTCTCCGGCTACACCTGCCACACTCTAGAATGCTGGACTCTACGGGCCTGCTGCCTTGACCTCTAGAGCCTGATGCTCGTCCCCTCTAGTCACACCTGGATCTAGATGGCACACTCATAGCCGATGGCGCTGGGGCTGAAGATCTCTCGTGGGACTGCTAACAGTGCCCACCAAGTCTCTCTTGGGAGACTTCGAAGCTATTAGTCTTGGCCCTCTTGGCCTCTCTCTCCTGCTCACTCACCTATACCGCCTCCATATGTTGGGCGTACAGAACTATCTAGGGAAATTCAATGTCCTGATGTAGCATCACGGTCCGGCAATCTTTGACCAAGTAGTCTGCTATCCCATGCAGAACCGACTAACTCGAGCTCTCGGATCTGTCACTATCTCAGGTGCATACTTGCATAAGAGAGTGAACTCTAAGGAATACTCATGTATTGTCATCTTCCCTTGCTTCAGGTTCACAAACTCAACTGCTTTAATCTCCCTCATCTCACAAGGGAAGAACCGATCTAGAAATGCGGTATGGAACTTCTCTCAACCAATAGGGCCTGCTCTAACTATCCTTCTATCCTTCCATTGCTTGAACCAAATGGGTGCAACCCCTTTTAACTAATACAAGGCTAGATCCTCTCACTCCTCCCTAGTAACCTCATGATCTAGGTGATCTTCAGAACTTCCTCAACAAGCTCTTGTGGATCCTCATCCAACTTTGATCCAAGAAACTCTGAAGGGTTCATCCTCAGAAAATCTCTAACTCTTGCCGCGGCCGCATTCCATTCCGAAGGGTTCATCCTCAGAAAATCTCTAACTCTTGCCGCCGCTGCATTCCCATTCAGAGGTAAATATGCTACCGCCTATTGGTTGACTTGGGCAGTTAAAGCCTGAGCTAGCATCTGTTTGGCTTCCCTGAACTCTGCGTGGGCAACCTACTCGGGTACAAGATCCTCATGGGTTGGTGGGGCCTACTAGTGCCCATCCCCATTGCCATTCTCGTGAACATTTCCATTCCCATTCCTTCTTCTGCTAACTCAGCGAGGAGGCAAGATTCTGCAAACAGGTATAGCACGAGTGAGAAGGATAGAGAGACATTTCATCGCATGACTTATATCATGAAAGAAGGGAACATTTCCTAAATGTTTCATAGCCTCTTCATCATAAGTGTGGTGTGCGTCACACCCATGAAAAAGACTCTACTTAACATGGCTTTCAAACACCCTAGGACACTTCAAATCAATGCTCTGATACCAAGTTTGTCACGACCCAAAAATAGGTCCGGACTGAGACATAAGACAAGGAACCTCGAGAGGCTCCAAGTCGACCCATGGCATGAATATGACAACTAAACTCAATAATAGAAATGTGGAAATCTAATATATATAACATAGCAGAAATCTGAAAATCTGATAGCACAAATTACTGAATACATCCACAAGTCTGAAGCTGTAATACATACTATGTCTGATAAGCCTCTATTACTGACTAGTTGATGGGACAAGACCTCAACTAACTCACTATAGTCTAAAACTGAAAATACTAAATACAACTGATAAAAGGTCCCTCGGAAGATGAGGACTCACCAACTTAGACTGGGAGATGCTAATATTGAGAGTCTAGCTGCTAGCGGGACTAAGCTAGAATATCTGAGCCTGTATCATGAAACGATAAAACATAGAGTATGTGGTCAGTACATGGAATGTACCGAGTATGTAGGTAAGAAAAACCACTAAGTAAGTAAAACCAGTGATCATGCATAACATAAAACATTTCATCGTAAGAGTCAAAGAGTAGGGCTTGCATGCTATTATCTAAAAAACATGATTCACACATAACTGAGTATCATAACTGAATTGAATGACCCAAATCTAAAAACCAATAGTCATAAGTAAAATTGAACATTGGGTCAAACCTACTGAAAACATAACATCATGACTGTGAACATTCATAACTGAAGTCATGAGAAACAATGGGAGACTTATCTTATAACTGACATTACCATGATAGAGCTTAGGTGGTCCCAACTATTACACTCAAGTGGGCAGAGCCATCCAAAGCTTTGCCAGGGCTAAGGACACTACCATGATATCAATATCAAGCTGAAGGCCCCTTGGGGCAGGGGAAGCTCATAAAGGAGGTCCCAAATAATCTGAACATACCTACGTTGGCACGTAGTTCTGAGGCATTAGATTGACTGACCCTTAGCCTATTCGGTGCTAGACACTACTCCCAAAAACATGCATATGCTATTCATCATTTTTCAACGAAGCTGAACCATTGTCTAGTGATGAAGCTGACTCATAACATATATGCATAAATCTGAAATCATAACATGAGGAGCCTTGGGCTCAAACAATACCACAAGCTGAAAGATAGTGGGAGTCTAGACTCCAAAATCCATGTGGTAAGCTAATACATGAACTTTAGATAAATCATGAAACATACTTTGATCGAATGCGCTTGCCCAATATTTAAACATTCTTGACATAGACTTGATCATTAGAAAACATGAACATGGACATGGGTAATTCAAAATCATACTTTCATCATATACATCTCATCATGCTTGAATAAATATATCATAGATCTCAACTTTCATGAACTTCCATGGATGGGCATCATGATTTGTAAAACTTGAAAATATAATTTATAATTGAAAACTTTGTAAAATATATCCATTAATTATAACTCAATATTAGAAACCTGCATAGATCATACCCATGATTGATACTTGAAAATTCACATATTGGGTTAAAAACACCATAGATTCATCAACTAGAATTTTCATGAAATTGAAGAGGGATTGGGAATGGGTGTGGATGAATACACCCATTCATAACCCTACATACCTGGAGAAAGCTGATATCACAACCCTCTTGAATGCTCAATGAAAATTTGGGAAAGAATTTGATGAATCTAAGCTTGGTCACCCTTAGAAGCTTCTAGACTTGCATGCATGGAAGAGAATAGGCTTAGAATGAACTTACCCCTCTTAAAACACACCTTTCTGAGGTTAAAAAATGTAGTATAGGCTTTAGGAACTTAGGAATTACGGAAAAGCCATTAATAAATTCGCAAGAAAACACTCAGTGCCAGTTCCAACGTGGGACTAGATGACTCGTTCCCAACACCACGACTCGTGGTCTCAAATTGTTGCCAGAACTAAAATTTCATCACCACTGGTTGCAATAAGGGACACCACGACTCGTGGTGTACTCAATGAATCGTGGTGACTAGTCGTGGCCTGCACTGTCCAAGCTCTTCAACCTCAAGCCAACTCCTGACCACGGACCACCTGACTACTCATAGTGATGACCATGACTCGTGGTCTCACCCGTGGTCAGCCCCAAATCCCAAATATCCAACTAAGTCTATCCTTCTCCCCACGAGTCACTTAACGACTCATAGTGCACCTCATGAGTCACTCGATGACTTGTCCTGTGACCTGGTGCAGAAAATCCTATTTTCCTTATCTTAACCTTGGGTCTGATCTTAGGGCTTTCGGGGTATTACAACAGGGCTAACCCACTTGCCATTTATGATGGGGTAGATCACCCCAACATCTACCCATTTGATGATTTCTTTCTTCACTACTTTCGGCATAGCCAGATTCAAACACCTCTAATGCTCTACACTAGGGGAGCTATCCTCCTCTAATGTAATCTTATGTTCGTAGATCCTTGTAGGAATATCTCATATATCTATAGTAGTCCATACAATAGATCTTTTGAAGGTTATGAGCATGTCAAGCAGTTTATACACCTGTTCATCATTACGGAGAGTAGAAATGATTATTAATAGGGTGTTGTCAGACTCCAAGGACAACCTCTTTGGCTTGTGAGAGTAATGACCAAGCCCTTCGACTGAATTAATCATCTCTTCATAACCATCCATGTTACGACTGCATCATAATTCACCAAAATCTCTACCAAGAATTTCTTCTTCCACTGCATCTTCAACTACACCAAAGGCATCAAGAACTGAAATTTTTTTAATATGCTCTAGGTAGCTTCATCACTTTACCTGTTGTAAAAGTAACTTTATCATTTTCACGCCCCGACCTAGTACCTAGGTAAGGCCGGCACCCGAGGCTATTTTTGGCCCGAGCATACCATTGAACATGGAATTCCTAATTGCTGTGATGCGTAAAATAGAATATTAAAAGATAATCATAATCAAAATACTAGAAAGAAAAGAGTACAAACAATTGTTTTCTAGATTGTTCTGCAACACGTTTTGAACAAAATAAAAATATCTTCATTTTGAAATTCCATCAGAGTCTAATGGAGTAATGTATTATAGGAATCATCCTCTTTCAACTAAAGATCTATTTCAACGATTTATGTGTTTTTTACAGTTTGAAAGGTAGTCTTCTTTTTTAGTATTCAACCCAAAAAAAACCCCTCCACCTGGATTCAAATCCTATCATTATAAAATAATAAGAAAATAATAATAGAAGGAATATACCAATATAAGATCTTGTGAGCAAACATCTAATTATGATAGAACATGGATGAAATCAATTTTAGAACTGAGACCAATCATGCATCGAGGGTAAAGCATACTATTTTACACTAAAGTGACACGACTGTCAAAGGCAGAGTAAGGAACACGAAAGCATACTAACTATTAGTGTATGAAGCTTCTACATAATCATGAGTTTCTGATTTATCGGGACAAAGCCCCCGGTATGGCTCTAATCAAAACTATACATATATGAAGGATAAGTAGTTGTCCCAAAAGAGAATGGGGTTCACCAAAAGCTAAACTAAGGAGATCCTACTATGTTTTCCAACAAATTGTATCTGTATATAAGGCTACATTATAAACAATGCAGCATCCGTAGCAAAAGGGCCATTAGTACATGGAATCGTACTATATGTAAGATGGAAAGGACATGACATATAAGATACTGAACATAGGAAACTATGCATAAACATATTTGAGTAATCGTGTAAATAAAATCATCATAAAGGTTCAAAAAGAAAAACATGCAATTTGCCCTTTTAAAATTTGTAACTGTATAGTAGTCGTGATACCGTGGGAGTTTATGAATTAACTGACATAAACCACTATATTTTTATATGACATGTGATATTTGCCCGATCAGCTAAGCCATCACCTACCTTGTCGGGTAGGTGGCATACATGACATGACTTGCTAGTAAGATTTCTAAATCATCCACCACTTTCGGGGGTAATAAATCTGGATGCACCCTGGCCAACAATACGCTTCTCTCCTATGTAGGCAAATATAGTTTTAAATATTTGTTTGAATAGACTTATTCCTTCTTTGTTAACCATTCACTCCTAAAGTTACACATATCCATGAACTATCCCTTGGGCTCATAACCATCAATATACTCTTTTTGAAAGAGTTCATAACTGAACATCATGCTTTTATCTTAAAGCTCATATCCATTTATCATACATTATCATGGAAGTCATATTCATAATTCATGCTTTATTATGGAAATCATGTTCATAATTTATGCTTTATCATGGAAATCATATTCATAATACGTGCTTCATCAAAACTCACATTCATAACTTATGCTCTTAACTTTGTAAATTCAAAATCATATTCACGCTATGGAGAACTCATGCTCATAGTAGAAATTCATATATCATGGTTAAGAGAAATCATTCATAAGTACATATCAAATATTTGTAATCAAAATCATGGGAGAGATCTTCAAATCATATCATCATAAATTCATAATTTAGGCATGAAGGGAAAATCGAAATTCAATACATTTCATGTATGAACATGGATAAACTTGTAAAACATCTAAGTAGAAATCATAGTAGTTCATAATGTTCATGAAATTCATATGATCCAACATGGGATTTTCTCAAGCTTATAGTAAAAGCTCTAGAAATCTCGGAGTAGACGTGCATGACCTAAGAGAAAGCTTATAGGGAATAAACGTGATGTCCCCGTATTTTAGGGTTTGTCTGACATATCTTGTTTGCTCTAAAAGCATGAGAAGACACAATATCAACCTTGACAGTGGGATTTTATATCTCCTTAGAGCTAACGAATGGGTTTTCCTCAAAACCCTAGAAGTAGAGCAGATGAATCACTAAATCAACACATGCATGCAAGGAAATATCATGGGTGAAGCTTAGAAAAGACTTACCTAAAATTAAGTGATCTTGGAGAAGGAGAGGCAGCCATTCTATAGAGTTAGAGGTGAATAAAATGAGTGAGAGATTGGGTCCATCCTATTTATAAACTTAGAGGAGAAATCATCACTTATAATACCTGGGTACAGTTACGAAACATAGACTCGATCTGTGATCTATAAGTCAAATCGTATATCAGTCAAAGGGGCCAATCTCCTAGTTATTATCGTAGATACTGACCGTAGAATAAATTTATGGTCCGCACAATGGTTCATCTGTTAAACTAGGAAAAATAAATTCTCTGAAGTTCCACTTATGAAGACAATGTATAAATCGTAAATGAAATGTGCAGTCCATAGATTGTTTCATAACCCTTGTCCAGTAGCTTAACAGTATTGGGTCTCCACTTACAATGACCAGGTACGGTTTGTAGATCAAATTCTATAGTTTATAGGCTTAAACAATAGCTTAGTAAATAAGACTTCCACTTATGATGGAATTAACGCTTTGTAGATCTTATCTACCATTTGTATGTTGTTTCATAGGTCAATCCAGTAACTTAGAATATTTGGCTTCACATATGGTGGGATTCACGGCTGGTAGAACTAAAGTATGGCCTGTAGGTATTTTGTGACACGTATAAAATAAAAAAAATTGCAACTTTTTGTTTCAGTTATCTAAACATTCGGGAACTTCCATACTTTGTTAAAGACCTCATACACCACATACGCTTACCACAACACAAGCAAAATTATGTACTAGGGTCAAGAATTCCTTCCGAGGGCACAAGGTGTTACAATCTCTCCCCCTTGGGATTATTCATCCTCAAAATAATGACTGTGGGTACTAGTAGACCTGAAATCCTAGAAAAGTTTTGCCCGAGTTTTCTTTGTAATTGGCACTATCAAAAATTTTTGAAATCTAACATCATCTTACCAGAACATCATCATAGGCCTCATAAGGCAAAATCATGTGCAACAACATAAAAGAAAATACAAGGAAATTATGCTAAGCCTTCATTGAATTCACAAATCATGCAATGGGAGGGGTCATATTTAGTTGACTACCTTTCTCACCATGTCTTCCTCACTCCCCTGTAACTCTTCTCCACTGATGGAGCAATATTACTTGTACATACCCATCAGCAAGAAAATAATTCTTAGAATCATAGGGATTAGGCAATTATAGGCATGAGTCATGAATGATATATAAATATGGCATGGATATACATGACATGATTTTATTGGAACATGAAAAGAATAACATAAGTCATGATTTTCATAGAGCATGGTACAATTTCATTTGATTAAAAACAGCAAAACATAGCATGAGTCTCATAAAATATGGTATAATCATAGAACATGAAATCATAGGATCATAGAGTGGGGTTTGAATCATTACCTAGGGCATTTTTCCCTACTCGGGGAACAACTGGACGTATCTTGCTTTCATAACATCTTTGGCTTCCTATGTAGCCTTTTCAATGTTGTGATTCCTCCACAGTACCTTCACTAAGGCCACTTCCTTAGTCCTCCGCTTGCGGACTTGGCAATGAAGGATGGCCACTAGACTTCTTCATAGCTCAGATTCCCCTAGACACATATATTCTTAACAGGGATGACTAGGGCTAGGTCTCTCATACATTTCCTCAATATGGACACATGAAAAACCAGGTGAACTAAAGCTAACTTTTTATGTAGCTCTAATTTGTAAGACACCATCCCAACTCTATTCACAACTCTGTAAGGACTAATTACCTCAGTCACTATTTTCATGCCCCTCCTAGGGAGTTTCAACTGGCACCTGATGCCACACTAGATCTTGAGTTCACCCAGCTAGACATATACACCTCTTGTGCATGCCAGTGATGTATCGCGAATTAGAGACACATATTTACTTCATTTCATAGAATTTTTCATGTCTTTAAGAGTTAAATTAAGTAGAAACTAACCTTATTATGCTATGCTTTAGGAACTCCGGAAATAAAAAGACGAAAGGAGTTTAGTCTAGAAAATTACTCAAAGGACGAAGGAACATACGGACCATTTGTCTAAAAGATGGTCTGCACTTCCTATAATCCCTTCTTAGCTACAGATTCTAGAAACCCAGCAAAACAAGTGCTAATAATATGGTGAAGGGATGGTCTGTCAATTGAAGATCGAACTTGAGCTAGACATAATGGTATTTTTAAAGTGCGGTGCAAGGTATGGACCATCTTTCAAAGGACGGTCCATCTTTCAAAGGACGACAATATGTGGACAAAGGCTAAAAATTAAAGTAGGGTCCAAAAGACGGTCTGTCCCTGTACACCTGGCACTCCGAAGTTTGAAGTAAATGAACTTTTCGAGACATAGTATAAATAGATTTTTCTTGTAATTTTTTGGGAGATTTTTCATTAGTCAATTCATACTTAGAGTAGAGAGTAGAATTTAGCTAGTTTAGCCCTGACTTTCATAGTAGATTTAAGACCTTAGCTTGTAGCTTGAAGATTTCTATTCATCTATTGAAGAATTCAATTTCTCTTTGTAAGAATGTCTAATTACTTTGCTCTTCTTCATCTCCTTGCTATGGGTAACTAAAGCCAGGTCTAAGGTTGTGAACCCAATGGGTTGTGAACTCTAATGATCCCAACTTATTAAAATTGTGTTTGGACTTATGAATGTTTTTAATTGATTTTTTGTAATGTGTGATTGGTTATGAGAGTCATCCAATCCTGCTCAATTACCTTTATGAGTCTTGAAAGAGAAAATTTAGGTTGGGTTAGAATCAATTAATAATATCACAAGGCATATCCCTTGTTTAATAGATTCTCTTAGACATAGGTTGAATTCAATTGGCAATACACAATTGGGTAGCAGAGTTCTCTTCAATTTGACAAAATTAAAGCAGATCGACACCTATTGTACTATTGAAAGATACCCTAGGTTGCCTAAGTAAATTGCTTGCATGTTCATCCCTATCCCACTCTCAATATTTCCACATTGGGTGATTTAGGGGGATCAATCCATAATTGGGGTTACCTACCTAGAATTATCTTTAATTGATTATAGCTCTATCTTATTACACTATATAGTCTTATTTAAATTTCATTATTCTCAATATGAAATAGACTCTAATCTTGAAATACTTTACTTCTTAGTACTAGATAGCCTGTGATTCGACCCCAACTCCTTGTTGGGTTCTATATTTGTTGCAATTGTATACACTCCCTGATATTGGGAGTCAATTTGAATGACATCAAATATTATGGCACCATTGCCAGAGACTACAACATAAGTCCAGTCTAGCCCTAGAAGTTTAGTTTGCTTTCTTATATCTATTCTTTTACTGTTTCTTTTTTTTATCTCTTGATACAGGATCATGGCCGCTCTTCGGCTGATGATTTGGAAAATGTGTTCATAGATGTCAATGAGGAAGTTGACTATCCGAGTGTGATCGTCCCACCAAGGGAAAATGCTGCCTCTTCAAGATTGACGGCAGTATCTACACTATGCTAAAGGCGGAGGGACAGTTTCACAACTCCATGGACGACGACCCCATCAACACTTAAAAAATGTCTTAGAGGTGTTCAACCTTCATAAGAAAAATAACATTTTGGATGATGCTATCCAGCTACGAGCGTTCAAATACTCGTTGGCCGGTGAGGCAAGAGATTGGTTGCATAGACTCCCTCCAAACTCAATTCATACTTCACAAGAGTTGGTGAGTGTCTTCCTGAAGAAATGGTTTCTTCCCAACAAAAAGGCAGAGCAACGAGATAAGATATTTTATTTTTGGCAACTATCAGGAGAACAGTTATTCGAAGCATGAGAAATTCCGGTAATACATCCTTCGGGCACCAAACAATTGGTTACTAGAACATATCTTGTTGGAGAATTTTTATACCAGGTATATGCCTTGACACAGTCTATTCCCAACAATTCCGCAAGCGGGTGCTTCATGGACAAAACCTTCAACAGAACTAACATTATCTTAGACAAGATAGCAAAGCACAACCATGCCTGGCATTGTGGGGACCAAAGCAGAGGAATCAATGTGGGTACTCTTTCCCTATCTCATTTGATGAAGGAGAATCAGGAGTGAGATCAAATGATGGCCACTATGGAAACCAACATAGCCCTCCTCATAAAGAAGTTAACCGAGTCTAAGGTCAATAAGGTGCATGATATTGATGAGACCATGAACAATGTTCAATATGAAAATGGATGTGCTCCTCCTCCATACCAATATCAGCCAATACAAGAGCCACCACCTATGCAAGTGGAAGACGCCAACTATGTTGGCAACTCATCAAGTGGCTATAAACTGCAGTTCAGTAGGGCCACCCCTCTTCTTCATACAAGGTGAAATGGAGACCTCAACTACAAGTTTAAGGTCAATATTACCCTAGGAGCAATTATGGTGGTCAAAATCAAGGTTGGCACATGGTGGTAATTATCATAATAGAGGCTCATCTTATTATGTTTCACCTAGAGGTCTCCCCTCTAACCCCCAAAATTGGGAGGAGGGTCCTTCATATGATCATGGCGGCTCAAAGCTTGAAGGGATGTTGGAAAAGGTGTTTTCCAACCAGGAGAGAATGGATGCTTATCTCAAGAGTCTCACAGAGATTGTAGGCTCTTACATGCTTTTATTAAGAAATTAGAGCAATAGGTGTGGGACCTTTCCTGTGACCAAAATCCTAAACAAAAAGGCTATCTCCCTAGCGAGACAGTGGTGAATTTGAAGGGACATGTGGGACCTTCCAATGCTAAATGTATGGCCATATTCATGAGGAATGGCAAGATTGTGCATCCTGTTGATGTTGAGGTTGAAGATGGTATGGTGGAGAATGAGTCTGAGATGGTGATTAAGTTTGATGACCAAAAAGAGAGGCCTAAAATGCCTTGTGTTGATGAGGTAATCGATGGTGGATCCAAAAGGCCACCATATGAGGAAGTTCAAAATGATGTGTCAGTTGCCCCAAAGGAAAGAGCAAAGGCTAATGGAGGAGTGGAAGACTTTGCAAAATATTTTCCTCCGTCTGTCCCTCCATTTCCACAAAGAATTGTTCAAGAAGCTCTGGATGCTAAAGCAGCAAAGCATGTTGGGTAGCTTAAAGAGGAAACACTCCGAGTACCATTTATTGATGCCATCAAAGAGATGCTTGGGTTTTCTTAGTACTTAAAAGTATTTTTGATTAGAAAGTTGTCATATGACAAAGAGGAGCTTATTCATGTGACCCATAGAGTGAGTGCTATCATAGAAAGTACATGTGTTGAAAAGAAAGGAGACCTAGGAGAATTTACCATGCCTTATCAGATCGGTAGATATGATTGCTTTCATGCCCTTTGTGATAATGCGGCAAGTATTAATCTGATGCCTCTTGTCATTTACAAGAAGTCTGGGTTGTCCTTGATTACGCCCACCTCCATTTGGCTCCAATGGCTGACAAGATCATTAAGACTCCATTTGGGGTGGTGTATGATGATCTTGGGCAAATTTATATGCCCAAGTGATACTCGAATGTGTCATTTTTGCCTTGTTTATCTATCGATGTTTATACATTCTCATGTGATTTGTAATAAAATGTGAATTTATACTAACCAACATGATTAGTGTTGTTTTGCAGGTGAAATATAATTTTGGGAAGCTAAAATGCATGTTGGGAGAGATCGGGGTTGGACTCGGACGCTAGCAAGCGAAAAAGCACTTGAAGGCACAAATTAAAGGGGCTCCACGATGGAGCCGTGTCACGCTGCCATCGCGGATGCCTTCTGCCTGGATATGGAATTTTTGCCAAATTCCAGTGAAGGTGTGCGTTGGGGCTGTGGCACGTTGGCCAAGCCCCGCGTTGCACGCTGTGCCACGTTGGGCCTTAATACTTGGACAACCAAATTCCAGTAAGGGTCCGCGTCAGTGGCGTGTCATGGAGGCAGTGCTCCACGATGCACTCCGTGACACGTTGCTTGTTATTTCGGGAAAAATTCCCACTAGTATAAATAGAACACTTAGGTTCATTTTTAAATATTCTGACTTGGTGGAGCAAGAACGTGGGTTACAGGCAGTTAAGGGGACGAAAATCTCAGGGTTTTTCTCTATCTCCTTCTTGTATGATTTACACTCATTTAACGATGTTTAATCCACAAATGAGTGGCTAAATCCTCTTCTTGCTGAGGTTAAGAACAATTGTATTGAAATGTAGTTATTGATCAATTGGTTTTTCATCTTTTCTTCCATGGTTGTTCTATTGATTCTTGTTCTTACTGCATTAATGTGTGGCCAATGTTAATGTACATCTAAAAAGTCCGGTTTCACTCGAGAGAGCAAGAAATTGGAAAGTTGTGAATTGATAGGATATGATTTTTTCTTAGTTTGGGAAAATTGAGAATTGATTTACCTTCAGGATAGAAATATACCTGAAAGTCGTATTAGTCAATTAAGGAATCGGTTTTGTATGGCTCGAACATGAATTTTGTTTTATCACAGAAATGTAGGTGGACGGTTCATGATTCTTAAATTGGGTTAAATACTAGAGTTTTAATCCATTGGCAATAATTCTTGACTAGAAACCGGAGGAAAGATTAACCAAATTGTATCGATAATTTGTTTCTTTACATGTTCATTTAACCTCAGCATGCTCATATTCATAGTTCAGACTCAAATTGTATATTTGTTTTATAATTAGTATAGAATTAGAAACCAAAATACCAAACTCTTCTTCACACTGTTGTCTGTATTTTTAAAGTATAGTGACACTTGAGTAGATTGTTACCCTAGCCCAATCCCTGTGGGATCGATACTTGGCTTACTTAAGCCACTTTACTACTTGTTCGACCACGTGCACTTGCGTGTAGCTATATACCCAAAAGCACCGAACATATGATATGCTTGTCAAAGTCGGCAAATTCGTACTTTTCGCAAACTTTATGGTTCTTGACTGTGATGTGGATAGAGATATTTCCATCATTCTAGGGAGACCATTCTTGGCTACTGGGAGAGACTTGATGGATTTATAAAAGCATGAAATAATATTCTAAGTCAAGGATAAGAGCATTACTTTTGAAGCCAGGAGAGGTCACTTGTTTCCCATAGGAGTTGGGGACCTTTTTTGTGGTCAATATTTAGCAAGGAGTTAGTAAGGTAGCTGAGCATGCTATTTCTGCATCACCCAGGAGAAAGAAGACTAAACCAACATGGGTGAAGCAGTACCTCTGTGGCACTAAAAGCAAGAAGTGGGTGAGGAAGTCCAGTCCAAAGGACGACTCACCAAGCCCATGATCAGGTATGTCGAGTCGTGTTGTGATGCTAAATCAGGTGCTTCTTGAGAGGAAACCCACGGAATTCTACACTATGTGTAGTATCCACGTCATTTTGTAACATTAAATCAAGTGCTTCTTGGGAGCCAACCCAAGATATATTAGACTAATGGGTGTTAGTGCCTACAGGTACACTTGCAAAAAATGGAGAAAAGTGGTCTAGAATAGAAAGGGAGAAATTTTATGCATAAATGATAGTGGAAAATATGGAACTTCCTTTCAAACGATGGACCTCACATGTTCACCCTTCATCCGCTCTAGTTCATTGGTAGGAATGGACAAGAGACGGTCTAATGTATGAATCATACTCTGCCCAGACGATCTGTTTGTTGGACTGTCTCGTGTCATTAATGGAGAAACCAATGGGATCGTATAGAGAATGAAATTTTAGGTCAGATCTTATTTTAATGGGCTAGGTTAGCCTTTAATTAGCCACCCATGGGCTTGACCGACCCAACCTATTTGGTTTTAAAAGGGATCACGTATATGATATAGGGAATTCTTGCCCAATGTATACCAATACCTGTCCTTCACTTCTTCTCCTTCTTCCATTTTTCTTACACTATGGATTCCACCAATGTTGCTAATAGTTGATTCAAGTACTTGCTTCTCTGCACTCTTCTCTCATAAGCACACACAACTGATGCAAATTCTCGGGTTTGTAACCCACTCCAGTCTTGCTTTTTCACTCAACATTATACACAAGCATATAGGTATTGTTCTTGACTTTGAGCTTTAAATTTCATGCCTAGTCTGATGTTGCGGCATGTATTGAACTGGGGTTATGTAATACATGTTCTTGGAGTATGACATTGGGGGAGAGAGAACTAGGGTTAAATTGATAGATTGTTGGATGGGGCTTAGGAAATTGTATGAATGTGTTTTAGTTCTTGGTAATTGTTTCTTGAACTTGAATTAGAAATTGCCTAGTCCCTTGGCTTAGATTTGCTTAAAATTGAAAGTGTCTAAGTTGATGATAAATTGAAAGTGCCCAGACTTTGAATGAAAACCAAGAAAACCAGATTATTATTAGATCTGCAAATTTTCTCTCAGGTACCAACAAGACATAGGACGACCCGTTGTATGAAGTAATGAGTCATCTTGTTGCTCATTGTAACCCAATCCAAAATCCTGTCAAATCCTTCTCCAAAACAATGAGCCAGACGATGAGTCATTGTTTGATGTAATGACTCATACTATAAAGCTATTGAATGAAATCTAGAAAAATGCTAAAGTCACCCCAGTGACATCGGATGGAAACAACAACCCGTTGTTTCAGATAACAGGTCGTTCTGTTCATCCATTAGGGGATATCCAAAATATGTTCAACCTTTCTACAGTGAAGACGAGTGAAAACAATGACCCGTTGCTCCATCTAGCAGGTGGTCATTCCCTTCTATTGGTCAAGTCCAGAAACTAGGTTTTACAGGCTCAAGACCTATGATTGGTCCCGATGAGTCATGGTCAGAACCAATGATTTGTTGTGTGACCTGTTGGATCCTAACGGGCAATTTTTCAAACTTTTCTTCAAGGGCATTTTTGTAACTTTCCACTATTTTAGTTCCTAAACTACGTCATTTGGGGGTATTTTATCAGGGAATTAAGGGGAGTTAGTCGATCTTCCTCCTTTATTTCTCACTTAGCTCTCAAGACCAGTACTTAAAATCTCAGGAATTCTCCCCAGCAAGAACTAGGGTTCTTCCAGAAACCTCAAAAATTTCAGCTTCTTCTCAGGAGTTTTCTTCTCCAGGTATGTGAGATTTCAACAAGGGTTATCCTTTCACCCTTATGTCCCAAATGCTTTTAGAATACATTGAAATCTCATTCCCATAGAAAAATCATGTCTTACGGTTTTTGGTTCAGTTGTGAATTCCCTTATTATTTCAATGTTCTCAAGTTTCCTGTGATTCTAGTATGTGATATTCATGGTTTTACAAATTCAATTACAAATGACACTTTCATGACAGATTTTCATATGAATCAAGTTTAGTGATATATATATATTGCTTCTATATGGCAGTGAGTTAGCATGAATTCATATTTTAGCCTTTGTGATTCTATCATGATTTTAGTATACAGATGTTGATAGCATAATTAGTATTTTTAGGTTCTTTAGGCTCTCAGAAAACTATCAGATAATGTTTTTGACTTAGCTTTAAGAACACTAGTTTTCAAGGTATCTATAAATTATCGGTAAAATTATCAATTGGGAGTAGTTCTTAGCACAGAACTGCTCCAAGGCTCAGCGCATCCAAGATCCAGAACTATGTGCCACCATGGGTCATTAGCCCGAATGGGCATCACTTTTAGTGATCACATCAGCCATGTCTTTATACCCTAGCAAGGTGTATTGGGTCCTATTGATGGGGCGTATACATCAAAATCCACATTTAGCTCACGTGGTTATATGTCGGTTAATAGACTCTCCTATCATTCAGTACACTTACAGTCTCAGTCACAATTGCAGAGTCAGTTTTTAGTATATCTATTAAAAAATTGAAAAACCGGACCAAACCAAACTAATTTGGTTTTTCGATTTCAGTTTTTCAATTCGATTTCGGTTCGTTTTTTCTAAAACTTTGGTATTCAGTTTGATTTTCGGTTTTAGAGTTTCATTTTTTTTTATTATTCAGTTTAACCAAAATTTTATATATTTTTAAAAAAATTATAACTTAATTTCAGAAAAAATAAAAATACTACACCCAACCCAATCTCAAAGCTCATTTAGAGAATTATTTTTATAATTGATATAATTGCTTAAGTTTTTCATAAATAACAAATTTTATAATAGTTTTAACATGTTAAGAAAATTCTTATGATTACTAATATGCTTTGAAAGAGAGATAAAATATATAATATTTATTTAACAAGAAATTAGGGACCATAAATTATTGAAATCTTTAAAGACCCTTAATTTTTTGTTGGGTCGATTATTAGAATATTAAGCAGATGAGAAAATTTAATATAAAATATTATATACGTGCTACTAAATATAAATCAACTAATCCCGCTAAGAATCTATAAATAAAAATTTAAAATATTTCCTAGTTATATTTTTACTTAAAATTAAGTTCAGTTTAACTAAACTTTAGAACTCAAAACTTAAAATAATTTATTTTAAATTAAAAAATAAAGTAACTCATTTTTAATTAAAAAAAAAGTAGCTCTTTCTGTAAGAAGAAAAATAGCCCATTAATTAGGCCCATAACTGAAAAATTTAATTAAAAAAATTAAATCGAACCGAACAAAATTTGAGAAGAACCAAACCAAACCGAATTAGTTCAGTTCAGTTTTATTTACACACAAATAAGAAACCAAAAACTAAAAAATCAAATTGAAAATTTTAAAAATCGAACCGAAAAACCGAATGCCCACCCCTATACATAACCCTTAAGTCAGTTTTTACTATACTTTATTATGTATTGTTAGACTACTATTTCACATCGATATTTATGTATTTTAGTAAGGGTCATAGTACTTCAGTTTAGTTATGCATTTTAGCACAGCTTTTCAGACTATTAGCATGTTCTATATATTCCAGTTGCATATCTCATATACTCAGTATATTTAAAGTAGTGGCCGCATATTTCTTGTGTTATATCATTTTATGATATAGGCTCAAGCTCTTAGACTCAGTAGCGGGGTTAGCTTCTCCTTCAGACTTATTGCAGCAGAGTTCTATTGGTGAGTCCACATCTTTCGAGGATCGGAGTCTTCATTTCCAGTATTTGTCATTCTCAGTTTTTTCAGACATTAGAGTTAACTGGAGGGTTTGTCCCAGCAACTCATCAGTTTCTTTTAGAAGCCTTTCAGATAGAGTATGTTACTTTCAGCTTGAGTTCAATGTTTTGATTAAATTCCAAAATCCTATTAGATGTTCTAGGTTTATTAAAATATTTGGTTATATGTTTAATAGTAGCTTTCGCTTAATATTCTTTTTCAGTAGTTCAGTCATTATAGAATTATGCTATGACATGAGTTTGTTTCGAGTCACTTGTGATCCTAAGTACCATATCGCATCCAAGGTGCAGACTCGGGTCATGCAAAGAAGATGAAAAAATGTTTACGTCTGGGGAAAAATACCTGGTGTGGGGTACCAGGTATTAAATTTCAGAAGAAAAAATTTTTTTAGGTTGGGGCTATGGATGTGGCGCAGCACCAGGAATAATTCGTCAAGAAATTTTTTTTTAAGTGTGTAGCGAGGTAGGTGAGGTGCCGCCGGGTGCAAGATGGGCGAAAATTTTTTGGTCCATGGGTCAAATTTGACCTAAGGACCCTAAAATTACTAAAAAAAACATGATCCACACCTTTATTTTAAATCTCCATTCATCTTCTCTCTCTAAAAAGCCAAATAAAAAAATAAAAGAATTTTCTCTCTCTTCTCTCTTAAAGACGTAACTTCCCTCCTCCTCTTCCCCATTGTTGTCTTCTCCAAAAAGCTTAGTGAAGCAAACTTCCTCAACTCAAGTAGGTAATTTTCTTCTCTCCTTTGGTATCCAATATTGTAAACATGCTCCCATTACCCTTCTTCCCCAAATTGAAAAATCCAAAATCATCATTGTTGGGTGAATTTCTTGAACTTCATAATGTGGGATTCCATAGCTTAAATCTCATGTGTTCTTCTATAATAATGTTATATCCTTGTTTGGGTTGCTTGTTTTTGTTGAATTTTGGTGATTTAAAGGTGTGGGTATGAAGAGGGTGATGAATGAGTTGTAGAGAAATTTCATTAAAAGTTGTGAATTGGAGTATGGTTGTATAGAGCAAAATTACTTGAATAATGTGATTCTTGAATTGTGAAAATCTTGGATTGTTGAAAAATTCATGATAATTCATTGTGGAAAGTAGTAAAAGTCATGTTAATTATTGGTTGATTTTATTGTGACTACTTCAACACTTGGGCCAATGTGAATTGTGAATTAAAAGTTGGAGAAAGTGAAGAGAGTGGCTAACTTGAAGCATCCTTGTGGAAAGAAAAAGAAAAAAATTAGAAGGGTGTGAATGAAAATTATGAACATGGTTTGTAGTTTATATGTTATACCCCGTAGGGTTCCCGGCACCTAGATGACCTATTTGCACGTTGGTTAAGCATATTTAAAGGCCATCTAAAGAAAGGCCCGGGAAAAGATCGGACGAGAAACCTGTCGAACCATCGCGGAAGGAGCCGAGGCAGAGCCCCTCCGCGATGGCAACGTGTCACGGAGGTGGAGCCTCCGCGTTGGCTCTGTGACACGTTGGCCTTGTCCAGGCCCAAGTATATAAAGCCCCACTTCGGTTTTAATTCATTTAACGTTATAAAAATTTCCAAAAATCAGAAAGGAATAACCAGAGGAGAGAAAAGAACGAAGAGGGTAATATAATTTCGTCCGATTACGCTGCCAAATGTTGTCCAAACTCAAATTAACCTCAGATACCGAGGTACTTAGCAGCAGAGAGCATTCCTACGGATTTAGTTTCGTGAAATACGGCCGACGAATCGTCGAGCTATCGGACTAAGGTAAGTGGAATTGCTCCAAACTAGTGTCTATGTGTTCCTAGCTGTGAAGTGAATATTTCTCCCTTTTGGACTTCTGAAAAATAGCGAGTTTTCGGCCGTCTTTCAATAGGCCTAAGTTTAGGCTATAATTATATCGAAAGTGATGTCGTTCTTCAGAATAAAGTTGTATTTAGTACTGATTGATGTATATATGAATGCAGTTGGGAAGAATAGCTAAAATACTGACCAAGTTACGCCAGTTAGTCGGGAAATCAGAAGCGAAGGTATGTAAAGCTAGTTTCCTCCGCAAGTTAGTAATCTCGATATAGTACAGTAATTTAAAGGCCAGTAGAATGTTCAGAAGTCATATGTTATGTTTATTACGAATGTTGGTACGATATTAGAAGCATCAAGTTATATTTAGCGCGGTATAGATTCTAATACAAGTGTTAGGAACTGCACAGCATGCTCAGTATGTGATGTAGTACCAAATGTTAGGATATTATCGTATTCAGTTGAAACCCAGTAAAGCAATGTAATACCTGTAAGGCATCTCAAAAGTAGAATGATAGGTTAGAATGAAGTTTCGAAAGCATGTTAGAAATAGTAAATCATGTTACTATAGAAACTCAGTATACAGCATGGTTTTCAGCAGAAAGACTATATCTTGTTCAGCATTAGACTCAGCATAGTATGGCAGAAGATTATATTTATATATATATACCATTATTAGTCTCAGCATGTATTAAGTACGTACATATTACTATCACTATTCCAGCACACAGTATGTACAATACTTTACTACTATTAGCTTCAGTATGTGGGATATGCAGATAGTATTACTAGTGAGACCATTATATTGTTTTGGGGTTGGATTACCTAGCGTCCATGACCGCCCCAGGGTTAATAGCTGTATCGACTCATCCGCCAGAGGAAGAGGATACGTCGCTCTACGGAGTGGCATACCGTCCCATAGGGGACGAAGATGGGATGCCAGTTTTCCCCATATTGTGCCTTGGTCGGCCCTTATACACCCCTGTCGAGCGGATACGCCCGGGTGTTGATTCAGGAGTCCTCCGGACTCAGGTACAGTTATAGTCAGGGGCTCAGCGAGCCCAAGTGCATACCCAGGGGACCGGCAATATGCTTATAGTTATTACAGGAGATGGGACGACCGGGGTAGGGGTATAGATTGCGTGCTGTTTGTACCTCCCGGCTTATGGGGGCGGGTAAGGTTGTGTGTGCTATGCTATGTTATGTTATGTTATGCCATGTGATACGAGACACGAGTAGATCGACAGTAGAATGATATATCTTTAGGTATGGCTCCTACTCCCTCCAGTACAGTTAAGAGTAGGCATAGTTTTACATTTCCAGTCAGTTAGTCTATTCCTTCCTATTTCAGTTCTATCAGTTATGTTGTTGCTTTCAGATATTTCTTTCAGTTATTGTTTTACATACTCAGTACCAGTGGTACTGACGCCCGGTGGGGCACTGCATTACTTGCCTGCAGGTACTCATAGTCGAGGGGCCGATACCTCGTGATTCCAATCAGCTCATAGGGTCATCAGCTCCAGTCATCCGGAGCTAGACAGCTAGAGGTTTATCTCTTTTCTTTTGTTGTACAGCATGGGTAGGTCGGGGCCCTGTCCCTACCATCTTATCAATATTCTTAGAGGCTTACAGTCTATATATATTTCCCTGTGGTCAGATGAGCCAGTCGTGTGGGGTCGTGCAGTTGTATAGCTGTTAGTACTTCTGTTTCCTTTATGTTGGTCGTGTGGGGCCATAACTTGACAGTAGTGGTGACCTTTCCGGTCACGTAGCTATCCAGTATTTCATTGTTGAGTTATAGATAACTAGACAGCATGGTGGCCTTGTCGGCCTGCGTAGGTTTCCCTATATTGATATGTTTCTGGTTAGCTGTCAGCACAGGTACAGGTGGCTATAGGCCTAGTCGGCCGGAGGCTGTATTTACAGCCGTCATATAGCCCGTTGTTTCCCTGAATCTGAGTTAGAGCCAGCCAGGCACCAGATGTGCTCAGGCTCAGCAGTCCATCAGTTCAGGTCCTAGTAGGGCACCAGGTGCCAGTCATACCCCCCAAGGCGGGTGTGATAAACTTGGTATCAGAGCAGGTCGTATCCCAGGGAGTCTGCAAGCCGTGCTAAGTAGAGTCCTGCCCATGGATGTGTTGTGCACCACATACTATGGGTAGGGGGCTGCAAGGCATGATAGGATGGTTGTCTTTTATTCTTATTCAGTCGTGTTGTAGAGCTGTACAATATTGGGTTGAGTTCCTAAAAGCTTACTGTATTCTTTGGTTACAGATAATGTCAGACCAGCGACATCCTATCACGGGCCGGAGTTTAGATATTGCAACAGGGGAAGGCGCCAGCAGGATGCCTCACCCTCATTTAGAAATAGCCCGATCAGAGGGCACTACAGAGGCATCGTCCCATCCTTCTCAGCAGTCTCCACCACATCAGGAGCCACTTGGGGCGACACTACCTCCAGCAGTCCCTATACCGACACCTTCCGACCAGGAGGTTAGGAGTGCGGTAGTTATGTTAGCACAGATGATGGCTGCCCAGCGTCAGCCGATGCCGTCTACAGTTGCAGAGTCGTTAGGAGGGCCCGGTAGTTCGAGGGTCCGAGAGTTCTTGGCTCTGAATCCCCCACAGTTTACAGGTACGGATCGGACGGAGGACCCTCAGGATTTTCTGGATCAAATGCAGAGAATTTTCAAGGTTATGCATGCCACGCCTACAGAATCAGTTGAGTTGGCAGCATTCCGGTTATGGGATATCGCTGTATTGTGGTATGAAAGCTGGGAAAGGTCTCGAGGGAGAGATGTTTCCCCTCCAACCTGGTCCAGCTTCTCAGGAGCTTTACTGGATCACTATCTGCCGCGGGAGATTCGATAGGCCCAGGTAGACCAGTTTCTACATCTAGAGCAGGGAGCCATGAGTGTTCGGGAATATTCCTTGCGGTTTGATTCTTTGGCTCGGTATGCACCGGCCTTTGTTGATACCATGGCATCCAGAGTACACCGCTTTATCATGGGGTTGAATCCAGAATATGTTGAGACTTGTATTACGGCCACACTGCGAGAGGACATGGAGATTGCTCGAGTTCAGGCATTTGCCCAGAATATTGAGGGCATCAGACAGCGGCATCGGGAGATTAGGAGGGCTAATCAGGAACAGCGCCGCCGGGACAGGCCAGTTGAGTTACAGAGGGAGGCTCGGGGAGGACCTAGGCCACGATTGTTAGATAGGCCGCCCAGGCCCCCACCTCCACCACAGTTGCAGAGGGGTAGATTTAGCCGCAGGGGGCAGTTAGAGACCGGCAGAGGCTCGCAGATGGCAGATTCACCATTACAGAGGAGGGCGGAGCAGAGTAGGTATACCCTACCACTTTGCCCTATATGCAGCCGACGCCATCCTGGAGCATGCAGGTATGGCTCCACCGAATGTTATATTTGTGGCCAAGAAGGCCATTTGATGAAAGATTGCCCAGCCAGAGGTCAAGAGGATCGGGATAGACAGGACAGGGTATCTGCAGGGTCACGAGCCACAGCATCCTCGGCAGGGCGCAGGCCCTCAGTTTCAGCAGGCAGGGGTCGGGGCAGATCAGAGGCCTCCAGTGCAGGTGCGGGTCCAAGCCGCACATATGCTTTACCAGGGATGCAAGATTCAGAAGCTTCACCGGATGTTGTGACAGGTATGCTAACTACCTGCTCACACCCTGCTTATGTATTGATTGATCCAGGGTCTACTTTGTCCTACATTCCTCCATTTGTGGCACGAAAGTTTAGTATTGCACCAGAATTATTGCAGCAGCCCTTTTTAGTATCCACGCCCGTCGGTGACTCTATTGTGGCTAGCAGAATTTATCGAGGGTGTACAGTAAAGGTTGCTGACCGTCAGACCACAGTAGATCTGGTCGAGTTAGAAATGATAGGCTTCGATGCCATAATGGGTATGGATTGGTTAGTGCCGTGCTTTGCCAATGTTGAATGTTGGACCAAGACGGTCCAATTCCACTTCCCAGGAGAAGCAGTGCGGGAGTGGAAGGGCAGCATCGCTACGCCAAATGGTAGGTTTATTTCCTACCTTCAGGCGAGGAAATTGATATCTAAGGGATGTATTTACCATCTAGTCAGAGTTCAGGATGTTCGAGCAGAATCTCCAACGCTCCAGTCTGTTCCAGTGGTGAACGAGTTCCCTGATGTGTTTCTCGATTAGTTACCTGGTATTCCCCCAGAAAGGGAAATAGATTTTGCTATTGAGCTGTTACCAGGCACCCAGCCAATATCAATTCCTCCCTATCGTATGGCTCCTGCAGAACTCAGAGAATTAAAGGAGCAGTTGAAAGACTTGTTGGATAAAGGTTTTATTAGACCGAGTACTTCACCATGGGGTGTGCCAGTTCTGTTTGTAAGAAAGAAAGATGGCTCACTCCGTATGTGCATAGATTACCAGCAATTGAACAAAGTTACAGTAAAGAACAAGTACCCGCTTCCCAGAATTGATGACTTATTTGATCAGTTGCAGGGAGCCAGATACTTTTCTAAGATTGACCTGCGATTCGGATATCACCAGGTTCGAGTACGTGAGAGGGATATTCCTAAGACAGCGTTCAGGACCCGATATGGACATTTTGAATTTCTAGTCATGTCCTTTGGGTTAACGAATGCCCCGGAAATCTTTATGGACCTGATGAACAGTATTTTTAGACCCTTCCTGGACTTGTTCGTGATAGTATTCATTGATGACATTCTGGTGTATTCTCGCTCTGAAGCAGATCACCGGACTCATTTGCGGACAGTGCTCCAGATACTCAGGGACCGCCAGTTATATGCAAAATTTTCTAAGTGTGAATTTTGGCTTAACTCAGTAGCCTTTTTAGGGCATACTGTGTCGGATGCTGGTATACACGTTGACAAGCAGAAAATAGAAGCAGTTAAATCATGGCCTAGGCCTACCACTCCGACTGAAGTCCGTAGCTTTCTGGGGTTAGCAGGATATTACAGGAGGTTCGTTGAAGGATTCTCGACTATTGCGGCACCTCTGACTAAACTAACATAGAAAGCAATAAAGTTTCAGTGGACAGAGGCATGCGAGCAGAGCTTCCAGGAACTGAAAGACAGATTAACCTCCGCCCCAGTGTTAGCATTGCCGGAAGGTACAGAAGGTTATTCGGTGTATTGTGATGCATCAGGCGTTGGGTTAGGTTGTGTGTTGATGCAGCATGGTAAAGTGATTGCATACGCTTCCAGACAGCTGAGGAAACACGAAAAGAATTACCCTACCCACGACCTGGAATTAGCCGCAGTGATCCACGCCTTGAAGATGTGGAGGCATTACCTGTATGGCGTCCATGTTGATATTTTCACAGATCACAAGAGCCTACAGTACATCTTCACTCAGAGGGGGTTGAATCTGCGGCAACGTCGCTGGTTGGAACTGTTAAAAGATTATGATGTGAATATTCTATACCACCCCGGAAAAGCCAATGTTGTAGCAGATGCTCTCAGTCGTAAGTACATGGGGAGCTTGGCATATTTGCAGTCCGAACAGTGAGAATTGGTCAGGGAGATACATCAGTTAGCTAGCTTAGCCGTTCGTGTAGCAGAAACAGAGGACGGTAGTGCAGTAATACAGAACACCGCCGTATCATCATTAGTTGTGGAAGTGAAAGAACGGCAGTATGAGGATCCTAACCTGATCCAGCTCAAAGACAGAATCCAGTAGGGTAAAGCACCAGATTTTCAGGTAACTGAGGGAGAAGTGCTATTATATAAAGTTCGCCTATATGTTCCAGATGTTTTAGGGCTCCGCCAGCAGATTATGAACGAGGTACATTAAGCTCGTTATTCTCTTCACCCCGGTGTGACAAAAATGTACCATGATATCAAGGAAAACTACTGGTTGCCAGGTATGAAAAGAGAAATTGCTGAATTTGTAGCCCAGTGTCCTAACTGCCAACAGGTGAAAGCAGAACATCAGAAACCAGGCGGTTTGACTCAGGATATAGCTGTACCTCTCTGGAAATGGGAAGCAGTGAATATGGATTTTGTAGCAGGATTACCCTGTACTAAGCACAGACATGACTCCATATGGGTGATAGTTGACAGATTGACAAAATCAGCTCATTTCCTGCCAGTAAGAGCTACTTTCTCGGTCGAAGGTTATGCTGAGTTGTATATCCGAGAGATAGTTAGATTGCATGGAGTGCCAGTGTCCATTATTTCAGATAGAGGAGCACAGTTTACGGCTAGATTCTGGCAGTCGTTTCAGAGAGGTCTGGGAACGCAAATTAATCTGAGCAGAGCATTCCACCCTCAGACAAATGGGCAGGCTGAGCGCACTATTCAAACGCTCGAAGACATGTTGTGAGCGTGTGTGCTCGATTTCGGTGGTAGATGGGATGAGCATTTGCCGTTAATTGAATTTGCTTATAATAACAGCTATCACTCAGCCATCCAGATGGCGCCTTTCGAGGCATTATACGGGCGAAAATGCAGATCGCCGATTGGTTGGTTTGAAATAGGAGAATCAGCGTTAGTTGGGCCAGACATTGTTCAGCAGTCGGAGGAGAAGGTAAAGCTTATCCGAGAACGTTTACTGACTGCACAGAGCCGCCAGAAATCATATGCAGACGTGCGGCGCAGAGACTTGGAGTTTGATGTGAATGACTGGGTATTCCTGAAAGTATCTCCGATGAAAGGGGTAATGAGATTCGGCAAGAAAGGTAAGCTCAGCCCGAGGATTGTTGGGCCTTATCAGATTCGTCGAAGGATAGGCTGAGTAGCATATGAGTTGAACTTGCCTCAAGAACTAGAATCCGTTCATCCGGTCTTCCATGTATCTATGCTGAGGAAATGCATAGGAGACCCATTCAGAGCAGTTCCAGTCCAGGATATCCAGGTTACAGAAAAGCTGGCTTATGAGGAGGTTCCAGTAGCTATCTTAGACAGACAGAATCGCAGATTGAGGACCAAAGATATTGCTTCTGTCAACGTATTGTGGCGTAACAGGAACCGTGAGGAAATGACGTGGGAAGCTAAAGAAGATATGAAAGCTAGATATCCTCACCTATTCCAGGCCTAGTCAGGTGACAGGTATGTCCGTATTATTACTTATGTAGTACCTTATGGTTGTATATGTACAAATGAGAAAGATTGATACTTAGCTATCCAGTGAATTTTAAAGTATTACGTGCAGTACCTGTGTTGGACTTTTCTGCATTTCAGGTTTTTGCAATAGTCCATATTACAGGGGGAACTCTGCCGAAATTTTCCTAGATAGTAAGTTGAGAAGTCCTCTAAATAGAAGTTTACATTCGAGGATGAATGTTCTTAAGGGGGGGAGATTGTTATACCCCGTAGGGTTCCCGGCACCTAGATGACCTATTTGCACGTTGGTTAAGCATATTTGAAGAACATACGTGCTAAAGAAAGGCCGGGAAAAAGATCGGACGAGAAACCTGTCGAACCATCGCGGAAGAAGCCCAGGCAGAGCCCCTCCGCGATGGCAACGTGTCACGGAGGTGGAGCCTCCGCGTTGGCTCCGTGACACGTTGGCCTTGTCCAGGCCCAAGGATATAAAGTCCCACTTCGGTTTTAATTCATTTAAACTTATAAAAATTTCCAGAAATCAGAAAGGAATAACCAGAGGAGAGAAAAGAACGAAGAGGGTAATATAATTTCGTCCGATTACGCTGCCAAACGTTGTCCAAACTCAAATTAACCTCAGATACTGAGGTATTTAGCAGCAGAGAGCATTCCTACGGATTTAGTTTCGTGAAATACGGCCAACGAATCGTCGAGCTATCGGACTAAGGTAAGTGGAATTGCTCCAAACTAGTGTCTATGTGTTCCTAGCTGTGAAGTGAATATTTCTCCCTTCTGGACTTCTGAAAAATAGCGAGTTTTCGGCTGTCTTTCGATAGGCCTAAGTTTAGGCTATAATTATATCGAAAGTGATGTCGTTCTTCAGAATAAAGTTGTATTTAGTACTGATTGATGTATATATGAATGCAGTTGGGAGGAATAGCTGAAATACTGACCAAGTTACGCCAGTTAGTCGGGAAATAAGAAGCGAAGGTATGTAAAGCTAGTTTCCTCGGCAAGTTAGTAATCTCGATATAGTACAGTAATTTAAAGGCCAGTAGAATGTTCAGAAGTCAGGTGTTATGTTTATTACGAATGTTGGTACGATATTAGAAGCATCAAGTTATATTTAGCGCGGTATAGATTCTAATACAAGTGTTAGGAACTGCACAGCATGCTCAGTATGTGATGTAGTACCAAATGTTAGGATATTATCGTATTCAGTTGAAACCCAGTAAAGCAATGTAATACCTGTAAGGCATCTCAGAAGTAGAATGATAGGTTAAAATGAAGTTTCGAAAGCATGTTAGAAATAGTAAATCATGTTACTATAGAAACTCAGTATACAGCATGGTTTTCAGCAGAAAGACTATATCTTGTTCAGCATTAGACTCAGCATAGTATGGCAGAAGATTATATTTATACATATATACCATTATCAGTCTCAGCATGTATTAAGTACGTACATATTACTATCACTAGTCCAGCACACAGTATGTACAATACTTTACTACTATTAGCTTCAGTATGTGGGATATGCAGATAGTATTACTAGTGAGACCATTATATTGTTTTGGGGTTGGATTACCTAGCGTCCATGACTGCCCCAGGGTTAATAGCTGTATCGACTCGTCCGCCAGAGGACGAGGATACGTCGCTCTACGGAGTGGCATGCCGTCCCACAGGGGACAAAGATGGGATGCCAGTTTTCCCCATATTGTGCCTTGGTCAGCCCTTATACACCCCTGTCGAGCGGATACGCCCGGGTGTTGATTCAGGAGTCCTCCGGACTCAGGTACAGTTATACTCAGGGGCTCATCGAGCCCAAGTGCATACCCAGGGGACCGGCAGGATGCTTATAGTTATTATAGGAGATGCGACGACCAGGGTAGGGGTATAGATTGCGTGCTGTTTGTACCTCCAGGCTTATGGGCGCCGGGTAAGGTTGTGTGTGCTATGTTATGTTATGTTATGTTATGCCATGTGATACGAGACATGAGTAGATCGACAGTAGAATGATATATCTTCAGGTATGGCTCCTACTCCCTCCAGTACAGTTAAGATTAGGCATAGTTTTACATTTCCAGTCAGTTAGTCTATTCCTTCCTATTTCAGTTCCATCAGTTGTGTTGTTGCTTTCAGATATTTCTTTCAGTTATTGTTTTACATACTCAGTACCAGTGGTACTGACTCCCGGTGGGGCGCTGCATTACTTGCCTGCAGGTACTCATAGACGAGGGGCCGATACCTCGTGATTCCAGTCAGCTCACAGGGTCCTCAGCTCCAGTCATCCGGAGCTAGACAGCTAGAGGTTTATCCCTTTTCTTTTGTTGTACAGCATGGGTAGGTCGGGGCCCTATCCCGACCATCTTATCAGTATTCTTAGAGGCTTGCAGTTTGTATATATTTTCTTGTGGTCAAATGAGCCGGTCGTGTGGGGCCGTGCAGTTGTATAGTTGTTAGTACTTTTGTTTCCTTTATGTTGGCCGTGTGGGGCCATAGCTTGACAGTAGTGGTGACCTTGCCGGTCACGTAGCTATCCAGTATTTCATTGTTGAGTTACAGATAACTAGACAGCATGGTGGCCTTGTTGGCCCGCATAGGTTTTCCTATATTGATATGTTTCTGGTTAGCTGTCAGCACAGGTACAGGTGGCTATAAGCCTAGTCAGCCGGAGGCTGTATTTACAGTCGTTATATAGCCCGTTGTTTCCCTGAATCTGAGTTAGAGCCATCCAGGCACCAGATGTGCTCAGGCTCAGCAGTCCATCAGTTCAGGTCCTAGTAGGGCACCAGGTGCCAATCATACCCCCCAAGGTGGGGTGTGACAGTATAGTTGGTGGATAATTTGATGATGAGATTTGGCATGATAATGGGGTAAGTCTGATTACCCTATTTGATAAATTCTCATAATTATGCAGCAAATTAAGTGTGGGGTCGTTTTGCATCTCTTACACCTAATTAGCTAGCCTTGTTATTCATGAACTAATTTTGTAAAATTCTTGTTGTTGTTTGGCAGGTACTATGGCATCACGAGCAGATAAAGAAAAACAAGTAGCAGTTGCTAGCAAGGGGCTCAAGAGGCTCAGGAAGGGAGTTGCATCAAGCTCATCAGCCCAAAAGACACCCCCTGCTAGGAGGTTTGGAGCCAAGGTCATGGAGAAGCATGGGCTTAAGTGGTTTAATTCCCAGAAGTAAGAAAAGTATGTTCTAGAGAATTGGATTGATGAGGGTTGTTTGGCACTTGATTTCCCCACTATTATTACACCCCATAAGTTTCTATTGATTAGTGGACGAGTGTGTGCGCTTTTGATAGTGGCGGGAGCATGGTACGTACGGGAAAAGTCCTGAAGAAGGGAGCGCACGAGTACATCATTGAGCGAGCAGGAGGCCAAAGCAGAGGCAGGGCGCAAGGAGCGCAAGGAGCCCCCCTGCCCCCGTGCCTTGAGCGGCCCATCGCGCCCGTGTATTGGCGCTATGGGCAGCGCGCCGTGCCCCCCCTACCACCGCCTTACATATATATGGATGTTAAGTGTAAGATTTAAGTCATTTTAATATTTCCCAAAATGGAAGCTCGACTGAGGCGACGAGTTCTCGAGGGTTTCTACTTTTAGAAGCTGAATTACGCCGCCAAATCACCTATGAACATCAATTCTTCTCATGTAATGATTCCTAGGCCTATGAGGAATGTCCCTACGGAGTTATTTCTTGAAATATCACCTGTATTGTTGGAGCCCCACCGAGTAAAAGTTGTAGAAATCACTTCTAATTGAGTCCTAAGTGATTACAAGTGATAGGTAAGCATTTCTACCTTAAACTCTCGAGAACTTGTAAGCTTTTGTCCGAATTGGACAAAGTTTGATTTTTAGTTAAGTCTTTTGAAAGATATTGTTGCTAGCATCCTGTTATTGAATATAGCCTTACTCTCATAGCGTAAGGGCTGCAACTTGGTGGAATTATCGGCTTCAGGTTAGAACTTTTTGGGTGAACAGAAATCAATGATTAAGGTATGTTAAGGCTAACCTCTTCGGCAAGTTATTATCGTCATATAATTGATACAACCAATACCGTTATAAGTAAATTGAACGTATGTATGTTGTGATTAGATGCTGCAAATAGATAATGATTATATATGTTGTGGTTAGCTGCTACCAGTAGATAACAATTGTATATGTTATGGTTAGCTGCTACAAGACGAATTAAGTTTGCCTCGTAGTATCCCTCAATGGGAAGGATTTAATTAAGTGTGATTAATTCTAGGAGCTTCATAGAGATTTCCCTGCTCACCTATTTACCATTTATAGGGATTTTGATATCTTGTTGTCGTACCAAGACCTTAGAAGCTTGTAGTTAATGGTTGGGCCTGACTTGATGAAGTTCTGGTTGATGCCTATATAGACAGTAAAGCATGTCGGTAAGCCATTGGCATACCTTGATGCCTCCAAGGGCCAAAATCTTGATAGGATGGTCTTACCTTTGAGTCGATGGCACCAGGGTTTCCTAATGAATTGAGTGATAGCCTGCTATATCATTGGCCACTGTCAGTGACCATTAGCTTTAGTCGACCTACTGCTGGCTGTATAGGTCACTCAGGCAACCAACCCCATCGTTAGGAATCTAATAGATTAAGTAACGTCTTAAGGGGGAAAACTTGTCAGGGATTAGATAAAAGGCCAACGCCCCGGGCTACTCTTACATAATCCCACGTACATGTTGCCGCAAAGGGCTAGATCTAGATTTACATTGCCCATGGGACTATGAATTGCTCAAAGGAGCAATATGTTGTTTGGATAGACCAAGTTAACATTTAAAGGACTAGAACCATGGTATAATAGTATTACCTTCAGGCTAAGAATTATAGTAAGACGCCTGCGGGAAGTTAGGGTTGACTGCTTAGGAGCATGTCCAATTAGTAGCAGCCCTACAGTTGTTCTAAGAGAAGGAACTAAATAGTTGGTCGCCTACGACCTTGTTGTTCACTTATAAGCTATCATCATCCCAGGATAACTGTAAAGTAACGCTTAGGTCACCTCGAACCTTGCCCTAGTCTGTCTAAACTGACAGGGGTTGTAATCACTGTCAGGACCTACTGGTCAGGTATAGGCACATGGGATGCGCCTATTGGTAGCTATATAGATTTTTTAAGGGCGATTAGCGGTTGTGTTAAGCCTAAAGAGCTAGATACGCCTAGTGAGTGACTATATTGAGGCTATAACATCATACTCCTGTAGGGATTGACCCATCTTAGTTGTTCTTCTATTAAATGACCTTAGGATTGCTAATTGTATCATTGCCTATAGGTCTATAGAGTGCTCAGAGGAGCTATGTGATGTCCAAAAGGACTATATGTAGGCATATAAGGTCGTATCAATGTCTATTCACGTGTGGCTTTCCTTTATGCTGTAACGGCATTACTGACCCTCAGTGGAACCTTGCAAGCCCAGGGTGTAGTTACAAAAGCCGAGAGGGCTCAGATATAGTTACAAGATCCCATGGGCTCAGTTGCAATCCTAGAGGTCGGATACGTTTGGTTATAGTTACTTGTGACACCATAGTGACCTGGTTAGGGGTATATAGATTGTACTGTACTTGTCAGGGCTTTTGGAGGCCTAGGTAGGTTATCTCTATGATGATTGTACCTTCTAGGATTATGGGGTCCAAGTTAGATTCCTGTTTGTATACTTGCTTTCTAGATATAGCTTATGAATATATATTTGTACAGCTCACGCTCGTATTTGTATAGTTATCTACTAGATGCAGGCTATGGCTATAAAAGCATACAGGTTAACTTCTGCTCCCTTTCGCTGATTACTTTTAGTTCTTTATGAGCTTCAATTCCATTATTATTATTGCCTTACATACTCGGTACATATTGTACTAATGCCCACACATGGGGCGCTGCAAACTTGCCTGCGGGTTTAGACAGACAGGTTTTGGGACCTCCTTTAGCAGTTATTTAGAGTCAGAAGATTGGTCAGCTACTTTCATTCGGAGTTGCCAAGTAGTAAAGGTTTGCTTGTCCCTTATTATATAGATTTTGCATAGGCCGGGGCCCTGTCCCGACCAATATGTTTCACTCTTAGAGGCTTGCAGACCACAGTCTTTAGTTTCTAGCTAGTTGTGCATTGTTGTTCGTGTGGGGCCTATATATGCTATGTTTTGCATGTTGGCTGTGTGGGCCTAGTTTAGTTATTAGTTAGCAGCCTTGTCGGCTATATTTCATATATGACTACCTGTTTTTCTTCTGTTATGACTTAGACAACATGATGGTCTTGTCGGCCTGCATAGGATCCTTTTATTATTGTGACGACTAGGTTAGCTGTTTACTTTATAGGTTTATTGTGTGGCCTGGTCAGCCCAAGGCTATGTTTACAGTCGAGATATAGTTGTTTGTTTCTTGATTCTGTGTTGCTGGCAGGCACTAGAGGTGCTTATGCCTGGCTAGGTCAGCCCAGGTCCCAGTGTGGCATTAGGTGCCAGTTATGCCTCCCAAAGTGGGGCGTGACAACTATTTGGGATACCATTCGAGACTTGAGATTGGGATATGTCTTTGTTTAGATAGAAGAATACAACCTCACTTTTGTGAGGGAATTTTATGTGAATTGAAACACCTCGTTTGGAGAGAGCACAAAGATTAAGGTATGGGGACAAGTGGTTCGATTCCCTGCCAAGTCTTTCTATGCATTCCTGGGCACGCCGGTGGTGGACCCAGAGATGTACATTATGATGCTTGAAAAGTCCCCATATTGTAGCATCCGTCATACTTTTTGTGGAGATCATTCAGCTATCCGATGGGCAAGAGGTGAAAATGGCACTCATTCAACACTCTCATTCTCCTACTTGACTAAAGAGGCAAGAGTTTGGGTCAAGTTTACCTATGTGGTAATTCTCCCAGGAATTCAAACCATGGAGATCACTCGAGAGAGAGTGATATTGGTGTATATGTTGATTAAAGGGTGATAACACTCAAACCATACCTCCTACCGAAGTATGAAGTGGATGTTGTCAATAAAGAACCCAACTAGAGGTTGGGGTCGATCCCACAGGGAATATGGAAGGATGTAGAAGAACACTTAGTATTTAAGCTTTGAAGTTAATTATATCCTGAGGGGGGAATTTGTAAAAATAATAAATATCAATGTGGAGAAAGTGAATGTTGATTTCAAATTAATGCAATTAACTAGGGTAAGTGTTCCCCATGGATCCTTAACTACTTCGGGTTTTACACTAGTGATCTATCCAAGTACTTTAATTATAGAACTGATAACTAGGGTTCATCCAAATGACTAGTTCGTCCCTATTGGATGACTATCTCAATCACAGGATCAGGTCTCATGAGCGATTTCAATTTAACCGTTATCAACTTGTCCCAAATTTAACTATCCTGCGACCACAGCTCAAGTTAATACAATGATTATCAATATCAAGGATTTGTTGTTAATTCTCTTTTCCTAATCTCTACCTCTCTAGGCTCAAGCAAGTAAAGAATTCAGACATGTCCTAACATTGCGCACCGTTATGAAACGTTAAAGATGAAGAGAATACAATACAAGCGTTTAGTATTGGTTTAGAATCTCTTCGTGCAAACCCTAGTTTGTTAATTCATCATGGTTCCCACAACCCTAGTTGTGGAAGTTTTAGACTATCATGTTTATGAGTAAGTTAATAGCATTCATTAAAAAATACAAATTAATACTTACAATAATGACCAGAAGAACCTTCACTTGATTAATGCAAAAATAATGAAGAGCAACTCAACGTCGTCTCAAAGTTCAAAACGTAAGACACTAAACTTGTATCTAAAAACTTTAGACTTACAACTCTAATCTCCAAAGCTCCTATTACATAAAAATAAAAGGGTATTTGTAGTAGTAGATTTTTTCTTTTCTTGTTCCTTCTCGAATTTGGGTTGGACTTTGAGCTCCTTTTCCTAGTTGAAGTAGCAGATGTCTTTATTGGCTGTGTGAAAAGGCTTGTCATGTTGCATGCCTTATTGCGCTGGGAAAGTGCCGCTTCACGCCTTCCATATTGCATGGTAGAGGGGTGCCTCGCGCCTGGCATAGTGTTGGGAAGGCAATGCCTCACACCTGGTAATGCACACAAGCTGTTGTCGCGCTTGGCCTTGCGCCAGTGTTGCTACTGTCTCGCATGGTTGTGTGCCATCCTAGTGCCAAACTTCAATCCTTGCATCATTCACTCCAACTTCTTCACATTTGATCAAAAAGCCTCAAATACATTCAAATCCATCATTTTTAGCCCTGAAAGCATCTAATCATATGTGCTAGCCATTTTCACAAATATATAATATAAACACATGCAAACACACATAATTTGTTCTCAAAACATAGTAAAGTACGGGCAAAAATGTCTATGGAGTGTGTAAGTACGCTCTTCATCAACACCCCATACTTAAACTATTATTAGTCCTCGAACAATCTACTACTTTCCTTCTCACATTTAAGCACAAAAATCATCCTACGAACAGGTCTACTTACACTAAGGATCATGAGACAAATCAATGAAGCTCAAATAATTCACTCACATGCATATAGGATCAACATTGTTACACCCCGGAATTTTTTTTGATGATTATTTGATGGTTATATGTCATATTAAGAGAATTATGGGTTGTATGTTGTCCGTAGGTGAGGAGGGAAACATGTGCAAAGGGAAAAGCGAAGAGTATGTGAAGTATGTAAATAAGGGTCAACTTTAAATGGTCATATCTCCAAATATATAATGATAAAGAAGTCCCATAACATGTCAAATTAAAGGTATTTGAGTCTAGTTTACAGTAAAAAAAAATCGCTCGTCAATCGGAGTTCGGAGTAAAAAGTTATGCTCATTTGAAGATAGAACTGTCGGCTGGGAAAGCGCCCAGGCGCACGGGCGCTGAGACAGGTAGGCCGCAGGCACGCGCACGCGTGTGAGGGCATGTCGCACGGGCGCCGCAGGCGGGCGCCGCCCAAACCCTTGCCAGCCTGCCTATATGAAGTAAAATTGAGCTAGAAAGTTTAGTTTTACTCCATTTTAGTTGATTTTATTTTCAGAATTCAAAGAATTCAAAACCCTATCATATGGTGAAAAGATATCCCCGGTAAGAAACTTCACTCTTGTCTCTTTTGGGCTTTGAAAAGAGAACCTTGGAAGGAAGTCATGACTTGTTGTTGTCTTGTGGTTGATTGTGGTATTGTTGCATTTTTGGATGATTCTAGGCAGAGGAAATAGTAGGAGTTTACTCCTACTTTAGCTGATAACATCTCTAAGATAGGGTAAGTAATTCCCTTTTTGATTTCTTTAAGTTTATGAGGTTATAACTTGGAGAATGTTGTAGTATTGTGTTGGTGTTTCTTTGTGTGTTTTTGTGGCATGTTGCTGCCAAATTTTTTCAGAACTTTGGAGAAGTGAAGTTGCTGCTTGTTGGGTTTGTAAATTGGAATTGGAATGATCCTTAAGGAGTAAGCTTGAAAGGAAGATTTTCAGCAAAATTAGAGTCGACGTTCCAAGGTATGTAAAGGCGTCCCTTTCCTTGTTCTTGAAGCACGAAACTAAGTTATTGAAAGGATAAATATTCCTATGTTTTAAAAATCATATTGAGGTATGTATGATCCTTTCCAAAGGGTTGGAAATACTTGTCATAAAGCTTGAATTGTTAAGAATGGTTGAAGCGAACAAATGTGAAGTAAAAGGTGTAATTTTTATACAATTGTTGCCGGAGTTCTAAATTGAGTCTGATGTCCCCTTAACGTGGGCACCGTGAGCTGGTCCTTTACAGTATACTGTATATATGATGTTGAATATATGTTAAGATCTGGTCACTTAGTGAAATTGGTACGAAATGCTAAGACGACGACACGTAATTGAACTTAAGCTAAGAAGATGACGCTAAGCCGATTGAGGGTAAACGAGCTTATTGAAATGACGTTTTAATAATATTGTTAATCCCTCCTATATGTTTATGTTTTAAAGTGCTTAAGATAAAAAGTAGATTTTATGTTTTTCCTCTTTAAAGCTAAGCAAGCGGCACGTAGCGAATAAGCTAAATCGATACATGTTAATGGGGAAAGCGTGGCTAAGTTGTCAATTAGGCAAAGAGGTAAGTGTATATAAGAATTGATGGAATAGTGAACACGAGGGTAAAGACTTGAGTGTAGAGTGAATAATTTTTGGCAAAGAATTTAAGATGAATAAGGAAAGTAGAGCTAAATATTGTTAAATTAGACGATGCGGGTTACGATTGTGAATGAGGTAGGCAACAGCTAGGAAGATTAACCCTGTTCTAAAGACGTTTAGCAAAAAAGTTATAAATTAAGCTGCTTATGTTCAGTATGTGTTTGTTGATGAATAACCACTAAAGTGTTAACCTTCTATGAAATAATTAGAGTTGAACGTCTACAAAATAGTAACTTAAGTTGAGAAGCTCTCTGCTATACCCCTAAAGGATTATGTTAAATTATCTATTCTAAGTGTTGAAATTTTCTACCATGTCTGAAAAGGGTAATCCTAGGATCTTCTAAGTCACTTATGATTATGTAAGCTTTCTTAAGCTCCGCAGATAATTGCAAAGTTATGTAAGTTAATCCAGCATCACCCGAATTACGACTATATATCTTTATTTACCTATAAGGAATCACTTAGAGAGTTACTCACGAGTTCCCAAGTTATAGAGCTCCAAGTCTCGGAGCCTTAAGTTATGTCTTTACATCCCTAATTTATGTTGAAATGTGCTAGCTGATCTAAGAAGTTTTTGAGAGATCATATTTCGAGAATTATGCTAATATCTCGGTCAAGTATCTGATGTTGTATGCAAGTCTAAGAACTCAAATCTTTATATGTCTTCCCAGTAAGAAGTCTTAAGGTGTACGATTTTCATGTTATAACATACATTTGAATTCTTTTAGTTATATTCAAGTCATGCATCTTTATGTTTAGCTCTTGTTGAGCTATCAATTGAATTTCCTAAATTCAAAGGAGAGATTCTCCCAGGTACCAATGTTCCTAATGTCTAAGTAAGTATAAGTGTAGGCTATGATAATGATCAGTTAAGCTTAGAAATTCTAATCCCATGAAGTCACCTGGAGGTCACACAGCTAACTAAATACGAGTTTATACATTAGACAGAAGTCTCATACGTTGTATGTCTGTAATTCAGCTCTCAGCTCTACGTATATGTTAAGCGTTATGACAATAACTCCAAGCTTCAAGTTATAAGTCCCATGTTTTCCTGCAAATAAGGCAAATGAATTGAGAACTGCATGTGCTCATCGACATGATAAGTTTGGCAATGACATTCCAAGCATAGTTGTCGATACATGTAAAGGAACCACCCTGTGGGCAGTATATATATGTAGTTCCCAGATGTCAAAGGATTGTATAGAAATGGGAATCTATGTGCTTCTACTCAAGCGATACGTTAAATTGGTAAGACTATCTATAGGACATTGCTTGTAAGTCTTCAAAAATTCTTATGTTGGCTAAACCTCCTGAAGGTCCGTCGAGTCACTGAGTTGACATGTTTGTATATAATTTGACAGCTTTACGTGATATATGTGCACATTTTCTAATTCTACGTGGTATATGTGCTCACTTGTATTTATATGTTACGAAAGAGACCGATTACGACTACAGGTTAAGCATTTTTCATTTCAATGCTACATGTGTTAAATTGTCTCAGTACAAGCTTTATCGGCTACATTAATGATTATGATTGAGAATATTTTTATTTTTACCCCGGTATGGCACACCAGCTAGAGATGTTTTTATTTTACCTCGGTATTGCACCGACTGGAGATATTTTTATTTTTACCCCGGTATGACACACCGGCTGGAGATATTTTTATTTTTACCCCAGTATGGCACACTGGCTGGAGATGTTTTTATTTTACCCCGGTATTGCACCAGCTGGAGATGTTTTTATTTTACCCCGGTATTGCACCAGCTAGAGATGTTTTTTTTTACCCCGGTATTGCAGCGGCTGGAGATGTTTTTATTTTACCCCGGTATTGCACCAGCTGGAGATATTTTTATTTTACCGCGGTATTGCACACCGGCTGGAGATATTTTTATTTTACCCCAATATAGCACATCGGCTAGAGATATTTTTATTTTACCCCAGTGTGATACACCGGCTGGAGATATTTTTATTTTACCCCAGTGTGGTACACCCGCTGGACGAATTTTATATATGGATTTACGGTTGGTTGGTCGTTGTCACTACAGTTATAGTTTCTTTCTTGTGCAATTCTTAATTGCATTTTCATCTCATTATAGAGTTATTATCAGGTTCCAGTTTCAAGGATTCCAGGTTGTTACCATTCCTTATTCCTGGTTCAGTTATATTGAGTTTAGTTATGTTATAGTAAGTTGATATCAATTACAGGTTGCAGATTTCCAGGTTATATTTATCCTTTATATGTTTATGTGCTAAGTTAGTTATTACAGGATTGTTATCTCATGGTTACAGTTTCAGCCTTACATACCAGTACATTTCATTCGTACTGACGTCCCCTTGCTTGGGGACCTGCGTTCATGTCGCAGGTGCGGGTAGAGGTTAGGATGGCCATTTGAGTAGCAGTCCGTGAGATCAACAGATGGTTGGTATGCTCCTTTCTTCCTGGAGCTAGGGCCTAGTTATTTATGCTCGAGTTTTGAGATACGGTTATGGGTAGGTCAGAGCCTTGTTCCGACCATCAGTCAGTTTACTCTTTAGAGGCTTTGTGGACTTAGTGTGTACAACGGTATTCAGTTTGTGGCCTTTTAGGCTTTTTGTTGTTTAGTTTGCATACTCATAGCCTTGTTTGCATTTCAGTTGTTTACCCTGTATTGTTGAGACATTATGGGTCCAGTTTGTGCTCCAGTTGATTGTGACAGGTGGCCTGGACGGCCTAAATGTTACAGTTACAGATGTCATATAGCCGGCTTTCCAGTCAGTCAGGTATGGGGAGTCAGTCGCTCCCTCCCCCCAGTTATGGGGCGTGACAAGCATTAAAATGTTAAAGTTCGAAATCACTTAGCTTTTGAAAACTAACTCATTAAGACATATTTGGGCCAACATGAATATATTAATTTAGCAATCAAGATTTACCAAAGTCTTACCATTGTGCCCCACACAATTTGGAGAGATGCATTTTCACAAACAAGATATAAAACAATATTAACTTGGGCATAAATATAATAATTTCCGCTCACTCTCCCAAAGAACTCAACATGCATGCAAAAGACGATCCATAGGCTTGCCCTTAGTGTAATACTACGCTAATATAGAATTTTGAATCTAGGATCAATTAGGACTTTAAATTTGGATGTAATGTAGGCTAAGGGATAGGTAGGAACTATTGGCCAAGATAGTTACTAATCTCCCTAAGCACTTTAATACTTCACAACACTTTGATTTTTAGCACATTCCTTAGTTTCCCAATTTTCTCCTTATACCTCCTTTTATTTTTTAATTTTTCAACTTAGGTGACTAGTGGGGATTTTTCTTTCAACATTGAGGTCATTCACACATTTTTCATCATTATTTTTTTTCCTCAAAGTTCTTTCTTCTTTTTGCTATCCCACTACCAATCAACCTCCTTGTTTAGCAAATTTTCACCATTTTCTTTTCTTCTAATTCACCATACTTTTTAGCTTTTCCCTTCACTTCTCCAATTATGCTCCTTTCAGACAAAAAAAAATTATTAAAATGTTGTAGGAGTCATTTGGATCAAATACAAGTCAATAGAATAAAAAGGGATTCAAGCTTGTAATATGGCTATCAAAAGAATAGGCTAAGGCTCAAAATGGCTAACTAGGACAATTGCATAAAGGTAGGTAAAATAGGATAAAAATAAGGCTACCAAAGAAATCTCTATATAATTTCCTAAATTCATCATTCTTATTTCGCTTTGCACACACACCGAGCAAGTTCTAGACATTAATTTACAAGCATGGAGTATATCAAAAAATTCCTCTCACATTGGCACAAAATGGTTTAACAATGGGAATCAAAATCACATAAACACATATATTCATATTGCATGTGTTCGGCTTGTTATTTGGGTGTATAACTACACGCAAGTGCACGTGGTCGAACAAGTAGTAAAGTGGCTCAAGTAAGCCAAGTATCGATCCCACAGGGACTGGATAAGGTAACAATCTACTTAAGTGTTACTATATTTACTCTAAAAAAGAAGAGAACAGTGCAAAGAAGAGTTTGATATTTTGATTTCTAATTTTATCCTAAGTCTACAAAGATTATATAATTTGAGTCTGAACTATGAATGTGAGCATGCTGAGGTTAAACGAACATGTAAGGAAATAAATTATTGATATAATTTGGTTAACTTTTCCTCCAGTTGCTAGTCAAGAATTATTGCCAATGGATTAAAACTCTTGTATTTAACCCAACTTAAGAATCATGAACCATCCACCTACATTTCTGTGATTAAACGAAATTCATGTTCTAGCCATACAAAATCGATTCCTTAATTGACTAATACGACTTTCAGGTATATTTCTGTCCTGAAGGTAAATCAATTCTCAATTTTCCCAAACTAAGAAAAAATCATATCCTATTGATTCACAACTTTCCAATTTCTTGCTCTCTCGAGTGAAATCGGACTTTTTAGATATACATTAACATTGGCCACACATTAATGCAGTAAGAACAAGAATCAATAGAACAACCATGGAAGAAAAGATGAAAAACCCAATTGATCAATAACTACATTTCAATACAATTGTTCTTAACCTCACCAAGAAGAGGATTTAGCCACTCATTCGTGGATTAAACATCGTTAAATGAGTGTTAAACATACAAGCAATTAAATTAAAGAAGAAGGAGCTAGAGAAAAACCCTGAGATTTTCGTCCCCTCAACTGCCTGTAACCCATGTTCTTGCTCCACCAAGTCAGAATATCTAAAATAAAACCTAAGTGTGCTATTTATACTAGTGGGAATTTTTCCCGGAATAACAAGCAACGTGTCACGGAGTGCATCGCGGAGCTCTCCCTCCGTGACACGGAGGTAACGCGAAGGCTTTCTGGAAATCACCCTAAATCGACCCTCGACAGCCTTCTTGCCGCATTGGCAGCATGTCACGCTACTTGGGCAGCGCGATGGCATGCTACTGGCGCGGGCCTGGCCTGCCGTGGCACGTTCCTGCCGCATCTGCTCACTTGCCATGCCTACTCCTTTGCCGACTTCCGCCGATTGCTTCCGACTCCATTCTTTTTCTTCACCAACTTATAAATTAGTTCCTCCAAATCATTGAAACCTACAAAACAAGGACTAATCATGTTGGTTAGCACATATATTTACATTTATATAAAATTACATGAAAATGTATAGAATAACTTAGATAAACAAGACTAAATTAAGGTATAAAGCATCACTCGGGCATGCTATTTTTGCCCACGATCACCTACCCCACACTTAAGGTCTTGTTCGTCCTCGAACAACCTATTACATCTCATGCATATGGAGACTCACCCATAACTCATTTAGCAAGAATATTCAAGCTACAGCTATAATGATTAAGCAAGATAACAAGCTATAAATAGAGCATGCACGATTTGATCATTGAAATGAAGTACAACTATGTTAAGACTTCTTAACCTCAAGAATCGACTCTCAATTTTAGCAAACTCATGCAAATCAACTGATTAAGAAATCTGACATGAACTATATCCTTCATTTAACATGTGCCCTCACGGAAAGAGAGTTACCCAATTTCACACGAAAAAACAATTTTTAAATCACAACATGTGTGGGTACATGAATAGAATTACGCTCACTCTCACAAAAAATTCACATGCATCATGTAATGACCCATAAGCTTGCCCTTAGTGTTTTATTCCACTAATTTAAGGATGTCTGAATGTAAGATCAAGTAGGACTTTTTAGGTTGTAATGTAACTCAGGTGCGGGTAGGTACTATTATGGCCAGTAATAGTGACTATCTTTCCTAAGAGCTTTTAATACATCACGCCTTCATTATGAACTTCCCTTCCCTTACTTCACCTTTTTCTCCTTTCCACTTTCTTCTTCCTCTTATGTTCCCCCCTTTATTTAGGCATTTTTAACTTATTAGTAAGGAGTTCTATAAATAATTTTTCATTATTGTTTTCTTACTCCTTACTAATACTCAACCATTTTCACACAAGTGCACCTTTGTCCTTTTCTCACTTCTACAACTTGCTACTTTTCCTTTCTTTTCATTCTTCTCACTCCTTTACTCCTTCAGATTTTTTCACTCAAGCGCTTAGGAGTTTTGGATCAAGTTCAAGGCTAATGAAAGAAAAAGGATTAAGCTTATGTTGCAGCTGTCAAAGAATAGGCTCAAGGCTCAATGGGGCTAACTAGGATTAATTTTTCAAGGTAGGTAAAATGAGGGATAAAAATTTGGTTCATTCAAATAAATGCCTAAATCATCTCCTACAATTCACATCCTTCATTTCGTTTTATAAACACACCAGGCAAGTTCTAGACAATCCACAATAGCACAGAATACTCAAAAACCTTACACTCATGGCACATGCTCAATTCAAGACACATTCAGTAGACTCTTACTCAGCTAATCACAAGAATTCAGAATTAAGCTTCAATCATATTGAGTCAAATTCAAGAGCCTAAGTGTCTCACACAAAGTTATACACCTGCATGCTTCACACTGAACATACTTGCCTCTTAAAATCACGTATAGCACATAACAAGAACATCAAGCACCAATTAATTATGGTTTCAAAAACCCAAAACCTATCGGCTAATATTTCCTCAAGACGGTCGTCATCCATCCATCGTTGGAAACAGTCCCTAACTATATAGACAAAGAAAAAAAAATTATTCTTCGGTTCAAAGACCCCCCGTCGGAAAAGAACCGAAAAGAAAAACCAACGGATGATGAAGTCACGCTTAACTCACAAAAATTTTTCAATTTTCTCACAAGCATTACATTCACCAAAAATCGTTAAGCACAAAATTTTGAAATTTACCTCACCCCACACTTGAATCATGCTATGTCCTCATAGCATCAAATTAACATTTAAAGAGGGTGAGAAATACTCCCTGAGGCCTTTAGGCCAAGCTACAACATGCTTTTCTTCAACTTGCACAAGTGGGTGTTTGACCCCACATTTTTTCTCTTCTATTCTTGTTAGCTTCCTCCTCCAAGGATACTCAGACTTCCCCTCCGTCTGTGCTTAACTTTCCACCAAAACAACACAAGATGAAAATAAACAAAAATCAACTCAAATGCAAGAAATTAAAATGGTACCCTTGGGTTGCCTCCCAAGCAGCGCCTGATTTTACGTCGCGGCACGACGTAACAAGTTTCACCACTTTTTCCTCCACCTCGAGGATATGAATCTCACCCTTAATTTCTTTTCTAATTTCCTCTTATGTTCTAGGGGTGGTGGTGAAAAATTGTAAGGACCAAGCAGTAGATGTTGCCTTTTGAACTTATTGTCCCTTAAGTAAGCGAAGTCATTTTGTCTCTCTGAGTTAGCAAATTTCAAAATATACGGGGCTTGGTCCTCCTCTAGACATTTCTCTATAAGCTTGGAAGACTCTGTTTCTCGGTTTGTCAACCAAACTTAATGTCGAAAAATGCTTCGAGTGTGGTCCAATAAACCTCAACTCTAAAATTTCATTGTGCTTGACCTCCTTACTTGTATACACCTTCTCAACATCGACATCTATCTGTCCGTCAATGTCAACTGGGGGATACTCTATCTCTTCTTCCATGAATGGATTTTCCATAAGTGTGAGCCCATCACGGGGACACTCAAGAGATTCTAATTGTTGGGCTTCATCCAAAAATTCACCCTTGCCTTCCTCTTGTAGTTCCTCTTGAATATCGGCTAAAACTGTCACCTGCAATTTATCACAAGCTTCAGCCTCAGCAATCATCTTCGTGAATTTGACGCTCATCCTTTCTAGAGCCTCTGCATTCTCTTCTTGCTGAATTCTCAATACTGCCATCGCCTCCTTCATTGCTTCTGATTGCTCCAGGAGTTGTTTCAGCATGTCTTCTATTTGAGCTTGGCATCGCAAATCCTCATTTTCAACATGCCTATATTCAGCAAAAACAACAGAAGGATCATAGTAGGGGCTTGGGGGAGGGGAATATGCATTCGGACAGCGATCCCAATGTCCATCTTGACCACCACATACATTGCACGTGTTACAATGTTGCCACGAGTGGTGTCCTCCGCAATTTAGACAAGATTCACCAAAATATGAGTATCCGCCATTTAAACCATTTGTATTCCACGATGTCATGTCAATAAGGGTATCCAAAAAAGAAGAAAAATAATAATAAGAATAATAATAAAAAAGAATTAAAACAAACACTAAGACCAAGTTGTCAGCACTTATATAGAATTTGTAAACTAACACTTAAGAAAATAATTATACCGATTGCCAGTCCCCGGCAACGGCGCCAAAAACTTGTTCGGCTTGTTATTTGGGTGTATAACTACATGCAAGTGCACGTGGTCGAACAAGTAGTAAAGTGGCTCAAGTAAGCCAAGTATCGATCCCACAAGGACTGGGATAAGGTAACAATCTACTTAAGTGTTACTATATTTACTCTAAAAATGAAGACAACAGTGCAAAGAAGAGTTTGATATTTTGATTTCTAATTTTATCCTAAATCTACAAAGATTATATAATTTGAGTCTGAACTATGAATGTGAGCATGCTGAGGTTAAACGAACATGTAAGGAAATAAATTATCGATATAATTTGGTTAACTTTTCCTCCGGTTGCTAGTCAAGAATTATTGCCAATGGATTAAAACTCTCGTATTTAACCCAACATAAGAATCATGAACCGTCCACCTACATTTCTGTGATTAAACGAAATTCATGTACTTTTAGGTATATTTCTATCTTGAAGGTAAATCAATTCTCAATTTTCCCAAACTAAGAAAAGATCATATCCTATTGATTCACAACTTTCCAATTTCTTGCTCTCTCGAGTGAAACTGGACTTTTTAGATATACATTAACATTGGCCACACATTAATGCAGTAAGAACAAGAATCAATAGAACAACCATGGAAGAAAAGATGAAAAACCCAATTGATCAATAACTACATTTCAATACAATTGTTCTTAACCTCACCAAGAAGAGGATTTAGCCACTCATTCGTGGATTAAACATCGTTAAATGAGTGTTAAACATACAAGCAATTGAATTAAAGAAGAAGGAGCTAGAGAAAAATCCTGAGATTTTCTTCCCCTCAACTGCCTGTAACCCACGTTCTTGCTCCACCAAGTCAGAATATCTAAAATAAAACCTAAGTGTGCTATTTATACTAGTGGAAATTTTTCCCGAAATAACAAGCAACGTGTCACAAAGTGCATCGCGGAGCTCTCCCTCCGTGACACGGAGGTAACGCGAAGGCTTTCTGGAAATCACCCTAAATCGACCCTCGGCAGCCTTCTTGCCGCGTTGGTAGTGTGTCACACTTCTTGGGCAGCGCGATGGCATGCTGCTGGCGCGGGGCTAGCCTGCCGTGGCATGTTGCTGCCGCATCTGCTCACTTGCCATGCCTACTCCTTGCCGACTTCCACCAATTGCTTCCGACTCCATTCCTTTCCTTCACCAACTTATAAATTAGTTCCTCCAAATCATTGAAACCTACAAACAAGGACTAATCATGTTGGTTAGCACATATATTCACATTTATATAAAATTACATGAAACTGTATAAAATAACTTAGATAAACAAGACTAAATTAAGGTATATAGCATCACTCGGGCATGCTATTTTTGCCCACGATCAGCATGCATAACATAATTAAGCCCATTTTGTTTCTTTTCAAGCACAAGAGTCAAGTTCCAAAAGACTGTTTCTAGCTTTTTTCATGCATTTTTGAGTAAATTTAATAAAGTCTCAATGATATCTAAAGTGAAGCACCTACCATTCGTAGGATCCAAGTTTTTGTTCATCCTAATGACTAATTTACCCTTAAGATGGTCGTCATCCATCCATCATCGGGCAAAGTCATGACTCAATGACAAAAAATAATTAAAAAAAGAAAAATCTAGACTCTCTAGTCAGTTCTAAGGAACTATCCACCGGAAAAGTACCGAAAACAAAAACTAGAGGAACCCAAAATAAAATAAAACTAAAAAAAATACTGCAAGCCAACAAGCATGCATGATAAATCATAAATCCAAAAAAACTAGGCCTACCATGTTCAAATTTAGTAATTAAAGGCATGCATGGTAATATGAAGTTCACTTCTACCCACCCACACTTAATTATTACACTGTCTCCAGTGCTAAAACAAATAAGCATAAAGTAAAAGAGTGAAAGAAGAACTCTGTGGGCCTATACTCCTCGTTTTCAATGTTTCAGCTCAATTTTTTGTTGAAAATCATGACCTATCACCTGTACACTTGAACAAACACATAAAAATGAAAAATTTATCTTGGGTTGCCTCCCAAGTAGCGCCTGATTTAACGTCGCGGCACGACACAAGTATCTTGATTACTCAGACTTCATCAAGATACGTATTGAGACCGTGGTCACATCTTGGCCGCTTGTTTCACCACGCCGCCCTATGACACGTCAGAAAATAAAAGAAAAAACAAAAAATAGGAAATAAAGACTAAAAGTTAAACACAAGAAATTAATCTAATCCTAAGTCGTATTTCCCGGCAACAATGCCACTTTTTGATAACGCTCAAACCATACCTCCTATCGAAGTATGAAATGGATGTTGTCAAATAAGAAACCCAACTAGATGTTAGGGTCGCCCATAGGGAAAATAGAAGGATGTAGAGGAATGCTTAGTATTTAAGCTTTTAAGTCAATTATATCCTAAAGGGGGGAATTTGTAAAAATAATAAATATTAATGTGGAGAAATTGAATGTTGATTCCAAATTGATGCAATTAACTAGGGTAAGTGTTCCCCATGGATCTTTAACTACTTCGGGTGTTACACTAGTGAACTATCCCAATACTTTACTTGTATAACTGACAACTAGGGTTTATCCAAACGACTGGTCCGTCCCTATTAGATGACTACACTCAATCACCGGGTCATGTCCATGAGCGATTTCAATTTAACCGTATTCAACTTGTCCCAAATTTAACTATCCTGCGACCACAGCTCAAGTTAATACAATGATCATCAAGATCAAGGCTTTGTTGTAATTCTCTTTTCCTAATCTCTACCTCTATAGGCTCAATAAAGTAAAGAATTCACGCATGTCCTAACGTTGCGCTCTGTTAAGAAACGTTAAAGATGAAGAGAATACAATACAAGCGTTTAGTATTGGTTTAGAATCTCTCCGTGCAAACCCTAGTTTATTAATTCATTGTGGTTCCCACAACCCTAGTTGTGGAGGTTTTAGCATATCATGTTTATGAGTAAGTTAATAGCATTAATAAAAAAAATATAAATTAATACTTACAACAATGATAGGAAGAACCTTCACTTGATTAATGCAGGAAGAGCAACTCAACAATCATCTCAAAGTTCAAAACATAAGACACTAAACTTGTATCTAAAAACTTGAGACTTAAAACTCTAATCTCCAAAGCTCCTATTACATAAAAATAAAAAGGTATTTATAGTAGTACATTTTTTCTTTTCTTGTTTCCTTTTCCTATTTGAAGAGGGAGATGTCTTTATTGTCCGTGTGAACAGGCTTGCCGTGTCGCATTCCTTATCGTACTGGGACAGTGCCGCTTCGCGCCTACCATCGTGCATAGGAGAGGGGCACCTTGTGCCTGGCATAGAGTTGGGAAGGCAATGCATCGCGCCTGGCAATGCACGCAAGTTGTTGCCGCACCATGCCTAGCCTTGTGCCAGTGTTGCTGCTTCCTCGCACGACATTGTGCCATCCTAGTGCCAAACTTCAATCCTTGCATCATTCAGTCCAACTTCTTCACATTTGATCAAAAAGACTCAAATATGTTCAAATCCATTATTCTTAGCCCTGAAAGCATCTAATCATATGCGTTAGCCATTTTCATAAATATATAATATAAACACATGAAAACAGACATAATTTATTCTCAAAACATAGTAAAGTATGGGCAAAATATGTCTATGAAGTGTGTAAGTACGCTCTTTATCAAAGGGTTGCCAATTAACTTTGGTGCAGTGTTGAGGGACAACATGAGGTGATCTAGAGATAACTGCCAATGGAAGTACTATTATGCAGCCTTTTGACTCAGTTCTTGTGAGGACATGAGACTGAAATAGAGGAGGCATACTTTCATCTACCCTTAGCAGGGCACTTGGCAGGTAAAATGATCAATGTTACAAAAGTTAGGGAGCCAACCACCTCATCAACACCATTCCTCAACCCAGTCGAGCGTAATGCTTGGGATAATAGTTGTGGAGATCGCATGTTCGGGATGTTTGAGCTCTAGTTAAAGATTGGAGGTAGGTCCGCGACTTCTAAAGAGATGGAAGCACTAGAGGAGCAGTACCCACTCACCGAGAGTGCAATGATGATATGCAAAGAGGGATCGGTGTTTGAGAATCCTTTTAGTGACGATGAGCCTATAGTGTTGACTGATGCCATCGATTATGATAATGATAAGGAGGAGGATGCCACTATGGGAGCCATGTAGGTTGATGATGCAGAAGCATAAGATGATTGATCTTGGGCAGAATTGCATGCCCAAGTGATACTCAAATGCTTCATTTTGACTTGTTTATCTATCGTTATGTGTACATTCTCATGTGATTTTTAGTTAAATGTAAATTTGTACTAACCAACATGATTAGTGTTGTTTTGCAAGAAAAAGGAAATTTTGGAAGTTAATATATATGTTGGTGAAAATCAGGAATGGACTTGGAAACAAGGAGTGGAAAATGACAAGGGAGAGCAGCAAAAATAAGGTTTCTGCGATGGAGCCGTGTCACGCTGCCATCGCGGAGGTATTCTGCCTCGGATGAAATAATTTTGGCAATTTTCAGTGGAGGTTTGCGTTACCTCCGTGACACGAAGGCAGTGCTCCGCGATGCACTCTGTTTCACATTGAGTACAATTACTTGGAACATCAAGTTCAAGTGAAGGTGCGCGATAGCACCGTGGCACGGAGGCAAGGCTCTGCGATGCAAGTCGTGCCACGCTGAGGTGAAATTGCTGAGGAGCCAACTTCCAGTGAGGGTCCGTGATACCCCCGTGGCACGGAGGGAGTGCTCCACGATACACTCCATGCCACGTTGCTTGTTATTCCAGGAAAAATTCTCAATAGTATAAATAGCACACTTAGGTTTTATTTTAAATAGTCTGACTTGGTTGAGTAAGAACGTGGGTTACAGGCAGTTGAGAGGATGAAAATTCTAGGGTTCTTCTCTATCTCTTTCTCTTTTATCTCAATTGTTTGTATGAATTCTACTTATTTGATGATGTTTAATCCATAAATGAGTGGCTAATTCACTTCTTTCTGAGGTTAAGAACAATTGTAGTGGAATGTAATTGTTGTTCATTTCAGTTTCATCTTTTATTGAATGGTTGTTCTATAAATTCTTGTTTTTACTGCATTAATGTTTGTCCAATGTTAATGTATATCTAGAAATCCAATTTTGATTTTGAAAAGGAAAGAAATTGGAAAGATGTGAATTGGTAGGATATGATCTCTTCTTAGTTTGGAAAATTGAGAATTGATTTACATTCAGAATAGAAATATATCTGAAAGTCTTATTAGTCAATTAAGGAATCTGTATTGTATGGCTAGAGCATTAAATTCTTTTATCACAGAAATGTAGATTAAGGTTTCATGATTCTTAATTGGATAAGAGTCGAAAGATCCAATCCATAGGCAATAATTCTTGACTAGCAACCGAAGAAAAGATTAGCTGATTTGAATCGATAAATTACTTCCCTGCATGTTTGTTTTAACCTCAGCTTGCTCATTACTATCGTTCAGACTCAAATTATAATTTTAACATAGATTTTTATTACTTAGCAAACTTACCTCTCAAAATATTGCTTAGTTGGTTGTCTGCATTCATAAAGACATAGTTCACTAATGCTTAAGTTAATTAGTACCGTAGTTCAGTCCCTGTGGGATCAATACTTGGCTTTACATAAGCCACTTTACTATTTGTTTGACCACGTGCACTTGCGTATAGTCACTACAGAACCTAATAAGTTTTTAGCGTCGTTGCTGGGGACTGACAATTGGTAAAATTATTTTCTTAGCGTTAGTTTACAAATTCTATATAAGTGCTGACAACTTGATCTTAGCCTTTCTCTTGCAGATATTGAATTCTTCAAAACGTTGGCAAGAGATAAGGAGTTGGTGGATTCATATATAGAGCCGGAAAGACAATTTCATAGTCAAAGAAGAGAAGCTCTAGAGAAGAAGCTACAGTTGCTAAGACAGGCAATTCTGGAGCAACAACAGAATCCACCACTTATGAGGGCAGTTTTAGTGCCCGAGGAAATGGCAGCAAGGCCGGTTAGCGAAGTGGCAATCCCACATGCTAACAATGTTACATCTAGTATTCGTAGACCAAAGCCAGGAGGGAGGTTTGAGCTTAAACAGAACATGGTGCAGTTGTTGCACACCAGTGGGCAATTCACAAATCTCCCTCATGAAGATCCACAACAACATCTCCAAAACTTTTTGGAGATAAGTGACACTTACATTCCTTCTAGAGTATCATCCGACTACGTGAGGCTTACATTATTCCCATTTTCATTATTGGGGGAAGCAAAGAGGTGGTTGAAAGCTGAACCACCTAACTCTATCACCACTTGGGATGATCTTGCAAGAAAGTTTTTGATATGATTCTTTCCATCCGGGAAAATAGCAAGACTTAGAAGTCAGGTTCTACATTTTAAACAAATAGAGGGTGAGAATCTGTATCAAGCTTGGGAAAGGTTCAAATCCATGTTAAGGGATTGTCCTCACCATCACTTGTCCAATGATGTGTTGGTGCATACTTTCATAGAGGTTTTGGAGCCACATACAAAAATTTTGCTAGACTCAGCAGCTAGGGGACAGGCATTAGAAAAGACTTATGAGGAGCTTTATACTTTGTTGAATCGTATTTCACAGGGAAATCCAAAGTGAAATGCGGACTCATCATGAGGAGGAACAAGGAAAGCGGCAGGAGTCTTTGAGGTGGATGGTTTTACAGCTATCGCTGCACAAATAGCTGCGTTGCAAAATCAACTCAACACCCACTTCAGCAGTATGAGCTTGAATCAAGCACAAGCCCCAGTCAATGTAGTGCAGCAGGTATGGTGTGAAGTATGTGGGAGTAATGAACACTCAGCTGAGTGTTGTGGTGCAAATCCAGATTCAGTAAACTTTGTTGGGAACGTCTAGAGGATAATAAAAAACAGTATGGCAACAATTACAACTCAAATTGGAGGAATCATCCGAATTTCTCTTGGGGTAGTAATAGCCATGAAGGGCAAAGTTCGAATCAGGGTGTGCAGAGAAATCAAGGGGGGCATCAAAATTATCAGTCTCAATACAGAGGAAACATTGCACCTCCTCCTCCACCCAACAGCATTGAGGACATGTTTAAAACAATGATAGCTAACAAAGCACAAATGCAGGCTGATTATGTGAAATTAGCGGCAGACATGAAAAATCAGCAGTTAGCTACAAAGGCGTTGGAGTACCAGTTGGGACAACTAGCTGGAGCTAACACTAGGCCCAGAGGCGGACTACCGAATGACACTGACCCAAATCCCAAGCAGGTTAATGCAGTGACCACAAGGAGTGGATTATAATTCTAGGAGGTGGAACCAGAAAGACCACCTCAGCAATCAGGAGCAGTGGAAAAAGATGGGGAACATGATGATGAGAGGGGGAAGGAGAAGGCAGCCAAAGCAGAAAGACCACCACCCCCGTTCCCTCAAAGATTAAAGAAGCACAAGGAGGAATTTGCTTTAAAAAGTTCATGGAGGTGCTGAAACAGGTACACATTAATTTACCTTTGGTTGATGTTTTGCAGGGAGTGCCGAAATATGTAAAGTATATCAAGGACATCGTAGCAAACAAAAGCAGATTGACGGAGTATGCTATGGTGGCGCTTACTGAGGAGTGCACTTCCCAGATATAAAACAGGTTGCCAACGAAGCTCAAGGACCCTGGGAGCTTTACCATTCAGATAACAATCGGGCAAAGTATCCGAGCTCGCAGACTATGTGATTTGGGAGCGAGCATAAACTTGATACCGACATCGGAGTTCAAGAAGTTGGGGTTGGGCAGTCCTAGACCAACTACAATGATCTTGCAGTTAGCAGACCATTCTTTGGCCAGACCAGATGGCATTGTGGAGGACGTGCTAGTGCAAGTGGGCTCCCTCATTTTTCCGGTAGATTTTATTATATTGGATTTTGAGCCGGATGCAGAAGTCCCATTTATTTTGGGACGTCCTTTCTTAGCAACCGGGAGAGCGTTGATTGATGTAGCTCCGGGGCAACTAACCATGCGAGCGCATGATAAAGTGAAGGTGTTTGATGTGTATAAGGCAATGAAGCTTTCGGCCATCTATGAGGAGCTATCAGCAATCAATGTGCTAAACCAGGAAGCAATTCTTCAGATTGTTGATTCTCAAGATCCATTGGAGAGAGCTTTGATGAGCTCCGATCATTTCGGAGACGGGGATACTTATGATATGGTGCAAATATTGAATGAACCAAAATGGTTTCTAAGGAAGCAAGACTTTCAGCCATTGATGAGGTCCTTGGAACCATTGCCAAAACCATCTATTGAGGAAGCACCAAAATTGGAGTTGAAGACATTGCCTCCACATTTGAAATATGTATTTTTGGGGGAAGATGACACCTTGCCAGTCATCATCTCTGCAGAACTGACGGAGGCACAGGTAAAGGATGTATTGGTGGTTCTCAAGAGGCGGAAGAAAGCAATGGGCTGGCAAATGTCAGACATTAGGGGAATCAATCCAGCCTTTTGCACACACAGAATTTTTATGGAGGAAGGAGTAAAGCCAACTGTACAACATCAGCAGAGGCTAAATCCGGTGATGAAGGATGTGGTAAGGAAGGAAGTGATCAACTGGCTTGATGCAGGTGTGGTCTATCCCATTTCAGACAGTGAATGGGTCAGTCCTGTTCAGTGTGTCCCAAAGAAAGGAGGGATGACTATGGTCACCAACGAGAAGAATGAGTTGATCCCTACACGCACAGTCACAGGCTGGCGAATTTGCATGGACTACAGAAAGCTCAATCAGGCCACGAGGAAAGATCATTATCCTATCCCATTTATTGATCAGATATTGGACAGTTTGGTAGGTCAAGAATACTATTGTTTCCTTGATGGATATTTTGGCTATAACCAAATAGCCATAGCACCGGAGGACCAGGAGAAGACCACTTTCACATGTCCTTATGGGACATATGCTTTTAGTCAGATGCCATTTGGTCTATGCAATGCACCCACCACATTCCAGAGATGCATGATAGCGATCTTTCATGATATGGTGGAAGATTTCATCAAGGTATTTATGGATGATTTTTCTGTTTTCGGTAATTTGTTTGCTACATGTTTGCAGAATCTTGACAGGGTGTTAGCTCATTGTTAAGACTCCGACCTTGTACTAAACTAGGAGAAATGTCATTTTTTAGTCAAGGAGGGTATCTTCCTTGGCCATAAGGTGTCTTGCAAGGGGTTGGAAGTCGATCATGCAAAGATCGAAGTGATTGAAAAGCTACCACCACCTGTGTCAGTGAAGGGTGTTCGCAGTTTTCTCAGACATGCAGGGTTCTACAGACGGTTCATCAAGAACTTCTCTAAAATTTCTAGACCAATATGCAGGTTGCTAGAAAAAGAGGTGAAGTTCGAGTTTGATGAGGATTGTGTTAAAGCATTCGAGGAGTTAAAACAAAAGTTGATAGAAGCACCTATTCTCATTTCTTCGGATTGGGAGCAACTGTTTGAACTAATGTGTGATGCAAGTGATGTGGCTATAGGAGCTGTATTGGGGCAGCAGAGGAATAAAATTTTTCATTCCATTCATTATGCAAGCAAAACACTTGACGCAACCCAAGCCAATTATACAGTCACTAAAAAAGAGATGCTAGCATTGGTGTTCGCGTTTGATAAATTTAGGTCCTACTTGGTGGGTTCTAAAGTAGTGGTGTATACCAATCATGCTGCGATTCGGTATCTGTTTAACAAGAAGGATGCAAAGCTCAGGCTGATTAGATGGATCTTGTTATTACAAGAGTTTGACCTAGAGATTCGGGACAGAAAGGGGAGCGAGAATCAAGTGGCAGATCACCTATCGCGACTGGAAAGCCAGTTGCATGTGAAGGAAGGTGACAGCATCAAGGAAGAGTTCCCGGATGAGCAGCTCTTGGCAATAAGGGAAGCTGAAATCCCTTGGTATGCTGACATTGTGAATTTGCTAGTGAGTGGAGTCTATCCACCGGAGGCTACGGCTCAGCAGATAAAGAAGTTGAGACATGATTGCAGGTATTACATTTGGGATGAGTCTTACTTGTTTAAGCAGGGATCGGATCAGGTTATGAGAAGATGCATTCCAGAGAGCCAGATTGCAGAAGTGTTGAGGAGTTGTCACTCATCATTGTATGGAGGGCACCACGGAGGCGAGCAGACAGCGCACAAGGTGCTACAGTCAGGTTTCTTTTGGCCTACACTGTTTAGAGACTCTATGGAATATGTAAAAATGTGTGATAGATGTCAAAGAACAGGCACAAGTGGTAGAAGGAAGGAGATGCCACTGCAGCAGATATTAGAAGTGGAGATCTTTGATGTATGGGGAATAGATTTCATGGGCCCGTTTCCACCGTCATTTGGTAATCATTACATCTTGGTAGCCGTTGATTATGCATCAAAGTGGGTTGAAGAAACAGCTTTCCCCAAGAATGACAACAAGGTGGTAACAAAATTTGTGAAAAAGCATATTTTCACCAGGTTCGGGACACCCCGAGCCATTATCAGTGATAGAGGGGCTCATTTTGTAGATGCAAGTTTCAAGAATTTGCTAGCTAAGTATGGGGTGCGCCACAAGGTAGCAATAGCATATCATCCCCAAACTAGTGGGCAAGTGGAGGTGTCGAACAGAGAAATCAAGCAGATTCTACAGAAGATAGTGAATGCACAACGAATTGATTGGTCAAGCAAACTAGATGATGCGTTGTGGGCTTATAGAACTGCGTACAAGACACTCATTGGGACTTCTCCGTATAGATTGGTCTATGGAAAGGCGTGTCATCTGCCTGTGGAGCTAGAACATAGAGCTTTTCTGGCCGTGAGAAAGTTGAACATGGACCCAGAGCTAGCAGGGAAGAATAGACTGATGGAACTCAGTGAACTTGATGAGTTTCGTTGGCATGCTTATGAAAGTGCCAAATACTACAAGGAGAAAACGCAGAAGTGGCACGATAGGCATATGGTGCATCGGATCTTTGAGCCGGGGCAGAAGGTGTTGCTATTTAATTCGAGGCTGAAGCTTTTTCCGGGCAAATTGCGGTCCAAATGGTCAGGGCCGTTTGAAGTGGTGAGAATGACCCCACACGGGGCAGTGGAGTTGTGGCAAGAAGATAAAAGTGCCACATTTTTGGTGAATGGGCAATGGTGTAAGCATTATTGGGGTGAGGACGTTATTTGAGAGAAGACGCCCATCACTCTAGAGGATGATTGAGCAATGAATGACATCGAGCCGCGACGGTAAATCAGGCGCTGCACGGGAGGCAACCCATGAATGTGTTGTAATAGATGAGTAGAACTATTTGAAAAAAAAATATAAAAAGAGAAAAACAAAGAAAAAGAAAAATAAAAATTCTTTTGTGTTGAAACCTATGAGGTCTAACCAATTGTGTTGTGGTGAAATGATTTTCAGGTGGAACGGAGGGCAAAAATGCAAAGAAACGCAAAGGAAAAGAATTGAGGTGAGAAAATAAAAATTGGCACATTACGGTGAACCTGCGAGATGGCTCCGTGTCACGGAGGAGGTGCTCCTCCGTGACATGTTGAGGCTTGTTCCAGATTTTTTAAAATCCAGCGAGATGGCTCCGTGTCACGGAGGGGGTGCTCCGTGTTACCCTCCGTGACACGTTGAGGGTTAATTCGCGTTGGGTCACACCGGGTCACCGGGTAACCCGTGCGAGAAATACCTTTTAAAACCCCAAATCCCCTCATTCTTCCTATTTTTTCACTTCCTCCGCGACCCACACCCCAAATCCCCTTCTCCCTCAACGTGACACGGACCTAGGCATCAATTTTCTTCAAGTTTTCTTCAATTTCATCAAATTAAAGGTATATTCTTGAACTCTACCTCATATTTGCTCAAATTTTTGATTCTTGAATATGTTTGGTGATTAAACCTTGCCCTAAGTGATAATTAAGCTTGAATTCACTTGAGCTATGATTGAATGATGTTCATAGTATCGTTTTGAATATATGAACTCGATGATTGCATGTTTTATTGAATTCTTGCGAAATTGATTGTTAGGGTTGAAAATTGAATAGGAAGAAGACTAAATTCTTTGAAATGTTGAAAAATAAATTGGGTTGTGCATGTTGGGTGAAGCAAAATATAGTGTGATTGATGTTGAATATGCTAAGTAGACAAGGGATTTTCGGGAGAATGCAATTGGAGAATTGCATAGGTTTTTGAAAAAATTCGCTAAGTGCTTTGATGATGTAATGGAATCGGTGGCGATCTTTTTTATTCATTATACGAAGTCTAAGTAGTACATAGTAATTGTTCCATCAACTTATATGAATGCACTAAGCATGTTGAATGTTAAGAATTGGAAAAGCATGAATGTCTTGTTGAATTGTTGGGATTGTAGCTTAAGACTAAGTGTGGGGTGACCCAATTAAACCCAACCTTAGTTGAAGCTAATTATGACTTGAATAACATTGGGACTGTCTGTTTGAACGTACAACAATAATGTCAGGCCGACAAGACAAGGCCAAGGGCGCATCCATATCGGGCGCCAGCAGAAAAAGGGTGAGACTGGGAACAGCAAAACCAGTAGTTCCGCGAGGCCAACGCCGACAATACGGAACCCGATGGGTGACTGATGAGGGAAAGAAGTGGTACGCGAAACACAAAGAAACCAAATACTTCCCGGAGGAGCAGATAGCACGGGTGCCGCTGGCACAGGAATTCCCGCGGATTGTACACCAGATTGACACCGCTGGGCTGAACTTCATCTTCGAAGATCCCAGGGAGTGCAATCTCCATCTTATCTAGGATTTCAATGCCAACTAGAACCCGACCCTACGCAGTCACACCGTAAAAATCAGGGGGCAGGTTGTCACTTTTGAGCCCCATCATTTGAATGCAATCCTGGGGGCGCGGGACAAAGACGCTCATGTCCTTAGGAAGATGAACATCACTCCACCCTATGCGGACATCGGACGCACCCTATGTGGAGCCTGATCGACAGCAAGGTGGAGTAGGCACAAGGAGAGGGGCTATCATCAGACATTGCCTTACTCGCAGATGAACCGGGAGGCCCAAGTTTGGCTGAAGATTGTGTGTTCCTACTTGATCCCGGGGGTGCACATGACAGATGTCACCCGGGATAGAGTGTGCTTGGTGTACGCCCTGATGAAAGGGCTGGAGATCAATGTTGGGGCGGTAATCATCTCCACCATGAAGAGAGCCCGACTGCATCAGGGGCATAGATACGGGTTCGGTGGTTTGCTTACCACGTTCCTAAGGGGCCATGATATTGAGGAGGAGGCCCTGGATTACATCCCACAGATCGACCGGCGTGCCTTGGATGTCACCAAAACCAAGGCACCTGACACTACTTATGGGTCGGTGCTCACACTAGCCGAGTGACATGCTTGGGATGACCAGTATATGACCCGCATGTATGGGATGTAGATGTTGCAGCGGTGCATAGGCGGGAGGACGGCAACAGAGGATGAGCTTTGGCAGCTCGAGTTGGATTACCCATTCGGCAAGAATGCCAGGCTCTATGAAGAGTGGGGTCCGCATTTGTGGAGCCCGTAGATGATGATGTCCCTACCGATGAGGAGACACACTGAGAGAACTTAGATGTTGAGTCAGACGAGGACGGCGGGGGCGATTCGGATATGGGAGATGAAGCAACGGCACCTGATGAAGAAGTTGAATACTTCGATTGATCAGGGAGTTTCACCACCCAACCTTTGTGATATGTGAAATTATGTGAACACTGGGGACAGTGTTCGGGTAAGTGTGGGGTGGGAGTAGTTAGGTGCCAGCTGCTTTGTTTATGTTTTGTTTTTTTTTGTTGTTGTTGTGCCCGTGCAAAATGTGACCTTGTGACTCTGTGTTGTGTGTTCTGTAATTAAGTTGGTGTTGAAATGAATGTTGAGCTGTTGTGTGTTGTGTTGAGCTACTGTTGTGTTATGTGGTGTAAATACTGTTCAAATTAAAAAATTTATCTTTTTCTATCGGATTTTTTTCGAAATTTTTTTATGTTGGGTTTCTCAGCCTTTGTTTTTGGTGCTTTTACCGAGAATAGTCCCATTGAACCAAAGTCATAGATAGTGATCATTCCCTATGATGGATGGATGACGACCGTCTTAAGGGAAACGTAGTCGATAGGAGTAGTTTCTTTATTTCTTTTCTTTCTTTTGTTTGTTTCCCAAATGTGTCGTTACTTCATGGTTCAGAGTTCTTGCTACGTGTTGTACATGATATTAAGATGCAAAGGTGATTCGTATGAAATCATGCAAATGTGTAAACATGTTGAGATACCTTGTCCATAGAGTTCGATTCATTGGGATCGAGGTTTAATAGTGAATTCTTGTAATTAGCTGAGTGAAGAGTCTGTGAATATGTCTTGAGTTGAGGATGTGCAATGAGTGTGAGGTGAGGTTTCGATTATTCCATGCTATTGTGAAGTGTCTAGAACTTTTCTGGTGTGTGTACTAAATGAAATGAAGGATGTGTATTGTAGGAAAGGATGTAGGCATTTCTTTGATTAAACCGAAAGTTTCTCCATTATCATACCTACCTTGAATGTGCATCCTAGTTAGCCCCATTGAGCCTTTAGCCTATTTTTTTCTTTTCTTTGAAAAGGTACAAACCGAGCTTAATCCCTTCTTTTCGTTAGCCGTGAATTTTATCCAAAACTCTTAAGCGCTCAAGAAAAACAATTTTCCCACAGTGTAAAGGAGTGAGAATTGTGAAACGGAAGGAAAAGAGGAAGTTGTGAAAGTTAAAGAAAGGTCAAAGGTGTACTTGCTGAAATTAAATAAAATAAAGATGTATAACTAATCTTTGCTAGTAAGTCGAGTGTGCTTAAAGAAATGGGAACAAAAACAAAGAAAAAAATTTTAAGAATGAGAGGATGAAGGAAGAAACAATGCCCATAATGATGGTGGGATGTATTGAAAAGCGCTTAAGGAAGCTAGTTGCTATTATTGGTTAGCCCAGTATTTACTAGTTACGTAGCTTTCATTACAACCCTTCAAGTCCTACGTGATCTTACATCACGCGTCTTTATATTAGTGGAGTAATACACTAGAGGCAAGCTTATGGTTCATGACATGATGCATGTGAATTCTTTGGGAGAGAGAGCGAAATCATATTCATATAACCCTACATGTAGTGCTTTGGAAATAATATGATGGCAAATGGGGTAATTCTCTTGTGTTGTGAGGGCACATGCTTGATGAGAGATTAAATTTCGTGTCGGATGTCTTGATCAGTTGATTTTCAAGAGTTTGCCAAGATCTAGAATTGATTCTTGAGCTTAGGAGATCTTAATGTGGTGCACTTCATTGTATTGATGAGACCATGCATGTTTTCTTGATGATTTGCTATATTAAATAATCGGTATAGCCGTAGCTTGAACTGTCGAGCCAAAGTAGTTATGCGTGGGTGTCAATTGCATAAGATGTGCGAGTATTGTTCGAGGATGAACATGGTTTTAAGTGTGGGGTAAGTGATCTTGGGCAGAATTGCATGCCCAAGTGATACTCAAATGCTTCATTTCGACTTGTTTATCTATCGTTATATGTACATTCTCATATGATTTTTAGTTAAATGTGAATTTATACTAACCAACATGATTAGTGTTGTTTTGCAGGAAAAAGGAAATTTTGGAAGCTAATATACATGTTGGTGAAAATCGGGAATGGACTTGGAAACAAGGAGTGGAAAATGACAAGGGAGAGCAGCAAAAAAAGGGCTCCGCAATGGAGTCGTGTCATGCTGCCATCGCGGAGGTATTCTGCCTCGGATGAAATAATTTTGGCAATTTTCAGTGGAGGTTCATGTTACCTCCGTGACACGGAGGCAGTGCTCCGCGATGCACTCCGTGTCACGTTGAGTACAATTACCTGGAACATCAAGTTCCAGTGAAGGTGCGCGATAGCACCGTGGCACGGAGGCAAGGCTCCTTGATGCAAGTCGTGCCACGCTGAGGTGAAATTGTTGAGGAGCCAACTTCCAGTGAGGGTCCGCGATACCCCCGTGGCACAGAGGGAGTGCTCCACGATACACTCCATGCCACGTTGCTTGTTATTCCAGGAAAAATTCTCAATAGTATAAATAGCACACTTAGGTTTTATTTTAAATAGTCTGACTTGGTTGAGTAAGAACGTGGGTTACAGGCAGTTGAGAGGACGAAAATTCTAGGGTTCTTCTCTATCTCTTTCTCTTTTATCTCAATTGTTTGTATGAATTCTACTTATTTGATGATGTTTAATCCACAAATGAGTGGCTAATTCACTTCTTGCTGAGGTTAAGAACAATTGTAGTGGAATGTAATTGTTGTTGATTTTAATTTTCATCTTTTATTCAATGGTTGTTCTATCAATTCTTGTTTTACTGCATTAATGTTTGGCCAATGTTAATGTATATCTAGAAATCCAATTTTGGTTTTGTTATACCCCGTAGAATTCCCGGCACCTAGACGACCTATTCACACGTTGGTTAAGCATATTAGAAGGCCATACGTGCTAGAGAAAGGCCGGAAAAAAAGATCGGACGAGAAACCCGTCGAACCATCGCGGGAGGAGCCGAGGCAGAGCCCCTCTGCGATGGCAGCGTGTCATGGAGGTGAGGCCTCCGCGATGGCTCCGTGACACGTTGCCCAGGTTCAGGCCCAAGTATATAAAGCCCCACTTCGGTTTTAATTGAGTAAAACCTTTAAAATTTCAAGAGAAACAGGGGGCAAACGTAGAGGAAAAGAAAGGAACGAAGGAAATTATATATTTTCGTCCGATTACGCTGCCAACCGCTGCCCAAACTCAAATTAATCCCAGATACCGAAGTATTTAGCAGCAAAGAGCATTTCTACGGATTTAGTTTCGTAAAATACGGCCGACGAATCGTCGAGCCATCGAGCAAAGGTAAGTGGAATTGCTCTAAATTAGTGTCTATGTGTTCCTAGCTGAGAAGTGAATATTTCTCCCTTCTGGGCCGCTGAAAAATAGCGAGTTTTCGACCGTCTTTCGATAAGACTAAGTTTAGGCTATAAGCTATATCGAAAGTGACGTTGCTCTTTACAATAAAGTTGTATTTAGTATTAATTGACGTATTTATGAATGCAGTTGGGAGAAAATAGTTGAAGTACTGGCCGAGCCTCGTCCAACGGACGAACAATTCAAAGATAAGGTATGTAAAGTTAGTTTCCTCGGCAAGTTAAGTAATATTGAGACAATATAGCAATTTTCAGACCAGTAAAATGTTCAGAAGTCGAGTATTGCGTTATTATGAATATTGGTACAATGTGAGAAGCATTGGGTTGTAATGTGTATGAAACCTACTAGTACGATATAGATTCTAACGCAAGTGTTAGAGATTGTCCAGCATGCTCAGTATGTGATGTAATATGACATGTTATGATATTGTTGTACTCAGTTGAAACCCCGCGAAGTAATGCAGCACCCATAAAGCATTTCAGAAACAGAATAGCAGACTAAAATGAAGTTTAGAAAGCATGTTAGAAATAGGAAATCATGTTAACACAGACACTCAGTAAACAGCATAGTTCTCAGCAGGAACACTATCTTGTATAGCATTTGCCCCAGTGCAGTTTAGCAGGAGACTATATTCATATATATATATATATATATATATATATATATATTTACCAGCCTCAGCATGTATCGAATACGTACAGATTATTATTATTAGTTCAGCATGTAATGTATACGACACCTTACCCCTATTAGCCTCAGCATGCGAGATACACAGACAGCATTACTAGTTGAGACTGTTGTATTCTTTGGGGTTGGACTACCCAGCATCCACGACCGCCCCAGGGTTAATAGCTGTATCGACTCGTCCGCCAGAGGACGAGGATACGTCACTCTACGGAGTGGCATGCCGTCCCGCCAGGGGACGAAGATGGGATGCCAGTTTTCCCCATATTTGTGCCTTGATCGGCCCTTACACACCCCAGTCGAGCGGATACGCCCGGGTGCAGATTCAGGAGTCCTCCGGACTCAGATGCAGTTATAGTCAAGGGCATAGCGAGCCCAAGTGCATACCCAGGGGACCGGCGGGATGCTTGTAGCCATTGTAGGAGATGGGATGACCGGGGTAGGGGTATAGATTCTGTGCTGGTTGTACCTCCCGGCTTATGGGGGCCGGGTAAGGTTTGTGTATGCCATGTTATGTTATGTATGTTATGCCATATTACATTAGATACGAGCAGATTAGTAGTAGAATGATACGTCTCCAGGTATGATTCCTACTCCCTTCAGTATGATTAAGAACAGGTACGATCTACACCATCAGATAGTTAATCTAGTTTTTCTTATTTCAGTTTCGTCAGTTATGTTATTGATTTCAGATATCTCTTTCAGTTATTGCTTTACAAACTCAGTGCCAGCGGTACTGACGCCCAGTGGGGTGCTGCATTACTTGCATGCAGGTACCCATAGACGAGCAGGCGATACTACGTGATCCCCATCAGCGGTCGAGTATTCAGCTCCTGTCATCCGGAGACTGAGTTTCTAGAGGTGTAGTTCAGTTCCTTTTGTTGTACAGTACGAGTAGGTCGGGGCCCTGTCCCGATCATTTCTATTATTATTCCTAGAGGCTTGCAGTCTGTATATATTCCCTGTGGTCAGATGAGCCGGTCGTGAGAGGTCGTGCTGTTGTATAGTTGTTAGCGTTCCTTCTTTCTATTGTGATGGTCGTGTGGGGCCATAGTTGTCAGTAGTGGTGACCTTGTCGGTCACGTAGCTTTTTAATACTTTATGATTGAGTTGCAGATAACTAGACAGCATGGTGGCCTTGTCGGCCCGCATAGATTTCCCTGAGTTGCTATGTTTCTGGTCAGTTGTTAGTACAGGTACAGAAGGCTATAGGCCAATGGGCCAGGGGCTGTGTTTACAGCCGTTATATAGCCCTTTGTTTCCAGAAATGTGAGTCAGAGCCAGCCAGGCACCAGATGTGCCCAAGCTTAACAGTCCAGTAGGTCAGGTCCTAGTAGGGCACCAGGTGCCAGCCATACCCCCCAGGGCGGGGTGTGACAAACTTGGTATCAGAGCCAGGTTGTATCCCAGGGAGTCTGCAAGCCGTGCTAAGCAGAGTCTTGTCCATGGATGTGTTGTGCACCACATACTATGGATAGGAGGTTGCAAGGCATGTTAGGATGGTTGTTTTTTATTCTTATTCAGTCGTGCTGTAGAGCGGTACAGTATAGGGTTGAGTCCCTAAAAATCTTACCATATCCTTTGGTTACAGATAATGTCAGACCAGCGCCATCCTATCACAAGTTGGAACTTAGATGTTACAGCAGGGGAAGGCACCAGCAGGATGCCTCACCCTCGTTTAGAGACAGCCCGATCAGAGGGCACTACAGAGGTATCGTCCCAGCCTCCTCAGCAATCTCCACCACGTCAGGAGCCACTTGGGGCAACACTACCTTCAGCAGCCCCTAGACCGACCCCTTCTGACCAGGAGGTTAGGAGTGCTGTAGTTATGTTAGCATAGATGATGGCTGCTCAGCGTCAGCCAATGCCATCCACAGTTGCAGAATCATCAGGAGGGCCCGGTAGTTCGAGGGTCCGAGAGTTCTTAGCTTTGAATCCCCCAGAATTTATAGGTACGGATCGGACAGAGGACCCTCAGGATTTTCTGGACCAAATGCAGAGGATCTTCAGGGTTATGCATGCCACGTCTACCGAGTCAGTTGAGTTGGCAGCATTCCGGTTACGGGATATTGCGGTATTATGGTATGAAAGCTGAGAGAGGTCCCGAGGGAGAGATGTTTCCCCTACCACATGGTCCAGCTTTTCAGGAGCCTTTCTGGATCATTATTTGCCGCGGGAGATTCGACAGGCCCGGGTAGACCAGTTCCTACATCTAGAACAGGGGGCCATGAGTGTTCGGGAATATTCTTTGCAGTTTGATTCCTTAGACCGATATGCACCGGCCTTCATTGATACCATGGCATCCAGAGTGCATCGCTTTATTATGGGGTTGAATCCAGAATATGTTGAGATTTGCACTACAGCCACACTGCGAGAGGACATGGACATTGCTCGAATTCAGGCATTTGCCCAGAATATTGAGGGCATCAGACAGCGACAACGAGAGGTCAGAAGGGTTAATCAGGAACAGCGTCGCCGGGACAGGCCAGTTGAGTTACAGAGAGAGGCCCGGGGAGGACCCAGGCCCCGATTGTCAGACAGGCCGCCTAGGCCCGCGCCTCCGCCACAGTTACAGGGGGGTAGATTCAGCCGCAGGGGGCAGTCAGAGACTGGTAGAGGCTCGCAGATGGCAGATTCACCATCACAGAGGAGGGCGGAGTAGAGTAGGTATACCCTACCACTTTTCCCTATATGCAATCGACGCCATCCTGGAGCATGCAGATATGGCTCCACCGCATGTTATACTTGTGGCCAAGAAGGCCATTTGATGAAAGATTGCCTAGCCAGAGGTCGAGAGGACCGTGATAGACAGGATAGGACATCAGCAGGGTCACGAGCCACAGCATCCTCGACTGGGCGCAGGCCCTCAGTTTCAGCAGGCAGGGGTCGGGGCTGATCAGGGGCCTCCAGTACAGGTGCGGGCCCAAGCCGCACATATGCCTTACTTGGGAGGCAAGATTCAGAAGCGTCGCCTGATGTTGTGACAGGTATGCTAACTATCTGCTCACACCCTGCTTATGTGTTAATTGATCCAGGGTCTACTTTGTCCTATATTACTCCATTTGTGGAACGGAAGTTTAGTATTGTACCAGAATCATTACAGCAGCCCTTCTTAGTATCTACGCCCGTCGGTGACTCTATCACAGCTAGCCAAATCTACCGCGGGTGTACAGTAGAGATTGCTGACCGTCAGACCACAGTAGATCTGGTCAAGTTAGAAATGATACACTTCGATGCCATAATGGGTATGGACTGGTTAGTACCATGCTTTGCCAATGTTAAATGTTGGACCAAAACGGTCCGATTCCACTTCCCAGGAGAAGCAGTACGGGAGTGGAAGGGAAGCACCGCTACGCCAAAAGGTAGGTTTATTTCCTACCTTCAGGCGAGGAAGTTGATATCCAAGGGATGTATTTATCATCTGGTCAGAGTTCAGGATATCCAAGCAGAATCTCCAACACTCCAGTCTGTCCCAGTGGTGAATGAATTCCCAGATGTATTTCCTGATGAGTTACCTGGTATTCCCCCAGAAAGGGAAATAGACTTTGCTATTGACTTGTTACCAGGCATGCAGCCAATATCAATACCTCCTTATCGTATGGCTCCTGCAAAACTCAGAGAATTAAAGGAGCAGTTGAAAGATTTGTTAGATAAAGGTTTTATCAGGCCGAGTACTTCACCATGGGGTGCGCCAGTTTTATTCGTAAGGAAGAAAGATGGCTCGCTCCGAATGTGCATAGATTATCGGCAACTAAATAAAGTTACAGTAAAGAACAAGTATCCGCTCCCCAGAATTGATGACTTATTCGATCAGTTGCAGGGAGCCAGATACTTTTCTAAAATTGACTTGCGGTCCGGTTATCACCAGGTCCGAGTACGTGAGAGAGATATTCCTAAGACAGCGTTCAGGACCCGATATGGACATTTTGAATTTCTAGTTATGTCCTTCGGGTTAACGAATGCCCCAGCAGTCTTTATGGACCTGATGAACAGTATTTTCAGACCTTTCCTGGACTTGTTCGTGATAGTATTCATTGATGATATTCTAGTGTATTCTCGCTCTGAAACAGATCACCGAACTCATTTGCGGACAGTGCTCCAGATTCTCAGGGACCGCCAGTTGTATGCTAAATTTTCGAAGTGTGAATTCTGGCTTAACTCAGTGGCCTTCTTAGGGCATATTGTCTCAGACGCTGGTATACAGGTAGACAAGCAGAAAATAGAAGCAGTTAAGTCATGTCCTAGGCCTACCACTCCGACGGAAGTTCGTAGCTTTCTGGGGTTGGCAGGGTATTACAGAAGGTTCGTTGAAGGGTTCTCGACCATTGCAGCACCTCTAACTAAATTGACACAGAAAGCAGCAAAGTTTCAGTGGGCGGAGGCATGCGAGCAGAGCTTCCAGGAACTGAAAGACAGATTAACCTCCGCCCCAGTATTAGCATTGCCGGAAGGCACAGAAGGCTACTCAGTCTATTGCGATGCGTCAGGTGTCGGGTTGGGCTGTGTGTTGATGCAGCATGGTAGAGTAATTGCATATGCTTCCAGACAGCTGAGGAAACACGAAAAGAATTACCCTACCCATGACCTGGAATTGGCCGCAGTAATTCATGCCTTGAAGATGTGGAGGCATTACCTGTACGGAGTCCATGTTGATATTTACATAGATCATAAGAGCCTACAGTACATTTTCACTCAGAGGGAGTTGAATTTGCGGCAACGCTGCTGGTTGGAGCTGTTAAAAGACTATGATGTGAATATTATATACCACCCCGGAAAAGCTAATGTTGTAGCAGATGCCCTGAACCTTAAGTCAATGGGGAGTTTAGCGTATTTGCGACCTGAGAAGCAGAAGTTAGCCAAAGAAATTCATCAGTTAGCTAGTCTAGCCGTTCGAGTAATGGAAACAGAAAATAATGGAGCAGTAATTCAGAATTCTGCGGTGTCATCATTAGTTACAGAGGTAAAAGAACGACAGTACGAGGATCCCGATTTAGTCCAGCTCAGAGATAGAGTTCAGAAGGGTAAGGAGCCAGATTTTCAGATAACCGAGGATGATGTGCTATATTGTAAGGGCCGCCTCTGTGTCCCGAATGTCTCAGGACTTCGTGGGCAGATCATGCACGAGGTACACTACGCTCGCTATTCCCTTCACCCAGGGGCGATGAAAATGTACCACGACATCAGAGATGTTCTACTGGTGGCCAGGTATGAAAATTGAGATAGCTGAATTTGTATCTAGATGTGCTAATTGTCAGCAGATGAAAGCAGAGCACCAGAAACCGGGCGGTTTGACGCAAGAGATAACAGTACCTATGTGGAAATGGGAAGCAATAAACATGGATTTTGTAACAGGGTTACCCCGTACTAGACGCAGAAATGATTCCATTTGGGTAATAGTGGATAGGCTGACAAAATCAGCTCATTTCCTGCCAGTGAGGGCTACCTTCTCAGCTGAGGATTATGCCGAATTATATATCAGAGAAATAGTTAGATTGCATGGAGTGCCGGTATCTATTATTTCAGATAGGGGAGCACAGTTTACAGCTAGATTCTGGCAATCGTTTCAGAAAGGTTTGGGGACGCAGATTAACTTGAGCACAGCATTCCATCCTCAAACAGATGGGCAGGCTGAACATACAATTCAGACGCTCGAAGATATGCTACGAGCGTGTAGATTTTGGGGGTAGCTGGGATGAACACCTTTCGTTAATTGAATTTGCTTATAATAACAGCTACCATTCTGCTATTCAGATGGCGCCTTTCGAGGCATTATACGGGCGAAAATGTAGATCGACGATGGGCTGGTTTGAAATAGCAGAATCAGCATTAGTTGGCCCAGACATTGTTCGGCAATCCGAGGAAAAGGTAAAGCTTATCCGAGAACGTTTACTGACTGCTCAGAGCCGCCAAAAGTCCTATGCAGATATGCGGCGCAGAAATCTAGAATTTACGGTAAATGACTGGGTATACCTGAAAGTGTCCCCGATGAAAGGGGTAATGAGATTTGGTAAGAAAGGAAAACTTAGCCCAAGATTCATTGGGCCATATCAGATTCGGCGAAGAATAGGCCTAGTTGCATACGAGTTGAACTTGCCTCCGGAGTTAGCGTCTATTCACCCAGTATTCCATGTATCTATGTTGAGGAAATTTGTAGGAGACCCTACCATAGTTGTTCCAGTTCAGGATGTCCAGGTCACAGAAGAATTAACATATGAGGAGGTTCCCGTAGCTATTTTAGACAGACAGATTCGCAGACTGAGAACTAAGGATGTTGCATCTGTCAAAGTATTGTGGCGTAATAGAAATCGGGAGGAAATGACGTGGGAGGCTAAAGAAGATATGAAAACCAGATACCCTCACCTATTTCAGGCCTAGTCAGGCGACAGGTATGTCCGTATCATTACTTATACAGTACTTTATGGTTGTATCTTGTAAATGATAAAGAAATATTGATATCTAGTTATCCAGTGGGTCTTAAAGTATTATGTGCAGTGCCTGTGTTGGACTTTTCTACATTTCAGGTTTTTGCGATAGTCCATATTACAGAGGAAACTCTGCCGAAACTTTTCTAGAAAGTAAAGTAAGTAGTCCTCTAGATAACAGTGTACATTCGAGGACGAATGTTCTTAAGGGGGGGAGAATGTTATACCCCGTAGAATTCCCGGCACCTAGATGACCTATTCGCACGTTGGTTAAGCATATTAGAAGGCCATACGTGCTAGAGAAAGGCCGGAAAAAAAGATCGGACGAGAAACCCGTCGAACCATCGCGGGAGGAGCCGAGGCAGAGCCCCTCCGCGATGGCAGCGTGTCACGGAGGTGAGGCCTCTGCGATGGCTCCGTGACACGTTGCCCAGGTTCAGGCCCAAGTATATAAAGCCCCACTTCGGTTTTAATTGAGTAAAACCTTTAAAATTTCCAGAGAAACAGGGGGCAAACGTAGAGGAAAAGAAAGGAACGAAGGAAATTATATATTTTCGTCCGATTATGCTGCCAAACGCTCCCCAAACACAAATTAATCCTAGATACCGAAGTATTTAGCAGCAGAGAGCATTCCTACGGATTCAGTTTCGTAAAATACGGCCGACGAATCGTCGAGCCATCGAGCTAAGGTAAGTGGAATTGCTCTAAATTAGTGTCTATGTGTTCCTAGCTGAGAAGTGAATATTTCTCCCTTCTGGGCCGCTGAAAAATAGCGAGTTTTTGACCGTCTTTCGATAAGCCTACGTTTAGGCTATAAGCTATATCGAAAGTGATGTTGCTCTTTACAATAAAGTTGTATTTAGTATTAATTGACGTATTTATGAATGCAGTTGGGAGAAAATAGTTGAAGTACCGGCCGAGCCTCGTCCAACGGACGAACAATTCAAAGATAAGGTATGTAAAGTTAGTTTCCTCGGCAAGTTAAGTAATATTGAGACAATATAGCAATTTTTAGACTAGTAAAATGTTCAGAAGTCGAGTATTGTGTTATTATGAATATTGGTACAATGTGAGAAGCATTGGGTTGTAATGTGTATGAAACCTACTAGTACGATATAGATTCTAACGCAAGTGTTAGAGATTGTCCAGCATGCTCAGTATGTGATGTAATATGACATGTTATGATATTGTTGTACTCAGTTGAAACCCCGCGAAGTAATGCAGCACCCATAAAGCATTTCAGAAATAGAATAGAAGACTAAAATGAAGTTTAGAAAGCATGTTAGAAATAGGAAATCATGTTAACACAGACACTCAGTAAACAGCATAGTTCTCAGCAGGAACACTATCTTGTATAGCATTTGCCCCAGTGCAGTTTAGCAGGAGACTATATTCATATATATATATATATATATATATATTTACCAACCTCAGCATGTATCAAATACGTACAGATTATTATTATTAGTTCAGCATGTAATGTATACGACACCTTACCCCTATTAGCCTCAGCATGTGAGATACACAGACAGCATTACTAGTTGAGACCGTTGTATTGTTTGGGGTTGGACTACCCAGCATCCACGACCGCCCCAGGGTTAATAGCTGTATCGACTCGTCCTCCAGAGGACGAGGATACGTCACTCTATGGAGTGGCATGCCGTCCCGCCAGGGGACGAAGATGGGATGCCAGTTTTCCCCATATTTGTGCCTTGATCGACCCTTACACACCCCAGTCGAGCGGATACGCCCGGGTGCAGATTCAGGAGTCCTCTGGACTCAGATGCAGTTATAGTCAGGGGCTCAGCGAGCCCAAGTGCATACCCAGGGGCCCGGCGGGATGCTTGCATCCATTGTAGGAGATGGGATGACCGGGGTAGGGGTATAGATTCTGTGCTGGTTGTACCTCCCGGCTTATGGGGGCCGGGTAAGGTTTGTGTATGCCATGTTATGTTATGTATGTTATGCCATATTACATTAGATACGAGCAGATTAGTAGTAGAATGATACGTCTCCAGGTATGATTCCTACTCCCTTCAGTATGATTAAGAACAGGTACGATCTACACCATCACATAGTTAATCTAGTTTTTCTTATTTCAGTTTCGTAAGTTATGTTATTTATTTCAGATATCTCTTTCAGTTATTGCTTTACATACTCAGTACCAGCGGTACTGACGCCCAGTGGGGCGCTGCATTACTTGCATGCAGGTACCCATAGACGAGCAGGCGATACTACGTGATCCCCATCAGCGGTCGAGTATTCAGCTCCTGTCATCCGGAGACTGAGTTTCTAGAGGTGTAGTTCAGTTCCTTTTGCTGTACAGTACGGGTAGGTTGGAGCCCTGTCCCGATCATTTCTATTATTCTTCCTAGAGGCTTGCAGTCTGTATATATTCCCTGTGGTCAGATGAGCCGGTCGTGAGAGGCCGTGCAGTTGTATAGTTGTTAGCATTCCTTCTTTCTATTGTGATGGTCGTGTGGGGCCATAGTTGTCAGTAGTGGTGACCTTGCCGGTCACGTAGCTTTTTAATACTTTATGATTGAGTTGCAGATAACTAGACAGCATGGTGGCCTTGTCGGCCTGCATAGGTTTCCCTGAGTTGCTATGTTTCTGGTCAGCTGTTAGTACAAGTACAAAAGGCTATAGACCAATGGGCCGGGGGCTTTGTTTACAGCCGTTATATAGCTCTTTGTTTCCAGAAATGTGAGTCAGAGCCAGCCAGGCACCAGATGTGCCCAGGCTTAACAGTCCAGCAGGTCAGGTCCTAGTAGGGCACCAGGTGCCAGGCATACCCCCCAAGGCGGGGTGTGACAGGTTTTGAAAAGGAAAGAAATTGGAAAGATGTGAATTGGTTGGATATGATCTATTCTTAGTTTAGAAAATTGAGAATTGATTTACATTCAGAATAGAAATATATCTGAAAGTCTTATTAGCCAATTAAGGAATCCGTATTGTATGGCTAGAGCATGAAATTCTTTTATCACAAAAATGTAGATTAAGGTTTCATGATTCTTAATTGGATAGGAGTCGAAAGATCCAATCCATAGGCAATAATTCTTGACTAGCAACCGAAGAAAAGATTAGCTGAATTGAATCGATAAATTACTTCCCTGCATGTTTGTTTTAACCTCAGCTTGCTCATTACTATCGTTCAGACTCAAATTATAATTTTAACTTAGATTTTTATTACTAAGCAAACTTAACTCTCAAAATATTATTTAATTGGTTGTCTGCATTCATAAAGACATAGTTCACTAATGCTTAAGTTAATTAGTACCGTAGTTCAGTCCCTGTGGGATCGATACTTGGCTTTACATAAACCACTTTACTGCTTGTTCGACCACGTGCACTTGCGTGTAGCCACTACAGAACCGAACAATGATGATGATGATGATGATTAGGAGTATAATCCTGATGATCGAGACTTTGCTTAGAGGCTCAGGAAGTTCTTTTTCTCTCCCTCCTTGATATGATTTATTTGAGCACTGGGGACAGTGCACTGTTTAAGTGTGAGGTGGAGGAAATAGATTTTCTATTATTCTATCTTTGCTTAATTTGTAGTGGGCTATAGCAATAGTTTTCAATCTTCTATAGTAGTAGCTTGGTTTGTGACTGATTAACCTTGGTCTGTAATAGCTAGTAATGTGGATGGTTGTTGATGTCTTGTGGGTTTACAGTGCTTTTGACGCTTAAACTTAGGGAAAATGTGTGGTCTTGGGTATGTTTTGTACGGATATGAGGTGCTTTTACTTTGTTTTCAAGGTCATCATGTTTCAGAGTTGAATTCTGGAAAAGGAGAGGAAAAAGTGAAGAAAATGGGCCAAGAGCAGTCCTCAGTACGAGTCGTACCTTAGTGGTATGAGTTGTACCATACAGCCATGATGACAACCAGTGGATATGCATAAGTGTTGGGGCTAAATACGACTCTTGGTATGAGTCGTACCAAGAAATGTTGGAAAGATTCAGAAGCTTGCACTTTCCTGAGTTCCTGGTATGAATGGAATGCATGAGTCATGACAACATCATAGAGCATCTCAGGTTTCAGCACTAGAAGTTCTTATTCCGGCTAGTGGGTTAGTATGTTCAGACACTGGTCCGGAAATTCTATGTCGTGTATGAGTCAATCCTCTTGAATTCGAATCCAGTGCTGAAAATGTAGATAGAGCCATTGATTTTAGTGGTGATCCTTGGAGTATCAATTGACATCAGCCCAAAGGTGATCAACCGGTATTATTTGGGATATGATTATGAGGTGGTGGACATCTCAACTTATGACAAGGTTGCTGACTGGGGTCGACTGGATAGAGGATAGATAGCTGGTGTAATAGCCAGAGGCATGTCAGTGAGGGCTGTGTCTGATATAGCCGACATATTCAAGAGAGACCTCCGGCTTTCCACCAAGTTTTGGTGGAATTTGGCGGGTTCATCTTGGTGAAGCCTCACACCCTAGATGCCGCCACATTCCCATTCATATGCACATGAGCCACTGGCTGTTGGTTAACCTGGGGTGTCATGGCCTGTGCCAATATCTAAAAAGCATCCCTAAACTCAGCATGAGTCACCTGCTCATGTAAAGGATCCGCTGGAGCTGGTGGGGCTGGCTGATGCTCATCTCCATGGCCATTGCTGTTACCATTTCTTATTCTGTTGACTCGGTGAGGAGGCATATTTCTACAAACATGTATAGCATGAGTTATAGGAATAGAGAGAGTTGGACTTCATTACACGATATAGATCATGAAAGAAGGGAAGTTTCCTAAAATGTCTAGTAGCCTCTTTCACACAAGCATGGCACGCTTCACAACTATCGAAAAGACTGTACTTAACATGGCTTTTAGACACCCTAGGACACACCTAAACCCTTACTCTAATACCAAGTTTTTCATGACCCAAGCATGAACCCAGATTGCGACATGGGATTGTTATACCCCGGGAACCCAAAGATCAGACCCAGGAGTCAAAATAGAGAAAAACTAGAAATTTGCACCAGGTCACAGGATGGTTCGTGAGGTTGCTCTTTAGGGAGGACCACGAGTCGTGAATTGACTCATGGTCAGGCTGGGCTTGGCAGAGTTTTTAGGAAGGCCATGGGGGTGACCACGAGTTGTGGTCAGACCTCACGACTCGTGAGGTCACCCGTGGCGAGAAGGGGATGCATGGCCAGGGAGATAAGGTAGTAGGGACCATGGATGGTGACCACGAGTCGTGGTCACCCACCACGATTCTTGGTCACCCACCATGATTCGTGGGGTCCCTAAGGTAATTTTTGGCAGTGTACCTGATGACTCAAGGCCACGAGTTGTGGTCCCTAGCAACGAGTCGTCAGGTCACTCGTTGGGACCCCTGACAGTTATTTTTCTACGTTTTTAGTAGGGGTCTTTTCATAATTCCTAAATTCCTAAGGCCTAAATTATGTCATTTTAAGGTTTGAATTAGGGTCTTTTAAGGGGGATTAGTCCATGTTAAGCCTCATTCATGCATGCAAGAGTTTAAGGAGGAGAATAGAAGGTGATTCAAGGTGTTTTCCCCAATTCCTCAAAATTCCACCTTGGGATTTCAAGGGAGATTAAGAATCAAGTGTTTCTGAGTATGTAAGGTCATCAATGGGTGGATCCTTCCACACCCATGCTCCTACTCTATGGTTTTACTTATAAATTATCAAAAAACTCATGGGGTTTTGAAATTGATTTGTGTAAAATTAAATGATTTAATTATGGGTCTTGTGATTTTGAAGTCTTATCATAATCTACTGATTTTGATCATCTTTTGGGATTTAAATTGATTATAATATTGTTGATTTTGAATTTATAAATAGTTAAGCTTGAATATGCATGCCCCATGATGAATCGATTTATGATCCATTGATCCATTGGTGTTTTGATAAGCCCGGAATGAATTATGAATTTATTATGTTATCTACTATGAACATATGAATTTCAAGCTATATGCATGATCTACAAGTGTGTATGAATTTTATCAATCATGAATTATGTTTTTGGCCGACCCACGGGCCTCAAGTCATGGATAGTTCACGTATGTTCAAGCATGTTTATGATTATCATGATTTTACTAGCCCGTGAACTCATGTATGTATTATGATGAGCACTATATATGTTCTGGGAGTAGTATCAAACACCGAGTAGGTTCGGGGCTCAGGTTAAGCCCCGAATCTCATGAACTACGTGCCACCATAGGTATGTTGGGACCCTTTCATGTTTGTCCCTAGCCCAAATGGCCCTTTTCATGTGTGATCACGCCCTTCATGGTTCCTACCCGTGGCAAGGTACGAACACCCTCTCGACTACGGTTACAAGTCGGGCTTCATGTGTGCTCATATGGGGTATGTCGGTTAAGAGAATCTCCCACTGTTCCTCATGATTTATGCATGTTATGATTATGTATGTCAGCTCGAGTCATGTTAAGTAAACCTCTTCTATTATGATTATGATTATGTTATGTTACGAACGTTTTGGAAACCTTGAGCCATATGATATGTTATTATGATTTACGATACGAGCATGACGTCCTACTCCTATGATACTTTATGAATTTCATATATGTTTTAAATGTTTGTTTTACTTACCTTGCATACTCAGTACATTCCACGTACTGACCGCATACTTTCTTTATTGTATCGTCTTATGATATAGGTCCCAGTTCTCAAGATCATCCTCCTTAGTAGTGCTTCCGAGATCGTTATCAGCTTATTGGTGAGTCCTCGTGTTTCAAGGTCGTATGTTCATACTCTATGTTATTCCTTTCAGTTTCAGGATATTGGATTAGTTGGGGAGTTGTCCCATCAATCTTCCTTTCATGTTTAGAGGCTTATCAGACTACAAGTTGTAATCCATCGTATTGTATAAGTCTAGTACTGATTCTCCCTTATGCTATGATATGATTACGTTCCTTATGTTAAGTCTTCCGCTTATGTGATTGAATTGAATGCATGCTCATGCCACGGGTCGACTTGGGGTCTCTCGGGGCTCCTTGTCCCATGTCTACGATCCGGGTGTACATTTAGGTCGTGACAGGGACCTAGAACCACAAATGGCTCCAAGCTAACCCATGGCACATGCATAGAATATTCTTGAGAATAAACTAAGCGTAAAGATATTATGAACATAACATAAGAGGAAGACTGAATATCATAAAGTATAAGCGTAGACAACTAGTCAACAAGTCTGAACCATCTATACATATTTATCTGAAAAGCCTCTAATCATACGATGAGTTGATGGGACAACACCCCCAACTAGCTCTACCAAAATATAAAAACTAAAATACATAAATAAAGAAACATATGACAAAACTAATGTCCTAGAATCATGAGGATTCACCAAATCTAGAATTTGAATGATCTGAAGCGGGATCGAAGCTAACATCGGGACTGAGACTGGCCACCCCAATCAATATCATGAGACGATATATCATAGAAGTATGCGGTCAGTACTTTAAATGTACTAAATATGTAATGTAAGAAAAACATAATAGTAAACTAGTACAATAAGGTCATGAGTATGGAATAAACTTAAATCATGAGTTTCGAATCATAAACTTAGTATAATGGCTTGAGATTTTCAAAACTGAATCATAAAGTTGATCACGACTGAATTCATTAGTAAAACCTCATAAAAAGTATATTAAGACAATATATCATAGTAGTAAAGTTATAATTCATGAACATAAGCATATATAGAAAATCAAGGAACAATGGAGATTCTTATAACCGACATACCCCACGTGAACATACATGGAGCCCAGCTTGTAACCCTAGCTAGAAGGTGTGTCCAAACCTTTCCAAGGGAATGGACCATAAAGGCGTGATATCACTCATGGGTGGCCCATTTGGGCATAGGAGACACTCTCGCGGAGGACCCCATCAAGGCTACAGCGGCACGTAGTTCCGAGACCTGGGTGCGCTGGAACCCCGAACTACTCAATTCGAAATATTACTACCAAAAATATATAGTGCTCATATCATAATCATGAACATAGGTTTTACATGAGCTAGTTTAAATCATTAGATTTATAATATCTTGACATACTTGAACTTGCCATGAAAAAAATACTAATAAGCGGCCATGATACATAAGCTTAAAATTTATAAAATTCACACATACTTGAACAAATTGTGATAACTTGGAAATCATGGGTTCATAATCTTGAGATTTATAAGATCATACATAATTGACTAAAATCATCATAAACTTAAAAACATAGATTCATGAAAGATCTAGTAGAAAACATGTAATCATAATCATAAAGCATGAATTGAATTATAAAATACTTGAATTCATAAGAGATTATAAGAGATTTCATGATAATTGGGTCTAATCTTAGAATTTTAGTAAAATATGCTCGGAGACTTGAAATCATGAAATAGAGATGAAACTGGGCATGAGGGTGAAAGATTTCCCCCATTAATGACCCTACATACCTGGTCTTGGAGGAATTCTTGCTAGGGTTTGATGCCCGAGAGATTGTAGAAGAAGGAGGACCTTGATGCTTGAGGGCTTGAGAGGAACTTAGAGGTGATAGGAGTAGAATGAGGGTTAGGAATGAGTGAAACCCTAGAATATACCCTCTTAGGAGCTTAAAGCGACTTAGTTTAGGAGTTAAGTACATAGGAAGCAGGGAAATACCCTCAATGACTCAGCTTCAAAAATCATCCTAGCAGACTTGATGGGTCACATAACGACCCGTTATGACACATGATAGGTCGTCAAGTTCCACCTATGACCACTAGATAGATTTTTCAACTTTCTGATCTTTTCTTGAGACCTTCACTTAACGATTCATCACAACACTTAATGGAGCACTTAACCAGTTGTCAAGACTCTTTGAAACTCAACTTTTCACCAACTTCCCCTACCCAACGAGTCTTTAGGTGTCTAGATGACTCTCCTGATGATTTGTTTTGTGATATGGTGCAATTTCATCTATTTTCTCCATTTCATGCCTCAGGTTTGATCTTAGGGACTTTTGGGGTGTTACAATCTTCTAAAAGGATGGTTCATCAATTGAAGACTGGACCCGAGCTAGATAGAATGGGATTTGTAAAGTATGGTGCAAGGTACGGACCATCTTTTCAAAGGACGGTCCATCTTTCAAAGGACAAAAAGTTGTGGAACATAGGCTAAAAATTAAAATGTACGGTCCAAAGGATGGTCTATCCTTCCAAAAGATAGTCCGTCTCTGTACACCTAGCACTCCGAAGTTTGAATTAAATGGGATTTTTGAAATATAGTATAAATAGATTTTTTCTTGTAACTTTTAGGGAGATTTTTCATTATTCAGTTCATACTTAGAGTAGAGAGCAGAATTTGGCTAGTTTAGCCCTAGTTTTCATAGTAGATTCTAGATCTTAGTTTGTAACTTGAAAACTTCCTTTAACCATTGAAGATTTCAATTTCTCATAGTAAGAATGTCTAATTACTTTGCTCTACAAGCTTGAAAATTTCCATTCATCTATTGAAGATTTCAATTTCTCTTAGTAAGAATGTCATGACTTTGCTCTTCTTCTTATCCTTTCTATGAGTAACTAAATCAAGATCTAGGGTTGTGAACCCTGATGATCCTAATTTGTTAAAATTGAGTTTGGACTTATGAACATTTGATTAACTTTTTCTTTGTAATGTGTGATTGGAGATGAGAGTCATCCAATCCTACCCAATTACTTTTATAAGGCTTGAAAGAGAAAATTTAAGTTGGGTTAACATCAATCAATAATAACTCAAGGTATAACCCTTGTTTAATAGATTCTCCTAAACATAGATTAAACTTCAATTCGCAATAAGCAATTGGGTGGGAGGGATTTCTCTCCAATTTGATAAAATTGAAGTATATTGACACCTATTGAAGTATATTGTCACCTATTGAAGTATATTGACACCTATGATGCTATTGAAAGATACTCGTCGGTTGCCTAAGTAAATTGCTTGCATATTCAGCCCTAGCCCACTCTCATTTCTTCCACATTGGGTGATTGAGGGGGATTGATCCATAATTGGGGTCACTTCCCTAGAATTATCTTTGATTGATTACAACTTAGCTTATTACACTCTATAGTCTTAGTTAAATTTCATTACTCTCAATCTTAATAGACTCTAATCTTGCAATACTTTACTGTTTAGTACTAGATAGTCTGGGCATTGAGTAGTCTTTGTGGGATTCGACCCCAACTCCTTGTTGGGTTCTATATTTGTTGCGATCATCACTATCCGATATTGGGATTGGATTTGAATGACATCAGCCAGCAGCAAATAATTATGAAAAAATAAATATATCTTAGCTTAAAGAAGCCCGTGGCTGGAAAGGCCACAATACAATACCTGTGCATATATTCAGTTGACCTAATAGTTTATAACAATAATATAATTCTTTGCAGACTAACAAGACCATCATGTTGTTTAATATCATGCAAACAAACAAGACTACCATGTTGTCTAAATCCAATAAATATAAAAGTAAACATATATAGAAGGGCTATTAAGTCCATCAAATTGTAGATACAAAACAACAAGCCAACATGGCCAACAGCATACCTCTATATAATCTCATAGTCTGTAAGCTTCTAAAGAGTAAATACTTTGTCAGGATAGGGCCTCGACCTACACAAAAAGAACTGTACAACAAAAAATAAGTGAACCTCTAAAGTATGGTAACTTTGGAAGAAAGGAGCTGACTAATCTACTGAGCCTGAACTACTACTGAGGAGGTCTCTGAGCATGTATATCAGAACCTGCAGGCAAGAACACAGCGATCTCAGGGTTAGAGCATTAGTATAATAATGCACTTAGTATGTAAAGAAATAATAATAAGTTAGAACTGAAGGTAAATAGTTGCAAGAGTGAGAGGAAAACCTAAAAGATCTTATTAAGCTTTATTGTAAGGTAAATAGTCAATAAACAAACAAGAAACTAACTGGTCCCTATAAGCTTGATAAGTACAAACAACAAAAAATAACCTACCCCTATTGGTACACCTGTAGCCCCGTAGGCAAGATGTAATTATAACTAGAGCATACTTGGCTCTTGATTCAATATCTTGAGCCTTATAGGCTCATGTAACTACATCTTGAGAGTTTTAGGCTCTTGTACCTATATATTAAGCCTTTTGGGCTCCTATAACTGTATTTTAAGCCTTCTGGGATCTTGTAACTGCACTGTAACGACCCGAGCATGGACCTTGGATCAAGACACAGGACCTAGAATCATGAATGGCTCCAAGCTAACCCATGGCATAGCATAATTCTAGTATAAAAACAACTAATAGAACATATCTAAGCGGAAGCTTAATTGAAATATAACTAATCAAAAGGAAACGATAAAAATCTGATAATAACACTTAGTCATTAGCTGAAACTAACACTACACTGTCTAAAAACCTCTACTAGTCTAATGAGATGTTAGGACAAGTCCCCATCTAACTCCAAAAATTGTAAAACTAGAATCATACTAAGATAAAGAAATAAAGTTCCCATCCTCGGAAGATAAGGACTCACCACTCCTAGATGATAAAGTCCATAACGTGTCTACCTACGAGGCTGAGTTTGAATACCTAGATCTATATCAATAAAATGATACAGCACATAAAGTATATAGTCAGTACTTGAAATATACTGAGTATATGGAAAACATTATTGGAAACAAGAACATACTATGAATTTGAGAAAAGACTGTGCATAAACATGGCCAAATGCATTACTTGAGTAAAGTAAAATAACCCTTTCTGAGATGTATAAATATCGACATAGGATTATAGTTTGAAAACATTAATGAAATATAAGTATATCTAGTTTTAGGGTTATGTACATGTACTGAAGACTGAATTTGAAATCATAAAATGAAAATTGTAACTGTAATAACTGTACCGGAACTAGAACTTAACTACACTGTGGGAAAGTCTATATGAGCCTCATGGAGCCCAACCTATAACCCCGGTTGCAAGGGTGTTTGTACCTTGCCAAGGGTAAGAACCATGACTAGCGTGATATCACTCGTGAACTTAGGGAGAAAATCTCAACTAACAACTGCCCCTGCATGCGGCCACTGAGGCAAAGGAGACACTCTTACTAGTAAGGATCCCATATTCCTCAGGCTAAGGGAAATATTTTGTACTGTTGAGAGTCCATAATCCTATAGTGGCACGTAGGTCAAAGACATAGGTGTGCTGGAACCCTATCCTACTCTGCTAAGTACTAATCCCAGCTGAACACAAGGATACATATAAACTAATAAACTTGAAGTTGATGTTCTAAGACTAGTCGGAACCACTTTATCTAACAAGGATCCCGAGAGCCTAAAGGACCATAAACATGCTATTATTGAGGTCTCAAAATTGATTTTCTAAGACTAGTTAGGGATACTTTATAGATAGAAAAGGCCTTAGAGCCTAGAGAACCATAAACATGCTAATCATACTGAATTCATGAAAATCAAAGACCCAAATCAGATATACTAAAATCATGGAAAAATCATTCATATCAAACGGACCATATTTCGAAAAAAGTGCTAAATCATGGTTGAGTCTTAGAAATTATGTTTTTAGCATATCAAGGACATAAATCATGAATTTGAGAAGGGAATCATTAACATACATTGTTATTGCTCATAAGAAGCTCGAAAGATATGACTAACATAAGAGAATTCACACATAAAATTGAAACCCTAAGACATGCTTTTCTAAGGAATCAAAATTGCTAGGGTTTTGGACATAAATTGGGATACAAGGATGAAAAGAAACCCTTGTTAAAGTCCCACATATCTGATTAAAGAATCCCCAACAATAATTTGAAGCTTTTTGTCCTTGGAGAGGAAACCCTAGTTCTTGAGCCTTGAGAGAAGAAGGGAGAAGGTGACTTGCGGATGATTTTGAGTAGAATAAGGGATTAGGATAGGGAAATTCCTTTAATTTTTCAAATAGAAAGCCTAAAACAACCTAGTTTAGAAGTTAAAACCATAAAAAATTACAAAACAAATTGGGAAAAATGTTCTTAAAAATCTGTCTGTCTAGTGCAATGGATCGTACCATAACTCATGGTAACATACCATGGGTCGTGTGCCCTTCGTGGCTTTTGGGAGGCTTAAAAACTTGCTGAAACTATTGCTACAGATGCTTAGTACAAGTCCTACCATCACTCATGGTGATAGGGTTGGTCCTTTCCGTCAAACTTGATAGTGCTTTACTAAACTGGCTATACCTTTATACTTCGAACTCCGATTGACGCAAGATTAGATATGTTGGAAAGAAGACTCAAAGAGCTTCAATTTGATATGCTGTATCACCCAAAATGCTTTGTAAAATTAGAGTTATGGTTATTGAAAATTGACCCTTGTAAGAACTTACATGAAAAACTCAATCGGTTGGGAAGCTCTCAACTCAACTTTATGCTAGAGGTTCCTTATGACCTTGACATGTATCCAATTATATTCTTACATTTAAGAATTGATATTAACACCTTTTTTCCATAAAATTCATCGAGTTTAGGTCTATTCATATACCTAAAAAGGTTCCAAACTTAGCCCGATAGTACGAGGCATTATAATATCTCAACTCACGTACAAATGGTATGAACCGTACCATGATCCTACTATCTGTTACATGTTGCTCATATCTCCCAAGCCAAATTGGTCATTCTCTGGACCTCCTACCATGAATTCCAACAATGGCTCATACCACCTTACCATGGGTCGTACCATGGCTCATGGTTACCCAATATTTCCTAAGCATTTCTCTGATTTTCCCTACTATAAACCGTCACTACAGCTCATAAAATCTAGGTATGAATCATAGGATACACTTGTGGTTCTTTCCAAACTTCTGTTGAACTATCAAGTGATCACACTATAGTCCTTGGTAAAACTCATACAATCCTCCTACGAGTCGTACTGAGGCTCGTTCTGAGGGCATTTTCCAATTTTCTATGCATGGTAAAACTACAAATCTAGGGTCTAGTCTTAGGGACTTTTGGGGTGTTACATGCACCCCGAGCATAAAAGGCTTTACTGAGGACCAGTAATGCAAACTTAAGCATATAGGAAGTTCATAAGTGAATCGATGTCAATAAGGCTCTGCGGGCCTAAATATAGTTTTTTTAGACATTTTTATAGCTCTTATAAGCATAGTGTAGCCCCATAGGCAAGGTACGCTTGTTAGTAACCCTTATATGAATCTTTAAATGGGTATCAGAAAGTAAAGCTCGAAGGCATAGGCCCAAATACTGAATAGGTGACAAGATAGCTAATGAAGGCGTCAAATAATCTACTAATATATCAGCAAGTAAGGTGGATTTCTAAGAATCTTGTATGACAATTGTATGTCGTATGAAGCTATTAGATTGCTAAAATTAGGTGCAATGTCTTCTAGCTCACCACCAACATTCAATAGGAAGTATGACGCCACTAACCCGAAGGTGGAACTACAATACTAATATTCTAGCTATGTGAGTGGCAAGATACACCAAAAGCCCGTAAGTGAGCTTTATAACATATAGGAGTCACAAACATGTAGTCTTTACACCAAACTACTCATTACGCTGCCAATATCAATAAGAAATTCTTAAAAACTAACCACAAAGCCCTTAAGGCATCAGAAAGGCAACAAGTTGTCAATAGCCAATTAAACAATAATAATTCATAGGACACGATTCTTGCATCACTTCTAACAAAAGGAACTAACTAAACGACGCAAATCCCAACAAAGGAACTTACACAAATCTATGTTTTTAACTCTAACAGCCAACTAACAATAAATAACTATCACTACTCGAGTCTACACTCTGGAAGTAACACAGTGCTTTGGAGTCACAAGAGACCCTGAGCTAACCCATGGCATGGCATAATACTAATATGATCTGATTTATAGATAATCTGAGCTGAAGCAAACTAAATTTATAAAATACTTTTTTAGTAATGAAATAGTTTGAATTAAGTCAATGAAATAAGTACTAAGTCTGACACCAAAACATAAAGCTGAAAATACTAACTATCTGTCTAAAAGCCTCTACTAACTGATAAGTTGCTGGGACAAGTCCCCAACCAAATCTAAAAGCCTGGAACTAAAGATAAGAATAAAGACAACTGAAATAAACATAACTTCATCCCTCGAATGTTAAGGAGTCACCACTGACAGCTATTGATGGGCACCAGATGGAAGCTAACTATGATGCTGCACCTGAGTACTTGAATCGATATCATAATATGATATAGCGCAAGAGGACTTATGCATTCAGTACTTCGAATGTACTGAGCATGTGAGATAGGCAACTGACTAAATTGAATATGTTGATAATCTAAGATACTGTGTTGAATGCAAACTGATGATACCCGGATCTAAGGTCTATCTTTGAAAAGAAACTAGCACCCTGAAGTTGATCGAACAATTCATCAATCCTAGGAATTTGATGCTTATTCTTGAATGTGACTTTTATTAGTTGAGGTAATCGATGCACAATCTGAGAGAACCATCTTTTTTACGCAGAAAAAAAAATGGAGCACCCCATGGAGAGATGTTTGGTTTGATAAAGCCTTTGTCTAGGTGGTCTTTAAGATGATCTTTCAATTTCAACTCCTAAGCTCGGATGGAGCCATTCTATACAGAGGAGTTGAGATAGGATGGGTATCTAAAAGAAGGTCTATTCCGAAGTTCATTTCTCGTTCGAGAGGGACTCTAGACAAATCCTCTAGGAACACTTTTGGAAATTTAGAAATGACTGGGACTGACTGGAGAGTTGACGCTTCAGACTTAGCATCCCTTACCCGAACTAAATGATATATGCTGTCACACCCCGCCTTGGGGGGTAGACTAGCACCTGGTGCCCTACTAGGACCTGAACTGCTAGACTGCTGAGCCTAAGCACATCTGGTGCCTGGCCGGCTCTAACTCAGATTCAGAGAAACAACGGGCTATATAACGGCTGTAACTATAGCCTCCGGCCGACTAGGCCTATAGCCACCTTTATGAAACTTCAGCTAACCAGAAACATACTTACAAGGGGGAAACCTATGCGGGCCGACAAGGCCACCATGCTATCTAGTTATCTGTAACTCCACAATAAAATGCTGGATAACTACGTGACCGGCAAGGTCACCACTACTATCAAACTAAGGCCTCACACGGCCATCATAAACTAAAATGCTAAACAGCTATAACAAACTGCACGGCCCCACACGGCCGGCTCAACTGACCACAGGGAATTATATACAGACTGCAAGCCTCTAAGAATACTGATAAGATGGTCGGGACAGGGCCCCGACCTACCCGTACTGTACAACAAAAAGAAATGATATAAACCTCTGAAATATCAAGCTCCGGATGATAGGAGCTGATGACTCTGCGCTGGCTAGGATTACGAGGGATCGCCTCCTTGTCTATGAGTACCTGCAGGCAAGTAATGTAACGCCCCACTGGGCGTCAGTACCACTGGCATTGAGTATGTAAAACAATAACTGAAAGAAATATCTGAAAACAACAATACAACTGATGGAACTGAAATAGGAAGGAATAGACTAACTGACTGAAAATGTAAAGCTAAGCCTACTCTCAACTATGCTGGAAGGAGTAGGAGTCATACCTGGAGATGTATCTCTCTATTGTCGATCTACTCGTATCTAGTGTAACATGGCATAACATAACATAACATAGCATAGCACACACAAACTTTACCCGACCCCCATAAGCCGGGAGGTACAACAAACACGCAATCTATACCCCTACCCCGATCGTCCCATCTCCTATAATAACTATAAGCATCCTGCCGATCCCCTGGGTATGCACTTGGGCTCGCTGAGCCCCTGACTATAACTGTACCTGAGTCTGGAGGACTCCTGAATCAACACCCCGGGCGTACCCGCTCGACAGGGGTGTATAAAGGCCGACCAAGGCATAATATGGGGAAACCGGCATCCCATATTCGTCCCCTATGGGACGGCATGCCACTCCGTAGAGCGACGCATCCTCACCCTTTGAAGGACGAGTCGATATAGCTATTAACCCTGGGGCGGTCGTGGATGCTAGGTAATCCAACCCCAAGACAATATAGTGGTCTCAACTAGTAATACTATCTGCATATACCACATACTGAAGCTAGTGATGATAATGTATCTGTACATACTGTATGCTGAACTAGTGATAGTGATATGTATGTATTTAATACATGCTGAGACTGATAATGGTATATATATATATATATATAATCTTCTGTCATACTGTACTGAGTCTAATGTTGAACAAGATATAGTTTTTCTGCTGGAAATCATGTTGTATAACTGAGTTTCTATAGTAACATGATTTACTATTTCTAACATGCTTTCTAAACTTCATTTTAATCTATCATTCTACTTTTGAGATACCTTACAGATACTTATATTGCTTTACTAAGTTTCAACTGAATACGATAATATCCTAACATTCTTAAATCACATACTGGGCATGCTGTACAGTTCTTAACACTTTGTATTAGAATTTATATCGTGCTAGCAAGTTTCACGCTATACATAACATGATGCTTCCAATATCGTACCAATATTCATAATAAACATAACACACAACTTCTGAACATTCTACTGGCCTTTAAACTATTTTACTATACCGAGACTACTAACTTGCCGAGGAAACTAGCTTTACATACCTTCGCTTCTGATTTCTCGACTAACCGGCGTAGCTTGGTCAGTATTCCAGCTATTTCTCCCAACTGCATTCATATATACGTCAATCAGTACTAAATACAACTTTATTCTAAATTACGACATCACTTTCGATGTAATTATAGCCTAAACTTGGGCTTATCGAAAGACGATCGAAAACTCGCTATTTTCCAAAAGTCCAGAAGGGAGAAGTATTCACTTCACAGCTAGGAACACATAGACACTAGTTTGGAGCAATTCCACTTACCTTAGCCCGGTATCATGACGATTTGTTGGTCGTATCTCGTGAAACTAAATCCGTAGGAATGCTCCCTGCTGCTAAATACTTCGGTATCTGGAGTTAATTTAGATTTGGACTACGTTTGGCAGTGTAATCGGACGAAAATTATCAAGAAACCTTCGTTCCCTTTTCCTCTCTGGTTTTTCTCTCTGTTTTTGTTGGAAATAAAGAAAATTATTTCATTTAAAACCGAAGTGGAGGGCTTATATAGTTGGGCCTGGACAGGCCCAACGTGTCACGGAGCCAACAAGGAGGCTCCACCTCCGTGACACATTGCCATCGCGGAGGGGCTCTACCCCGGCTCCCTCTGTGATGGTTCGACAGGTTACTCGTCTGGTCCTTTCCCGGACCTTTCCCTAGCACGTATGGCTTTCAAATATGCTTAACCAATGTGCGAATAGGCCATCTAGGTGTCGGAAATCTTACGGGGTATAACATATGCAACCCATGAAAACCATCTTTCTAGCCTTAAGGTAGGAAACAAAATGACCTTTAGGCACTGTGGAACTATCCTTCCATTATAAGATTGGCTCCCTTGGGAACCAAAATTCTACTACTCTAGTTTTGCAATTAACTGAGGCATAATAGGAATACATTGAATCCATTCTAAGGATAACATCAAACTCGCTCATTTCTAACTCTATTAGGCCATCTGTGGTGATTTTCTAAAAAATTGAAACTGGGCAGTTTTTGTACGCCCTTCTTGCTATGACTAACTCACTGAGAGGAGTAGAGACTGAGAAGAGTTCCAAAAGGATTTCGAGACTGATATCAAATTTTACTACAATATAAAGATTCATAAAAGAAAGTGTGACCCCTAGATGTAATAATGCATATATATCTAATTGAAAGACTCATAACGTACCAGTGACTAGATCAGGCGATCTCTCCTAATCCTGACGAGATAACAAGGCATAGTAGTGGTTTTAGCACTGACCTCTGCCTGTACTAGAAGAAGTACCCTGCTGAGCTGGGCGACCTAAAGGGCTACTGAAGTAGTGGAGAGAGTCTTTCCAAGTCAGGCTGAAAGGCAATCTCTCAACCTATGGTCTATTTGACCACACCCAAAATAACCCTCCTAGCCAAGACAGCACTCACTTGGATGATTCTTACCACACTTAGGACATGTTGGATAACTATGGATGCTGAAAACATTACATTGAGACTTGGAGCTAGATGCTTGATTTTTCTTATCAAAACGGGCCTGGGAAAAGGAGCACTAGCAAAAGAAGGTGTTGGAGCTGAAGATTTCTATTGATAATGTGAGCAATTCCCAACACTTGATCTCTGATGAGAATAGTCAAAATTACCTACTCTGGCTCTTTTGTTCCCCGTCTCTCTATCTTTGAGTTTCTCGCCCTCAATCTACTAGGGGTGAGTCATAAGTCAGGAGATGTCCATATTTCCCATGAGCATAGCATTCCTGCACCCCATGACCACTAAATCAGAGATACCCAAAATAAATTTTCTCATTCGAGCCGTTTGCTGAGCAACCATCTCTGGTGCATACATAGAGAGCTGGGTAAACTTGAGAGAATACTCTTTCACAGACAAGTTCCCTTACTTTAGGTTAATGAAATCTTCTATCTTTGCTTTCCTCAACTCATAGGGAAAGAACCTGTCCAGAAACACAATCACAAACTCATCCCAATCAACTGAGCCAACATCAATATGTCTACCCTCTTTCCACTATTTGTACCAAGTTTGGGCCACTCCCTTCAACTGATATGCGGACAAGTCTGCATTCTCAACTGGAGTAATGCCCATGATTCGAGTGATATTTTAAACTTCATCTATGAATTCATGTAGATCTTCACTCACCTTAGAACCATGGAACTCTAGAAGGTTCATCTGAGTGAAAACCCGAACCCTAGCAGCAATTGCATTTCTATTAGGATTAGCAGGTGCAACTGCCTGATGATTTTCCTGATTGGTTATGGCATGAGCAAGCATCTAAAACGCAGCCGTGAATTCAGCATAAGTAACTTTCATTCAGGGTGCTGCTGGAGCTGGTGAGGCTTGTTGGTTCCGTTACCATTTCACCTTCAGTTTGCTCTTCTAGAAGGCATTGTCAGTAAATGCGTAGAGCATGATTTAGAATGATAATTAGATTTTACACTTTATCGCACAATATGAATCATGAAAGAAGTGAGGCTTTCCTAAAATATTTCATAGCCTTTTCCTCATAAGTGTGGTTCACTTCACACCCATGTAAAAGACGCTACTTAATGTGACTTTCAAACATCCTACAACCCTTTGAACTTGATGCTCCAATACCAAGTTTTTCACGGCCCGAGTCTACCCCTTAGAAGTAACACGAAGCTTAGAGCCACAAAGGACCCGAGCTAACCCATGGCATGGCATAATAATATTATGATAAGCGGAAGCAAAATGAATTTATAAAACACTTTCTGAGTAATGAAATAGTGTAAATTAAATCAAAGAAATAAATACTAAGTCTGACACCAAAATATAAAGTTGAAAATACTAACTGTCTATCTTAACGCCTCTACTAATTGATGAGTTGCTTGAATAAGTCTGCAGCTAACTCTAAAAGTCTAAAACTAAAAATGAGAACAAAAACAACTGCAATAAACATAACTCCATCCCTCGAATAATGAGGACTCACCACTGACAGCTATTGATGGGCACCGAATTGAAGCTAATAGTGATGTTGCGCCTGAGTACCTGAACGTATATCATAATATAATGTAGCACAAGAGACCATATACAGTCAGTACTTTGAATATACAAAGAATGTGTGATATGAAACTAACCAAATTGAATATGTTGATAATATGAAATATTGTACTGAATGCATAAACTGAATTGAAGTAAAATGGCCTATTTGAGATGCATAAATACTAATATGGAATAATAGTCTGAGGATGCATAAATACTAATATGAAATAATAGTCTGAGGATGCAAAATGAAAGTACAAGTAAAGCTAATTTGAGGGTCATGTATATGAACTGAAAACTAAGTCTGTAACTGTTATTGTAGCTGTACTGAACTCTGGGAGAACCTGTTAACCGATATAAACCATGTGAGCTAAATGTGGATTCCAATGTATACGCCCCATCGAGAGGACCCAATATACCTTGTCAGGGTATAAAGGCATTGGTGGTGTGATCACTAACATTGAATCCCATTCGGGTTGATAACGTATGGTGGCACATAGTTCTGGGACTTGGCTGACTAAACCACGGTCCAACTCGAGGCTAAGTACTACTCTAAAACTAATAATTTATTGATAGCTCATAAACTGGTGTTCTAAGACTAAGTCAAAAACTACTTTACCTAAAAGTATTAAGAGAGTCTACAAAACCTGAAAATACTAGTTATGCTATCAAAAATGCATATTGAAATTATGATGGGATCATGTGTTCATAACACGCTAAGATTTTCTAAAGCAATGCTAAATCATAAAGACTGAACTTTGAAATCATACTAAGATTAATGACATGAAAATAAAATATGTAATTGAATGTAAGATCATGAATATGATATATTAATAATCATAGGAGTCTTTTAAACACTAAGATAATAAGGGAAATCATAAACTAAATGAAACCCTAAGACATGATTTCTAAAGGACTAAAAGTTCTATATTTTTCTAAGGCATTTGGGATACAAGGGTGAAAGGACATTTCTTGATGATCTCCCACATACCTGGAGTTGGAGACTTTTTGTTAAAACTTTAAACTTTGAAGCTTTTGGAGAAGAACCCTAGTTCTTGACTTGAGAGAGTTTAATCATTTTTTGATGTTTCGTTTCTGAGTGTTTAGGAGAGAATGAGCACAAAGATAGACTAATTCCTCTACATCCCCCTATAAAAGACCCTAAAACAACTTAGTTTAGGAGTTAAAAGAGTAAGAAGACACTGAAAGGTCCTCGAGAAATGTAACTGAATTTTGTTGTACCGAGTCATGACAGCCAACACAATGACTCGTGGTGTTTGATAATGAGTCGTTGCTGAAATAAAGTTTCAGGACTTGACTTAATCATTCATAGGTTGATGGTTTAAAAAATTAAGCCCACTAAGAATGAGTCATCCAACGACTCATCCTATCTAATGACGACTCATGGTCACCAGTCGTTAGGACTGGGACCTTGACTGGTCCATTAGATCCCTCACCACGGGTCACAAGATGACTCGTGGCGTCCTCTAACGGGTCATTACTAGGGTCATTCTGAGGGAAATTTTTAGTTTCCGATAGGTTTGTCTATGCTATGTCTAGAACATAATCTTATGGACATTTGGGGTGTTACAATAACATGGCTATGAGTACATCTATGGTAGATAATAAGTCGTATCAACTATATGACGAGAGCAACTTAATAAAGAAGGTTTAGACTTAACATTCCTTGTAAGAGATTAAATATATTGACTATCCTTCAATAAATTCTTCTAATAATTAGCTTCAATATATAATCACAATATCTGCAACTCAACAAGGTACCTAAAATAGTTCATCACAGTGCAAAAAATGAAAAAGGATTTCTGACGTTAGTAGTTGTATCAATATATATTGTAAAACTTCTAATTTAATGATAGAGAGATTGTAAAAGTCCTTAAGAAGTTATATGAGAGAAAAAACATATATATACACTGCTCCTTGAAAAAACCATGGCAAGACCACAATCAACATTAAGTTGGACATTCTTTATGATGATCCCTACTAAATTTAGCTTGGGTTTAGATGATATGATGTTGGATATGATCCCTCTAGGATTATCTATATGTTCTCCATGAAAACACCTTGAAAATATCTGGATTTTGGAAAAAAATCGACTTAAAATGAGTTTTAAAGAGAATTTTAGCTTATATAGACCGGACTGAATGGACTATCAGCAAGGCTTGAACTGCACTATATTACCGCCAATTCTATAGCATATGTGAATTCATGCCGAAGTGCAGTCACCTGCCCGTCTATGTGTGTTGCCTGCCTATTCGCACACCAGCGTACGTGCACTCTTGCCAACGTGTTGTTGCTCAACACTCATGGTTGTCTTTACTTAGGAAACTTTATTTTCTTATTATTTCACTTATAAAAAAAATAATAAAATAAAAAATTAGATCATAAAATGTGTTTTCTTACTAGGCCCATCAACATCCACTAACAGAGTGTTTAATTCTTCCCCTTTAGGGACATTCATCCTCGAATGTCTATCAAACTTTGGAGGCTTAGTCTTTGAGTATTGCTAGAAATATTTTAGCAGAGTCTCCTTTGTAATATGGATTGTTTGAAAACCTAAGGCATAGAAAAGTCCAACCAAATCATCTCATAGGACGACAAAAATAGCTAAATAGCATTGCTCCACAACAACAATGCAAGCTAAACATAACAACAATAAGCAACAATGTAAAGCTAAAATAGGTACCTTACCTCAACTATAGTAATTTGAGTTCCTATGCAATCACCCTAGGTCTAAAACAAGTGAGAGTATCTAGATCTCATGTCATCCTCAGTCTCCCAAGTTACCTCTTCCACATTCTTGTTTCTCCACGACTTTAATGAAAGTCACATCTTTAGTCCTCAAACTACAGACCTATCGATCTAATATGGCATTTGGATTTTTCTCATAAGAAAACTTGAAATGCCCCATGAATAAGTGCCAACAGGCTTAGTGATAAAATAAATTTCTCGAACTAAACTTTTGTTTTTATATTGCCCGGAAGTGAAATAATAAGAAAATAAAATTGCCCGAGAAGAATCGACCTCGTGTGTCGAGTGACAACAGTACGGTTGGAGAGCCACCTGCACAGAGCACGTCAAAAGGGAGCCGCGAGTAGGCAACCCGACGCATGGAGCTGCGGGACGCGCAAGGAGCGGTGTGTCACGCCCGTCCACAACCAACTTAGTGATGCCCACTTCTATTTAAATAACTTTTGATCCCTAATTCATTTTAAACCCTTTTTTTTTAAACATCTATAGCTCCTCGAAGGCTATCCATGGAAGATCATATTTCCAGGCTTTAAGGTTATTATCCAAGCTTCCAACACCAATTAAAGCTGAGATCTTATAAGTAGTCATTGTGAGGTTCATCAAACTTTTCTTAACTTCAATAGTTGAGGCTTTTCTAGGATTTTTCCAAGGGAAATTGGTGTGTTTCCATTCCTTTATGGTGTTCCTTCATCTAGAGGAAGGTAAGAGACTTCTACACCGCTCTCTATTGTTAAAATTGGAAGCTACGCGATATTTGTCGAATGATTATTGGTATTAGATATTTTCTTCATTTGTTTGATTCATGAACTATTTTAGGTGGCTTGCAATCGATAAGATGTCTGGGGTTTATGTTGTGGCTAATCATGGGAGAGTTTGATCAAGGAAAGTTGAGCTATTGAATCGCCTATGAGGTATATTAAGGCTAAACCCCCTTCAGCAAGTTTCTCTCATCGTATAGTTGATACGACTTATGCCCTTCGTAGTAGTATTCTTGGTTATGCGTGTCGTGGTTAGCTATTGTGAGTTGAATCTATGATTTAGTATAAGTATCCCTTGCCGAGATTGGCCATGTCTAGCTTTGCATCGAGGTAATATTTGTGATTATGTTGTGTTATTGATTAGCTACTGAAAGTTGAACCTATGAACTAGTATAAGTGTCCCTTAACAGAATTTTCCACATTTAGACTTGCCTTCCGATGGGAGCGACACTAGAGTAATGTATTTAAATTGTTATCGCTTAGGTTGGCTACTGATATCTTGCTGCCTTATTGATGATGTAATGAATTTTTTGTTAGTTGTTGAGCCCGTCATGCTAACTTAGGCAGTATGAAGAGTAACTTGGCGATACAACCCCATGTTTACGACGCCTATATGTCATTGTGGCTGCCTATAAGGCTATTGTGGTTGACTGCTTAGAATCATATCTTGTTATTAGAAGCCCTGTAGTCATTTCAGGCGAAGGAACCATATAGTTTAGTCACCTACGACTTTACTGTTAGCTTACAGGCTATTATTGTACCGCCGTGTCTTTAAATAAATTATGCTTAGTGTCTTAATGGATTAGCTTCAAATTACTACGTGTTGTGGTGGCCCAGTGGGCTACGCATTTTAGATGCAGGGGGCCACGCCTAATATTAGCGATCTTAGCTTGTTATGACACTCACATTATCGCTCAGGTCACTACGGACCTCGCCTTTTTCTTTCTTGGCTAGTTGATTTTATAATTTTCTTTATGACTATCTGGCTAGCAGTGGACATATAGGCATATGCCTGTTGAATGTTATACAGGTTGCTGCAGGGGCAAGTAACAATTGTGTTAGGCCTAAGGGGCTAGGTTACGCTCACCGAGCGATGTGTAGTAATATAAGTTACACCTATCAAATGCTATACAGGATGCTCAACGAGAGAATTATAATTATAAAGTGCCTATGGAACTATGTTAGGTTCATAGAGCATTATGAAGTCTAGAATGTCTACATTGAGGCTTGCAGATCTACTTGATGTTTGGTGCCCTTACCGGCTTCCTTTATGCTTGAGTTGGCATTACTGACATTCAAAAGAGCCTTGTGTGCTCGGGGTGCAGTTACAAGAGTCCAAAAGGCTCAAGATACAGATACAGAAGCATCGTGTGCTCTCCTACAGTCGCCTGATAGGCTACTTATAGAGATACATTGATTTCCTGAGGGGCTACTTACTACACGTTAATTGCCTATAAAGGGCCAGTACAGTTGAGCTACAAGACAACACACAGATGTATGTTGATTACCTGTGTAGGGCTACTTTTAGATAAACCACAGAATAACTTCGGGGCTACAGTGGTACTGATATGGGTATACATATTGGATTGTACTTGTCGTGGGTTTTGGGGGCCAGGTAGGTTATTGTTTGATTGTTTGTACCTACCAGGCTTATGGAGGCCAAGTTAGGTTCTTGTTTGTCAAATGTTTGCTAGTATATGATTATACATATGAGATTATTTAGGTTATTTTATGACTCTTCTAGTTGTTTACGTTCAGTCTTATTATCAGTTTTAGTTCCAGCTTATTATTGCATTACATACTCAGAACATGTTGTCCTAATGCTCACGGTTAGGGTGTTGCATACTTGCCTATAGGTTCCAAGACCTCCCTAGTAGTCGTTCAGACTTGGAGAACGGTCAGCTCCCTTCTTCCAGAGTTGCCATACTTTTGAGGTTTGTCTGACTCTTGCTGTCCAGTTTTTGGGTTAGTCGGGGCCCTATCCCGGCCAGTGACTTACTCTTTAGAGAATTGCAGACTATGAGTTTTGTTAGACATGCGTTGTTGGCCGTGTGGGCCTAGTTTTTTTTCCTATTAGCAGCCCATTGGATTGTATATGTATTTATGTGCTTTTCTTTCTCTTGGTCTGATTTTAGATAGCACGGTGGTCTTGTTGGCCAACATAGGATGTTATTACTATCATGAACTTTTGGGTTGTTGATTACCTACACAGGTATTTGTATTGCAGCCTTGTCGGCCTAGGGCTATGTTGAGTCGAGATATACTTAATTATCTTCTTGGTTATGTGTTGCTGATATACACTAGAGGTGTGTAAGTCCAGCTAGGTCAGCTTAGGTTCCAGTGTAGCATCAAATGCCAGTTACGCCTCCCAAGGTGGGGCGTGACAAGCTTGATATTAGAGCAATGTCGTATCCTAGGGAGTCTGCAAGTCGTGTCTATTAGAGTCTTGTTTCTAAATGTATTGTGCACCATATTTTAAAGAATGGAGTTATGGGACATGATAGTATGCTTACCCTTATTCTTCTTAAATCATGCGTTAGAGCTGAGTCTTATAGGGTTAAGTTCTCGAGCTCGTTGTTGTTGTCTGCATATAGAAATAATTCTTATGAGGCAGATCGCTGTCAATCAGGTGGTATATATAGCAGCAAGAGCAGGTACATGGAATTTGTCATAAGTAGAGATGGCCAAGACTGAGGCTAAAGGGGAGACATCCTCTTGATCTCCTAATCTTCTCCGCTCTATTACAAAATCACCGATGCTACCTCCAGCCCCTCCCCTTGTCATCTGATCAAGATCGAGGAGTATAGTACATGTGTTGGCTCACTTAGTAATTGCTAAAAAATGGACAGGGATACCAACTAATGTTAGATCTCCTGAAAGATATGGAAGGTTGTGAATTTGTGAAATTCTTACTTTAAGCTCTCTAGAGTTTTTCGAGTTTTATACCTTAGCCCCACTATAGAATGCTATGGTCATTGCTCGACTCCTAGCCCTTTCTCAGTGTAGAGGAGGACATGAATGTTGATATTACATTATCAATAGTAAATAGCAAAAGAGGGCTAGACCCGTTGATTCCTTTGAGACATTATAAAAGTGGTCAAGAACCCTATTACATAAATAGGCCACCTAGGCCTTTACTACAGTAAATTTAGGATAACATGTAAGATTGTCACGGGCAGTCAAGTACATATGAAAGTCCCTAAGCAATAGACTTCTAGTGGTATAAAAGCTCAGATCAGATTAGACTAATTCCACCGCATTGGGTTTATTGTGTCACACCCCACCTAGGGGGGTATGACGGGCACCTGGTGCCTGCTAGACTCTGGGCTGCTAAACGGTCCAGCCTGAGCACATCTGGTGCTTTGGCTGACCCTGGCTCAATTTCAAGAAATGAATCGGCTATATAGCGGCTGTAAATACAGCCTCCGGCCGACTGGACCTATAGCCACTTGTATAAAACTTCAGCTAACCAGAAACATGCTTACAAAAGGGAAACCTATGCGGGCCGACAAGGCCACCAAGCTGTCTAGTTATCTCTAACTCAATATAACAAATGCGGAACAGCTACGTGACCGGCAAGGTCACCACTACTAACTGGACAAGGCCTCACACAGCCAACATCAACAACTAAACACATATATACATGCACGGCCCCACACGACCGGCTCCACTACCACAGGGAAACATTAGACTGCAAGCCTCTAGGAAGTAATAATAGAATGATCGAGACAGGACCCCGACCTACCCAAACTGTAATCAAAAAGGAAATAGGAGCAACCTCCGACTATCTAGCTCCAGAGGATAGGAGCTGATAACTCTGCTGACTGGATCACGAGGGATCGACTCCTCGTCTATGTGTACCTGCAGGCAAGCAATGCAACGCCCCCATGGGCATCAGTACCACAGGTACTGAGCATGTAAAGCAAACTAAAATATACAACTGAAATGGGTAACAACAATAACATGAAACATAAGCAGGAAATAGATGAATCTATCCAGTTGAGGGTAACTGGGGAGAGTTTACCTATTCTGTAACTGAACTGGGCGTACCTGACGACGTGTCGTCCTACTGTCTATCAGTATCTAACAGCACATATAGATATACATATAAATACACACAATACCTGACCGACCCCCATAAGCCGAATGGTGCCAACCAAAAAACAATCTATTTACCCCTACCCGGGTCTAAACCAACCAAAAATAAGTCACTCCACTCATCTAATAACTGTGAGCTCCTCCTACCGGCCCCCTTGGGTACGTAGCTCAGGCCTTGGCCTCTGACAATAAATTGTGTCCGAGTCCGAAGACTCCTGCCTCTGGGCGCAAGTGCGTAACGGGGTAATCTGCTGTTGTATCTGTGACTGAAACTGCCCCTGGGTGCAAGCACGCAACAGGATAATTTTATAAAAATATGTATCTGAAACTGCCCCTGCCACAGGCACACATAGAGTAATCTGCCGTTGTAAATAGGGTAATCTAGCTCTAAGCAGAGCAAACTGAACTGCCCCTGCAAGCAGGGTAATCTGGACCATATTATCATGGTGGTCGGCCATCATCGTCCTCCAGACGGACGGCATCGCCCAGCTAGTGGCGGTATCTGAATCTGGTATCAACACAGCTATAACCCAGGGGCGGCGGGGATGCTAAAGGTACCCACATGCCACAACAAGTCTCAACATGCAAAACACATACACAGCAAGCATGCTCAAATGAAAAATACTAATCATATTCTCTTCTTTTGTTGAACCTGAGGGTATGCGCCCTGCTGAGGCTGCTGGAGCTCATGGCCCCGCTGATACTCTATCCAGACTATCCCGGCTACCCTATCCTCTGGCCGGACAATCTCTCCTTAAATGCCCTTCCTGTCCACAGTAATAGCACCCTGAGAAGCCTTGCCTGCAGGCTCCAGAATGGGGTCGGTGGCATATAAGACAAGGGGTAGGTGCAAATCTATTCTGTTCTGCCCTCCGCTGCTGAGGTGATGCTACTGTCCGTGAACTGCTATCAGACTCTGACTGACAATACAGGTTAGTAGACTTGGCTAGTAGTATCCTTGCCAGTATGGTATATGGGGCACGGATCTCGAACTTCAGCATACATAGGTAAGGGCAAGATAGGAGCATTTAGTTATGGAAAAGATTATAACCACACCTAGGCATTAGCGGGTTGATAATACTTGGAATCGTCTCCACGTATCGAGATACGAGCATTCAGGTTGACTCGCAGAAGGTAGAAGCCATAAAGACTTGGCCTAGACCCACAACTCCAATCGAAGTTCACAGTTTTCTAGGGTTAGATGGGTATAACAGAAGATTTGTGGAAGGATTCTCTGCCCTATCAGCACCGCTGACGAAGCTGACTCAAAAGGCAGCTAAATTCTAGTAGATTGAGGCTTGGGAGAAGAGTTTCCTGAAATAAAAGACAGGTAGACATCTGTACTAGTAGTAGCCTTACTAGAGGATTTAAAATGTTATGTTGTATGTTGTAATCCTTTAGGCATGAGGCTAGGGTGTGTGTTGATGCAGTGTGGCAAAGTGATTGTCTATGCTTTGAGACAGTGGAGGAAGCAAGAAAATAACTACCTGACCCATGATCTAGAGTTGGTTGTGGTTGTTCATGTTATAATGATTTGGAGGCATTACTTATATGTTGTTCAGGTGGACATCTTTACCACTCACCAAAGCCTCCAGTATAGTTTTAGCAGAAAGAGTGGAACTTGCGACAACTTCACTGGCTTAAGATGTTGAAGGACTACGACATAGATATATTGTATCATCTAGGGAAGGCTAACATTGTAGCTGATGCCTTCAGTCATACATCCATGGGCAGCTTATCATACTTGAGGCCAAAAAAGAGAGAATTGGCTCGAGAGCTGCACCAGTTGGCTTGTTTTGGAGTCCAATTGGACTCAGATGATAGTGGGGTTGCGATCTAGAATACTGCAGTATCATCTCTAGTTATGGAGGTGAAAGAGCGACTATATGAAGACCCTATCCTGGTATAGCTCAAAGGAAAGGCTCAATAGGAAGAGTTATTAGCCTTTGAGATAATAGGAGATGGAGTCTTGAGGTTCAAAGGTCGACTCTGCGTCCTAGATATGGTAGGGCTTCGCCAGCAGATTATGGTAGAGGTACCTTATTCACGCTATTCTCTTTACCTGGGTTTTACAAAAATGCACCATAATATAAAAGAAATCAATTAGTGGCAGGGGATGAACAAAGATATTGCTAAGTTATAGCACAGTTTCCCAATCATCCCCAGGTAAAAGCTGAACATACAAAGTCGGGCAGGCTAACCCAGAAAAATAGTCGCGCCAATGTGAAGGCTGATAAAATCAGCCCATTTCTTGACAGCCAAGACTACGTTTTTAGTTGAAGATTATGTTGAGTTGTACATTAAAGAGATAGTCCAAATACATGGTGTCCCAGTGTCTATCATCTCTGACAGAGGGGCACAATTCACAGCAAGATTCTAAAAGTCGTTTCAGAAAAATTTGGGGACGCAGGTCAACTTGAGTACAACTTTTTATCCCTAGGTAGATGGCCAAGCTGAATGCACGATTCAGATGCTAGAGGATATGTTACGGGCATGTGTTCTAGATTTCAAAGGGAGTTGGGATGATAACCTACCTCTTATTAAGTTTGCATATAATAATAGTTACCATTCTACCATTAATATGGTTCCTTATGAGGCTTTGTATGGGCAGAAATGCAGGTACCTCATGGGATGGTTTGAAGTAGGTAAGTCAGGATTGATTGGACCTAACCTAATATATTAGTCGGAAGAGAAAGTTAAGCTCATTAGAGAGCGTTTATTGACAGCTCAGAGTTGTCAGAACTCCTATTCTTATATAAGGCATAGAGACTTGGAGTTTTATGTTGATGACTAGGTATTCCTGAAAGTATTGCCTATGAAGGGAGTTATGAGATTTTGCAAGAAGGGCAAGCTTAGCCCTAGATCCATTAGGTCATACCGGATCCTCTAAAAGATAGGCCAAGTGTCTTATGAGTTAGAATTGTCTTCGGGGCTAGAATCTTTTCATTTAGTTTTTCATGTATCGATGCTATGAAAGTGCATAGGAGACACTTCTCGGGTTGTCCCAATTGAGGATGTTTAGTTCACTGAGGAGTTATCCTATGAGGAGGCACCAATTGCTATACTAGATTGACAGATCCATAGATTTAGGACAAAGGATGTGGCTTCTATTAAAGTCTTGAGGAGGAACAAAAATGTAGAAGAAACGACTTGGGAAGTTGATGATTATATGAGTTATAGATACCCTCACTTGTTCCAGACCCTAGGACAACAACATGCCAACTTAGTTGTTACAGTTGAGGTGAGATACCCACTCAAACGTTACTCTGTTGCTTTTGTTATCATTGCTTGTTTCTCTCATTATTGTTATGGGGCTATATTGTATAGTTATTTGTCATCTTGTGAGATGCCTAGATTGGACTTTTCTACATTTCAGGTTTCCGGATAGACCATATTACAAAGGAGACTCTACTGAAAATTTTCTGGCCAATACGTAAGAACTGAGTCTCTTGAGGTTGAATTACATTCGAGGAAGAATGTCCTTAAGGGGGAAAGGATGAAAAGTCCCGTGAATGAGTGCCGACGGGCTTAGTGAGAAAATAAATTTCTCAAACTAAATTATTGTTTTTATATTTCCCAAAAGTGAAATAATAAGGAAATAAAGTTTTCTGAGAAGAACCAGCCTCGGGTGTCGAGCGACCGCAGGTCAGCTGGAGAGCCACGCACGCAGATGCACGTCGGTAGGGAGCCACGCGCGCTCTGGTGCACAGGGCCGCACAACACACGGGAAGCCTGGCACATGGAGTTGCACTACCTGTAGGCAAGCAGGCACAAGGAGCGTCGCGCCGTGCCCATGCACAGCTGACTTAGTGGTGCCCACTTCTATTTAACTAACTTTTGATCCCTTATTCATTTAAACCAGTTTTTTTTAAAACCTCTAGAGCTCCTCGAAGGCTATCCATGGAAGATGATATTTCAAGGCTTTAAGGTTAGTATCCAAGCTACCAACACCAATTAAAGTTGTGGTCTTGTAAGTAGTCGTTGTGAGGTTCATCAAACTTTTCTTAGCTTCAATAGTTGAGGCTTTGCTGGGATTTTTCCAAGGAAATTGGTGTTTTTTCCTTCATCTATAGGAAGGTAAGAGACTTTTACACCGCTCTCTACTGTTAAAATTGGAATTTATGCTATAATTATTGGACGACTATTCATATCATAACTCTTCTTCATTTGTTTGATTCATGAACTATTTTAGGTGGCTTGCAATTGATAAGATATTGGGGCTCTGTGTTGTAGCTGATAGTGGGAGAGTTTGATCAAGGAAAGTTGAGCTATTGAATCGCCTACGAGGTATGTGAAGGCTAAACCCCCTTTGGCAAGTTTCTCTCATCGTATAGTTGATACGACTTATGCCATTCATAGTAGTATTCTTGGTTATGCGTGTTGTGGTTAGCTATTGTGAGTTGAATCTATAATTTAGTATAAGTATCCCTTGTCAAGATTGGCCATGTCTATCTTTGCATCAGGGTAATATTTGTGGTTTTGTTTTGTTGTTGATTAGCTACTGAAAGTTGAACCTATGAACTATTATAAGTGTCCCTTGACAGAAGTTGCCACGTATAGCCTTGCCTTCCGATGTAAGTGACACCAGAGTAATGCATTTAAATTGTTATCACTTAAGCTGGCTACTGATATCTTGCTGCCTTATTGATGCCGCAAGGAATTTATTGTTAGTTGTTAAGCCTGTCTTGCTAACTTAGGCATCATGACAAGTAACTTGGCGATACAACCCCATGTTTATGATGCCTATAAGTGATAAAGCTCTTCTTTGGCGCCTATAGAACTAGAATGTTAGTATTGTAGTTCTACATTTGGGTTGATAGTCATTTTGGCTGCCTGTAAGGCTATTGTGGTTGACTTCTTAGAATCATATCGTGTTAGTAGCAGCCCTATAGTCATTTCAGGCAAAGGAACCATATAGTTTAGTCGCCTACGACTTTACTGTTAGCTTACATGCCATTTTTGTACTGCCATGTCCTTAAAACGATTATGCTTAGCATCTTAATGGATTAACTTCAAAGTACTATTTGTTTTGGTGGCCCAGTGGGATACACAGTTTAGATGCAGGGGGCCACGCCTAATATTAGCGATCTTATAGATTGTTATGACATTCACATTATCGCTCAGGTCACTCCGGACTTCGCCCTTTTCTTTCTTGGCTAGCTGATTTTATAATTGTCTTCGTGACTATCTGGCTAGCTGTGGACACATAGGATATGTCTGTTGGATGTTATACAGGTTGTTGCAGGGGCAAGTATAGTTGTGTTAGGCTTAAGGGGCTATGTTATGCTCACCGAGCGATGTGTAGTAATATAAGTTAGGCCTGTCAGATGCTATACAGGCTGCTCAAGGAGCAAATTATAATTATGAAGTGCCTATGGAGCTATGTTAGGCTCATAGAGCATTATGAAGTCTAGAATGTCTACATTGAGGCTTGCAGAGCCACTTGATGTTTGGTACCCTTACCAACTTCCTTTATGCCTGAGTTGGCATTACTGACCTTTTAGAAGAGCCTTGTGTGCTCGAAGTGCAGTTATGAGAGACCAAAAGACTCAAGATACAATTACAGAAGCCACGTGTGCTCTCCTACAGTCGTCTGAGAGGCTACTTACAGAGATACATTGATTGCCGGAAGGGCTACTTACAGGTACACGTTAATTGACTATAAAGGGCTAGTACAGTTGAGCTACAGAACAACACACAGATACATGTTGATTACCTATGTAGGTCTAGTTTTAGATAAACTACAGAATTCCTTCGGGGCTACAATGGTACTGATAGGGGTATACAGATTGGATTGTACTTGTCGTGGCTTTTGGGGGCCAGGTAGGTTATTGTCTGATTGTTTGTACCTACTAGGCTTATGGGGGCCAGGTTAGGTTCTTGTTTGTCAAATGTTTGCTAGTTTACGATTATACATATGAGATTATTTAGGTTATTTTATGACTCTTCTAGCTTTTTACGTTCAATTCTTATTATCAGTTTTAGTTCCAGCTTATTATTGCCTTACATACTCGGTACATGTTGTACTAATGCTCACACTTGGAGTGGGGCATACTTGTCTGTAGGTTCAATCAGACAGGTTGCGAGACCTCCCTAGTAGCCATTCAAACTCAACAGAGTGGTCAGCTCCTTTCTTCCAGAGTTTCCATACTTTCGAGGTTTGTCTGGCTTTTGCTGTCAAGTTTTTGGGTAGGTCGGGGCCCTGTCCCAGCCAGTGACTTACTCTTTAGAGGGTTGCAGACTACGAGTTTTGTTAGACATGCATTGTTGGCCATGTGGACCTAGTTGTTTTTCCTATAGGCAGCCTGTTGTCTTTCATATTTATTTATGCGCTTGTCTTTCTCTTGGTCTGATTTAGACAGCATGGTGGTCTTTTTGGCCCGCATAAGATGTTATTACTATCATGAACTATTGGGTTAGCTAATTACCTGCACAGGTGTTTGTATTGCGACCTTGTCGACCTAGGGCTATGTTGAGCTGAGATATACTTAATTGTCGTCTTGGTTATGTGTTGCTAGTATGCACCATAGGTGTATAAATCTAGCTAGGTCAGCTCGTGTTCCAGCGTGGCATCAAATGCCAGTTACGCCTCCCAAGGTGGGGCATGACAAAACTCTCTATGATCTAAACATCTACAATTAGGATAACTTGAGAAGAGTCTTGAAACACCCCAAAAACTCCCTAAGATCAAACCCTAAACTTGAAGTAGAAACCAGCAAAAACATCTGCAATTTTCCTCAGAACGACTCATATGACTTGACGAGTCATTAGTTGAGTCATGGTAAGCCTCAGAATTTTCATCCCACAGTCAACGAGCCTACACCATGAGTCGTGGTAGGGTGGTATGACTCATGATCATGAGTCATTGGTTGCATCTGTAAAGACAGCCCTGATACGACGAGTCACTGTACGACTCATTGGTCCTTGTAATGAGTCGTGATCAGGAGTCATGACATCCATCTAAGTGACAGGACTTGGAAGTAACTAGTCATAGTATGACTCGTTGTGTGGTGTGACAAGTCATGACAAGCAATTATCGCATAAAAGATCAGAGAATGAAAATTTGCCTCGTGATGTAACGACTAGTCACCACGAGTCATGATAACAAGTAACGACTCGTGGTACGGGTCATGATGACTGGCAGACAGAATTTTAAGTGCGATTTCTTAGGGGTATTTTCATCATTTCCTATGCTTTTAACTCCAAAATGAGGTCATTTTAGATTTCCTAATGTGAGTATTTAAGGTTTTATTTATCCTAAACCCTCATTCTACTCTTAACACCTCAATTGGAAGATCTAATGCTCTCAAGCCAAGATTAGGGTTCCTCATCAAATTCATTCAATCTTCTCTTGGATATTCAAGTCGAGTTAGAGATTTATCAAGCCAGGTATGTAGGATCATGAATCGGAGATTCCTTCCACCCTCATTCCTTTTTCAAGTTGAATTCATGATTTCCAATTTTCAATTCCCTAAATTTGAAATTCTAGGGTTAGGGTTAGATTGGATTAAATCTCTTATGTTCTACTATGAAAACAGTCCCCTTATGATTCAACTCAAATTCCTATGATTATGCTACATGATTTCAATCAAAATCATTCATGAATTTATGTTTTCAAGTTACAATGGTCTCTACTCAATTTTGATGAAGTTCCCCATGATTTTCTATTAATTTGAGCCTCTTATGTTTAACTCCTTGAATTATGATTATGATGCATGTTTTCTACTAGAATTCCTCATGAATCCATGATTTACAAGATATGATGATTTTACCCCATTATACAAGATTTTCATGAAATTCAAGTCTATGTAATAAGGTCGATCTTTGGCACTATTTTCATGACTAGCTCACGTATGTTAACATGTTACGAATTTCATGATTTAAACTAGCCACGTAAAACCCATGTTTCATGATTTTCATATGAGCACAATATATGTCTAGGGAGTAGTATTTAGCACCGAGCGTACCTAGGTCTCAGAATTACGTGCCAACATAACCATGATAGGGTCCTTCATAAGAGTGCCTCCCATGCCTGAATGGGCCACCCATGAGTGATATCACGTCTTTTAATCGTTCTACCCTTGGAAAGGTATGAACACCCTCTAGATCAGGGTTTTACAGGTCGAGCTTCATGTATGCTCATGTGGGATATGTCAGTTATAAAAATCTCTCATTGTTCCTTAGTTTCGACATATATATTCATGATCACAATTTATGATTTTACGACTTAAGATGATTTGGCTCAGAGAAATACTTTACAAGGTTTATACTTATGAATTCAGTCATGATCAGCCTTATATTATAGTATGAAAAATCTTGATCCTTAATGTTTAGTTTATGAGTTGAACCTCATGATTTATATGAGCTTTTACTCATTATCTCTCTTTTACTGATTTAATAGCATGTTTTACTTACTCTACATACTCAGTACATTCAAAGTACTAACCGCATACTTCTATGATATAACGTCTCATGATATAGGTTCGGGTGATCATTCTCAGCCCAGATGTTAGCTCGCTCCCGCTTCAGTCTAGTTCTATCCCAGTTTTGGTGAGTCCTCATGATTTGAGGACGGCAGTTTTGGTTCATGTCTATTTATTTTATATATTTTAGTTTTAGACTTAGCGAACTAGTTGGGGGTATTGTCCTAGCTAATCATATGATTAGAGGCTTTACAGACGGATATGTATAGATGGTTCAACGTTGTTGACGTGTTGTCTACGCTTACGCCTTATGATATACAGACTTCCACTTATGTTGTGTTTATGCTTTATTTCCGCCTAGTTATGCTCATAATTATTTTGTGCATGTATCAAGGGTTAGCTTGGAGTCATTCGTAGTTCTATATCTCATATCACATTCGCGTTTACGCTCGGGTCATTGATGTGTTGTGAGTTTACAGCACTTTCGACACTTAAAACTGAGAAAATAGCATGGACTTAGGTATGTTTATATGGATGTAAGGCACTTTTACTTTGATTTCAGGGAACATAAGTGTAGGAGCAAAGATGTGCAAAAGAAGCTTCAAAATGCAGAAAATCAGTCAAAGTACTAGTCTCAGTACGAGTCGTACTAAGAATCGTGATGAAAGTCAGAAGGCTGAATTGAGAATAAGACAACCTACAACTCTCAGTACGAGTCGTACCACAATGGTACAAGTCATAACGATTCGTGGAAATATTTAGAAGAAACTACACAAAGGCAGACTCCCAGTACGGATGGACTCACGAACCGTGCCATCAATATAAGAATAGTACTAGGAGCCGTGGTGAACTTCAGAGGATTTTCAGTAATTGGTAGAACTTCAGACATTATAGAAAGTACGAGTAGTGGCAAGAAGGTACAAGTCGTACCACAACACTCGTGAAGAATTCCAGAAGATGTCAAAGTTCTCAGAGCCAAACCACGGAAGCAATATACGACTCGTAGGAAGCAGGTACGAGTCGTACAAAGACACCAACACTTAGCCAAATCTGCAACAGCCAAGAACTTACGGACAGCAGGTACGACCCGTACAATCTTGCTACGGGTCATAGGACAAATCGTGGCACAGTCGACACCACATATGAAAAATTCCATGTTAGCTTAGGAAATGGTTTCTAATGTCTGTATAAATATCCTTTATGTTTTATTTTAGTTAGAGGAGGACAGAACTGAGTTGTGAGACATGTGATTAGTTACTCTGGTGGATTTTTATCGATTTATGAGGAGCGATTCTTGGGATCAAATTCTTGATTTCTCACATTATTCGTGAGGTTGTTCTTGAATAATCAAATCTGATTTTCTTCCAATCGTTGCTGTAAGTATTTAAATTATGTGTTTGTTTATGAATATAAATTACAATCTTACAACCATGAGAGGCTAAAACCTCCACAGCTAGGGGTTGTTGGAACCATAGTGGATTAACAAACTAGGGTTGCACAAAAGTGATTCAAAACCAATGCGAAAAGCTTGTATTGTATTCTTTTCATGCTTAAACGTTTCTTAACGGTGTAAAACTTTAGGACCTACCCGAATTCTTTACTTGCTTGAACCTAGAGAGGTAGAGATTAGAAAAAGAGAATTACAACAAAGCCTTGATCTATATGATCATTGTATTAACTTGAGTTGTGGTCGCAGGATAGTTAAAATTTGGAACATATTGATAATAGTTAGTTTGAAATCGCTCATGAGACCTGACCCGGTGACTGAGTATAATCATCCAGTAGGGACGTACCAGTCATTTGGATGAACCCTAGTTATCAGTTCTACAAGTAAGCATTGGGATTGATCACGTGTGTATACCCGAAGTAGTTATGAATTCATGGGGAAAACTTACCTAGTCATCTTCATATCTTGATTTAAACCACAATTTTAATCTTTGCTTTACCATTGTTTTCTTGAAACCCCAAAATTGTAGATAATTCACCAACAAGTTCACTTACCGGCATTAGTCTAGATCTTTCATATTTCTTGTGGGTTTGACCACAACCCTTTAGATGGGTTCTTTACTGACTACGTCTGCTTCATACTTCATCACAAGGGGTGATTTTGAGCGTTATCAGTCATGTCAAGTCTCTAATACATTTTTGTAGCATCGATATATGGAATACTAGATGAACGGATTCTATCCCCGAAGACAACTCTATCTCATAAGCCACTTGGTCTATCTTCCGAAAGATCTGGTATGAGCTAATGAATCTCGATTTATGTTTGCCCTTCTTTCCAAATCTCGTGATGCTCTTCATAGGCTAGACTTTCAGGAATACCCAATCGTTAACATAGAACTCCAAATCTCTATGTCGTACACCGGAATAAAACTTTTGATGACTCTAGGATATAAATAATTAATCTCTAATAAGCTTAACCTTCTCTTTAGCCTGGTGTATCAAGTCAGGTCCAATCAACCATAACTCACCTACCATGAACCTCTAAATGGGGGATATGCATTTCCACCCATATAAAGCCTCGTAGAGTGCCATTTTAATACTAGAATAGTAATTGTTATTATATGCAAACTCAATAAGAGGAAGGTGATCATTCCAACTTCCTCTCAACTCTAGAACACACGCCCATCACATGTCCACGAGCGTCTAAACTGTGCGCTCAGCCTAGCCATCTATTTGGGGATGAATGGTTATACTCATACTAACCTATATCCCCAAACCCTTCTGGAAATGACTTCCAGAAATTAGTTGTAAATTGTGCCTCTCTGTCAGAAATAATAGATACTAAGACACCATGCAGTTTGACTATCTTTTTTATGTATAGCTCAGCATAATCTTCAGCTACGAACATAGTCCTGACTGGCAAGAAATAGGCTGATTTCATCATCTTATCAACAATGACCTATATAGAGTCAAACTTACGCCTGATATAGGGTAAGCTTGTAACAAAATTCATATTGATTTCCTTTTATATCCACATAGGCACAACTGAGTTAGCCCGTGGGGCTTTTGATGTTTAGCTTTCACCTGCTGGTAATTGGAACACTGTGCCACAAACTCAATAATAACTTTTTTCATCCTATGCCACCAATAGATTTCTTTTATTAACAGTACATTTTTGCCAAAACAAAGTGAAGAAAATGGCGAGAATAATGTACCTCTGCCATTATCTGCTGGCATAGCTCGATAACATCTGGGACACAATGATGACCTCTAAATCTCAAGACTCCATCTCCTATTATCTCAAAGGCCAATAACCCTTCAAGATGAGCCTTGCCTCAGACCTGGAATAGACTGGGATCCGCATATCGTCTCTCTTTCACCTCCACAACTAAACATGATACTGCAGCATTTGTATTATGACCCCACTATCATTTGAGTCCATCAATTGGACTCCCAAACTAGCCAACTACTGCAGCTCTCGAGCCAATTCTCTCTTTTATGGTCTCAGATATGACAGGCTGCCCATAGATCTACGATTAAGGGCATCGGCTATAATATTGCACTCCTTGAGTAATACAACATATCTATGTGTAGTCTTTCAGCAACTTAAGCCAACGACACTTTTGCTAGTTCAACTCCTTCTATTTAAAGATATACTGGAGACTCTTCTTATCTATAAAGATGTCAACATGAACACCATATAAATAATTCCTCCATATCTTTAATGCATGCACAACTGCAGCCAACTCTAAATCATGAGTCGGGTAAGACTTCTCATACTTCTTAATTATCTCAAAGCATAGAAAATCACCTTATCATGTTGCATCAAAAACACCCTAACCTAATGCCTGAAGCATCATAATATATAGCATAACCCTTTGAGCCTTCTAAAAGGATAATACTGGTACAGATATCAATCTGTCCTTCAGCTCTTGAAAGCACTATTCACAAGGCTTAGTCTACTAGAACTTGGTTGTCTTCTAAGTCAGCTTCATCAATGTTGTCGATAATGTAAAGAATCCTTCCACAAATCTTCTATAATACCAACTAACCTAGAAAGCTGCAAACTTTTATTGGAGTTATGGGTTTAGGCTAAGTCTTTATGGCCTCTATTTTCTACAGTCAACATAGATGCCTGTGTCTAACAAATATGGCCCAAGAAACCTATAGAATTTAACTAGAATTCATATTTAGAGAACTTCACATATAGTTCACAATCTCCTAATACCTAGAGTGCTACTCGTAGATGATCTCTATGCTTAGCCTCTAAACATGAATATACAAGGATATCATTAACGGATACTATCATGAATAGATCTAAGAATGTCCTACATATGTTGCTCATCGACTCTATAAACATTGTTAGGTTTTTCATCAATCTGATAAACATGACTAAGAACTCAAAATGGCCATATCTGATTTTGAAAGTTGTCTTCGGAATATCTTTCTCCCCAACTCGTACCTGATGGTACCCTGATCTCAAATCAATCTTTGCAAAATATCTGGCACCCCACAGCTAATTGAAAAAGTCATCTATCCTAGAAAAGGGATATCTATTCTTAATAGTAACTTTATTCAACTGTTGATAGTCTACACACATTCACAAGGAGCTATCTTTTCTATCACAAACAAGACTAGCACACCCCATGGCAAAGCATCAGACCTAATGAAGCCTTTATCTAGTAAGTCTTTCAGCTGATCCTTCAACTCCTTTAGCTCAGCAAGAGTCATTCTATAAGGAACAATAGATATGCTATATATCTGGCAGTATATCAATAGCAAAATTGATCTTTTGATCTTAAGGAATACCAGGAAGCTCATCTGGAAACACATCTGGGAATTTGCTGACCATCAAAATATATTAAAGTATTGAGGATTCTGCCTGCACATCCCAAACTCTAACAATATGATAAATACGGCCCATAGAAATCAACTTCCTCACGCGTAGATAGGATATGAACCTACCTTTTGGCATAGATGCATTACCTTTTCATTCTCAAACTGCTTCACCTGGGAAGTGAGATCTGATAATATTTGTCTAGCACTTAACATCGGTATAACATGGTACTTGCCAATCCATGCCCACAATCATAAAGTCAATCATGTATAACTTTACCAAGTCTACAGAGGTGTGGTGGCCAACAATCTCCACCATACAACCTTGATAGACTCACCTAGCAATAATGGAGTCACCAATTAGTGTAGATACAGAGAATGGTCGCTGGAGAAAACTCTGGTACTATACAATATTTTCCTATTACCAGTGGAGTAACATATGACAAAGTAGATCCTGGGTATATCAAGGCATAAATCAAGTGGGGACAAATAGTCAATGTACCTGTTATAACATCTAGCGATGACTCAGAGCCCTGTCGACCTACTAATGTATAAGTACAGTTCTAAGCATTGTCAGAACTAGATATCCCTATTCTTCTTCTATGTTTGCCTACTAAAGTTTGTGGCTTATGCCTTGTAGAAGGTGCCGATGAGTGTGACACTATTAATGATCCAGTTTGTTGGCAGTTATCACTCTGATCTCTAGTTGGGTAGTCCCTCATCATGTGACCTTCTTATCCATAGGAATAGCAAGTTGTAGAGTCATATCCGTATCTCCTAAAATGCCTCCTCTCATATGTAACACAATGCGGCGGGGCTGGCCTCATCTAATCAGAGCCTCTCTATTGTTGCAATCTTGATGTTCATGAGCTCTCGCCTGGACCTGACTGTCCATAATGATTAGACCTGACACCTGCTCAATGGTAAGGTGAAGTCCTAGGTGGCCTGCCTGAAAAGTGAGGTATAGGTCCACCTGGGGACTCTGCATGTGGATCACCGGATTTGGATCTCTTGTGTTATTCCCTGTCTACCCTCTCAGCCATACATTATCGTTATCTAAGCTCTTCTATATTTTATGAAAAGATCTTAATCGATGAGATATCCATGCCCTCCCATAATGCAGATATAGTACAAGACTCAATATACTCTAGAGTAAGACCTGCTATGAACCAGTGTACTCTGACTGGCATCGTATCAACAAAGGCCAGTGCATATCTAGCCAAGAAGTCAAATCTCATCACATACTCTTGGACATTCATCCTTCCTTGCTTAAGATGTAAAAACCTATCTACTCATGGAAAGTAGTGATATAAAAATGCCTCGAAAAAATTGGACAAGGTTGGTGGAGGAGCATCCCTCTCTCTAGACCTCTCCCAACTTTCATACCACATAATAGCTAGATCTCATAGTCAAAACACAACTAACTAAACTAATTCAGTATTTGAAGCATGAATAACTCTAAAAAATTTGTGAAGTTGGTCAAGAAAATATTGAGGGTCCTCTCTGTTTGTCCATGTAAATTGTGAAGGATTTAAAGAAATAAACTCATGAAACCTTGAATTTTTGAGTCCTTAAGAAGGCATAGCAACCTATGGTTCCATCGGATGTCACTGAGTAGACATAATCTAAGCCAACATATACACTACACTCATGATATCCTGATCTGAAGGAATAGCGGGAGCTAGAAGTGGTGTTGATAGGTCTTTATCCCTCTGAGGCTCCTAATATGGAAGAGAATGTTGAGGGAAGCGAGAAGATATCTCTTCTTTGGCCTCAGGCTGGATCGTATCCACTCACACTACTATTACCTTCTCCCACTGTTGTGTCTAACCCTCAGCTAGCTATAGTTTGTTTGGTAGCAGGCCTCTCTATAGATAGACATTAATAAAAAGTTTTGGGACTCAATCCTATAAAACTCAATTTTACAGCATGATTAGAGTAGAAGAAGGGTAACTATACTATCATGCCTCATACATTCGCACTTATAAAATGTGGTGCACAACACATTTATAAATAAGACTCTACTAGACACGTCTTGCAAACTCCCTAGCATATGATGTTGCGCTGCTACTAAGCTTTTCACGCCCCTCTTTGGGACGCGTAACGGGCACCTCATGCCACACTTGGCCCTAAACTGACCTAGCTAGACATATACACCTCTGGTGCATTCCGGTAGCACATAATCAAGAAAACTAACAAGTATATCTTGGTTTAAAGAAGCTTTTGGCCAACAAGGCCGCAATACGACACCTGCACAAATATTCATCTAACCCAACCGTTCATAACAATAACATAATCATATGTGTACCGATGAGACCATCATGCTATCTAATATCACAAACCCCTATGCAGGCCAACAAGACCACTATGGTGTCTAACTCTGATAATGTTAAAAGTAAGCATATATACAAGGGCCATAAGGCCGTCAAACTATCTATACAAAATAACAAGCCAACATGGCCAACAACACACCTCTATATAATCCTGTAATCTATAAGCCTCTAAAGAGTAAATACTTTGCCGAGATAAGGCCCCCACCTACCCAAAAAGAATTGTTTAATAAAAGACAGGCAAACCTCTAGAGTATGGAAACTCCGAAATAAAGGAGCTGACCAATCTGCTGAACTTGAACTACTACTGAGGAGGTCTCTGAACCTGTCTGTCAAAACATACAGGCAAGAGTTCAGCACCCCCAGGCTCGGGGGATCAGTACAATAATGAACTGAGTAAGAAATAATAAGCTAGAACTGAGATTGAAAATATGAACTAAAAGTAAAAAGCTATAAGACTAGGAGGATAACCTAAAATATCTTATTAAGTTATACTGTAAGGTAAACAAGCAATAATCAAACAAGAACCTAACCTAGTTCGCATAAGCCTAGAAGGTACAAACAATAAACAATAACCTACCTGGGGCCCCATAAGCCCCAGCAAGTACACCTCAGTCTATATACCCCTATTGGTAGCCCTATAGCTCTTTAGGCAAGCTATAACTATAAGTAGAGCACACATGGATCATGAGTTTGTATCATGGGCCTTCTAGCTTCTGTAACTATATCTTTAGCCTTCTAGACTCCTATAACTGCACCTCGAGCACATAAGTCTCTGCTGAAGGTCAGTAATGCCAACTTAGACATATAGGAAGTCTATAAGTCAATAGACTTCAAAACGACCCTGCATGCCTCAATATAGTCTTTTTAGACATTTTATAGCTCTTATAAGAATATGTAGCCCCAGGTACGTTTGTTAATAGCCCTTCTATGCAATCTGTAAATGGGTATCTTCTAAAGGCATAGGTCCAAATACTTAACAGCTGACAAGATAGCTAATGAAGACGTCAAATAATCTACTAATCAATCAGCAAGTAAGGTGGCATTCTAAGCGTCCTGTACGACAATCTGTATGTTGTATGAAGCTATAAGATTCCCCACAATTAGATGCAACATCTTGTAACTCACCACCAAAGTTCAATAGCTATCCATGACTCTAGTAACTCAATGGTGGAACTACAAGAGTAATATTCTAGCTCAGTAGGTACCAAGATACGTCATAGGGCCGCAAGCGAGCTTTATAACATTAGGCATCACAAATATGTAGTATTTACATCAAACTATTCGTTGCACTGCCAATATCAATAAGAAATGCTAAACATCTAACCACAAAGCCCTTAAGGAATCAGTAAGGCAACAAGTTATCAATAGCCAACTACGCGGTAACAATTCATAGGAAATGATTCTTGCATCACTTCTAATAAAAGGCAATAACTAATAGAGGGAAATCCCGACACGGGAAACTTACAAGAGTCTATTTGCTTAACTCCAGCAGCCAACCAACAATAGATAACATTATGAGTACTACTACAATAGCAAATAAGTCGTATCAACTATATGACAAAAGAAACTTGCTGAAGAAGGTTTAGCGTTGCATATCTCGTAAGAGATTCAATGGCTTGACTACCCTTCAATCAATCCTTCCAATAATCAGCTTCAGTATATAATCACAATATCCACAACTCAATAGGCACCTAAAATAATTCATAACATAACAAACGGAAAAAGATTTTTTTATGCCGGTAGTCATTTCAATATATACCGTAGAACATCCAATTTAACGATAGAGGGAAGTATAGAATTCCTTGCCTTCAATTATATGAAGGAAACAATACATATACACCACTCACATACACTGCTCTCTCATAAAAACAATGGCAAGATTACAATTAATGGAACCAACTTAAGCTGGACATTCTTCAAGACGTCCCTACTCGATTCTAGTTTAGATTTATATGATATGAGACTTGTATATAATCCCTATAAATTTATCTATAGGTTCTCCATGAAAAGACCTTGAAAATATCTAAATTATGAGGAAAAAAACCGAATTAAAATGAGTTTTAGGGCAACTTTTAGCTTATATAGACGGGTTGACCAAACTATCGAAAAGGTCTGGCATGATGCGGCAGCATGAGCACATGCGGGTGTGCATGCCCTCTTACGCAAGGTCTCCTACTCGTCTACATGGGTCGCCTACCTATCTGTGCTCCAGCATGCGCGGCCTCCTACTGATGTGCGCCTATGGGCGTGACACGCTAACCAACATGTTGTCGCTCAACACTCATGGTCGATTTTTTTGGGCAACTTTATTTTCTTATTAAATATGAAAAAATTAACCCGTAAAAAAGGTTTTCTCACTAGGCCTATTGGCATCCACTCATGGAGTGTTTCAATGATTGCACCAACATTCAACCTGATAGGTAAATCATAAGCCAATTTAGTTCATTATTCATTTAATAAGCAAACAAAAAAAAAGTGAGAACAATAAGTAAGTCATAATTAAGTATCATACTCATAAATTACAGAAACTACAACCAAATACCCTCAAAACCTACAAGTCATAGTACAAGTCTAAGATTTATACAAGTTTGTAATCACCAATGCATTGTTTGAAGATAAGGAGATAGGTATTTCGGATTAGGCAGATAGCTCACCACAGTATCTTTTCAAGCTAGCAATAGACTTAGACCGCTCCTTGAGTCCCAATCGTACTCGACTACGTACTTGATCACAAAAAGGGAGAAATAAACATATTATGAGTACATAAACAATATGTACTCAATAAGTATCATCGACCATGAGGTTAGTCATTGCTACACTTACATTAGTATAAAACAGATAGATCATAATTATCAACCAGTATAATTAAAACGGCAGGTAAATCAAGTGCTATAAATGAGTTCCAAGAACCGCAGCTACAAGACAGATAATATGATTAAATCAGTCAAATATAAGTGGGTATGATACACATGCTCCGTAATATGTAAACACATTCTCCTTAATCGAGTGGCATATATTTTGTTCAGAAAATGCATATAGACATCTAATTATTCCAAGTGTAAAAGATATCTTGAGTGATGCATGAACATGTGAACAATTTATAATGATAATCATCTTTTCACTCCATCAGAGTATGTTTCATAATTTTTGCAAGTTTTTCAGATAGTGCTAGATAATCACATATATTAGAAAAATAACTAGCTACATACCCGTAAATGTTACCTAGTGCTCATATAGGTGTTTGACCTTATCTATACAGTATCCCTTATTCTTAATCCTTATTAATATCAATTACGAAAATATCGCTCAATAGAGTAAAGAAATTCTTAACTTATCTCAATTTGAAGCACCACATGTCACCAAAATAGCCTTTCCTTCCTTTAATCCTCAAATCACTCCCAATCTATCAAATAAGAGTCTACATGGGTATACGATCCCATTGATACTCATTTGGAACAAAACATTATCCGATAAAAAAGTCAACAAAATGTCAAACTCAAGCCCCTGAGGTCAAAAATGAATTTTCTTCCAAAATTAGATTGCCCATGACCTAAATGTCTCAAATATCAAATTTCATTGAAATCAGACTATAAAGCGACCTTCAAATCTCAAATTTTTCCATAATCAAAATTTTGGGATTTAAATCCCTAATTTCCAACCCAAAACAAGAATTAAATGACTAAAATTGCTAAATTCCATGAACAATGATAATAGAAAGGTTTAAATTCGTATCCCCGGATGAAATATCAAAAATACCTCCAAAAGCTTCTTAATCCGAGATCTACAACTCAAAATATGTCTTGAGAATAGCAAAATTCGATTTAGAAAATAAGATATACACTATCAAGCCTTTTCACAAGTGCAACTAATAATGTGTAGGTGTGGACACACGAGTGTGAGCCACCCTCTGCGGGTGCAGACTTGCAAGTGTGAGCCACCCTCCGCTAGTGCAACCAGCATCAACCTTGCCCAACCCTGTAGATGTGGACTGCCCTTTGCAAGTGCAATATCTCATCTATGGAAAAGACTTGGCAAATGCAGATCCTAGTCAGCTCCATTCTCTTTGAAATAGAAAACCACCTCTCACAGGTGCAACTACATCAAACTTCAGTTGATGCCCAACACTTTTAAAATAGCCCACTCACGATTTAACCTCCAAAACTCACTCAAATCGCTGGGGAAGCAAATCAAATCTGAAAATCACTCCTAAAACACTCTCTGAACCTGCTGGAACACTCAAAAGACCAATTCGTGGTCATCTAGATACATTGCAAACAGTGGTCAACTTCAATTTCTCAACTCAATTAATTAGTAACCAACTCAAGCGTCTAAATCACTTTTGAACCCTTTGAAACTCGTGAAAACTATCTAACTAAGTCATAAATCACTTTCATACCTATTAGGACCGTTAAAACTCAATTCTGACTTCGTTTACCCACTTTGTTGACTTTGGTCAAATTCCAAGCTTTAAAATTCCTAGTTTTAGAAAAAAAATTATCCAATAGGCATCTGATTACCACAAAAATTGTATCACCCATCTCTGCAAGTCATAAATCACATTTTAAGCCTACAAAAGAGTCTTTTAGGGAAAAATAGGTCCTAATACTCATAAAAAATTGAATGAGTAGTTACATCTTTCCTCACTTAAACAAATATTCATCCTTGAATGGGTGTAAAAAATTTAATTACGTTGATAAAAAGTTGTGGATGTCTGCTCCGCATGTCCAATTTGGTCTCCCAAGTAGCCTCCTCAAGCACACAATGCTTTTGCTCCCTCTTTACTAAATTTATCTCTTTTGACCCAAGTTTCCGAACCTATCTATCAGAAAATGCCATCGGTTCTCTCTGATGCCAGCTTTTGATCAAATTGCACTAAATCCCATAGAATTACATAAAAACCCATTTGAATGATATTTTTTAGCATCAATACATTAAATATTACATGAATACCTGATAAAACTGGTGGCGAAGCCATAGGCCACCTCTTTAGTACACCATAAAATCTCAAATGGACCAATATGTGTCGGGCTTAGTTTGTCCTTATTCCTGAACCTCATGATACCCTTCATGGATGGAACCTTTAGCAAATCACCAACCATGAACTCTATATCAAAATCTTTTTATCCACATAAATCATTTTTCTACTCTAAGTTGTGAGTCATCTTAACCTTATCTAAAGAACCCCTCAATAAGTTTGTATCCCAAGGTGTAACTTCAAATGCATTGAACCAATAAACTGGAGAGCAACACCTCCAACCAGACAAAGCCTCAAATAAGGCCATCTGAATGTTAGAATGGTAAAGATTGTTGTATGCAAACTCTACCAAAGGCAAGAAACTTATACTAATGACCACCAAAATCAATTACACAGGCCCCTAATTATCCTTAAGGACATGAATTACCCGCTCAAAATGATCATCAGTCTATGGTTGAAAAGTTATGCTAAGCTCTACTCATGTATCTAACTCTTTCTACATAGATATCCATAAATGAAATATGAACTGTGTACTCCTATCTAAAATTATAAAAATAGTCACTCCATGCAATCAAACTATTTCTCAAATGTAGATCTTAGCTAACTTCTCTAAATTGTACGTAATCTAAACTAGTATGAAATATGTGGACTTGGTCAATTTATCAACAATGATACAAATAACATCAAATTTCTAAAAAGTCTATGTCAATCTTACCTAAAAGTCCATAGCAATCCGCTCCCATTTTTACTCGGGTATAGGCATCCTCTGAATCATACTATTCGGCTTTTGGTGCTCATATTTCACCTATTGGCAATTCAAACACCAAGAAAATGTTCAACTATGTTTCTCTTCATTTGACATCACCAATAATATTATTTCAAGTCATAATATATCTTGGCAGTTCCTAATTGGATTGAATACCTCAAATTATGAGCCTCTTTTATAATCACTTAGTCCAATAACCTATCCGCGAAATACAAATGTGACCCTTAATCCTCAACACACCCTCATCACTAAGAATCTCTTACATAGCCTTTCCCTATAACACCTTGTCCCTGATAATGCATTATTTCCATCATCAAACTGTTGAACCCTGATTTGCTCTAACAAAAGTGATTGTGCCTCCACACCTGTTAGAACTCTGTCATGTTATGAAATATTATATCTCATGAAGTTGTTGGAAAAAAACTGAAATCCATTGCCAAGGGATTTTCCCTTACTTAATGATATTAGGCTACCCATATGCACTATTTTCTTACTCAAGGCATACGTTACCACATTAACCTTGCCTAGGGTATAAAGAATAGTCATTTCATAATCTTAGGCTACACTAATCTATAAATATCTCACAATATATACCATAGAGGTAGTGCTTCCAAATTTTTAATACAAATACCACTACTTTCAACTCCAAGTTATGAGTAGGGTAGTTCTTCTCGTGCACCTTCAATTGTCCCAAGGCATAAGCTATGACTTTGAATTTATATATCAAAACATAACCAAGGACAATTTTTGAATTATTACAATATATAATAAAGTCCTCTTCTTTCACAAGTAATATCAAAATTAGATATACAGTCAACAAACTCTTGAGCTTTTAGAAGCTCGCCTCACACTTATTCGACCACATGAAAGTCACATTCTTCTAAGTCAAATTAGTCAACAGAGATGTAATAAATGAAAATTCCTCCATAAAATGCATATAGTGAAGTGGACCTAGCCCGATATCTAACTGCCTCAATCTTCTTAGGATCTTCCATGATACCATCCTTAGACACTCCATGTTCCAAAAGTATCACAGAGCTGAGTCAAAACTCACACTTCAAAAACTTAGCATAAAGTTGTTAATCCTTGAGAGTATGAAGCACAACCCTAAAATATTGCTCACGCTCCTCCCTACCATGCGAATATATCAAGATGTCATCAATGAAAAAAATAATGAAGGAATCCAAATAAGGAGTAAAAACTCCATTCATCAAGTCTATGAATATTGTCAGGGCATTGGTCAATCCAAAAAACCTAACCAAGAAATCATAATGTCTATAACATATCCTAAAAGATGTTTTAGGAATATCCTCTATTCTAATCTTCAACTGCTGATAATCAAATTTAAAATCAATTTTAGAAAAGATAAAAACACCCTAAAGTTGATTAAACAAATCATCAATGCGAGGTATAGGATACTAGTTCTTGACTATCACCTTATTCAGTTGTCAATAGTCAATATCCATATCGAACCATCTTTCTTCTTCACAACGAGCACAGAAGCATCCCAAGGGGAGAAACCTGTCCTAATGAACCCCTTGCTCAATAAATTTTATAATTTCTCTTTTAATTTCTTTGACTCTGTTAGTGCCATCTGGTATTGCGGAATAGAAATGGGTTACATGTCTAGTAGCGAATCAATGTTAAAATAATATTTCAATTAGGTGGTGTTATACCTCGAGAACTCAAAGATCGAATTCGGGAGTTGAAATGGGAAAAAGCTGAAAATTCTAGTTGCAGGCACAAAATGAGTCGTTAGACAACTTGTGAGACCAGCCCATGAGTCGTTAGACAACTCGTGAGACCAGCCCACGAGTCGTCAGGTGGCTCGTGGGGAAGGCTAGTGAAGAGCAAGAAGTTGGATGATAAGGAGTCCCCATGGGCGTGGGAACGACTCATGGTCAGACACCACAAGTTATTAGGTCAACCGTGGAGAGGAGGTGTATGAAAAATAGAAGAGGTCAGCCAGTGTACCTAACGGGAGGAGGCCACGACTCGTCAGGTCAGGCAAAGAGTCGTAAGGTGCGTCGTTGGATGATATACAAGTAAATTGATATAGGGGAGGCAGTGTACTTGATGATTGGTGACCACGAGTCATGATCACCACTAACGAGTCATTATATCCATCGTTATGAGCCCCAGAGTTTGACAAGCAGTGTACCTGACGAGCTAAGTAACGAATCATTTGGGCATGTAACGAGTCGTCAGGTCACCCATTAGGGTCACCTAGTAGTTATTTTCTGTGAAATAGTAAGGGCCTTCTCATAAATTCCTAAGATCCTTAGGCCTAAACTATGAAGTTTTGGGTTATGAATAGGGAAATTTAAAGGGGTTAAGTTCAGTTTTCACTTCATTCATTTATGCATGCGAGGTAGGGGAATTGAAGGAGTGATTCAAGCTTAGCATTCATCAATTCATTTCAATTTATTCTTGGGTTATCAAGAGAGGTTAAGAACTAGTAATCCCAGGTATGTAAGGCTATCAATGGGTGATTTCTTCCATACCCATAGCCCTCCTCTATGATTTTTACAAAGATTTCAACAAAAATGCACAGGGTTTTGGATTTGATTTACTTAAAATCTAATGATTTGATTATGGGTTTTGTGAACTTAAAATCTTATCATAATCTATGTGTTTTAATCAGCTTTTGTGATTTAAATTAATTGTAATATTATTGATTTGGAAGTTCTATGTATTTAAGCCTAATTATGCATGCCCCATAATGAATCGATTTATGATCTACTTAACCATTGATGCTATTTATAAGACCAGCATGAATTATGATTTAAATCATGAATTTATTATGTTACCAATTATGATTTTATGAAAATCAAGCTATATGCACGATCTACAAGTAAGTATGAACCTTATAAATCATAAATTATGTTTTTGACCGACTCACGAGTCTTATGTCATGACTAGTTCACATATGTACAAGCATGTTTATGATTATCATGATTTAACTAGCCCGTGAATTCGTGCATGTTATACCATCAGCACTATATATGTTTTGGGAGTAGTATCGAACATCGAATGGGTTCAGGGCCTAGGTTCTGTCCCAGATCTCATAAACTACATGCCACCGTAGGTATGTTGGGACCTCCTATGTGACTGTCCCTGGCCCAAATGGCCCTCTTCATTGTGATATCACACTTTCATGGTTCTACCCTTGGCAAGGTACGAACACCCTCCCTACTAGGGTTACAAGTCAGGCTTCATGTGTGCTCATATGGGGTATGTCGGCTAAGAGAATCTCCCACTAGTTCTCATGACTTATGCATGTTTATGATTATGTATATTGGCTCAAGTCATGTTCAATAAAGCTTTTCTCTTATGATTATGAGTACGATTGCATTACAAATGTTTGAAAACCTTGAGCCTTATGTTATGTTCTGATGTTCATGATATAAGCATGATGTCCTACTCTTATGATCATTTATGAGTTTTATATGTTTTAAATGTCTGTTTTACTTACCTTGCATACTCAGTACATTCTATGTACTGACTGCATACTTTCTATGTTGTATCGTTTCATGATACAAGACCCGCCCTCCTCAGTAGCTTCTTAGAGTTTTCTATCAGCTTATTTGGTGCGTCCTCATGTTTCGAGGGCCGTATGTTCAGACTCTATTGTTTATCTTTCAGTTTCAGAATTGTTAGGTTAGTTGGGGAGTTGTCCCATCAACCCATCTATCATGCTTAGAGGCTTTTCAGATTACCAGTTGTATTCAGCCATCATGTGTTGTTATGGTATGTTTACGTTTCCTTATGTTAAGTCTTCCGCTTATGTGATTGAATTAGATGTATGTTCATGCCATGGGTTGACTTGGGGTCTCTCGGGACTCTTTGTCCCATGTCTACGATCCGGGTGTCATTCGGGTCATGACAGGTGGAATGCCTAGAAGATATATCCAAAACATATATGAAAACCCTCTCAGCATTGGTACAAGCTCCAGCGTGGGAGTCTCAATACTAGTATCTTGAATGTAAGCCAAATAAGTTAAAAGCCCTTCTCCACTGTCCATTGGGCCTTGAGAAAATATATCACCTTCTTTGGAAAATAACTAATAGTTTCCTTCCACGCCAACCTAGGAATACCCAACATGGATAAAGTAATTGTATTAATATGACATTCTAAGATCATGTGATACGAAGATAGCCAGATCATGCCCATAATAACATTGAAATCCATCATATCAAGAATCACCAAATCTACCCAAGTGTTATATTTGAACAAGGTAACCATACATAACCAATAGACTCGATTCACAACTACCTAATCCCTAATGGATGTAGAAATATGAATAGCTAAAGCAAGTTAATCACATAACATATCTAACCCCGAAGAAAAATATGCAGACACATAAGAAGAAGCAGAGCCTACATCAAATAACACTATGGTTGATCGATGACAAACCGAAATAATACCTATAATAACTGCATCTAAAGCCTCTATCTCCGGTGTGCCAGGAAAAGAATAACTCTAGACACAATCACCTTCAGTCTTTGTAACTTTAGTACCACTACCTCGGCCACTCTAAGTACCATCTCTAGCAGGTTGTACTGTTATCCTGGGGGTAAAAAAACTGAGATCTCTGTTGAGGCGCACCCCGCTTCGACCTGGGGTAATCCTTCATGTGATGTCATAGATCTCTACACTCATAACACTTCCTATGGGTCCTGGTATACCGACAAGAACAAGAATAGTCTGAGTACCCTCCATGACTTGAGAGTCTATAAGATGAACCATGAAAAACCTATCTCAAACTGTACGAACCACACCCAGAATGACCACTCTAGGATGTCTGCAAAGCTAAATGGATGGGTCTACTGGGATGATGGTGATGAACTCTCCCAGAGAAACCCCCATCTTTAGATAAGGTACTATCGTAGCTTGGGAACCCGTGGGAATAACACTGCAATATCGGTGTCACCATCTAAGCACCACAGGCATGATGGGAAATGGGTGGCTCTGATACCATTATTAAAATTTAGGGAGAATCATACCTCAAAAGCTAGCTATTTAGCTGGGAGAGTCCAAATCTCTAAATCCCACATCAGCACACACATTTCTATACCGATGTGGGACTCAAGTTCATATCTCGCAATTTCGAGTTAGGTGCCCAAGTACCCATGACTGGTTGTGCGCTAGACTTTGCTAACCTCAGGAGAATGTTGCAATACTGACGTCACCATCTATGGCACAGTGGGAACGGGGGGTGATGGATGGTTATGATATCATAGATACAACCATGACATTGTGGAAAAGAAGGATGACATGTGGCTCTAATTCATAGATACAACCCATGGAGAACCATACCCCAAAAGCTAGTTATTGAGATGGAAGAGCCCAAGACTATATAAGCCCAACATCAGCACCCCATTTAACTAGGATTCAAGTCCCATATGTTGCAATAGAATCATATTAATCACCAAAAGCATTGTCATAAAAAAAACAAAGAAGTTTAGACAGAAGAAAAAAGTCCAAGTTACAGTATTCCTGTAATATTGTCACAATTTTAATGAAAGTAAACTCTTCATAACCATAGCTTTCATTATAAATGTTTATACATATGGCTTTACCATTATAGTATACTACTTCATTTGTCCTGATTTGTGTGGCACCATTTGATTTAATACAAATTTTAAGAAAGAAATGAAGACTTTTGAAGTGTGTGGTCTAAATCATTCCTAACTAATTGTGTAGTTATAAATTATTTTATTAAGGATAAAAAAAGTTAGGGTTAAATTTTTTTTAATTATAAAAAAGTGCATTCTTTTTTAAACAAATTAGAAAAGATTGAGACAAAAAGTACTGCTTTAACTTGAAATTGAGTGCAACATGCATTTTGCATGCATAACAAATACTGTAAAATCCAGCCCTAATATTTTTATTTATCATTTGACTAAATAATTATATTATTCTTGATTAATGTGTCATGGGTTCAGTTGATCTATTCGCGTGCTCCAAATTAGGGAGACTTCAAAAGTGGAGAGATGCTAAGCTAGTGACATAGCGAGAAATTTTATAAAGGGTATTCAAATTTTGAGTAATAAATAATTTTTTTTAATAATTGGGTGCAGTAAAAAAATGAAAATCAAAATGCACTATATTTAACTAAACTATAAAAACTTTTTAAATATAATTAATAACTTTATAATTTAAAACCAACATAAAGAATACCAAAATAATTACATGGAAAGCATAATTCAAATATTACTATGAAAATTGTACTCCATGAGATTTCTTCTCTTGAAATACTTTTATAAAAGACTCATTAGAAATAGTACAAAATATTCTTTTTCTACATTGTACTCATCATCTGTTCGATTTCGCAAGTCATTTTTGATACACTTCATTATTGAGAAAGATCTTTCAACGGTTGCAATAACAACCTTATTCCATAGGGAAAAAATATTAAATTTTAAGAAAAGAATTCAATCTCTTTCCTTTTTTAAAAAAATTATCCTAGACCTAATAGTAAAAGGAATGAACATCACAAATATGTTATTTTATAATAATTTTTAATTAAACATGACTCTTTTATGTTAGCGCTTAGACCCAATTTTAAAATTTTATAAGCAGACCATAAAATAATATAACAAAGGTCACAAAATAATAGAATAAATATATGGACATACGAAATTGAACTTTGGCTTCCACAACGTAGTGCAAGCTCTTATCACTGAGCTACTGCTCTTTTTTATGCCAAAAACTTGCATTTTCTGTCTTTTGATTTCAGAAGCTTAGGGGCAGGCATAAAATAATAAAATAAAAAGGTTGCCGCAGGGAATTGAATATGGGACACCTTACAGCTTTGTAGCTGACATCCTTTCTACTAAGGCATAGCTCTCTATTATATTAAGGGGTGTTTAAAATACTATGTACACAAATATAAAGTAACATTTAATATATATACATAATGTAATTTTTCGATAAAGAATATTTGATTGATCAATCTGATATCACCGTAGCTCCGCCCATGATTGATCAAAAATTAAGATCATATAGAGAAATCGGTAAAAATTAAAAAAAAATAGTTAGATATTTCATTCCAGCATGCATGCTATATTGACCATTTTATACTACTCCTTCGGTCCTAATATATATTACATTAAAAGTATGATAATTTTTTAAAATGTTGACTAAATTTTTTATTCTTCATTATAAGACTTTATAACAAATAAAATTACTATTTATTATTTTTTAAAAAAGTTATTATTTAATTATCCTTATAATATTTCAAGTGCCACATGCACAAAGAAAAAATTAAGAATTGAATGTATATATAATCACCTAAATGAGCAACATATGCTTGCCAATGTCAATAGGCGGAATCTACGTCCGTGCGACTCCTACCAAAATTATCGACCAAACTTTAGTACTCCCTCCGTCCCAATTTACAAAGAAAATCATAAGTTAGATGATTATAAAGTCACAACAAGGAGCAAACACATGTTCGCAGTTTCAATGGGTTGCATTTGCGTGGCCCCTATCCAAATTCTCTATCAATTTTCTGCCCAAGGAGCTCTACATTCTCAAATTGTTCGTAGTGTTTACAAAGAGCTTTTTTTTATGTCAGACTTTCTAATCCTGTTGTATATAAATTTTTCAACATCAAGTATATATTGCTAGTTGTATTTATATAAGGAATAATTATACAAATATACACTCTATAACATTATGTTATAATTATATAGTCAAGTTTTAAAGTTTTCAGTAGCACAACCCATTATTTTCTTAAAGCAACGATTAAAAAATTCAGTATATAATATTATACATCGGTATACAATATTATATAAAAACTTTATATATATTTTTCAAAAATATCTAAAAACATACGATATTATACATCCAGTATAGAAATATTATACAAAAATTTAAAAAGTGTTTATATACTCATATACACTATTATACAATATATATACATTAATATACAAAATCTGACATCGTCTTCTTTCTCGATTTCAAACACTAGATCCATCCAAAATACCTCAAAAACTACACCAAATCACCCTAAAATTCAAATTTAGATTTCTCAATACGTGACCGATTTTTTTCAACAGTACCCACTCAAAATGTAGCTCATTTACGAGAATTCAATTTTCAAATTTTGAAGCTTTGAGTTTCAACAATGGAAGTTATGGAGTTTTTGCTTACTACAATACCAACAAAAATAAATGGTAAGGAAAAAATGAGAATGAGGAAGAAAAATGAGAATGGAGGAAGAGATCAGTGTTTTGGGATGTTGGGCTAAGAGATGAAAAGTAAGTTTCAATTTATAATAACATTGGACTAATTAGATAAGAAGTTAAAATATGGGCTAAATTTGGTACCATTATTGTTTTACATGATATACAATGTAATTTTTCCTTGATATAATTCTTACACTTTGTTTGGATTTTGGTTGTTATACCCCGTAGAATTCCCGGCACCTAGACGACCTATTCGCACGTTGGTTAAGCATATTTGAAGGCCATAAGTGTTGGATAAAGGCCCGGGAAAAGATCGGACGAGAATCCTGTCGAACCATCGCGGAAGGAGTCGAGGCAAAGCCCCTCCGCGATGGAAGCGTGTCACGGAGGAGAGGCCTCCGCGTTGGCTCCGTGACACGTTGGCCTTGTCCAGGCCCAAGTATATAAAGCCCCACTTCGGTTTTAAATGATAAAAACACATATTTATTCCCAGAGAACAGAGAGCAAACGCAGAGGGAGAAAAAGGAACGAAGAAATTATATAATTTTCGTCCGATTACGCTGCTAAACATCATCTAAACTAAAATTAACTCCAGATACTGAGGTATTTAGCAGCAGAGAGCATTCCTATGGATTCAGTTTCGTAAAATACGGCCGACGAATCGTCGAGCCACCGAGCAAAGGTAAGTGGAATTGCTCTAAATTAGTGTCTATGTGTTCCTAGCTGTGAAGTGAATATTTCTCCCTTCTGGATCTCTGAAAAATAGCGAGTTTTCGACCGTCTTTCGATAAGCCTAAGTTTAGGCTATAAACTATATCGAAAGTGACGTTGCTCTTTACAATAAAGCTGTATTTAGTATTAATTGACATATTTATGAATGCAGTTGGGAGGAAATAGTTGAAGCACCGGCCGAGTCTCGTCCGACGGACGAATAGTTCAAGGATAAGGTATGTAAAGCCAGTTCCCTCAGCAAGTTAAGTAATATCGGTACAGTATAGTAATTTACAGGCCAGTAGAATGTTCAGAAATCAAGTGTTACGTTTATTATGAATGTTGATACGGTACTAGAAGCATCAAGTTGTAACTTACGTGAAACTTACTAGTATGACATAGATCCTAACACAAGTGTTAGAAACCGTCCAGCATGTTCAGTATGTGATGTAATACGAAATGTTAAGATATTATTTTATTCAGTTGAAACCCCGTAAAGCGATGCAATATCCGTAAAGCACCTCAGAAATAGAATAGCAGGCTAAAATAAAGTTTAGAACGCATGTTAAGAATAGTAAATCACGTTAATACAGAAACTCAGTATACAGCATAGGTTGCGGCAGAAATACTATATTTCGTATAGCATTTGCCCCAGTACAGCCTGGCAGGAGACTAAATTTATACATATATTATTACCAGCCTCAGCATGTATTAATACGTACAGATTACTATCATTAGTTCAGCACGTAATATATACGATACTTTACCCCTACTAGCCTCAGCATGTGAGATATGCAGACAGTATTACTAGTTGAGACCGTTGTGTTGTTGGGGTTGGACTACCTAGCATCCATGACCACCCCAGGGTTAATAGCTGTATCGACTCGTCCGCCAGAGGACGAGGATACGTCGCTCTACGGAGTGGCATGCCGTCCCCCAGGGGACAAAGATGGGATGTCAGTTTTCCCCACATTTTGCCTTGGTCGGCTTTTATACACCCCCGTCGAGCGGATACGCCCGGGTGTTGATTCAGGAGTCCTCCAGACTCAGATGCAGTTATAGTCAGGGGCTCAGCGAGCCCAAGTGCATACCCAGAGGACCGGCTGGATGCTTACGGGGTCATAGGAGATGGGATGACCGGGTAGGGGTGTAGATTCTGTGCTGGTTGTACCTCCCGGCTTATGGGGGCCGGGTAAGGTTTGTGTGTGTCATGTTATGTTATTTCATGTTATGCCCTGTTATGTTAGATACGAGTAGATCAGCGGTAGAGGGATATGTCTCCAGGTATGACTCCTATCCCATCCAGTATAATTGAGAGAAGGTATGATTTACATTATCAGACAAGTTAATCTATTTCTTCCTACTTTAGTTTTATCAGTTACATTGTCGTTTTCAGATTTTGCTTTCAGTTATTGCTTTACATACTCAGTACCAGCGGTACTGACACCAGGTGGGGCGCTGCATTACTTGCCTGCAGGTACTCATAGACGAGCAGGCGATACCACGTGATTCCTGTCAGCGGTCGAGTATTCAGCTCCTGTCATCCGGAGACTGAATTCTAGAGGTGTAGTTCAGTTCCTTTTGTTGTATAGTACGGGTAGGTCGGGGCCCTGTCCCGATCATTTCTATTGCTATTCCTAGAGGCTTGCAGTCTGTATATATCTCCCTGTGGTCAGATGAGCCGGTCGTGTGAGGTCGTGCAGTTGTATAGCTGTTAGTACTCTTTCTTTCTCTTATGATGGCCGTATGGGGCCATAGTTTGCCAGTAGTGGTGACCTTGCCGGTCACGTAGCTTTTTAGTACTTCATGATTGAGTTATAGATAACTAGACAGCATGGTGGCCTTGTCGGCCCGCATTGGTTTCCCTGTATTAATATGTTTCTGGACAGCTGTTAGTACAGGTACAGGAGGCTATAGGCCAATGGGCCGGGGGATGTGTTTACAGCCGTTATATAGCCCTTTGTTCCCAGAAATATGAGTTAGAGCCAGCCAGGCACCAGATGTGCCCAGGCTTAGCAGTCCAGCAGTTCAGGTCCCAGTAGGGCACCAGGTGCCAGTCATACCCCCCAAGGCGGGGTGTGACAAACTTGGTATCAGAGCAGGTCGTATTTCAGGGAGTCTGCAAGCCGTGCTAAGTAGAGTCCTGTCCATGGATGTGTTATGCACCACATACTATGGATAGGAGGCTGCAAGGCATGATAGGATGGTTGTCTTTTATTCTTATTCAGTCGTGCTGTAGAGCGGTGCAATATAGGGTTGAGTCCCTAAAAGCTTACTATATTCTTTGGTTACAGATAATGTCAGACCAGCAACATCCTATCACAGGTCGGAGCTTAGATATTGCAGCAGGAGAAGGCACCAGCAGGATGCCTCCCCCTCGTTTAGAAACAGCCCGATCAGAGGGCACTACAGAGGCATCGTCCCAGCCTCCTCAGCAGTCTCCACCACGTCAGGAGCCACTTGGGGGGACATTACCTTCAGCAGTCCCTATACCGACACCTTCTGACCAGGAGTTTAGGAGTGCTGTAGTTATGTTAGCACAGATGATGGCTGCTCAGCGTCAGCCAATGCTGTCTACAGTTGCGGAGTCATCAGGAGGGCCCGGTAGTTCGACGGTCCGAGAGTTCTTAGCTTTGAATCCCCCACAGTTTATAGGTACGGACCGGACAGAGGACCCTCAGGATTTTCTGGATCAAATGCAGAGAATCTTCAGGGTTATGCATGCCACGCCTACCGAATCAGTTGAATTGGCAGCATTCCGGTTACGGGATATCACTGTGCTATGGTATGAAAGCTGGGAAAGGTCTCGAGGGAGAGATGTTTCCCCTCCCACCTGGTCCAGCTTTTTAGGGGCTTTTCTGGATCACTATCTGTCGTGGGAGATTCGACAGGCTCGGGTAGATCAGTTCCTACATCTAGAGCAGGGGGCCATGAGTGTTCGGGAATATTCCTTGCAGTTTGATTCCTTAGCCCGGTATGCACCAGCCTTTGTTGATACCATGGCATCCAGAGTACACCGTTTCATCATGGGGTTGAATCCAGAATATGTTGAGACTTGTATTACAGCCACACTGCGAGAGGACATGGACATTGCTCGAGTTCAGGCATTTGCCCAAAATATTGAGGGCATCAAACAGCGACAACGGGAGGTCAGAAGGGTCAGTCAGGAACAGCGTCGTCGGGACAGGCCAGTTGAGTTACAGAGGGAGGCCCGGGGAGGACCCAGGCCACGATTGTTAGATAGGCCGCCCAGGCCCCCGCCTCCGCCGCAGTTGCAGGGGGTAGATTCAGTCGCAGGGGGCAGTCAGAGACTGGTAGAGGCTCTCAGATGGCAGATTCACCATTACAGAGGAGGGCGGAGCAGAGTAGGTATACCCTACCACTTTGCCCTATATGCAGTCAACGACATCCTGGAGCATGCAGATATGGCTCCACCGCATGTTATATTTGTTGCCAAGAAGGCCATTTGATGAAATATTGCCCAGCCAGAGGTCAAGAGGACCGGGATAGACAGGATAGGGCATCAGCAGGATCATGAGCCACAGCATCCTCGATTGGGCGCAGGCCCTCAGTTTCAGCAGGCAGGGGTCGGGGCAGATCAGGGGCCTCCAGTACAGGTGCGGGTCCAAGCCGCACATATGCTTTACCAGGGAGGCAAGATTCAGAAGCGTCGCCTGATGTTGTGACAGGTATGTTAACCATCTGCTCACACCCTGCCTATGTGTTGATTGATCCAGGGTCTACTTTGTCCTACATTACTCCATTTGTGGCACGAAAGTTTAGTATTGCACCAGAGTCATTGCAGCAGCCCTTCTTAGTATCCACGCCCGTCGGTGACTCTATCACAGCTAGCCGAATCTACCGCGGGTGTACAGTAGAGGTTGCTGACCGTCCGACCACAGTAGATTTGGTCGAGTTAGAAATGATAGACTTCGATGCCATAATGGGTATGGATTGGTTAGTACCGTGTTTTGCTAACGTTGAATGTTGGACCAAAATAGTCCGATTCCACTTCCTAGGAGAAGCAGTGCGGGAGTGGAAGGGCAGCACCGCTACGCCAAAAGGTAGGTTTATTTCCTACCTTTAGGCGAGAAAGTTAATATCTAAGGGATGTATTTACCATCTGGTCAGAGTTCAGGATGTCCAAGCAGAATCTCCGACACTCCAGTCTGTTCCAATGGTGAATGAATTCCCTGATGTGTTTCCTGATGAGTTACCTAGTATTCCCCCAGAAAGGGAAATAGACTTTGCTATCGACTTGTTACCAGGCACTCAGCTAATATCAATACCTCCCTATCGTATGGCTCCTGCAGAACTCAGAGAATTAAAGGAGCAGTTGAAAGATTTATTGGATAAAGGTTTTATCAGGCCGAGTACTTCACCGTGGGGTGCGCCAGTCTTGTTTGGGAGGAAGAAAGATGGCTCGCTCCGAATGTGCATAGATTATCGGCAGCTAAACAAAGTTACAGTAAAGAACAAGTAACCACTCCCCAGAATTGACGACTTATTTGATCAGTTGCAAGGAGCCAGATACTTTTCTAAGATTGACTTGCAGTCCGGATATCACCAGGTCCGAGTACGTGAGAGAGATATTCCTAGGACAGCGTTCAGGACCTGATATGGACATTTTGAATTTCTAGTTATGTCCTTCGGGTTAACGAATGCCCCAGCAGTCTTTATGGACCTGATGAACAGTATTTTCAGACCTTTCCTGGACTTGTTCGTGATAGTATTCATTGATGACATTCTGGTGTATTCTCGCTCTGAAGCAGATCACCGGACTCATTTGCGGACAGTGCTCCAGATTCTCAGGGACCGCCAGTTGTATGCTAAATTTTCGAAGTGTGAATTCTGGCTTAACTCAGTGGCCTTTTTAGGGCATATCGTCTCAGACGCTGGTATACAGGTAGACAAGCAGAAAATAGAAGCAGTTAAGTCATGGCCTAGGCCTACCACCCCAACTGAAGTTCGTAGCTTCCTGGGATTGGCAGGATATTACAGGAGGTTCGTTGAAGGGTTCTCGACCATTGCGGCACCTCTGACCAAATTGACACAGAAAGCAGCAAAGTTTCAATGGACAGAGGCATGTGAGCAGAGCTTCCAGGAACTGAAAGACAGATTAACCTCCGCCCCAGTGTTAGCATTGCCGGAAGGCACAGAAGGTTATTCAGTCTATTGCGACGCGTCAGGTGTTGGGTTAGGTTGTGTGTTGATACAGCATGGTAGAGTAATTGCATATGCTTCCAGACAGCTGAGGAAACATGAAAAGAATTATCCCACCCACGACCTGGAATTGGCCGCAGTAATCCACGCCTTAAAGATGTGGAGGCATTACCTGTACGGCGTCCATGTTGATATTTACACAGATCATAAAAGCCTGCAGTACATCTTCACTCAAAGGGAGTTGAATCTACGGCAACGCCGCTGGTTGGAGCTGTTAAAAGATTATGATGTGAATATTCTATATCACCCCGTAAAAGCTAATGTTGTAGCAGATGCCCTGAGCCGTAAGTCAATGGGGAGTTTGGCGTATTTGCGACCTGAGAAGCGGAAGTTAGCCAAAGAAATTCATCAGTTAGCTGGTTTAGCCGTCCGAGTAATGGAAACAGAAAATAATAGAGCAGTAATTCAGAATTCTGCTGTGTCATCATTAGTTACAGAGGTAAAAGAACGACAGTACGAGGATTCTGATTTAGTCCAACTCAGAAATAGAATTCAGAGAGGTAAGGAGTCAGATTTTCAGATAACCGAGGATGGTGTGCTACGCTGTAAGGGCCGCCTCTGTGTCCCGAATGTTTCAGGGCTTCGCGGGAGGATCATGCATGAGGTACATTACGCTCTCTATTCCCTTCATCCAGGAGCGACCAAAATGTACCACGACATCAGAGACATCTACTGGTGGCCAGGTATGAAAGTTGAGATAGCTGAATTTGTATCCAGATATTCTAATTGTCAGCAGGTGAAAGCAGAGCACCAGAAACCGGGCGGTTTGATGCAAGAGATAACGGTGCCTATGTGGAAATGGGAAACGATAAACATGGATTTTGTAACAGGGTTACCCCGTACTAGACGCAGAAATGATTCCATTTGGGTAATAGTTGACAGGCTGACAAAATCAGCTCATTTCCTGCCAGTGAGGGCTACCTTCTCAGCTGAGGATTATGCCGAATTATATATCAGAGAAATAGTTAGATTGCATGGAGTGCCAGTATCCATCATTTCAGATAGAGGAGCACAATTCATAGCTAGATTCTGACAGTCATTTCAGAAGGGTTTGGGAACACAGATTAACTTGAGCACAGCATTCCATCCGCAAACAGATGGGCAGGCTGAACGTACAATTCAGACGCTCGAAGATATGCTACGAGCATGTGTGTTAGATTTTGGGGGTAGCTGGGATGAGCATCTTTCGTTAATTGAATTTGCTTATAATAACAGTTATCATTCAGCTATCCAGATGGCGCCTTTCGAGGCATTATACGGGCGAAAATGTAGATAGCCGGTGGGCTGGTTTGAAATAGGAGAATCAGCATTGGTTGACCCAGACATTGTTCGGCAGTCAGAGGAAAAGATAAAGCTTATCCAAGAACGTTTACTGACTGCTCAGAGCCGCCAGAAGTCTTATGCAGATATGCGGCGCAGAAATCTAGAATTTGCGGTAAATGACTGGGTATATCTGAAAGTGTCCCCGATGAATGGGGTAATGAGGTTTGGCAAGAAAGGCAAGCTTAGCCCGAGATTCATTGGGCCATATCAGATTCGGCGAAGAATAGGCCGAGTTGCATACGAATTGAACTTGCCTCCAGAGTTAGCATCTGTTCACCTAGTATTCCATGTCTCTATGTTAAGGAAGTTCGTAGGGGACCCTTCTACAGTAGTTCCAGTTCAGGATGTCCAGGTCACAGAAGAATTAGCATATGAAGAGGTTCCCGTAGCTATCTTAGACAGACAGATTCGCAGATTGAGGACTAAAGATGTTGCATCTGTCAAAGTATTGTGGCGTAACAGGAATCGTGAGGAAATGACGTGGGAAGCTGAAGAAGATATGAAAGCCAGATACCCTCACCTATTTCAGGCCTAGTCAGGCGACAGGTATGTCCGTATTATTACTTATGCAGTACCTTATAGTTGTATGTGTGTGAATGAGAAAGATTGATACTTAGTTATCCAGTGGATCCTAGAATATTATGTGCAGTGCTTGTGTTGGACTTTTCTGCATTTCAGGTTTTTGCTATAGTCCATATTACAGGGGAAACTCTGCCGAAATTTTTCTAGAAAGTAAAGTAAGTAGTCTTCTAGATAACAGTGTACATTCGAGGGCGAATGTTCTTAAGGGGGGGAGAATGTTATACCCCGTAGAATTCCCGACACCTAGACGACCTATTCGCACGTTGGTTAAGCATATTTGAAGGCCATACGTGCTGGAGAAAGGCCCGGGAAAAGATCGGACGAGAATCCTATCGAACCATCGCGGAAGGAGCCGAGGCAGAGCCCCTCCGCGATGGCAACGTGTCACGGAGGAGAGGCCTCCGCGTTGGCTCCGTGACACGTTGGCCTTGTCCAGGCCCAAGTATATAAAGCCCCACTTCGGTTTTAAATGATAAAAACACATATTTATTTCCAGAGAACAGAGAGCAAATGCAGAGGGAGAAAAAGGAACGAAGAAATTATATAATTTTCGTCCGATTACGTTGCTAAACATCGTCTAAACTCAAATTAACTCCAGATACTGAGGTATTTAGCAGTAGAGAGCATTCCTACGGATTCAGTTTCGTAAAATACGGCCGACGAATCGTCGAGCCACCGAGCTAAGGTAAGTGGAATTGCTCTAAATTAGTGTCTATGTGTTCCTAGCTGTGAAGTGAATATTTCTCCCTTCTGGACCTCTGAAAAATAGCGAGTTTTCGACCGTCTTTTGATAAGCCTAAGTTTAGGCTATAAACTATATCGAAAGTGACGTTGCTCTTTACAATAAAGCTGTATTTAGTATTAATTGACATATTTATGAATGCAGTTGGGAGGAAATAGTTGAAGCACCGGCCGAGTCTCGTCCGACGGACGAATAGTTCAAGGATAAGGTATGTAAAGCCAGTTCCCTCGGCAAGTTAAGTAATATCGGTACAGTATAGTAATTTATAGGCCAGTAGAATGTTCAGAAATCAAGTGTTACGTTTATTATGAATGTTGATACGGTACTAGAAGCATCAAGTTGTAACTTGCGTGAAACTTACTAGTATGACATAGATCCTAACACAAGTGTTAGAAACCGTCCAGCATGTTAAGTATGTGATGTAATACGAAATGTTAAGATATTATTTTATTCAGTTGAAACCCCGTAAAGCGATGCAATATCTGTAAAGCACCTCAGAAATAGAATGGCAGGCTAAAATAAAGTTTAGAACACATGTTAAGAATAGTAAATCACATTAATACAGAAACTCAGTATACAGCATAGGTTGCGGCAGAAATACTATATTTCGTATAGCATTTGCCCCAGTACAGTCTGGCAGGAGACTAAATTTATACATATATTATTACCAGCCTCACCATGTATTAATACGTACAGATTACTATCATTAGTTCAGCATGTAATATATACGATACTTTACCCCTACTAGCCTCAGCATGTGAGATATGCAGACAGTATTACTAGTTGAGACCGTTGTGTTGTTGGGGTTGGACTACCTAGCATCCATGACCGCCCCAGGGTTAATAGCTGTATCGACTCGTCCGCCAGAGGACGAGGATACGTCGCTCTACGGAGTGGCATGCCGTCCCCCAGGGGACGAAGATGGGATGCCAGTTTTCCCCATATTTTGCCTTGGTCGGCTTTTATACACCCCCGTCGAGCGGATACGCCCGGGTGTTGATTCAGGAGTCCTCCGGACTCAGATGCAGTTATAGTCAGGGGCTCAGCGAGCCCAAGTGCATACCCAGAGGACCGGCTGGATGCTTACGGGGTCATAGGAGATGGGATGACCGGGGTAGGGGTGTAGATTCTGTGCTGGTTGTACCTCCCGGCATATGGGGGCCGGGTAAGGTTTGTGTGTGTCATGTTATGTTATTTCATGTTATGCCCTGTTACGTTAGATACGAGTAGATCAGCGGTAGAGGGATATGTCTCCAGGTATGACTCCTATCCCATCCAGTATAATTGAGAGAAGGTATGATTTACATTATCAGACAAGTTAATCTGTTTCTTCCTACTTTAGTTTTATCAGTTACATTGTCGTTTTCAGATTTTGCTTTCAGTTATTGCTTTACATACTCAGTACCAGCGGTACTGACACCCGGTGGGGCGCTGCATTACTTGCCTGCAGGTACTCATAGACGAGCAGGCGATACCACGTGATTCCTGTCAGCGGTTGAGTATTCAGCTCCTGTCATCCGAAGACTGAATTCCAGAGGTGTAGTTCAGTTCCTTTTGTTGTATAGTACGGGTAGGTCGGGGCCCTGTCCCGATCATTTCTATTGCTATTCCTAGAGGCTTGCAGTCTGTATATATCTCCCTGTGGTCAGATGAGCCGGTCGTGTGAGGCCGTGCAGTTGTATAGCTGTTAGTACTCTTTCTTTCTCTTATGATGGTCGTATGGGGCCATAGTTTGCCAGTAGTGGTGACCTTGCCGGTCACGTAGCTTTTTAGTACTTCATGATTGAGTTATAGATAACTAGACAGCATGGTGGCCTTGTCGGCCCGCATAGGTTTCCCTGTATTGATATGTTTCTGGACAGCTGTTAGTACAGGTACAGGAGGCTATAGGCCAATGGGCCGGGGGCTGTGTTTACAGCCGTTATATAGCCCTTTGTTCCCAGAAATATGAGTTAGAGCCAGCCAGGCACCAGATGTGCCCAGGCTTAGCAGTCCAGCAGTTCAGGTCCCAGTAGGGCACCAGGTGCCAGTCATACCCCCCAAGGCGGGGTGTGACATTGGTTACCCATGGTTTCATAATGTATGGTACATTACTATATTGTATTGTATTACTATATTGTAAATATAATATTTGGATAGACTGTATCGTTTGCTGCTATTTAATAAAAAATTTATTATTTGGTTTGACTGTATCGTAACTGATAAGTTTACCAAAATGCCCTAAATTATTATATATGTTAAATTTATCAATAATTACTAATAAAATAATTTCATAGAGTTTTCTTTCTGCTAATTTGTTACAAGTTATGCTTTGTAAATATATTAAGTTGTTAAATTCATGCAAATTTTTAAAAAATTAATAAAAAAATATAGGTCAAACTAAGCAGATTTGTTAAAAAAAATTTAAGAAATCAAACCTAGAGATAAAGGACTGAAGCAAAAGAGAAGACTATATAGGGTAAGATATTTAGGTGAAGTTAAATAATATAGGATAAAGAGTAAAATAGGATTATGTAATATTAAGTAAGGGCATAATTGGAAAGAAAAATTAGGTAACAACACAATACACCAAATTGGTGGTTTCATAAAGTAATGCTTTTCATGGTTACCTAACCATGGAATTAAATCATATCATATCATATAATTTAAGTAACAATTAAAACAAACATGGTACTCTTACTAACTATACATTACTATATCATGGGTAACCACCATCGAAATAAAGGGTTAAAGTTTATTAATATAGGTGACACGCGCAAAGCGCACACCATAAGACTAATTTATATAAAAATATTTAATCGGATATGTTGTTTAAAAAAAATTTAAATATTTTTTTTAAATATGTGGTCTAAAATAAGTTATAAATATTCGTGTGACTATAAATTATTTTAATACGGATAAAATAAAAAATTTAAAATGAAATTATTATTAAATAAAAAATATTTTTTTAATAAGCTAAAATAAATCATATAAATTGAGATCGAAGAAAAAAGTGTTATATCGACAGCCTCATAGTTTATTATGAATATTTTCGTGATTTTTTTCCCTCAAATATTGTATCAGATTCATATTTTCTTTAATTTGCCTTTTAATATGATATTCTCACTATCATATGGAGTAAAAGTTAATACAAAAATTTGGAGTATAGCACACTAATCACCACCTTAGACAGCAAGTATAAGAGAATCTTGGTTGGTTGTTTCCTATTGTATTTTAATGCATTATTAGTTTAAATATAATATTTATTTTAATTATTAAATTATATTATATTATATTAATTAAATTTATTATTATATAATAATAAAAAATTTCATTTTATGTGATTGCATTATTATTTTTTTATTTTTATTTTTATTTTTATTTATTTATTATATTTAAAGAAAAAAAAAAGGAACAGCAAGTAGATTTCAAACTCCTCAATGAGTAGCCTTTAAGTCTACTTTACATAACAAAATAAAATGAAAATATATCTATTTTTTGTTACCAATCCAAGGGTATTATCAAATATAGCTGTTTAAAATATTTTTGGAATAAACATTAACACCAGTCAACTTTTGTATTTATATCATAAACAGACCCATATTTATATTAAATACAAAATACATGAATATACAAATTAGATGGATATAATTTCTCTTTCACGAAGGTAAAGATATACTAGAAAATTACTCCATATGATAAAAGAACTTTAACATTATCGTCCCTCCCAAGCAAATTCTCATGTTTTCTCTATCTAATCCGAGAAATTAGGGTTGTTTCCTTTCTGGGTTCTATCCATTTTCACTCAGATCATCTTTTGGATAATCCAATCCAATTCTTCAGGTATTGCATTCCAGTTCTGTGAACGTTTATGATTCTCTGTGCTTAATCTTATTTTCTCTTGTGTGGTTGTTGATTTTTACATGCATTGTATTGTTAGGTAGATTGGAAGGATTACTTTCCAGTTCAAAGTAATTTCATTTCAAGATTAAGATCGAAAGCTACTGGTTTCCTGGGTTGTTTCATACTGAAATTGGTGAATTTTCACGTTACGTGAATGCGCTTCTTTGATTTGGACGTTTTGCCTCCATGTGAGTGTCCCTTTTTTCCAAAGATTAGTTCAGTTTTGCTTCTTTGATTTACCAGTTTTTTTCTGCTTCTTTTGTTTCTTTGATTAGAAATGAACGGTCCAAATGGAGCAAAATGGACACAGAGAATTCTTACAACTTACTCTTACTTGTTTGAGATTGAGATGTAGTTATTATGTTGTTTCTAGGTGGAGTTAGAATTGATATAACTGGAAAAAGGTCCAGCTTCTTTTTTATTGCTAAAAAAGTCCAGCTTTTTGAATTCTTTTTTTTCTGTTTCTTCGTGCTGTTGTTGAAGTATTGCATAGAAGATCTTAAAATTGGCTCCTCAAAGGCGATCACAGCGCCACATGGGTGGCCAGATGCAGCAGAGCAATCCAGCAGCTACTGCTGTGTATGATCACCCAGGCAATGCTGGTCCCGCTGGTGACGCGGGTGATGTTGTCATGGCGCGATGGCTTCAGTCTGCTGGGTTACAGCATCTGGCCTCTTCCTTGGCTTCTACGGGCGTCGATCACCGACTCCTTCCTAACCTACTTATGCAGGTAAAATTTCTTAAATTTTAGTATGTGTACATTTTACTTGAATCTCGACTTTAGAGCTTAATACGGAAATGAGAGACTTGCTTTGATTCACTGCTTTGTAGTTTTAGTTTGATTTATCATAGCTTCAATGGTGCAAAAACAGATATTGAGGATTCATACGAGGCATGTTGTTATTTTGTCTGCTCTGATCCCATTGGTCCTTCTAGTTGGTTTATCCCTCCCGCTGCAACCAATGTGGTTAGTGAGAACACAATTGTAGACTATCTTTTCACATCCTGGACACTGTGGTTTAGGTAATCTCTCAGTTGTCTTATTTACTCAACGGAGGCGCATTGCATCCCTGTAAACTCCATTGGCCTTACTTGCAATGCTTGGTTACTGTTCTATCACACTGTATTGAGGAGTTCATCACAGGCATTTATACCTTCCTTTGCCGCCCCCCCCCCCCCCCCCCCCCCCCTTTGTTCCCTTTCATTTTAACATGACCATGTGGCCTTATCATGGCATTCTTAGTTTTTGTAGATGTTCTCATTAAGTTTATTAGTAATGGCGAGGCTTGGGGTATTGTTTAAAGGGATATGGAGCGCAATCTATGGAGGAGAAGCAGAGGCTTCTCAAATTAATGAGAAACCTCAACTTTAATGGTGAATCTGCTTCCGAGCCATATACTCCAACTACGCAGAGTTCTGGAGGGATCGGAGCGTCCGACAGTTTTTATTCTCCTGAGTTTAGAGGAGACTTTGGGTCTGGGCTTTTGGATCTGCATTCTATGGATGATACAGAGCTCTTATCTGAGGTATGAAAATATTCGACTTTGGCACTTATATTATAAGAATTTACATTGTTTAAGCTTTTCAAAGAAAATAATAAGAAACACATTGTTCAGCTAGGGACTTCTGTTAGCTGTGCAGTGTTCAGCAGGATACAATCAACTACGCCTTTTCTCCCAGGCCATTCCCTTTTTACCTGCCCTTACATGCCATCCCCCACCCCCACCAAAAGGAGAGTCACAGTGAAGGAGAGCAATGAAGGATATAGACAATAGGATTACTGAATATGGGTTCATTCAAGTAAATAGTTGATCCTTTCACTAGAGCCTTCCCATCCATTTTTCGGAATTCTACTTAATAGTAAAATATTACTCCGTCTAATATTTCAGTAGTCATGGACATCACTGGGTTTTATTTTATACAGATGAAATTACTTTTACATTTCGATGCATTTAGCAATGTGTTGTCAAACTCAAAAATGTGGAGAGGGTGGAGCAGGAAATAACAAATAAAAATATGTATTTTGATGTGTTTTCTCAGATAAATGGTAATTTCCAAGCATTTCTTGCCTATTAAAAGTTGTGAGAGCATGCATTGCACAATCTACAAAACTTCATTACCTTCTTGGATAATGAGTTTTAAATGAAGACCACTATGGATTTAGTCACCATTATGCTCGTTAGAGATTGAAGCTTTCCAGAGTTTAAAGATGTTGTGATGCAGCTGTTTTCTTTCTTGTATAGTCATTAATCTCTTAGTTAGAATCACATCTTAATTTGTTCTATTAAGTGCATTGTGGTCTTATACGGAAAGTGAAGAACATAAGATGTGTCTATAGTTATATCCGAGTTCATTTCTTGTCGTATTAAGCGAAACTGCCCCTTACTCTGTCTTGTTGTATAGAGGAGAACTGTTGAGTACTAATGTTTGCTTTATTTTCATTATAGCATGTTATTTCTGAACCATTTGAGCCATCACCTTTTATGCCGGCAGTAAACAACGCCTTTGATGGTGACTTTGATGCTCTGACCAGTCAGCAGCAAAAAGCATCTCCAGACACAGATGCTGCAACTAGGCTTCTGCCAGTTGATAAAGAATACAATGCGAGGGAAAACAATGTGGCAAAGATTAAAGTAGTGGTATGTCAGTTCTGCATGTATTATAAATTGATGTGCAGTTCACGTCCCGCTTTCTTTATAAGAAATTATGTTCTTTATTCTACAATTCAAACTAATATAGACTAAGACCATTTTAACCATCATACTTGTACACATTCATACAATTATTTTCAGTACTTCTCTACCAAGCTCAAAATGAAATCAACTCAAATTTTTACAATTAATACTATCAAACTAATGTATATTTGGGAAGTAGGTAGTATCTGGTAATTCTGTGGAATCCTTTTAATTTTGAATGTTGTTCTTACCCTTGCTACGTAAGTTACATTGTCATTGAGATGATATATCAGGTCTTTTCCTCTTTAAAATTTTCTAAAGCTGACAATTGTGTGTGGGCAGGTGCGTAAAAGACCTTTAAATAAGAAGGAGATTGCTCGGAAAGAGGATGACATTGTCACTGTATCTGACAACACTTATCTCATTGTCCATGAACCCAAGCTTAAGGTTTGTCATTTGTAGTTATAAATTTTACACTTGCATCATACAATGTGGAGGGCTGATGATATTTTACAGTTGGCTTATTTTGACCTTTTCAAGTCTCTGAGGAACTAAGATTTGATTTCGTTATGGAAGGTGGATTTGACTGCATATGTGGAGAAGCATGAGTTCTGTTTTGATGCCGTCCTAGATGAACATGTTACAAATGATGAGGTATTGTTTCATCATACAAATGGAAATAGTGTAGGGGAGCCTTGCGTAACTCGTAAAGTTGTTGCCATGTAACCAGGAGGTCACGGATTCAAGCCGTGGAAACAACCTCTTGCAGAAATGCAGGGTAAGGCTGCATACAATAGATCCTTGTGATCCGGCCCTTCCCTGGACCTTGCGCATAGTGGGAGCTTTAGTGCATCGCGCCGCCTTTTTGTTTTTTACAAATGGAAATGCTAATCAGAAAAGACAACTGATTTATGCGCTTTTCCTGAGATCATGTCAAAAATGATTTAGACTACCTTTAGTTTTTCTCTTTGCAAAGATTTGTGTTTTACCATCACTTTCCTCTACTCTCAATGTTTCCTTCTCATTTTTCCATTCTTTGACATGTAAAACATTTCCAACTTAATGTGTTAGGTTCCAGTTTCTTATCATGGTTGTGCCTTGTGCAATACTTTGCAGGTTTATCGGGTTACTGTGCAACCAATTATTCCTGTTATCTTTCAGCGCACAAAAGCAACGTGTTTCGCTTATGGCCAGACAGGTGTGTCTGTATTTCTTCACATGTTTGTTTCAGTTTTTTAATATAAGGTACTCATTTTATTTTTCTGATAGTTAATGTAGGGTGCTCAATTATGTCCCCGCCTTTAGCTAATTTGCTGCTTAATTTGTTCTATAGTTTTCTGTGTTTGGTATTTCAGTTTTGGGAGAATTTGTAGAAGGGGAACAAGCTTGGTGGATGAGATCCGAGATAAGGAGATCTTAAAAATTGTATTGAGATTTTTTCAATTTCGAGTTATCTCGTGATCTCATTCGTGTAATCTTGTTTGTATGGCTAGTGCAAATTTATAAAATGGACCTTTAAATTCTTGACTTGTGTGGCCAAGGTGTGAAAGATATTAGGTCTGGTCTTGTTTGACCTGCTTGGTCAAAAGGTGCTCATTAAAAGAGTGAGTTATTGAATGCACGAGGGTAAATCCTTTTAACCCTTTGGAATGTTTTTCCTTCTGGAGGTAAAGGAATATTTATTGGCTTCCTCTTCTTTGATATTTATGCTACATTTGGATAGTCATTGAAAATATCAGAGTATTATATGTACGCATAGGACTATTGCAGCTTCCACTTCCTTCCTCCATGGCGACATGATAGACACTAAGCCACTGTATTTTTTATGTATACTTTGGTTTGTCTCTTTATTAGTGTTATTATTGGAAGTTGCTGTGCCTGTAACTATTGAATTTGTATTTCTTCTTGCTGCTATTGGTTTGTTTTCTGTTACTCTTGGAATCTGCGTAGTTGATTATCTTCAAATTGATGTATGCCCTTTTTCTTTCTTTTTTGATGTCAGGGAGTGGTAAGACGTACACAATGCAACCTTTGCCTCTTAGAGCTGCAGAAGATCTTGTGAGATTGTTGCATCAGCCAGTGTATCTTAGTCAAAAGTTCAAGTTGTGGCTTAGTTTTTTTGAAATATATGGGGGAAAACTGTTTGATCTTCTCAGTGATAGAAAGTTAGTATCCTTATCCTATGTGGGACATCTATTTCTTTTTTCCTTCTATGTGGGATGTCAAGATACAACCTATTACTTATCAAAAAGCATGCATCTGTACATACATATATTATGTGTGTGTGTGTGAGTGAGAGATTGAGACTACTGAGTAGATGTCATGCCCGAGACATAAGTCTAAAAACTTTAAGAGTAAATTTTCTGTGTTTCTTCTTTTCTAACCTAGAGCCTTTCAGTAGGTCTCTGTATACAATATGGAGCCATGAGTCATGAGACGGTATCTCTTACTTTATTTTCATGCATATGAAGTGACAGAAACTAAGAGCACAATGTGGCAGAGTGTATGCACATATTGCATTTGTTTTGTCTGGCTATCCAACTTGTAGATAAATGTGAAATCTTTGCATAGTTTGTTTCATGAATTTAGAGCCCCTCGCTTTTTTTTTCTTTTATCAATGTTTTACCAAATTATTCAACTACTTTTATGCAGGAAACTCTGTATGAGGGAAGATGGCCGACAACAGGTTTGCATTGTTGGACTTCAAGAGTTTGAAGTTTCAGATGTGCAGATTGTGAAAGAATATATTGAGAGGGGCAATGCTGCTAGAAGTACAGGTTCCACTGGTGCAAATGAGGAATCATCAAGATCACATACAATATTACAGCTGGTTGTTAAGAAGCACAAAGAGGTGAAGGACTGCAGGCGAAATAATGATGGTAATGATTCTAAGGGGGGCAAAGTGATTGGGAAGATTTCTTTTATTGACCTTGCTGGAAGTGAGAGAGGTGCGGACACGACAGATAATGACCGACAAACAAGGTAACTTCTAATGGGAGACACATCTAGCTGCTCGGCATTTCTTTTTAGTGTGAAATGAATAAAAGTTGATGTCATGAAAAGACCAATTCTATGTTTTTTTCCTTACTGCAATCAAGGACGCCGTGAAGTTTGATGTTTTAAGTATTGTCCTTAAACAGTACAGTATTTTTTGCCTAAAAGTTCTATTTGAAATTTCATCACATAGTATATATAAGATTTTTTGTCCCAAATTCATTCCAAACTCCTTCAAATGAGGTTCTTGGTTTTGTCATGTACATTTTTAGGTTCTTCCAGATATCTGATTTTTTTGCTTTTACCTGTTTGAAACTAAACTTTAAATGAGCATTCAGAACTTAGAGCTCATTTTACCTTCTTAAGCCCCCCAACTCACTTGCAGTTCTATATGCCTTGATGCTGGTATGCTGAAGTACTATATTGAAACCTACATTTTCATTTCTTTCCAGGATTGAGGGAGCAGAAATTAACAAGAGCTTGTTGACTCTTAAAGAGTGTATTCGTGCTCTTGACAATGACCAGATTCATATTCCATTCCGTGGGAGCAAACTTACTGAGGTGCTTCGTGACTCCTTTGTTGGCAACTCAGGAACTGTTATGATTTCTTGCGTTTCTCCTAATGCTGGATCATGTGAACACACACTCAATACATTAAGATATGCTGACAGGTTCCGTCACTTTTATTGTATGAGTTGAATGTTTGTTTTCGTTTATTATGTATTCCGACCTATTGACATTTGATCAACAGAGTTAAAAGTCTATCTAAAAGTGGAAACACAAAAAAGGATCAGAATGCAGGCATAATAATCCCAATGATGAAGGAACCTTCTTCTGCACCAACTCTGGTTGCTTCCACTGAAGCAGAAGATGCTATTGAGCAACCTCAAGAATCAAAAGTATCAGAAGCAGGTAGAAGGATGGAGAGAGAAAGTACAGCTTACAATACCTCTAGTGAGCGCAAACAAACCTCTGGTTTTGCTTCAACTCATACCTTCACTGGGTGGAAGGAAAGTGGGGCAAATTCTGGTGGTCTGGAGAGGGACAAGTTTGTGGTGAAGAATAGCTATCGTATTCCAGCTGGTCAGAAAATGTACCCAACACCAAACATGCAAAGTACAGCTGATACAGAAGACAAGGTGCAGAAAGTGTCTCCACCTCGGAGGAAAGTTTCTAGAGATGAGAAACCTGAAAAGCCAGAAAGGCCAGAAAACAGGTTAAGAAAAGATGTTTCAAGCTCAGACTCATTGTCTACCAGTTACAAACAACAAAGTACAAATAGCTTTAACATAAAAAGTATTGGAGAAAGACAAAATGAACCTAATTCACCCCCTCCTGATGACAATATCGATGAGATACTGGAGGTTAGCTTACACTCTGCATTTGCTTCGTTACCCTTTTGCATTAATTACCATTTGCTTTTTCTTTTTGGTTGTTGAGGAGGCAGTATTTGTTTCTCTGCTTAATTCACCCCGTCCTGATGACAATATCAATGAGATACTGGAGGTCAGCTTACTCTCTGCATTTGCTGTGTGAAGGAAGAAGAGGCTCTGATAGCTGCCCATAGAAAAGAAATTGAAGATACAATGGAGATTGTTCGTGAAGTAAGCAAAATCTCCAGTGATTCTTGTTTAACTAAAATTCTTAAAGCTACCTTTCAAAACCTAGGAATAGTTATTGGTGCACTGCCAGGAAATTTCCTCTATTTCTTGGGCATGCGCGGTAGTTGCCAAATGTTGTCCACTGTTATTTTCCATAGTTATCTTATTTCTTGAATCTCTTTTGGTATTTATTTTAGACGCAATGCCCACTGGTCCAAGAGTTTAGATGCTTTTACCTGTGAAGCAACCCAAGTCGTGGGTGATCTCACGTCTATAAGAATTTCACGCTTGCTTGAAATGTTTCACCCTTTTTTGGTTAAAACCCTTTCTCACCCATTTTTCTGTCTTACTACAATCTTCCCATGTTTTTATGGTGCTATGATTCTTTTGATCAGATTTGAAGAAGACAGTAGGAAAATTTCATTGCTTATTTTGTTGTACTTGTCACAAATAGAAATTCAGTGATTCTGTGACATCTATCTGGAAGGTGCATAGGTTCAAATTTTCATCCATCTTTACTTATTTCCTCTGTTTGTCTAGTGATGATATTTTCAGAGATCATTATATTTGCGACCTTCTATTTTACCCTTTTGAGTTCCTATAAACAAAACCAATAAAAAAAAGAAATTATGTAGACCAGGAAGCAAAAAATGAGATCGTCAGTTATTTGCTGGAGTTGATTAATATATTTTGCCTTTCACTACCAGGAAATGAAACTGTTGGCTGAAGTCAATCAACCTAGTAGTCTCATCGACGATTATGTGACACAGCTGGGCTTTGTGCTATCACGCAAAGCAACAAGTCTGGTCAGCCTCCAGGCTCGCCTTGCCAGGTTCCAGCATCGACTGAAAGAGCAGGAAATACTGAGTAGAAAGAGGGTGCCATGCTAGGCAACAAGTTTACATAGATAAAATCAGAGGGGCACCTATTTCTACCTTGTTTTTACTTCTCCCTTTTTGTAATTATTTGAAGAAATATCTTATTCCTCTTGTGCCAAAAAATGTGTACAGAAACCATCAAGCAGAAGTTTCATTGAGCAAATTTACTTGAAGAGGAAAAAATGGTGGCCTCTTCTGAGCTTCTGCGCAAACGAAACAACAGATGTTTTAACTTTGCTTTTGTACCATGCTGCCCTTGTAGTAGTTTAAGAAGTCATTGGTGAAGGAAAGGTTCAGAGTTGTAAACTGGTAAGATTCAGACTTGGGCGACAGCATGGACATAAGTCCGTATATGATACTGTGTTATCAGGACTGCATTAATCCAACTTATACTAGGTTGCAGCAGAGTTTTAGTGGTTGCAACTGAAAAAGGAAAAAACTAAAATCGTTTTACCAACAATGGAATTGATAATACTGTGTATGGAACAGTTGTGGTTAGTATCTGTTCCTGCCTTAGCATTTACTGTTTGTTCTTATATCCAAAACATTTCGTTGCGTTTCCATGTTCATCAGCTTCACTTCATATGATCCTTCGTTGTGTTTCAGCAAATATTCAAGCTAGTTTATCAATCACTTCAACTGCTATATGATCCTTTATATGTTAGCAGCTAGCTCATCAGTCCCACTCGCTGCTATAATATTCTCAGTCCGTGTCAATTATTCCTCGCAAAAGGAATAATATAAATTGATCAAACTCAAGGAGGCGAGCTTGCTTTCCAGCCCTTAGAAGGCTTAACACGAAACATCAACTGAATAAACCAAATTTAAATATTCCTGGTGACGAGAATGTAACCCTAACGGGAGCAACACGGTACCGGAGCAGATCATACAACTGAAATCTTTAACTCTCTTTAATGAAAATAGAAAGAGTTTTCATACATTACAACTTAGAGCTTTCTTTCCAGTCCGTCTTTGTAAGTAGAGAAGGTTTAACGGTTAGTAAGGAACTCCTCAATCCCTCTAAGCTTTCTCCAAAAGACAGATGCTACATTTGAGAATTGTAAAGACCTACACAAAAAGGAAAGAATAAAGAAGAAAAACTAAAGCACTTCCAACCTCAAACCTACAAAATGATGCTTTCATCAGACAGCAACTAGCTTGCTAGGATTTCAAACCACCAAATATACAAATCAGACAAGGCCTTCAAGAAACGGTTAGCAATGCATTCCAACGAATTACATAGTCCACTCCTTTGCTGACACAGGATATGTGAAATTGCAGCAAAGACCATGTTCAGGCTTTTTACTCAGCCTTCAACCTTAATATCTCCTTGGCAGTCCTCGACCTAAAATATGGCATGTGGTCCTAAAAGGAAAGAACAACATTATCTATAGCTTCAATAAGCATGTTTTCTGTTTAAAAAAAGAAAAGAAAAGAAAAATAATAAGCATGTTTTCTTGCAGAAAATCAGTCAACAAAGGGCTACTACACTAGCCAACCAACAAGATCCCTAGGTGTCTTAAAAACATACTAGCAAACTAAAAACCAGTTTCCAAACGAGAAAATGAGAAAACGAGAAAACCACAAAGAACAAGGAGAAAAGTAGGAAAACTAAGCTTCCAAAAAATTAGGACAAGCCAGCTGCTTGGTATTAAGACTTGCTTAGGAAAAAGTTACAGCCACTTTCCTCTAAGAAATACCAACATCTAGTAAAGAGTAGGCTAACTAGGGAATTGTTCATGGCCAAGAAACCAGTAAACTTCCAAAACATGGAAACAAACTGAAAAGTTTTTCAGGGAGAGAGAGTGAGAAAGAGAAGCAGTGAATTATACACAGCTTCTGGAGAATTTTTCGCATTCTAACATAGCACGTGAAGATCAAAAGCATATTTTTAGCATCAAGAAACCCAAAGTGGAAAATTTTAGTATAATAACCCCCCAAAACACACACATATAGTGTACATATGAAATATATATATATAGGGAATTTTTACAAAAATATACAGTCTAATATAAAATATTAGATTTATATAACCCATATTTTTATATTACACCCGCATAGCCCGTTTTTTTTGGCGACAGGTGCTTATATAACATTATACACTTGTTGTACACAATGTATAAACCTTGTATAAAAATGTATAATAGTGTATAAGAGGTAGTGGTTATACACACTTTTACACTGCTATATAAGATAATCCAACTTATACAAAAATTGTGTTTGATCTCGTATGAACTTCAACTACAAAACTCCATCCGGAATGGGTCAAATTTTTTTCAAATGACTTCAAATTTTAACCACAACTTCAAAATGACACCACCAACGGATCACAATCATCAATTTGTAAAAATTTTTAATAAATTCAAAACCATTTGTGAGTTCTCAAGTTTTTAAGAATTTCAACAATGGAGTTTTAAAATTTTCAATTTAATTCACCAAAACATAAATATTTAAATTTATATTAATAAAGAATATCAAATTTACACATAATATCTACTGATCTGAATATAAAAAATCATAAAAGAAGGAAAAAAAAAGAGAAAGAAGAGACAGAAAGAAGCAACAGAAAATATATATAAAAGAACGAAGAAGAAAGAAAAAAAAAGACGCAACAGCAAAAACAATAGGGAAAAAAAGAATGAAGAAGCAAAAGAGAGAAAAAAAGGAAAGAAACAACAGAGGAAAAAGTAACAAAAAAGAAAAAGAAAGAACCAAAAAAAATAAATTAGTGAAAAAGACTAGGCTAAAGAGGTAATAAACTAAAATATGGACTAAATGGGTAATTATTTTACCCTAATTGTCATAGAGTGTAATTTTTCCATATATATACACACACACACATATTAGTTCCCCTTCCTACTAAAAACCCGGTTTTGAACAGTTTGCCCCATCATTTTCATTTTTCATCCAGAGTTGCAGTTTGTATTGCAGTACATTGTTTTACCTGATTGAAACAGAGTCCTATATCTCTGCTGTAGAAATCAGCATACTTGAGCATGAACATACCACAGTCAAACCTGTTCAAAGTGTCAGCTTTTATCAATATGATCAGACAACAAATCAAGCGCCAATCGAGATCCAATGTTGATTATATTTCTCGTAACCTGAAGCAGCTAAAAAATAGATTGAGCATGCTATTGTAACAAAATTTTGGGTCAATTAATTAGACCTTCACAATCGTTTAACAAAACTTAATATACCTTCCCACTAGTTTGATGTTTCATTATCTCAACTTCTCTTTGCCGTCAGCCAAAGTCATTAGAAATTTAAAAGCAACCCCCATCCATTTGCCCTCCAATGTTAGTGTATTTAATAAAAAAACAAACTAAATAAACTTATAGATATTCATTATAAAAAAAAAAAGGGGAGGAGGGGGGGTGTTGTGGAGGTTCACGTTCCCGCTCACTCCCTTCGAGCATAATGCCATCTAACCTTTCCCTACCTAGCTTTGCTGATTTACATACATCAGAAAGAACGCTTGCAGTTAGGAGGTATGGATTATGTAAAGTTACAGCACTATATGCCTGTTCTCTCCTTATTCCCCTCCCCCCTTCCTTATAAATAATATGTTATTTTAATAGCAGTATGAGGACCATCTTTACTTAAACGTTCATCATTGCTATGCTTACATGTGATAATGGGTTCGCAAAGTATTAGCAGAACAGAACTCTTCATGACTCTAAAATATACATCTACCAATAGTAAGTCATCTTAACAGCAATTTTGTCAAGGTCCGAAAAAAAAGTGATCTCCTCTGATCCTCAAAGACAACAAGCAATAGAAAGGGAAAGGAAAATTTCGGGTCAAACTACAGGAATAATTTGTCATTATATTTTAAAAACCAACACAGAATTAAGCTTTATGAGAATAGTTGAGCAAACTCTAACAAAACCCAATTAGCTAATGAGGTTGCACCTTTGCATAAGTTCTTTTTCTTATAAGTGCATATGAAGAATAATATATATAAATGAGTTTCCAACATGTCAGAAGAAAATGTTAGACCAACAAGATTCAAGTATTATGTCTTTATCAATAAAGAAAAAGAGATCCAGGTACTACGCACCCATTCTCTTGCTCCGGGAGGTCCTCAACATATTCTAGCTGCCATGACCTCACATCAACATCTTCCCCATTCTTGTCCTTCACCTCGTCAATGAAGTACCTAGACTGCACATGTAATTTCCGATTTTGGCAGATCATGACATCGTTCAATCTAAAATAAAACTCAATAAACATGAGATTCTTTCATTTCAAACACTAATAGCATCAACCAGTGTTAAGAAGAGCTCTTGTTTTTAGGCTTTTTATTGTTTCTTTTTCATTCATTTAGTTTTCTGCAAGTAGTGTTGCTACCAGATTAAGCAGGACATAATTCCATGGAAGGAAAATTACCTTATCTTTCTGCATTTTAGTCCCACTAGACTATTGTAAGACTCAACTAGAGACTAAATCTGTATTCATAAATGAACAATAGCCTATATATATATATGCCCACTTTTTGATTCATTAAAATACCCCATAACCCACTTGGTGGGATTACACTGGGTTGTTGTTGTTATTGTAAAATACCCATAAATACCTTAAAAGCACATTTCAGCAAGGGATTTTAAGTAATTGAACTTTATTTTCTTATCCCTTGCCGCTTCACCAAACTTTAGTTCATTGTCTTTCACTCAGCTTTGTTTTTTCTCTTCTCGGCAACGTGAGGCTTCATTTTTTTATCAGCACCGAGCCCTCCCGAAAATGAAACTGAGAAATTTCTCTTCTTTTTCTTCTATCACTTCTCTTCCTCCTCTATTTAAAGGCATTAACAGCTCACTCTAAAAGTGTTTTGGAAAGAGAAGACCTTGAGAAAAGCACCATGACAACAGATATTATGATAGCAACTTGAGTTTATTATTGATGGCTTCTTTGTTATTCTTTTACCACTCTATTGAAGAGAGGAATGAATCCCAGCTATTTAATTTAATATAATGAAACCCAGTTATTTAATTAACATTGTTATAAATCAAATGGTACTTATTCTCTTCAAATTATTGCAAAGCTACAAGAAAAATGATTGATTCTGTCACTGTTGGCTCTTAGTGATTGAAATCTGATCGTGGCAATGTGAAGGGGGTGGTGGAGGAAGGGATGCTGGATTGGTTCAGACAAAATGGGAATGCAGACAGGAAATTTAAGGGGAATTGGAGAATTTAATTGAAATACCGAAAAGCTTACGCTCGAGCGATCGAGAACATGTACAATGGAGCCAAATCCAAAGGTGAGAACAGTTGGGGGAGACTCGGAGCACTTCCCGGTCATGATGGGGCTGCATCAAGAATCGACTCTTAGCCCGTTTCTTTTTCCACTGGTTATGGATGTACTGACGCGGCATATCCAACGTGAGGTGTCATAGTGTATGTTATTCACACATGATATAGTACTGATTGATGAGACATAGCAGAGTTAACACTAGGCTGGAGGTTTGGAGACAAAACTTGGAGTCCAAAGAGTTCAGATTGAGCAGGACCAAGACTGAATACTTGGAGTGTAAGTTCGGTGATGATACGCATGAGGCCGGCCTGGAAGTGAGGCTTGATGCTCAGGTCAATTCCCAAAGAGAGGATGTCTCAAGTATCGGAGGTCTTTAACCCAAGGTAATGGGAGATTGACGATGATGTCAAACATCGTATTGGTGCGGGATAGAGGCTCACCTCTGGAGTTTCGTGTGATAAGAAGGTACTTCCAAACTTAAAAGTTCTATAGAGTGATGGTTAGACTGACTATGTTGGGTGTGTGTGTGGGTTTGGGGGGGGGGGGGGGGGGGGGGGGGCGGGGAGGGATTTAAACTCTTGTGGAGATGAGGATGTTGAGTTGGATATTTGGGGATACTAGGAGAGATAAGATTAGGAATGAAGATACCCGAGACAAGGTGGGAGTGGTTTCCGTGGTGGACAAGATGAGGGAAGCGAGACTGAGATGGTTTGGGCATGTAAAGAGGAGAAATATCAATTCCGAGTGAGGTCTTAAAGGTTGGCAATGGCGAGCGTCAAGAGAGATAGAGGCAGGTCGAAGAAGTATCAGGAAGGTGATTAGACAGGACATGGCGCATCTTGATCTTTCTGAGGACATGACCTTAGATAGGAGGATTTGGAGGTTTCTACTTAGGCTAGAAGGTCAGTTAATAGTTGAGCGTTCTCTCGCATCTTGTGTTTACAGGGGACATGACTTTTGATAAGAGGATTTGGTGGTCACAAATTAGAGTAGAAGGTTAGTTGGTAAATTTTTTACGGGATAAGCTTGGTGGTCGTACATGTACCTACTTTCTTACTAGTAGTATTAGCACTATTATCGTAGTTTCTGTCCTTCGATTTCGTCTATCACCTGTGCTTTTTTGTTCTTCGGTTATTGCATCATTTTGTTGTCGTTATTTTTCTTTCTTCGATATGTTGTGTAATACTCTCCTTTTCATATTATTTCTTCGTTGCTACTACTTTCATTTTTGTATTCCCTCTTTCGAACTGTTTTGTTATGCTTCCTAAGCCGAGGGTCTATCGGAAACAACCTTTCTATTTCTACGAGGTAGGGGTTAGGTCAGCGCACGCTCTACCATCCCCCAGACTCTACTTGTGGGATTATATTACATCGGGTATGTTGTTGTTGTTGTACATAGTACATATTACTTTTTTTTTTTTATAACCCCAAGAGATGGTGGTGCACAATTCGGAACTCAATAGATAATGGGCCGAGCCTTCAACCTTTTTGCACTATCTCTTATTTACTTTTCAAGTAATTCCTTAGACACTACCAAATTCCAACAGAAATTAGGTATAAGATCACACCCAAGTACAACTGACAGTATATTACATCCTAGCTGGGAAGAATTAATACAGGAAGGAAACCAAAGGAAAATACAATCAATGGGAACAGTAGAACATGAAACAGCAAATTAAACTAAATAGTGACAAGGAAAGACGATGCCTTATCTACACTAAACCAGTCTTGTAAAAAGCCTAACCAATTGGATCGTGTGATTCCAATGGATATGAACAGCAATTCAATACAGAGCAACCACATCTACGTAGGAGGCAATATAAACAAGATTAAAAGCTCTCATCTAATTCCATCCACTATAAACCAGTAAAATTGTATCATCATCACTACTAACATATTAAAAGGATTAATGCAGGTGGTAATGTTTTGTCTGCCTGCTCAAGTCTCCAACTCAAGAACTAATATATGTAGCAGACTGCATCGAACCTATTAGGAATTATTGACACGGTACAGTCAGGAAAAAAGTAAACGGGATAAGATTTGAAACAAAATGTTACATATGCATTCTCTTGAAAAACAAATTCCTGGTAAGAGATGTAGAACATACCAGCACTTTCAGTACTTGATGATCTCTTCCTCCAAGTGAATCAAGATATTGGAACTTTTTATCTTTCTTGTTGATGACAGCTAAACACCAATGTATTTGTTTGTGGATAGGGACAAAAATCTAAGTACATTAGGACATATCAATCAGTATACGATAGACAACAAAACAAAGTAAGAAAAGATAGATGAATGATGAAATTCTTACTTTATCACATTCAAAGAGGCAGTACCCCAGCTTCCTTTGGGATGTCCATCTTTTCACAGGTTGATAGTTATAGCCTCCCTTGCCGCTGATTAACTGAAATTGCAGAAAATGTCCACAAGAACAATTAGCAGATATAACCTTCTGCTTGTAAAAAACTTTATATAAGAATTTTACACACCGATTTCACTTAGGAGATGATAAATCTATTTGATATAGAAACCTTTATCCGGTGACTAAGATGCAACAATATTGACTAAAAAGGATAAATTCAGGTGCACATTCTAAGTGTCTTGTTGATACATGTTGGAATAAGAAGAACTCCTCACCTTCTCTCTAAATTGGAGGCCTACACTATAAATTCCCAGTCAGAAGGCAAGCTAAAATGGGGTAATACAAGGAATGGGAACGATTCTGTCAAAGATGGATATGCTTCTTTTTGGGCACAAAATGAAATTGACTGCTGGCCTTGGAAGTTAATATGGAGGACAAAACTGCCACCAAAGATCATATGTTTCAGCTGGAATGCCCTGCATGAAGCCTTACTTACTCAGGACTTCCTCAGCAAAAGGAGCATCCAGATTGTGCATAGATGTTTTATGTGTTGTAAGGCCATAGAAACCAACAATCATCTTTTCCTGCATGTACAAGCAACTGATATGTGGAGTATGTGTCTCTCCATTTTTGGACTCAATTGGGTCATGCCACAGACCACCAAAGAGGCTTTTGAATGTTGGAGTAGCTGGAAAGCTGGTAAATCCATCAGAAGCATATGGAGGATGATTCCACCTTGTATTTGCTGGAGTTTATGGGCAGAAAGGAACAGAAGATGCTTTGATTGGTTTATCAACTCTAAACCAGTCTATTAAGGCTAGACGTCTTTTGTATTATGCAGCTGGAACAATATACCCCTTGCAGATTCCCTGACAATTTTTGCATTTTGTTAGCTCTTTGGTCTTAGGATAGCCACCTATATTGAGGAGTTCAACTCAATATCTTTTGTAATCTCAAATGTACTACTCTTTTGCATCTTCTTGATGGCTACAATGAGGCGTTTTACTTCATCAAATAAAAGAAAAACATTTCATTATAAAGGCTAGAAAAGATTAATGATCAAGCATGCCAATCTATGCTTTGGGCATCTCTGCGATAAAGGTGCAATTTTTCTTCTTCTGAGTATAAAGTGATGGACAGACTGGGGAAACATGGTTTAGTAACTTTATGAGCGTGTGCTGTGTAAATCCATACTTTTTTTATAACCGTGGTGTTTGGGCCAAGATGTTTTTAACAACTTGGACAAACAAACTCCACTTTAAAAAATGTGAAATGAGAAAGAAAAAGAAAAAGATGAAGGAAATAAAAATCACTCATTGTTATGAAAAACATTCATGGTATGAAAATTCATGCAAAAGTAAGTGATATAAACCTAGAACGACTGATACACTTTATCTTTGAACACAGCATAAATCGCAACCTAGCAAGCAACTGAATAACTTTGAAATTTAAATTTTGAGCTTAAAGGCATAGAACTGACCTTCTTGTAAAAGAATGTGTTAAAGAAATGACATTTCAAGAACTTTTCGGGCTCCCTTTTTTCTCTCTCTTTTAGTAACTCAAGATAGACATTAATGACCTGCAGAAGGAGAAAACTTCTTCATTCCCCTACTCCATTCCAACTTTTCTATAACCATCACAGCTCGGCAACTGACATGAAGTATTACCTCATCGTTCAACCATGCCCCAGGTCTCAAACACTGCAATATCTCTCCAGTAATATCTATATTGGAGTTTTCATGGGTTACCAAAACCTTCCTCCTGCAAAAATAAGTCCGTGAAAAACATATGATGAAATTGCAAAATTAAAAATTGGAGAAGCCTGAAAAAAAAAAGGGAAGTTAAAAGTTTAAATAAGTTATACCTGTTAGCATTAGATAAAGCACGAGAAACTTCAGCCTTTTCCTCCTCAGCAAGGAGCACAAAGGGTTCTGTAATCACATCCTGCAAGTTAATAAACCAAAAAATATGGATAAGCAAAGGGATCTTATACCCGGCTTAATTCTTCATATATTGCAAATAAAACAAGCCCTAAATGCATGCAAAAGACATTATAAATATTACATCCTTAACATGTTCTTCTTTCTTATGAGTCCTCGATAAATGAAGCGTCTCACGAAGCTTCTCAGTATACTCTATCTGAAACTGCAGTCTCTTCAAATTATCATTTCTTTTCTCAGCTGAACCCAGCAATTTCTTATACGAAGGAACAGAGGATGAAGAAGGAAAATCAAACTTGCTACTCAAAGATAATGAATCAAGCATCATTTCTGCATTCTCCGCCTTCAAATTCACATCATCGGACACTGTCACAACTGAAAAACTCGAAAGCTGAAAGTTCCTATCCACATCCTTAACACCATCAGAATTATCCATGATTTCAACAAACCCATTACTCTCCTTCCCTCTCTGACCAGACCCACCAGCAAGACCCTTTTTTGCATCAACCCCAGTTTCCAATTCCTTAACACTTGAATCCTCAGACACACCCTTCTTACAAATTTCCTCATCATCAATGTTTATCACGTCTTTATCTTTTTTCAAGTACCTCAACGTTTCAAATGCACTTCTTCTAGCTCTATCATACTGTAGCGCTATAAAATTCCCCATTTTGAGAGAATTTGAGTTGGACCCAATTCTTGATCGTCTACAAGGAGCATGAATTTCTCTTTTTATTGGAGTTATATAAGATGGGTATTTGAAAATCCTTGTAGCTGTTGATTCTCTGGGAAAAGGGTGATGCTGGATTTGGTTCATAGATGGAGAAAGCCTAGGTCTTTTGGATATGTGGTCAACATTGTAGGAAACTGAAGGTGGGGTTTTGTAATTCAAGGTGAAAAAATCGTCACCGCGTTTTCGGTTACATGTTAAGGCCCCCATTGAAGTAGATATTTCTGAAGTTTTTCTGGAAATTGAAAACGGCAGTGAATCATCTATGCATGGGTGGATGTCACATAAGAAAGGAAAACCGAGAAAAATCCCAAAATTACAAAAGCGAATTCAATGGGGGAAAAAATATGATGCTGAATTTGCATTTTAAGTTATGAATTCAGCGTGGAAAAGGGAAGAAGAACATGAAGAGACAGGAAGAATTTCAAGAGACCGCAGGGTATTTTGTTTGTAAAGGAAAAGGGTTTTTGGGGCTTTGTCGATTGGTTGGGGAATTGGAGAAAACTTTTTTGCTGCTTTGGAATTTTCACTTCTTAGTACAGCTCCAATAAATTATGTGGCACTTCCATAATCTTCTTTCTTATTTTTCTGGTCGGACAAAAGAAAATTTTTGATTACTTGTGTCTTAGTGCAAACGGTTGATTGCGATGAGCAAATGTGATTGCTAAAATTTCTTGATATTTTTCCCGTTTTCTGTGGTTTTTAGCTTAATTAATCTGTGTATTAGTTTGTTTTCAACAAATTTAAATTTTAAAAAGATAATTACCTAAAAATCCGTACAATATGTGATCTATTTTTATAAAGCTAAAAATAAAAGAAAATTTTTCGCATTTAACCTTTTTACATATATTATCTCACACAAATTTATAGTAATTTAATAAAGCTGATAACTTATAGGGTAAGAGTAATATAGAACATTATACATATATCATTTGATTGTGGAAAAATTATCGTCCAGGTGCTACCAATCTTGAAGTACATTTTTTCTAATAAGAAAAAGAAATTATCTTAGCTTCCCCAGGTGATGTCATGTACAAAATTATAGATTTATTTTAATGGGCTCATCTCATATTGCAATACTTTATTCTACCGCTATTTTGTAGAGTTTATTAGACAATAATATGTAAGAAAAAAAAGTCAAATTTTTAATCATATGTACAACTGTGAAAGTAGCTCAACTAGTCAAAAGTTATTAGGATAGTTACTCCATCTATTTTAATATAAATAAATAAATTTCTAACACTTTCTTTTTTGTCCAAAATAAATGAACTTTTCAAATTCGAAGAAGTTATTAATTACTTCCTCCATCCTAAAATAAGCTAACTTTAGCTTTTTTATGCTCATTAAAAAGATAAATAAATATAAGATATTATTTATTAAATTATTCTAATTTATTAAATATTTGAAGAGGTAATTTTTTAGTATAAAAGTATAGTTGAAAATAATAACTAATTAATATTTTAAATTCCCAAAACAATAATTATTTTGGGACAATTTTTTTTATTATTAAAACAATATTTATTTTGAAATAACGGGAGATTTCTTTTTTTTTTATAAGTTAATCTTTTCTCTAATGGATTTTCAATTATTTTATATTTCCAGAGTCACCGATTTAAAAAGAGTTTGGAAAGAGATAAAAGTATAAGATTATCTTAATTAATATAATCAATTAAATTCTTTAAGGGATATGTCACACTCCAAAATTTCATCTATTTTGGACCGAAAGAAGTACTATTCCATAACTCATGGAAAAAAGAAATTTTTTTACGTCTAATTATGCAATGGAACCAAATTGACATACCATTTATAACCTTATAAGTTAATCCACGCAAGACATCTCTAACTTCTAAAAATAGTATGCGTTATTGTGATTAACACTAATTAAATAATTTTAAAAATAATGTACCCCAGTTTTATTTTAATTGCTAGGTATATTAAAAATAGTCATTTTAAAATTTTTGTTAGTTTTAAATTTCAAGAGATAATGGCTATGTCTTTTCAATTCTACCGTTATTACTTAAAGTCATTCTAAAATGTGAAAAAAATTATTATTTTATATTTTTAAAAATTAATAGATTTATATTATTCAAATAACCATCTCTATTAATTTTTTCTTAATGAGTGTGTAAATTTTATTTTAGCAATTAAAATAAAACAAAAGAAATAGTAGATTACTAGTTATAAGAAATAATTTACAAATCTGAAATAAAAAGTCAGTAATTATCATCTAAATTTATATTATAACGTATGCTTCTATATTATCATATCATATTTAATAACAAATAAAGGCCTGGATCATTAAAAAAAAGGGATAGGATCCCACAATTCTTTCAGTCCTTTCAACTTTAAATAATTTCCAGTTAGAAAAATATTGTGTCAAAAAAAAAATTTATTTTAGTGGGTGATTTCAGAAAACATAAAAAGGAGAAGAAAGCTTCAACACGCGTTTCTCATTCAAAAAGTCTTTAAAGATTTTTTGGGTGTTGGAAGCGGCATTTTCTACCAAGGCAGGATGATCTGAAAAACCTCGCTGAAACTGAGAATAATAAAAATGTCGCAGCTCCAAAATATGGAGATCCTCGAACTAGGAAGTGAAATTTTAAGTAATATTAAGCCTAATTACCTAGATAATACAACGGTGGGCCAATACATGTATTATTGGTGATATATGGTATGATAAATTTTGGACTTCTCAAAACAAATCAATATTAATATATCATTTTCTAGGAGTCGTTGATCATATCATAAAGGGCGAGATATTATCCTAAAAATCTAGCGGTTTATATATTTGGAGAGAAAAATTAATGCGAGTTGATATTCTAAAAAATATGACTATGAACTATTATGCCAGTGACATGATTTTTCAGTTCCTAAAACTATATCGACCCCATTTTAAACACATCATTTTTGAGATGAAGAATAAGTAAGTTAGTTATTGTACAAAGAAAGTCTTGGACTACAAAATTAACTTGCTACATTTCATGTAGGGTTGGGCAAAGAGCTAAGCCGGCTCGGAGCTCGGCTCGGCTCGCATGTATTTAGCTCGGCTCGACCCGACTCATTTTGAAAAAAACTCAGCTCGGCTTAGCTCGGTTCAATTAAATTTTGACTCAGCTCGGTAAAAGCTCGATCAAGCTCGGCTTGGTTAAAGCTCAAGCTCGATTGAGCTGGCTCGGTTGGCTCAATATAAGAAATAATATCCTTTCTTTAAGCTCAATTATTAAATATATTAGAAATTTAACTTAAAATATTATGTTAACTTAACATTTTATAATTAATATTTATTCAATATTGGTAAATTTTTAACCACAATGTAACTTAAGCCTATTATATGAGTATGGATATTTATAGTTCGGTTTGGATCAATTATTGATAATAATCAAGATCAAATCAAGTTTTCAATTATTAAAATCAAGTCAAATCAAACATAATACATATGCATCGATTTGGTTGTTGTCAGATGTGGTTCTTTTTTTCAATTTTAAAAAACGTTATTGCTATTTTTCTCTTTATATTTCTTCCTACGATTAGAAAAATAAATTTCATTATTAGTCAACTTATAATCCTTTGATATTCTTTTATTATGGTGTGTATAATTTCTTTTGATTATTGAAAAAATATCTTGAGAACTATAAGTTTTAATTAGGTAAATAAAATTTATAAGAAATATAAAAAAGTCTAAAAAAAAAGTCGGCTCGGCTCGGGCTCGGGCTCGGTCAAAATGTAGAAAAACTCGGTTGAACCGGCTCGACTCGACTCGACTCGGTATTGTTTGAAGCTCATCTCGGCTCGGCTCGGTATATACTTAGCTCGATTGGGCTCAGCTCGATGCCCAGGCCTAATTTCATGTATTGAAAAAGCCTAAAATTTTTCCAAGGAGATGAAGAAGATTTTTAAAGGCTTCTTGGGAATAAAAAAAATTACATATAAATTATTCTTGTCCTTTCTTTCTTGTTACTAAAGAGTGGAAAGGCTTCAAAAATATTTGTCAAAAATATTAAATATTGGAGAACTATATTATTGCCGTAACCCAATTAACATAGACGATAATTAAGGACTTAGAAGACTTGTAGAAAAAATTGGGCTTAATTATGATGATTATGGCTGAGGTCAAAATCGGAAAGAAGAAGATGACGGAGAGGGTCACGATTTGAGCATAGGCCACAAACATAATACGGGACCTAGAACCACGAACGGCTCCAAGCTAACCCATGATACATGCATAATATAAGCATAAGCATACACTAAGGGAAAACAAGCATAAGAGATAGCATAAGAGATAGCATAAGAGGAAGTCTAAGATACCATAAAATGTATAATCGGAGACTACAAGTAAAAACTGCTGAATATCTACATAACATAGTCTAAAAAGCCTATAAACATGAGATGAACTGATGGGACAAGCCCACCAACAAGCTCTACTAAGTCTGAAACTGGAATGGCATAAAAAGATATAAATCAAAGTTGACGTCCTCGGATGATGAGGACTCACCAACACTGGGCTGAATCTAGAGCAAGGTCGAATCTAGCGGCGGGGCTAAGATTGATCATCTGAACCTATATCATGAGACGATACAGCATAAAAGTATGAGATCAGTACTTTGAATGTACTGAGTATGGAGGATAAGTAAAACATGAGAGTAAGGACAACATGCTAAGAAGTCATGATCGTGATAGTCATAAAACATAAGTTATTCATCGTAGTCTGAAGTATAATGACCCAAAGTTTTGAAAACAAAATCATAAAGCTCATTGTATTGGAAATCATAAGTAAATCTCATGAAATGATCAATGGTCAAAATACCATATGTTATAATATCATAAGATATGAATATGAAGAATTATGAAACACGAGAAACAATGGGAGATTCTTACAACCGACATACTCCAAGTAACCATACATGGAGCCCAACTTGTAACCCAAGCTAGAAGGTGTATTAATACCTTGCCAAGGGTAAGAAACATGAAGGCATGACATCACTCATGAGCCCATTAGGAAAAGGGAGACACTCTTTGACGAGGACCCTTTCATATCCACGGTGGCACGTAGTTTATAAGACCTGGATGTGCTGGAACTCTGACCTACTCGGTGTTAAATACTACTCCCCCAAAAAAAAAAATATATATATATATATATAGTGCTCATAATCATACTTGAAACATGGATTTTACATGGGCTAGTTTGAAATAATATGATAGGTTCATAAATTATTTGACATACATGAACTAGCCATGAAACAATGCTGAAAATATAGCCATATTACGTAAGCTTGACATTCATGAGATTCATACATACTTGAATAAAATTATGATGACTTGAAAATAGAGAATCAAAGGAGTTTTTCATAGAAATTATGTAATCTTAATCATAAATCATAATTAGAATCAGGACAAAATCAAATAAATAAGAGATCATAGAGTTTTGCATTAAAATGGCCTAACCCTAGAAATTCATGAAAATCATAGTTAGAGACATGAAGAAATTGAAATCATATAATTGAGCTTAGGATTGGGTATGACGGTGGAATAAATTCTCCGTTCATGACCCCATATACCTGGCTTGAAGAGTTCTTGACACTAGCTTGAGACCCAAGAAGAGTTGAGAAGAAGAAGAACCCTAGTTGCTTGAGAGTCTTGAGAGAATTGATCTTCAATCTTTAGTGTTTTGAGAGGAATGAAAGTTTTGTCTAAGTAAAACCTTCTAATACACCCTTTAGATAACCACAAAATGACCTAGTTGAGGAGTTATAAGCATAAAAGGTTACAAAAATACCCTTGAAATTTCGCACTCAAAAACTGCTTGCCAGTGGCAGGGACTCACACCACGAGTCATTGGTTGTCACCACGACTCGTGGTGACCATCTGTCATAAGCTGGCCCTAATTTAATAACTCACTGATCCTCGTACCATGACTCCCTACAACGACCCGTACTATCTTACCACAAGTCTTCCTGGGACTCGCGGTTAGTGGATCCATCTTGCACATTCTTTGAAGTTCATTCCACAATTGTATACCATGACCTGCCACTTGTCATCATGGCTCGTCACTTGAATCGTTACCTCGAAAACATGAAAACTCAATCTGCCTACCACAATCTGACCACAACTCGTGGTACCATCCAACATGTCGTGCGTCGACTGTTTATGTGATAAAATTTTAGATTTTTCTGTTGGTTTCTACTCCAAGTCTAGGATCTGATCTTAGTGACTTTTGGGTATTACATTATCTTCAACTTGAGAACATTCATCCTTGAATGGAGACTAACAGAACTAAAAAGATAGGGAAAGAGATGCAATCCCAAAATTGATAGCTATAAACTGAATGTTGATGGAGTGACTGACTCCGAATAAAGATACATAGAATTAACTAAATCTCATGAATTATACATGCATACTAAGACATGAGAGTAACTTACGGACATGAAACTGACATAAATTTGAGTAGGTACTAAGGAAGAAACTAGTACCCCATGCTGGAACTGGGCTGGAAGGGAAGAGGTGAGGATATTAGCCATCATATCCGCTTCAGTTTCCCAAGTAGCTCCCTCTACAAGCTGATTCCTCCAAAGAGCTTTTACTAAAACAACCTCCTTATTCCTCAACTTTGGAACCTGACGGTCAAGAATCTCAACCAGAACCTCCTCATAAGTGAGGCTATCCTTCATACTAATGCTCTCTATAAGTACAACTAGAGTTGGATCTCCAATGTACTTTTTCAATAAGGACATACGGAAAACTGGATACACTAATACTAACTTTGCGGGCAACTCCAACTCATAAGCCGCATTGCCTATATGTCTCAAAATCCTGTAAGGACCAACATATAGGGACTAAGTTTTCCCTTCTTGCCAACTCTCATCATACCCTTCATGGGCGACACCTTCAGAAACACCCAATCATCAACTGCGAACTCAAGCTCTCTACTCCTTACATCTGCATAGGATTTCTAATGACTCTGATCTGTCTTCAGTCTTCCCCAATAAGCTGAAACTTCTCCATAGCCTCATGAACTAAATTGGGCCCTATCAACGTAGTCTCTCCTACCTCAAATCATCCAATAGGTGATCTACACTTCATCCATAAAGAGCCTTAAATGGAGTCATCTGAATGTTGGAATGATAACTGTTGTTATAGGCAAATTCAGTGAGAGCAAGTAATCATCCCAACTACCCTTGAAATTAATCACGCAAGCTCTCAACATATTTTCTAATGTCAAAATGGTTCACTCAACATGACCATCTGTCTGTGGGTCAAAAGCTTTGGAAAGCTTGACTTGAGGACCAAAGCCCTTTTGAAATGATTTTCAAAACTGCGAGGTGAATTGAGTACCCCTATCCGAGATAATGGACAATGAAACTCTATGCAACCTGACTAGATCTTGAATGTAAAGTCTAGCATAGTCCTCGGCTGGTCTATAGTCTTAACTGGCAGAAAATGTGTTGACTTAGTCATCCCGTCCACAAGCACACATATAAAATCATGCTGTCAGCATATATGAGGCAAACCTGTAATAAAGTCTATATTGATTTCTTTCCACTTTCAAGTAGGAAAACTGATATCATAAAGCATACTTCCCAGTCTCTGATGCTCAACCTTCACTTGTTGATAATTTGGACACTTAGCTATAAATTCTGTAATGTCTTTCTTCATGTCATTCCACCAATAAACTTTTTGTATATCATGGTACATCTTGGTGGCACCTGGGTGGATAGAATATCGAGATCTGTGAGCCTCTCTCAACATTCTCTCTCTCAAGTCATCCACATTTGGAATATATAATCAACCCTGATATCATAGTACACCATCTTCTCCTTGGGAGAAAACCTCCACTTTTTAATTTCGAACTACTTCCTTCAACTTGGCTAAGATAGGATCCTCATCTTTCTTCACCTTAACTTTAGCCACCAATGAAGATTCTAAATCATTTTGAACAATGACACCACCATCGGCCGAATTCATAAGGCAAACCCCTAGGCAAGCAAGCCTATGGACATTCCTAGCCAACTCCTTCTTTCCGTCCTCCATATGAGTCACACTTCCCATAGACAACCTACTAAGGGTACCCGTCACTACATTAGCCTTTCCCAGATAGTATAGAACACTCATATCATAGTCTTTGTGAAGCTCAAGTCATCTTTTTTGCCGCAAATTCAGGTTCTTCTGGGCAAACATATATTAAAGTCTCTCGTGATCTGTGAACACATCCACATGCACCCCATACAAATTGTGCCTCCAAATTTTCAAGGCAAACACTACTGCTGCTAGCTCATGTTCATGCATCGGGTAATTCTTCTGATGAGTATTAAGTTGTCTCAAAGCATAAGTTATGACCTTGCCATGCTACATCAACACACACCCTAAGCGAACTCTAAAGACATCACAATACACCATAAAATCATTTGTGCCCTCTGGTAGGGTCAAGATCGGGGCAAAAATGAGTCGAGTCTTTAATTCCTAAAAGCTCTTCTCACAAGCATCGGACTACTAAAATTTAACATTCTTCTGGGTCAACCTGGTCAAAGGTGAGGCAATAGATGAAAATTCCTCTATGAACCTCCTGTAGTAGTCTGCTAAACCCAAAAAGCTTCTAATATCTATAGGATTGATAGGTCTAGGCCAGTTCTTCATTGCCTTTATCTTTTGAGAGTCTATATGCACACCCTCACTAGACACAACATGCCCAAGAAAAGCAACTGACTTCAGCCAAAACTTGCACTTGATTAACTTAGCAAACAACTGACAATCCTTAAGGGTCTACAACACAATCCTCAAATGAGTGGCATAATCCTCCTCACTCCGAGAGTACATAAGGATGTCATCTATAAAGACTATGATGAACATATCTAAATATTGCATGAATATCTTATTCTTCAAATCTATAAAATCTACAGGAGCATTCGTTAGTCCAAAAGACATAACCATAAATTCATAGTGTCCATACTGAGTCCTAAAGGCTATCTTCGAAATGTCACTCTTTAATCTTGAGCCGGTGATTACTGAATCTGAGGTCTATCATTGAAAAGAAACTAGCACCTTGAAGCTGGTCGAACAAGTCATCAATCCTAGGAATGGGATACTTATTCTTGATTGTGACCTTGTTCAACTGGTGATAGTCGATGCACATACTGAGAAAACCATCTTTTTTTCACACGAAAAGGATTGGAGCATCCCATAAGGACTTACTGGACCTGATAAAACCATTACCTAAGAGATCCTTTAACTATTCCTTCAACTCTTTAAGCTCGGCTGGAGCTATTGTGTAGGTAGTGATGGATATGGGCTGCGTATCAGGGAGAAGGTCTATCCCAAAGTCAATCTCTCACTCGAGAGGGACTCTATCCGGGAATACCTTTGGATACTCACAAACAACTGGGACTAACTGAAGAGTTGGGATTTCGGACATAGAATCCTTAACACAAACTAAATGATACACACAAACTTCGAAAATAATCTTCCTGGCCTTAAGGTAGGAGACAAAGCGACCGACAGGCACTGCTGAACTATCCTTCCACTTTAGGACCGGCTCACCCAAAAATCAAAATTCTACCGATCGGGTTCTATAATTGATTGACTCATAACAAAAATACAATCAGTCCATGCAAAGATAACATTGAAATCGGTCATATCTAACTCTACTAGATTAGCTGAGGTAACTTTTTAAAGAACTGTAACTGGGCAAGTTTTGTATACCATCCGTGCTAAAACTGACTCACCGATAAGAGTAAAGACTGAGAAGGATTTTGAGAGGATTTTGGGACTAAAACCAAAAATTGAAAGCAACATAGGGATTCACAAAGGATAATATGGCCCCTGGATCTATCAATGCATAAACATCAAGATGGAAAACTCGTAACATACCCATGACCATATCTGGTAAACTCTCTTGCTCCTGCCATGATAAAGGGGCATAGAAATGGTCCTGGTTCTATCCGCCACTTGCACTAAATGATGCGCCCTGCTGGGATGGGCGAGCCAATGGAGCTACTAAAGAGGTGGCTGTGCATGGCCTCTACCGTCACCCTGTCTGGCTGAAGGACAATATGTTCGAACTTACCACACCCAAAACAGGCATCTCTACCAATCAGACACTCTCCCAGGTGGTTCCTACTACACCTCCTGCAAGCTGAGAAAGTGCGCTCTCCAAACATGCTCCCCTGACTCTTAGAGATTGAAGCTCTAATCCTCTGATCACCCCTAGCCTTAGATGGAAGATTAGTCGATGATGGAGTTGGGGATGATTACCTCTGATAGGACTAAAACATGCCCTCCACCTATCTCTGCTATGAGAACTTGAAGTTCCCTGTCCTAGCCCTCTCGGTCTCCCTCTCCTTCTCCTTCAACTTTTCCTCCTTGATCTATTGGGCATATGTCATGAGTCAGGAGATATCCATGTTACTGATAAGCATAGCGGTCTTGTACTCCTTGACTACTAAATCTAAGACTCCAGAGACAAACTTGCTCATGCGAGCCCTTGGCTCGCAACCATCTCCGAAGCATACTTTGACAACTAAGTGAACTTCAAGGCATACTTCTGCACCATCATATTTTTCTACTTCAAATTTATGAATTCTACAACCTTTGCTTCCCGCATCTCCCAAGAAAGAACCTATCCAAGAAGGTTATCACGAACTAATCCCAATCAACTGGAGCTGTGTTTTCCCTACGACCTTTCTTCCATTGCCTGAACCATATATGAGCTACCCCTTTCAACTGATAAGAGATCAAGTCTGCACTCTTCTCTCCTGTAATCCTCATAATCTGGGTAATCTTTAGGATCTCCTCAATAAACTCTTGTTGACCCTCATCTACCTTTGAGTCATGAAACTCTAATGGATTTATCCTGGTGAAGTCTAGCTCTCTAGCCGCAGCAGCACCTTCATTAGGGTTCACAGGTGCAAATGTTTTCTAGTTGACCTGGATCATCATAGCTTGTGCCAATATCTGGAAGGCAGTCCTAAACTTAACATGAGTCATATGCTCATTCAAATGATCTTCCATAGCTGGTGGGGCTGACCGATTCCCATTGCCATTGTCATTTCAATTGCTTCTTCTACTGGCTCTTCGGGGAGGCATTTCCTGCAAATGCGTATAGCACGAGTTAGAAGAATAGAGAGAGTTAAACTTAATTATACTATATAAAACATGAAAGAAGGAAAGTTTGATAAAATGTCTTGTAACCTCTTCCACATAAGTGTGGCGCTCTTCATACCCATGAAAAAGACTCTACTCAATGTGGCGTTCAGATACCCTAGGACACACTTAAACCTGAAGTTGTGATGCGAAGTTTGTCACAACCCAAGCATAGACCCCTAACGTAACATGGAACCTAGAACTACAAATGGCTCCAAGATAACCCATGCTATATGCATAACATAAGTATAAGCATACACTAAGCAAAAACAAGTATAAGAGATATCATAAGAGGAAGTCTAAGATACCATAAAAGTATAATTAGGGGCTTCAAGTCAAAACTATTGAATATCTACATAACATAGTCTGAAAAGCCTTTAAACATGAAATGAGCTGATGAAGTAAGTCTACAACTAGCTCTACAAAGTTGAGAAACTGGAATGACATAAAAAGACATGAACAAAAGCTGACGTCCTAAGATAGTGAGGACTCATCAACACTGGGTTGAATCTAGAGTAAGATCGAATCTAGCGGCGGGGCTGGGACTGATCATCTGAACCTATATCATGAGATGATATAACACAAGTATGCAATCAATACTTTGAGTATACTGAATATGGAGGATAATTAAAACATGAGAGTAAGGACAACATGCTAAAAAGTCATGATCGTGATAGTCGTAAAACATAAGTTATTCATCGTAGTCTGAAGTATAACCATCAAAGATTTTAAAAACAAAATCATAAAGCTCATCATATTTGAAATTATAGGTAAATCTCATAAGCTGATCAATGGGTCAAAATACCATAGGCCACAGCATCATAAGACATGAACATGAAGAATCGTGAAACATGAGGAACAATTAGAGATTCTTATAATCGACATACTCTAAGTGCGCATACATGAAACCTAGCTTGTAACCTTAGTTGGGAGGTGTGTTCATACCTTGCCAAGAGTAAGAACCATGAAAGCGTGATATCACTCATGAGCCTATTAAGAAAAGGGAGACACTTTCTGGCAAGGACCCCTTCATACCTACGGTGGCACGTAGTTTATGAGACCTGGTTGCATTGGAACCCCGGCCTATTCGGTATTAAATACTACTCCCAAAACATATATAGTGTTCATAATCACACTTGAAACATGGGTTTTGCATAGTCTATTTTAAAATAATAGGATAGATTCATAAATTGTTTGACATACATAAACTAGCCAATGAAAACAACGCTGAAAATATAGCCATGATACATAAGCTTGACATTCATGAGATTCATACATACTTGAGTAAAATTATGATAACTTGAAAATATAGAATCAAAGGAGTTTTTAATAGAAATCATGTAATCTTAATCATAAATCATAATTAGAATCAGGACAAAATCAAATATATAAGAGATCATAGAGTTTTGCATCAAAAAGGGTCTAATTCTAGAAATTCATGAAAATCATAGTTGGAGACTTCAAGGAATTGAAATCATGTAATTGATCTTGGGATTGGGCATGGGGGTGGAAGAAATCCTCCATTCATGACCTCACATACCTGGCTTGAAGAGTTCTTGACACTGGCTTGAGACCCAAGAAGAATTTAAAAGAAGAAGAACCCTAGTTGCTTGAGAGTCTTGAGAGAATTGATCTTCAATCTATGATGTTTTAAGAGGAATGAATGTTTATTCTAGGTAAAAACCTCTAATACATCATTTAGAATGTTTAGTCTAAGTAAAAACCTCTAATCACCCTTTAGAAAATCCAAAATGACCTAATTTAGGAGTTAAAGTATAGGAAGTTATAAAAATATCTCTAAAATTTCACACTTAAAAACTGTTTGCCAATGTCCACGACTCAAACCACGAGTTGTTGGTTGTCACCACGACTCGTGGTGAGTGGTGACCATCTGTCACAAGCTGGCCCTGATTTCACAACTCACTGATCCTCATACCACCACCCCCTACAACAACTCGTCCTACCTTATTATGAGTCGTCCTGTGACTCGTGGTCGGTGGATCCTTCTTGCACATTCTCTGAAGTTTATTCCACGGCTGTATACTATGACCCTTCCCTTGTCACCATGGCTCGTCACTTGAATCATTACCTTAGGAACATGAAAATTCGATCTGCATACTACGAATCTGACCACGACTCGTGGTATCATAACGGGTCGTATATCAACTCGTTCTTTGATAAAATTTTAGGATTTTCTGCTGGTTTCTACTTCAGGTCTAGGATTTGATCTTAAGGACTTTTAAGGTGTTACAGAGAGAGTGTAGAAAAATACGACGAATCAAAATTGTGCCTAATAGTGAAGAAGATGGCTACGATAAATATCATTCAAAAAGGAGTGGTTCTAGTTATAATCCCGAAACGATTCGTGTATATATTTCACAGAAACGTGAAATCAAAGTAGGCGATAAAGTAGCTGGAAGACACGGAAATAACCTTTTGGCAATTTCATTTATTGAGTGGTCTTTCCTCCTTTTTTGTTTGTCTCAGGTAATTGTATAATTTTCCAAGGTAAAAGAGCTCCTGACCAATTAGAAACAAAAATAAATAAAAACATAGTGCCAAAAAAAATCTGGGCCTTTTAAGTTATTTTAATATTTTTATTCACACTTATATTAATTATATTATTAGGTGATTATCTCCTAATTTAGGCTAAGTTCCCTATGTAAGGTGTAATTCTTTACCTCATTATTATGATACCTATCGTATTATTGTAACTCGACTCAAGTTGTTGTAGGTCCTGTCTCTATATACAAATAGCATTCCTATTTGTTAGAATAATTAATTATTTATTTTTAATGTATTAAAAATGAGTATCATTTTGTACTTGATAAGTCACAAATAATATATTTTATATATCTTTTGTCTTCATTTATCTCGTACATTCAGGTCTTATGACATTGCCTACAGTGTATTCAGGTTTATTTGATCTGAATGTCCTTATAGTTAAGGAATTGTTCTCAACAGTTCCTACCTCTAACCTTAATAATTCTCTCAATTATTGGCTCTTTCTTTAGCTCATCAATGACTTCACTCAGTCATTAAAATCCCTCTACAACATAAAACAACATCTACTACAATCAACTAAGAAAATAATCAAGATCTTATTTTGGAACCACAAGAATATAACTAATACAACTCAAGAATAATAAAGATATATCTTGATAGGAACATGTTCTCTCATTATAGCAGTTGATTCTTAGATAAGACCTTTTGTGTAGACTCTACTCTCACTCTGATGCCTCTCTTATTGATGTGGTTAAGCTCTAAAGCTTCTTCACGTATTGTATTTATATGAGTAAGTAACAACTTGTAGTTCTCCAAATCCAACCAAGATTTTCTTCAAGACTTTCCAAGAAATCAATCCTTGTTTGACTTGTATTTCATCTTCATGTGTATACAACTAACTTCTCCTAGTTTCAAGCTAATTGCATGTGTTCAGTTTATGATTATGTTTCATAACTTGAAATTCAGTTCCTTATAGAATTGAAATAACACTAATTATAATTCTCTAAGGTTTCTTTTGGTGTGTGTGGAATTACTTCTTCAAAGAATCTCTAGTGCTCCAGTTCTATATCGGAAGTACTAGTTCCTCTCAATAGTTCCTCTTCAATATTATATGTTTTACCAATTTTTTTTGGAGATCTGTTAAGGACTTCATTCTTGTACTTCTTTCTTCTTCTTCCTTGTACATAGATTGTTACTTGTAAAAAGTTTTTCAATCACCGAAACACCATATGATGAATGTAGATTCAAATATTAAAATAGCTCCTGACATCTCAATGATTATTTATTTTTATGGTGACAAACCCCACTACAAGAAAGAAGGCATTTGGCAATAATAATTTTTTATTGCCATATATTAGATGTAAGTATTTTTGGCAACGATAAAAAAAGTTGTTGCAAGTCGTTGCAATAACCTTTGTTACAAAAAGTATATGCAACAACAAATAATGTTGTTGCCAAAAGCTTATTTAATACAACAAAAGTATTGTTGCAGTAAATTATATTTTGTTGTTATAAATAATGTAGATATGGCTTACGGAACTATTTAAAAATAATAAATTATTGTTGCCATAAATATTTTTTTTGCAAACAGTATTATTGTTGCCATTAATATTTAGTTAAAGTTGGTTATTTTTACGTTTAGCAATAATTTTTGAGTTGTTGTTAATTGCACAAATTCTGTTTCATTTTAAAAGTATTCAAAGAATTCTCACAGAAGTTATAAATATTAATGAACACAATTCTAAAATGTACATAAATTACATAATATATTAAATATATGTAAAGATCAATACATAGAGTTTTATACGAGATGTATACTTTCAAGTGTGCGATTTCTACGACTATGTTGTTGCTTACAAAAAGAACTAAGAAATTATATCCCATATCATAAAATTCTAATCTATTATTTTAGTATCCAAAAGAAACTTCTTCCAACTTGTTCATTGTTATACCATACTGCCACCTGGTTGATTTGCACATATTCCTCCTACAAAATAAGGATATGTATACATACATTTTGATAGCTATAAAATACAAAGTATGATCTAACAAAATATAAGAGTGATGTACGCATATATTTACGTAAATATAAAGAAAAAAAGAAGAAGATGTCTCTAAGTCTACAATTATTTCTCAAAACATATGAAGAAGAAGCTATTATAGAAGGTGAATGCAAAGGTAGAACTTGTGAGGATTTTTTCATGAATTGGACATCGCACTTAAGTAGAACTTGAGTAGGAGAATGAATATATTATTTCATTATCAATGTTGTACAAAATTTATAAATATTTTGCTTTCATTTGTTTTATTTATTTTTGGCACTGTGGAGGAGCTAATAGAAATAGTTACTAAAAAAAAGTCAATACCACAATTAGTGTACATTATTTATCCATATTAAAGAGTTGCACTTTTTCGTCTTAGCAAATTTAGTTCAAAAAATAAAATAAAAATTATTAAATTGAAAACTTTGTGTTGAGAACTCTAAATTTATTCTTTTCTGATCTCAGTTTGTTGTTTTAGTGAGCATGACTTGTACAACAGAGGACTTGTATATATGCGCCAGATTTTAAATGTCAACAGAGTGGAATTGTTAATAGTGCAAACTAAATCATTGCTTTTTTCTAGACCAAACTAACTAAACTTTCAATTAAAATTCTGCATCAATTTTATTCTTTCAAAACTAGTATTTGACTAATTTTGCAACCTCTTATTATGACTGACAAATTGATTAACCAAAGAGAAGTGCTAAACTTGATTCACAATTAGGCATCTTAAGCAAATCAATTTCTTTTTATAACTTCAAATTGAACTTCAAAATTTTCATATAATGCTATATTAAAGTTACACAAGGTGAACAAAAGGAGCAAGAAGGTCTAATATAATAAAATATTTAGTTTAGAAGCTATTGCATTTTGAAGGCCGCTTATTTGATCTAATTGAGTTTCATGGTAAATTTTTGTCCATTATTCACTGACCTATGACTATAATCATGTATGGACATCACTTTATAAAATCCATGATACACTATACTTATTATGCTATCATAAGAATCTTTTATCTTCATGCTTTGCTAATTCTATTACCTCTGTCTTTTCTTTCACAATCTTCATTTTTAATCTCCTGTAACTTCATATAGAGGAATGCTAGCTGCAATTGCCGCACTAAATAAAAATATAACTATATCAGATTATATTGTTAGCCAACATACCTTCTCAAAACATTGTTTGCTAGGATAAGAACTCGAAAAATGTATTGAAACTAGGCAGCCTGAATATCTTTGAGGTTTTAATTTTTTGTCATTAGAAAAATAAAAAATATAAATAGTTTGAAATGAGAACTTAGAGGACTCAAAGTTAGTGTTCACAATATAGAAATTGAAATTTATTATTGAAATTACTTCTTTATTTATAATAAAGTTAGCATCCGAACTGTTATCTGACTTTTACGCCAACCAATATTCTAGATATGGTATCTTGTATTTTATGTGTACTTAATGTGACTTCTGCCAAATATATCCTTGAAGTTTTAATTTGATTAATTCAATTTCCTATTTACCAAAAAATAAAGCAACATAAATATATTAGATAAAAATGACTAATAAATTAACTTGAGATTTTAAAGATAAATGTCTTGCTTAAGCACTTATATATTATAATTCAACTCATGAATGATATTCAAAGACAACAATAACATCCCAATATAATTTGATAAGTGTATGCATATCTTACCCAAGGTATAGAGGTGGTCTCAAATAGATACTCAACTCAAGAAAAAACAATTCAAAAAAAGAAAATAACATGATTGATATTCAAAGAAATTAAAAAATACTTTAAGTTTAGGGGGCTAATCAATATTAAGTAACCATTTCAGAAACAACGAAAAAGTATTTAGATAGTAGAAGTACTTATTGAATGCATCACTCAATAAATATTAATCAGAGCTAGTAGAAAATAAAGGAAAATAAGAGGTGACACTAGTGGTGTTTTTTTGAATTTATGAACAAAATAAATAATAATTAAAGGAACACACTATAGAACATCTCTACTGAACAACTAACAATGGAAAATTACACCCACATCTGATCTCTCTAGTGCTATTTGTTTCTTAAGAGAAAACAGAGGTGGCATTAGTGTAGTATATTTTCCTTGTGTGCAATTTAGCACTTGAATCACTAATATTTCTCTTGAAATTGATGAAGTACTTCTCAACGCTACTTTTTTGATCCTATTTACATGATTCTCATTCCTTCACTTCTTTTATTTTTACTAGAGTTTGTAGTTCAAACATCTAAATAATCAATGGGAGTTTTCACTAAATTTTTAATAAAGTAAATAAGTAACAATGCATATAATACAATATTGAAAGAACATGCAAACTTTGAAAAAGAAAAACTTTTCAGTTCCCTCATTGTAATGGCTATCTTGAACAGTTCTCTTAAACTCTTAAATGAAGAAATTGAATTCTTTTATTACCAACAATCATCACCACATCAAATTTAATTCTTTTCAAGATAGTAAAAGTTATAATTAAAAAAAGTAATGAAAAAAAATAAAATTAGCAATCTACTTGAAAAATCCAACTTCTACAATCACAAGTATGATACTAATAATAAAATAAGACACTAAATCCATGATTGATTCTCAAAATCCTGAAAAAATTAGTGAGTTAGGAATTGTAAGCCCTAGTTTTGGCAAATAAAAGGAAAAAAAATCATAGAAGATAAAGAATAATTATAAGAGGAAGAAGATGGCAAATATAAATAAAATGGTGAAAGTGAATTTTGACATTTTATCAGTGAATATTGACAATTAGTGAATAAATACTAAAATACTCTGTAGGTAAGTTTTTGATATTGAACTAGAGTATGATGATAGTATGAAGGTGGATTCAAGAAGAAACCTTGTTTATAGCCCAAATTAGATTTATCGGAACATTAAAAAAGTTAAAAACTTTATAATTGAAATTAGAGGGAAAAAATCTTACCATCTCAATTCCTATTTCAAGCATGAAATAAAAATGAAAGTCAAAATAGAAATACCAATCGAAGGGTCTGACTGAATTGAGAAATTGTGAGAGCTAAAAGTGAAAGTAAGAGAGGAAATAGGGATTAGGGGGAAAAGTGGGAAGAAAAAGGAGGAAAACGTTACCGTTTTAATTTTTACTTTAAAAAGATAAATTGATTTTACACCACAATTGAAAACAAGTATTGAGAAAGTTAAATATTTCACCAACAATAAAAACAAACTTTTAGCAATGATGCAAATATATTATTGCAAATTTAATTATATTTTAAATTTACTATAATTCTCTTAAAATAAGACAACAAAATTTCAATATTTGGCAATAAGAAAAAACTCATTATTAAAAGTTTTAGTATATGACAACAACTAAATCATGTAGCTATCATTTCTTTACATTTAGCAATAAAATTATGATTATTGGCAAAAAGTTGTTGCTAATCCTTCACTTCCCATAGCAATTTCATATTTTTTTCCTGTGCACTTTATAGCTTTATCAATCTTTATATTCTCTTTGATATACTTCTTTCCCTTAGGCATAACCCTTATGTTAACAATCTTCCATCTAAGAACCAGTTCATTATTGATTAAATACTTCTTGCTCAATGTTGATTCAACTTCTAAGTTTTGTAAGATGTCAAGTTCACTCCAATCAATGTAAGCTTTCAACAAGATATTAAGCTTACATCAATTTATGTATGTTTTACATTCCTTTCTACAACTCACTAGATGACTAGGTTTTCTTGACTAAATAAGGCTTGTAAGCTCATTTATTCCATTGTAGGGGCTCACCTTACACTTATTGCAACCCTATAAATGATTAGGTGATATTCAGCCAAAAATGCATATATTTAGCTATTATTTTCCGCGTATTTTAATACTTTTATAGTCATTTGAGTATTATTTATAATGATTTGTGCTAAATATTGGACGTTGTAGGTACATTGGAGATGAAATTTTAAAAAATTATAAATTTAAAAAAGTGATTAAAAGAGGAGCACAGTAGATCAAATCATTATATAATAATTACTTGCTAATTATTACATGATAATTAGAGGGAATAAAGATTGTAAAGCTAAGGATAATCAAAGTTGTTATTCTAAAACATAACAAAGTGAAATTAAATAGAAAGTAATAAAAAAGAATTAAAATAAAATGAACGCTACACCTTTGTTTTGCACCAATATGACTCCATTATTTGATCAAAGTGAGAAGATCTTCAACACAATAATTGATCGTGGGCAAAAATAGCATGCCCGAGTGATGCTTCATACCTTAATTTAGTCTTGTTTATCTAAGTAATTTTATACATTTTCATGTGATTTTATGTAAATATGAATATCTACTAACCAACATGATTAGTCCTTATTTTTGAAGGTTAATAATGCATTTGAGGAACTAATTCATGATTTGGTGAAGTGGAGTAATGGAATCAAGAGTAAAACGTGAAAGTCAACAAGAAAACATGCAATAACTGGCACCCTGCGCAATAGGGGCCGTGGCACGCTACCAACGCGGCAACACTTGGCCAAAAATTGCATTTTTTGGTACATTCCAGTGAGGGTACGCGTTACCAACGTGTCACGGAGGTCAAGTAGGGTGTTCAGCTCCGTGACACGTTGCTGTTCCACCACAGGCCAAATTTTGCAATTTTTCAGCATAGTATAAATTGAACCCTTAGCTCCTAAAATCATTTGGTCACGATTTTATTCTGAAAAACCACCTAGGAGTGAAGGGAGAAGTGGGAGAACTCATCTAGGGTTTATCAAATTCCCTTCTCATCAACCAAATTCATGTAAGTATGTTAGTTTAGTATTAGTTAATTGTAGTTTTACGAACATGAATGGCAAGAACCCTTCCTCTAGGGTTGAAGCCATGAATTATGATTGTGCTTTTATGAATTTGTTTTGGAATTAAGTTATTGATTGTTGTTTTCGTCTTGCATTCTGGATTGTTGGTTGTTTTTATGATTGATCACCATGAAAGCATATTTGTTAGCTTGAGTAATAGCTTGAGAAAGCATTACCTAGGTCAGGACATGAGAATGTAAGAAGCATGTTTGTATCTCGGGAGAGATTTTTGTGTCAGGATAGAAATATACCTAACACCGTGCTTGGTTGACACACGGGGGTTATGAAAGACCAACTTGGGATGTCACATCACCACTCGAAGAAGTAGTTGTGAGGCTAAGTTGAGTTAAATGGTTAGACGCACGAAAGTGCCTAATCGTTTCCCCGTAAACCACAACATAATTGATTGCCCGCGACTAGAAAATTAAACTCCTCGCTCACAATGATGCAGTGAGGCTAGATTGCCGTGTTTAGAGGCTCGAAAGACCATAAACATGCAATTCTAATTATGTGAAATAACAATTGATAGTTCCATGCTTAACCCATTGCAAATCGTAGGATCGCATGATTAATTGGTTTTAACTCTATGTTGCTCCTAGAGTGATTTCAGAATATTTCGTTGACCCAAACTTAGACTTAATTAATCTCAATCGAAAATGTCTATAACCAACACTTGAGGTATTTAAGATCACAATAGAAATGGATAGTTAGAGGAATGTGTCCAGTCCCTGTGGGTTCGACAATCCGGTTCTTAAAAAGAGCCACTATATTACTTGCACGACCCGTACACTTGCGGACGCGCGAATCGGGCACATCAAGTTTTTGGCGCCGTTGCCGGGGACTAGGCGAGATTTTTATAATTTATCTATTTTTGTGTGATTTTTGAATTTCCTAAAGTGTTGAAAAACTTGGTCTTAGTCTGTTTATTTGCAGGTGACAGGTTGTCCTGCCGAGCTGGCTAGAAATAGAGAGCTTGTGGAACCGTTGCTTGAACCTGAACGTCAAATCCATTTGCGAAGGAGAGTAGCTCTAGAGCAAAAGCTGAAGAGACTTCAAGAAAAGGTACAACAACAACCACCCGCGGGACAAGTACAATTGTCATCAGAAGCAATGGCAGCAAGACCAATTTGCGAAGTGGCAATCCCACTAGCGATGAATGTGACCTCTAACATCTGTAAATCGGAACCTGGAGGGCACTTTGAGCTTAAACAGAACATGGTGCAGCTGTTATATTCTAGTGGTCAATTCACTGGGATGGCACATGAGGACCCGCAGCAGCACTTACATAGCTTTTTAGAGATTAGTGACACATTTGTCCCCACCGGCGTGTCCACAGATTATGTCCGAATGACCCTCTTCCCATTTTCACTGTTGGGAGAGGCGAAAAAGTGGCTGAAGGTTGAGCCACCGAACTCCATAACTTCATGGAATGACTTGGCTAAGAAGTTCCTTATCAGATTCTTCCCTTCAGGCAAAACTGCAAGGTTGAGAAGTGAAATACTCAGTTTCAAGCAGAGGCCTGATGAGAACTTATATATGGCTTGGGAAGATTCAAGTCATTGTTGAGAGATTGCCCCCATCACCAGCAATCAAATGAAGTGCTGGCCCATACCTTTGTAGAAAGTCTAGACCCACACACAAAAATATTACTAGACTCTGCATCGGGTGGGCAAGCCTTGAATAAGACTTATGATGAGTTGTACACCTTATTGAATAGAATTGCACAAGGAAATCCAGAGTGGCACAGTGAGTCATCGAGAGGGGCAGGAAAGAGATCGGGGTTGATAGAAGTAGATGGTTTGAATGCCTTGGCAGCACAGTTAGCTTCGTTCCAGCATCAAATGATGACTCAGTTCAATAAACTGAGTATGAACCAACGCCAGGGCCAGGTTAATGCAGTTCAGCAAGCTCCGAGTTGGTGTGAAATTTGTGGTAATAATGGGCACCATGCAGAATCTTATGGAGCCAATCCGGAGTCAGTCAATTTTGTTAGTAATGTGCAGCGCAACAATCAGAATTTTGAAACCAGTTACAACAGAAATTGGCAGGGCCACCCAAATTTTTCTTGGGGTGGAAACCAAAAGCAGAATTATATGCTACCTCAACAACAACAGTATCAGCAGAATAGGCAGAATGATGGGAAATTGAGTAGCAGCATTGAGTAAACACTGCAGAAACTTATGGAGACCCAGAATCAGTTAGCAGAAAATCAGGCGAGGATGGCAACAGACTTAATGAATCAGCAAGTAGCCACCCGCAATCTTGAAAAACAAGTGGGTCAGATAGCAGCTGCTCAAAACATGAGATCACAAGGGGGATTACCTAGCGACACAGATCCTAACCCCCGGCAGATCAATGTCATCAGTTTGAGAAGCGGTAGGAAATTAGCTGATGCAGTGCCAAAAGAGATAAGAAAGGGGTTGCAGGCGGAGTTGGTTAGACCAGAACCATCCATCAACATGGGAGATAATCAGAGTGCTGGCCAACAAAATGCGGAACTTTCATTGCAGCCAGCATAAAGACCACCACCACCATTCCCTCAGAAATTCAGAAAGAGCAAGGAAGAGGAATGCTTCAAAAAGTTCTTCGAGAGCTTCAAAGAACTTCACATAAATTTGCCTCTTATTGATGTCTTGCAGGGAATGCCTAAGTATGCTAAATACTTGAAGGATGTAATGGCGAACAAAGTGAGATTGGTGGATGTCCAGACTGTAGCACTGACTGAGGAGTGCAGTCACAGGGTATTGAGCAAAATGCCGAAGAAGCTCAAAGACCCAGGGAGTTTTACCCTCCCCATACAAATTGGTAAAGCTGAGGTGCTACGAGCTTTGTGTGACTTAGGGGCAGCAGTCAATCTAATGCCCCTATCTTTATTCAACACCTTGGGGTTGGGAAAACCGAGGCCGACAAGGTTGATGCTGCAGCTAGCTGACAAGTCGCGAGTGACACCTAATGGAATAATAGAGGACCTTCTCATCAAAGTAGGTAAGTTCATTATACCTGCTGATTTTATTGTCTTGGATTTTTAGGTTGATGACCAGGTACCCCTGATCTTGGGATGACCATTCTTGGCCACTGGAGGAGCGGTGATTGATTTGAAAGCAGGGACCCTGAAAATGAGGGTTGAGGATGAAGAAGAAATCTTCCGCGTTTACCAAGAAATGAACCCATCTGCACACTATAGAAACCTTTGTCAGGTTAGTGTGTTGGCAGAGGATAAGTGTGGGGTGGAGGATTCCACAGGTGCAGGGCCAAAGGCAATTACAAGTGTTCAACCCGAGTCTGATAAAGGGCTTCAAATTGAGAAGAAGTTGGAGAAAGAGAGGAACAGAGTGGAGGTTGTTTCCTCTAAACAACAAAAGAAAAGGAGATGGTTCTCGAAAGAGAACCCAGGTATAAGGATGTCCTGAAAAGGATAGTCCACGTCGTGCCACGACGTAAAATTAGGTGCTGCTTGGGAGGCAACCCAAGGGTACCACAGGTACCATTTTAATTTCTTGCAATTGAGTTAATTTTTGTTTATTTTCATCTTGTGTTGTTTGGTGGAAAGTTAAGCGCAGATGGAGGGGAAGTCTGAGTACCCGTGGAGGAGGAAGCTAACAAGCATGGAAGAGAAAAAGTGTGGGGTTGAACACCCACTTGTGCAAAGTCGAAGAAATGCATGATGTTAGCTAAGCCTAAAGGCCTCAGGGAGTATTCCTCACCCTTTGTAAATTTTAATTTGATGCTATGAGGACATAGCATGATTTAAGTGTGGGGTGAGGGAAATTTCAAGGGAAATTTCAAAATTTTCTGTGCTTAACGATTTTGGTGAATGTAATGCTTGTGCAAAAGTTGGTGAGAAATTTGAAAAATTTGAAAATTTTTTGTGAATTAAGCATGACTTCATCACCCGTTGGTTTTTCTTTTCGGTTCTTTTCCGACGGGGGGTCTTTGAACCGAAGAATAAATTTTTTTTTCTTTTTCTTTGTCTGTATATAATGTTTTAGTAATAGTTAGAGACTTCTTCCAACGATGGATGGATGACGACCGTCTTGAGGAAAATTAGTCGATAGGTTTTGGGTTTTTGAAACCATAACTAATTGGTGCTTGATGTTCTTGTTATGTGCTATACGTTATTGTAAGATGCAAGTATGTTCGGTGTGAAGCATGCAGGTGTATAACTTTGTGTGAGACGCTTAGGCTCTTGAATTTGACTCAATATGATTGAAGCTTAATTCTGAATTCTTGTGATTAGCTGAGTAAGAGTCTGATGAATGTGTCTCGAATTAAGCATGTGCCATGAGTGTAAGGTTTTTGAGTATTTTGTGCTATTGTGGATTGTCTAGAACTTGCCTGGTGTGTTTATAAAACGAAATGAAGGTTGTGAAGTGTAGGAGATGATCTAGGCATTTCTTTGAATGAACCAAATTTTTATCCCTCATTTTACCTACCTTGAGAAATTAATCCTAGTTAGCCCCATTGAGCCTTGAGCCTATTCTTTGACAGCTACAACATAAGCTTAATCCTTTTTCTTTCATTAGCCTTGAATTTGATCCAAAAATCCTAAGCGCTTAAGGGAAAAATATGAAAGAGTAAAGGAGTGAAAAGAAAGGAAAAGTAGCAAGTTGTAGAAGTGGAGAAAAGGACAAAGGTGCACTTGTGTGAAAATGGTTGATTATTATTAAGGAGTTAGAAAACAAATTAATGAAATTTTTTTTTATAGAACTCCTTACTAATAAGCTAAAAGTGCCTAAAGAAAGAGGGAACATCAGAGTAAAAAGAAAGCTGAAAGGAGAAAAAGGTGAAGTAAGGGAAGGGAAGTTCGTAATGAGGGCGTAATGTATTAAAAGCGCTTGGAAAAGTTAGTAACTATTATTGGCCAGAATAGTACCTGCCTGTCCCTTAGCTTACATTACAACCCATTAAGTCCTACTTGATCTTACATTCACACATCCTTAAATTAGTGGAATAAAACACTAAGGGCAAGCTTATGGGTCATTACATGATGCATGTGAATTCTTCGTGAGAGTGAGCGTAATTCTATTCATGTACCCACACATGTTGTGATTTAAAAAATTGTTTTTGCGTGTGATTGGGTAACTCTCTTTCCGTGAGGGACACATGTTGAATGAAGGATATAATTCATGTGGGATTTATTAATCAGTTGATTTGCATGAGTTTGCTAAGATTGAGAGTCGATTCTTGAGGTTAAGAAGTCTTAACATAGTTGTACTTCATTTCAATGATCAAATCGTGCATGCTCTATCTTTAGCTTGTTATCTTACGTAATCATTGTAGCCGTAGCTTGAATATTCTTGCTAAATGAGTTATGGATGAGTCTCCATATGCATGAGATGTAATAGGTTGTTCGAGAACGAACAAGACTTTAAGTGTGGGGTAGGTGATCGTGGGCAAAAATAGCATGCCCGAGTGATGCTTCATACCTTAATTTAGTCTTGTTTATCTAAGTTATTTTATACATTTTCATATGATTTTATGTAAATATGAATATCTACTAACCAACATGATTAGTCCTTGTTTTTGAAGGTTAATAATGCATTTGAGGAACTAATTCATGATTTGGTGAAGTGGAGGAATGGAATCAAGAGCAAAACGTGAAAGTCAACAAGAAAACATGCAATAACTGGCACCCTGCGCGATAGGGGCCGTGGCACGCTACCAACGCGGCAACACTTGGCCAAAAATTGCATTTTTTGGTACATTCCAGTGAGGGTACGCGTTACCAACGTGTCACGGAGGTCAAGTAGGGCGTTCAGCTCCGTGACACGTTGTTGTTCCACCACAGGCCAAATTTTGCAATTTTTCAGCATAGTATAAATTGAACCCTTAGCTCCTAAAATCATTTGGTCACGTTTTTATTCTGAAAAACCACCTAGGAGTGAAGGGAGAAGTGGGAGAACTCATCTAGGGTTTATCAAATTCCCTTCTCATCTACCAAATTCATGTAAGTATGTTAGTTTAGTATTAGTTAATTGTAGTTTTACGAACATGAATGGCAAGAACCCTTCCTCTAGGGTTGAAGCCATGAATTATGATTGTGGTTTTATGAATTTGTTTTGGAATTAAGTTATTGATTGTTGTTTTCATCTTGCATTCTGGATTGTTGGTTGTTTTTATGATTGATCACCATGAAAGCATATTTGTTAGCTTGAGTAATAGCTTGAGAAAGCATTACCTAGGTCAGGATATGAGAATGTAAGGAGCATGTTTGTATCTCGGGAGAGATTTTTGTGTCAGGATAGAAATATACCTAACACCGTGCTTGGTTGACACACGGGGGTTATGAAAGACCAACTTGGGATGTCACATCACCACTCGAAGAAGTAGTTGTGAGGCTAAGTTGAGTTAAATGGTTAGACGCACGAAAGTCCCTAATCGTTTCCCCGTAAACCACAACATAATTGATTGCCCGCGACTAGAAAATTAAACTCTTCGCTCACAATGATGCAGTGAGGCTAGATTGCCGTGTTTAGAGGCTCGAAAGACCATAAACATGCAATTCTAATTATGTGAAATAACAATTGATAGTTCCATTCTTAACCCATTGCAAATCGTAGGATTGCATGATTAATTGGTTTTAACTCTATGTTGCTCCTAGAGTGATTTCAGAATATTTCGTTGACCCAAACTTAGACTTAATTAATCTCAATCGAAAATGTCTATAACCAACACTTGAGGTATATAAGATCACAATAGAAATGGATAGTTAGAGGAATGGATCCATTCCCTGTGGGTTCGACAATCCAGTTCTTAAAAAGAGCCACTATATTACTTGCACGACCCGTACACTTGCGGACGCGCGAATTGGGCACGTTAATAATGTCCTGCTAAATGGCCACATATACTGATGATGGTATAAAATTATACCTCTATGGTGAATGTGACTAAGGTACTATAGGAATTTCCTCCTATAAGTTAGGTTAAATAACACAGATGGTGCCTCAAAAGGAAAACTCAGGAAGGAGTTTATATGTATTTTGTATTAAAGATGCAAATGAAAACTTAGAGTATGAAGAAGCAACAATGCACCTACAAAGTGTTTCAGGATAGGGCTTTGTTTGTTTGATTAATTTTCTTTATTAGATACATAGACTTGATTTTATTTTGTTTAAGTGGACCAAATTTGGGTCAGTCGCATTTTTTATGCTTTTTGTTATTAAGTTTTTTGGGCCATGCCTGTTATAAATGAAAGTCAGGCCAATGGCCACAATAAATTAAAAAAAGGCTCCATTATTTGAGATTTTGTAATCCCATTGCACGCCCTGAGGAAGCCTCGCTCCACCTATAGTGCCAATGACCTAGAATTTAATTTGGAGTAGCTGCAAACCAAGTTGCTAAGGCTCTAGCAATCTGAAAACATAAATTTTTTTCCAACTTGATTTTGAATTGAAATTAAGATATGTCCTATACCTTTAAACACATACTAAATAATTTCTAAAAAATATATAAACTGAAAAGATTGATGAGCCACTGTGGAGCAGGTTGAAAAATTCAGCAACGAGTTTTTAATTTATATTTTCCATTATTGACTATGAATTTCAATATTCTGTTTTCACATACTTTTACGATTAGATAATTTTCTATCTAAGATTATTTTAGAACCTTTTATAGAAAGAATTCTTGTTAAACTTTTATATAATTGAGTAGTTGGATTTTTCTACTTTTTCAACTACATGCTTATTTCAATTGATTGAATGACTATCGATTAACTGTACTTATTCATTATGTGTTACTTGAGAAAGAATGCATATTTAGGTTATTGTTGAACAACCTCACTTTTTAGGTATATGAGAGATCAATATTGTAAGTTAACAGTGGATAAAGATAATGCAACTTTGACGTGGTCACAGTGACTAGTGAAAATTGCTCGCTAAAGTAGTTCAAGATAATATGTCTAACAAATTATCATAATTGATCCAGAGATAATTACTGAATTTGTGTGCTCATGATCCGTAGAGAATATATTGGCGAGATTATAGCAAACGTAGCAAGAGAAATTTTGACAATTAGGGGAATTATAATACTAGGACTCCTTAATCTTAAGTTTAACTCATTGTCTAATTAGTTAATGATTTTTATTGCTTTACTATTTATTAGTTTAAAACAGAAATCTTAATTTTTAAAGGACATGTCTTTAGCTTTAGTGTATGGACCAGGTTCTTTCTTCTACAACTAAGTGTTACAAGATATACTACAAAGGCCCTCAAGGTCGTTTTTGCGATGTTTTGTGATTTTCCCCTATTTGACCCTCCATTTATCTTTATTTGGCTATTTATAACTTGTGGGAATGTGTATCACGACTCTGAGGTGGTCAAACGTGTCTCGAGTGAGTTTTTTGAGTTTTTGAATTTTGGGACTTAAGAAGTTTGACCAAAATCAACATTCGGGGTTAATGAGGTCAATTTTAAGTTCTGAAAATTTCCCTAGGCCTGGAGGGAGAATTGTCACTTAGTCGGATGATTGGAAAAGTCCGAAGGTGCTCGAGAGTGATTTGGACCCTTGGATGAAATTTTAGCCTTAAATTTGGAGTTGACCACAATCAAATTTTGATCAAGTCAACCTCAGAATGGTGATTCAATAATTTCAATAGGTCCGAATCATATTTTATGATTGATTTACGCTATTGATTTATGTATAAGAGATCTTGGGTGAGTTTCAGGTGTTGAAACTAAGTTTTGAACATAGTAGAAATTTCTAGTATCTGGTGCAAGCAATCACACTATGAAAAAGCAATCACGTTTAAGGGCAAGTTTGGCCAGCACTATCGGAGCGATGGAGACTTTATCCCATAGAAGAGCAGATATACCAGCCAGCGCAAGGCACACAATTGCGCAGGAGGTAGGTTCTAGGTAGTGCTTTCACCATCATAGGCGCACGTTCATGCAACGCAAAGTTTTCACGTTTCATGCAATCGCGTCAAGGTAGTGTGATTGCGCTTATAAGGCTTTAGTGATTAAACAGTAATAATTTTGTGATCTGTTACTTTATTTCACCATTTTTGGAGTTTTAGAGATCAAATTGAGGCAATTTCTTCGTCTTTAAAATAGGGTTAGTTTCTAACTTCGATTTTAGTAATTCCCACCTTTTTACTTGGATTTCAATCTTCAATCCTTGTTGAGGAAGCGGAAATTGGAAATTTTAATCCTAGGCTTAGAATTAGATTTTTTGATGAATTAGGGGTTTTATACAACTCGAGCTTGGCTGATTTTTAGTGCTCAAACCTCTAATGTCATAGGTAAGTCAAGTCAATTATAGAAGAAAATATTCAGATTCGCCTTTAGAGCTCAGGGTTGACTTTTGGGCTCGATTCATCTGAATATTTATATTATAACATAGATATTGTTGCACTTATATTTACTTGTAGAATGTGAATTTTATAGATTGAGAATTTTTTGAGGCTACTCACAAGGACAAGACAGTATTGTAAGGGTTTATGGCACGTTGGTAGGTCTTCGAGGTGGGGTATGCCTCATTTGTTTACACTTAATGAATGTTTGAATATGAATGATTAAGACTTTAGGTCATGTCATGCCCCACCTTGGGATGCATGACTGGCACCTGGTACCACACTGGGATCTGAATTGACCTGACAGAGCTTATGCACTTCTGGTGCATGCTTGTAACTCAACTTAAGAAAACAACGAGCTATATCTCGGCTGTAAACACAGCCTTGGGCCGATAAGGCCACAAAGCCACCTGCAAAAGAAGACAGTTAACTAACAACAAAGAAATAAAGGGGATCGTATGCGGCTTACAAGACCACCATGCTTGTCTAGTTATAATAGAAGGGAAATAGGCAGCTATACTAGGCCCCACACGACCAACACATAAAATAATATGTATATGGGTCTCACATGGTCAAAAACAACCAACTAACTGAATACTGTCATCTGCAAGCCTCTATAAAAAAAATATTGGTCGGGACAGGGCCCCAGCCTACCCAAATGTTGTACAAATAAAAGGCAGATGAACCTCTACAACCTGGCAACTCTGAATGAAAGGAGCTCGCCAAACTACTGACTCTGAATAGCTGCTAGGAGATCTCACAATCTGTCTTTCTAGACCTGCAGGCAAGTATGCAGCGTCCTATAGTTGGGCGTCAGTATAATATGTACCGAATATGTAAGGCAGTAATTACAAAGTTGAATAAAAGTTGATAAAGACTAAAAGTAAGTAGAAAGAAGGGGCAGAAGATAATCTGTAAACTTTCTTATTCATAACCTATATCCAATAAATCACTACACGTATATGAGCTGAAACTGTGCAACTATACATTCATAGGTTATAGCTAGCAAGCAAGTATACAAACAAGAACCTAACCTGGCCCCCATAAGCCTGAAAGGTGCAAGCAACACAGAAATAACCTATCGGGGCCCCCATAAGCACTGACAAGTACAATCCAATCTATATGCCCCTATCCTGGTTCTTATGATTCTACTGGTACTATAGCTAACTTACTTGGCTTCTGGGTCCGCATCTGAGTCCACTGGACTCCTATAACTGTGTCTAAGCCCGCTGGACTTTTGTAACTGTATCTGAGCCATCTAGGCTCTTGTAACTAAACCCCGAGCCTTGGCTCGACTAAGGATCGTGATGCTACTATGACATAAAAATAGAAGCCCATTCGTTGATGGACTGTAATATGGCCCTTGGGCCTGAATATAGCCCCTTGGGACAACATATAGCTCCTTAGAGCGATCAATAACCCTGTAGGCAATGATATTATCATATAGCTCCTCTGAGCAATCAATAGCCCCGTAGGCGATGAAACAATTAGCAACCCTGAAGTTGGTCAACGGAAGGCTATCCTAGGTGGGGTCAATCCTAACCGATATACTGCATCTTAGTCCCAATCTAGCCACTCAGGAGGCATATCTAACTCTTAAGGCCTAACACGATCGCTACTCGCGCCTAGAATAGTCTGTATAGCTGCCAATAGGCACACCCCATGTGCTTATATCTGATCAGAGGATGTTGATAGTGATCATAATCTCCAATGGTCTAGATCGGATAGGGCATGATCTGGAGTGGCCTAAATGATATTCTAAATATCATGCTAGGACAGTGGTAGCTGATAAGCGAAGTTGCGAAGGACCAACAATTTAATTTCTTCGCCTAGAACAACTGTAGAGCTACTACTTAATCGCACATGTTCTTGAGCAGTCAGCCCCTAACCTTCCCAAGGTAGTTTACTATAATTCTCATCCTGAAGGTAATACTGTACTACTGTAGTTCTAGTCCTTTAGATCTTAACTTGGTCTGTTCAGATTTCATATATCTTCTTTGGGGATTCCTAACCTTGTAGATAAGTTTACCTGAACCTGGCCATTCGCAGCAACCTGTACTTGAGTATCTATATGAGCAGGCTGGGATGTTGGCCCCACATCCAACTACTAACAAGGTTCCCTTCTTAGGGTACCCATGGGTCTGTCTAACTCGTATAACTGGGGTGACTTCCTGGGAGACCTGTATGACAAGCACTAAGTCGACTACAACTAATAGTCACTGGCAGTGGCTAACTATATGGCAAGATGTCACTCATTTCACCGGGAAATCCTGGTGCCGCTGACTCTAGGGTAATACCATCCTATTCAAATTCTAGCCCTGGAGGCATCGAGGTATCCCAACGGCCTTTGGGCGAGCTTTACCGACAATACAGACGTCAAACTGAAAGTTATATCACCCGGCTGTGCTCGATACTGTCCAACTTAGATCAGGCCCAACAACTAATCATAAACTTCTAAGGCTTTTGGGATGACAACAAAACATTAGAATTCTACTATTACTGTGAATAAAGGAACATAGGAGTTCCTATGATGCTCCTAGCGTGAATCACACTTAACATACTCTTTCCCGATGAGAGATACTGCAATATACTCACAATACGCTTTCTAGCAGCTAACCACAACCTATATGATCATAGTCTACGGACAGTAGCTAATCACGACATATATACTCATAATCTACATACATCAGCTAATCACCACATATACACTCATAATCTACTGACAGAAGCTAGTTACAACATATAGGATCGTTTCTCCATTCATGAACATAGGTCGTATCATTATACGACGAGGATACCTTACCAAAGGGATAAGACTTAACATACCTCGAATGCCGATTCTTATTTAACTGATGAGTTTCAACCTGTAATCAGTGGTTCCACTCAACTACAGCCCTTCTGTTGAGAGAATAGAGTTGTTTTCAATACTAAATTCGACAAACAACACTATCTTTCGATAATAACAATCATAACTGTAATTCAACTTTATTTAACTCTTCCGAAAAGCCATAATTTCTCGAGAGTTTAGAAGAGAGAAATGCTTACCTATTGCCTTTGGCCGTTTAAGATTCAATTTGGAGTAACTCTGACAATCTTTACTTGGCGGAGTTTCGGTATGTCGAGCGAATTTTCAAGAAATAACTCCGCACAGATGCTTCCCGTAGGCCTGGAACTTGTTACCCTAAGTTAATTTGCATTTGGACGGAATTTGATGGCGTAATTTGATGAAAATCAGATGAAAGTTGCATACTCTCTCTAGTCTGGCTGAAGGAACACTTTGCAAATGTTTTAAATTGAACAAGGGAGGCTTATATTCAAGTGTAGGGCAGTGGAAGGGGGCGCCCTGCGCTGGCCAATGCGCCAGGGAGGGTGCCACGCCGCACCTCCCATGGCGTTGGCATGCTGGCGCGCCGCGCTACCCAACACACAGGCAGGCTGGCGCGTCGCGTTGGCCCTCGCAGTCTGGCCTCGCTCGACCCTACTTCCGAGGCTTTTCCCGTACGCATCAAGCCCTCATTACTCGTCACAAGCCCATGCACACGCACACTAACCGCTACATCTTATGGGTCATTAAGTATCTTTATTTTTATTAAGATTTAAACACTTATTTGGTATGAAAGGTCTTAATCATTAAGATCTATAACAAAGGCTTAATATCATTAAGAGATATGTTTGTGTGGATAATTTTCACCATCACACTGTCCACAACCACCAACCACCACCATTAACCACCTCTATCATCACAACCACTATCACTATTACCATTACCAACCATTAGCTACCACTACCACTAACCACCTCTGCCACCATTAACGTCGCCAACCACCCCTAACATCACAACAACCACTGACAATCACATCCTACTACAATCAATCCCTATTACAAACCACCTTCACAATCACAACTAGAACTGCCGCCAACTACTATCAACACATATCGTCAACCATCACACATTCTTCAGCTGCTACCATCAAAACCACCAACTAGTAACATCAACCAACTTCACCATCACAACTGTCACCATCACATTAGTCACTATAACACCAACCACCTCCATCATCATAACTATCATCACCACCATTTCTAGTAACTATCATCACCACCATGACTATCCATTAACACCAATCATTATCATGACCATCACTATAAATCATCTCTACTATTACTAGCAAATATAAATATTTTATTATTAAATAATAAATTTATATTATTAAATATAACACCCCGTATAATTTAAGCGATAAACTTGTTCTTTCAAGCTATGTCCAAGAGTTCTTAGTTCCATAAAAAGGATGTGTTATAGGTATTCATATCACTCAATGATCGTACATTAAAATTTGAATTCGATAAAGTTGTAAAAATAAAATTAGCAAAGTTATCGCAAGTTACTTTTAGAAATTCTTTGAAATTTGGATCAAATGTCTTGAGGATTTTATCCCAATATCTAAAGATTTAGGAGACCTACAATATATAAATTAAAGATCTTTGAGTCTTATTTCCAGAACATTAAATCGCTCGTCAATCCGACATCGGAGCAAAGAGTTATGAGTGTTTTACTACGGACTATATGGGCAGAAGCGTGTCACGGGCCAGCCGGTTCAGGTTGCCTTTTGGGTAACTTGTTTAAGGAAATTTTTGGCCCAAAATTCATTATTTCATCATCATAATTTCTAGAAGAGCTGAGCAGCTCTTTCTCCTAATATTTCCTCTAAGTTTTTCATGATTTTGAATAGAATTGAAGGGTTAAATTTTCTCCAAATATCAATCCAACTTGGATATGGGTTATTGAGGTCGTGGAGAACATCGTGGCAGAGTTGTTCATCGAAATTGGCTTAGATGTGGACGTGCTAATATGGTAGAAGTTCTGGAAATTGACATCCACCAAGGTTAAGTTTATGTAAAAGTTCGTGTAAGTACTTCTTCCTTCCTTTCGTAAGAAATTCCTAGTTCTACGCCTTGTCAGAAGTTATAAGTGATTGGAAGTTTTTGTGGTTCTTGCTGGCTGTATATGGATGTTTAGATGTACTATATGTGCTGGTTTAATTGGCTAAAGGATAAAGGAATCACAAGCTTGAGCTAGAGTTCTTGCCAGTAAAATTGAACCTACGAAGAGCGGTATGTTAAGGCTAATCTTTTTTTTTGGCAAGTTATTCTTGTTGTATAGTTGATACGAATTGTACCTATACAGTGGCTTATGATCATAAATGTTGTGGTTAGCTGCTATGAGATGAATTAAGATTGTAATATAGTATCCCTAGCCGGGAAAGATTATATTTAGTTTTGACTATTGCTAGAAGCAACATAGAGATTCCCTGTTCATTTATTTACAATCCAGAGAGGCTAGTAGTGTTTTGCTTCCGTACTAAGTCCATAGAGTCTTGTGGTTAGCTGTTGGGTAGCATAGGGCGCAGCTTGGTGCTATAACTTTCTGTTTTGATGCCTATACATGTAGTAAAGCTCGCAGTAGGCTGTTGGCGTATCTTGATGCCTACAGGGCTAGAATCTTGGTAATAAAGTCTTACCTATGAGTCAGTGGCACCAGGGTTACCTAATGATTGGGGTGGTAGCTTGCTAGGTAAACTACCTACTTTCAAGAACTGTATAGCTTCATTGACTTATAGTTAGTCGCATTGGTCACTCAGAAGACCACCTTAGTCGTTAGAAGTCTGGTAGACTATGTGTTATCCTAAGTAGGGACCTTACCAGCTATTATATATGGGGCTAACGCCTCTGGATATTCATACAGTTTCCCATGTACATGTTGCCAAACGACTCAGATACAATTACAGGAGCCTAGACGGCTCAGATTCAATTACAGGAGTCTAGACGGCTCAGATACAGTTTCAGGAGCCCAAATGGCTCAGATATAGTTTCAGGAGCCCAAACGGCTCAGATACAGTCATAGGAGCCCAGAAGGCCCGATCACAGTTTCAGAGGTCAAATTTACCTTAGTTACAACTTACTTACGGTCTTACAGTGATACAGATAGGTGGGTATGGATAGCTTGCACTTGTTGGGGCTTATTGGGGCCCAAGTAGGTTGTTTTGTGTTGTTTGTACCTTTCAAGCTTATGGGGGCCAGATTAAATGATTGGTTTCATATTTTCCTGTTAGCTATCGTTCATATTGTGAGATTATTTAGGTTAACTTTTGGGCCTTACTACTAATTATTTTCAGTTCCTTATCAGCTTCTATTCAGTTATTATATTTCTTCCCTACATATTCGGTACATATTGTACTGTCACCCATGCATGGGGCGCTGCATACTTGCCTACAGGTTAAGATAGATAGGTTCCGAGACCTCCTTATTAGCTGTTTAGACTTACAAAATTGGACAGCTCCTTGCCTTTGGAGTTTCCAGACATTAGAGGTTTGCCTGTATTTTGTTGTATCGTTTTAGGTAGGTCGGGGCCTCTGTCTCGACCAATATTTCACTCTTTAGAGGCTTGTAGACTATGTTACTTGTTAGATATGTGTTGTTGGCTGTGTGGGGCCTAGTTGTGTTATTTGTTAGTAGCATTGTCGGCTTTTATATATATATATATGTATAAGTGCGCCTGCTTTTCTTCTTTCATGATTCAGTCAGCATAGTGGTCTTGTCGGCCCGCATAGGATGCCATTATTGCAACTGTTGTGTTAGCTGATTTAATTCAGGTGTTCATGTAGCGGCCTTGTCGGGGCCCAAGGCTATGTTTTGAGCCGAGATATAGTTGTTTGTTTTCTTGATATGGGCGGTTGGTATGGACCAGAAGTGTATATGTCCAGCTAGGTCAGCTTAGAGTCTAGTGTGACATTAGGTGCCAGTTATGCCTCCTACGGTGGGGCGTGATATTAAATTAATATTATTTGAATTTTATATGTAATATATTTATAAATAAGTAAAATATGTATATTTAGATATTGAAAAACAAACAGTCTTAATTATTCAATGTTCAAATCTACAGATAACATCTTAATCATTCATATGTGCATTCAGATTCAAACGTCTTAATCTTAATGAGAACAAATGATGCCTATGACTTACTCTTTTTAGATTTGTCTTGAATGGTGATTTATTATATAAGGCATGTGATAAGTTAGGCAAATGTCAAGTTGATTAATGAAATTGTTGATTGTGCTTGTAAAATTTGATGTGAGTACTTACTTAATAGACATGACTTGTGATTGCATCCGTGATTGAGTTTCACTCTCTTTGTCATCTTATTGTCTATGAGGGAGTAGTTTGCCAGAACGAATATTGTATTAATAGAAAGTTGCGTAAATTAATGAAACATGGCCTGAAGGCACGAGTTGATAGTAGATTCATGGTTGAGGAGGCTGTAGCCTCTGGTAATTATGGTGCGATTGTCATACTATATTATATCTTTGTTTCTTTAAAACTTATTATACTGATGTGTTTATGTATGCATACTCATTTTCATGGATCATGATATTGGTATTATGAAAAAAATGAGGTTTTAGAAAGAAATGTTTTATCCACTGAGAACTATTTCCAAATACTTTTCATGATCTTTGGTAAGTCAGATGGGCTAGATTGGTGTGTGTGTGTTAAGTCCCAATTATGGTAAGTCCTGGTTCAATATGGGCCTGATTGTTATGGACCTCGCGAGTACCCTATAGGTCCTAACCCACAACGTATTCTGTGGTGGGGGTGTGTATCAATAGTATCATTGCCCATTACATTGCATTTTGTACATACTTTATTTATCGTCTTGACTAGTTCCTTTCAATTGTTATTTATGGAATTGCTAGGATATTTTTTGAAAATTCATGGGTTATAGTATACTTTAATGGTATAGTTAATGTCTTTGCTCGGTTGGCCAATGATGCCTACTGAGTACCTGTATTTTATGCTCACCCCACTCTTATTGCATCTTTTGATGCAGAGCCTAGCTCTAGCAAACTTGATTGATTCATCATCCTAGGCAATACTTTTCAAAAAGTCTTGATGAGCTACTTGGATTTCAGATCAATGCCTGACTCTCTGTTTATTTCATTACCCCATCTTTATTCTATCTAGGTAGCAGTGTATCTTGAGATGTTTGTATTTATTTAGAGCTCTTGTAATGGTGTGATATTATTTTACTTTTGCATTTTCAAATTTATTTTAAGAATTGGGTTTCAAGACCATTTTCTTTATTGTTTTATTTACTTTCTCAATTACTTAATTATAATTTTATTGGGTAAAGGATTGGCTTACCTACCAGTGGGCGAGGGTAGGTGCCATCACAACTTGAAATTTTGGATCGTGATAGTTTGATATTAGAGTAGTAGGTTCACTAGTATCATAAGTATAAGAGCAATGGCTAATAGAGCTTTGCATATGGGTATGTAGATGTTCGTACTTATCTCCGAGAGGCTATAGGGTATTTTAGGAAAGTTTTCTTCTTTGACTCCTTATTGTGTGTAGTGATTATCTCTTGAGTTCTAATTTTTATTTTAGTCTCTCACAGATGATGAAGACGTGGTTGCCTATGGTAGGGCATGAAGAGTCTACACCCATTGCTAGGGTCCCCGCACGGGGTTAAGGTAAGGGTGGAGGCTGAGGTTGGGGCAAAGACAGAGGTAAAACACGACTTGCTGTACCTTCTCAGGGTCATACTAGGGTTGTGTCTCCTAAGTTAGATTGAGATAAAGGATAAGGCTTATTAGCCCGAGGAGATGGCCAGCCCAGGCACCACCAGGTTTTATGGCTATATTGATATTACGGGACACTATGGTTCACATCTTGAGTTTCTTGGAGGGTATGACTCAAATGGGGGTTATGCCTATCACCCCATATAGTTCACATGGCAGGTTAAGACTTAAACTACTGAAAAGGTGTCGGTGTAAGGTTTCTAGACACCTAGAACGCAACTGACTATTGTTATGGCTTCCCGTATTGATGTTTTTCTAGTGCAAGTTATTGCTCTCTAGGTTGTTGCTTGATCTATGATGTCAATAGAGGAGTAAAAGATGTTCGACCGCTTCATCAGGATAAGTTCTCTGTGTTTCACTGGTGATCCTTAGAAGAATGCATATGAGTTCTTGGTCAATTGTTATGAGAGGTTGCATAACCTCGGTTTGGTGGAGTTTCACGGATTTGACTATACTACTTTTCAGATAGTGAGGCCCACCAAGCAGTGATAAAGGACCTATATTAATTTTGGACCAGTTGGTTCCCCTCACTTAGCATAGACTCAATTTTCAGAGGTATTCTTAAAGAAGTATTGTTACCCCCCGTAAGTTTCTATCGTTTAACCGATGCGTACGTAAGTATGTTAAGAGTTTTGGGGTATGACACATACGGAAAAGGGCTCGAGAGGTGAGTATACAAGCACAGTGTCAAGCGAGCAGGAGGCCGGAGACAGACGCTGGGTGCACTGGGTGCCGCGCTGCCTGCCAGGAGCCATGGCTGGTGCATCGCGTCCTTGGACTGGCGAGATGGGCGGAGCGCCGCCCCCCTTTGCCACTGCCTCTTATATATATATACATACATATATATATATATATATATATATATATATATATATATATATATATATATATATATATGTGTGTGTGTGTGTGTGTGTGTGTGTTTTAAGTTAAGTCCCTTTTCATTTAAAACATTTCTTAAAACAGACCACGGCCCTGAGACTATTCTCTCTCAACTTCTCTTTGGTTTTTAGCAAAATTACGTTGTTAAACTCCTTTCAGACGCAAACTCGTCTTGGATAATGAGTGTCAGGCCTATGAGGAACATTCCTATGGAGTTATTTCTTGAAATCTCGCTCGAAGTATCAGACCCCCGCCGAGTAAAAGTGGTAGAAATCACTTCTAATTGATTCCTAAGTGGCTACAAGTAATAGGTAAGCGTTTCTACCTTTTATACTCTCTGGAATTTGTAAGCTTTCGGTCGAACTGGACAATTGTTGAGTTGTAGTTAATGTCTTTGAAAGATGTTATTATTAAGTCATTCCTATTATTGAAAATAGCCTTATTCTCTCAGCGTAAGAGCTGTAATTTGGTGGAATTACCAGCTTCAGCTTGGAACTGGTTGGGTGAACAGAAATCATCGATTAATATATGTTAAGGCTAATCTCTTCGGCAAGTTATTCTCGTCGTAACATTGATACAACTTGTACTTCTGTAGTAACTTAAAAATATGAATATTGTAGTTAGCCATTACGAATAGATTTGAGGTTGTACCATAGCATCCCTGGTTGGAGTTGATCATATTTCATACAACCTCTCACTGTGAATAGCTATGGGATTATTAGTTGTATAAACTTCTTACGGAGCTATAAACTACTTATGGAGCTATTATGCTACTAATGCTTACGGAGCCACGATGCCGCTATCATTCACAGAACTATAAGATTGCTTTCGGAATTATTGTATTGCTTATGAGCTACTGAATTGCTTACAGAGCTATTAAGTGTCTAAAGAGACTAAAGTAAAACCTTTAGGCCACGCTGGAGTCTTCTATGAACTCCTTCTATGACAAAGATGATATTACCGACCCTCATGAGGGCCTGGTTTGTCTAAGACACAGTTGCAGTCACTTATGGAGCCTCAGAGGTATCGATAGGGATATATAGATTGATTGGCACTTTCCAGGGCTTATGGGGGCCCAAATAGGTTATTCTGTGTTGATTGTACCTTTCAGGCTTATGGGGGCCCGGTTAGGTTCTTGTTTGTATATTTACTTGCTAGTTATACTTCAAATTGTGAGGTTATTCAGGTTAAGCTCTTATCCTTCTTGTCGCTTACTTTCATTTCTTGTATCAACTTCTATTTATCCTTGACTATTGCCTTACATATTCAGTACATATTGTATTGACGCCCACATATGGGGCACTGCGTACTTGCCTGCAGGTACGGATAGACATGTTTTAGGACCTCCTTAGTAGTCATCCAGGGTTAGCAGATTAGTCAGCTCCTTTTCTTCAGAGTTGTTCATTAGAAAGGTTTGCTCATTTTATTATACAGCTTTTGGGTAGGTCATAGCCCTATCCCGACCACTATTTCACTCTTAGAGGTTTGCGGACTACAGTTCTTAGTTGTTGGTTGTTGTTGGCCGTGTGGGGCCCATGTATGTTATATTTTGTGTGTTGGCCATATGGGGCATAGTTTAGCTATCAGTTAGCAGCCTTGTTGGCTATAGTTTATATATGACTGCCTGTTTTTCTTTTGATATGGCTTAGACACCATGGTAGTCTTGTCGGCCTGTATAGGGTCCTTTTATTATTATGTCTGCTAGATTTGCTGTTTTCTTTTACAAGTTTACTATGTGGCCTTGTCGTCCCGAGGCTATGTTTACAGTCGAGATATAGCTATTTGTTTTCTTAATTTTGAGTCGCTGGAAACATTAGAGGTGCATATGCTCAGTCAGGTTAGCCTAGGTCCCAGTGTGGCATCAGGTGCCAGTCATGCCTCTTAAGATGGGGTGTGACAAACTTGGTATCAGAGCAACGTCGTATCCTAGGGATTCTGCAAGTTGTGTGTAGTAGAGTCTTATCTTTGGGTATGTTGTGCACCACATTGTATAGGCAGAAGGCTACAAGGCATGATAGCGTGGTTACCTGTCTTCCTTCTCTAGTGTGCTATAGAGCTATGTTGTAGAGGGTTGAATCCCTAAGTTTACGTTGTTCTGCTTATCTATAGAGAAAATGTCTGATGCACAATAGACCACGACTAGTCGGGAGTTGGATACTGTGGCAGGGAGGGCACTAGCAGGGTGCCACGGTCAGAGAAGGCCCGACCTGAGGGCGAGAGGGAGACATCACCTCGATCTCCCCGGAATTCTCTGCCACATCGGGACCTCCCTAGGGTAGCATATACATCAGTTCCACCCCTCAATCATTCCTATACCATCAGATTAGGAGGTTAGGAGCGCGGTTTACATGTTGGCTCGGATGATGGCCGCTCAGCACCGGTCAGTGGCGCCCGTTGTTTTTGAAGGTCCCGGGAGTTCGAAGGTCTGTGAGTTTCTTGCTTTGAGTCCTCTGCAGTTTATGGGGACAGATCGCAGAGAGGATCCTCAGGACTTCTAAGACCAGTTGCAGCGAATATTTAGGGTAATGCATGCCTCGTCCACAGAGTCGGTTGAGTTTCTAGTGTTTCATCTATGAGAAAGGTAATACAACCACGCCAAAAGGTAGGTTTATATCCTATCTTCGGGAGAGGAAGCTAATAGCAAAGGGATACATTTACCACATTCTTAGGGTTCAGGATTTGCAGCAGAATCCCCGACTCTTTAATCCGTTTCTGTTGTCAGTGAATTTTCGGATGTATTCCCGGATGAGTTTTCTTGTATTCCCAAGAGCGTGAGATCGATTACTCTATCGATCTGCCACCAGATACACGACCTATGTTCATCCCTCCATATCGAATGGCTCCTGCTGAGCTGAAGGAATTGAAAGAATAGTTGAAAGACTTGTTAGATAAGGGCTTTATCAGGCCTAGTGCTTCATCGTGGGGTGTGCCGGTTTTGTTTATAAGAAAGAAGGATGGCTCCCTATGAATATATATATATTATCGGCAATTGAATAAAGTCACTATTAAGAGTAAATATCCTCTTCCAAGGATAGATGATTTATTTGATCAGCTACAAGAGGTGAAATATTTCTCCAAAATCGAATTAAGGTCAAGGTATCATCAAGTGTGAGTTTGGGAGAAAGACATTCTGAAGACAACTTTCAAGAACAGGTATGGTCATTTTGAATTCTTGGTCATGTCCTTCGGATTCACAAATGCCCCAGTAGTGTTTATGGATTTGATGAACAATATCTTCAGGCATATTTAGATCTGTTTGTGATAGTTTATTAATGACATTCTGGTGTATTCACGCTCGAAAGCCAAACATAAGGATCATTTACAAATAGTACTCCAGGTCCTCAGAGACCATCAATTATATGTGAAGTTCTCTAAATATGAGTTTTGGTTAAATTCTGTAGCTTTCTTGGACCATGTGGTGTCAGATGCAGGTATCCAGGTTGACTTGTAGAAAATTGAGGCAATAAAAACATGGCCTAGACCCACGACTTCAACTGAGGTTCGTAGTTTTCTAGGGTTAGCTGGGTATTATTGAAGGTTTGGAAGGATTCTCAACAATATTGACAAGATTGACTCAGAAAGCAGCTAAGTTCCACTAGACTGAGGCTTGTGAGCAGAGTTTCCAGGAGCTGAATAATAGATTGAAATCTGCACCAGTATTAGCTTTACCAGAAGGGTCAGAGGGCTATGTCGTATACTTTGATGCTTTAGGCATTGGGTTAGTGTGTGTTCTAATGCAACATGGCAAGGTGATTGCCAATACTTCGAGGCAGCTAAGGAAGCACGAAAAGAATTACCCCACCCATGATTTAGAATTGGCGGCAGTAGCTCATGCTCTAAAAATCTGGAGACACTATTTGTATGGTGTTCATGTAGATATCTTTACGGATCATAAAAGCCTCCAGTATATCTTCACACAGAAAGAATTGAATTTGCGGCAGCGTTGGCTAGAATTGCTGAAAGACTATGTGTCACGACCCAAATAAAGATCCGGATCGAGACATTGGACAAGAAGCCCGAGAGACCCCAAGTCGACCCATGTCATGAACATTCATCTAACTCAATCAATAAAGCGGAAGAAATAACATGATAATCTTAGCGGAAGTCTGAAATAAGCATAACATCAAAACTACACGAATCTGAAGCTGAATACATTCTAATGTCTGAAAAGTCTCTAAGTCTGATGAGTTGATGGGACAAGACCCCACTAACTCTCTAATACTGAAACTTAAAGTACATCAATATCTGAAAGTGAATAGTCCTAGGGAGATGAGGACTCACCACTAGGCTAGATGCTAACTTCGAAACTGGCTACTACTGGGGCTAAGAATGAGTGTCGGAGCCTGTATCCTGAAACGATACAACATAGAGTATGCAGTCAGTACATGAAATGTACCGAGTGTGCAAGGTAAGTAAAATTGCTTAAATAAGTAAAATCATTTAAAACATGCATAATGTAAAACATAAACAAAGTAAGAATATGAGAATATGGCTTGTATACTATCTTTCTGAAAGCATGATCTCAACATAACATAACATCATAACTAAATCGATTGACCCAAAGCTGAAATCTTATAGTCATAAATAAAGCTAAACATTGGGTCAAACCTTATTTAGAACATATATAGATATATACAATATGATTGATGAACATGCATAATTGAAATTATGAGGAATAATGGGAGACTCGTCTTTTTAACTGACATACCATGATAGAGCTTACATGGTCCCAACTATTAGACTCAAGTGGGTAGAGCCATCCAAAGCCTTGCCAAGGCTAAGTATGAGATCATGATATCGAAATCAAGCTCGTGGCCCAATCAGGCAGGGGATAGCTCACATAGGAGGTCCCAATATAATCTGATCATACCTAAATTGGCGCGTAGTTCTGAAGCATAGGGTGGGCTGACCTATAGCCTACTCAGTGCTAGACACTACTCTCAAAAATATGCATATGCTCTCCATCATTTTTCAACGAAGCTGAATAATCATGAATGCACAAATCTAAATCATACCTGAGGAGCCTTGGCTCAAACCATATCACAAGCTGAACATAAATGGGAGTCTTTGCTCCAAAATCATGTGGTAAGCTAAATCAGCAAAATCATAATCATACTTGAATCATATGGGCATGGCCCGATACTTTAACATGCTTGAAAATACATAATTCACTTGAAAACATGATCCTAAACATGGGTAACTTGAAAACATGTTTTCCATCCTATATATCTCATCATACTAGAACATTCATCATAAATCTCAACTTTTGTGAACTTCTCATAATTGGGGAATTTTAATTTATAAAGCTTGAAACATGATTTTCATTGAAAACATCATAAAACTTGCCCATAAATCATAATTCGATAGTAGAAATTCATTTAGATTATACCCATGTAGAGAATTAGGAATTTCATGCATCGGGTTAAAACACCATAGAATAAACTCATAAATTTCATAAATTAGAGGGGAATTGGGCATGAGTGTGAACAAAGTCATCCATTCATAACCCTACATACCTGATTATAGCTAATTCTTTCACTGCTGATTGGCCAAGGAAGAATTGAAGAGAACTTGAAGGAGAACAAGCTTGATCACCTCTCTAACTCTCTAACTTTGCATGCATGAATAGGAATGACTTAGAATAGGTTTTCCCCTCTTAAAACTCACTATTCATAGCTTAAAACGACGTAGTTTATGCCTTAGGATCATAGGAATTACGGAAAAGCCCTTACGAAATTTGTAGGAAATTACTGACTGCCAGTCCCCACAAGTGACTAGATGACTCGTGACTCCAGGCCACGACTTTTGGAATGATCCGTCAAGTACACCATCCTGAGGGTTTCATTTAGCTCCATCATGTTGCTCATGATCCTCCCCATGAATCGTGATGACCAACCACGACTCGCGGGGAGCTTCCATAGGGTACACTGCCACTCCTCTCCACCCTTCTCAAAATTATTGCCCACGACTCACTCAATTAGTCATGGGGTCTGACCACGACTCATGGTCACGTCCGTGGGGACTCTAAATCCCTAATTCCAATTTCACACCCTGATCCTCACCACTAGTCATCTCATAACTCGTGGTCTACCCCACCGGTCACAATATGAGTCATTCTGTGACCTGATCCAGATTTCAATTTTTCTCCGTTTCAACTCCCAGGTCTGATCTAAGGGCTTTCGAGGTATTACAATATCTCCCCCTTGGGAACATTCTGTCATGCCCCACCTTGGGAAGCATGACTGGAACCTAGTGTCACACTGGGATCTAGACTAGCCTAGTTGTCCTGGTGCACTTCTGGTGCACGCCTATAACTTAAATCAAGAAACTGATGAGCTATATCTTGGCTGTAAATATAGCCTCTAGCCGAAAAGGCCACCTGTAAAAGAAGAAGCTAACCACCACCAACACAATAACAAGGATCCTATGCGGGCCGACAAGACCACCATGTTGTCTAGTTATGACTGAAATGAAATCAGGAAACTAAATTACACTATAGCCAACAAGGCCGCTAACTGATAGCTAAATAAGGCCCCACACGGCCATCACACGAAATAAACATAAATAGGCCCCACACGGCTAACAACAAAAGCTAACCACTAGAAATTTATAGCCTGCAAGCCTCTAAGAGTAGAATAATGGTCGAGATAGGGCTCCGACCTACCTGTAAACTATACAACAAAAGAACAAACCTCTTCTAACTACCAACTCCGGAGGAAAGGAGCTGAACAAATGGTTAACTGCAGCTGATAACTAATAGGGTCCCGAACTTCATCTATCCGCACCTGTAGGAAAGTAATGCAGCGCCCCGAAGATGGGCGTCAGTACAATATGTATCGAATATGTAAGCTAGTAAAATGATAACTGAATGAAAGTTGATAAAACTAAAGTAATCATGAAGAAGGGCAAGAGTTTAACCTGAACGATCTCACCATCTAAACATCTAACTAACAAGTATACATACACAAATAAGAACCTAATCGGGCCCCTATAAGCCTGAAAGGTACAAACAACACAGAATAATCTACCTAGGCCCCCATAAGCCCCGACAAGTACAAATAATGTACACTCTACTATCTGGCTACTGAAGGTTCGTACATACTGTAACTTAGGAATGTTCGTTCTTTGAAACTGCGTCTAAGCCAGATAGGCTCCTATAGCTATATCTGTGTCTGAGCTGTGTAACTAGGCCCCGAGCCTTGGCTCGACTATGAGCCATAATGTAATCTCTTATAATTGAACCCCAAGCCTTGGCCCGAATATGGGTCATAATGAGACTGTTGTAACTAGATCCCGAGCCTTAGCTCGACTATGGATCATACTGTAGCTGCTATAGCTGAGCCCCGAGCCTTGGCTCGACTATGGGCTGTAATATAACTGCTGTAGCTAGACCCCGAGCCTTGGCTCGTCTATGAGTCATAATAGAAGCTATGAAAATTGGATATGGCCCTCACGGCCTCACTCTAGTCCATTAGGACATTATACTACTCTTGTAAACATAATTTTATAGGCAACAACACTCAAACCCCAAATATTGTATACAACAATCAAACTGGCTAAGATTAACTCTGACGAGGGTTTTTATATCATCGTTATTATCTCAATTCAATTCATAACAGTTGACCCCAATAGGTTTACTATGAAATACTATAGACACACAAGTCATACTAACTTTACGAAGAACGTAACTTGCCGAAAGGATAGCCTTACATACCTCGAGTGCGAACTTTCGTTGGACTGGCGAGTTTTGACTTATAACCAGTGGTTCTATCCTATCGAAGCCTTGATACTGAGAGAATAGGGCTAATTTCAATACTAAATTAGGCAAATAACGATAACTTTTGATACTAATATTTACTATAATTCAACTTCAAATAACTCGGCAAAACCCTACAATTTCTCGAGAGTCCAAAAGGGAGAAGTGCTTACCTAATGCCTGTGTCCGATTAGGAATCAATTTGAAAGAATCCTGACAACTTTTACCCTGTGGAACTCCAATTTGCTGAGCAAACTTTTGAGAAATAACTTCGTAGTAATGCTTCTCGTAGGCCTAGAACTCGCTACTCAAAGTTATTTACGTTTGTACGGCATATGGTAGCGTAATCGGACAAAAATATATTGGAAATTCACGTGCCCTCTCTACTTAGCCGTAGGGATATGTTTGCAATTGATTTAAAGTGAAAGGAGGGACTTATATATACTAAGGGCGGTGGCAGGGGAGGACGCGCCATGCTTCCCATAGCGCCAGTCTCCCTACCGCACTGCACCTCTCAAGGCTCCAGCAGGCCTGGCGCGCCGCACTAGTCCCGTCCGACCTCGCTTTCGAGGTTTTCCATACACTCGTCAAGCTCTCTTTATTCATCACAAATCCACGCATATGCCTACTAACCGATAGCATTTTACGGGGTGTAATATCTTCCCCCCTTAGGAACATTCGTCCTTGAATGTCATTTTTAGGCTTAAAGGAGTTAACTCTTTTCGCTAATACTTAGAAAAATTTGGCAGAGTCCTCTCTATAATATGGACTATCCGAAAACCTGAAACGTAGAAAAGTCCAACATAGGTGTCTCACAGGACGCTATAAATAGCTATTTCCTCACAAAGAGGTAGCTAATTAGATAGTACTGATAACATAAGTAGCAAAATGACAACTGAATAACAATATCACCTTAACTATATAATCTGAATCAATCCTGGAACAAGTGAGGATATCTAGATCTCATGTTGTCCTCAGCTTCCCAGGTCATTTCTTTTTTGTTTATGTTCCTCCACGGCACTTTAACAGAGGTGACGTCTTTAGTTCTCAGTCTATGAACCTGTCTATCCAATATTGCAATCGAGATTTCTTCGTAGGCTAACTACTCAGTAACTTGGACATCCTCAACGGGCACAACTCGGGTCGGGTCCCTTATACACTTTCACAACATAGACACGTGAAATAACAGGTGAACAGACTCTAACTCTGAAGGCAACTCTAATTCATATGCCACTCAGACTATCCTTCGGATGATCCGATATGGCCCAATGAACCTCGGGCTAAGCTTGCCTTTCTTGCCAAATCTCATCACGCCTTTCATCGGCGACACTTTAAGGAATACCCAATTATCTACATTAAATTCCAAGACTCTATGCCGCATATCAGAGTAGGACTTCTGGAGACTCTGGGCTGTCAGTAGCCGCTCTCTGATAAGTTTCAACTTTCTCTTCTGATTGGTGAACCATATTTGGTCCGACTTACTCTGCCTCTCCTACCTCAAACCATCCGATGGTGGACCTACATTTCCTCCCATATAATGCCTCATAAGGCACCATCTGAATTGCAGAATGATAACTATTATTATATGCAAATTCAATGAGGGGTAAATGTTTATTCCATATTCCTCCAAAATCTAGCACACATGGCTGTAACATATCCTCGAGCGTCTGAATGGTGCGCTCTGCCTGGTCGTACGTCTGATGATGGAATGTTGTACTCAGATTAACCTGTGTCCCCAAACCTTTCTGAAATAATTGCCAAAATCTAGCTGTAAACTATGCCCCCTTTTTGAGATGATAGATGCGGGGACACCGTGCAAACAGACTATCTCTTTAATATACAGTTCAGCGTAATCTTCGGCAAAGAACATAGTCTGAACTGGTAGAAAGTGAGATAATTTTGTCAACCTGTCAACAATCACCCAAATAGAATCAAACTTGCATCTGGTACAGGATAATCCTATCACAAGGTCCATATTGACTACCTCCCACTTCCACATGGGTTTAGCTATCTCCTGAGTTAGGCCGCTAGGTTTCTGATGTTTCGGTTTCACCTGTTGGAAATTAGGACACTGCGCCACGAATTTGGCTACACCTTTCTTCATTCCACACCAGTATATTTCTTTTATGTCATGGTACATCTTCGTTGAGCCTGGATGAAGAGAGTAGCGAGAGTAATGTACCTTGCCATAATCTCTTGGCGGAGCCCTGCTACATTTGGAACGCAGAGGCGACATCTGTATCGCAAAACCCCGTCTCTGGTTATCTCAAAAGCTGATAATTCACCTTGCCGAACCTTATCTCTAAGCTTGTGCTAAATGAGAATCCTCGTATTGCCGCTCTTTTACTTCTACCACCAGGGAAGATACTGATGTATTCTGAATTATAGTCCCATTATCCTCTGAATCCACTATCTGAACTGCTAAACTGGCTAGCCAGTGCAATTCTCAGGCCATTTCCCGCTGTTCTAGTCTCAGATGTGCTACACTACCCATGGATCAGCGACTGAGGGCATCTGCTACAATATTGGTCTTCCATGTGTGATACAAGATATTCACGTCATAATCTTTTAACAATTCTAGCCCGCAGCGCTGTCATAAGTTTAACTCTTTCTGCGTGAAAATGTACTGGAGGCTTTTATGATCAGTAAAAATATCCACATGTACACCATACAAGTAATGCCTCCGTATCTTTAAGGCGTGAATTACCACAACTAATTCTAGGTCATGGGTAGGATAATTCTTTTCATGTTTCCTCAGTTGCCTTGAAGCATACGGAATTACCTTCCCATGTTGCATCAAAACACACCCTAATCCAACGCTTGAAGTGTCGCAATACACAGCGTAACCCTCTGAGCCTTCTGGCAAAACTAACACTGGCGTCGACATCAATCTCTTTTTCAATTTCTGGAAACTCTGCTCACGTGCCTCAGTCCACTGAAACTTAGCTGCTTTTTGAGTCAATTTAATCAAAGGCGCTAACAGGGTAGAAAATCCTTCCACAAACCTTCTATATCCGGCTTATCCCAAGAAACCGCGAACCTCCTTTGGAGTTGTAGGTCTAGGCCATGTCTTTACTGCCTCTATTTTCTGGAATCAACTTGAATACCAGCCTCTGATATAATGTGGCCAAGAAAGCTACAGAATTTAACTAGAACTCACATTTAGAAAACTTTGCATATAGCTCGCGGTCTTTGAGGATCTGAAGTATTGTTCGCAAATGATCTCTGTGTTCTGCTTTTGAGTGGGAGTATACTAGGATATCGTCAATAAACACTATCAAAAGCAGATCTAAGTATAGACAAAAGATACTATTCATCAGATCCATGAACACTGCTGGGGCATTTGTCAATCTGAAGGACATGACTAGGAATTCAAAATGACCATACCTGGTCCTGAAAGCTGTATTCGGGATATCTCTCTCCCGAACTCGAACCTGGTGGTACCCGGATCTCAAGTCAATTTTAGAAAAATATTTCGCTCCTTGCAGCTGATCAAGCAAGTTATCTATCCTAGGAAGTGGGTATTTATTCTTAATAGTAGCTTTATTCAACTGCCGATAATCTATACACATGTAGAGGGAGCCATCTTTCTTTCTTATAAACAGAACCGACGCACCCCACGGCGACGTATTCGGCCTGATAAAGCCCTTATCCAGAAGATCTTTTAGTCGTTCTTTCAATTTCCTCAATTCAGCAGAAGCCATTCGATATGAAGGGATGGATATAGGCTGAGTACCTGGTAGCAAGTCTATAGAAAATCTATCTCCCTTTCTGGGGGAATACCAAAAAGTTCTTCTGGGATATATCTGGGAACTCTTTAACCACTAGAATAGACTGGAGAGTCAGAGATTCTACTTGCATATCCCAAACCATAACAATATGGTAAATACAACCCTTTGCTATCAACTTTTTCGCCCGGAGATAGGATATAAACTTACTTTTTGGCATAGCTGTATTACCCCTCCACTCACGTACTACTTCCTCTGGAAAGTGAAATTGGACAATTCTGGTCCAACACTCTATGGTGGCATAACATGGTGCCAACCAATCCATACCCATAATCACATCAAAATCGATCATTTCTAGTTCTACTAGATCTGCTAAGATCTAGCGACCAACAATCTCTACTGTACAACTTCCATAAATATTTTTTGCAATAATAAAGTCACCTACGGGTGTAGACACAGAAAAGGGTTTCTAAAGAAATTCTCGAACTATATCAAACTTTTGGGCTACTAACCGAGTAACATACGATAAAGTGGAGCCCGGGTCTATCAAGGCATAAACTGAGTAAGAGCAAACATCTAATGTACCTGTCGCAACATCTGGCGACGATCCTAATTCCTGTCGCCCTGATAGTGCATATGTGCGATCTTGACAGCTGCCTAAACTAGATGCCCCTGATCTGCCTCAGTCTCTGCCGGCTGGAGCTGAGGGCCTATGCCCTGCAGAAGGTGCTGGTGCATATGAACCTGCTGAGGATCTATCATGTTGGCCCTGACCACCCTAGCATCTAGTCGGGCAATCTCTCATTATGTGCCCCTCCTATCCACAAGAATAACAGGCGGTGGAACCATACCTGTATCTCCCCAAATGCAACCTATGATAGGTACTGCATTGTGGTACTCCGGATCCGATCTGATCTGGCCCCCTCGCTTGCTGCGAGCCTGGTGCTCGTGAAATTTTTCTTGGACCCTATTGCCTCCGATGATCTAATCTATTGTCCTGTTGCTGCTGGAATGGAGGCCTAGGTGGCCTACCTGACAGGCGAGGCCTAGGTCCGCCCTGAAAATCTGCGGGCCTAGCCCTCTGATCTGTCCCTATAAACTGTGGGGGACTCAAGGCAAGGAATTTACGGACCCTTGAACTACCAGGCCCCTCAGTAGGCTCAACGATTGTTGGTACTACTGGCTGAGGCTGTCGCGGGGTAGCCATTATCTGAACCAACATATAGAATGCACCCCATGGGGGTGGTGCTGGTATATCTGCTGATCTAGCGGACTCTGAGTGCGGTGGTGAATGTTAGAGAGATCGAGGTGACGTCTCCCTGTCACCCTCAGATTGGGATGACTCTAACTGGGGTCCCCTACTAGTGCCCTCTCCTGCTGCCACATCTAGATCTCGACCAGTCGCGGTCCGTCGTGCATCAGATATTTCTCTGTAAATAAGTAGAATAGCATAAGCTTAGAGAGTTATCCTGTACAAAACAACTCTACAACACGACTGAAGGAAAAAGAAGAGTAACCACACTATCATGCCTCGTAGCCTTATGTCTATAGAATGTGGTGCACAACACATCCATAGACAAGTCTCTACTTGACACGGCTTGCAGACTCCCTGGGATACGATATGCTCTGATACCAAGTTTGTCACGCCCCACCTTGGGAGGCATGACTGGCACCTAATGCCACACTGGGATCTATACTAGCCTGGTTGGCCTGGTGCACTTCCGGTGCACGCCTATAACTTAAATCAAGAAACTAACGAGCTATATCTTGGCTGTAAATATAGCTTCTGGCCGACAAGGCCACCTGTAAAAGAAGACAACTAACCACCACTAACACCATAACAAGGATCCTATGCGGGCCGACAAGACCACCATGCTGTCTAGTTATAACTAAAATGAAATCAGGCAACTAAATTATGCTATAGCCAACAAGGCCGCTAACTGATAGCTAAATAAGGCCCCACACGGCCATCACACGAAATAAACATAAATAGGCCCCACACGGCCAACAACAAAAGCTAACCACTAGAAATTTTTAGCCTGCAAGCCTCTAAGTGTAGAATAATGATTGAGACAGGGCTCCGACCTACCTGTAAACTATACAACAAAAGAACAAACCTCTTCTAACTACCAACTCCGGAGGAAGGGAGTTGAACAAATAGATAACTCCAACTAATGACTAAGAGGATCTCGAACCGTGTCAATCTGCACCTGCAGACAAGTAATGCAGCGCCCCAAGGATGGGCATCAGTACGATATGTACCGAATATGTAAGGCAGTAAAATGATAACTGAATGAAAGTTGATAAAACTAAAGTAATCATGAAGAAGGGCAAGAGTTTAACCTGAACGATCTCACCATCTAAACATCTAACTAACAAGTATACATACACAAACAAGAACCTAATCGGGCCCCCATAAGCCTGGAAGGTACAAACAATACAGAATAACCTACCTGGTCCCCATAAGCCCCGACAAGTACAAACAATGTACACTCTACTGTCTGGCTACTAAAGGTTCGTAAACATACTGTAACTCAGGAATGTTCGTTCTCTGAAACTGTGTCTGAGCCAGATAGGCTCCTGTAGCTGTATTTATGTCTGAACTATCTGGGCTGTGTAACTGGGCCCCGAGCCTTGGCTCGATTATGGGCCATAACGTAATCTCTGATAACTTGACCCAGGGCCTTGGCCTGATTATGGATCATAATGAGACTACTGTAATTGTATCCCAAGACTTAGCTCGACTATGGATCATACTGTAGCTGCTATAGCTGATCCCCGATCCTTGGCTCGACTATGGGCTGTAATATAACTGATGTAGCTAGACCTCGAGCCTTGGCTCGATTATGAGTCATAATAGAAGATCTGAAAATTGGATACGTCCCTCACGGCCTCACTCTATTCCCTTCGGACATTATACTACTCTTGTAAACATAATTTTATAGGCAGCAACATTCAAGGCGCCAACAGGCATAGCACACCGCGCTGGCCAATGCACTGCTGGCTGGCGCGTCGCGCTGGCCCTGTGTGTACTGGTCCCATTTGACACCGCTTCTAAGGTTTTTCCTACACGTGTCAAGCTCTCTTTATTCATCACAAATCCATGCGCGGCCTACAAATCGATAGCATTTTACGGGGTGTAACACATTCGTCCTCGAATGTTAGAAAACATATAGAAAAGCAGAGAAATGCAATCATCATATTCAAATACTGATCATTTAAACTGAAAACTAACGGAATGACTATCTCCGATTCAAACTACATAGCTGAACTGAATTCACTAATCATACATACATCCATATACACAGAAGAAACTTGGGCACATGAACTGAACTTGAAAACTAAGTAGAGTTTGAGGGCAAAAACTGATACCTCAAGCTGGAACTGAGCTGGTAGGGAATAAATATGGGTATCTAGCCATCATGTATGCTTCAGCTTCCCAAATAGCTCCTTCGATATGCTGATTCCTCCACAAATCTTTTACTGAAGCTACTTCCTTATTTCTCAGCCTTCGAACTTGACGATCCAGTATTTCCACCAGAACCTCCTAATAACTAAGGTTGTCTTTCACACCAACACTATCCACCAGGACAACTAGAGTGGGATCACTCAAACACTTCTTTAAGAGCGATACATGGAAAATAGGATGCACGAAAGCTAATTTTGAAGGTAACTCCAATTCATATACCACCTTGCCAACCCGTTTCACAATCCGATAGGGGCCAACATAACGAGGGCTGAGTTTTCTTTCTTCCCAAACTGAACTAGATCTTGAATGTATAGCTTGACATAATCCTCTGCTGCATCCGTTGTTTCGACCGGTAGAAAATGAGCAGCCTTGGTCAACCTGTCCACAACCACCCAAATGGAGTCATGTTATTGACAAGTGCGAGGCAAACCTGTGATAAAGTCCATATTAATTTCTGCCCACTTCCAACTAGGAATACTAATATCTGAAGCACACCTCCTAGCCTCTGAAGCTCAACCTTTACTTGTTGACAGTTTGGACACTTAGCTACAAACTCCGCAATGCCCTTCTTCATGCCATTCCACCAATAGACTTTTGTAAGTCACGATACATCATGGTGGCACCTGGATGGATAGATTACTTGGATCCATGAGCCTCGTGCAACATCAGATTCCTCAAATCACCAACATTCAAAACACATAAGCGACCCTGGTATCGAAGTACACCATCTCCCCCTTTGGAGAAAACCTCTACCTTTTGATTTTGAATGACTTCCTTTATCTTTACCAAAATCAGATCCTCTTCTTGTCTAGCTTTTACATCAGTTACCAAGGATGATTCGGATCCATTCTGAACAATAACACCGCCATCGGTCGAGTCAACCAATCAAACTCCCAACCTTGTAAGTCGATGCACGTCTTTCACCAGCTCCTTCTTTGCCTCAACTACATGGGACACACTTTCCATCAAGAGTCTACTAAGTGCGTCTTCTACTACATTAGCGTTCCCCGAATAATAAAGAACAGTCATGTCATAATCCTTAAGTAGCTCCCACCACCTCCTTTGCCGAAGATTGAGATCCTTCTGGGTAAACACATATTGTAGACTCTTATGATCCGTAAACATATCCACGTGGATCCCATACAAATAATGTCTCCATATCTTCAAGGCGAATACCACCGCGGTCAACTCAAGATCATGGGTCGGGTAATTCTTCTCATGAACTTTCATCTGTCTAGAAGCATATACTATAACCATGTCGTGCTGCATTAATACACACCCAAGTCCGATCCATGAAGCATCATAATACACCACGAACCCATTAGTACCCTCGGGTAGGGTCACCACCAACTACAACAAAAAGTATATTTAATGACAATTATTTTATGGCAATAAGCCAATTGCTGGTAAATCATTCCATAAGCTTAAATATTAGCGGCAAATAGTTAATTGATAGGAATACATATCCTTTTGTGTTGATTAAATGGAATAGCCACAAAAAATCATTAAGGGGTGCCAAAGTGTATTTTTTAATATTCCCCCATATTTTTGGTTTCCTTCGAAATTCAAACCCATTGTTTTAGAGAAGTAGAAAGCAATAGAAACCTAAATTCCTATCCTCACACAACATATAATCCAAAGATTCATTGAGATCCACTACTTTTGTCATCTCTCTTGTTACCTCCTTCAACCCATGATAGGTATTACAGTGCATGGATTATTTACAGCATTTCTCGCCCAAAATCAAGGTTCTAATTTATTCGTTCTCTTTCACCTTAGTGCCAAAAATTTGTTGCGTTTATTGATTTGGGATGTTACTTTATCTATAAATTTGCTTTGTAGATATCCAACATAAAAGCTTCTTGCTAAAGAGGAATAGGTAAAGCTTGAGTTTGTAGATATCCAACAGAAAAGCTTCTTTCTAAAGAGGAACGGTTAAAGCTTGAGGTGTGAGTGGGGAACTATTTGAGTGTGCACCTCCTCTAAGAAAATTGTATTATGAAATTTGTCGGGATTCTTTATTAACATGGAAAAAAATTCAATTGATTAAATCTTCAATCAACTTAATTCTTTTAAGTTTGCGATGAATTCTAAATTGTTCTGATTGATCTAGTTACATGCCCTATATCTTAAGGGACAAAACTTATTTAATCTATCTTGTTGTGAAAATTCAAGTTTCATTTTCTTTGATGGGGTTTCTCTTAATGTTTCAAATGGTTTCATAAAATCATTCTAGTTTCTTTTCCTTATTATCACTATACTTGAATTTACCAACTTACTTGGTTATCGCCTTTTCTCCATTATGTATTTTTTTACAGGTGAATTTTAGTGGAATAGAGGAAGAGCTATTTCGAAAAGTCAACAAACTTTTACCACTGTGAGGTATATTTTGCATTTTGCTAGACTGTTCTAATTGTTCAACTTTTAAAATATAAAGAATTTTAAGTTTTGTGCAAGAACCTTTTTTTCACCCAATACTACATATAAGTTATGTTTTGGGATTATCTTGAAGAATTACTTGTTGTCATTTTGTACCAACCATAATTGCAAAAATAACAAATCTAGTATTATTAGAATACTATAGGTAATTATAAAACTTTTGACTTGAGCCTTCCAAAAGTATATTCATCCGATGCATGTCAACCTAATTTAGTTTCTCCGGCTCGTTACTTGTACCAAATATATATATATATATACACACACCTTAACCCCTATTAATTTTTCTTGGAAAGGTGTTGATATTGTATGCATTGATGATCATGTAGTTCAACCTTTTCAAAGAAAGTAAAAAAGTTTTCTAGTTATAGAAATTAGCAAGGATAATGTTCTAACTTATCTTGCTGGAGATCAAAATATTAATTTGCTTTTAGAGTTTGATCTTATAATTTTATGATGATGAGAAGTAGGTATCTTAAATTTTATATTAGACTTTTTTCTTTTCTAACCCACTCAGTTCTAGACTTAGTTATTCATAAGATTAAGTACCATTTAAAAGATACTACTTCCAAGATATATGAATAGTTTGACCTGATTAAGCAATAATAAGTCAAGTTGTAAATATTTGAAACCAAAGGTCAATAATGAAAACTTGCTAGTGAATTGAACATTAGATTAATATCAGTGATTTATTTGAAGATTTCAAACTATTGTCTTGTGTTTTAAATAACTTTCCTCCTGGTAATTGATTCCAATAGAACCACCCGAAGTCTATATACATCAATCTCTTAGTGATGTTGTTGATAATATCAGTTATACATAAGACGAAATAAAAATTTATGATATTTTGCTTTATTATTGTACATAGGATTATTTGGTTGTATTAGGAACTAATAAGCTTGCCTAGACCATGAGAGTCCTCTGTTTTATATGGTAGTATGTAGATACAACCCTAACTGTGGCTTTGCAAGACGTTATAAAGAATGAAATAAGCACAAATTGAACTTAGTTTTGATTTATTTTAGTTAATTGTCTATGCATGAACGATATATTTATTTCAGTAACTGAAAGAATGAGGTAATTTGAATTTAAGCTTAATAACATAGATAGTCATTAATAGCTCCAAATAACTTGAAAAATATGACTAATGGAATCCATTACAGATCTTATGAAATCATATTACTAGAGTTTACTTTGACTTTGACAATGAAACTCTTTTTATCATATGCCCATATATTCTTCCCACCTACTTTATCAATTGATCTTATGTTGGTCATTTGCTTTATGTGATATTTAATCATGTTAGATTAATATGGTGACCTAGGTGATGAAAGAAGGAATCTGGAAGAAGAGAACAGAACTATTATTCTCCTCATCACTGGTCATAGGTAGAGAATTTTGCTTCTGTTTAGTTCAGCAAATCAAATACTTGAGAATTTTTTTGATTCAGTTAACTTGAACATATTATCAAAGTGATCATTTAACTTTTGTATTTTTGAAGACTACTGAGTCAGTGAATTGAAATCTTTATATAGGTAGGATCATTTCAATTTTCAGTTAAATTTTCTCGACTAAAGGATACCTATACCATACATAAAAGAACTGAAAACTTTAAGAGCTAACAAAAAACCGCCTACATACCAAACAACTTCAACTGTGATCTCTCCATATTCACTTTTAGGATGGATATTCTGGATGTTAAGTAGATAGGATATATGTTTCCAAAAAAGACAATGATAGAGGAAAGTAGATTAAATTTCATGTAATATCTTCAAAGAAATCATAGAAAGGCAAAAGGACTTTCTTTTGCCATTTCATGAAGAGAAACTGGAATAAAAACAAACTTTAGAACTAAAGTATTTGTCCTTTTTCCATTTCAGATATAATATATGTTCTTGTTGTTACTGAGTATTGAAATCTGATTTCCTTTGAGATTTGGGACTGATTACTCCTCTTCGTTGTTGCATTATTTGAGATTTTGAGTTATAGAACTAAGTTTCACTACAGATTTTGAGTTGTTCCTTGGTGAAAATCTAAGAACATTTGAACTCTTACTTGATTAAGAACATGAAGTTCCCTTTTGAAGTGTGAATATATCTGGACATATGAGAAGTTCTAAGCAAAAGAAAATTGTGTTAGTGTTAATACAAAATGGTAGACTTTTTTGGTTACTGCTTTGATTGTTTTTTAATCTTGAACTCAATTGGAATTGAATTTTGGAGTCACACTTGTGGTCTATGCTGTTTTTGGGCTTTTGTTTGAAACTGACAGTTGTACTGGGATTTTTGGGAGATCTTTCTACTTGTTTAACGTATTATTTTTATTTGTCCACCAGTTTTAAGAGTTGAAAAATTTTGCAGTTTTGGAGCAACATTTGAACTCCCACTAGCTGCATATATATATTTGTCTAACTAAGCTTTTTTTCTCAGTCAGAGTTTTTGTAGTTGGATAATAGTATCTCTGGGCTGAAATTTGTTAACATTTTTGGGCTGAAATTTCTCACTTCCCAATGTCCATAAGTTGGCTCCTACATTGAACCCACGTCAGTAAAGAAAATGGCTGCAATTTATTTATAGTTTTGGGCTGAGATTTGATTTTTTATTACATTAAGCATTTGAAATGGAGTTGAAAATTGAAATTATATATTTTTTATACCATATTTCATCTATTGACAAAATTATATAATTGTTTCAGGTCATACAGTCTGATGTTCAAAAATTTAACATTCAAAAAATTTCAATATGATGAATAGTTGCAGAAATTATTTGAAGACTATCATTTGTGATTTTCTATAGGATTGGTTATATAATGACATCACATTTAGTTCAAACAATATATATTTTTTACGTTGATGTACATTAATATTTTGAATTAGTACTTTATTTGTTAGAACTAAAGAGATATATTGTGTTTTTATGAATCAATACTGATATGTTTTTAGCTTTATGGAACTTCATTCCACTAAAAGGCTCTCCTTTTACTAATAATCTAATTATATTTATCAGCAAATCAAATTATCTTCTGAAAGAATATAGTAGTCATTATTATTAGCGGCTAAAAAATTGTCGATAAAGCTTATGATTTTTAGTGATAATTTAATTAAATTTATGAACCATAAAATGGACGCTAAAAAAGAAAATTAATAATTTTATTATAGTCACTATAATTGCCATTAAAGATTGTGACTTTAGTGGAAATTTAATTAAATTTACTAGCCACAAAAATAGACACTTAAAGGGCATAATTAACCATTTTAGGATTGGATTTAGTAGCCATCATAATTGCCCCTGTATATTTGCCGTTAAAGCAAGTAATTTTTAGCGGCAATAAAACATAGCTTTACTAGCATTTCGCTGAATGGACGATAAAGGTTTCAGCGACGCCAACATCAACAGCCAAAGTTTAATGGCCGGTAAATATTTTAGCGACAACACCTATTGCCGCTAAAGATATTTTTTTATTGTCACTAAATAACTTTTTTGTAGTAGCGGTGCTGAGGTAAGTTGAGCTTTCAACTCTTGGAAGCTCTTCTCACAAGCCTCCGGCCATTAAAATTTCACCTTCTTTTGGGTCAATTTGGTCAAGGGTGCTATAATAGATGAGAAATCTTCGACAAATCTCCGATAGTAGCCGTCTAAACCCAAAGAGCTCCGAATATTTGAAGGATTCACCGGTCTAGGCCAATTCTTCACTGCTTCTATCTTCTGAGAGTCCACCTTTATACCCTCACTTGATAGCACATGGCCCAAAAATGCCACGGAGTTCAATCAAAACTCGCACTTGCTGAATTTGGCATGTAATTAGTGATCCTTGAGAGTCTGTAGCACCACTCTCAAATGAGCGACATGCTCCTCCTCGCTCCTAGAGTATATTAGGATGTCATCAATAAACACAATCACGAACATATCCAAGTATGACTTGAACATCCTGTTCATCAAGTCCATAAAAGCTGCAGGAACACTCGTTAGTCCAAACGACATAATTACCAAACCGCATCCTGAAGGCTGTCTTCGGGATATCACTCTCCCGTACTCTGAGTTGATGGTACCCAGGTCTGAGATCTATCTTTGAAAAATACTTGGCACCTTGAAGTTGATCAACTAAATCATCAATCCTAGGTACAGGATACCTGTTCTTGATGGTGACTTTGTTCAATTGCCAGTAATCAATACACATCTGAAGAGAACCATCTTTCTTCCGGACAAAGAGAACTGGTGCACCCCTTGGAGACTTGCTCGGTCTAATGAAACCCTTATCCCAAAAGATCCTTCAACTGCTCCTTTAACTTTTTTAGCTCGGTTGGAGCCATTCTGTAAGGAGGAATAGATATAGGTTGGGTGTCGAGAAGAAGGTCAATACCAAAATCGATTTCCCTCTCGGGAGGAACACTTGGCAAATCATTAGGGAACAATTCTGGATACTCGCATACTACTGGAACTGAGTGGATAGTCGGGTCTCGAACTTTGCATCTTTAACCCTAACTAGATGGTACACACAACCTTTAGAAATCATCTTTCCAGCCTTAAGGTAGGAAATGAAATGACCTATAGGCACAGCTGAACTACCCTTCCACTCTAAGACTAGCTCACCCAAAAATTTGAACTCTACTGCCCAGGTTCTACAATTAATTGAGGCATAACATGCAAATAGCCAATCTATGCTGAGGATAACATCAAAATCGATCATGGCTGACTCTACTAGATCTACTGAGGTGATTTTCTAAAGGACTGTGACCGGGAAACATCTATACACCCGTCTAGCTACGACTAAATCACCCATTGGAGTAGAGACTGTGAAGGGTTCTGGCAAGACTTTAGGACTGACTCCGAAACTACTAGCCACATAAGGTATCACAAAAGACAAGGTAGCCCCCGGATCTAACAACGCATATATGTCAAGATGGAAAACTCGTAACATACTAGTAACTACATAGGGGGAAGTTTCCTGCTCCTGATGGGACGCGAGGACATAGAATTTGCTCTGGCACTGGCCGCCAGCTGAACTAGTCGAAGCACCCTGTTGTGCGGGACGTGATGCTGGAGCTGCTGAATTAGATGTTGGGCCTCGAACCCCATCATGGCCCTGTCTCACTGCTGGGTAATCTTTGAGCATGTATCTGGGCTTCCCACACCCGAACCTACGAAGCACTGGCCCGCGTATCCTCGACCACACCTGCCGCAAGCTGGGATGCTAGAATCTGTGGGCCTGCTGCTCTGACCCCTAGAGCCTGATGTTCGTCCTCTCTGGTCATGCCTAGGTCTGGATGGCACACTCAACGCTGAAGATGCTGAGGCTGAAGATCTCTGCTGAGTCTGCTGTCAGTGCCCACCACTTGACCTCAGTTGGGAGAACCTGTAGCTATTGGTCCTAGCCCTCTTGGCCTCTCTCTCCCTCATATACGCCGCCTCCATCTGCTGGGCGTACAAGACTATCCGAGGGAAATTCATATCCTGGTGGAGCATAGAGGTCCTGCAATCCTTGTCTAAGTAGCCCGCCACACCATGGACGAACCTGCTCACCCGCACCCTCTGATCACCAACTCTGGGGTGTACTTTGATAAACGAGTGAACTCAAGGGCATACTCTTGCACAATCATTTCCCTTGCTTCAGATTCAGGAACTCGGTTGTCTTCAACTCCCTCATCTCACGAGGGAAGAACCGATCTAGAAACGCAATATGGAACTCCTCCCAAGTGATAGGGCCTGCTTCGGCGATCCTACTATCCTTCCATTATCGAAATCAGATGTGTACAACCCCTTTCATCTGATATGAGGCCAACTCAGCACACTCAACTCCGTTCACCCCCATGACCTGGGTGATCTTCGCAATCTCATCAATAAACTCATGCGGGTCCTCATCTACTTTTGACCCAAGGAACTCTGGTGGGTTCATTCTCAAGAAATCCCTGACTCGAGCTACCACCGCATTTCCGTTTTGCGGGGCATGTGCCACTGCCAGCTGGTTCACCTGAGCAGTCAAGGCCTATGCTAGCATCTAATGGCTGCCCTAAATTCAGCATAGGCAACTGGCTCCGGTGCGTGATACTCCTAGACTAGTGGGGCTTGTTGGTGCCCGCTTCTGTTACCATCCTCGTAGCAGTTTCTATTCCCATTCCTCCTACTATTAACTTTATGGGGAGCCATGATTCTGCAATCATGAATAGCACGAGTTAGAAGGATAAGGAGGCATTCCTTTGCACCACATAGATCATGAAAGAAGGGAACATTTCCTAAATGTCTCATAGCCTCTTCGTCATAAGTGTGGTGCGCTTTACACCCATGAAAAAGACTCAACTTAATGCGACTTTCGGACACCCTAGGACACTTCAAACCTATTGCTCTAATACAAAGTTTGTCACAACCCGAATAAAGACCCAAATCGAGACACGCGACAAGGAGCCCCCAGAGACCCCAAGTCGACCCATGGAATGAACATTCATCTAACTCAATCAATAAAGCGGAAAAAATAACATGATAATCTTAGCGAAATTCTGAAATAAGCATAACATCAGAAATACACGAATTTGAAGCAGAATACATTCTAATGTCTGAAAAGTCTCTAAGTCTGATGAGTTGATGGGACAAAACCCTAACTAACTCTCTAATACTAAAACTGAAAGTACATCAATATCTGAAAGATGGTCCTCGGGAGATGAGGACTCACCACTAGGTTGGATGCTAACTCCGAAATTGGCTACTACCGGGGCTGAGAATGAGTGTTGGGGCCTGTATCATGAAACGATACAATCAATAGAGTATGCGGACAGTATGTGGAATATATCGAGTATGCAAGGTAAGTAAAACCGTTTAAATAAGTAAAATCATTTAAAACATGCATAATGTAAAATATAAACAAAATAAGAATCTGAGAGTAAGGCTTCTATGCTATCTTTCTGAAAGCATGATCTCAACATAACATAACATCATAACTGAATTAATTGATCCAAAGCTGAAATTTGATAGTCATAAATAAAGCTGAACATTGGGTCAAATCTGCTTTAGAACATATATAAATATATACAACATGAGTGATGAACATGCACAATTGAAATTATGAGGAACAATGGGAGACTCGTCTTTTAACCGACATACCACGATAGAGCTTATGTGGTCCCAACTATCACACTCAAGTGGGTAAAGCCATCTAAAGCCTTGTCAGGGCTAAGGACGATACCATAAATATTGATATCAAGCTCGTGGCCTAGTCGGGGAAAGGGATAGCTCACGTAGGAGGTCCCAATATAATCTGATTATACCTGCGTTGGCGCATAGTTTTGAGGCATAGGGTGGACTGACCCATAGCCTACTCAGTGCTAGACAGTACTCTCAAAACATGCATATACTCTCCATCGTTTTTCAACGAAGCTGACCATCGTCTATGACGAAGCTGAATAATCAATAATGCATAAATTTGAATCATACATGACGAGCCTTGACTCAAACCATACCACAAGCTGAACATAAATGGGAGTCTTCGCTCCAAAATCATGTGGTAAGCTAAATCAGCGAAATCATAATCATACTTGAACTTATGGGCATGACCCGATACTTTAACATGCTTGAAAATACATAATTCACTTGAAAACATGATCCTAAACATGGGTAACTTGAAAACATGCTTTCCATCCTATATATCTCATCATACTAGAACATTCATCATAAATCTCAACTTTCGTGAACTCCTCATAATTGAGCATTTTAATTTATAAATCTTTAAACATGATTTTCGTTGAAAACATTGTAAAACTTGTCCATAAATCATAATTCGATAGTAGAAACTCATTTAGATCATACCCATGTAGAGAATTAGGAATTTCATGCATCGTGTTAAAACACCATAGAATCAACTCATAAATTTCATTAATTAGAGGGGAACTGGGCATGAGTGTGAACAAAGTCACCCATTCATAACCCTACATACCTAATTATAGCTGATTCTTTCACTTCTCTGATTGGCCAAGGAAGAATTGAAGAGAACTTGAAGGAGAACAATCTTGATCACCTCTCTAACTCTCTAACTTTGCATGCATAAATAGGAATGACTTAGAATAGGTTTTCCCCTCTTAAAACCTACTATTTATAGCTTAAAATGATGTAGTTTAGGCCTTAGGACCATGTAAATTACAGAAAAGCCCTTACTAAATTCGCAGGAAACTATTGACTGCCAGTCCACATGAGGGACTAGACGACTCATCACTCCAGGCCACGACTCATGGGATCATCCATCAAGTACACTGCTTGAGGGTTTCACTTAGCTCCATCATGCTGCTCACGAACCTCCCCACGAATCATGATGACCGACCACGACTCGTGGGGAGCTTTCGTATGGTACACTGCCACTCCTCTCCACCCTTCTCAAAATTATTGCCCACGATGACTCAACGAGTCTGGGGCCTGACCATGACTCGTGGTCACATTTATGGAGACCCTAAATCCCTAATTCCAATTTCATACCCTGATCCTCACCACGAGTCATCTCACAACTCGTGGTCTACCCAACGAGTCACAATATGAGTCATTTTGTGACCTGATGCTACATTTCAATTTTTCTCTGTTTCAACTCTTGGGTCTGATCTTAGGGCTTCCAGGGTATTACACTATGATGTGAATATCTTATATCACCAGGGAAAGCTAATATTGTAGTTGATGCCCTTAGCCACAGATCCATGGGCAGTCTAGCATATTTGAGGTCAGAACAGTGGGAAATGGCTCGAAAGCTGCTCCATTTAGCCAATCTAGCAGTCCAGGTAGTAGATTTATGGGATAATGGGGCAGTGATCTAGAATACAGACATATCATCTCTAGTTGTAGAGGTGAAGGAGCGACAGTATGAGGACCCTAGCCTAGTACAGCTCAGGGACAAAGTTCAGCAGGCAAACTATCAGCCTTCGAGTTAACGGGAGACGGTGTTATGAGGTTCAGAGGTCGACTTTATGTTTCCAATGTAGCAGGGCTACGCTGACAGATTATGGCAAAGGTATATTATTCTCGTTACTCTCTTCATCCAGGTTCGATGAAGATGTACCATGATATAAAGGAGATATATTAGTAGCTTAAAATGAAGAAAGGTGTAGTTGAGTTTGTAGCATAGTGCCATAATTGCCAGTGGGTAAAAACAGAATATCAAAGACCTAGCAGACTGACTCAGGAAATAGTCGTACATATGTGAAAATGGGAAGCCATTAATATGGATTTTGTTACAGGTTACCTCGCACCAGGCGTAAATTCGACTCCATTTGGGTCATTGCTGGCAGGTTGACGAAATTAGCCCATTACTTACCAGTCAGGACTACGTTTTTAGTTGAAGATTATGCTAAGTTATATATTAAAGAGATAGTCTGACTGCATGATGTCCCAGCATCTATTATTTCTGAAAGTGGGGCACAATTCACAACTAGATTCTGACAGTCATTTCAGAAAGGTTTGGGGACGTAGGTTAATTTGAGTATAGCTTTCCATCCCAAGACAGATGGCCAGGCAAAATGCACCATTCAAATGCTTGAGGATATATTACGAGTGTGCGTGTTAGACTTTGGAGGGAGATGGGACGAGCATCTATCCCTTATTGAGTTTGCGTACAATAATAGTTATCATTCTGCTATTCAGAATAATATATAACTCAGCATAATCTTCAGCCAAAAATGCATATGTTGAGAGTTTTGGGGTACGACGCATGGTGAAAAGGGATCGGGGGTAAGTATACAAGCACGGTGTCAAGCGAGGAGGAGACCGGGGACAGAGGCTGGGTACACTGGGCGCCATGCTGCCTGCCCCATGCTATGGTCGGTGCATTGCGCCCTTGGCCTAGTGAGATGGGCGGCGCCCCCCCCCCCTCCCCCTCCCCGCCACCGCCTCTTATATATATGTGTGTGTGTTTTAAGTTAAGTCCCTTTTCATTTAAAACATTTCTTAAAATATACCACGGCCCTGAGACTATTCTCTCTCAACTTCTCTTTGGTTTTTAGCAAAATTACGTCATTAAACTCCGTTTAGACGCAAATTCGTCTTGGATAATGAGTTTCAACCTACGAGAAACATTCCTGCAGAGTTATTTATTGAAATATTTCTCGAAGTATTAGATCCCCGCCGAGTAAAAGTGGTAGAAATCACTTTTGATTGAGTCCTAAGCAACTCAAGTGATAGGTAAGCATTTATACCTTTTAAACTCTCGGGAATTTGTAAGATTTCGACTAAATTGGACAACATTTGAGTTGTAGCTAATGTCTTTGAAGGATATGTTATTAAGTCATTCCTATTATTGAAAATAGCCTTATTCTCTCAGCGTAAGGGCTGCAATTTAGTGGAATTACCGGCTTCAAGTTGGAATTGATTGAGTGAACAGAAATCATCGATTAAGGTATGTTAAGGATAATCCCTTCGACAAGTTATTCTCTTCATAACATTGATACGACTTGTACTTTAGTAGTAACTTAAGAATTACAAATTTTGTAGTTAGCCATTACTAATAAATTTGAGGTTGTAGCATAGCATCCCTGGTTGGGGTTGATCATATTTCATATGACCTCTCACTGTGAATAGCTGAGGGACTATTAGTTGTATAAACTGCTTACAGAGCTATAAATTGCTTATGGAGCTATGATGCTGCTAATGCTTCTGAAGCTATAGATTGCTTATGGAGCCACGATATCGCTATCATTCGCAGTACTATAAGATTGCTTTTGGAGCTATTGTATTTCTTATGAGCTACTGAATTGCTTACAGAGCTATTAAGTGTCTAAAGGGACTAAAGTAAAGCCTTTGGGGCCACGCTGGAGTCTTCTATGAACTCCTTCTATTCCAAAGATGACATTGCCGACCCTCAAGAGGGCCTAGTTTGCCTGAGACACAGTTGCAGTCACGTATGGAGCCTCAGGGGTACTGATAGGGTATATAGACTGATTGGGGCTTGTCAGGGCTTATGTGGGGCCCAGGTAGGTTATTCTGTATTGATTGTACCTTCCAGGCTTATGGGGACCCAGTTAGGTTCTTGTTTGTATATTCATTTTCTAGTTATACTTCATATTGTGAGGCTATTCAGGTTAAGATCTTATCCTTCTTATTACTTACTTCCATTTCTTTTATCAGCTTCTATTCAGCCTTAACTATTACCTTACATATTCGGTACATATTAAACTAACGCCCACATATAGGGAACTGCATACTTTCCTGCAGGTACGGACAAACATGTTTCCGGACCTCCTTAGCAGTCATCCAGGGTTAGCAGATGAGTCAGCTTCTTTTCTTCGGTGTTGTCAATTAGAAAGGTTTGCTTATTTTGTTATATAGCTTTTGGATAGGTCAGGGTCCTATCCCGACCACTATTCTACTCTCAGAGGCTTGTGGACTACAGTTCTTAATTATTGGTTATTGTTGGCCATGTGGGGTCCATGTATGTTATGTTTTGCGTGTTGGCCGTGTGGGGCCTATTCTAGCTATCAGTTAGCAGCCTTGTTGGCTATAGTTTATATATGACTACTTGTTTTTCTTTTGTTATGACTTAGAAAACATGGCGGTCTTGTCGGCCCGCATAGGATCTTTTTATTATTATGTCAGTTGGGTTAGCTGTTTTCTTTTATAGGTTTACTATGTGGCCTTGTTGTCCCAAGGTTGTGTTTACAACCGAGATATAGCAGTTTGTTTTCTTTATTTTGAGCTGTTGGCAGGCACTAGAGGTGCATATGCCCAGTCAAGTCAGTCTAGATTCCGATGTGGGACTAGGTGCCAGTTATACCTCAAGGTGCGGCATGACAAGTATGTACCTTACAACTAACAGAGACCGGGATTATAACACCTCATGTGTTTTATACCGCTTTCTTCGATAGGATTTGGACGTATAAGATTAGTTTTGTGACTTTGTGTCATACTTCATAGAAGGGTCGAGAGTTGAGTACATAAATGAATCATGCAAAAAATAGACGGAATAGGCCAAAGCCACGCCAGACTGCTAGAAGCGACGCGTATGCCCTCCTCTGCTATGGCCTGCACATTGTGGCTAAACTGCCAGAAAACTTCTATAAATACAAGTTTGGTTGGTTTTTTCACTCTTAAAATATTTCCTTGCCTTCTTCAAGTGGTAGGAACTCTTCCAATACTAGTTCTTTATACATCTTAGGTGGAGTTTGATATTTCCTCTATAGTGTTGAGCTAAGTTATGATTTAAGAGTTGTTCCGATGTGCCAGAGCTTTTCTTGGATAGTAATAAGTTCCTCCCAGTAGGATTGAGCTCCTGTGACTATGAATAGCCTGAGGTCAGAGAGTTATTCCAGCAGGGTTTGTACTTGACATTGTTATTATTAACATATGCTTTTGTTGTACTATTTTAATTAATTGGTTGACTTACTTAGATTGAATTGTGACTTGTGGGATGAGTGGAATAGTGGTCTATTTTTTTGTTGGAAATCTCGTATTCAGTTCAAGTATGGAATTCTAGAACATTATTGTCGCTTTGTATGTCGGACTTGGTTGTTTAGCATTCCCTTGTTTTCTGAGGCCGTTATTCTATCATCTGGCTATCATTCTATATATCTGAATTCTTACTTTGTTATCGCCTTACATACTCGGTACATTACTGATGCCCTAGTCGGGGCGCTGCATTCATGCCTACAGGTGTTGACTGCCAGGCTGATAGAGGTCCTCGCGGCTAAGTTGAGTCCTTGATAAGCTCCAATTTTATTCGGAGTTACCCTTTTGGAGGTCTTTTATTTTGTATATATATTAGGTAGGTCGGGGCCCTATCCTGACCAATTTTGACCTGTTAAACTCTATAGAGGCTCGTAGACCCTTCCTGTTGGGCTATATGTTAATTCAAAGCCTTGTTGGCTTTGTTGTTCAGGTGCGGCCTTGTTGACCAAACGTATCTTTTGAGTTGACTATGAATTGATTTAGTTATTGTGATCTTGTTTGCTAGCAGTTAGACATGTTATTATAAGCCCAAGCCTCATCGATTCTGGCTAGTTTTATATAGATTGTGGTGGAGTGTGCTCGAGTAGGTGAGGCAAAGGGTGCCATCACATCTTTCCGAGTCTGGGGTGTGACAAGAAGGGGCCAGTTTGAGGGTCCCAACAACATATGATGTCAGTTCCATAGTATGAGATTAGATTCCAAGCCTTGGCCCATCATGCATTGATGATTTTACCCACTGAGGCAGAGTGAGTTAAGAGGTTCGTGAAGGAATTGTTACTCTGCTTCGGCTAGCTTTAGCATATTTGGTGAATATTGATGAGTTGGAAACTTACCAACTCATTAGGCTCCTAAGCATGAGTTTTTGCCTAGTTTTCAAGTTGTTTATGTGGATATTATGCCCTTTCTCTTGAATTCTTTATAGGTACTTCATGTGAGTAGAGAAAGTATGAAATCAAGCGAAATACATGGAGTTTGATATGAAATTTGATGAGTTAGCATATGAAGGAGAGGGACCAAAGATAATGGAAGATTTGACCTCAAAAAGAGGTGTAAGGATATGCTTTGAATCAGCTAAACACAGATCTAGAAGGGCAAAACACGGACGAAATGCTGAATTTACTGCCCAGACTGGCTAATCAATCGGCGATTAGTGGTTTGGTAGTGGCTTAACACCAGTTGAGTCGCCGGTTCCTCCTTCCAAGCCACTATATTCCACCGGCTATGTTTCGGTGCTCCACGGATTGGCACCGGATAAACATCGGTTCTTCACATGTGAGGCCATCTAATGAAGGATAAAAAGGTGTAGAAAGGTATCCGAAGCATCTAAAAGCCTCAAGGGAATTTGGGGAAAGTTGTACATAAGAAAGTACAGATATTTACATAGCTTTCATTATACACCACTCATTCATTCACCAACCATTCTCTCATCTAAACTTCATCTTTTTCATAGAATTTTTGGTAGAATCCTTTCAACATAAAATTGTAGAGTTGGATAGTACTTTTCTTCTTTTTCTTTAACCCATTTTGGGGGAATTTCACAATTGTTGTAAGAGCTTCTGAAGCAAATGTTATGAATATGAGGGGAATCCTCTTGGTATCTTCTCTATATCTTTAACTATGCTTAACTAATTTGATAGCTAGAGGTATATTCATGGTGAATTTATTAATTTGATAAATTGCTCTTGGATTCCTAATGAAATTATAGATCTATTATCTTCTCCCAAGTGATAATTGCTAAAATTGATGGTTTGCAAACATGAATTGTGCTTTACTTTTCTTGTTTTTGCTTGAGAGAGCAAGGTGAGAATTGAGTGAGAAGATAAGAGTGAGGAATTAGAGTGTTTGTGTGTGGGATTAAGCTAGATATAGTTAAAACCCACATTTTCACTCCATTAAAAGGTCAAGGCTAGAAATAGCTAGTACTTCCTCAAGCTTGTGTGATTGATTACTTGAATTGGTTTTGGGGTTTGAAAGAACCCAAGGCATAAACATTCTTATGGTTGAAAAACAAGAGAATGTGAATTATCCACTGCTATCTATGTTAATTATGAGTTTAAGGCATTGAAAAAAATTTCCGATTTAGTTGTGATCTCATCTATAGAGTGTCCCTAGCCATATCACTTGTGATTGCTTCAATTGAAATCCCCCCAATTAGTCTTAGTTTTGAATTAGATAGTTATTTCCCTTTAATTTCCCCCCAAATTTACTTTTCATCTATTGAACAATTATACGTTCTAGTTTGAATTAGTTTATAACTCTTGAATTATCGACTCAATTCTGTGTGGGATTTGACCCCGACATCTGTCGAGATATTTATTTTGATACAACGACAGCTTATACTTTTACTCTAAACGAGGAGTGCATTTTGGATGTTATCAACTATTGGGGCTTTGTTCTAGTAGGTTATTTATCATGTAATAGACATCAAGATGATATATGTCGGGCCTTTATAGGAGACAACAAGAGGACTCACAAAGTAGGTAGCTTTAGTGGAACCTCATTTGAGGTCAAGATTATACAGGTAGGGGTCACAGTTCCAGCTTAGAAGGACTGTTCATGCAACATTACAGACTGTTGATGGTAGTTATATAGGGCACAACAATCATAGTAGTAAGGGTACACGGCAAGTCTCTCAAGGTTCTTATTCCAGGTTCTCCTATCGTGGTGGACACTCTAGTTTATTTGGACCCTCTCATCGTCCCATGGTCGGTGGGGTGCTAAGAATATGGTGAGTTGGGTCATTTTGCAAGAGTTTTCCATAGGTGCAGACATGTTGGGACATATCAGGTTCACAGGTTCAGCCCCACAAGGTGACAATACCGCTGGCTAGATGAGGTATACAGAGTGATAGTGGTGGTTCCCAAATTGCTAAAGGTGGAGCCCAGATAGGCCTGCAGAGGTAGTCATGGAGTCATGTAGTTCGAAGATGGACGTGTCCAATGCTATGTATTTCTTGGTAGACTAGAGGTTGAGGCTTCTAATGCAGTTGTTAAAGGTACTATTTCAGTTTGTCATTGATCGACTTCAACTTTATTTGACCTAGGGTCTACTTATTCAAATCTCTTTGCATAATTTGTTTCACATTTAGACTTGACATGTGATCTCCTAGCAATACCTTTTGTGTTTTTACTCCTGTAGGTAATTCATTAGTAGTGTATCAAGTGTATCAATCCAGTGTTATGACCTTGTTTGGATAAAATACACGAGTGAATATTATCATCCTTGATATGGTAGGTTTTGATGTGATCTTGAATATGAATATAACTATCTCCTTACCATGTTGTCTTGTATTGTCATGCCAAGACTATTTCTGTAGTCATGCCTAATATTCTGTATTTGGTCTGGGAGGGTATTGTTAGTCATGCACTAAAGAAGGTGATATCATTTATTAATGCCAAGAGTATGGTGAAGAAGGGGTTTCTGGCCTATTTGGCACATTCGAGATACTGGTGTTGATACTCTTTCTTTGAAGTCAGTGTCGGTAATGAGTGAATTTGCATAAGTCTTCCCCAGTGACCTAGTGGGTATTCTGCTAGATCGTGATATTGACTTTGATATTGATCTAAAGCTGGGTACTCAACCTACCTCCATTCTGCCATATCAGATGCCATTAATAGAATTGAGAGAGTATAAGGAGTAGTTTGCATGATCTTTTGAGCAAGGGGTTTATTAGACCTAGTGTCTCCCTATAGGGTGCTCCCATCCCATTTGTGAAGAAGAAATATGACACTATTCGAGTGTGCATTGATTACAGAAAATTAAACAAGGTGATTATCAAGAACAAGTATCTCATACAGCGTATTGATAATCTATTTGATCTACCTCAAGGTGCTTTGGTGTTCTCAAAGATTGACTTGAGATCAAGCTACCATCAATCGAGTATTAGGGCTTCAGATATCCCTAAGGTAGCTTTCAGGACTTGGTATGGTCATTGTGAGTTTTTAGTCATGTTATTTGGGTTGACTAACACCTCGACAATGTTTACAGAGTTGATAATAGGGTATTTCGACCTTATTTAGACTCCTTTGTGATTGTATTCATTGATGATATACTTATCTACTATCTTTAGAAAGAGGAGCATGAACTTCATTTGAGGATCGTGCTTTAGGTATTTAAGGATGAACGACTTTATATCAAATTTTCTAAGTGTGCGTTCTAGCTTGATTTGGTAGCATTCTTGGGGCACATGGTGTCCAAGGGTGGTATTATGGTGGATCTCAAGAAGATTGAGGCAGTTTTGGAGTTGGACTAGGCCCACTTCACCTATCCAGATTTGGAGCTTTATAAGTTTGGATGGCTATTATAGGCGGTTTATGGAGGGTTTCTCTTTGATTGCATCTTTCTTGACTAGATTGACTTAAAAGAATGTGACCTTTTAGTGGTCCGATAAGTGTGCGGTGAGCTTTCAAAAGATCAAGACTTTGTTGACTTTGGCTCCGATCTTGGCTTTATCAGTAGAGGGAAAGGGCTTGTATTATGATACTTCTTAGATCGGCCTTGGGTGTGTGTTGATACAGCGGGACAAGATTATGGCATATTCATTGAGGTAGTTGAAGGTTCACTAAATGAACTACCCTACACATGTCTTGGAGTTGGTAGTGATAGTCTTTGCCTTGAAACTTTTGAAATACTACATATATGGTGTGCATTGCGATAGATTCATGAATCATCATAGTCTTCAACACATTTTCAACTAGAAAGACTTGAACTTGAGGCAACGAAGATAGTTAGAGTTACTTAAGGATTATGATATGACTATGTTTTACCATTCGGCCAGGGCTAATGTAGTGGCAAATGCATTGAGCAGGAAGACAGTGAGTATGGAAACCTTGCATTGTTATTAGCGGAGGAGTATCATTACAAAAAGATATGTGTCTTTTACTATTCACTAATAGAAGCCAAAACAGGCTGCAATGGACATATGGCACCCAACGGTATGTCGGCCAACACTCTAGTTTTATAAATCGGGGCTTAATGATTCATTTTAAAATTGTTCCTTCACATTCAATAGGTCGTGTCTCAAGGTTCTCTCCATATCCTCTCCTCCCTAGCTCGTGGTAAGCTAATTCCTCATAGCATTAAGTGTAATTTTCATCTTAACTTATGAAAACGTACTTAGTCATATGGTCTTAAGAGGGTTAATTGGTTTTTCCTTGGTGATATGAAGTGTTAAGAAGTGAGATCTTCTTCACATAGGTATGACTCCTTTTCTATCTCCATAGATGAGATTCTAATGACATTTTAAGTATTGTTTTTGGGAAGGACTCACGAGATGGTGAATTGAAGTCTTGTGTCCAAGTTTCTCCCTTTTCAGTAAATTGAATTATAGAGATTTACATAAGTATTGGCTATTTCTGGTTGTTGTATAGTTGGAAAAAGGTTGAAAGGCCTTGTAGGAGGCAGTTAAGTTGTTATAGTTGTCAAGCTAACTTATATATAAAGAACATCATGGATTGTGACTTTTTCAAGCTTGTCGCTTGTCGAGCATTATTATCTTGTTTATGTGTCAGAGCTTCTTGGTTAGCTGCTAATAGTAGATTATTATACGTTGTTCTTGTAGATTAACGAATTAAATAAGGGTCAATTCTTCATAGGTTATTCCTAATCGATACTCGGGGTATTTAATGGCTAAAACCTTTTCTTGTTGCTACAACATGGCCTCGCTACCACGTGTTCCCTCTTATACTAGTTTAGGAGGTTTCATTTGATGAAACAACATAAGTTATACGTATTATATGCTTCATGAACAGTTCACATTTCCTTCATAATGTTATTGCTCCTTATATGTCAAAGTTTTCACATTATATATTTCATGTCTGCACGTGTTCTCCGTTTGATGTTGCTCCTATTGTGTCGAGCCTTTGTATTGTGTTATGTGGTCCTAAGTTTTTCATTTGAGACATCTGTATTCCTTGATTTGAAATGTCTATTCCATGTATATTAAAATGAATCAATTTCCCCATAGATGACTATCATAGTGCAAAATGTATAACATAGCCCCAAAGTTATTATAACTGCATCTCTATTGTCATCCACAGGTTCATAGTTTATTTATTACATATAATCCAATGCGTTGCATGAGTCCCTTTATGGATTATCAGATTCATAGTTCTGGTGCACGAGCCCCATTGTGGTTATTTATATATAGTTTGCATGCCCTTGTGGCTTGCTTTTATTCATAGTTTGCATACCCTTGTGCTTACTTTTTATAGACATATGTCAACAAAGAAATAACTTATCAAATGTACATAAACCCAAGTGTAACAAGTATAACAAATGATCCCAAATACCACAACGAATGATCCAATAGATAAACATAACATACAGACACAGTAAGACACAACAAGTGATTCCATGGGTTGTCCCCAGAGTTAATATATTTTAGCTGGTTATACTTGATGTTCCTTTCATTTAAGTCTTATTACAGATCTTATGTTATTTTGTATTCCTTACATATAAATACTCCATATGTACTCATGTTCTTTTTGTCGGGTGCGCTACATTCATACTGTAGGTTCACACATTCAGCGCAACAAGTTACCCAGTTAGACATCTGTTTCATCTATCAGTTGTTAGTTGGTGAGCTCCACTCTATCTAGAGCTAAGTTGAGTTAGAGTTCTTTTGTTATTTATGTACATGTGCAGATATTTGAGTAGGTCGGTACCTTGTTCCAATAGTATTACAATTGTCAGACACTCTTACAAGCATCATAGACCATATGATATTCGTCTTTTACATATAGTTGCTATTTTGACACATGTACTTTCATATACTTTATGTCGACATATGTTGCATGCCAGTGACTCCTTCCCCCCCCCCCCCCCCCACACACACACGTGACTCCCTTGTCTGAAAGTGTCTGCCATATCTTTCAAATGTTATTAACATTTATTATGTCGTAAGAATCATTTCTATAGCAGGTCATATAGAGTTGGTCCATCTCTCCAAGAGTTGAGGCATGACAATATGTTGTTTGCAAGTTGTGTTAAATTTGTATAAATACTAAATGAAAATTGTTGATAAGTTGTATATTGTATCATTTCTTTCTTCTTGCTCAATTTAATTTTAAGTATGAAATTTATATTGTCATTGTATAATGAGTTATATAAAAATTGTATATAAGTTGTAACTAATAAAAATTTAATTTTGTATGTTGATTTCGAACAATAATAAATTTTTATTGCGGCGAACTTATAAAAATTGTGAAATTTTGTAAGTTGGAGGCAGTGTTTTTAAAGGCGTTTTCGAGGTGAGTCTTAGGGCAAGTTTCGGGCAGGGGTGTACCAAAATGCAGCGGGGCGCAAATAAAAGGCGTAGATCCATAAAGCGTATGTCTCAGAATTTGAGGCGTAAAAATGTAATTCCCGGATATAAAAATATAAGTTTCGGGCGTTAACATTAACTTTTATTATTTTGAAAGTATCTTTTTGTACATAATATTTTATTACTGGTGTAATAATATTTATACTTTATGCCATCATGTTTTCATATTGTAGTCATTTTTTCTAGAATATATCAATATAAAAACAACTCTCATAGAAAATGACGTTATAAATTATATTTTTTAATGGTTATGCCTAAAAATGATAAGATAGAGATTTCATAGCCCTATGCTCCTGAGAAACTTTATCTATATTTTTAGATGGTTCTTGCATTATTTATCCTTATCGTTTTTTGAAATATACACAAACAATAATCAGTGTAAATATTAGTTGTGAGTGACAAAAACTATAGGAGATCTATGATGAAGTAGATGATGATTTTATTTTAAAGATTATCCCGACAGTTATCATTTTTTATTGTTGTTATATTTCTCAAATAATAATTACAATTTTTTAAATATATTATGGGATTTATTTGAATTTATTTGCAGAATTATTGAAAATATTATTTTTGCTTATTTTCTTAGTAATAAAATTATAAAATTAAAAATACATGAGATATATGTCCCGTAGATTTATGAGACATACAATCTGTGTCTCGGGGCTCACGCCTCATCCGACGCTACGTAAAATGTCTTGCCTCACGTATTCGCTTTTTAAAACACTGGTGGGAGGAGATTTCCCCCCCATTCCTACCAAATTTAAAAACTATTTACCAATAATACATATATTTACCAAATATATTAGAATTTTCTTTTTTTTTTTTGTATTTTCAGTTTTAGGGGAAAAAATAAAAGCAGTTAACTTTTTTTATTTTTTTGCTTTTTTTTTTGGTATTTACAGTTTTAGAAAAAAAAATTAAAGCAGTTAATTATATTTTTTGTATTTTCATTTTTCTTTTGTATTCACAGTTTTAAGAAAAAAATTAAAGCAGTTAACTTTTTTTACATATATATATTGTACTAGCATTATTAGAAAAAGAATTAACGCAGCTAATTTTTTTAATGAATCGCGGTTTTAGGAAATTTTTTTTTGTATTTGCAGTTTTAAAAAAAAAATAATTAAAGTAGTTTTTTTTTGTATTTTCATTTTTTTTATATTCATAGTTTTAGGGAAAAAAATAAAACAGTTATTTTTTTGTATCTGCAGTATTCAGGAAAAAAAATTAAAGCGTTTAAATTTATTTTTTTTAGGAATCGAAGTTTTAGGAAAAAAAATTAAGGCAATTAATTTTTTTTGTATTCACGGTTTTAGAGGAAAAACTAAAGCAGTTAATTTTTATTTTTTTGTATTTCTCTTTTTTTGTATTCATAGTATTATGAAAAAAAATTATAGTAGTTTAATTTTTTTTGGTATTATTAACGTATATTATGTTCTATTTTAAAATTTAGAGATCAGTTTATATGTATTTTTTAGTTTTTGTATTTCTGATGTATGTATTTTAATTTTTTTTATATTTCTAATATATGTATTTTAAATTTTTTATATTTCTGATTGTACAGTATATGTTTTTGTTAGAAAAATTGAATAGTAATTTTAGCATAATTGTAATTTATGAAAAAGAAGAAAAAAATGTACAAGATTTATTAAGTAATTAAAGCAGTTAATTTTTATTTTTTTATATTTCTTGTTATTTTTTTTGTATTTGCAGTATTACGTAAAAAATTTAAGCAGTTAATCTTTTTTGTATTATTAATATATATTCTGTTCTATTTTAAAATTAAGAGATCAGTTTATAAGCATTTTTTTTAGTTTTTGTATTTCTAATGCATGCATTTTAATTTTTTTGTATTTCTGATTGTACAGTATATATTTCTGTTAGAAAATAACTGGAGTAATTTTAGCATAACTGTGATTTATGAAAAAGAAGAAAAAACTTACAAGATTGATTATATGACCAAGTTTAAATAGAATTTGTTATACAATTATTCATACTTATCAGGAATAAGTGATCAAGATTAATTATAGTTTGTTATATAATTATTTATAATTATGAGATAAATTAGTTAATGAAAAAATAATAATTTTAGTAAACATAAAATTAGTAGTAATATTGATAATTAATTTGGTAATATTGTTTGGCCATGTAATTTTCCCTTTTCAATTTACGGGCTCTAAAGATGGTTGGGCTCTAGAGATGGCTCTTCGTGAAGTTTACCACTTCAAAATGTTATTGGGCCTGGCAGACTAAATAAGCCCACAGGGTATCCTCAGAGGAACTAGGGTGAATAATATTTCTCATCCGTTTAAATTGAGGCTTTGCGTCGCTGCTTCATATTTTGCCCCCCTTGAAGTGCTAGCACTTAACCTCAAGTCAGGTATGGCATTATCGGTTGAATGATTTCTGTTTTGTGTACGAAGAATTCACCCATTTTTTGCTTGCAACACTTCCACGAGAAAAATCTACTTTCCGCTTTTCAGAAATTTTGTGGGTTTGAAAAAATTATGCTATTGATGAATGTGAATATTTTATTGAAGCGGAATAATGTAATATAGAACAGTGTTCTTTTAAAGCCTGAAAAGATTTTATGTTCTGTTGTCTTTGTTAAAGCCAACTCCGTTTGTCGTGAAAAAGGTTGTTCTTGGTGATGGAAAGGGCTTTTACTTTTGATGAATGTGCATTTTCAGTTGAATTATGTAATGAAGAAGAATAGTGTCTGATGTTTGGTTTCGAATCTAGAGAGCTACTAGTTTTCTTTCTTAATGCTGATTTAGTTTTGTTGTGAAAAAAAGTTGTTAAAGCTTAGATTTCAGTACTCAAGAACACCAGCCAAGATGCAGAATGAGGAGGGACAAAACATGGATCTTTACATCCCCAGGAAATGGTATGCCTGATTCTTGAGTTTTTTGGGTGTCGTGTTGATTTTACTTGGTGTTTGTATAACTGCATGTTTTGATTTAGCTAATATATGCCCACAATTGCAGTTCTGCCACGAATAGGCTGATCACTTCAAAGGATCATGCTTCTGTTCAACTTAATGTTGGTCATTTGGATGATAGGGGCGTGTACACGGGCAGTTTCACAACTTATGCTCTCTGTGGTTTCATCCGTGCTCAGGTACTTTTTATTTTGATTATATTACCTATTTAACTTTTGCAAGTGAAGTTGATAGTTTTTTGGGGTTAATTTATGGTTGTTCATGACATAATTGAGCTTCTAGTTTTAGCAATTCCTTTGGTGAATCTATATACTAAGGGGTCGTTTGGTTTGAAATAAGTTATGCACGGATAAGTTATGCTGGGATTAGTTATGTTGGGTTAAATTATCCTGGTGTTATTTGTTATTATATGTTTGGTTTATTGTATTAAAAATAACATACATTGAATAATTTCTAAGAAAAAAATGTTTGTTTACAAAAAATACCCTGCACTTTATTTAGCTTTTTATATCGTCTTTACAAAGCTTTAGTCTTTCATTCTTAAAAACAAAGCTTCCCTACCTTTTTCAGCTTAAGTATTTTTTTGTGTGCATTTCCATGGTTATAAACATGTGTGTTCAACTTTGTATCAGCTCCCATGTATATATTAGAAGACAGAGAAGAAAAATGGGATTAGATATTTCCAGCCAATTATGTGCCCACAATAATAAAAAATGTATTTGCTACTTTGTGCATTCCGAAAAGCATCATATATAAAAAGTGATAACTTCCATATATAAAAAGTGGAAGAGAAAAATAATTTAATCATGCCAGAAGGAAGTTAAAAAATTTATGATGCTAATAACACATATCTATTGTGAAAAGTAATGTAGAAAAATTTACCGTCATTGTTTTATCAATATTGTATAAAAAATGTGAAAAGTGATGTGAAAAGGGGTTTTGATGGGGTATTTTTGTCATTTGCATTAGCTTATCTTGGGATAAGTTATCCCAGTACTATTATTCCACCTAGAGATAGGGATAACTTATCCCAACACTAATTAATAATCCTGGGATAAGTCATCCCAGATTTGTAACCAAACAAAGGAGTAAGCAGTACTAAAAATTTATCCCAAGATTATCTTCCCGTATCCATCATACCAGACCACCTTAATAGATTAATGTATAAGATGCTGCTTGTTAGAAATTTGATGTAAAAATGCACGGTCGTTGGTCACATCTATCTTTATTATCAAAGATCCAAGAAAAATAGATGTGGGAGCCATACCAAAATTTGGTAAACTTTCAGTTGCTTAGAAGTTAAATTTTCCAAATTAAAGTCAAAGCAGCTTAGTTACATAATTCTTCTCAAGTAAGAAGATCAACTTCTTGCATGTCAAGGAAAATCATGAAGAAGGCATCTAACTGCAGTTTCAAAGTATCATTAGGTATCTGGAAAAGTTTAGGTTCTTGCTTTTTCTAATCAATCCAGATAGCTTGGAATGTCTAATTTTAATATGTCCTGATTTGGAGAGTGAGAAGTGGAAAAAAGCTACGAGTCCAATTCTTAAAAATAGGATGTTTTACTATAATCACCACCAAAAAAAAAAGAAGCAAGACAGTGAAAACAGAGACTGAACAGCGAAAATTGCAGAACATAGAAAAAAATAGAGTAGAACAGAGAAAGAAAATATAAAGCAGAGAAAAAATTGCAGAACTGAAAATAAGCAGAGTAGAATATGTAAAAAATAATTACAACAATTGAAGAACTGAAAAAAATAGAAATGAAGACAAAAAAACCATGCAAATGTGTTGCGTGCTTGCAACAGAGAAAATAGAGAAGAGAAGAAAAGAGGAAACTTACCTTGAAAAAAGTCGCAGCAGTGGCGCAAGAGCAGTGAAAGAGAGTTGCAGCACTGTGGCGTAAGAGCAGTGAAACAGAAGCAAATATTTTGGAAGGAATTGGGTAAGAAGTTTTTACAAAAATTTAAAATAAAACCCTATTCAGCTGTTGACTTCACGCTTTTTCACCCATGCTTCACTTCAGGGCAGAAAAGTGCAAGAGTTCTGCTTTTCTTCTCTTCTTGCTTTAAGTGCATTAGTGCTTGCTTTTAATAACACTGGTCCTTTCTGCAATCAAGTTTGTTTTTTAGTATTTGACTAGACCATTTAGTTTACATTTGTGTTTTGGCATTCAGCTGATGTTAAAATAAGTCCAATTTGCTGTTTCATCTTGCAGGGTGATGCTGACAGTGCACTGGACCGCCTCTGGCAGAAGAAGAAAGTTGAAGCTGGACAAGAGTAGAAAAATAGATTTGCATTTTGATATTACTTTATGATGGAGGGTCTTGAATTTCAGTTGAGTTGGACAATGTTCTCCCAGCCATATTTTGGATAGATTTTCTTCATCTTTGGATAATTGACTTGCCTTGGTCATGATTTTGATCTCATTTTCTGACTATTTTTTTGTTGACTAGTTAGATTCCCTTGCTTTTTCTCTGAATTTATTTCCCAACAGTACTGAGGGAGGGGTAAGTGAACATGTTGATTTAAATCTAACGTGAGATGTAAAATTTTCATGAGATGTGTGGGGAGTGTTGCATCAAAAGCTTCCTGAGCTTTTTAACTCATACTAATTGACGCTTGGGAGCATATCTTGTACTGCAGAGCCTTCTTGGCTAGGGTTCGAGTAGCCTAATAATTCTTCTTCTTCCTCTTAAATCTTGTACTGCAAAGCCTTCTTGGATAGGGTGGAGTAGCCTAATTTGCCTTGAGCTTGCATGACTTTTGGTGCACATGCTGTAATAAATCCAAATTTATCTAAAGAAATTAATAAAATGGGAAAGACTCTACATTTTATGATTTAACATCCCTCAAAAAAGTACATTTTCTTCCTATTGTACATCTCCAACTTGAATTAGTATTTTAGTATATTTTGTTTGGTGAAATACCAGTGCATGAGCTCTGTCGAGCTTCAAACAATTGCTAGCATACTCTTGGGCAGTAATTGTTATGTATATGTATATATATAGGCCTAATCTGGTGCAATATTTTGCTCTAGTTTTTTGTTTGGATATTTCTGTAATATAATTGCCACTGATTCTTCCAACGCTTGCAGCTATATGCAATCATCACCTTGCCTTGATTCCAGTTTTTTTTGTCAAACATGTTTGGTCCAAGGAGCAAGTAGTAATATTTTTTCTTGATGATATCCTACTCTCTTCTTTCTAGCACTTTTTTTTCTCCTTCTAAATGTTGTTAAAGTTTCAGTTTTCTGAGATATAACAAGTTTTTTCATTAAGGGTTCCTCAAAGATTGTGAAAATCGGGATAACATAGTAGCATGTTATGCACCAAAGCATTTTGGGCGTCCTGATTAGTTGGTTCATTTAGCATGTAGATAACAGCACATGACAATATTCCTGCATTAGCGTAGGTTTGTAGTCTGGTTCTGTTGGAAAATATCTCAAGGGTCAGTCCAGACAAAAAAGATAAGAAATGAATGAATTCAAATTTTAACTTGTGGAGACTTATTGTTAAACCCTCAAACTGGCACGGTGCATTGCAGAAACGGAAAGGAATGCTCTGTGGCGTAATATTCTAAGCACTAAGCAGTAGCACTATACAACTGTAAGCAAAGATATTGGGGTTCACTGGTGGCATAATACTTGGAGCAGTAGCACTAGATAACAGTTTAGGATATTGTGTACCAGTGCCGGACACTTGGCTTATACTGTGTTGTCTATACTGTTGTTGATTGAAAGAAAGCCAAAAATGGTATGTTTATATATCTTTTATATATATACTTTATAGGGTGAATTATGATGAGATCATGTTCACGCAAACCCATTAACATGTTTCAACAAGAGGCAACTATAATGTATATCACCAGCAAAGCGGGGGGTGCTATAGTTGGGATTTTCTCATTCTTAATTAGAGGTCTTTGATTTAACCGTGGAAATGAAATACTTTTCTGTAGGAAGCACTCTTATCCCCTTTGTGGGTGTGCCTAGAGTAAATCTTGATTAGTAGGCTGGTGGGCTACGAATACTGGATGGTTAAAGGAAGAAATTACAATGAACATTGCACATAGCTGCGTGACATCTGATACATTGCAGCTTAAATATTTTGGTGTGTGCTTTTAGGCAGGAAAAGTCCATTACAATGAACATTGCACATAGCTGCGGGACATCTGATCCATTGCAGCTGGAATATTTTGGTGTGCGCTTTTAGGAAGGAAAAGTCCATTACAATGAACATTGCACATAGCTGTGCGACATCTGATCTCTTGCAGCTGCAATATTTTGGTGTGTGCTTTTAGGCAGGAAAAGTCCATCAACTTGTGCAGATGGTATTTAGCATATAGTTGGTTCACGGCCGTTATTTCTTCTGTTTCCACTGCTTGGCTGGTTTGTCTGGTAGTGTTGAGCCTTATGGATATCTAATCCTGCATTTTGGGCATTAGACAGTTACTTATAATCATTTGGGTATACTTGATTTTGATCAGTTAACCTAATTATGTGGATGGAATTTCACAATTATCTGTGGATGATCTAGTGCCAGGAACATTTGAGTTCCTCAATGGACTCGATAATCTGATTTTAACACTTACTCATTAAGCTAATGCAACCTGGTATTCTAGGGATGTCCTACATGTATGTAATGTCTGCAAAAAGAACGGACTTATGCTTTCACATGAACAGAGTTAATAAGCCATGACCGATCAAAAGCCTAAATAGATGGACCTTAAAAGCAAGAATCTCTATTATGATGATTCGCTCCATGCTTACTGCTCATTATAAGTTGCATGTTGCAGAGGAGTATTTGTGTGGATGGGAAAAAACCTGCCTTTATGATGCCAATAAGAGTACCGATGAGATTTGATTTATGGGTAAAAGGTTATGCTTACCATGTTGAATATGAGCGTCCAGAAAATATGATATCTGGGATATGGAATAAAAATAGAAATAGAGAATCTCATCACATTACATTTAACATCAGTATGCCAATAGAGGCAATTAGCAGGGTTCTTTTTACTGGCGCCATGCCTCTTAATGCATGAACAGTTGTTAGGAAATAATTGTGTGGCTCACTGTTGCTAAAGGAGATGAAGGATTCCAGCTCAATACCTCAGATATGGAACAAAAGAATAAGGATTAAGATAACGGACACGAAAGCATGTCTATTGTCCACCCCCTACTTTCCCTTGAAAAGATCAATGTGATGTTACTGGTTAAAAAGTACTGGTGTGACTTATAACCAATGTAGCTATTCCCCTGTGTTGGTGGCCCTCCTATCTTGCAAACAAAGTGGGATATTTCTTTCTTCGACGCTTTTAAACTGTACAAGAAAGTAAAGATTTGATCCGTCCTTTTAGCTCTTTCATGTGGAAAAATCCTTGAAGCATTTCATATGGAATGCTTTCACATGGACCCTTTTGAAGGTGAAAAGTTTTACATAGTTCCAGTCCTTCCGGATCATACACCCCGCATTATCAGAAGGTGTATAATACATGGACATGATGATACCGTGGAATCACACTCTCCTTGATCTTGATTTACTTTCTAAACTAGTTTTCGCAACTCTGTAATAGAGTATCGCGAGTTATGGTCAAGTTAAACTTATGTTGACAACAATGTCATTCAGTTTTACGCGAGCTTTTATTCGGCCAATTTCGAGTCATTTTGTTGCTTAAAGACTATTTCTTCTCCTCCCTCTATGAGTTTGTATGGTAAGGAAAATACCTGGTCCCATCAGGTAGGGTGCTCTGCTACCTAAATAATTTTGAAATAGCAAACAGTTGCGGTATTATATTATGAAACATGATGAATTATTCTGTGTCCCCTTTTTGTACTCTGAAGATGCTTAGATACAAGTTCTAAAAGCAGCATTAGATGCCACCAACACTTAACACTTAGGCTCCCAAGACTTCAGAAATGCCTTAGATGTTATACTATGCTGCAGGAAGGGGAATCATTTCTATTTGACCCCCACCCACAAGATGCTCACCACGCTATCTTCTATATACCAAAATGGAAATTTTGCCTAGATCAGTGGGTTGACTCACATGTTAAATGTTCTAAACATAAATTAATTATAGACCAGTGAATTTTTTAATCTTGGTTACCGATTCTCAATCAGTTGGCTTATGCTGGAAAGGACCAGTCAAAAGGAAGAAAATAGTGTAATCTTTCAAACAAAGAAAAGGAAAATGATAAGAGTATATGATGTTAAAACAAAATGTCAACTTTTTCTGGTAGATTAAAAGCATTGATGTGATTGCAGGAATTAATCCCTCCTCCGTGTGCACTTTTTACTCCACTAAAGTTCATGTGGAACTTTAAATGTCTATCTCATCTTCATGTTTAAAATCACATGATAATTCAAATAAGAGGAAGATCAGGAGAAGTTAAAGTATTAACTGAAAGAGAAATACTCAGATGAAGAGCTATGTGGAATGGTACCCAATTTTTATTATGTTGGCAATAGATTTTGCTTTTGCCATTAGTAACATCCTTCTCAAGAAGATTATACTGGACGGGATGAACCATTTGGTCTTCATAACTTATCGACAGGCCATTTCAACCATTTTCTTAGCACCAGTTGCCTTCTTTCTGGAAAAGTATGAATATTGTCTCCTAGAACTGTTGTTTTTTTAAAAAAATCCTGAGAGTGAATTCTTAGAAAGATTTCTGTCTCCAATATACGGAAGACTTTTGCTCCCTCTAAACATGCAACTTTTTGCTTCTTGCAGGAACACCAGACCAAAACTCACCCCTCAAATCTTGTGTAACCTTTTTTTGAGTGCCATTGTTGGGTAAGTCAGAATGATCTCTATAATCTTCCCCAAATTCTTCTAAGGTATTGGCTCTTTTGGATGGCTATGTTTTCTTGTTAAACATTTTTCACCATATGTTACATCATTTTTGTAGGGCATCTCTTACACAATACTTATTCCTTCTTGGCATGGAATACACATCTGCAACTTTCTCATGTGCCTTTGTCAACATGGTTCCTGTGATCACATTCCTTATGGCATTACCTTTTGGGTATGAAAGCTATGGTTGTCTCATTTCAATTAACAAATAGCCTTACACTGTTCTATTTTCTTCTTCTACCAATGACATTTTAACTCCATTATGTATGAAAATGATGCAGGTTAGAGACTATAAACATCAAACACGGAAGTGGAATAGCCAAAGCGATTGGTACACTAATATGCGTTGGAGGTGCCTTCTTACTGACTTTTTACAAAGGCATCCCCTTGATTCATTTTTCAGACCAACAATCTGTACCTCCATCCTCGGAAGGAGCCATTAGTTCCTCAAAAATAAAAGAAAGATGGATCCTTGGTTCTCTGGCCTTGTTTGCTGGGACGCTTTTGTGGTCTTCGTGGTTCCTTCTCCAATCGTTTATTGGAAAGAAATATCCATGCAAATACTCTAGCACTGTTATAATGACCTTCTTTAGTGCCATACAATCGGCTGTCTTGACTTTGTCCTTTGATAGAAGACTATCCATTTGGGTTCCAAAGGAAAAGATAGATATGCTGAGTGTCATCTATGCTGTAAGTGCACTTAATATTGGTTTTTATCTTCCTAAGTAATAGAAATAGATATTTTCCTGTATCTCATGTGGAATTTTATTTCTGTTGCTCTCTTTCTCTCTCTCCCCCTCCCTCATTGTCTTTTTCTTTTTGTCTATCAGTCCTTGCAATTCAACCAATTTATTTACAAAGATATGATGATGGACCACAGATAGAGTTATTGATTACCATATGTACTTGAAAATTAAGAAGTTCAAGAGAATTTTCACAGATTCGTTAGAAATTGTGAATGACTTGTGACAATCAACATGGGATTGGGAATATGATAAAAATCCTTGGATTTCTTGAGAAAATTAGAGTTCCTTGGACTTCGGATACTAGTATTTCTTTTATTGGTTCCTATGTACAGATAAAAGAAAAGCCAAGTCTTCTATGAACCAAAAAATGTCCTTTGCTTAGTTTGGTAAAGGAACATGCCTACGAGACAAAGAGTAGAGAAACCCCTTCTATGTTGTATAACAATGAAAGATAGTGGTGACATGACTTCTAAATACCAGATGGAGACTTAATTCTAAATTTGAAACTTCAAAGCTAAAAAAAGATTATACTTCATCATTGATTAATTTATCTTGTTTTGGTGTATACTCAACAAGTATGAATTTTTCCAAGCCAGGGATTAATAGGTTCAGGAATGTGCTATGTGGGAATGTCATGGTGTGTCAAGAAGAGGGGTCCAGTCTTCACTGCAGCATTCAGTCCTCTTGTCCAAATTATGGCAGCCATATTCAACGTTCCCATTCTGCACGAACAACTCCACCTTGGAAGGTGATTACAACAGTTAAAGCTTCTACATTCTTTTTAACCGTTTTCCAAATAATCACCTTAACACTTGACTAATTTCCTTATAAACAATCCTGATCAGTGTAATTGGATCTGGTATTGTAATTGCTGGTTTATACTTCCTGCTTTGGGGCAAGAACAGAGAAATGCAAAAAGTTGTTTATGAAACTGAAGAGAAAAAAGGGAAGGAGCTACCCTTCAAAGATCTAGAAACCAATTCTGAATCCAGGATCTCTTGATGTCAACTTTCTTCTAGAAGTATTTCAATATGTTTTCCTCATGAACTGAGGTTTCTTTGTTAACCTAAGATTTTGTAATAAAAAAAACTGCACCTTTATCATTAATTTTTGTTCTTCTAGGAAAGAGTGCAATAACCAATTGGGAAAGAGCTTAAGAATCATGTTTGTACTCAAATTGGCTGCAGATAAGATATTTTGCAATCAAAAGAGACTAATAATGAAAGAAGTAGCACAGTAGAAAGATCTGACAAGATGTTATGATTATTAAAAGTAATACAAATGTAACATTTGGCTTTCTGATTTATCATGATAAGCATATTCATCCTCATAACAAACATCAATACTAGGTCCTCTTTAGCCGAATGGCCGTAATCACTGTTCTTGTCAGAAATGCTATGCCAAGAGACAAGACACGTTGAAAAGAGAACGAAACACAACGAACTCAACTAAGCTCTGGTATTTATTCATATTAGAGTACTGGTCTGAAATTTTTAACGTCTTCTTGATCGTTGAACTTTTCTGATAATGGTATAAGCCTAGTCTGTCTGTTCATAGTGGTTGTCACTTTTCTTGCCTCTCTTGTTTCCATGTCCTTGTGGTGTTGGGACTTGTTCATCCACATAATCAGAGATGTCCAAATGAACACCAGGGTCATTAGTACAATAGCTACCACCCAACATGATGGAATTGTTGATGGACTGGAAATTGCTGTTCACATATGTTTTTAAGGGCTCATGTTCCCCTGGTGAAACGCCCTCGAGCCCTGCTTTCTCATCCATCTCACCGCGCATGCTGGCTCCCACATTGGTTCCAGCTAGAGTGATGATTCTGGTGCCATGATCATCTTCATCATCACCTTGAAGATTCTGGCCTGAGTCTCCTGCTGCTTCCTTGTGCACGCGTTGAAGGCTTGCTAGGCGTTTCGTCAGAGAAGAGATCATGTCCTTGATATCATTGTCCGCTTGCTTTTGCTTCTCCCTATCGACAAAATTTGAATCTGCCATGATGAAGAAGGAAAAAGTTGATAAGAATTTTGTATTTAATGAATACAACATGATATTTGGCTTGGATTTAAAGAGGAGGAAGACACAGTTGTGTTTGATTAAAGTTGAGGGACAGAACCAAAATGCCTTTGCCTACTTAACAATGCAAGAATTTCATTCAAATATTCCCAAAATAGAAAATCAAGAAAAGCATTGCTTGTCGAAGGGTTTTATTATCTTCATGATTACATTTTATTGTCTTGTGTCTTTCAAGTTTTTCTTTAAGCATAAATAGATGGCAGGGCAAAGATAAAAAGACAAAAAAGTTATCCAGTTTAATTCTGGTTGCCCTTCAGCAAGATTTATTTATATTTTTCAGGACTGCGAGTTTTTAGCAGTTTTTTAACGTTTGTCACAGAGCAACATTCTAAAGGAATGTACAGTTGCTTTGAAGTGATTTTTTTTCAAAAGAAAAACAAAACATTCTAGGGTAAGGAGGTCAATAATAGGAAAAAGAAGAAGAGAAAGATAAAAATAAATAAGTGAAGTGAATTTAATCCCCATTGAAGCACTCTTAAAGAACTTATTTAATATCGAGGGGGTTTGGAATTTGAACTTTCATGAATTCGACTTTGGAATTTTAATACTTTGAATTTATTATTTGTATTTATTTAATATTAACACATATAATGCTAAATAAAAACTATATAAATTTTTCATGCATATATAATAGTGAAGAAGTACATAAAACTTTATTTGATTGACAAAAGTGGCATCAGCTGTTGGCTTCCCGCACTTCCATTGTTTTCTTCTTTCTTTTTTACGTTTAATGATGTTAACCAAAAAAAAAAAATACTAATAAAGTAAAAGAAGAAGCTTGTACAAATTTTTTTAAAAAGAGCCAGATTTAGATAACTTTATTTCAAAACCCAATCCAATCCAATCCAATCCAATCCAATCCAGTCCACCCAAAAGGAGCCACAGCAACGTTAATTTTATCTCATTTCTTACTCCTGTTTGGTTTGGATTTGGATTTTCCTTGCAGTCCATAATTATAGGCCCAACATGGACTAGCTCATAATGCTTACACGTTCAAGAAAAGTTCCAACTTCTAAGTCGTACTCATAAAAATAAAAATAATATAAAATAACTTCTTAAGTGATGTTTTAATAAACCGTTAACTCATTCAACTTTTGGGATCAGAGTTGCAATGGTCGTGTATTACCAAAAATATCTCTTTTTTACCTTATCTTTCCCTATACTCTTGGCTCCATGTCCATTCTTAAAACGAAAAAAAAATTAAAAACATATTTAAACTATTATATTTCAACAATCAGTTATTTTTTTCTGTGTGTACTATCATTATTAATATACTAAAACACATCCTTGAAGCTGCTTAGGTCAATTATGAGTTATTTCCCTTTTCGATCTAAATTATTACTATCATCCAATTAGGTTATATTTTAATATATTAATGGTGATAATTTAGGTATGAAAAATAAATAACTAATTATTAGAGTGTGAAACCCGCGAAAAATTGATAGTTCAAATATGTTTTTGACCATTATTTCATTCTTTTTAAAAGATGGACAAGGAGCCGAGAGTATAGGGGAAGAAAAGGTAAAAAAGAGATTTTTAGTAATACATAACCATTGCAATGAATCTGATCCCAAAAGTTGAATGAGTTAACGGTTTATTAAAACTAATGAATTGATAGTGATAGTTCAGGTAGAAAGAAGAACATGATAATAGTTCAAATAGGAAAAGAGAATAACTTGTAGTTGGGATGTGAAACACGAAAAAAAGTGATAGCTCAGATGTGTTTCTGATTATTAGCTCTAAAAGAATCTATAAAATTTTAAGAGCAACTCATTCAATCTCTTTTGACTATTAACTCTAAAAAATCTACAGCCAAACATCGTTATAACAGTCATTCGATATAACCTAATTTCACTATGACAGTCTAATTTTCTTCAGAACCGATTTTTCATGTTATATTTTACTTCTCTATAACAACACTCTATCTATAAGAGCAGTGACTTTCAGTATAACAGTATACTCTTTGTAAAATTACCCCTTTATAATAGCCTTACTCAAATATTGTGCAATAATATTTAGTAAGAAATATATTATGCATAAAATAAAAATTAAAATATTTACAGTAATCATTATTAATATTATGCACATGATAAATTTCAAATACGAATATTTAAAAGAAAAAAATTACATTAAATAGTGCCTATCAATAGTAGTCATAACTTCACAAAGGAAGACTACTATGTTTGCTTTTCTTACATTCATATTTTTTCTATTTTTTTGGTTAAATTGGTTAACAAATGTATTTCTTCTTCTTAATTGGTGCACAAAATCATTAAATTAGATTTTTGCGTATTTTTGTTTATGACAACTAAATGAGATCTAAACATCAAATGCCACTATACATATGTAACAACACTTCACTATCGCAGCTATAAAATTTTCAGATAAATGCTGCCACTATAAAGAGGTTAGATTGTGTAAAATTTCAAGAACAACTCAATCAAATCTCTTTTACATTATTTACCAAAATGACTGAATAATTTAAATTACATAACACGCTATTAATCCCTATGTTTAACTAATTTAAGCCCTAAAATGATAAATTTGTGAAACAAAATGAGCACAAAGAAAATGGAGAACCACATAACGCTGGAAGATAATAGAATGTTTATGAGGACCCTTAGGCCTAGGCTGATTTTGACACTAGAAGTTGGTCAAAATCAGTACAATATATGTACAGATTTTAAAATGTGGTCAAGTGGACATGGACCACCCAAAAACTGGCGCCCAGAAACTAATAAAATGACAGCCTGCAGTGCAGTAATCATCAAGTTGTTCATCACTTTCATAAAAGTGATTGGTCATGAAACAAATGACTCTTGCGGCGGCATCCCTTATAGGGGAGTAAATGAGATTTTCTGATCTCAGAGAAAATAAATAGAAAAAATAATATTTTTAAAACTTTTATGTGTAAAAATAAAAAAATTTTATAAAAAAAATTGATAAGTTACCTAAAAAGTTTATTTTCCTACTCGTAAGTTAACACCATTTGAAAACATTAGATTTTCTAATACTCCAAATGTGGTTCCCACTTCTAAAGAGATAGACCCTTACTGAATTTTGAGCCATGCACAAGCTAGATATAGAGTAAAATTTGAAAGCAATTCAATCAAAATCTCCGCTATCCGGAAAGATAATAAGAACAAAAAAAAGAAAGAACAAGAATAAATTATGATGTGCTATATTTTTCGATTATTGAAGTTATAAAAGGAAAAAAATATCTTATTCTCGTTGTAAGGTTAATTACTATTTCAAATCATTTAGTTACAATCTTACAATATGACAAAAAATCACCTAAAATAGCTGAAATTATGAACAAAATGAAATTTATTTTTAAGAATGTATATGTTACTTCAATTTAAAATAAAATAATTGGAACTACCTTTTCTTCGCAATGCCATATCCTAAAATTGCTTTTGCTAGGACTATCTTGAATTGAATTAGTGCCATCATATAAATATCAATGATTTTAAATCCTTTTTTCTTTTCAGAAAAATTACTTACCAACAGGTCTAGTTAATTAGTGAAGAATTTTGTGAGGTAGTTCATGTTCATGAAAAAATTATTAAAGATATTATCCGCTTAAATTTAACGAAAGTAATCTTTTTATTATCATTTTGTTTGCTATTATAATACGATCACCACTGTTAGCATTAATGCTCCTTAAAATATTTTAATGATGAAAATTAATAGTCTCTGAATGCAGAAATTAGAAGATATGTTGCGACACATATCAAGAATCTGCTCCAGACTTAGAACAAAACAGAAGCAAAAACAAATCAATCAAAAATCTACTCCAAGTATAGAACAGAGCATAAAAGGAAAATCAGTCATCAAGAGGATCGAAGGACAGAAAATAAAAAGAAAAATCAATTGTGTAGATACAAAGAGAGTCTACCAAAAGGAAAGCTTACTCAACAGAATCAAGGATGCTTAAATTTGTTAGAGAAATAGTCAAGTTAGACCTTAAAGAAGGAAAGCCAAGATCCTCATCAAATGACACATGGAAGGGAGACGTCAGATACATCATCAACCCAATTTGTCATAGAAATTTACAAAAGGAAACCAACTCTCATTAAGAACATACATGGAAGGAAGATACCAGACACATCATCAGAAATCTACACAGATTGCAATGCAAACGTCCATCAAGATCTCAACTACACACTATCATTAAGTATGATTGAGAAAAATTTCTCGGGTTATCCTAAACAGCTAATCAATCCAGATCAAAGAAATTGGTCTTAATATTCATCCAGTCGAATTCCAAGACTCTATATATGAGAAAAATAGACAAAAGAAAGTGTGCAACTTCACTTGATCAAGTCCGATAATCCTACTTCTTGCAAAATCACTGTAATTTATAATAGTTATTAGTGAAAACAAAAGAAAGAATAGTTAGGTAGATATACAAGTAGAGACTGTGACCAAAATCATTAGAACTGAATCCAACTCAGTTCCATAATTGTACGAACACCTCTCCTTGTACACACATCTTCAACGAGTTTCAGAAAAATCCTTGTAACCCAAGAAAATTGGACTAGGCACCGCCCTGATGATCCGAACCAGTATAAAAACTCCGTGTCTTCATTTCTTATGCTTGATTAATTATTATTGCTTTTATTGCTAATCAATCTTTCTGCAGGATCATAGTCGACTTAAAGTATTCAATAGTTGACTAACTGTCATTATTTCAAGAAAAATTAAATTCACCCCCTATTTAATATCAATTGGTATCAGAGCAGGTCTCACTTATCAGCTGCTTAACCACACATGAGGAAAATATCAAATGACGACCGATCAAATTTTAGGTGCTATCTTGCAAGATGTTCATTCATCAAATAGACCTTATTACATCAATGGACAACACTACTCCTATTGGAAAAAAAGATTCAAAATATTCGTACAAGCAAATGATTTCCAAGCTTGGATAGTAATCAAAAAGGGGCCAAAGACAATTCTAGGAATATCTAAAACAATTAAAAAATTTGACATCACAAAAGGTCAACAAGAGGTAAAACAAACTAATGCCAGAGCTATCAGTTTGCTTTATTGTGCAGTGAGCAGATTTGAGTACGATAAAAGATACACCTATAACACTGCCAAAGAAATGTGAGACAAACTCGAAGTAACTTATGAGGGCACTACAAAAGTGAAGGAAGTTAGGATAAATGCTCTAGTGAATAAATATGAACTATTCAAGATGATCGATGAAGAGAATGTGGAATCCATGTTCTCTTGATTCAGCAAGATCATAACAAAACTCAAATTACTTGGCATGATTTATCCAAATAGCTTACAAGTAAGAAAACTTCTCCGAAGTTTACCTAAAATTTGGAAAACTAAGGCCACAATTCTAGAGGATGAAGATTTGAAAAATATAATTTATGATGAGCTACGACGAAACTTGATGGCATATGAGCAGAATCATATTAACAAATATTTTAAAGAAGAAAGGAAGAAGGTTGTAGCATTCAATGCAGTCCCAAGTGAAAATGAAGAAGAATAAGATGAAAAAAACAACGAAGGACTCACGTTGATAAATCAAGGAGTAAGAGATATTTTAAAGCAAAAAAGACAAAGACCTTAGTTCAGGTACAATGAAAATAAAAAAAATGATGAGAGATGCTACCACTCTGGGAAACCTGGTCAAATAAAGCCAAACTGTCCAGATTTGAGGACAAGGAACTTCAGGAGACACAACAACTCAAAGTCTATGGGAGCATGGAGCGACGAAGACACATCTGAAGAAGAACATGAAGAGACTGCTAATATGTTCTTTATGATAATTGGAGAATAAAGTGAGTTAAATTCTAAACTCTATGATAATTGTCAGACCTTACAAATCTCTTGATCTTGTTACTGATAAACTTCAAAAAATTATTGATGAATATAATAAACTTGCTAAAGAGAAAAAAACTGGCAAATTCTTCTTGAAGCAAGTCAAATTGAAGTAGATCTGCTTGAAGAAGAGCTAGGTGAAATTAAAATGCAACTAAACAACATTAAGAAATCACCAAGTCAAAGCTTAGTCAACTCAATTTATTTTTCTAAAAGAAAATCTTGCTTTTACTAAACCTCCTCAAATAGTTTCTTTTCTACAAAATCTTTTGTTCATCCCACCTGTTTCTCGTGTGGACAAATTGGTCATAAATCTTTCAACTATAAGTTTGATAGAGTCAACTTTGACAACTGGATTTAGAGAAAAAGAATCAAGTGCAAGAAGTTTTTCAAGCTAGCTCTAAAGGACCCAATAAAGCTTGGGTACCTAAAAGAAATTAATTTAGGGGATTTTCAGAATTTCATAGGTTTCAACTCCTAAACTACATCATTTTAAGGTTATTTTCAGAGGATTTAGGGGAGTTAAACGATTTTTCCCTCATTTCTCACTTAGACTTTTAGAACAGCAGTACGTAGAGCTCAAAGCTTCTCTTAAAACAAAAGCTAGGGTTCTTCACTCTTCTCAGCAAGTTCAAGGCTCATTCCAAGAGATTCTTTTTTAGGTATGTGAGGGATTTAGTAAGGGTATTCTTCTCACCCTTATGGCCCAAAGTATTTTTAAAAACCTCACCATTTTCAGCTCTGTAGAAAGTTATGAGTTAGGGTTTTCCAGGAAGCTTACCAATTTCCCTAATTCTAGTAATTCTTCAAGTTTCCCATGACTAGTATTATGTGAAATTCATGTTTTGGATTCAATTATACATATTTGTTTCTAGCCCTAATTTTAGTATGACTTTTGGTTGAATATTGCATGATTTAAAAGCTGGTCGAAAGGTTATATTATCGTGATATTATTAATTGAATATGAATTTTAGCATAAATGCTTTGAATAGAAGTCAATGTTTTTGGATGATAAGTATACTCAGTATTTCTCAAACATTTCAGCTTTTTAGTATCACCAGTCTTTTCAAATATCAGGACCTTTATACTCTTAAAAAACTTTCAGATAAGTAGTTTTGACATAGTCTTAGGACATTAGTTTCGAGCTATCTGTACAGTTAGATATAATTAGAATTTTAGTTGGGAGTAGTACTTAGCATCAAGTGGGTAGGGGTACAACGCACCCAGGTTCCTAGAACTACGTACCGCCGTAGGTTTTTAGCCTGAATAGACATCAGTTTAGTGATCACAGAGCCATGACTTTATACCCTTGCAAGGTATATTGGGTCCTATCAATAAGGCATATACATCCAACTCCATGTCTAGCTCACATGGTTATATGTCGGTTAATGGACACTCCCACAGTATAGTCACAGTCCTTAGTCTAGTCCATTCTTTTGAATTTCAAGATATTATTAGTCCTTACAACATTTTCAGATATTTCAGACTATTTATAGTTTTTATGATTTCAGATAGGGTTATTGCATGTCATTTCAGTATTGTTCACAAATTTTATTAGAATGTTTATATTTTTATTTTATATCTCACATACTTAATGCATTCAAAGTACTGATCGCAAACCTTCTATGCTACATCATTTTATGATATAGGCTTAGACACTCAAGACCAGCAGTGCGATTAGTCTTCTCCAGATGCAGCTCAGTAGAAGTATAGTGGTGAGTCCTCATCTCCAGAGGACTGGAGTCAGTTTCCCATTTTAATTGTATTTTTTATCACTTTTAATTTTATACTTTATAGTTAGCTAGGGGCTTGTCCCGGAGCTCATCATCAGTAGAGGCTTTCATACATAGTGTTAGAATTTCAAATTGATTCAGTATTTTCCTGTGTTATCCAGTTATTAGTTTACTCCAGTACTTATACTTGAACGATTTATGTTTTATCATCTTCCTTTTAGTTTTCATCTAAACCTATAGTTAAGTTAGAATTATGCTATGCTCTGGGTTAGCTTGGGGCCACTTGTGGCTCTTGGCACCGTGTCTCGTCCAGGGTGTAGACTTGAGTCGTGACACCTACAACTTAATTAGTGTATCTTGTAGATGGTCTGAAACACAATCTTCTAAGTATTATCCAACTGTGTGACCCGGGGTTTGATATTCTATTTAATTCCATAAAATGCATCATTAGCAACTTTGCGAAGACTATTACTCTCATCGGCGATAGGATCGGAAATATCTATATTCTTAATAATGTTGATTTACCTACTCTCAATTGTCTTTTTGCTGTTGCAAATGATCCCTGCATTTGGCATAGAAAATTAGGTCATGCTACACACTATTGGAAAACTTTTTAAACTTGATTTAGTTATTGGACTGCCTAAACTAAATTTTTTAAAAATTCATTTATGTGATGCATGTCAATTAGAAAAACAGACTCACTCCTCTTTCAAAAATAAAGATTTTTGTCAGCACTTCAAAACCTCTTCAACTTTTACACATGGACATATTTGGACCCAACAGAACTGCTAGTATTGGTGGTAAGAGATATGCCTCATTATTGTCGATGATTTCTCATGATTTACTTGGGTCATATTTTTAGCTCATAATGATGCAACTTTTTCAAAATTTAAAATATTCTACAAGAAGGTTTAACGAGAAAAGAGATACTTCATCTCTATTATACACAGTGATCATGGTCGAGAATTTGAGAAAAAGCAGTTTGAAAACTACTGTAACCAACACAGATACACGCACTTCAAAACCTCTTCAACTTTTATACATGGACTTATTTGGACCCAATAGAACTGCTAGTATTGGTGGTAAGAGATATGCCTTCGTTATTTGATGATTTCTCATGATTTACTTGGGTCATATTTTTATCTCATAGCGATGAAGCTTTTTAAAACTTTAAAATATTCTGCAAGAAGGTTCAACGAGAAAAGGGATACTTCATCTCTATTATACACAGTGATCATGGTAGGGAATTCGAGAAAAAGCAGTTTGAAAACTACTGTAACCAACACAGATACACTCAGAACTTTTCATCTCCTCTCTCTCCTCAACAGAATAGCATAGTAGAAGGAAAAATTGATCTCTTCAGGATATCGCAATTATTGAGAAAAGTTTTCCGGGTCACTTCTGGGTAGAAGCTGTAAGTACTGCTTTCCACATTCTTGATAGATGTCTTATTAGACCTATATTGAAGAAGACTCCATATGAACTGTGGAAAGGTAATAAACCTAACTCAACTATTTTCATCCGTTTATTTGTAAAGATTTTATTCACAATAATGGTAAAAACAATCTTGAAAATTCAATCTTCAGAGCGATGAAGGTATCTTTCTTGGTTATTCTCCTTCCAGTAGATCTTTTAGGGTTTTTAATAAAAAATCTTTATATGTTGAAGAATTAGTCCATGTTGCGTTTAATGATTCTAATCTAATTCCTAGTGTTGTTGACCATGATACAGGCGAAGATTCTAACCTAAGTTTTGCTAAGGTTCTAGAATCTGAACCTATTGTCAGCTAAAATGTCTCTCCTTCACCTGATAAATCTAAAGAAAAGGAATCTCAATCGACTAAAACTTCCAACATCCCTCGAGAATGGAGAAACAAAGCCAGTTTTCTAAATGACTTCATCATCAGAAATCCAAGCCCAAAAATATAGAACAAATCATCTCTCAAACACCAATCTTCCCTAGCTCTTATCTCTCAAATTAAGCCAGAATTCATTAATAAAGCTCTAAGCGATGATTCCTGAGTACAGGCCATGAAAGAAACACTGGATCAATTTGAACAAAGTTAGGTATGGATATTAACAAAAAGGCCTAAAAACGTCTCAGTGATAGGAACAAAATGGATCTTCAGGAACAAGCTGAATAAGGAAGGTAAAGCCATTAGACACAAAGCAAGGTTAGTTGTTCAAGGTTATTCTCAACAAGAAGGTATTGACTATGATGAAACCTTTTCCCTGTTAGCCCGATTAGAATCTATTCAGATTTTACTTGCTTATGCTTCCTTTAAACTTTTTAAACTATTTTAAATGGATGTTAAAAAGTGCTTTCTTAAATGGTTTTGTAAAAGAAGAAGCTTTTGTAAGACAACCTCCCGGTTTTGAAAATCCCTCTTGTCCTGACTACGTTTTCAAATTCTCTAAATCTCTTTAAGGTATTAAAGAAGCTCCTAAAGCTTTGTATGGATGCTTAAGTTCCTTTTTAATTAATAACAACTTTCAAAGAGGAAAGATTGATACTATTTATTTATTTAACAATCTTCTTCAAATATTCTAATCGTTCAAATATATGTGATGACATCATTTTTGGTAGCTCTAACCCTCTACTTTGTAAGAAATTCATCAATTTAATGAAAGGAGACTTTGAAATGAGCATGGTGGGAGAACTAACGTTCTTTCTAGGCCTACAGATTTGACAATCGACTAAAAGAACCTTCATAAGCTAAATGAAATACACCAACGAGTTGATCAAAAAGTTCGGTCTTGAAAAGGAAAAAGCCGCTGGTACTCCCATGAGTCCCTCAACACGTCTTCAAAATAACGTATCAAAGAAAGACGTAAATGAGAAACTATATCGTGGTATGATTGGATCTTTTCTCTATTTTATAGCCAGCCAACCGTACATTATGTTCAACGTATGCAAATGTACTTGCTTCTAGTCGACTCCCAAAGAGTCTCATCTAACTGCCGTTAAATGAATAATTCGATACCTTATTGGAACTCAAAATTTAGGATTATGATATCCTCACTCTAACGATTTTTCCGTAATTGGTCTTTCAAAAGTAGACTTTGCAGGTGATAAAATTGATCGAAAAAGCACAGGTGGTACATACCAAATTCTTGGAGAAGCCATCACATCCTGGCATAGCACGAAACAAAGCTCTGTGGCTCATTCAACCACTAAAGCGAAATATCTGGCTCTTGGTAGTTGTGGTACTCAATTATTATGGATGAAACATCAACTACTTGATTATGATTTAAATTATAAATGTGTGTCTATGTTATGCGATAATACTAGTGCTATAAATCTTTCAAAATATACCATACATCACTCTTAGGCTAAATATATTAACATCAAACATCATTTTATTACAGATCATTTGAGAATGGTGATTTTTCTTTAGAATTTATGAATTCTAAAAATCAACTTGCAGATATTTTCACTAAACCCTTATTAGAAGAAAGATTTTGTTTTTTAAGAAATTGCTTAGGAGTTATTTAATTTTCATAAAAAATTTGTTTATTTATTTATGCCGATTTTTGTCCTCTCTCTCTCTCCTTTCTTGTCATTATTTGTGTGTCTTTTCATTTTGCCCCTTTTCATTCCACCATTTCATTTTCTGCACCACCATCATTTCGCTTCATTTACCCCTAGTCTATTTATCTTCTTTTTCATTATTACTCCTTTACCCTCCTCTTGTACACTCTCTTCTCCTTTAATTTATCCATGAAAAAACTCAAGTGAAAACCCTTCACCGTTCTGGCAAAAGGCTCAAAAGTTCTTTTATCTCGTCCTTTCCTATGGAAATTTCAGACTCCTATAATGACGATATCCTTGAATTCTCCTCCTCCAAGCAAAAGAAACTCTCTCTCAAGAAGTTAAAATCAGACCCCTCTATCGATTTCAACCCTAAAGACATGCAACATTTCTGGAGCATCACTGAGATATTCAAATTTCTTGCCTTTAAAGATAGACCATTCACTCCTGGATGAGTTATATGTCTTGAGCAACTTGAAGACTATCATTGTTATGCTCCGAGTCTAGAACCTAGATGTGGCCGACACTTAGACCACCTAGTGATCCAAGAGAACCCTTGGTCTAGCTTACTACTAGCTGAGAATACAATAAAGTATAGTGGAAGTAATAACTGTAATGGGCTAAATAAAATAAGCTAATATTTATTAACTGCACTAAAATCAATGTTAGAAAGTAACATTTATTGACTCAACTCTAACTCTATCTATGAAGCCTCCGTAACAAAAGAATAGGTGCGGGGACATAGCTCCTATGACTACCTCAAGCTCTATAAAACAAAATAACTCAACGACTGGGACTCGATGAATGTAGGCGGCCTCACCAACTGCTGAATGAATGTGAGATCCTAATAAAGTATCTGCTGTTGATCCTATCTACCTTAATCTGCATCATAATAAGATGCAGCGTCAAATGGCATCAATACATAGAATTTATAGTATGCAATAAGGCTAAATGACACAATAATTAAGAAAGAATATATGAACTGAAAGAGTAAACTAACTAAAATAATATAACTGAAACTAAAGCTCTGAATGATGCATAAGACATAATATGATCAATGTGTAAAACAGTTATGCAATAAAACTGTGCATCAAAACAATCTCTGAAAAATACATGTAAAAATGCATGAATTTAACTTGGATAGTCTCTCATAACCAACACTATCATAAATGAGTACATGATGCCCAATTGTCTCTCTTAAGTTAGTAGAGTTTTCCAAAGCCTTTCTAGGATAGAGGGCGATCACTATCTTTGGACCATATTTGAGGGATTAACTGAAGAGTCACCCAAATCAACGACATTATCCTAACCTACTGGTTATGTAGGTTCTAGGGCTTGCGAGTTATTTAAACTCTTCACCCAACTTGATGCTAAATAATCTTTCCAAAAACATATGCTCATGCCTATTTGAGGCAACTAAAAACATCTTCTATAGAACACTTTAGATATATATATATAATAGATGTTTTAAAACTCTTGTTGAGCCTTTTGCACAAAATCTCTTCACTTTACTTATGAGCTTTGGCTCAAAACTTTGCTTAAAAACTTGTGAGCTTCTACAATAAGAAACTTGATTTTCAAAAATAAGACCTTACTTTAGCTTTTGAAAATCATGCTCAAAACTATACTTTCTTTCTCATAATCTCTTCTTGAAAACTCTTATAAAAATCTTCTCAACTTTGTGAAACAATACAATTAAACTCAAATTACAATGCTTTCAAAATCATGACTTTACGCAAGGATTCATGAGATAAGAGACTCAACAATCAATAACTCAAGAATTCAAGAGAATATCATCAATAATATCAAGAGAATGATAATCAATAACAAAGGGATATAATTTAATAGGAATAACTCAACAATGATCAATTCAATAGATAGAAAAGAAGTCAATTCAAGAATTTGGGTAAAAACCCTAACTTTAATCTCAATAAACTCTTGCATAGATGTAGTGGATAAGGATGAATAGAAATCCTTAGTTAGGTTAGCTTACATACCTGAAATGAAGAACTCTTAACTCAATTTTGAAGAAACCCTAGGTTGAAGAAGATGACTTCCTAGCTTCATGGAGAGCTTGAGAGCTTAATAATCTTGAATCTTACGTTGTAATGAAAGGGAATAAGAGTCTAGACTAATTAAACCTTTAAATATACTCCTTAGAAATCTCAAAATGTTCTGGATTAGGTGATTAAAATATAGAAAGTTATGAAAACACCCCTGAGATCCTGTCTGTAAAAATAATTCATCAGTGATGACGTGTCACTTGATGACTCGTCATGCTACTTGACAATTCATGGGATGTGGTCGTTACTACTGGAGAAATTTTCTCATTTCCTAATCTTCACATCGCGACCTCAAGGCCTAACTTAACGAATCTTCAACTAGGCTATCAGATCATTTCCTAAATATTAGAACTGGGAAAATGTCAAGTTTCGAAACTTAGCCCGCGAACGACTTCACTTAATGGATAGTTAAGTCACTAAACGACTTACTTGACGTGTCGCTCTGTGATGGCTATCTGGTTTCTGCTAGTTTTTTGCTTAACGTCTAGGATTTGATCTTAGGTACTTTTGAGGATTGTTACATTATCTCCTCCTTGAGATCATTCGTCCTCGAATAAAGACTGAACTGGGCCGATAGGTGATCTAACTGGGAGTAACTACTGAACCCACAAAATATGCAACCGCTCTAAGGACTTCAATATCAACTAATGGAACATGAAACTGATAAAAATACTATGAGAGAGGACTAGTACCTCAAGATGATTTTGGACTAAGAGGGAATAGATGAGGATACTTGGCCATCATATCAGTTTCGACTTCCCAAATAGCTCCCTCATCTAACTAATTCGTCTATAACTCCTTCACATAAGTGACTACTTTGTTCCTCAACATACGCACCTATCGATCTAGAATCTCAACTAGAACTTCCTCATATGACAGGTTGTCCTTAACTCCTACACTCTCTGAAGGGACAATGAGTGAGGGGTATCCCACACACTTCTTAAACATAGAGATGTGAAAAAATAGATGGACTGATTCTAGTTCAACTGGCAGTTCCAACTCATAAGCTACCTTGCCAACTCTCCTCGAATCTGATATGGACCAATATAGTGGGGATTGAGCTTTCCTTTCTTCCCAAATCTCATGACACCCTTCATGGGTGAAAACTTCAAGTAAACCCAATCATCTACCTCAAATTTCAAGTCTCTATATGTCATGACCGGAGCATAGACCCCGGACGCAATACGGGACCTAGAGCCACGAATAACTCCAAGGTAACCTATGGTACATGCATAACCTAAGCATAAGCATATTCTAAGCAGAATAAAGCGTAAATCATGACATGATTAGAAGTCTATGATAGCATAAACATAAACAAGGACATCAAGTCTACATAGTTGAATATCTAACGTTGTTGTTTTAAAAGCCTTTGGTCATAAAGATGAGCTGTTAGGATAAGCCCCCAAACTAGCTCGACTAGATGTAAAAATAGAAAGACATAAAACATAACATATGATAAAGCGGACGTCCTCAAATAATGAGGACTCACCCAAAAGGCTGGGGATAGGCTGACTGGAGTAAGAGCAGGGCTAACATCGGGGCTGAGACAAATCACCCTGACCTATATCATGAGATGATATAACATAAAAATATGCGGTCAGTACAGTGAATGTGCCAAGTGTGTAGAATAGGTAATACATGCTAGTAAAATAGTATAATGAAATCATGAGCATAAGATTAGTTAAAACATGAGATTTTGATTGTAAACTGCATGTAAAGGCGCAAGGTTTTCAAACTAAATCATAAAGTGGATATGACTGAAATCATGTGTAGAACCTCATAAACTGTATATTGAGAAAAAATATCATAAATCTTAATATCATAAGGAATGAACATGAACATGCATATAAATCTAGGAACACTGGGAGATTCTTATAACCAATATACTCTAGGTGAGATACATAGGGCCCAACTTGTAACCCTAGCTGGAAGGTGTGTCTATACCTTGCCAAGGGTGTGAACCATGAAGGTGTGATATCACTCATGAGCCTAGTAGTGTAAGGAAGACACTCTCAACTTGCAAGGACTCCTTATGCTAGGGGCCAGGGAGATACTTTCAACTGGCGGGGATTTCTTATCCTATGATGGCACGTAGTTATGAGACATAGGTTATTTATAACCCTTATCCCCTCGGTGTTAAATACTACTCCCAAAACATTCATAGTGCTCAAATCATAATCATGAAAGTACTTGATTTTGCATGGGCTAGTTTAGATTATGAAATTCATAAACATCATAATATACGTGAACTAGCCATGAAACAATGGCGAAGGTTGGCCATGATACATAAGCTAGATTCATGAAATTCATGCATAATTGAGTATTTCATAATAACATGAAAATATAGATTCATAAGAGTTTTCAGTAGAAATCATGCAATTATAATCATAAATCATGGATTGAATCATAAAAAAACTGAATTCATAGAAGATCACGGGAATTTTCATCAAAATTGGGTGTAACCCTAGAAATTCATAAAATCATGAGTGAGACTTGAATTTACATAATTCAGTTTGAATTGGGCATGAGGGTGGAAGGTTTCCACCATTCATGATTCCACAAACTTGTCACGACCCGAGTTGAGACCCCAGATCGAGACACAGAACCTAGAACCATAAATGGCGCCAAGTCAACCCATGGAATGAATATGATAACTAAAAATTAACATAAGCAAAACAGATAACTAGATTCCGAAATAGCGGAAGCCTGAACATACATCAAACAAACAGAGGCTACACTAACAAGCTGATCTTTTATACTTCATCCGAAAAGCCTCTAACATAACCGACGAGCTGATTGGATAGCTTTCCTAACTAGCTCACTAAAATTCTGAAACTGAAAATAACATAGCTCAACTAACTGAAGGTCCTCAAAGGATGAGGATTCACCAACAATAGCACCGGGATAAACTTGAGAGACTGGCTAACGGCGGGCTTGAGTCTAAATGTCTAAACCTGTATCATAAAACGATATAACATAGAATATGCGGTCAGTACTTGGAATATACTAAGCATGCAAGGCGCTAAGCAAGTAAAAACTGAAATTATGCAAATCATAAATCATAACATCATAAGATTTTTAGAGTAAAGGCTACATGCTGATATATGAAAATATGAATAGTCATAAACTGAATCTCATATCTGGATCAAATAACCCCAAAGCTGAAAATAAATGCATATGGCTTGCCATATCTGAACTTATAGGTAAAACCTCATAAATTGATCCTTGGATCAAACCCGCTGAATACATGATATAATATCTTATAGTATATGCATTACTGAAATCATGAGAAACAATTGGAGACTCGTCTTAATCAACAACCATCATGTATGAGCGCATGATGATCCCACATCTTTCTCATATGGAAGAGGGCCATCCTAAGCCTTGCCAGGGCGAAGGATTAAGTAAGTTGTGATATCATGGTGTGCCCTTGGGCTGGGAAAACGCTCTCTTGAAAGGCCCTAAAGTATATCTACATTGGTGCATAGTTTATGAGACTGGGGAACGTTGGAACCCCTAGCCTACTCGGTACTAGACACTACTCCCAAAACATATATAATTCTCGTATAATCATATATCAAACCATAACTTGAATCTTAACATATGGGGAGTCGACTCCAAAACTTGAGATACCTAAACTTATTAGCTTGGTTAAATCCTGAAATCATGCTTAACTTGAGTGGGCTTTCCCAAATCTTAACATCATGCTTGCGTGAAATAGACATCATAAGTAAAATCATAAATACTTACATGGGTAATTTGTAAACATCCATACATCCTAGATATTTCATCATACTTGAAATCATAAATCATAAACTATACTTTTTCATAAGGCATAATACATAAATAGACACTTAAACTTGACCTCAACTGGCAATTAAAAACTCAAACTTTGAGAGTGCACATCTAGGCACCTCAACTTGGTCTCAACTGACAACTTAACACTCCAACTAGTCCCCACTATGTCTTGTAGGCACACGATGCTGACGTGGAGCATGACACAGTGAAACAAAGTTGAGGTTCCTAGATGATCATCTTGTAAGTTGGAGTGCTCAATTGATACAACTAAACCAAGTTAAGGTACATAGATGTGCATTCTCAAATTTTGAGTGCTTAATTGCTAGTTGAAGTCAAGTTTGATGCCTGTTTATGTATTATGCTTTTTCATAAACTTGCATAATTGGACAAGATCTTCTAAAACTTGAACTCATGACTTTGTAATCAAAACATGTATAAAATCTTCCCATGAATCATCAAACATACTTTAAAACATAGAGGGAATCAACCTATAAACAATTTGTAAGAAGTCTATGAAATTAGATTGAAATCACTTTTAAATAATGATTTGAAATGAGACTTGATTCATAAAATTGAGAAGAATTATGAGAATGAGGGTAGAAGAAATCCTCATTCATGGCCTCACATACCTGAAAGAATCAAATCTACACTTATCCTAGAAAGCCCAAAGGAATTTGAAGGTAAATTAGGAAATTCTAGCTTGATGTTCAATGGAGGGGTCTAGGCTTGCATGCATAGGAGGGGAATATTTAGAATGGGCTTAAACCCTCTTAAAATCTTCCTTACAGAGCTTAAAGCGATGTATTTAAGGGATTAGGGACTTAGGATTTACAAAAACACCCTTACTAAATTCGCTGGAAAAGTGACATTACCAGTCACCACGAGGGACTTAACGAGTCGTTGGGTCTACTGATGAATCGTGGTCCTCTCTCATCATCTTTACTGGAAAAATCCTCATTTACTGAACCTCCTCACACGATAGGTCACTTGTTGATTTGTTAGGTGCACGACGACTCGTCCCTCAATCCATTGTCAACACTACCAAAACCCTCCCTCGCACACTTCATGAGGGACGCCACGACTCGTGGGTGACATGAAGACTCTTTACCTCCTTTAATCACTGGGAATCCTGATAACAAGCCACCTGACGAGTGGTGAAGTGACACTATGACTCGTTTCTTAACCCGTTAGATCTCTTGGTCTGCAACTTTCTCTGCACACTTAACGACCATACTAATGACTTGTTGAGTCACATGAAGAGTCATTCCTTGACCTGTTGCAACTGGTAAAACTCCTTCAAAACTGGGATCCTCCTAACTAGTCACTTAACGACCCGTTAGATCACCACGAGTCACTGATGACTCGTTCTGTGACCTAGTGCAGGTTTTCTTGCTTTCTCCGATTCAACGTTCAGGTCTGATATTAGGGACTTTTGGGACATTACAATACCTGTATTGGAGAGTTCCTTGACTTGATTTGGATACCCAAGAGAATTTGAGAAGAAGAAGATGAAAAACCCTAGGTTTTACTTGAGAGATGACTTCCAACTTACGGTGTTTGAAGAGAATGAGGGTTTACGCTAAGTAAACCCCTTAAGAACACAAAACTATCTTACTTAGGAGTTAAACGCTTATAAAGTTATGGGAATACCCTTAGGAAATCATATTAAAAAGCTGCCAGGTGGAGCCTACGACCGAACAGATGAGCCGTTGGTTCAACCAACTAGCCATCCATTCCTTTGTTGTTGTCTAGACCTAATTTTAACCATTCTCTGAACTTGATACAATGAACAAAACCAATGACCTATCCTAAGATGGGTTGTCCCTTCAGTCGTTGGATTTGGGAATATTTAAATAATTTTCTAAACCTCTAACAGAAGGGTCAGCCATCCATATGATCATCCAACGACCCATACAAGGGTTGTACTGTGGTCTACTACCAACTCCTACTAGTTCTCTTCTTCAAGTCTCGGATCTGATTTTAGGAACATTCGGGGTGTTATTTTATCTCCCCCTTGGAAACATTCGTCCTTGAATGAAGACTAACTAAGTTGAAAACATAGTGAAAGAGATATAATCCCAAAAATGAATACTATAGACTGAGTACTGATGGAGTGACTGATTCCGAACTGAATACATGACTGAACTGAATTATGAAACATACATACATGTTAAAACATAAGAGTAACTAATAGACATGAAAGTGATTAACATATGGAGGAAGAAACTAGTACTTCAAGCTAGAACTGAACTGGAATAGAAAAGATGCAGGTATCTAGCCATTATATCTACTTCGGCTTCCCATGTAGCTCTATTAACTAGTTGATTTCTCCATAAAACCTTCACTGAAGCTACCTCCTTGTTCCTCAACTTGCGAACTTGACGATCAAGAATCTCAACTGGAACCTCCTCATAGGTAAGGCTGTCCTTCACACCAATGCTTTCTACCGGAACAACTACGACTGGATCTTTATGCACTTTTTCAGCAAGGACATATGGAAAACTAGATGCACTGATGCTAACTCCGTCGGTAACTTCAACTTATAAGCTATATTGCCAACACATCTTAAAATCTTATAAGGACCGACATACTGGGGATTAAGCTTCTCCTTCTTGCCAAATCTCTTCACCCCCTTCATAGGTGAAACCTCTATAATTACCTAATCATCAATGACGAACTCAAGCTCTTTTCTAGTAACATCTGCATATGATTTCTGATGACTCTGGGCTGTCTTTAGATTTTCTCAAATATGCTGAACTTTCTCTATAAACTCATGAACTGAATCGGGTCCTATCAATGTAGCCTCACCTACATTGAACCATCCAATAGGTGATCTATATCCCGCAGTCACTACCTAAGCGTGGACCTCGAATTGAGACATGGGACCTAGAACCATGAATAGTTCCAAGATAACCCACAGTACATATATAGCATGATTATGAGCATAACTAAGCAGAATTAAAACATGAAAACAACATAAGTGGAAGTCTGCACTTCCATAAGGCATAAGTGTAGGTAATAAATCTTCAACGCTGAACCATCTATACATAGTTGTCTGAAAAGCCTTTAGTCATACAATGAGCTAATGGGATAACACCCCCAACTAGCTCACTAAGTCTGAAACTGAAAGACATAAGAAAAAATACATGAACCAAAACTACCATCCTTGGATCATAAGCACTCACCAAAACTGGGATGATACTAGACTATAGCAGGAGCAAGCTAACGTCGGGGCTAAGACTGATCACCCGAACCTATATAATGAGACAATATAGCATAAAATATATGTCAATACTTTCAATGTACTAAGTATGTAGGGAAAGTAAAACATACTTGTAAAATAGTAAATCAAGGTCGAGAGTCAAGGCTAAAATAAAACATAAGAACAAGGTACATGCTGAAATCATAATAATATAATAGTCATAACCATGAGTTATTCATCATAAGGTGAAGTACAATGATCCAACATTTGAAAATAGATATCCTATAGTGTACCATACTTGAAATCATAAGAGAAAGCTCATAAACTAACTAATGGGTCAAATATGCTATAAAACATAGTATCATTGGTCATAAACATGAGTAACTTGAAATATGATGAACAATGGGAGACTCATCATAACCGAGATCATCAAATAAAGCTTACATGGTGCACCAATTATCTCGCTCAAGTGGGCAGAGCCGTTCCAAGGTTGCCAAGGAAAGAAACAACTAAAGCATGATATCGCTCGTGACACCCTATAGGGCTTGAACATGAATATATACTTACGGTAGCATGTAGTTATGAGACTCGAATTTTGCTTGAACCCCTAGCCTACTTGGTGCTAGACACTTCTCTTAAAAAATGCACATGGCTCATAATCATTATCGTGAAAATATACTTAATCTTACATGGGCTCGTCTAAATCATGAACTCATAATCATACTTTACATATGTGAAATAGTTATGAGAATAATGCCATTAAGTTTTCCATGATACATAACTTGAGATTCATGAAAATAATACATACTTGAATATATAATCATAACTTGAAATCATAGACTCATAAGCTTGAAATTCGTAAAATTATGCATAATTGGGAAAATTAACCATAAACTTGAAAATATAGGTCTATGAGAGATTCTAGCAGAAAATGAGTAATCATAATCATAAATCATGAATTTAATCATAAGAGAATCGAATTCATAAGAGATCATAAGAGATTTCATGGGAATTAAGCCTAACCCTATAATTTCAATAAAAAATGCTTGGAGACTTGAAATCATAGGATAGGAATGAAATTAGGCATGAGGGTGGAAGGATTCCCCCCCTCCCCATTCATGACCCTACATATCTGGGCCTGATGGTATTCTTGCTAGGGTTTGATGCCCAAGAGAATTGGAGAATAAGGAGGACATTGATACTTTAGGCTTGAGAAGGTTTTGATCTTCAACTTGGAGAGTTAGGAGTAGAATGAGGGTTTAGGATGAATAAAACCCTCTAAAACACCCTTTTAGGAGTTCAATATGACTTAGCTTAGGAGTTAAAAACTTAGAAATTATGAAAATTCCCTTAATAACATGACTAGAAATTTGATCTCGCCACCTAACAACTTGTTAGGTGCCATCCGTCACCGGTAGGCCAATTTTCCAACTTTTTGATCTTTCTCTATGCTTCCACTTAATGATTCGTCATGACACTTAACGGATCACTTCACCACCCATTAAGACTCTCTAAAATTGAACTTTCACCACCTCACTGCACCCAACAACTCACTTAACAATTCATTAAGTCGACTAACGAGTCACTTGATGACTCATTCTATGATCAGGTGTAGTTTTTCTTGTTTTCTTCGCTTCATTCCTCGATTTTGATATTAGGGACTTTTGGGGTGTTACATCCACCCATAGAGAGCCTCAAATAGAGCCATCTGAGTGCTGGAGTGGTAACTACTATTGTAAGCAAACTCAATGAGAGGCAAGTGGTCATCCCAACTCCCTTTGAAATCAATCACACAAGATCTCAACATGTCCTCAAGTGTCTGAATGGTCCACTCGGCCTGACCATCCATCTGTAGGTGAAAAGCTGTGCTAAGCTTGACTTGAGTACCAGGACCCCTCTGAAAATAACTTTCGAAATTGAGAAGTGCACTTAGTACCCTAATTTGAGATGAGAGAAAATAGAACTCCAAGCAACCGGACTAACTCTAAAATGTAGAACCTAGCATAATCCTCGACTGAATTCGTAGTCTTGACTAGTTAGAAATGCACTGACTTGGTCATCCAGTCCACAATCACCCAAATAGAATCATGTTGTTGGCATGTACGGGGCAAACCTATAATAAAGTCCATATTTATCTCTTCCCACTTCCAAGTAGGAACACTAATATCATGTAGCATACCTCTTGGCCTCTGATGCTGACTATGATTCTCAACCTTCACCTACTGGCAATTCGGATACTTAGCCTCAAACTCTCAACGTCCTTTTTCATGCCATTCTACCAATAGACTTTTCATAGATCGCGGTACATCCTGCTGAATCTTGGATGGATAGAATATCGAGAGCTATGATATTCTCTCAGCATAGAATTGTGATCTCACCCATAGAATGTCCCTAGCCTCTCACTTGTGATTACTTCAATTGGAGTCCCCCCCAATTAGTTTTAGTTTAGAAATTAGTTAGTTAATTTTTCCTTTTTTATTTCCCCCCAATTTTACTTTTCAAATGTTGAATAATTATGCGCTCTAGTTTGAATTAGTTTATAACTTTTGAATTATCAACTCAATTTTGCATGGGATACTACTTCCCCCGACAATCATCGGGAATATTTGTTTTGAGCAACAACCATTTATGCTCTTTTGTAAAAGAAGAGTGTCTTTTGGACATATCCAAAATGGCGCCGTTGTCGGGGAATTGAGTTGTGATAAGCCATTTGTTATTTATTAATTCAAACTAGTTTTGCATTTTTTGTTTTACATTTTGTTTTGCTTTTATTTTTATTTTTGTTTTTATTTGTTGTATTGAATGATGGCATCATGGAATGAAATAAGATTCATTGGTCGAAACCCTTATTATGATGATCCACGTCCCTACTATGGAGGACCACACTATTGACACGATTGCAAATATGCCCCTAGAAGGGAGATAAGTGAACCTTCTCCTTCCTATGATGGGTATAGATGCACATTATGTGGTAGTCATGGGAGACATTGGGATAGATGACCAAATGAGTTCACTTCCCGCTACAATGGTTATGATAGAAGTTGTGCTCCTAAGTTTTAAGGGAATGAAACCATGGAAAGAGAGGGAAGGAGAAGTACATGTGGGTGCGTAGAAGCCAAAATCCAAGCCTTTTTGGAGTGGGAGTCTAATGCGGACAAGAATAACAACCCCTCCATGCCCATGGAATCATCAACTCCTCAAGAAGAAAGGCGGAAACTCTAAAAGAAGAAACGGAGGAGACATTGAGGAGCATAGCAAGAAGAAGTGAACAATGGGCCATAACTCAACTTGACTCATGGGAGGAAGCTCAAAATGATGATGAAGTAGGAGTCAAGGTGAACTTTGAAGAAGTCATAGAGGTGTGCCAACCAACCAACATTGAAAAATTAAAAGATGCCAAGGTTGAAGAAGTGACACTAGAGTCTCCAAATAATATCCAACAATTAATGCTCAAGGACTCTAGTGCACTTGAAGAGGAGGATGGCAAGAAAGAGGCATGCTTCCACTCTGGATTTCCCTGTGAAATATGATTTAACAAAGTATACAGCTCCTCATAAGTCTTTTCTAATGCTTGTCCCCCAGCTAAATTTTGTAGGGTTCCAAACCCTCTATGAAAGTATGCACCAACACATCATTGGACTGGTGATGGTGAGGACAATCCCTTAACAATGATTTGAAACTTTCCCAAGCTTGATACAGATTCTTCCCCTCTCTTTGTTTAAAACTTAGAATCTGACTTCTAAGTCTCGCTGTTTTCCCGGATGGAAAGAATGTTATCAAAAATTTTCTTGCAAGATCATCCCAAGTGGTGATAGAGTTAGGTGGTTCAGCTTTCAACCACCTCTTTGCTTCCCCCAATAATGAAAATGGGAATAATGTAAGCCTCACATATTCGGATGATACTCCAGCGGGAATGTAAGTATCACTTATCTCCAAAAAGTTTTGGAGATGTTGTTGTGGATCTTCATGAGGGAGACTTGTGAATTGCCCGCTGGTGTGCAACAATTGCACCATGTTCTGTTTAAGCTCAAACCTCCCTCCTGGCTCTGGTCTGCGAATACTTGATGTAACATTGTTAGCATGTGGGATTGCCACTTCGCGAACCGACCTAGCTGCCATTTCCTCAGGCACTAACACTGCCCTCACAAGTGGTGGATTCTGTTGTTGCTCCTGAATTGTCTGTCTGAGCAACTATAGCCTTTTCTCTAGAGCTTCCCTTCTTTGACGATGAAATTGTCTTTCCGGCTCTATGTATGAATCCACCAACTCCTTGTCCTTGCCAGCGTTCAGAAGAATTCAATATCTGCAAGAGAAAGGCTAAGACCAAGTTGTCAGGACTTATATAGAATTTGTAAACTAACACTAAGAAAATAATTTTACCAATTTCCAGTCCCCGGCAACGGCGCCAAAAACTTGCTCGGCTGCTGTGGTGATTACACGCAAGTGCACGTGGTCGAACAAGTAGTAAAGTGACTTAAGTAAAGCCAAGTATCGATCCCACAGGGACTAAACTACGGTACTAATTAACTTAAGTGTTAATGGACTATATCTTTAAGAATGCAGACAACCAAATAAATAATATTTTGAGTGTTTGAGATTACTAAATAATATGAATCTAAGGCAAAATTATAAAGTGAGTCTGAACAATAGTAATGAGCAAGCTGAGGTTAAAACAAACATGCAGGGAATTAATTTATCAATACAATTCAGTTAATCTTTCCTTCGGTTGCTAGTCAAGAATTATTGCCTATGGATTGGAACTTTTGACTCCTCTCCAACTTAAGAATCATGAGCCTTAATCTACATTTCTGTGATAAAAGGATTTCATGTTCTATCCATACATTCCCGATTCCTTAATTGACTAATAATACTTTCAGATATATTTCTATTCTGAATGTAAATCAATTCTCAATTTTTCAAACTAAGAAGAGATCATATCCTACCAATTCACATCTTTCCAATTTCTTTCCTTTTCAAAATCAAAATTGGATTTTGTAGATATACATTAACATTGGCCAAACATTAATGCAGTAAGAACAAGAATTGATAGAACAACCATTGAAGAAAAGATGAAAATTGAAATGATTAACAATTACATTCCACTACAATTGTTCTTAACCTCAGCAAGAAGTGAATTTAGCCACTGATTTGTGGATTAAACATCATCAAATAAGTAGAATTCATACAAACAATTGAGATAAAAGAGAAAGAGATAGAGAAGAACCCTAGAATTTTCGTCCCCTCAACTGCTTGTAACCCACGTTCTTGCTCAACCATGTTAGAATATTTAAAATAAAACCTAAGTGTGCTATTTATACTATTGAGAATTTTTTCCGGAATAACAAGCAATGTGGCACGGAGTGTATCGCGTAGCATTACTTTCGTGCCACGGAGGTATCGCGGACCCTCACTGGAAGTCAGCCCCCCAGGCAATTTAACCTCAACATGCCACGACCTGTATCACGGAGCCTGGCCAACGTGACACGGTGCTATCGCGCACCTTCACTGGAATTTGCCAACATTATTTCATTTGAGGCAGAGTGCCTCTACGATGGCAACATGACACGGCTCCATTGCGGAGCCCTTGTTTTTGCTGATCTTCCACGTCCTTTTCCATTCCTTGTTTCCAAGTCCATTCCCGATTTTACCAACATGTATCTTAGCTTCCCAAAATTCCATTTTACCTACAAGACAACACTAATCATGTTGGTTAGTATAAATTCACATTTAACTACAAATCACATGAGAATGTACACAATAATGATAGACAAACAAGTCGAAATGAAGCATTTGAGGATCACTTGGGCATGAAATTCTGCCCAAGATCACGTCCTACGAGTCATAAGAGGTTTTCGTAACATCAATCTGCAGCTTCTATGTTCTCAAGTAATGGAGGATGGTGCGACTCATACAATGATGCTACAAGTTGTAGGAACCTATCATGGTATGAACCTCTCAAACTTGGCATCTCTATTTTTCCTCATACGGGTCTAGATCACGGTTCATACCATACTAGTATGACTCGTACAACCTATTTGTGCCTTGAATCTGCTAAGTCCCCAACTCTCTAAATCTCACCACGAGTTGGTACTGTTCGCATGTTGTCATCACGATTCATGGCTTCCACTCATACCAGGATCTTCTACAAGTACACATCGTCTGATGTTTTTCATGACTTCTTGGTACAGTTCCTACCAGGATGGTGTGGATAATACCACCGATTGTACTTTAAGCTCAGGACTTCATAATTTCTTTAAAGTTTCAGCTATGGGTGCTAGGTACGACTCATACCAGGATGGTATGGCTCGTACTAATACCTGGAACCTATTAATTTTCTGCTCTATTTTAGCTCCTTTTCCACAATCCAGCTCCCGGACCTAATTTCCCTAAAAACAAGGTAAAATCACCTCATATATGGTAAACACACCTAAGTACAAGCATTGAAAGTGACATATCCGTGGCACATCAACATCCTTAACTTTGAACTTTTACATGTCCTCAAGTAAACAAAAATACTACTATAAACAAGACGCTTAACTAGAAAGTAAAATAGAAGACCTACAACCAACAACACCAAAATTTGCACCCATGCTTATTATCAAGTATTGATCCCTTTTATTAAAAACCGAGATAGCTACTCTTACATGAAACTACAACTCATGACACAATACGATCTAGAGATAGCATCTAACTATTAACAGATAATTGAGCTATCACTAATGCTATTTACACAGACAACCGCCAGAACACAATGCAACCCATGTATCCTCACAACAAATGAAGTCCCAAAAACTCATATATATATATATATATGTATATATGATGTGTATATATATATATGTATATATGTATGTGTTACACCTCGTAAGTTCTTGACACTTAGTTGGCCTATTCTCATGTTGGTTAAGAGCTTTAGAATGCCATACGTGCGAGAAAAGGGCTCGGAAAGAGACCGGACAAGCGCCAAGTCGGAGCGTCGCAAGGGAAATGCGACTTACAAATTGCATTCGACAAATGCGACTTAAAGGCCCCAAGTATATAAGGCTCCCACTTATTTTTAAATCATTTTCCCTTCATATAATTTCCAGTAAACGAACAGAAACAGAGGGGAACGAAGGGTTTGATTAAATTTCCTTCCGTTGACACCATCAAACACAGTCCAAACTCGAATTAACTTCGGGTAGCGAAGTATAAAGCTGCCAAGAGCATTCCTGCGAAGTTAGTTTTGCAAAATTCGGCCGGTCGTCGTCACGCCGAACTAATGTTAGCAGAATTGCTCCAAACTAGTGTTAATATACTCCCAGCATTAAAGTGAGTATTTCTCCCTTCTATACCCCCGAGAAATAGCAAGTTTTCGGCCGTTCTTCGATAAGTCGAAGAATAGGAAGTAGGTGTAGCCATAATATGGTTTCTTTCCAAAATAATAGTAGAATTAATTCTATTCATTCATGAATATGAATACAGTTGGGAGAAATAGCTGAATACTAGCCGAGCTGCGCCAGTTAATTAGAAAGTCGGCAGTTGAGGTATGTATAGCCAGTTTCGTTCGGCAAGCAGTAGTTCCAGTATAGAAAAATAGTACAAATTCCAGTAGAATGTTTCAGAAGCCGTATATTATATTCAGTATGAGTTCGGTAAGCATGTTAGAATTATTATTCAGTGTTCAACATGAAACTCAGTAAAACAGTATAATTCCCAACAGAATATTCCAGAAATATTATTTCAGACTCAGTATATCTCAGTATCAAATTCAGCATATTTCAGTATATTTTAGTATGAGATTCAGAACAGAATACAAGAATATAAATATTATTATCAGATTCAGTATATATATACATATATATTACGTGCGGTTATTGCTATCTGTGGAGACATGATTGTTCTGTGTTGGGCACCCTTAGAGCTTCCTTGACTGCCCCAGGGTTAATAGCTGTGTCGACTCACCCACCAGAGGGTGAGGATACGTCGCTCTACGGAGTGGCATGCCGTCCGCCAGCGGACGAAGATGGGATGCAGATTCCCCATAGCAGTCTGATCAGCACTACACCACACCCCCTGCCGAGCACTTGCGCCCAGGGTGCAGATTACAGTTTTAAGATTACAGATTTCAGATTTCAGATTTCAGATTTCAGGAGTCCTCCGGACTCAGATACAGCTATAGTCAGGGGCCCAGCGAGCCCAAGTTGCATACCCAGGGGGCCGACTGGATGCTCATAGTTACTAGGTGGATGGTATGACCTGGGTGGGGGTATATAGATTGTGTGCTGGTTGGTACCTTACGGCTTATGGGGGCTGGTAAGGTTCTTGTATGCTATGCTGTGTTAGTTATTAATAGATAGAAAGTAGACCGCCATGTTATAAGGTATGACTCTTACTCTCTTCAGTAAAGTTACGCTCTTTTCAGTCAGTCTCAGCCCGTCTCCTATTACTTTAGTATCTATCAATATTATTGTTTGCTTTCAGTTATTTTCAGTTATTGCTTTGTATTCTCAGTACTAGTGGTACTGACGCCCGTTTTGGGGCGCTGCATTACTTGCCTACAGGTACTCATAGATAAGGAGCAGATCCCTCGTAGTGCCAGCCATTGTACAGAGTCTTAAGCTCCTATCATCCGGAGCTTGACAGCTAAAGGTTTACTTCCCTTTTTGGTTGTACAGTATGGGTAGGCTGGGGCCCTGTCCTGACCATCTTATTATTCTTAGAGGCTTGCGGATTGTATATTCCCTGTGGTTAGTTGTACCAGTCGTGTGGGGTCGTGTGTATATTTTTAGTGTTCATGTGATGGGCCGTGTGGGGCCTTGTTTCAGTTGTCAGTTGGTGACCTTGTCGGTCACAGATCAGTTTAGCACTTGATCCTACTTTTTAGTGATAACTAGTCAGCATGGTGGCCTTGTCGGCCTGCATAGGTTCTCTTATGCTTAGTTGTTCTGGTTGGCTGTTATATTCCTACAGGTGGCTATAGGCCTAGTCGGTCGGAGGATGTATTTACAACTGTTATATAGTCTGTTGTTTTCATGAATCCAGAATTAGAGCCATCCTGGCACCAGAAGTGCTTAGGCTCAATTAGTCCAGCTGTCCAGGTCCTAGTATGGCACCAGGTGCCAGTCATGCCTCCCAAGGCAGGGCGCGACAAACTTGGTATCAGATCAGGTCGTATCGCAGGGAGTCTACAAGCCGTGCTAAGTAGAGTCTTGTCTATGGATGTATTGTGCAACACATACCATAGGCAGGAGGCTGCAAGGCATGATAGGATGGTTACTCTTTCTTCACATTCAGTCGTGCCATAGAGCAGTACAGTATAGGGTTGAGTCCCTAAAGCTTACTATACTCTTTGTTTACAGATAAAATGTCAGATCAACGACATCCTATTGCAGGCCGAAGATTGGAGGGCACCAGCAAGAGAGGGCACCAGCAGGATCCCCCAGTCTCGATTAGAATCAACCCGATCTTAGGGTGATACAGAGGCATCGTCCCGACCTTCTCAGCAGTCTCCACCCCATTAGGAGTCACTCAGGACGACACCACCTCCGATAGTTCCTATACCTACACCATCTAACCAGGAGGTTGGGAGTGCAGTAGTTATGTTAGCGTAAATGATGGCTACTCAGCGCCAGTCAATGCCACCTACAGCGGACGAATCATCAGGTGGGCCTGGTAGTTCGAGGGTTCGAGAATTCCTGGCCCTAGGTCCCCCATAGTTTACTGGGACAGATCGAACAGAGGACCCCTAGGACTTCCTGGATCAGATGCAGAGGATTTTCTGGGTAATGCATGTTACATCTACAGAGTCGGTCGAATTGGCGGTATTTCGACTGCGGGATATTGCTGTGTTGTGGTATGAGAGTTGGGAAAGGTCTCGAGGGAGAGATATTGCCCCTCCGACCTGGTCCAGCTTTTCAGAGGCTTTCCTGGACTGTTACCTACCATGAGAGATCCGACAGGCCCGGATGGACCAGATTTTACACCTGGAGCAGGGGGAGATGAGTGTTCAAGAATACGCCCTGCAGTTCGATTCTTTGGCCCGCTATGCTCCAGCCTTTGTAGACACCATGCCATCCAGAGTCCACCGGTTTATTATGGGGCTGAACCCAGAGTATATTGAGGCATGTATGACAGCTACTTTGCGGGAAGATAAGGATATTACTCGAGTGCAGGCTTATGCTCAGACTATTGAGGGCCTCAGACAGCGGCAACAGGATAGTAGACGAACAAGTCAGGAACAATGCTGCAGCGACAGGTCAGATGAATTACAGGGGGAGATTCGGAGAGGGACTAGGCCATGGTTGTTAGATAGGCTACCTAGACCCTTGCCTCCATCACAACAGTAGAGGTGTAATTCAGTCACCGAGGACAGTCAAAGTCCGGCGGAAGTTCTTGAACAGTAGATTCACCTCAACATAGGAGGGCAGAACAGAGTAGGTATACACCACCACTTTGCCCTATTTGCATCCGACGCCACTCTGGAGCTTGCAGATATGGCTCCACAGGGTGTTATATATGCGGACAGGAGGGTCATGTGATGAGAGATTGTTCAGGCAGGGGTCAGGGTGACCGGGATAGACAGGACAGAGCATCAGAAGGGTCGCGAGCTCTAGCAGCCCCGGCAGGGCGCAGGCCCTCAGTTTCAGCAGGCAGAGGCCGAGGCATATTAGGGGCCTCTAGTTCAGGTGCGGTCCTAAGCCGTACCTATGCGTTACCAGGGAGACAGGATTCAGAGGCATTGTGACAGGTATGATGACTATTTGCTCTCACCCTGCTTATGTATTAATCGATCCAGGGTCTACCTTGTCCTATGTTACCCCATTAGTGGCTCGAAAGCTCAGTATTGTACCAGAATTGCTTCAGCAACTCTTTTCAGTATCTACACTTGTCAGTGACTCTATTATAGCCAGAAGGGTTTATCGAGGGTGTACAGTAGAGGTTGCTAACCATCAGACCACAACAGATTTGGTAGAGTTAGAAATGGTTGATTTTGATGCCAGTATGAGTATGGATTGGTTAGCTCCATGCTATGCCAATGTAGAATGCTGGACCAAGATGATCCAATTCCACTTTCCAGGGGAGGCAGTACGAGAGTGGAAGGGCAGCACAGTTATGCCAAAAGGTAGGTTTATTTCCTATCTTTGGGCGAGAAAGTTGATAGCCAAGGGGTGCATTTACCACATTGTCAGAGTTCAGGATGTTTGGGTAGAGCCTTCGACTCTCCAGTCTGTTCCAGTGGTGAATGAATTCCTCAATGTATTTCCAGATGAGTTACCTTGTATTCCCCCAGAAAGGGAAATAGACTTTGCAATTGATTTATTACCAGGCATCCAACCCATATCAATTCCACCTTATCTCATGGCTCCTACTGAACTTAGAGAACTAAAGGAGCAATTGAAAGATTTATAAGATAAGGGATTTATTAGGCCGAGTACTTCACCTTGGGGTGGGCCATTTCTGTTTGTGAGAAAGAAGGACGGCTCCCTCCGTATGTGTATAGACTATCGGTAGCTGAATAAAGTCACGATCAAGAATAAGTATCCGCTTCCCAGGATAGATGATTTGTTTGATCAGTTACAGGGAGCTAGATATTTCTCCAAAATTGTCTTAAGGTCTGGATATCATCAGGTTCGGGTCCGTGAAAGGGACATTCCAAAGGCTGCCTTCAGGACCAGATACGGCCATTTTGAATTCTTAGTCATGACCTTTGGGCTGACAAATGCTCCAACAGTATTTATGGACCTGATGAACATTATTTTCAGACCATATTGGACCTATTCGTGATAGTATTTATTGATGATATTCTGGTGTATTCTCGCTCAGAGGCAGACCACCAGGATCATTTGCGGACAGTGCTCCAGATTCTTAGAGACCTTCAGCTATATGCCAAGTTCTCTAAATGTGAATTTTGGCTGAATTTAGTAGCCTTTTTGGGGCATATCGTGTCGGATGCTGGTATACAAGTAGATATACAGAAAATAGAAGTAGTGAAAACATGGACCAGACCTACCACTCCGACCGAGGTACACAGTTTCCTGGGATTAGCAGGGTACTACAGGAGGTTTGTTGAAGGATTTTCCACCTTAGCCGCATCTCTGACTAAACTGACGCAGAAGGCAGCAAAATTTCAGTGGACTGAGGCATGTGAGTAGAGCTTCCAGGAATTGAAAGACAGGTTAACATCATCTCCAGTGTTAGCATTGCCAGAAGGTACAAAAGGTTATGCAGTTTATTGTGACGCTTTGGGTGTTGGGTTAGGTTGTGTGTTGATGCAGCATGGTAAAGTAATTGCTTATGCTTCCAGACAGCTGAGGAAACATGAAAAGAACTATCCTACCCATGATCTGGAATTGGCCGCAGTGATTCACGCCTTGAAGATATGGAGACATTACTTGTATGGCGTCCACATGGATATTTTCACTGATCATAAGAGCCTACAGTATATCTTCACCTAGAAAGAACTGAACTTGCGGCAGCATTGCTGGTTAGAGCTGTTGAAAGACTATGATGTGAATATTCTATATCACCCAGGAAGGGCCAATGTGGTGGCAGACGCCCTTAGCCGTAAGTCTATGGGGAGTTTGGCATACTTACAGCCTGTGTAGCAGGAATTAGTCAGGGAATTGCATCAGCTAGCCAGTTTAGCTGTTCGTGTAGCAGAAACAGAGGACAACAGAGCAGTAATTCAGAACACCGCAGTGTCGTCTTTAGTCGTGGAAGTAAAGGAACGACAGTGTGAAGATCCTATCCTGGTTCAGCTTAGAAACAGAGTTCATCAAGGAGAGGTGACAAATTTTCAGATAATCGAGGATAGGGTATTGCGATATAAAGATCGCCTTTGTGTTCTAGACGTTGCAGGGCTTCGCCAGCAGATTACGGGTGAGGTACATTATGCCCATTATTCTCTCCACCCAGGTTCGACGAAAATGTACCACGATATAAAAGAAATCTACTGGTGGCCAGGAATGAAGAAGGGGATAGCAGAATTCGTAGCTCAGTGTCCCAACTGCTAGCAGGTAAAAGCTGCACATCAGAAACCAGGCGAACTAAATCAGGATATAGCAGTGCCTTTCATGGAAATGGGAAGTAGTGAATATGGACTTTGTAGCAAGATTACCTCGCACCAGGCATAGATATGATTCGATCTTGGTAATAGTTGACAGATTGACAAAATCAGCTCACTTCCTGCCAGTAAGGACTACCTTTTCAACTGAAGATTATGCTGAGCTGTATATCAGAGAAATAGTCAGGCTGCATGGGGTTCCGGTGTCCATTATCTCCGACAGAGAGGCGCGGTTTACAGCCATGTTCTGGAAATCATTTCAGAGAGGCTTGGGAACGCAGGTTAACCTGAGCACAACTTTCCATCCTCAAACAGATGGGTAGGCAGAACGCACCATTCAAACGCTCGAGGATATGTTGCGAGCATGTGTGTTGGATTTCGGAGGTAGCTGGGATGAACATTTACCACTTATTAAGTTCACCTATAATAACAGTTACCATTCAGCCATTCATATGGTGCCTTATGAGGCATTATATGGACGAAAGTGCAGATCTCCAGTTGGTTGGTTTGAGGTGAGAATCAGCATTGATTGGGCCAGATATCATTCAACAGTTAGAGGAAAAAGTAAAGCTTATCAGAGAATGTTTACTGAATGCTCAGAGCTGCCAGAAATCTTGTGCTGACGTGTGGCGTAGAAACTTGGAATTTAATGTGGGTGATTGGGTGTTTCTAAAAGTTTCGCCGATGAAGGGTGTAATGAGATTTGGCAAAATAGGAAAGCTCAGCCCGAGGTTTGTTGGGCCTTATCAGATTCGCCAAAGAATAGGCCAAGTGGCATATGAGCTAGACTTACCTCCAGAGTTAGAATTTGTCCAGCCAGTTTTCCATGTATCAATGTTGAGAAATTGCATAGGAGATCCCTCCAGAATTGTCCTAGTCCAAGATGTTCAGGTTATAGAGGAGTTGGCCTATGAAGAATTTCCAGTAGCCATACTAGACCGACAGATCTGCAGATTAAGAACTAAAGATGTTGCTTCTGTCAAAGTGTTATGGCGTAACAGGAATCGAGAGGAAATGACTTGGGAAGCAGAAGAAGGTATGAAAGCCAGATACCCTCAGTTATTTCAGACTTAGTCAGCTAGAGGTATGTTGATATTGTTGTTTTATGAGTTGCTTTATATTCATGTGTATAAGTGAGATGTTGACTTCAATTTATTATGAAATGAATGCTATAGTATTATATGGAGTACCTGTATTGAACTTTTTTGTGTTTCAGGATTTTTGAAATAGTCCATATTACAGGGGAAACTCTGCGAAATTTTTCCAGAATAAGTAGAACAAGTTAAAATTTCTGTAAATAGAAGTTAACATTCGAGGATGAATGTTCTTAAAGGGGGAAGGATGTTACACCCCGTAAGTTCTTGACACTTAGTTGACCTATTCGCATGTTGGTTAAGAGCTTTAGATGCCATACGTGCGAGAAAAGGACCCGGGGAGAGATCGGACAAGCGCCAAGTTGGAGCGTCGCATTCAACAAATGCGACTTATAAATCGCATTCGACAAATGCGACTTAAAGGCACCAGTATATAAGGCTCCCACTTCATTTTAAATCATTTTCCCTTCATATAATTTCCAGTAAACGAAAAGAAACAGAGGGGAACGAAGGGTTTGATTAAATTTCCTTCCGTTTACACCGTCAAACGTAGTCCAAACTCGAATTAACTTTGAGTAGCGAAGTATAAAGCTGCCGGGAGCATTCCTGCGGAGTTAGTTTTGCGAAATTCGGCCGGTGAATCGTTGTCACGCCGAGCTAAGGTTAGTGGAATTGCTCCAAACTAGTGTTAATATACTCCCAGCATTAAAGTGAGTATTTCTCCCTTCTAGACCCTCGAGAAATAGCGAGTTTTCGGCCGTTCTTCGATAAGTCAAAGAATAGGCAGTAGGTATAACCATAATATGGTTTATTTCCAAAATAATAGTAGAATTAATTCTATTCTTTCGTGAATATGAATACAGTTGGGAGAAATAGCTGAATACTAGCCGAGCTATGCCAGTTAATCAGAAAGTCGGCAGTTGAGGTATGTAAAGCCAGTTTCTTTCGGCAAGCTAGTAGTTCCAGTATAGCAAAATAGTACAAATTCCAGTAGAATGTTTCATAAGCCGTATATTATATTCAGTATGAGTTCGGTAAGCATGTTAGAATTATTATTCAGTGTTCAGCATGAAACTCAGTAAAACAGTATAATTCCCAGCAGAATATTCTAGATATATTATTTCAGACTCAATATATCTCAGTATCAGATTAAGCATATTTCAGTATCAGATTCAGTATATTTTAGTATGAGATTAAGAACAAAATACCAGATTATAAATATTATTATTAGATTCAGTATATATATATATATATATATATATATATATATATATATATATTACATGCGGTTATTGCTATCTGTGGAGACATGATTGTTCTGTGTTGGGCACCCTTAGAGCTTTCTTACCGCCCCAGAGTTAATATCTGTATCGACTCGCCCACCAGAGGGTGAGGATACATCGCTCTACGGAGTGGCATATCATCCGCCAGTGGATGAAGATGGGATGCAGATTCCCCATAGCAGGCTGATCAGCACTACACCACACCCCCTGTCGAGCGCTTGCGCCCGGGGTGCAGATTACAATTTTCAGATTACAAATTTCAAATTTTAGATTTCAGATTTCAGGAGTCCTTCGGACTCAGATACAGCTATAGTCAGGGGCCTAGCGAGCCCAAGTTGTATACCCAGGGGGCCGACTGGATGCTCATAGTTACTAGGTTGATGGTATGACCTGGGTAGGGGTATATAGATTGTGTGCTGGTTGGTACCTTATGGATTATGGGGGCTGGTAAGGTTCTTGTATGCTATGGTGGGTTAGTTATTAATAGAAAGAAAGTAGACCGCCATGTTATCAGGTATGACTCTTACTCCCTTCAGTAAAGTTACGCTCGTTTCAGTCAGTCTCAACCCATTTCCTATTACTTCAGTATCTATCAATATTATTGTTTGCTTTCATTTATTTTCAGTTATTGCTTTGCATACTCAGTACCAGTGGTACTGACGCCCATTTTGGGGCGCTGCATTACTTGCCTGCAGGTACTCATAGACGAGGAGCAGATCCCTCGTAGTTCCAGCCAGCGTACAGAGTCTTCAGCTCCTATCATCCAGAGCTTGACAACTAAAGGTTTACTTCCCTTTTTGGTTGTACAGTATGGGTAGGCCGGGGCCCTGTCCCGACCATCATATTATTCTTAGAGGCTTGCGGATTGTATATTCCCTGTGGTTAGTTATACCGGTCGTGTGGGGCCATGTGTATGTTTTTAGTTTGCATGTGATGGTCTTGTGGGGCCTTGTTCAGTTGTCAGTTGGTGACCTTGTCGGTCACAGATCAGTTTAGCACTTGATCCTACTTTTCAGTGATAACTAGTCAGCACGGTGGCCTTGTCGGCCTGCATAGGTTCTCTTATGCTCAGTTGTTCTGGTTGGCTGTTATATTCCTACAGGTGGCTATAGGCCTAGTCGGCCGGAGGCTGTATTTACAACCGTTATTTAACCCGTTGTTTTCATGAATCCATAATTAGAGCCAGCCTGGCACCAGAAGTGCTTAGGTTTAGTTAGTCCAGCAGTCCAGGTCCTTGTAGGGCACCAGGTGCCAGTCATGCCTCCTAAGGCGGGGCGTGACTGTATGTATGTATGTATGTATGAAACCCGGTCTATCAAGAAAGCTCTCACTCTCACAAAGAAGTTCCAAATACTACATAAGTGATACCATAAGCTTGCCCTTATTGTATCTACTCTGGCTTTTCAGAACGTTAGGTTAGGATCCCTATAGGACTTTCATTGGCTTGTAATGCAGGCTTAGGGACAATATGACAAATATAGAAATAGTGACTAACCCTCCTCGACACTACACAACTCTTGGCTTCACTTTTAACTTTTCCCATTTTCACCTTTTTCCTGTTTTTACCTCTCTTTCTACATTTTATTCAGCTTTCGACTGGTGGGTGTGGTGTATTTTTCATTTTTCACTTTTTTTAATTTATTTTCAAATTTCTTTCTTTTCACAGCACAACCCCACCTTTTACTGACTAGATTATTCTTTTCTCCCCTACCTCATCTATGCTCCAAACAATAGACACCCTCAACTTACACGTTTTGTCTGAGTTGAGGTTCACAATGTCCAAGGAGGAACTAGGGCCAAAACAAGTTCATTACAAACAAAATAGGGAAGGTGAATGTGCTAATCAACAAAAAAGTAAACTTTAGGCTCAAACATGGGATCAAGGGATTCGTTTCATTTTGTAGGGTAATTTAAGCTGAAGTGGGATAAATAAAAAACAGTCTATGATCCTTTCCTAACCAACTATCTTACAACCTAAGCAAAGACTAACTGGGAAAGTTCTAGATCACCTACACAATTTTAAACTTAGTAAGAGTCCTCACTCATACATGGTACAAGTTTGCATCACACTACCTATCTGGTTCATGCATAACTATGCTATAGTTATTCATGCTAATCTATCAAATGCTATAAAAAGATCCACAATAGTCATGCTTTGCAATAAACAAACACAACTACTCATACAAAAATTTTAAAAAGGGTCATTTTCTCAAAAAGATATAGGAAAAAATCAAACATATGTGCATTCTATTGGTTGTTAGTACTCCTAAGCTACTTCTAGTTAAACAAACAAAATATCTTAAACATGCCAGTTCTACTGGATAGCATGTTTGAGGGAAAAGAAACACGACAATAGAAACCTTGGATGAACAAAACAAACAAATACACCCCCTTGAAAAAATATGCTTTGTCCCCAAAGTAAAGAAATGAAAACTAGGAGAGGGACATAACTGTGGCGCTCTAAGCGCTCCTGTAATCCTGCGGAGGTGAGTGTGAAGGCATTCTCTCTACCTCTACAATCGTGGCGCCAGCAATGGCCGACACACTCAATTGTATGATAGTGGGGGCTATGGTTGCCCTCTTAGCAATCTTGGTCGCCTCAACAACCTCTATATCTCTCTGGGCTTAATGTGGCTCACCCGGAGGGTCCTCGCCACCCACAAGCTCACTAGGTACAGTAGCTAAACTCCCAACTCATCTAGCTCTCTCCTGCAACTCAAACATGTGCTGGTCATGAGTCGGCAGGCTAGCTGCTGTTACCCACTTGCGCTCCTTTCTCTCTCTCTTTCTCCTCTTCTTGGAGGCCTTCTCATCAACCACCTTCACAAATTTCCTCTTTCCCCTATCTCTATCAGCCAGCTCGTGAGTCCAGAATGCCCCTAGATCCAGCTCATCCTCAAATAATGAAATGGCAGGGGCTGGTAATATGACCAACTGTCTAGATGACAACTCGACTACCTGACTCCTAATTGCCCCCCGCTCCTCTTACAAATTTCGTACATCGGGATGCTTAGCGAATCACTGTCACTCAAAGCTATCTAGTCTACCATGAAACCCTCTGGATGCTCCTCAATTTCATCCTTTACCCAAGTATTGACCTGCTTCATCATTACATTGACCTTCTTCTCAGTCATGATCATCCTCTAAGCAAGCTTTTGTAAAAAATTACGAGGCTCAAGTATGTACCTGGCTAGGACCTGGCTTGCTGTGTCTAGTGGAGTAGCGGAGGAAGTACTAGGAGCTATTGTTGTTTGGCTAACTTTAGCATTTGGCACCTCACTCTGCTCAACTAATGTGGAGGCATCAACCTGCTCGTCCCATGCTAATTGTGGTGTCGGGACTGCTACTGGTGCTCTACCCCAACTCATTGGGTTTATCTCATCTCATATTAGGCTGATATTAGCAGTACGTGTGCCTCCAACTCTGGCATCTATCTCCGCTATCACCCAAACACCTGACTCTCTATAGAGCCTGCATATAAGACTCGGGAATAGAATCATAGTGCACAAATCTATAGCTTGATCCTGAATCTTCTCTGCTATAACCCTCGAGATACTAATAACATACACCAATATGATGCTCACCACCAATGCTGCTCTATCAGTGCTCAAAGTATTATCATTCACCATTGGCACCAACCTGTAGGGAACTAATGTCCTGTAAGCTTTCTATGAAATTAAGTGAGGCTTTGGTGACCTATCGTCCACTAGCCATCCAATCTACATCCTCCTCCTTAGCTATAACTCTAGCCAACCACCTCACCAGTCTCTGCCTCTCCTCCAAGCTCAACTGCTTGACATTTTTTAGGATCTTGATGTGGTGATCAAACTTTACTGTGGAGAATGGGGCCTGATAATCTGGCCCATATAACATTCTAGCAATGGCCCAGTTTAAGACATCAACAGCTCACCCTCAGACCATCACACTCTCTAGTCTAAGCTTCTCTTTTACTTTCTGCCTAGCTGGAGTCTACTGCTCCATAGTTTCCAAATAGTTGATATAGAACTCTCTGACCATGTCAGCATTAAAGATGTTAGGGGTTCTTGCCATCCAACTAAACCCATATAGATCAAACAGCTTTTTCATCTCCTCAACCTCATTCAGGACACTGGCTAAGATCCCGGACTCCTCTTATATGCTTCACCTCGGGTTCAACTTTGATATGAGGGTGAGGCCCTGCTCGTAAATCTCCCGATCACCTACCACACCACACCCGATGGTGTGACTCTCTAGGGGTGGGGTATGATCATCATCATCATCTTGTAAATCTTCCTCAAACTCGGCCTTACCTGAATCCTCTCCATCTTGGGCCTTAGATGACCCTTCCTCTAAATTTGAGCAACTATCAGACTCCTACAACTGTGCATCATCTACCTCCTCAAATTGGGGAGCATCTACCGAAGTGGCTGAGATAGCTACAGTCTGAGCCTTGGCCTGAGCCCTAGTAGTTCTGGGCTAATTAGTCTCATTGATGTCAACTTTGTACTCCTCCAACGAACCACTAGGTGTAATTTTTTTGCTGTTCGAATGCAGGTCTCATCTCTTAGGCCCCTTTAAGAATTATACTCATCGCTTTCCCTCTTGTTTCTAGATATCCTTGGTTGCTCATCTTTTCTAAGTCATTATACTTGTGGAGAAGAGGTTAGTTTATAGGATCTTAGAGAAAGAAAGCAAAAAGAGCATGTCCAGTATCATACTATGGATCATCAGTACGAGTCGTACCAAGGTAGTACGATCCATACTGTGACTCATAGTGCCTTCTTTTTTCATAGTCCTTACTCATTGCATGACTCATACCCATATTGATGGCTGTATGACAAACCTCTAAGAATGTGACCTTTTGAAATTTTGGTATGACTCATTATCACGGTTTGTAATGAGATTCTACGAGTCGTACTACGGGTCATAATGTTGAATTTGACTTTGACCCTTTTTGTTTCTTTGGTATGAACACTTAGTATAACTCGTAGTAAGATACCATGTATTGTACTGAGTCCTGTACCTTGATTTTTCAATTTTATGATTTTGTGATAGTCCCAGCGAATTATCCTATGAGTCGTAGTAGAACACCATGAGTCATAGGATGTATCATGAAGCCTGTTCTCACCCAGTGCATTCACAGGTGTGTAGGCAATCAAATGTATAGGGTGGATACTCAGACTTCACCACCCCTTAACTTCAGAACACACAAATTTCAGTAGACCCACACTACCCCAATTTAATTCTCCCAATAACTCATTACCCACAAGAAAGATAAATTCACGGAGCATTTTTCCTTCCATGACCCATCATATAACCTCGCCATAGCCTACCGATCTTGTTCCACCACTTTATTTTCATGAGTGGAGGATTCACAGTCCATTTTCGGGTAATATTAGCAAGAAGATATGAGCAAAATTTTTCAACTTACTTGCAAAGTTCTTGAACAATTCTTCCTTGCTTAGGGTTTGGAGTAGGAATTCATTCTAATGCTGTGATTTTATTTCAAAATCTTGTTCTTAAATGGAGTGGGAGTGAGTTACAGGTGAGTGAGGAAATCATAGGTTAATGTAGGAATTTTTGAACCCAATTTTTGCATCTTAAATAGTTTTGGGAAGATTTTAAAATCCGGTTCGAGTCGAGTTCTATTCGTATTTTTCATTTAAGTTTTCCCATCATGACTCTTACCACGAGTCATTGGTCATACCTATGACTCGTCCCTTGCATTCGTAGCTATAGGCTCAGATAACTTACCTAGGGACCTACGAGCATGTGGTACAATTTATATCATGATGTTATGACCCGTACCACAGCTCGTAGGTCAGGCATTCTGCACTTCTACATTTGGGATAGTTCATCATTACGGTGGGTAACACTACAAATACCGTGTAGGTACAGTTCATAATGACCAACCGTAGTATAAACTTCTGCATCTGATCATGTCTCTGCTTCTCAATACAGAAAGGACTACGAAGCATACCATCATGCTATGGTTTGTATTGAGGTTTGTAGTCTAGACCTACACTGTATTTTTCACCCATCAGTTTTTGTTTCACTTGCACACTGAGCACACATTAGTCAAGATACTTGGGTTGCCTCCCAAGAAGTGCCTAATCTAACATCGCGGCATGATGCAGGTAGTTTGGTTACTTAGAAATCACCGAACCATCTCATGGGTTGCCTCCCATGTAGTGCTTGATATAACGTCGCGGAATGACACAAGTCTCTTGACTACTCAAAATTCATCAAGAAACTCAAAATACACATCAATCAGTAAGACCACATGAAACTCATTTGGCCACTTTATTGACCTACCGACGTTGAAGGTGTCCTCTTATTTGTTTAGCTTAAACTTTAGCTGGACTACTTCAATGTCCACTAAAGCTCTCCTAGTGGCAAGGAATGGTCGCCCCAAGATGATGGGGCCCTCAAAATCTACCTCGTAATCCAAGATCACGAAGTAATCTGGGAAGATAAACTTGTCCACTTTCACTAGGACGTCATGGAGTATACCCATAGGCTTCTTCACTGTGCGGTTTGCCATAAATAGCCGCATTATCATCAGTATGGGGGCTCCCAAGCTCAACTTCTTAAGCACAACTAGCGGCATTAGATTGATGCTAGCTCCCAAACCACATAGTGCTCTTGCGAACTCAACATCTCCAATTGTGTATGGGATGGTGAAGGCACCTGGGTCTTCCTTCTTCTGTGCAAGGACTGTAAGGCTATGACACTATAATGATGCATATTTCCAATAGGCTTATACCTCATAGATTGTTTCCTGGTCACCAGGTCCTTCATAAACTTTGCATACCCAGACATCTGCTCCAATGCCTTGACCAATGGGATATTCAAAGTCAACTACTTCAGCATGGACAAAAAATTCTGGTATTTCCCATCATCCACCTTCTTTTTCATCCTCTGAGGGAACGGTGGAGGTAGTTGAGGGATAGACCTGAAAATCTGTCGGGCCTCTTTTGCCTTGCTTTTTCTGCCGCAGACTCCTTTACATCAGCTAGATTCTTGGTCAAGTTAGCATCTCCTTCAATAACCTCTTTTGCAACCTTATCCTCCTCATCTACATCGATATGACTCTATTTTCTCATCTTAATTACAACTGGCATGGGTGGATCAACTGTAGTTTTTACACTCCTAGTCATCACAACTATGTAGTGGCTGCCATTCTTTGGATTCAGTACTTTATTACTAGGAAGTGTACCCTTCTGCCTTTGGTTCAGGGATGCAGACATCTGACCTAACTGATGCTTAATTTGCTTGATAGCTGTGGCACACGACTCAATTTTATGGCTCATGCCAGATATATCTCCCCGAATTTTCTTCAGCTGATCATCAATCGACTTTGCCTTTTTCAGTAGCTTAGCCATCATACTCTCCAATTTTGAGAGCCCAGCATCATGCTCTCAAGCCTTAGGAGGGACCTAAATTCCTGTGCAGTTATTTCTATAACCATTAGTCTTCCTCCAATCATCTTCCCGCTCTCGACCTATACTCCTATCCCTGTAATCATTCCTATTGTAATTGTCCTATACTGATTCCAACCTTGATATTTGGAGCCTTGGCTCCAAGTTTCTTGACCAGACCTTTGGGCATTAGCCCGAAAACCTGCCACCTAGTTATCTAAGAAGTTTGCCTCCTTCTCCGAATCAGAGTGCTCAAACCCCTATTTCTGACCCTATGTTCCCACTATTTTTACCTTTTGTTCTCTAGAACCCATAATATATTTTATGAGAAGGTCCATAGATGTTCTCATGTGAGCTAATTCCTGATCACACTCATTCTCCTTCATGCGCTGCTTCGCAATCATCCCTATAGCATATGTACTCGCAGCTGTGTCCGCCTCTCTAGTATGCCATGCTCTATTTGTCTTGGTCAATCGGTAAAGTATGGTGGTTGCTTCCTCCCACGAGTGACTCATTAATGCTCCACCTACCACCATATCTGCTATAGCCTTTGTGCTATTGTTCAGAGACATGTAAATGATTTCCAACAAGCTGTCATTAGGAATTCGGTGATTCAGGCACTTGGTTAGCTTCTTCTTGAACCTCAACCATTTCTCACGCAGTGCCTCCATTTTAAGATATCAAAAGTTATAGATCTTATCTTTGAACTGCAACATCTTTGAAGGTGGAAAGAACCTCTCCTGGAAGGCATGTTTCAGCTCCCTCCAGTTGGTGATGGAGTCGTTTGGAAACTTTGACAACCAATGAGTAGCCTCACCAGATAGGGAGAATGAAAAAAGCCTTAATTTGATAGCATCCTGGCTCACTCCTGGGAACCTGTAAGCCTTGCAAATACCCACAAAGTTCACCAGGTGGAGATTTGCATAATCAACTGCATTACTAGAAAACATACCCTTTATATTATGCAATTGAATCATTGTGCTCGTGATATCGAATTTTTCCCCAGCAGGCAAAGGTGGGGGTATAATAGCTCCTGTTGACTCAGCTTCATCAATATCCTAGTCCCCATCATCATCAAAATAAGGAGCATAGCTACGGAACTGGTGTGGATCACGACTTATGTTCCCCCTTCTATTCCGACTAGCATTGTCAACCTCTTATTGGGAATCATCTGCCTCTTGAAGACCAACTTGCCAGGCTAACTTAGCCTGATGGGCCGACAACCTAGCCTCCATTTGTTCCGGGGTCTCCAAATTTACTATTTTCCACAATGTTCTTTTAAGCTCTTGATCAATTGGTACCAGAGGGTTTACACTACTTTGCGTATTTGGCATTCACCAAGTGTTCAACTGTGTAAATATGAAAATAAAAGAAAATGTAAATGAGGAAATTATGACTAAAAGTTAAATAAAAGCAATTAATCTAATCCTAAGCCATATTCCTTGGCAACGACATTATTTTTGATGACACCATTTTTGATAATGCTCAAATTACACCCCTGAAGAAGTATAACACCAATATTGTCAATAAAGAACACAAATATAGTTCGAATCAATCTCACAGGGAATATGGTCAAGGTATAGACTAATGCTAGTATTCACACTTTTAGTTCAATTATTTCCTATGGGGGGGGGGGATTTTAAATCAAGTAACAATATTTTGAAATGGAGTTGTGATCAAGAGTTATGCAATAACCTAGGGAAGTGATCCCCATGGCTTCCTAACTAGGTCAGATTATTATATTCGTGATCTATCCCAACACTTAGCCTGCAAACTAATAAATTATGCTCATCTAAATGACTGATTCATCCCTATTAGATGACTCTACTCAATCACTGGGTTGGTTGTCATGAGCAGTTTCTCGCTAACCTTTATCAATAGTTCCATACTAACTCTCTTGCGACCGCAGCTCAAGCTATTCAATGAAAGTCAATTTCAAGACTTTTTTGGTCTTCTCTTTTTCTAATCTGTACTTCTCTAAGCTCAATCAAGAAGAGAATTCGGGTTAGTCCTAACGTTGTGCACTCTTAAGAAATATTAAACATGAAGAAAAAAATACAAGCATTCGTATTGGTTCAGAATCAATCTATATTAACCCTAGTTTGTTATTCTACCATAGTTCCCACAACCCTAGTTGTGGAAGGTTTAGCTATTCATAATTGCAAGACTGAAATCAGATTTCAGGGAAGAAAACATAATTGAAGACTTATAATGTTAATGAAAGAAGAACCCAAGAATCATTTGCATAATTACATGTCAAAAATCCAAGAACAATGATGAATTATGTCAAAGTATTCGAGTATTTTCTATCCAAGAACATAGGAAACCCAAAAACTACGAATACAAGTCAAAAGTATTGGCCCCTCCAAAAGAAATTAACCTAAAAGTATTTATACAATTAATGAAATCCTTTCCTAATTTAAGAGGGAATCTGCTGCCGCTTCGTCCTATGAGCCGTAGCATGATGCTATGAGTTGTAGGAGGCTTCCATAACATCACTCTGTAGCTTCTGTCTTCTCAAGTAATGGAGGATGATATGACTCATACAATGATGTTATGAGTCATAGGAGCCTGTCATGGTATGAACCTCTGAAAGTGTGCATCTCTATTGTTACGTATAAAGGTCCTGATAATGGTTCATACCATGCTGGTATGACCCATACAACCTGTTCGTGCCGTAAATGTAATGCCCCAAAAGTGCCTAAGACTAGACTCCGAAGTTGAAATGAAACAGGAAGAAAGATCTGAAAATCTACTCAAGAAGACTCATTGTATGGATCGTTGGTGGGACCAACGACCCGTGGAAGGTTCCCATGGTTAGAAGCTATAGTATCAGGCTGGGAAATAACGGGCCTCATAACGACCCATTGGATGTTGTAACGAGTCATTGAATGGAGTCTTTGTGAGGTTTGTTTTGATCAGGGATGAAGTAACGAGTCATGGTATGACCCATTGTTGGAAGCAACGGGCCGTTGTCATCATCCGTTGAGAGGAATCCTAAGATAGGGCAGTAGTGATGACGACTGGCAGCAATGAGTCATTGGAGCTTGTAATGACTCGTCCTGTCCGGTCGTGGTAGGGGACCTAAGACCTGAATCAGGTATGAGACAACGAGGGGTTGTAACGGACCGTGGGAGCCAGTAACGCTCCATTGTGATGATAGTTGCCACTGGCAGTGCAGTTTTTCCAGATATTTCATTAAGGGTATTTTCGTTATTTCGAAGCCTTGGGGTCCTAAACTATGTCATTTTAAGCTCGAAATAGTGTATTTTAAGAAGGGTTAAGTCATTCTAAGCCTATCCCAATTCATGCATGCAAGCTTAGAGGCTTGAGAGGTGATCAAGTCTAGTTTCTTCTAAGATTCTTCCTCAATTCTCTTTGTGCAATCAAGGAAGTGGTGAAATCAAATCTCTTTAGGTATGTAAGGCTATGATTGGGTGCAATAGTCCACACCCATTCCCAATTCTCTCTCAATTCATGAATTTCTAATTGATGATTCTATGGGGTTTTTAACCCAATGTGTGAATTTCCTAAATTTCTATCATGGGTATGATCTAAGCATGTTGTGAATGTTGAGTTACTATAAATGGGAAGATTTAAAAATGTTTTAAGTTATAAATTATTTTTTCAGGTTTTTCCAAGTATGATGCCCATCCATAAAAGTTCATGAAAGTTGAGATCCAAAAGATATATGTTTAAGTATGATGAGATGTTTATGAAGAAAATATGATTTCGAATTACCCACGTCTATGTTTATATTTCAAAGTGAATTAAGTTGATTTCAAGCATGTGTAAGTATTGGGCAAGTCTATATGATAAAATATGTTTTACAATTTCATGATTTAGCTTACCACATGATTTTGGAGTCTAGACTCCCATTATTTTCATCTTGTAGTATGGTTTGAGCCAAGGCTCCTCAAGTTATGATTTCAGATTTATGTGTGCATATTATGAGTCAGCTTCGTTGAAAAATGATGGAGAGCATGTGCATGTTTTTGGGAGTAGTGTCCTTAGCCCTAACAAAGCTTTGGACGGCTCTGCCCACTTGAGTGTTATAGTCGGGATCACGTAAGCTCTATCATGGTAATGTCAGCTATATGACGAGTCTCCCATTGTTCATCATGATTTCAGTTATACATGTACATCAGTCATGATAATATGTTTTCAGCAGGTTTGACCCAATGTTCAGTTTTACTTACGATTGTCAATTTTCAGATTTGGGTTATTCAATTCAGTTATGATGTTCAGATCATGATTTCAAAAAATAGCATGCAAGCCCTACTCTCAGAATCTTATCTTGATTATGTTTTATACTATGCATGTTTAATGATTTTACTTAGCGGTTTTACTTACCTTGCACACTCAGTACATTCCACGTACTGACCACATAATCTATGCTGTATCATTTTATGATACAAGCTCCGATATCCAGACTCAGTCCTGCCGACAGCCAGATTGCCAGCATTAGTACTTTCCACTCAAAGTTGGTGAGTCCTCATCTTGCAAGGGCCTTTTTTTGCATATATGTTCAATATTTTCAGTTTACAGACTATAGTGAGTTTGTTAGGATCTTGTTGTCACGATCCAAACATAGGCTCGGACCGAGACACGAGATAAGGAGCCCGAGAGACTCCAAGTCGACTCATGAAATGAACATACATCTAACTCAAACAAATAAAGCAGAAGAATTAACATATTAAACATAGCAAAAATCTAGCATAACGTAATATCAAAAGAAAAATCCACTTAATACATGACGAGCTAAATACTACATACTATCTGATTTTACCACTTTTCTGATTGCCCAATAAAGATTTGGGGAAAACTTGAAGAAAAACCTACACTTGATCACCTCCTAAGCCTTTAATTTGCATGCATGGATGTGAATAAGCCTAGGAGGGCTTTACCCTTCAGAAAACACTTCATTTCGAGACCTAAAATGAGGTAATTTAGGACCCTAGGGCTTAGGAATGAGAAAATACCATTCATGAATTTCTCGGAAAAACTGAACTGCTGGAGACAATGGACGACCGAGCAATCCGTCGTCAGCTACTACGGTCTGTCGTTACCACTCGTTGCTTCACCTTGAGTTCAGGTCTCTGATCCCTCACCACGACTGGATAGGATGGGTCATTGCTAGACCCATGACTCATTGGTGCCAGTCGTCGTCATTAATGCCTTAACCGGGATCCCTTTCTACGACTACTGACCACGACTCGTTTTTACCTACAACAGGTCGTTCACGACTCGTTCCTTCCCCCTTGACCAAGGACCAATCTCATGATGACTCCATCCAATGACTCATGACATCAAACAACGAGTTGTTCCTAGACCCGTTACTCCCAACTCCAAAATTGCAGTACCTCACCATGGATGCATCCTACGGGTCATTAATGGCACCCACGACCCGTTCTGAGAAGTTTTTTCCCTAATTTCTGCGACTTTTTATTTTAACATCTCGGGTCTAGTCTTGGGCACTTCCAGGGTATTACAATATCTCCCACTTGGGAAATTTTGTCCTCGAATGTGGGAAAACATACAGAAAATAGAGAAATTCAATCATCATACTCAATTACTGATCATACAAGATGAAAACTGATGGAACGACTAACTCCAATTTAAGCTACATGACTGAATTGAATTTAGGAATCACGCATACATCCATATACATGAAAGAAACTGGGGTACATGAACTGAACATGAAACTGAATGGAGTTTTAGAGCAAGAATTGATACCTCAAGTTGGAACTGAGCCGATAGAGAATAAACGTGCATATCTAGCCATCATTTCTGCTTCGGCTTCCCACGTAGATCCTCAACATGCTGATTCCTCCACAAAACCTTTGTTCGGTCGTTTGTTAGGTATAAAACTACACGTAAGTGCACGTGGTCGAACAAGTAGTAAAGTGGCTTAAGTAAGCCAAGTATCGATCCCACAGGGACTGGGATGAAGTGCAATCTGCTCAAGTGTACTATATTTCAATTCTAAAAATGCAGACAACAGTGTAACCAAGAGTTTGATATTTTTGATTTCTAATACTTATGCTAAGTCTAAAACAATTATCTAATGTGAGTCTGAACTATGAATATGAGCATGCAGAGGTTAAACGAACATGTAATGAAATTGATTGTCAATATAATTTGGTTAGCCTTTTCCTCCGGTTGCTAGTCAAGAATTATTGCCAAGGGATTAAAACTCTCGTATTTAACCCCACTTAAGAATTATGAACCATCCACCTACATTTCTGTGATTAAATGCAATGCATGTTCTAGCCATACAAAACTGATTCCTAAAGTGACTAATACGACTTTCAGGTATATTTCTATCCTGAAGGTAAATCAATTCTCAATTTTTCCAAACTAAGAAAGGATCATATCCTATTAATTCACAACATTCCAATTTCTTGCTCTCTCGAGTGAAACCGTACTTTTTAGATGTACATTAACGTAGGCCACACATTAATGCAGTAAGAACAAGAATCAATAGAACAACCATGGAAGAAAAGATGAAAAACCAAAGAATCAATAATCACATTTCATTACAATTGTTCTTAACCTCAGCAAGAAGATGAATTAGCCACTCATTTGTGGATTAAACATCGTTAAATGAGTGTTAAACATACAAGCAATTGAATACAAGAAGAAGGAAAGAGAGAAAAACGCTGATAATTTCGTCCCCTCAACTGCCTATAACCCACGTTCTTGCTCCACCAAGTTAGAATATCTCAAATAAAACCTAAGTGTGCTATTTATAGTAGTGGGACTCTTTCCCGGAATAACAAGCAACGTGTCACGGAGTGCATCGCGGAGCACTGCCTCCGTGACACGCCACTGACGCGGGAGCTCTCTGGAAATCACCCAAAATTTGGCCTCGGCAGCACCCTGCCGCGTTGGCAGCATGTCACGCTGCTTGGGCAGCGCGTTGACACCTCCATGTCGCGCAGCCAGCCTGCCGTGGCACGTTGCCAACATGCAGGTGGGCTGTTGTGATCAGCCTGCCTGTCGTGGCACGTTGCTGATGCGCAGGTGGGCTGTTTTGTGCCTCCTCTTTGCCGACGTTCGCGGGTTAATTCCATTTCCAAGCCTCTACTTCACCAACTCATGGATTAGTTACTCAAAAGTCATCAAAACCTACAAAACAAATGCTAATCATGTTGGTTAGCAGATATCTTCACATTCATATAAAATTACATGAGAATGTATACAATAACTTAGATAAACAAGACTAATTTAAGTCATAAAGCATATCTCGGGCATGCTATTTTTGCCCGTGATCAACCTTGTCTGAAGCTACTTCCTTGTTTTTTAGTCTTTGAACCCGACGATCCAGTATTTCCACCGGAACCTCTTCATAACTAAGGTTGCTTTTCACACCGACACTGTCCACCGGAACAACTAGAACTGGATCACCCAAACACTTTTTTAAGAGCGATACATGAAAAACATGATGCACGGGAGCTAATTCCAAAGGCAACTCCAATTCATATGTCACTTTGCCAACCCGCTTCACAATCCAGTAGGGGCCAACATAAGAGGGCTGAGTTTTCCTTTCTTTCCGAATCTCATCACTCCCTTCATGGAAGACACTTTTAGAAATACCTAATCATCAACTTCAAACTCAAGTTCCCTCCTTCTTACATCGGCATAAGACTTTTGGCGACTTTGAGTTGTTTTTGACCTGTCCTGAATGAGCTGAACCTTCTCCATGGCCTTATGGACTGAATCTGCTCCTATCATCATAGCTTCACCGACTTCAAACCAACCAATGGGCGATCTACATCTCCGCCATTAGAGAGCCTCAAACGGAGCCATCTAAATGCTGGTATGATAGTTGTTATTGTATGCAAACTCAATAAGAGGCAAATGGTCATCCCAACTACCCTTAAAGTCAATTACATATGCTCTCAACATGTCTTAGAGAGTCTGAAATTGTCAGCTCCGCTTGACCATCTGTTTGTGAGTGAAATGCTGTACTGAGCTTAACCTGAGTACCCAACCCTTTTTGAAATTACTTCCAAAACTGAGAGGTAAATTGGGTACCTCTATCTGATATGATGGACAAGGGCACTCCATGTAACCGAACTAGCTCTCAGATTTATAATTTGGCATAATCCTTTGCTGAATCCATGGTCTTAGCCGATAGGAAATGAGTGGCTTTGGTCAACCTGTATACAACAACCGAAATAGCATCATATTGTCGACGAGTGCGAGGCAACCCTGTGATGAAGTCCATATTGATTTCTTCCTACTTCCAAGCAGGAATATTGATATCTTGAAGAATACCTCCCGGTCTCTGATGCTTGACCTTCACTTGCTGACAGTTTGGAGACTTAGCTACAAATTCTGCGATGTCTTTCTTCATGCCATTCCACCAATAGACTTCCCGTGAGTCACGGTACATCTTGGTGGAACCTGGATGGATTGAATACCTAGAACCGTGAGCCTCGTGCAACATTCGATTTCTCAAATCATCAACATCCGGAACACACAAGTGACCCTGGTATCGAAGCACACCATCTCCCTCTTTGGAGAAGACCTCTACCTTCAGATTCTGAATGGCTTCCTTTAACATTACCAAAATGGGATCCTCGTCTTGTCTAGCTTTTACATCAGTCACCAAGGACGATTCTGATCTGTTCTAAACAATAATACTGTCATTAATTGAGTCAACCAACTTAATTCTGACCTTGCAAGTCGATGCACATCCTTCACCAGCTACCTTCTCCCTTCATCCACATGGGACACACTCTCCATAGAAAGTCTACCAAGTGCGTCTGCTACTACATTAGCCTTGTCCGGATGGTAAAGGACACTCATGCCATAATCCTTAAGTAGCTCCAACCACCTCCTTTGCCATAGATTTAGAGCCTTCTGGGTAAACACATATTGTAGACTCTTATGGTCCTTAAACACATGTACATGGACCCCGTACAAATAATGTCTCCATTTCTTCAAGGCGAATATCACCGCCACCAATTCAAGATCATGGGTCAGGTAATTCTTCTCATAAACTTTTAGTTATCTGGAAGCATATGCTATAACCTTGCCGTGTTGCATCAGTACATAACCAAGTCCGATCCTTGAAGCATCGCAATACACCACAAACCCATCGGTACCCTTCGGTAGAGTTAACGCCGGTGCTAAGGTAAGTCGAGTCTTCAACTCTTGAAAGCTCCTCTCACAAGCCTCTAACCATTGGAACTTCACTTTCTTTTGGGTCAATTTGGTCAATGGCGCTGCAATACATGAAAAGCCCTCAACAAAATCTCCAATAGTACCCGGCTAAACCCAAGAAACTCCTGATATATGAAGGATTCACCGGTCTAGGCCAATTATTCACTGATTCTATTTTCTGAGAGTCAACCTTTATACCCTCAATTGACACAATGTGGCCCAAAAAATGCCACAGAATATAACCAAAACTCACACTTGCTGAATTTGTCATACAATTGACGATCCTTCAAAGTATGCAACACCACCCTCAAATGAGCGACATGCTCCTCCTCACTCTGAGAGTATATTATGATGTCATCAAGTAAACACAATCACGAACATGTCCAGGTATGGCTTGAACACCCTGTTGATCAAGTCCATAAAAGCTATAGGAGCATTTGTTAGTCCAAAAGACATAACTACAAACTCATAATGACCATACCGCGTCTTGAAGGCTGTCTTCGGGATGTCGCTCTCCTGAACTCTGAGCTAATGGTACCCAGATTTGAGATCTATCTTCGAGAAACACTTAGCACCCTGAAGCTGGTCAAATAAATCATAAATCCTGGGTAGAGGATACTTGTTCTTGACGATGAATTTGTTCAATTGCCGATAATCAATGCACATCCAAAGAGAACTATCCTTCTTCTGGACAAATAAGACTGGTGCACCCCATGGAGACTTACTTGTCTTGATGAAACCCTTATCTACTAGGTCCTTTAACTGTTCCTTCAACTCTTTTAGCTCGGCTGGATCCATTCTGTAAGGAGGGATAGATATAGGCTGCGTGTTGGGAAGAAGGTCAATACCATAATCAATTTCTCTCTTAGGAAACACACCTGGTAAATAATCAGGGAATACTTCTGGGTACTCACATACTACTAGGACTGTCTGGATAGTCGGGTTCTCGGACGTAGAATCCTTAACCCTAACTAGATGGTATACACAACCTTTGGAGATCATCTTTCTGGCCTTAAGGTAGGAAATGAAACGACCTACAAGCACAACTGAACTACCCTTCCACTCTATGGTTGGCTCACCTAGAAATCTGAACTTCACTACCCGGGTTCTATAATTAATTGAGGCGTAACATTCAAATAGCTAATCCATGTTGAGGATATCATTGAAATCGGTCATGGATAACTCTAATAAATTTGCTAAGGTAAATTTCTAAAGGACTGTGACAGAGAAACTTCTATACACCCGTCTAGCTACAACTGAATCACCCACTGGAGTAGAGACTGAGAAGGGTTCTAACAAGATTTCAAGACTGACTCCAAAGCTATTAGCCACAGAAGGTGTCACAAAAGACAAGGCAACCCCTGGATCTAACAAGGCATATACATCAAGATGGAAAACACGTAACATACCAGTGATCACATCTGGGGAGACCTGCTCCTGGAGAGATGCTAAGGCATAGAACCTGTTTTGGCGCTGACTGCCACCTGTGCTAGTAGATGCCCCCTGCTGTGTTGGCATGTGGGTGGAGCTGTTAAACTGGAAGTTGGGCCTATGCCCCTATCATGGCGCTGTCTAGCTACTGAGCAATCCCTGAGTATATGTCCGGGCTTCTCACAACCAAAACAAGCACCTGTACCCACCAAGCACTGACCCATGTGTCCCCAACCACACCTACCGCAAACTAGGATACTAAAATCTGTGGGTCTACTTCTCTAACCCCTAGAGCCCGATGATCGCCCTCGCTGGTCGTGCCTAGGCCTGGATGGCACACTCAAAGCTAAAGATGCTGGAGCTGAAGATCTCTGGTTGGTTTGCGATCACTGCCTACCACATGGCCTCGACTGAGAGAATCTATAACTGACAGTCCTGGCCCTCTTGGCCTCTCACTCCCTCATATTCACCCCCTCCATCTACTGGGCGTATAAGACTATTCGAGCAAAATCCATATATTGATAGAGCATAGCAGCCTATAGTCCTTGTATAGATAGTCCACCACCCCATGAACGAACCTGCTCACTCGCACCCTTTGATCAACCACTAACTCTGGGGCATAATTTAACAAGCGAGTGAACTCTAGGGCATATTCCTGCACTGCCATCTTCCCCTGCTTAAGATTCACAAACTCGACTGCCTTCAACTCTCTCATCTCACGAGGGAAGAACAGATCTAGAAAAGTAACATGAAACTCCTCCCAACTGATAGGGCCTGCTCCGGCTACCCTACTATCCTTCCATTGCCTAAACCAAATGTGTGCGACCCCCTTCAACTGATACAAGGCCAAATCATCACACTCTACTCCATTCACCCCATGACCTGGGTGATCTTCATAATCTCATCGATAAACTCATGTGGATCCTTGTCCACCTTTGACCTAAGGAACTCTGGTGGGTTCATCCTTAAGATATCTTTGACTCATGCTGCTGTCGTGTTTCCGTTTTGCGGAACATGTGCCACTGCTTGCTGGTTGACTTGGGCAGTCAAGACTTGCACTAGCATCTGAATGGCTGCCCTAAATTCAGCGTGGGCAACCGGCTCTGGTGCATGGTGCTCCTAGACTGATGGGGATTGTTGGTGCCCATCTCCATTGCCATCCTCGTGGCCATTTCCATTTCCATTCCTTCTAGCATTAACTTAGCGAGGAGCCATGATTCTGCAATTGCGAATAACATGAGTTAGAAGGATAGGAAGACATTTCATCGCACAACATAGATTATGAAAGAAGGGAACATTTCCTAAAAGTCTCGTAGCCTCCTCGTCATAAGTGTGCCGCTCTTCACATCCATGAAAAAGACTGTACTTAACGTGGGTTTCAGAAACCCTAGGACACTACAACCCTATGGCTCTGATACCAAGTTTGTCACGACCCAATATAGGCCCAGATCGAGACACAGGATAAGGAGCTCGAGAGACTCCAAGGCGACCCATGGCATGAACATACATCTAACTCAAACAAATAAAGCGGAAGAATTAATATATTAAACATAGCAAAAATCTAGAATAACATAACATCAAAAGAAAAATCCACTTAATACATGACGAGCTGAATACTACATACTATCTAATTCTACCACTTTTCTGATTGCCCAATAAAGATTTGGAGAAAACTTGAAGAAAACCCTACACTTGATCACCTCCTAAGCCTTCAATTTGCATGCATGGATGTGAATGAGCCTAGGAGGGCTTTACCCTTCAGAAAATACCTCATTTTGAGTCTAAAACGACGTAGTTTAGGACCCTAGGGCTTAGGAATGAAGAAAATACCCTTAATGAATTTCCTGGAAAAATGAACTATTAGTGACAATAGACGACAGAATGATCCATCGTCAGCTACTATGGTCCATCGTTACCATTCGTTGCTTCTCCTTGAGTTCAGGTCTCTAATCCCTCACCACGATCGGATAGGACGGGTCATTGCTAGACCCATGACTCATTGCTGCCAGTCGTCATCATCACTGCCTTAACCTAGGATCCCTTTTCACGACTACTAACCACGACCCATTGTTACCTGCAACGGGTCGTTCTACCATTTATTCCTTCCCCCTTGACCAAGGACCAATCTCATGATAACTCCATCCAATGACTCATGACATCAACCAACGAGTCATTCCTAGACCCATTACTCCCAACTCTGAAATTGCAGTACCTCACCACGGACGCATCCTATGGGTCGTTAGTGGCACCCAAGACCTGTACCACAACCCGTTTTGAGAAGTTTTTCCTAAATTTCTACTACTTTTCATTTTAACATCCCGGGTCTAGTCTTGGCACTTTCGGGGTATTACACTTGTCCCATCAACTCATTAGTATTAGAGGCTTTTCAGACATAGATGTATTTAGCTTTAGACTAATGTAATGTATTCGGATGTTACGTTATGTTTAGACATATGCTATGTTTTTCATGATGCTCTTCTATATTAATTGAATCAGTTATATGTTATGTTCATGCCATGGATCGAGTTGGAGCCTCTCAGGATTCTTTGTCCCGTGTCTCGATCCGAGCCTATATTCGGGTCATGACAAACTTGATCTCAGAGCATTAGGTTTTGAAGTGTCCTAAGGTGTCCGAAAGCCGCGTTAAGTAGAGTCTTTTTCATGGGTGTGAAGCGCGCCACACTTATGACGAAGAGGCTATGAGACGTTTAGGAAATATTCCCTTCTTTCATGATCTATGTTGAGCGATGAAATGTCTCTCTATCCTTCTAACTCGTGCTATACGCTTTTGAAAAATCATGCCTCCCCACAGAGTTAATGGAAGGAGAAACGGGAACAAAAATGGCCATGAGAATGGCAATGGAGATAGGCACCAGCAAGCCCTACCAGCCCATGAGGAGCACGTATCCGAGCCGGTTGCCCACGCGGAGTTCAGAGCAGCCATTTAGATGTTATCCCAGGCCTTAATTGCTCAAGTTAATTAGCAGGCGGTAGCACATGTCCCTCAGAACGAAAATGCGACGACGTTAAGAGTTAGGGATTTTTTGAGGATGAACCCTCCCGAGTTCCTTGGATTGAAGGTGTTCAAGGATCTGCATGAGTTCATTGAGGAGGTTCTGAAGATAACCCAGATTATGGGGGTGACTAGTGAGGAGTGCGCTGATTTATCCTCGTACCAGTTGAAGGGGGTTGAACATATTTGGTTCAAGCAACGAAAGGATAGTAGGGCAGTTGGAGCAGGCCCTATCAGTTGGGATGAGTTTTATGCTGCTTTTCTAGATCGATTCTTCCCTCGAAGATGAGGGAGATCAAAGCAGCCGAGTTTGTGAATCCAAAGAAAGGAAATATGACAGTTCAGGAGTATGCCCTGTAGTTCACTCGTCTGTCCAAGTATGCACTTGAGATGGTGGCGGATCAGAGAGCTCGAGTGAGTCGGTTTGTGCACGGGATAGCAGACTACTTGGTCAGGGATGGCCAAATCGCGATGCTGCTTCAGGACATTGACTTTGCTCAAATAGTCCTGTACGCCCAACAGATCGAGGTACTGCAGATGAGTGAGTGGGAGAGAGAGGCCAAGAGGGCCAGGACTGATAGTTTCGGATTCTCCTAGCATAGATTGTCATGACCTGAAAGTAGACCTGAATCATAACACGGGACAAGGAGCCCCGAGAGACTCGAAGTCAAACAATGGCATGATCATTCATATAAATCCATATTAATAAAGAGGAATACTTAACATAATGGTATAGCAGAAGCATAAACATAACATAACATGATAAGCGGAACGTACTACATACATAACAGTTGAGTAAAACATCTAACGTATCAGATGGGTTGATGGGACAACATCCCCAACTTACCCGGCAAAACTAAAAACTAAAAGAAACATCAATATATGAAACATATGGTCCTCGGAGAATGAGGACTCACCAAGAAGCTGGATGCTAAACTCTGAGATGGACTATAGATGGTGCTGGATCTAAAAATCGGAGCCTGTATCATAAAACGATACAACATAGAGTATGCGGTCAGTACCTGGAATGTACCGAGTATGCAAGATAAGTAAAAAAGACATTTTAAAAAATACATAAAAGCTCATAAATGATCATAAGAGTGGGACAAAATGCTCATAATGTAAGTATCGTATAACAATATAGGGCTCAAGGTTTTCAAATCATTCGTAAATAATTCATTGCCATAGTCATAAAAGAAACTTCATTAAATCATCACTTGAGCCAAATAACATAAACATAACAATTCATAAAACATGTAGAACAACGGGAGGACTCATCATAATCGACACCATCATGGTAGAGCCGTACATGATGCCCCAACTATCTCACTCAAGTAGGCAAAGTCGACCCTGGCTTGCCAGGCGAGGGACGTGCATTATGTGATATCACGAAAGAGGGGATCATTAACATTGGATATATCAATATAAACCTATGGTGGCACGTATTTATGAGACACCGACGTAGTTCTTTGAACATCGGGATGCTCGGTGCTAGTCACGACTCCCAAAAACATGCACATTAGGCTCATATGTAAATTATTAACATCATTCATTAAGATTCATGGACAAATAAAAATTATCATCATTGATCCCCATTAAAATACATGATTAGCCAAGAATCAAAGGCCCTTTAATTGGCCAACATCATAAATCGATAAATCATGAGATCCATATCATAAATCGTAAATCATTCTTGAACATGTGGGAATTGCCCAATACTTTACCATGCTTGAAAATACTCAATTAATTGGAAAACATGATTATAAACATGGGTAACTTGAAAACATGCTTTTCATAATCAATAATTCATCATACATGAACATTCATCACAAAACTTGGCTTTCATGAACTTTTCATAAATGGGGTTTTTAATTTGTAAAACTTGAACAATGATTTTTAATGAAAAACAATATAAAACTTGCCGTTAATTCATATGCAATAATAGTAACTCAATTAGATCAAGCCCCTATAGAGAAATCCAAATTTCATGCATTGGGTAAAAACCCCATAGAATTTTAGATAGGAAATTTCATGAATTGAAAGAGATTGGGGATGGGTGTGAAAGGATTCACCCATTCATAAACCTACATACGTGGGGAAAATCAAATCTCACTACTCCTTGAAAGCCCAAAGGAAATTTGAAGAAAACCTTGAAGAACAAGCTTGATCACCTCCTCAATTCCTTAACTTTGCATGCATGAAAATGAATAAGCCTAGGGTGGGTTTTACCCTCAATAAACACTAATTTTCGAGCCTTAAACGATGTAGTTTAGGACCATAGGACTTAGGAACGATGAATATGCCATTAATGAAATTCCAGAAGTTTCTGCTCTGGGTGAACCAACGGACAGTCCCACGAGTCGTTACATGATACCACGACTCGTGGTATCAAGCCATTGGATCCACTTCCTATTTTATGCTCTCAGATTCACTTCCCACGACTTGACAGGATGAGTCATTGTTCGAAGTGATGACCCGTTAAGTCATCCGTTATTTCCCTTGTCATGACCTGTACCAATCATTCCCATGAGCCTCACCACGACTTATTACGTCCTCCAACGAGTTGTGGTTTCCTTCCGTTGTATGGACTAGAGATATAAGCATTCCTTCCCACAACTGGTGACCACGACCCGTTACTCATCACGGCGAGTTGTGGGATGACCCGTTACTTCCCCTTAGGCTGAGGACCAGTTCCCACCACAACTCCCCACAATGACTAATTGTAACGAACAACGAGTCGTTACTTCACTTGTTACTTCCCCCACTACAACCAGGCAAACCTTCCCATGACTACTTCCCACGGGTCATTGGTTGGACCAATGATCCGTTGGGTCGTCCATTCTGTGAGATTTTTTCCCAATTTCAGCCAACTCCCATTTTTAGATCCCGAGTCTAATCTTAGGCACTTTCGGGGTATTACACTATCTCCCCCTTGGGAACATTCTTCCTCAAATGCGTGAAACCTAAAGAAAATAGAGAAATGCAATCATTATACTCAAATACTGATTATTTAAACCGAAAATTGATTGAATGACTATCTTTGATTCAAACTACATAGCTGAACTTAATTCATGATTCATACATACATCCATATACAGAAAAGAAACTTGAACATATGAACTGAATATGAAAACCAAATAGAGTTTTAGTGCAAGAACTGATACCCCAAGCAGGAACTGAGCCAATAAAGAATAAATGTGGGTATCAAGCCATCATATCTGATTCGGCTTCCCACACAGCTCCCTCAACATGCTGATTCCTCCAAAACACTTTAACTGAAGCTACTCCTAGTTCTTTAGCCTTCGAACCTGACGATCCAGTATTTCTATCGGAACCTCTTCATAACTGAGACTATCTTTCACACCAACACTTCTTTAAGAGCAGTACATGAAAAACAGGATGCATGGAAGCTAATTCTGAGGGCAACTCCAATTCATAAGCCACCTTGCTAACACTTCTCACTATCATGTACGGACCAACATAGCAGGGACCAAGTTTCCCCTTCTTTCTGAACATCATCACTCCCTTCATGGGAGACTCCTTCAGAAATACCAAATCATCAACTTCAAATTCTAATTCTTCCTTCTCACATTGGTATAGGACATTTGACGATTCTTAGTAGTTTTCAACCTGTCCCTTATCAACTGAACCTTCTCCAAAGCCTCATGAACTGAATCTGGACCTATCATTGCCGCCTCACCAACCTCAAACCAACCAATGGGCGATCTACATCTCTGCCAATAGAGAGACTCAATGCCATCTGAATACTGGAATGATAGCTGTTATTGTATGCAAACTCTACAAGAGGAAAATGATCATCCTAACTACATTTGATGTCCATCAAGCATGCTATCAACATGTCCTCAAGAGTCTGGATTATGCGTTCTGCTTGACCATCCGTTTGCGGGTGAAATGATGTGCTTAGCTTAATCTGAGTACCAAGCCCTTTTTGAGACAACTTCCAAAATTGAGAATTGGGTACCCCTATCTGAAATGATGGATAAGGGCACTCCATGCAATCAATCTCGTGGATATATAGTTTGGCACAATCTTCCACTGAATCCGTGGTTTTGGCCGGTAGAAAGTGAGCAACCTTGGTCAACCTGTCTACCACAACCCAAATGGAGTCATATTGTCGACGGGTATGAGGTAAACCTGTGATGAAGTCCATGTTATCTTCTTCCCATTTCCAAGTGTGAATACTGATATCCTGAAGCACACCTCCCGGTCTCTGGTGCTCGACCTTTACTTGCTGACAGTTTGGGAACTTAGCTACGAATTCTGCAATGTCCTTCTTCATGCCATTCCACCAATAGACTTCCCGTAAGTCACGGTACATCTTGGTGGCACCTGGATGGATAGGATACCTGGATCCATGAGCCTCGTGCAACATCCGGCTCCTCAAATCATCAACATTCGAAACACATAGGCGACCCTAGTATCGAAGCACACCATCTCCCCCTTTGAGAAGACCTCTATCTTCTGATTTTGAATGGCTTCCTTCAACTTTACCAAAATCGGGTCCTCATCTTATCTAGTTTTTACATCAGTTACCAAGGACGATTCTGATCCATTCTGAACAACAACACCGCTATCGATCGATTCAACCAACCTAACTCCCAACCTTGCGAGTCGATGCATATCCTTCACTAGCTCTTTCTTCCCTTCATCCACATGAGACAAACTCTCCATAAAGAGTCTACTAAGCGGGTCTGCTACTACATTAGCCTTGCATGGATGGTATAGCACACTTATATCGTAGTCCTTGAGTAACTCCAACCACCTCCTTTGCCGAAGTTTGAGATCCTTCAGAGTAAACACATATTGTAAGCTCTTATGGTCCATAAACACATCCATGTGGACCCCGTACAAATAATGTTGCCATATCTTCAAGGCGAATACCATTGTGGCCAATTCAAGATCATGGGTCGGATAATTCTTCTCATGAACTTTTAGCTATTTGGAGGCGTATGCTATAACTTTCCCGTGCTTCATCAATATACACCCAAGTCCTATCCTTGAAGCATCACAATACACTACAAACCCATTGGTACCCTCAGGTAGGGTCAACACCGGTGCTGAGATAAGTCAAGTCTTCAACTCTTGGAAGCTCTTCTCACAAGCCTCCGACCATTAGAATTTCACCTTCTTCTGGGTCAATTTGGTCAAGGGTTCTGCAATAGATGAGAAAACTTCAACAAATCTCCGATAGTAGCCACCTAAACCCAAAAAGCTCCAAATATCGGAAGGATTCACCGGTCTAGGCCAATTCTTCACCGCTTCTATTTTTTGAGGGTCCATCTGTATGCCTTCACTTGATACCACATGGCCCAAAAACTCCATGGAATTTAGCCAAAACTCACACTTGCTGAATTTAGCATATATTTGCAATCCTTAAGAGTCTATAGCATCACTCTCAAATGAGTGGCATGCTCCTCCTCGCTCTGAGAGTATATCAATTTATCATCAATAAACATAATCATGAACATGTCCAGTTATGGCTTGAAGACCTTATTCATCAAGTCTATAAAAGCTATAGGAGCATTAGTTAGTCCAAAAGAAATAACTACAAACTCATAATAACCATACCGCTTCCTGAAGGCTATCTTCAGGATGTCGCTCTCCTGAACTCTGAGCTGATGGTACCTAGATCTGAGATCTATCTTCGAGAAACACTTGGCACCCTGAAGCTGGTCAAATAAATTATCAATCTTGGGTAGAGGATACTTGTTCTTGATGGTGACTTTGTTCAATTGTAGATAATCAATGCACATCTGAAGGGAACTATCCTTCTTCTTGACAAACAAGACTGGTACACCCCATGAAGACTTGCTTGGCCTGATGAAACCCTTATCTAGTAGGTCCTTCAACAGTTCCTGCAACTCCTTTTTCTCGGTTGGAGCCATTCCGTAAGGAGGGATAGATATAGGCTACGTGTTGGGAAGAAGGTCAATACCAAAATCAATTTCTCTCTCGGGAGGAACACCAGGTAAATCATCAGGGAATACTTTTGGGTATTCACGCACCACCAGAACTAACTGGATAGTTGGGGTCTCGGACTCAACATCCTTCACTCTAACTAGATGATACACACAACCTATGGAAATCATCATCCTGGCCTTAAGATAGGAAATAAAATGACCTACAAGCACGACCGAACTACTATTCCACTCCAAGACTGACTCACCCAAAAAGAGGAACTCCACCGCACGGGTCCTACAATTAACAGAAGCATAACACGCATACAACCAATCCATGCCAAGAAAAAAATCAAAGTCATTCATGGCTGGCTCTACAAGGTCTACGAAGGTGACTTCATGCACTATAGTGATTGGGCACCCTCTATACACCTTCCTAGCAACAACTGAATCACCAACGGGAGTAGAAACTAAAATTGGTTCTGATAGAGTTTGGGGACTGACTCCAAAGCTACTAGGAATATAATGTGTCACAAAAGCAAAGCATCCCTTGGATCTAACAAAGCATAAGCATCAAGGTGAAACACTCGTAACATACCAGTAACCACATCCGATGAAGTCTTCTGCTCCTTAAGCAAGGTGAGGGCATAGAATCTGTTTTGGTGCTGTCCACCACCCCCACTAGTAGATGCCCCCTGCGAAACTGAATGTGATGGAGCTGCTGCTGACCTGGTAGTGGCACAAAACCTCTATCATCATCCTGTCTAGAAATGGACACACTCGGTGCATGTGGGCGGATCTTCCATATCTATAGAAAATATCTTAGCCGAGCAAGCACTCCTCAGCTGACTCTTGCTGCACTTCCCGCAGGCTGGAGGGGTGCGCTCTACCTGCGTTCCCCTCTGGTCCTTCGATCTTGAACCCCTGCTCCTCTAATCACCCTTGGGTCTGGATGGAACACTAGTTGATGATGGTGCTGGAGCTAGTGACCTCTGTTGAAACTGAGGGCGGTGACCACCGCCGGATCTCTGATGAGTAAACCCATGTCTATCTGTCCGGGCCCTTTTGGCCTCTCTCTCCCTCATATGAGCCGCCTCCATCTGCTAGGCGTACAAAACTATCCGAGGGAAATCCATGTCCTGGTGGAGCATAGCAGTCCTGCAATCTTTATCAAAATATCCCACCACGCCATGAACAAACCTGCTCACCCGCTCCCTCCGATCAACCACTAACTCTGGGGCATACTTTGACAAGTGAGTGAACTCGAGAGCATACTCCTGTACCCTCATCCTCCCCTACTTAAGATTCACAAATTTAATTGCCTTCAACTCCCATATCTCCTGAGGGAAGAAACGATCTAGAAACGCCGCATGGAACTCCTCCCAAGTGAAGGGCCTGGTACAGTGGCCCTACTATCTCTCTATGTGTATATAATATCATGTATTTGGTAATAAAATGCGAATTTATACTAACCAACATGATTAGCATTTGTTTTGCAGGATAATGTGACTTTTAGGAGCTAAAATGCGTGTTGGAACTATGTCGGAGTTGGACTTGGATGCGAGCGTGGAAAAGACCTTGGATGGCACATTTTACACTGGCTCCGCGATGGAGCCGTGCCACGCTGCCATCGCGGTAGCACACTGCCTGGGTAGGAATTAATTAGGCAATTTCCAGTGTGCCTGCGCGTCAGTTCCGTGGCACGGAGATAGGCCTCCGCGATGGCCTCCGTGCCACGTTGAGGCCAATTATCCGGACCCTGCAATTTCCAGAGAGGGTCCGCGTTTATGCCGTGTCACGGAGGCAGTGCTCCGCGTTGGCCTCCGTGACACGTTGCTTGTTATTCCGGGAAAAATTTCCCACCAGTATAAATAGCACACTTAGGTTTTTTTTTAAGGAGAGTTGGGAGTTTTTAGACTGAGTTCAGAAGTGGAGAGCAGGAACGTGGGTTTGTGGCAGTTGAAGAATAGAAAAGCTAAGAGTTTTCTTCTCTTCCTTTCTTCTTTCCTTCAATTGTATGCATGATTTACACTCATTTTAGGATGATTAATCCAAGAATGAGTGGCTAATTCCCTTCTTTGCTGAGGTTTTGAACTTGTGTAATGAATTTTGGTGATAATTGATATGGTTTCTTCTTCTTCTTGCATGTTGTTCTATTAATTCTTGTGCTTACTACATTATTGATTGGCCACCATTAATGTATATCTAAAAAGTCCAATTTCACTCGAGAGAGCACGAAATTGGAAAGTTGTGAATTAATAGGGTATTGTTCTTAACTTGATTTGGGAAAATTGGTTTTTGATGTGCTTTCTTGATAGAAATATACTTGAAAGCCGTATTAGTCAATTTAGGAACTGGAATTGTAGTGCTAGGTCATAAATTGCATTTGATCACAGAAATGTAGACGGATGGTTTATGATTCTAAAGTGAAATTAAATACGAAAGTTTTAATTTCTAGGCAAACGTTCTTGGCTAGCAACATGAAGAAGAGGATGACCAAATTATCATGATTATCAAGTTCATTACTCGTTCTTAACCTTGGCATGTGCATATCCATTGTCTAAATTCAAAAGTAAATAGTTGTTATTAATTGTAGTATATAAATAGTTTAGAATCAAAAACTCACTCAACTCTTGGTTGGATTGTTGTTAACATAGTTAGGAATAGAATAGAGATATAGTAAACTAGGCAGTTTTACATATCTAGAGCAGCCTCCTTGGATCGATACTTGGCTACTTAGCCACTTTATTACTTGTTTGACCACGTGCACTTGCGTGTTGGTTGATAATATTTAATACTAACCGAACAGCAGACCGAACAAGTTTTTGGCGCCGTTGCCGGGGAGGCTAGGCGATTTGTAAAATTGTGCTTAGTGTAAATTTACTGTATTTGTATTTTTATTTTCTTAAGTGTTAACAACTTGGTATTAGCCTGTATTTTGCAGATTTTTATTTCTGTGAACACTGGCAAGGGACAAGGAGCTGGTGGAATCTTACTTAGAGCCAGAACGTGAATTGCACAGTCAACGTAGAGAAGCTCTTCGGAAGAAGCTGCAGTTGCTTAAACAGTCTATGATGGAGCAACCAAATCCACCAGTTGTGCGGGCAGTGTTAGTGCCCGAGGAAGTAGCAGCCAGGCCGGTTCGCGAGGTGGCAATCCCACACGCTAATAATGTACATTCCAGCATCCGCAAACCAGAGCCTGGAGGGAGATTTGAGTTAAAGCAAAATATGGTGCAACTTTTGCACACTAGCGGACAGTTTACCGGTCTCCCTCACGAAGATCCGCAACAACATCTCCAGAACTTTTTGGAGATAAGTGACACTTACATACCCGCTGGAGTGTCACCTGATTATGTTCGGCTCACCTTATTTCCATTTTCCTTACTTGGTGAAGCCAAGAGGTGGTTAAAAGCTGAACCACCCAACTCTATATCAACGTGGGATGATATTGCAAGGAAGTTTTTGATCAGATTTTTCCCTTCAGGTAAAACAGCTAAACTTAGAAGTCAGATTCTAAGTTTTAAACAGAAGGAAGGAGAAAATCTTTATCAAGCCTGGGAAAGATTCAAGTCCATGTTGCGGGACTGTCCTCATCATCATCAGTCAAATGAGGTGTTGGTACACACTTTTATTGAGGGTTTGGAACCCCACACTAAAATTTTGTTAGACTCAGCAGCTGGAGGGCAAGCGCTGGAGAAGACTTATGAGGAGCTGTACACTTTGCTCAACCGAATTTCACAAGGCAATTCGGAATGGAATGCAGATTCTTCAAGAGGTGGAGCAAGGAAAGCAGCGGGAGTGCTTGAAGTGGATGGATTCACAGCTATCGCTGCATAGATTGCTGCTTTGCAAAATCAGTTAAACACTCACTTCAGCAATATGAATTTGAACCAGCCTTCAGCCTCCGTTAATGCAGTCCAACAGATGTGGTGTGAAGTGTGTGGTAGTAGTGAGCATTCAGCTGAATGCTGTGGTGCAAATCCTGATTCTGTCAACTTTGTGGGCAATGCACAGAGGAATCAATAGCAGTTTGGTGGTGGCTACAACTTGAATTGGAGGAATCATCCGAATTTTTCGTGGGGTAGCAACAATCAACAAGGCCAAGGTTCAGGGCAGGGTATGCACAGAAACCAAGGAGGGCAACAAGGCTATCAGAATCAGTTCAGAAATCACAATGCCCCTCCTCCACCACCATCACCGACTATTGAGGAAATGTTCAAGACCATGATTGCCAACCAGGCACAATTGCAGGCTGACTATGTCAAATTGGCAGCCAAAGTAAAGAACAATCAATTGGCAACCAAGGCTCTTGAATATCAGTTTGGGCAATTTGCTAGTGCCCAAAATACTAGACCAAGGGGAGGACTACCTAGCGACACGGATCCCAATCCTAAGCAGGTGAATGCAGTGACCACGAGGAGTGGTTTACAATTAAAGGAGGTGGAACCGGAAAGACCGCCTCAGAAGTCAGGAGCAGCAGATGTTGAGGGAGAACAAACCTCAGATACGGGGAAGACCAAAGAAGCTGAACCAGCAAGGCCTCCACCCCCGTTCCCTCAACGACTTAAGAAACACAAGGAGGAGGCGTGTTTCCAGAAATTCATGGAGGTACTTAAACAGGTACATGTTAACTTACCTCTTGTTGATGTCTTGCAGGGTGTGCCAAAATATGCGAAGTATATCAAATACATCGTGGCCAACAAAAGTCGCTTGACTGAGTATGCCACGGTGGCTTTAACGGAGGAATGCACATCCCGTATTCAGAACAGGTTGCCCACTAAATTGAAGGATCCTGGAAGTTTTACTATCCAGCTGACGATTGGGCAATGTATCCGAGCTCGTGGGTTATGCGACTTGGGGGCAAGTATAAATCTGATGCCATCTTCGGTATTCAGAAAGTTAGGACTAGGGAGTCCTAGACCTACAACAGTGATCTTGCAGCTAGCAGACAGGTCTTTAGCTAAGCCAGATGGCATTGTTGAGGATGTGCTAGTGCAGGTAGGCTCCCTCATTTTTCCGGTAGATTTCATTGTTCTGGATTTTGAACCAGATGCGGAAGTCCCATTTATTTTGGGACGACCCTTTTTGGCAACCGGAAAGGCATTGATCGATGTAGCTGCGGGTCAACTCACAATGCGAGCACACGACAAGGTTGAGGTGTTCGACGTGTACAAGGCACCTAAGCTCCCGACTGTCTATAAGGAACTCTCGGTGATCAACGTGAGTGATCATGGGAATGCGAATGGATTGAGTGATTCCCGAGAGTTACTAGGTAGGCCACCAGACAAGGTTGAGAACTACTAGGGAGATGACCAGGATCGGGACAAATCGTCCATCTCCCTAGTAGACACGTGAGCATAAAGGCTGTCGAGCCGCGACGTTAAACCAGGCGCTGCACGGGAGGCAACCCGTGAAAAATATTTTTTTTCTTTCTTTAGTGTAAAGTTTTTCTTTTATTTTATTTTCTTTTCTTTTTCGTGACTAGGCTTAGATTTGCATTTTATTTAGTAATTTTTTATTTAGTAATTTAGTAATTTTTTTATTTTATTTTTAGTAGGGAATTTATTAATTTAACCAATTTTTGTTTAGTGAGGTGATTTTCAGGTATACTGGATGAAAAATACTTGGAATCGAGGAAACGAGGCGAGGTATGAAAAATAAAATTTGATGGTGAAACAGAGCACTGGCGCGTTGGCGCCGTGTCACGGAGGCAATGCTCCGCGTTGGCCTCCGTGACACGTTGAAGGCAAATCTGGATTTTTCAAAATTCCAGTAAGCCAACGCGTTGGCTCCGTGTCACGGAGGAGGGGCTCCGCGTTACCCTCCGTGACACGTTGCCTTTATCCAGTGTCGGGTCACACCGGGTTTCCGGGTGACCCGCGTGTTTTCTTAATAAAAACCTCCGATTTCGCCCCTATTTTCCCCATTCCCTCTTCCCTCCGCGACCAAACACTCATTCCCCTACCCCCAAGCTCCGTGCCACGTTAATAGGCAAGGAAAACGTCAAGTTTTCGTCGATTCTTCAATTCCAAGGTATGTTTTCATCGTCTATCTCAAATTTTTGGCGATTTTTGTCAATTTTGAGCATGTGAAGTGAGATATATCACCCTAGGTAGAAATTAAACATGACGTGAATTATTTTGTGATTGATTATTTTCGGATTGTTGTAGTTGACATTTGAACTTATCGATTGATTGAATAATTCAATTTTGATTGTCGAGTTGTATTCTAGGGCTTGGGGTTGTTGAATTTTAACTTGGGTAACTTGATAGTTTGACGAAATTGATGCCGGGGTGTGTTTATTATTTGAGATAAGTCGTGGTAAATATTGTATAATTGTTGAAAGACGACTAATTCTCGAATTTTTGTGGGAAATTGCGTAATATGTGAATTGGTTGAATTGCTTGGATTAGTTGTATATAAAATGTTTGTATTGTTGTTTCTATTTTGTTGTTGTTATTGTTGCTAAGTGCTATGGGTGAATAGCTGTCGATAGTAGGATTGGGTTAGCTGTATGAAGTCTGAGTAGTTCGCTAGCCGTTATGCTGTCGAATTTCTGTGAACGCACTAAGCAATATGTTTATAGTTGATTGTGTTTGGGGTGTAAATAGAGATATCCTTGCTAAAATGTTGTAAATATTGTTAAAGACTAAGTGTGGGGTAAATTTTGTTTAACCCGACCTTAGCCGAAGCTAACAAGTTTTTAGCTTAACGTTGTGCTTGTTTGTGTAAATTGACAGGTACAATGGCCAGCCGACAAGATAAAGGCAAGGGTGCTTCAACCTCAGGCACCGGCAGAAAGAGAATGAGACTGGGCACGGCTGTCCCAGCTGCACCTGCTGTTCCACGCGGTCAACACCGCCGATACGGAACACGATGGGTTACCGAGGAAGGGAAGAAGTGGTACGCAAAGCATAAGGAGAACAAATACTTCCCGGAGGAACATATTGCAAGGGAACCACTTGCACAGGAGTTCCCTCGCATCGTACAGAGGATTGAGGCAGCTGGGCTCAGCTTTATCTTTCAGGAGCCCAAGGAGTGCAACCTTCACTTGGTCCGGGAATTCTACGCCAACTGGAACCCGGCCATCAGGAGCCATACTATTAAAATCAGAGGGCAGATTGTCACTCTGGAACCCAACAGTTTAATGCCATCGTGGGAGCGTGGGACACAGACGCCCACGTCCTCCGCCAGCTAAACATCACCCCACCGTACGCCGACATCAGACGTACGTTGTGTGGGGCTCGATCCACAGCCCGATGGAGTAGACACAAAGAGAGGGGTTACCACCAGACTCTGCCTTATTCGCAGATGAACAGGGAGGCCAGAATCTGGCTAAAAATTTTATGTTCATGTTTGATCTCGGGAGTTCATATGACAGACGTGACCCGGGACCGTGTCTGCTTGGTGTATGCCCTTATGAAAGGGCTTGAGATTAATGTGGGGGCGGTCATAATATCCGCCATGAAGAGAGCCAGACTACACCAGGGCCACAGATACGGGTTTGGCGGACTCATCACCACCTTCCTCCGAGGCCTCGACGTTGAGGAAGAAGCCTTGGATTACATTCCGCAGTTAGAGCGGAAGGCCCTCGATGTGACAAAGACCAAGGCCCCCGACACTACACACGGACCTGTGCTGACTCTGGGCGAGCGACATGCTCGTGATGACCAGTATATGGCCCGTATGTTCGGCATGCAAATGCTACAGCTACAGATAGGTGGGAGACCAGCCACCGAGGATGAATTATGGCAGCTGGAGCTGGACTACCCCCTTGGCGAGAACGCCAGAGCTTTATGCAAGGTGGGGCCAGCCTTTGTGGAGCCGACTGATGACGACGTCCCTACTGATGAGGAGACACATCGTGAGGACTCTGATGTGGAGTCCGATGACGATGATGGAGCTGATTCAGATATGGGCGACGAGGCCGCAGCAGCGGATGAGGAAGTCGAATATTTCGACTGAGCAGGGAGTTCCACCACCCATATGTTGTGCTTTGTATTGTTGTGAACACTGGGGACAGTGTTCGATTTAAGTGTGGGGTGGGGAGTAGTTAGGTGCTGGGTCATAGGCTCTAAATTTGCTGTATAATTTTTCCTTGATGTTTATGTATGTCTGTGCTTTCCCTGTTGTTGTGAACTGATTTGTGATTTATGTGTATATATTTGTTTGTGGCTAATGATGTGTGTTTTTGAAAGTTATGGTTGCCTTTGTAAATATTTTGTAAATTTTGTAAATATTTTTTTTTCTTTATCGATATGATCGATATTTTTCAAAATTTTTGCGAAAAGATTTTGCACTTATCAAAATATTTTGTAAATATTTTCTATCGAAATGATCAATGTGTTGCAAAAATTTTGAAGTTTTATTTTTGGGTTTCTCGGAGTTTGTTTTCGGTTCTTTTACCGAGAATAGTCCCATTGAACCGATGTCATAGTTAGTGACCCTTCCCTATGATGGATGGATGACGACCGTCTTAAGGGAAATGTAGTCGATAGGAGTAGATGTTTTGTTTTTAGTTTCTTTGGTGGATTGCATCAATAAACTGTAGTTGCTTATGGTTGCTAAAATTTAGTTGCGTGTTGTAATTGATGTTCAAAATGTGAAAAATGATTCGTTTGAAAGCATGCAATTTTGTAAATATGTTGAGTTACCTAGGCTTTAGAATTTGGTTCATTATGATTAAGGCTTAATCTTGAATTCATGTAATTGACTAATTAAAGAGTCTGTGAATGCAACTTGATTCGAGCATGTGCATGAAGTGTGAGTGAGGTTTTGCTATTCCATGTAATTGTGAATTGTCTAGAACTTGCCTGGCGTGTATACAAAACGAAATGAAGGAGGTGTAGTGTCGGAAAGGATGTAGGCATTTCTTTGTTTTAACCGTTAGTTTCCATTTTTTTCTTGTCAAATTCTACCTTTTTATATGTTGTATACCCTAGTCAGCCCGTTGAGCCTTTAGCCGATTTCTTTCTTTTGTCCAGAATTGTATGAACTAAGCTTTATTCCTTCTTTTCATTAGCCTTAAAGTCTATAAGAAGCTCTTAAGCGCTTACAAAGAACAGAAAATGTTTCCCAAAGTGTTAAAGAGTGAAAAGAGTGAAAAGAAAAGAAAAGCAAAGTGAGGAAAGAAAAGATGATGTTGAAGAGACACTAGTTGTAATTAAATGATAGTGAGGGTACATGAAAACCCTCTGTTTTGTGTCAAGTGTGCCTGATGAAATGGGCTGTATGAAAGTAAACCAGCATGAATGGGAGAAAAAGAGAAAAGAGAGGAACAATGTCCATGAGTCGATGGGAATGAGTTGAAAAGGCGCTTAAGGATGCTAGCGACTATTATTGGCTAATCCAATATATATATACTAGATCCATAGCCCAGTTACAACCCATTAAAAGTCCTATTTGATCCTACATTGCATTTCTTTATATTAGTGGAGTAATACACTAAGGGCAAGCCTATGGGTCATGACATGATGCATGTAAATTCTTTTGGGAGAGAGAGTGAAATTAATTTTTATATGCCCCTACTTGCATGTTTTTGTGCTGCACGAACATAAAAGGGGAAGTTTCTCTCGAGTTGTGAGGGTACATGCTTGATGAAAGATTGATTTTCGTGTCGGATTTCTTGATTAGTTCATTTGCATGAGTTTGCCGATATCAAGAATCAATTCTTAAAAGTTTAGGAAGCCTCGATGTATTAAGGTCATTGTCTTGTACGACCAAGCATGTTTTCTTGATGATTTGCAAGAATTGAATAATCGGTATGACCGTAGCGTAAAATGTTGCACCATAGTAACGAAGGTTGGGATGTAATTTGCATGAGTTGTGTATGTGTTGTTCAAGGACGAACAAGGATTTAAGTGTGGGGTAAGTGATCTTGGGCAGATTTATATGCCCAAGTGATACTCAAACGTATCATTTTTACCTTGTTTGTTGTGCAATATGTATATAATATCATGTATTTGGTAATAAAATGCGAATTTATACTAACCAACATGATTAGAATTTGTTTTGCAGGATAATGTGACTTTTAGGAGCTAAAATGCGTGTTGGAACTATGTCGGAGTTGGACTTGGATGCGAGCGTGGAAAAGACCTTGGATGGCACATTTTACACTGGCTCCGCGATGGAGCCATGCCACGCTGCCATCGCGGTAGCACACTGCCTGGGCAGGAATTAATTAGGCAATTTCCAGTGTGCCTGCGCGTCAGTTCCGTGGCACAGAGATAGGCCTCCGCGATGGCCTTCGTGCCACGTTGAGGCCAATTATCCGGACCCTGCAATTTCCAGAGAGGGTCCGTGTCCACGCCGTGTCACGGAGGCAGTGCTCCGCGTTGGCCTCCGTGACACGTTGCTTGTTATTCCGGGAAAAATTTCCCACTAGTATAAATAGCACACTTAGGTTTATTTTTAAGGAGAGTTGGGAGTTTTTAGACTGAGTTCAGAAGTGGAGAGCAGGAACGTGGGTTTGTGGCAGTTGAAGAATAGAAAAGCTAAGAGTTTTCTTCTCTTCCTTTCTTCTTTCCTTCAATTGTATGCATGATTTACACTCATTTTAGGATGATTAATCCAAGAATGAGTGGCTAATTCCCTTCTTTGCTGAGGTTTTGAACTTGTGTAATGAATTTTGGTGATAATTGATATTGTTTCTTCTTATTCTTGCATGTTGTTCTATTAATTCTTGTGCTTACTACATTATTGATTGGCCACCATTAATGTATATCTAAAAAGTCCAATTTCACTCGAGAGAGCACGAAATTGGAAAGTTGTGAATTAATAGGGTATTGTTCTTAACTTGATTTGGGAAAATTGGGTTTTGATGTGCTTTCTTGATAGAAATATACTTGAAAGCCGTATTAGTCAATTTAGGAACCGGAATTGTAGTGCTAGGTCATAAATTGCATTTGATCACAGAAATGTAGACAGATGGTTTATGATTCTAAAGTGAAATTAAATACGAAAGTTTTAATTTCTAGGCAAACGTTCTTGGCTAGCAACATGAAGAAGAGGATGACCAAATTATCATGATTATCAAGTTCATTACTCGTTCTTAACCTTGGCATGTGCATATCCATTGTCTAAATTCAAAAGTAAATAGTTGTTATTAATTGTAGTATATAAATAGTTTAGCAACAAAAACTCACTCAACTCTTGGTTGGATTGTTGTTAACATAGTTAGGAATAGAATAGAAATATAGTAAACTAGGCAGTTTTACATATCTAGAGCAGCCTCCTTGGATCGATACTTGGCTACTTAGCCACTTTATTACTTGTTTGACCACGTGCACTTGCGTGTCGGTTGATAATATTTAATACTAACCGAACAGCAGACCGAACAGCAGGTCCTCATCTACTTTTGACCTAAGGAACTCTGGTGGGTTCATTCTCAAAAAGTCCCTAACTCGAGCAGTCGCTGCATTTCCATTTTGCGGAACATGCACAACCGCCTACTGATTGACCTGAGCGGTCAAGGCCTGTGCAAGCATCTGAATAGCTGCCTGAAACTCAGCATGGGCAACTGGCTCCAGTGCCTAGTGCTCCTGAACTTGTGGGGCCTGCTGGTTCCCATTACCATTTCCATCCTCGTGGCCATCTCCATTTCAGTTACTCCTACCATTCATTCTTCGGGGAGCCATGCTTCTGCAATCGTGAATAACACGAATTAAAAGGATAGAGAGACATTTCATCGTATGACATGGACCCTGAAGAAAGGGAACATTTCCTAAATGTCTCGTAGCCTATTCGTCATAAGTGTGGCGCACTTCACACCCATGAAAAAGACTTACTCAATGCGGCTTTCAGACACCCTAGGACACTTCAAACCTATTGCTCTGATACCAAGTTTTTCACGACATGAACGTAGACCCGGATCGTAACACTGGACAAGGAGCCCCCAAAGACTCCAAGTCGACCCATGGCATGAATATTTATCTAACTCCATATCAATAAAGAGGAATACTTAACATAACGATATAGTGGAAGCATAAACATAACATAACATAATAGGCAGAATGTACTACATACATAACAATTGAGTACTATATATAGTCTGAAAGCCTCTAACGTATCAGATGGGTTGATGGGACAATATCCCCAACTAACTAGGCAAAACTGAAAACTAAACGAAACATCAATATCTGAACATATGGTCCTTGGAGAATGAGGACTTACCAAGAAGCTGGATGCTAAACACTGAGATGGACTACTGATGGTGCTGGATCTGAAAATCAGAGCCTGTATCATAAAATGATACAATATAGAGTATGCGGTCAGTACCTGGAATGTACCGAGTATGCAAGGTAAGTAAAACAGACATTTTAAAAAATACATAAAAGCACATAAATGATCATAAGAGTGGGACAACATGCTCATAATATAATTATCGTATGACAACATAAGGCTCAAGGTTTTTAAATCATTCGCAAACCATTCATTACCATAGTCATAAAAGAAACTTCATTAAATCATCACTTGAGCCAAATAACATAAACATAACAATGCATAAAACATGTGGAACAATGGGAGGAATCGTCATAACAGACACCATCATGGTAGAGCCATACATGATGGCCCAACTATCTCACTCTAGTGGGCAGAGTTGTCCTTGGCTTGCCAGGCAAGGGACGTGCATTATGTGATATCAAGAAAGAGGGGATCATTAATATTGTAATGTATCAATATAAACCTATGGTAGCACATAGTTATGAGACACCAACGTAGTCCTTTGAACATCGGGCTGCTCGGTGCTAGACATGGCTCCCAAAAACATGCACATTAGTCTCATATGTAAATCATTAACATCATTCATTGAGATTCATGGCCAAATAAACATTATCATCATTGATCCCCATTTAAATACATGATTAGCCATGAGTCAAAGGCTGACCAACATCATAAATCGATAAATCATGAGATCCATATCATAAATCATAAATTGTTCTTGAACATGTGGACATTGCCCAACACTTTACCATGCTTGAAAATAATTCATTGGAAAACATGCTTATAAACATGGGTAACTTGAAAACATGCTTTTCATAATCAATAATTCATCATACATGAACATTCATCATAAACCTTGGCTTTCATGAACTTTTCATAAATGGGATTTTTAATTTGTAAAACTTTAAACATGATTTTTAATGAAAAACAACATAAAACTTTCCCATATTTCATAATTCAATAATAGTAACTCAATTAGATCAAGCCCATTTAGAGAAATCCAAATTTCATGCATTGGGTAAAAACCCCATAGAATTTTAGATAGAAAATTTCATGAATTGAAAGAGATTAGGAATGGGTGTGAAAGGATTCACCCATTCATAACCCTACATACCTGGGAAAATCAAATCTCACCACTCCTTGAAATCCCAAAGGAAATTTGAAGAAAACCTTGAAGAACAAGCTTGATCACCTCTCAATTCCTTAACTTTGGATGTATGGAAATGAATAAGCCTAGGGTGGGTTTTACCATCAATAAACACTGAGTTTTAAGCCTTAAACAATGTAGTTTAGGACCTAGGACTTCGGAATGATGAAAATACCCTTAATGAAATTATAGAAATCTCTGCACTGGGTGAACCAACGACGGTCCCCCGAGTTGTTACATGATACCATGAATCATGGTATAAAGTTATTGGATCCACTGCCCATTTCATACTTTCATATTCACTTCCCATGACTCGACAGAATGAGTCATTTTTTCAAGTGACGACCCGTTAAATCATCCATTGTTTCCCCTATCATGACCTGCACCAATATTTCCCATGAGGCTCACCATGACTCATTATGTCCTCCAATGAGTCATGGTTTCTTCCATTGTATGGAATGGAGAATATAAGCATTCCTTCCCACGACTGGTGACCATGACCCATTACTCCTCATGACGGGTCGTGGGATGACACGTTACTTCCCCTTAGGCTGAGGACCAGTTCCCACCACGACTCCACACAACGACTTCACACAGACTCATTGTAACAAACAACGAGTCATTACTTCGCTCGTTACTCCCCCCACTACTACCAGGAAAACCTTCCTATGACTACTTCCCATAGGTCGTTGGTTGGGTCAACGATTCGTTCGGTAGTCCGTTTTATGATATTTTTTCCTAATTTCTTCCAACTCCCATTTTTAGATATCATGTCTAATCTTAGGTACTTCCGAGGTATTACAGAGACCTAGTTGGCACCATCAGTAGTCCTACTAGAGATCTTCAACCTTAGTGGCTTCAACTATGAGTGTGTCATCTAGGTCTAGGCGTGATCAGAGGGACGAGCATTAGGCTCGAGGGGCTAGAGTAGTAGACCCACAGAGACCAGCCCTCCTAAGTGTAGCAGATATGATCGGAGACACGTGGGCCAATGGTTAGCTGGTTTAGGTGCTTGTTTCAAGTGTGGGAAGTCCGTACATATGCTTAGAGATTGCCCAGCGGCTAGACAGGGTCACGGTAGGGGTCGAGGCCTAGCCTCTAGTTTAGTAGCTCCACCAGCACGCCCAACTCAGCAGGGGGAATCTACTAGTGCAGGTGGCAGACAGTGAAGAAATCGATTTTATGACCTAGCATCCCATCAGGAGCAGGAGGTCTCCCCAGATGTAGTCATTGGTATGTTACGAGTATTCCACCTGGATGTTTATGCATTGTTTGATCCTGGGCCTACTTTATCTTTCGTAACGCCCTATGTTGCTAGTAGTTTCGGAGTCAGTCTCGAAATCTTATCAGAACCCTTCTCCGTCTCTACTCCAGTTGGTGATTCATTTATAGCTAGGTAGGTGTATAGAAATTTCCCTGTCATAGTCCTTCAGAAAGTCTCCTTAGAAGATTTAGTAGAGTTATCCATGACCAATTTTGATGTTATCCTCGACATGGATTGGTTGTTTGCATGTTATGCCTCAGTCAATTGTAGAACCCGTGCAGTAGAGTTTAGATTTTTTGTTGAGCGTGTCATAAAGTGGAAAGGTAGTTCGGCTGTGCTGGTTGATTGTTTCATTTCCTACCTTAAGGCTAGAGATATGATTTCTAAGGGTTGCGCGTACCATCTAATTAGGGTTAAGAATGCCAACTGTCTAGTCAGTTCTAATAGTATGTGAGTACCCAGAAATGTTCCCAGATGATCTACTGGGAATCCCCCCCGAGCAGGAGATTGATTTTGGTATTGACCTTATTCATGATTCACAACCTATATCTATTCCTCCTTATAGAATCACTCCATCTGAGTTAATGGAATTGAAGGATCATTTGAAAGACCTTTTACACAAGGGTTTCATCAGACCAAGAAAATCCCCATTAGGTGCACCAGTTCTCTTTGTCCGCAAGAAATATGGTTCCCTTCGTATGTGTATTGATTATCGGAAATTGAACAAGGTCACCATCAGGAACATGTATCCTCTCCCCAGGATAGATGATTTGTTTAACCAGCTTCAGGGTGCTAAGTGCTTTTCAAAGATAGACCTCAGATGTGGATACAATCAGCTCAGGGTTAGAGTGACATCCTGAAAACAACCTTTAGGACTTGATATGGTCATTATGAGTTTGTAGTTATGTCTTTTGGACTAATGAATGCTCCTGCAGCTTTTATGGATCTAAAAAATAGGGTGTTCAAGCCATACTTGGATATGTTCATGATTGTGTTCAAAGATGACATCCTAAAATACTCTCAAAGCAAGGAGGAGCATGCCGCTCATTTGAGGGTGGTGCTACAAATTCTCAAGGATCGCCAGTTTTATGCTTAATTCAGTAAATGCAAGTTTTGGTTGAACTCAATGGCATTTTTGGGCCATGTGGTGTCAAATGAGGGTGTACAAGTGGACTCTTAAAAGATAGAAGCAGTGAAGAATTGGCCTAGACTGGTTAATCCTTTGGATATCAGGAGTTTCTTGGGTTTAGCTGGTCACTATCGGAGGTTTGTTGAGGGGTTTTCATCTATTGCAGCCCTGTTGACAAACTGACTCAAAAGAAAGTGAAGTTCCACTGGTCGGAGGCTTGTGAGAGGAGCTTCTAAGAGTTGAAGACTCGACTCACCTCAGCACTGGTGTTGACACTACCCGAGGTTACCGTTGGGTTTGTGGTATATTGTGATGCTTCGAGGATTAGCGTTGGTTGTGTATTGATGTAGGGTGGTAAGGTTATAGAATATGCTTCCAGGAAGCTGAAGGTTCATGAAAGAATTATCCAACCCATGATCTTGAATTGGCGGCGGTAGATTTGCCTTGAAGATTTTGAGACACTATTTGTACGGGGTTCATGTATATGTATTTACGGACCATAGAAGCCTACAATATGTGTTTATCCAGAAGGATCTAAATCTGCATCAAAGAAGGTGGTTGAAGCTACTCAAGGATTATGATATGAGGTGTCCGTTGTTATTTGGGCAAGGCTAATGTGATAGCAGATGCTCTCAGTAGGCTTTCTATGGAGAGTGTGTCCCATGTAGATGAGGGGAGGAAAGATCTAGTGAAGGATGTCCACCAATCGTCCTGCACGGTTGGGAGCTTGTTGGTTGACTCAATTGATGGTGGTGTCATTGTTCAGAACGGATCAAAATCATCCTTGGAGACTGTTGTAAAATCTAGATAAGACAAGGATCCTATTTTGGTGAAGTTAAAGGAAGCGGTTCAAAATTAGAAGGTGGAGGTCTTCTCCAAAGGGGGAGATGGTGTGCTTCGACATCAGGGTCACATGTGTGTTCCGGATGTTGATGACTTGAGAGATCAAATGTTGCATGAGGCTCATGGTTCCAGATATTCTATCCATCTAGGTGCCACCAAGATGTACCATGACCTACGGGAAGTCTATTGATGGAATGGCATGAAAAAGGACATAGCAGAGTATGTGGCTAAGCGTTCAAATTGTCAATAGGTGAAAGTGGAGTATCAAAGACTGGGAGGTGTGCCTCAAGACATCAATATTCCTACTTGGAAGTGGGAAGAGATCAATATGGACTTCATCACAGGGTTGCCTCACACTCTTTGATAGTATGACTCCATTTGGGTGATTATGGACAGGTTGACAAAAGCAGCTTATTTCCTACCGGTCAAGACTACCGATTCAACAGAGGATTATGCTTAGTTTTACATTCGGGAGCTAGTTCGATTGCATGGAGTGCCATTTTCCATCATATTAGATAGAGGTACTCAATTTACCTCACAGTTTTGGAGATCATTTCAAAAGGGACTTGGTACTCAGGTCAAGCTTAGCATAGCATTTCACGCGCAAACAGATGGCTAGGTGGAGCAGACTATTCAGACCCTTGAGTATATATTGAGAGCGTGTGTGATTGACTTCAAGGGTAGTTGGGATGATCATTTGCCTTACATTGAGTTTGCGTATAACAACAACTATCATTCCATCATTCAGATGGCTCCGTTTGAGGCTCTCTATGGACGAAGATATAGATTGCCTATTAGTTGATTTGAAGTCAGTGAAGCTGCATTAACAGGATCGGATTCAGTCCATGAGGCCATGGAGAAAGTTTATCTTATAAAGGATAGGTTAAAAATAGCTTAGAGTCGCCAAAAGTCCCATGCGGATGTGAGGAGGAGGGATCTTGAGTTTGAAGCCAATGATTGGGTGTTTCTAAAGGTATCTTCCATGAAGGGAGTGATGAGGTGCAGAAAGAAAGGGAAACTCAGTCCCTATTATGTTGGCTTGTACCGGATTGTGAAACGGGTTGGCAAGGTAGCATATGAGGTGGAGTTGCCCTTAGAATTAGCTTCAATCCATCCAATTTTTCATGTATCGCTCTTAAAGAAGTGTTTAGGTGATCTAGCTCTGGTTGTTCTGGTGGAAAGTGTTGGTGTGAAGGACAATCTTAGTTATGATAAGGTTTCAGTGAAAAGTATTGGTTCGTCAGGTTCGTAAGCTAAGAAATAAAGAAATATCTTTAGTAAATTTTTTATGGAGGAATCAGCTTGTTGAGGGAGCTACATAGGAAGCCGAAGTAGATAGAATGGCTAAATACCTATATTTATTCCCTTCCGGCTTAGTTTTAGCTTGAGGTATCAGTTTCCTCCTTAGTACTCTATTCAGTTTCATGTTCAGCTCATGTACCCCAATTTCTTTCATGTAAATAGATGTATGTATGATTCAGGAATTTAGTTCAATCATGTAGTTCAATCGGAGTCAGTCACTCCGTCAGTTTTTAGCATGTATGTTTAGTGTTTGAGTATGATGATTGCATTTCTCTATTTTTCAGTATGTTTCCCCATATTCGAGGACGAATGTTCTCAAGGAGGAGATATTGTTATTCCTTAGAAGTGCCTAATACTAGACTCAAAAGTTGAAATGAAAACTGGTTGAAAAATATGAAAATCTACTCAGGATGACTCGTTGTACAAATCGTTGGTGGGATCAACAAGCTATGGAAGGTTCATGGGGTGAGAAGTTGTAGAATCGTTTGGGAAGTAACGGGCCTCAGAACGACCTTTTAGATGTTGTAATGAGTCATTGAATGGAGTCACTGTGAGGTTGGTTTTGATTAGGGAGGAAGTAATGAGTCGTGGTATTACCCGTTGTTGGAAGCAGTGGTGACGATGACTGGCAGCAATGAGTCATTGAAGCTTGTAACGACTTGTCCTGTCGAGTCATGGTAGGGGACCTAAGACCTAAATCAGGGATGAGAGAACGAGGGGTTGTAATAGACCGTGGGATCCAGTAACGGTCCGTTGTAACGACCGTTGCCACTTGCAATGCATTTTTTCTAGAAATTTAGTTAAGGGTATTTTTGTCATTCCTAAACCCTAGGGTCTTAAACTACATCGTTTCAAGCTTGAAAGAGTGTGTTTTAAGAAGGGTTGAGCCATTCTAAGCCTATCCTAATTCATGCATGCAAGCTTAGAGGTTTGAGAGGTGATCATGTAATACCCCAGAGAGGCCTAAGAATAGACCCGGGAGTTGAATTTGAAAAGTGTAGAAAAATGGCAAAAACATCACAGGACGGGCAACCCAACGACTCGTGGTTGGATACCATGAGTCATCAAAAGTAGTCATGGAATGTGGCGTTCAGGGAAGCAGTGGTGACAACGAACAGTGTAACGACTCATTGTCAGGAACAATGAGTCATTGTTACCAGTCGCTGGAAGGACTGAGCTTAGGCTGAGGGGGAACAACGGGGCATCACAAGATTTGTAATGAGAAGAAACGGCCTGTTGTTTCTAGTCGAAGTTTGAGGGTTGAAGATTTTAGTGCATTCAATGGATGGAGACCACGACTCGTTGGAAGGCACCATGAGTCGTGGTGAGGCTCGTGGAAGGGAAAGTCATATTGGTCAAGGAGTTGACGACGGTCGATTCAACGATCTATCGTTTGATGTAACGACTCATCTTGATGAGTTGTGGTAAGGAATTGAGACAGGTCATTAGGCAGTGGACCCAATGACTCGATACCCTGAGTCATGGTGTTGAGCAACGACCCATAGGATTGGTCGTTGGTCCGCTCGGAGCAATTTTCAGGGAATCCTCCTATTCAAGTCTATGTGGTTTTACTCAAATGCATGAAAAATGTCATTTCTCGTTATGGGTATGATTTAAATTTTGAATCCTCCTATTCAAGTCTATGTGGTGTTACTCAAATGCATGAAAAATGTGATTTCTCTTTATGGGTATGATTTAATTGAGTTTTAATTATTAAATTATAAATGATGGGCAGGTTTTATATTATTTTCTTTAAATCATGTTTCAAGATTTTTAAATCTAAAATGCCCATTTGATGAAGGTTCATGAAAGTTATGATTTACGATGAATATGCAATATTTAGCATGAATTCAAGTTACCCATGTTTATGAGCATATTTTGAAAGAATTGAATATTATGAAGTATTGGACAATGCTCACATGTTGAAGAATGATTTATGATTTATGAAGCGAATTACATGATTAATCGATTTACAATGTTGGTCGATGAAAAAGGGCCTTTGATTCTTGGCTAAGCATGTTTAAAGGGGATAAATGATGATAAATGTTATATTTTAGCCAACGAATTTAATTTATGATGATATTGATTAAGTATGAGCCTATATGGATATTTTTGGGAGCCGTGTCTAGCACCGAGTAGCCTAACATTCAAAGGACTACGCCAGTGTCTCATAACCACGTGTCACCCTGGGTTTCTAATGATATATTGTAATGATGATGTTCCCCTCAAATCTAATATCACGCCTAATGCATGACCTTCGCCTGGCAAGCCAGGGTCAGCTCTGCCCACTCGAGCGAGATAGTGGGGCATCATGAAAGGTTCTACCATTATGGTGTCGGTTATAACGAGTCCTCCCATTATTTCGCATGTTTTATGCATTTTTATGTTTATGTTATTGGCTCAAGTTATGTTTTTATAAAGTTTACTTACGATTATGAAAATGAATGATTATGAATGATTTGAAAGTCTTGAGCCTTATGTTTTATTACGAAGATTTTGATGTAAGCATGATGTCCTTCTCTTATATTTATTTATGAGATTTATTTACTCTAAAATGTCCATTTTACTTACCCTACATATTCGGTACATTCCACGTACTGACCACATACTTTCTATGCTGTATCGTTTCATGATACAAGGTCCGGATCTCAGGCTCATCCTCACCCTTAGTCCATCTCAGCTTATGCTTTCAGCTTATTGGTGGATCCTCATGTTCCGAGGGCCGTTTGACAGACTTTCATTTATTTATGTTTCATGATTAGTTGGTTTAGTTGGGGATGTTGTCCCATCAAGCCATCTTATGTATTAGAGGCTTTCAGAAAAGTATGTAGTACTCAACCATGTATATGTCTAGTACTTCCTGATGTTATGCTATAATTATGTTTCCACTATGTTTTTATGATTATCATTCTGCTATTTGAATGAGATTAGTTGTATGCATGTGCCATGAGTCGACTTGGGGTCTTTCAGGGTCCCTTGTCCCGTGTCTACGATCCGGGTGTATGTTCAGGTTGTGACAAATCAAGTCTAGTTTATTCAAAGATTCTTCCTCAATTCCCTTTGGGCAATCAAGGAAGTGGTAAAATCAGATCTCTCCAGGTATGTTAGGCTATGAATAGGTGCAATAGTCCACACCCACGCCCAATTCTCTCTCAATTCATGAATTTCTAATTAATGATTCTATAGGGGGTTTTTACCCAATGTGTGAATTTCCTAAATTTATATCATGGGTATGATCTAAGCATGTTGTGATGTAGAATTATGATAAATCGGCAGATTTTAAAATGTTTTAAGTTATAAATTATGTTTTCCAAGTTTTTCCAAGTATGATGTCCATCCATGAAAGTTCGTGAAAGTTGAGATCCAAGAGATATATGTTTAAGTATGATGAGATGTTTATGAAGAAAGTATGATTTCGAATTACCCACGTCTATGTTTATATTTTCAAAGTGAATCAAGTTGATTTCAAGCAGATGTAAGTGCTGGACAGGCCCATATGATCAAGTATGTTTTATGATTTTATGATTTAGCTTACCACATGATTTTGGAGTCTAGTCTCCCACTATTTTCAGCTTATGGTATCATTTGAGCCAAGGCTCCCCAACTTATGATTTTAGATTTATGTATGCATATTATGAGTCAGCTTCGTCATTAGACGATGGTTCACCTTCATTGAAAAATAATGGAGAGCATGTGCATGTTTTTAGGAGTAGTGTCTAGCACCGAACTATGTGTCAACGTAGGTTTTCTTATATACTTTGGGACCTCCCTTGGAGCTTCCCCTTTCCCCAAGGGGGGCCTTGAGCTTGATATCGATATCATGGTAGCGTCCTTAACCCTGACAAAGCTTTGGACGACTTTGCCCACTTGCTTGTGATAGTCAGGACCACGTAAACTCTATCGTGGTAATGTCGATTATATGATGAGTCTCCCATTGTTCCTCATGATTTTAGTTATGCATGTACGTCGGTTATGATATTATGTTTTCAGCAGGTTTGACCTAATGTTCAGTTTTACTTACGATTATCAGTTTTCATCTTTGGGTCATTTGATTCAGTTATGATGTTCAGTTGTGTTCTGATCATAGTTTCAGAAAATAGCATGCAAGCCCTACTCTTAGAATCTTATCTTTTTTATGTCTTATACTATGCATGTTTAACAATTTTACTTACTTAGCGGGTTTACTTACCTTGTATGCTCGGTATATTTCATGTACTGACCGCATAGACTATGCTGTATCATTTTATGATTCTGGCTCGATATCCAGGCTCAGTCCTGCCGATAGCCAGACTCCCAGCATTAGTACTTTCCGCTCAGAGTTGGTAAGTCCTCATCTTGCGAGGGCCTTTCTGTTCATATATGTTCAGTATTTTTAGTTTTCAGACTATAGTGAGTTAGTTGGGGTCTTGTCCTATCAACTCGTCAGTATTAGAGGCTTTTCAGACTTAGATGTATTTAGCTTTAGACTTATGTCATGTATTCGGATGTTACGTTATGTTTAGACTTCTGCTATGTTTTTAATGATGTTCTTCCATATTAATTGAATGAGATGTTATGTTCATGCCATGGGTCGACTTGGAGCCTCTCGGGGTTCTTTGTCTCGTGTCTATATACGGGCCTTTGTTCGGATCGTGACATTGAATCTACTAAATACCTAACTATCTAAATCTCACCACGAATCCTTGGTACGATCATATGTTGTCATCACGATTTGTGTCTTCTTCTCATACCAGGATCTTTTGCAACTGCACATCCTCTAAAGTTTTTCAGGATTTCTTGGTATGGCTCGTACCAGGATCTTTTGCAACTACACATCCTTTGAAGTTTTTTAGGATTTCTTCGTACGGCTCGTACCAAGATGGTACAGATTTTACCACCAATTGTACTTTAAGCTCATCACTTTGCAATTTCTCTAAATTTTTAGCTATGGGTGCTAGGTACGACTCATACTAGGATGGTACGACTTGTACTGAGACCTGCAACCTATCAATTTTCTACTCTGTTTTATCTCCTTTTCCATAATCCAACTCCTGGACCTGATTTTCCTGAAAACAAGGTAAAAACATCTTATATTTGTATAAACACACCTAAGTACAAGTATTTTTGCTATGTTTTAAGCGTTAAAAGTGCTATATATCTGTGGCACATCAACTATAACAAGGAAATTCCTGTATACTCTCTGTGCTAAGACTGACTGATTGACAAGAATTGAGACTGAGAAAGGTTCTAAGAGGATTTTAGTACTGAAACCAAAACTAATAGCAGCATAAGGAATCACGAAGGATAATATGGCCCCTGGAAATAACAATGCATAAACATCAAGATGGAAAACATGTAACATATCTGTGACCACATCTGGTGAGCTCTCCTGCTCCTGGCGTGATGAAAGTGCATAAAAACGTTCTAGCATTGTCCACCACCTGCACTAGATAATGCACCCTGCTGGGATGGGCAAACTACTGAAGAGGTGGGTGGGGAACCTCTACCGTTACTCTGTCTAGCTGAAGGATAATCTCTAAGTCTATGACCAAGCTTCTTACACCTGAAGAGCATCCAAACCAACCAAACACTCTCCAACATAGTTCTTTCTAAACTTCTTCCAAGTTGGGAATGTGTATCCTCCAGACATTCTCCTCCAGTCTTAGAGCCTGGTGCTCTACCCCTTTGATCACCTCTAGTCCTGGATGGAACACTAGCTAATGATGGAGCTGGGACTGATGACATATGATGGGACTATGAGTGATGCCTACCACTTGTCCTAGCTAATGATGGAGCTGGGACTGATGACATATGATGGGACTATGAGTGATGCCCACCACTTGTCCTCTACTGAGAGTACTTAAAGTTTCCTATCCTAGCCCTCTTGATCTCTTTTCTTTCTCCTTCAACTTTCTTCTCCTTAATCTACTAAGCATGAGTCATGAGTCGAGATATATATATGTCGTTGATAGACATAGCGGTCCTGCACTCCTTTATCACTAAATCTGAGACTCTCAATACAAACTTTCCATATAAGCCTTTGGCTCGGTAACCATCTCTGGAGCATATTTGGATGGTTAGGTGGACTTCAGGGCATACTCCTGGACTGCCACATTATTCTATTTTAGGTTAATGAACTCTGCAACCTTCACTTCCCTCATCTCCAGAGGAAAGAATTTGTCTAAAAAGGCTATCAAGGACTCATCCCAATCCATTAGAGCTGCACCTATCCTACGACCTTCCTTCCACTGTCTGTACCATAGAGCTACCCCCTTCAACTGGTAGAAGGCCAAATCTAAACTCTCTTCTTTGAGAATCCTCATAATCTGAGTAATGTTTTGGATCTCATCAATGAACTCTTGTAGATCCTCGTCCACCTTAGAACTATGAAACTCTAGCGGGTTCATCTTGGTGAAATATAGCACCATAACCGCTGCAGCACTCCCATTTGGGTTCACTGGTACAACTGCCTTCTGGTTGACTTGAGTTGTCATAGCCTGTGCCAACATCTGAAAAGAAGCCCTAAACTCCATGTAAGGCACTTGCTCATTCAAAGGGTCTACTGGGGCTAGCGGGGCTCGCTGATTCCCATTACCATTGCTATTGTAATGTCTTTTTCTATTGGCTTTTCGGGAAGTCATTATTTGCAAACGCGTATAACACGAGTTATATGAGTAAGGAGAGTTGGAATTCATCACATGATATGGAACATGAGAAAGGAAGTTTCCTAAAATGTCTTGTAGCATTTTCCTCATAGGTGTGGCACACTTCACACCCACAAAAAGAGACTCTATTTAACCGGCTTTCGGACACCCTAGGTCACACGTGTACTTGATGCTCTAATACCAAGTTTGTCATGACCCAAGCATAGACCCCGAATGCAACACAGGACCTAGAACCACAAATGACTCCAAGCTAACCCATAGAACATGTATAACATAAGAATGAGCATACACTAAGCGGAACCACAAATGGCCCCAAGCTAACCCATAGAACATGCATAACATAAGAATGAGCATACACTAAGCAGAAATATTCATACGATATAGCATAAGCGAAAGTCTAAGATATCATAAAACATATAAACTGGGACAACAATCAAGCTATTGGATATCTATACATCATATTTTGAAAAGCTCTAAACATAAGATGAGTTGAAGGACAAACCCTTAACTAGTTCTACTAAGTCTGTAACTGAAATGACATAAAGGAGACATGAATCAAAACTGCCATCCTCGATTGATGAGGACTCACTAAGACTAAGCTGAAGCTAGAATAAGAGAGAATCTAGCAGTGGGGATGAGACCAAACACCCGAACCTATATCATGTGATAATATAGCATAAAAGTATGCAATTAGTACTTTGAATGTACTGAGCATGGAGGATAATCAAAACATGAAACTAAGGAAAACGTGCTAAAAATCATGATAATGGTATAATCATAAAACCTGAGGTTTCTATCATAATCTAAAGTATAATGACCCAAGGTTTTCAAAATAATATCATAAAGCTTAACATGTTTGAAATCATAAGAAAAACTTACAAACTGATCAATGGGCCAAAATTACTATAACCATCACATCATAAAACATGAATATGAAGAAATGTGGAACGTGTATGGAACTGTAGGAGATTCTCATAACTGACATACTCCAAGTGAGCATCATGGAACCAACCTGTACTCTTTATTGGGAGGGTGTCCATACCCTGCCAAGGGTAAGAACCATGAAAGTGTGATATCACTCATGAGCCTAGCAGTGTAAGGGAGACACTCTTAACTAGCGAGTACCCCTTAGCTAGGGGCAAGAGAGACACTCTTAACTGGTAAGGACTGTTTATCCTATGGTGGCACGTAGTTTTGGAACCTAAATGCGCTGAACCCGACCTACTTGGTGTTAAATACTACTCCCAGAACATACATAGTGCTCATAATCATACTTGAAATATGATAGGTTTTTCATGGGCTAGTTTAGAAACATGATGAATTCATAAATTTCTTGACATATGTGAACTAGCCATGAAAATATTGCTGAAGAATTAGCCATGATACATAAGCTTGATATTCATGAGATTTATACATTATTGAGTAAATCATGAGATTCATGGGAGATTTTAATAGAAATCATGTAATAATAATCATAAAATACAAGTAGAATCATTAGAGAATCAAATTTATGAAAGATTATAGAGTTTTTGCATGAAAAGGGTCTAACCCTAGAAATTCATGAATATCATAATTGGAGACTTGAAGAATCGAATTCATGAAATTAGACTTGAGATTGGGCATGAGGGAGGAAGAAATCTCCCATTCATGATCCCACATACCTGGGCTTGATGAGTTCTTGACTCAACTTGAGACCTAAGAGAATTGGAGAAGAGGAACCCTGACTTCCTTTAGAATCTTTGAGAGTTCTCAAGGCTTTCACCCCTTGTGGCGGTCAGGGGCTGAGCAACACCCCTAGGCCTTAATATAAATAAACAACCAAAATACGTACAAGGAGGGGGGCATAAGCATTACCTCCGATCCTAAGGTGGTTCATAAGTTGGCCGTCCTACTAAGAATAGGCAACTCATCCCCAATACTAGGAAGAAAACCTAGAAACTAAGCACCTAAGAAGAGAGGACTCCTCTGAAATACAAAGAAACTAGGGAAGCATAAATAAGGGAGACTCTCCCCTTACATAGTAAGAAAGGAAAATCACACAATAGCTAAGATCTAATTAAAGAAGCTAAAACTTAAAAGAGATAGCTTAGATATAGAGGATATAGCAAAGAAAAGGTGGTATAGAGGGATCTTTACCAAGACTTTGTAAAGCAACAAGAACACAATAAAGCTCAAGGTGGTCTCTTTATTCTGTTTAATTTTCTCCTTCTAAATTTTTCCACGCCCATTTTATCAAGCTTATAATAACCTCTTTCTTCTTCTGGTAGCTATTGCAAATTGTAAAAATGCTGTGGTGAGTCCAAGGTCATGACAATATTTGGAAAGGGAATCTGTCGTAAAGGTATCTTCTATATACGTATGTTTACCTTGAAAGTAATCTAGCCCACTGATGAGTTCTTGAAGTTATATGATGTATCTTGATATATTCTATGGAGGTTTGGTGTTGTTATTAAACCACTTCATGAGTGGTTCGGAATCAACCTCTAAAATGACATTACTATAGCCATTTTGATTGCACCAATGAAGCCCATAAATCGTTGCTTGGATCAATTCCTAGTTGTTGGAACCAGTACCTAGTAGGGTAGCAAAAGCAAAAATTAAATGCCCTCTGTAATCTTGAAGAATGCCTCCAGCCCCTATGTTTGTCAAATTTTCAAATGCAATCCCCTCTGTATATAGTTTGACTATAGGATGAGAAGGTTTGTTCCAATGGACCTTACGTACTTGAGAGTTTTATCTTCAATCTATGGCGTTTTGCAAGGAATGAGGGTTTAGGCTAAATAATACCCCTAAATATCCCCTTTAGAAAATCCAAAATGACCACGTTAGGAGTTAAAAACATAGGAAGTTACGAAAAATACCCTTGAGAAATTGCATTTAAATTAACTCATCCAGTCACCAAAAACCACACAAGTCATTGGTTGTCACTATAACTCGTGATGACCAGTCATGACATGATTGACCAAATTTCCACTTCTTTAATCTTCATCCAATGGTTCCATACCATGACCCATTACCAGACAACACGAGTCATTACTTGACTCGTTGCTTTTGGGGAAAATTTTTTTGAATTGGTGGCTCGTGGTGGGGCATATGACGGGTCATCACTTGTCATCATGACCCATCACATGAGTCGTTACATCTAGAAAATGATAATTCACTACTTCTCACCACGAGTCTGACCACAACCCGTGGTACCATGTAAATAGTCATTTTGACTCTCATTCTAAGGAAAAGTTCACTTTTTACTAGTTTGTTGCTTCATGTATAGGATCTAGTCTTAGAAACTTTTTAGGTATTGCATCCAGTATGGTGATTGTGCTACCATTCACTTCATCATCTCCTCTAGAGAACTACTCTCTTGTTGGGGTGGAGGATGCTGAAAGCTTGTCTCTAGTGTATAACAATTCTAATTTCCACCTTGCACTTCGCTTTTTGCATTTTGATTGAAATTGCTAACAAACTAGTTTCCCTGTTTACCATAACCTATGTTCTGTTGGCCCACATAGTAAATAGATTATAGATTCAATGGGCAACTTATGTAAGCATGAACCTCTCCACGGAGCTCACAAGCTACTTGAACCCGCTTAACTTGTTAAACCTATGATGCAACCACCAACTTATATATCACATTCACAAGCTGACCAATACCTGACCGTATGGTTGTGACACCATCGACCACTAACATTGTAACAACCCAAAACTTTCCCAGACAAGACTCAGACCTTGCAAGAAAAATCTAGAAGAAAACAAGAAAATTTGCCTCAGAAACACTAAGAAAACGAGTCATGGTCAGCTCCAACAACTCGTTGTGTTAGTCGTGGTAAGCCCAGTATGGGCCTTCGAGAACCAATGGGACAAGGAATGACCTGTTGTGAGAAACAACAAATCGTCCTATCACTCGTTGGTCCCCAGCTTAGAATTCCCTCTTCAAGGACTCCACGACTCAACAAATGAGTGATCATCAGAAACAACGACTCATGGTGTGAGTTGTTGGGTGAGAACCACAGAAACCCCCCTTTAGTGATGACGAGTGGAAACAACAACCTGTTGTATCCCAAAACGAGTCACTGCGACCATCCATGGGGTCAAGCTTAGATATCCTTAGACTTGTTCCAATGAAGGTAATGACTGGACACAATGACCCGTTGGGTCAACCAACGAGTCATTGTTTTGCTTGTCGTCAATCATTCCAAGTTTCCTTGTCCAGTGACCACCGGAGGAACCAACAACCCATTGGTTCATCCAACGAGTCGTGGTATGCCCTGTTGCTAGATACAGTGATCTCAGCACCCAGGCAGTAGGACCAACAACTGGTCCCAACGAGTCGTGGTCTCAACCAACGACTCGTTCAGTGACCCGTTGGTCCCCTATAGGTTAGTTTTCTAGATTTTAGTCTAGGGATATTTTTGTAATTTCCCACTAATTTAGTCCCTAAACTACATTGTTTAAAGTATTTAGAGAATTTAGAGGGTTTAAACGGTTTTCCCCCTCATTCTCCACTTAGACTCTCAGGATATATATTGTAGAATCTAGACCTTTCCTCTCAAGCAAGAACTTGGGCTCCTTGTCAGTTGCAGAAATTCAAGATTTCTTCTCTATGGATTTCTTATCATGTTATGTGGAAATTCAACAAGGGAATAGTTCTTTCCTTGTGCCCCCAAAATCTTCTCTATTTTCACTATCAGTTACAACACTGTGGATTCGAAATGTAGAAAGTTTTCAGACATATTTCTTTAATCTTCTGAGTGGAATATTATTTATGATATTAAGTGCTTATTTATTCCCTATCTTTAGAAATTTTGTGAAACTAGTATATAGTGGAATGATTTATCCGTAGTTCCTAGTTCAGTAAATATTAGAATCTTGCGGGTTCGACTAGTTTTCCCTCTAACTTGATTCTCTCAGTTTTGAGATTCCCATATTGTTAGTAACGACAAAAACAACCCATTATAATCCCACTTAGATATTCCTATATTGTTAGTATATGTTGAAATCTCAGTCAGATACATGTTAGTGCAGTCTCAATCAGATTATTAGCATACTCAATATTGTCCAGAAATGTCAGCTGATCAGTTTGACTATAATCATTTCTTGAGGTGTGAGTGGTGCCTCACAGTTATCAGTATTAGACTCAGTTATCATATTCTAGTGGTTTTTTAGACGGTTATGACACTTCTAAATAAGCAGCTTTGACCAGTCTTAGAATCCCAGCTTCAGATTTCAATTTGCTCTTTAGATGGTTACGACACTTCCAAATAAGCAGCTCTGACTAGTCTTAGAACATCAGTTATAGAATTTGGTCCGATAAGACTATTAGAGTATTTCCAAATAGGTATTCTTGACTTAGTCTTGGGCCCCAGTTTTGAGCTATCAGCTTATTAGTCAGTCTAGGACTATCCAGTAGGAGTAGGAATTAGCACCGAGTGGACTGGGGTTCTAGTGCCCCCAGGTTCCCAAAATTATGTTGCCACCGTAGGTTATTTTTATTGGCTTTACGGGCCCAGAATTACGATCACCCAGTTCATGCCTTTATACCCTAGCAAGGTATATTGGTTCCTACCTATGAGGTGTATACATTGGACTCCACGTCTAGCTCACATGGTTATATGTCGGTTATAGACTCTCCCACTAGTCAGTACATTCTCAGTTAGCTCAACTTAGAATAATTTTAGATTAATCGGTTCAGATCAGTTTAGTACAGTAGTTTAGATCAATATCTTAGATTTAGGGCATGTCTTTTACCATCAGACAGGGTCATTTTGAGCATCTCAATATATTTCGATTTATTCAGTTTCAGCATTTTAGTTGGTCATTGCATGTCATTTCAATTCTGTTATTTTATGCTCAGTACATTCAAAGTACTGACGCATTTCACTCCTACTTATTCAGTACATTCAAAGTACTGATGCATACCTTCTATGTTGTATCATTTTATGATACAACTGCAGGTTCTTAGTTTCAACACTGTTAGCAGATCTTCTCCAGGAGTTATGGTGAGTCCTCATCTTTCGAGGATGATGTTTATTTTACTTCAGTGATTTTTCTTTCAGTTAGACTTAGAGTTTGATGGGGGCTTGTCCCATCAACTCATTAGATATATGGCTTCCAAACACAGATACAAATTCAAATTTTCAGTTTTGGTTTCAGTTGTATAAAGCTTTATGATTTAGTTCTTCTTCATAAATGGTTTTTATTACTTTTAAAGCTTCCGTTATGATTTTACTCAGATTACCAGTGTTATGATAGACCATGGGTTGACTTGGGGTTACTTGTGACTCCAAGTACTGTGTCTCATCCCGGGTATAGACTCAGGTCATGACAAACTTGGTATCAGAGCACTAGGTTTAGAGTATCCTAGGATGTCTAAAAGTCGCATTGAGTAGAGTACTTTTCATGGGTGTGAAGTGCGCCACATTTATGACGGGGATGCTACGAGATGTTATTAGGAAAACTCCCTTTTTTTTCATACTCTTTATCATGCATTGAAGTTTAATTCCAGAAACATTCTCCTAACTCGTGCTTTGTTTCATTTCAGTGAAAAAATGCCTCCAAGATTTGGTAACAGAAGATGGGTCAGCAACGCTAACCGACCTACCCACCAGCTCCAACAGCACCTCAGGAAGACCCAGTGTCCTCTGCAGAGTGCAGCGCAGCAATCCAGCAGCTCGCGCAGACAGTCATGAACTAGGTGAGCCAGTAGGTCGTTTCGGTCAATACTAATGGGTCCGTAACAGCTATCCGAGTTTAGGACTTTACCTGGATGAACCCTCTAGCTTTCCATGGATCTAAGGTAGGAGAGGATGAATTGGAGTTCATGGATGAGATTATGAAGTAACATACCCGAATTATGGGTGTTAGCTCCTCTGAGAGTGTCGACTTGGCTACCTACCAGCTGAAAGGGGTAGCCCAGATCCGATACGACCAGTGGAAGGAAGGAAGACCAGTAGGAGCAGAACCACTGGAGTGGAAGGATTTCACTACAACCTTCCTAGACAGATTCTTCTCCCAAGAGCTCAGGGAGGCTAAGGCGGCAGAATTTATGAATCTGAAGCAGGGAAATTGGACGGTGAAAGAGTATGCACTGGAGTTCACACGATTGTCCAAATATGCTCTGGAGATGGTAGCTGAGCCAAGGGCTCACATGCTGAAGTTCGTCAATGGAGTATCGAACTTGGTCGTAAAGGAGTGCAGGACTACAATGCTTATAAAAAATATTGACCTCTCTAGCCTCATCGTTCATGCTCAGCATATTGAGGCAGAAAATCTAAAAGACTTGGAGGAAGAGAACAAGCGGGCAAGGACTGGCTGATCAGATTATGGCCACCAGAGGTCTGGTGGTAGTAGCCGCCCACAGCAACAACAACAGCAACAGTAGAGGGCTCCAGCACTCACTTCAGCCAACGACCCTACCTTTCGGTCCCGCAAGGATTGGAGGGGTGGAGCATCTGGCGCATAGTCCCGGAGTCACAACGCCAAAAACCGCTACCCAGCTTGCCCTAAGTTGCCAAGAACCATCCAAGGAAATTCTTTCAAGGCCGAGAGGGTTGCTTTTGCTATGGACAACTTGGTCATCTTCTCAGAGAATGCCCGTCAGTAGGGTAGGGGAGATCACAATCCACCACTTCAGCAGCTCCAGCAGGACAACCAACTTAGAAGGCCAACACTTTAGGTACGGATGGTGGCAGTGCCAAAACCATTTTTATGCTTTGTCCTCTCATCAAGATCAGGAGAGCTCACCTGATGTAGTCACGGGTATGTTACGCCTTTTTCATCTAGATGTGTATGCCCTAATAGATCCAGGAGCCACACTATTGTTCGTGACTCCCTATGTAGCTATCCATTTTGATATCAATCCAAAAGTCATCTCAGAACAATTCTCATTCTCCACCTCAGTTGGTGAGTCAGTTAGAGCCAGCCGGGTGTATAAAAACTGCCCAGTCTCAATTTTGAATAAGGTCATTCTAGATGATCTTGTAGAGTTAGACATGGTTGACTTTGACCTCATTCTTGGCATTGATTGGTTACACTTTGGTTATGCCTCAGTCGACTGCAGAACTAGGGTCGTTAGATTTTAGTTAACTAATGAGCTAGTTTTAGAGTGGATGGGTAGTAGTTCAGCGCCTAAGGGTCGATTTATTTCCTACCTTAACACCAGAAAGCTTATTTCTAAAGGGTGTATTTTTCATCTAGTTCGGGTCAAAGATTCCAGCTCCGAGCCCTCGACTATTCAGTTAGTTCCAGTTGTTAGTGAGTTCCCTGATGTGTTTCCTAAAGATCTTCCTAGAGTTCCTCCTGAACAGGAAATAGACTTCGGCATAAACCTCCTCCCTAACACTCAAACAGTCTCCATCCCTCCTTACATAATGGCTCCAACTAAGCTTAAGGAGTTAAAGGAGCAGCTAAAAGATCTCCTTGATAAGGGTTTTGTCTAGCCCAACATCTCTCCATGGGGTGCCCCAACATTATTCGTGTGAAAGAAAGACGGTACCCTCAGAATGTTATCGACTACCGTCAGTTGAATAAGGTCACAATTAAGAATAGGTTTCCCCTACCCAGGATTGACAACTTGTTCGATCAACTTCAGGGAGCCAGTTGTTTCTCCAAGGTAGATCTCAGATCGGGGTACCATCTGGTCTTGGGCAGATTTATATGCCTAAGTGATACTCAAAAGTACCATTTTCGCCTTGTTTATCTAGCAATGCGTATACATTTTCATGTAATTGGTAATAAAATGTGAATTTATACTAACCAACATGATTAGCATTGTTTTGTAGGTAAAATGTGATTTCGAGGAGCTAAAATGCATGTTCGATGATATCGGAGTTGGACTTGGAATCGAGCAAGGAAAAAGGCATTGGATTGCACAAATTAAAGGGACTCCGCGATGGAGCCGTGTCACGCTGCCATCGCGGAGGCATTCTGCCTGGAGGGTGAAAATTCATCAATTTCCAGTGGAGGTTCGCGACTTCTCCGTGGCACGGTGGCTAGCCTCCGCGTTGCACGTCGTGCCACATTGGTGTTTGATTTCCCGGACCCCCAATTCTAGTGAGGGTCCGCGTTCACGGCGTGTCACGGAGGCAGTGCTCCGTGATGCACTCCGTGACACGTTGCTCATTATTCCGGGAAAAATTCCCACTAGTATAAATAGAACACTTAAGTGTATTTTTCATAATTCAGACTTGGTGGAGCAAGGACGTGGGTTACAGGCAGTTGAGGGACGAAAAGTTTAGGGTTTTTTCTCTCTTTCTTTCTTCTTTAATTCAATTGTTTGTATGATTAACACTTGTTTTAGGATGATTAATCCACAAATGAGTGGCTAATTCCCTTCCTTTCTGAGGTTATGAACACTTGTGATGAATTTTGATTATTGATTATTTGGTTTTTCATCTTTTTCTTCCATGTTGTTCTATTAATTCTTGTTCTTACTGCATTGGTGTGTGGCCTACATTAATGTACATCTAAAAAGTCCGATTTCACTCGAGAGAGCATGAAATTGGAAAGTTGTGAATTAATAGGATATTGTTCTTTACTTGATTTGGGAAGATTGAGTTTTGATGTGCTTTCCTGATAGAAATATACTTGAAAGCCATATTAGTCAATTTAGGAACCGGAATTGTATGGCTAGAACATGAATTGCATTTGATCACAGAACTGTAGACGGATGGTTCATGATTCTTAAGTGAGATTAAATATGAGAGTTTTAATCTCTTGGCAATTGTTCTTGGCTAGCAACAGGAAGAAAAGATTAACCAATTTATGATGATAATCAGTTTCATTACATGTTCTTTAACCTCGGCATGCTTTTATCCATAGTCCAAATTCAAAGTAGATAATTGTTTGTAGTTTAGTATAAAATTTATAAAACAAATTATTCAATTTTTGGTTATTTAGTTGTCAGCATATTTAGAAGTAAAAATATAGTATACTTCAGCAAATTGCACTTATCCCAAGTCTCTATGGGATCGATACCTGGCTTACTAAAGCCACTTACTACTTGTTCGACCACGTGAACTTGCGTGTCGGTTTTATAACCCCAACAAACGCACAGAACAAATCTTTGGCGCTGTTGCCGGGGACTTGGTAATTGGTGAATTTGTATCAAGTGTTAATTTTACTGTATTTTTATTTTCTTTTCTTAAGTGTTGACAACTTGGTCTTAGCCTGTATTTTGCAGACTTAATTGTTGTGAACACTGGCAAGAGACAAAGAGCTGGTGGAATCTTATATAGAGCCTGAACGTATATTTCACAGTAAACGGAGAGAAGCTCTACAAAGAAAGCTGCAGTTGCTCAGACAGACCATTATGGAGCAACAAAATCCACCGGTAGTAAGGGCAGTGTTAGTGCCCGAAGAAGCAGCAGCAAGGCCGGTTCTCGAGGTGGCAATCCCACATGCCAACAATGTTACACCCAGTATCCGCAAACCAGAGCCTGGAGGGAGATTTGAACTCAAGCAAAATATGGTGCAATTGTTGCACACAAGCGGGCAATTTACCGGTCTCCCTCATGAAGACCCACAACAACATCTCCAAAACTTTTTGGAGATAAGTGACACTTATATACCCGCTGGAGTGTCACCTGATTATGTTCGGCTTACATTATTTCCGTTCTCATTACTCGGAGAAGCCAAGAGGTGGTTGAAAGCTGAGCCACCAAATTCTATTTCAACGTGGGATGATCTTGCACGAAAGTTCTTGATAAGGTTTTTTCCCTCTGGTAAAACAGCAAGACTTAGAAGTCAAATTCTGAGTTTCAAACAGAGGGAGGGAGAAAATTTATATCAAGCCTAGGAGAGATTTAAATCGATGTTGCGGGATTGTCCTCATCATCATCAGTCCAATGACGTGTTGGTGCACACATTTATTGAGGGTTTGGAACCCCATACCAAAATTTTGCTAGATTCAGTAGCTGGAGGGCAAGCGCTGGAAAAGACTTATGAGGAGCTTATACCTTGATAAACCGGATTTCACAGGGCAATCCAGAATGGAATGCTGATTCATCACGAGGTGGAACAAGAAAAGCAGCAGGAGTGCTTAAAGTGGATGGATTTACAGCTATCGCTGCACAGATAGCTGCCTTGCAAAATCAATTGAACAACCACTTCAGCAACATGGCATTGAACCATCCTTCAGCTCCAGTTAATGCAATACAGCAATTGTGGTGTGAAGTGTGTGGAAGCAGTGAGCACTCAGTTGAGTGCTGTGGAGCCAACCCTGATTCGGTAAACTTTGTGGGGAATGCACAAAGAAATCATCAGCAGTATGGGAGTAGCTACAATTCAAATTGGAGGAACCATCCAAATTTTTCATGGGGTAGCAACAACCATCAAGGCCAAAGTTCGGGTCGGGGTGTGCAGAGGAATCAAGGAGGGCAACAGAACTACCAATCTCAATTAAGAAATAACAATGCACCTCCTCCACCACCATCACCCAGCATTGAGGAGATGTTCAAGACCATGATCGCTAAACAAGCGCAATTGCAGGCTGACTATGTTAAATTGGCAGCCGAAGTGAAAAATAACCAGTTAGCGACCAAGGCTCTTGAGTATCAATTTGGACAATTTGCTAGTGCCCAAAATACAAGGCCTAGAGGAGGACTGCCAAGCGACACGGATCCGAATCCGAAGCAGGTAAATGCAGTGACCACAAGGAGTGGTTTGCAGCTGAAGGAGGTGGAACCAGAAAGACCACCTCAACACTCGGGAGCAGCAGATGTTGAGGGGGAGCAAAGTTCGGAAAGGGGGAAGACCAAAGAAGCTGAATCAGAAAGACCTCCACCCCCGTTCCCTCAACGAGTTAAGAAACACAAGGAGGAGGCATGTTTCAAGAAATTCATGGAGGTGCTTAAACATGTACATGTTAACTTACCTCTTGTTGATGTCTTGCAGGGAGTGCCTAAATATGCTAAATACATAAAAGACATCGTGGAAAACAAAAGTCGGTTGACTGAGTATGCCACGGTGGCTTTAACGGAGGAGTGCACTTCCCAGATCCAAAACAGACTACCCACAAAGTTAAAAGACCCTGGGAGTTTTACTATCCAGCTTACTATTGGGCAGAGCATCCGAGCTCGTGGATTGTGTGACCTGGGAGCGATCATAAATCTGATGCCATCTTCGGTATTCAGGAAGTTGGGTCTAGGGAGTCCTAGACCTACAACCGTAATCTTGCAGTTGGCGGATCGATCCTTAGCTAGGTCGGATGGCATTGTTGAGGATGTTCTAGTGCAAGTTGGCTCCCTAACTTTCCCGATAGATTTTATTGTTCTGGATTTTGAACCAGACGCGGAAGTCCCATTTATTTTGGGACGACCCTTCTTGGCAACCGGGAAAGCATTAATCGACGTAGCTGCGGGGCAACTCACAATGCAAGCACACGATAAGGTAGAGGTATTCGATGTGTATAAAGCACCCAAGCTCCCGATGGTGCATGAAGAACTCTCGGTGATCAATGTGATTGATCATGGTAATGCTAAGCAGCTGAAGCATTCCCGAGAGTTAATGGGAAGACCACCTGATAGGTGTAAGCACTACTAGGGGGAGGACAGTGATCGTGAGAAATCGTCCATCACCCTAGCGGACAATTGAGCTTAAATGACGTCGAGCCGAGACGGTAAACCAGGCGCTGCACGGGAGGCAACCCGTGAAATTTTTTTCTTTCATCTTGTAAAGTGTGAATAGATTTTTCTTTTTCTTTTTCTTGATTTATTACAAAATTTTTCATTTTAGTTAGTATTTTTTATTGTTAGTTAGGTGAAACCTATTATGCTAACCAATTTTATTTAGTGAGATGATTTTCAGGTCAAACGGAGAAAAATGTGCACGGAATTGTGAAGGAAAAGGTGAGGTATGAAAAATTAATAAAATGTAGAAGACAGTGAGCTGGGGCGATAGCTCCGTGTCACGGAGGAGGACCTCCGCGTTACCCTCCGTGACACGTTGAGGTATAACCCAGAAATTTTAAAATTTCCAAAAAGCTATCGCGATGGCTCCGTGTGACGGAGGCAGTGCACCGCGATGCACTCCGTGACACGTTGCCGTGTAAATTGTGACGGGTCACACCGGATTGCCGGGTGACCCGCGTGTTTTTCTACTTTTTAAACCCCGAAAACTCCCCTTTTCCCCTCATTTTCATTTTCCTCCACGACCAAATGTCCCAAAACCCCTCTCCCATCAACGTGCCACGGCTTAAGGCAACAAATTACCAAGTTTTCTTCACTTATTCAACTACAAGGTATGTTTTCCAATTCTCTCACAAGTTTTTATCGATTTTATTCGAAATTAAGCATGGGAGGTGAGATAAATCGCTCTAAGTCGAAATTAAGCATGAATTCGAGTTATTTGTTGATTGATAAATGTTCGGATTATCGTTTTGATTGTTTGAACTTGTTGAGTGCATAAATTATTCGAATTTAATGGAAGAAATCAATTCTAGGGCTCGTTGTTGAATGTGAAGTGGGTAATGTGTTGAAATCATGAATTGTATGCCGGGTTGTACGTGTTGAATGGGTTGAATCATTGTACAAATTGTTTGAATGTTAATAGACGATGAATTCTCGGGTTTGGGAAAATGTTGAAATTTGTTCAAATTTGGTTGGTTGTATAGGTTCATGTGTATAGAATTTTTGTTGTTGTTTTTGTTTTGTTGTTTTTCTTTGCAAAGTGCGATGGTCAAAATGCTAGCGATGGTAGTGATTGTGATTAGCTGTACGAAGTCTGAGTAGTACGCAGAAGTTATACCATCGAATTTTCGTTTGAACGCACTAAGCATGATTGTATAGCTGGTTGTTTGGTGTAAATAAAGTTATTCTTGCCGTAGTATCGTAACTGTAGCTAAGGACTAAGTGTGGGTAAATTTAGCGTAACCCGACCTTAGCCGAAGTTAATATTCATTTAGCTTGACATTGAGCTTGTTTACTTGTGTTGACAGGCAAAATGGCAAGCAGGCAAGATAAAGGGAAGGGTGCATCAACTTCAAGCACCGGAAGGAAAAGACTCAGACTGGGCACAGCAGTCCCAGCTACACCAGCAGTTCCACGCGGCCAGCGCCGCCAATACGGAATGAGATGGGTGACTGACGAGGGGAAAAAGTGGTATGCCAAGCACAAAGAGAACAAATATTTCCCCGAGTAGCATATAACACGGGAGCCATTAGCATAGGAGTTCCCCAGAATGGTTCACCGGATCAAGGCAGCTGGGCTCGGTTTCATATTTCAAGAGCCCAAGGAATGCAACCTGCACTTAGTCCAGGAGTTCTATGCAAATTGGAACCCGTCAATCAGAAGCCACAACATAAAGATCAGAGGGCAGATAGTCACTCTGGAACCCCACCAACTCAATGCCATCATTGGAGCGCGGGACACAGACGGCCATGTTCTCCGCCAGCTGAACATTACCCCACTGTATGCTGACATCAGACGCACACTGTGTGGGGCTCGAACCACAGCTAGATGGAGCAAACACAAAGAAAGGGGCTACCACTAGACTCTACCATATTCTCAAATGAACAGGGAAGCCCGAATCTGGCTGAAGAGAGTCTTGGGCAGATTTATATGCCCAAGTGATACTCAAAAGTACCATTTTCGCCTTGTTTATCTAGCAATGCGTATACATTTTCATGTAATTTGTAATAAAATGTGAATTTATATTAACCAACATGATTAGCATTGTTTTGTAGGTAAAATGTGATTTCGAGGAGCTAAAATGCATGTTGGATGATATCGGAGTTGGACTTGGAATTGAGCAAGGAAAAAGGCATTGGATTGCACAAATTAAAGGGGCTCCGCGATGGAGCCGTGTCACACTGCCATCGCGGAGGCATTCTGCCTGGAGGGTGAAAATTCATCAATTTCTAGTGGAGGTTCGCGACTGCTCCGTGGCACGGTGGCTAGCCTCCGCGTTGCACGCCGTGCCACGTTGGTGTTTGATTTCCCGGACCCCCAATTCCAGTGAGGGTCCGCGTTCACGGCGTGTCACGGAGGTAGTGCTCCGCGATGCACTCCGTGACATGTTGCTCATTATTCCGGGAAAAATTCCCACTAGTATAAATAGAACACTTAAGTGTATTTTTCATAATTCAGACTTGGTGGAGCAAGGACGTGGGTTACAGGCAGTTGAGGGACGAAAAGTTCAGGGTTTTTTCTCTCTTTCTTTCTTCTGTAATTTAATTGTTTGTATGATTAACACTTGTTTTAGGATGATTAATCCACAAATGAGTGGCTAATTCCCTTCCTTGCTGAGGTTACGAACACTTGTGATGAATTTTGATTATTGATTATATGGTTTTTAATCTTTTTCTTCCATGTTGTTCTATTAATTCTTGTTCTTACTTCATTGGTGTGTGGCCTACATTAATGTGCATCTTAAAAGTCCGATTTTACTTGAGAGAGCACGAAATTGGAAAGTTGTGAATTAATAGGATATTGTTCTTTACTTGATTTGGAAAAATTGAGTTTTGATGTGCTTTCCTGATAGAAATATACTTGAAAGTCGTATTAGTCAATTTAGGAACCGGAATTGTTTGGCTAGAACATGAATTGCATTTGATCACAGAAATGTAGATGGATTGTTCATGATTCTTAAGTGAGATTAAATACGAGAGTTTTAATCTATTGGCAATTGTTCTTGGCTAGCAACAGGAAGAAAAGATTAACCAATTTATGATGATAATCAGTTTCATTACATGTTCTTTAACCTCGGCATGCTTTTATCCATAGTCCAAATTCAAAGTAGATAATTGTTTGTAGTTTAGTATAAAATTTATAAAACAAATTATTTAATTTTTGGTTATTTAGTTGTCAGCATATTTAGAAGTAAAAATATAGTATACTTGAGCAAATTGCACTTATCCCAAGTCTCTGTGGGATCGATACTTGGCTTACTAAAGCCACTTACTACTTGTTCGACCACGTGCACTTGCGTGTCGGTTTTATAACCCCAACAAATGCACCGAATACCATCAGCTAAGGGTCAGAGATTGTGACATACCGAAATCATCTTTCAGAACTCGGTATGGTCACTATGAATTCGTGGTTATGTCTTCGGACTAACTAATGTCCCCACAACTTTTATGGACCTGATGAACAAGGTTTTCAATACATATCTACACATGTTCGTCATAGTATTCATTGATGATATTTGGTATACTCAAAAAGTGAGGAAGAACATGATAATCATCTGAGGATAGTGCTACAGACACTCAGAGACCGCCAATTGTTTGCTAATTTCAGCGAATGTGAGTTATGGTTGAAGTTTGTGACTTTTCTTGGACATGTGGTCTCAGGTGAGGGTATTCAGGTAGATTCTCAAAAGATAGCAGCAATGAAAGATTGGCCAAGAGCTACTTCCCCAATCAAAATTAGAAGTTTCTTGGTCTAGTCGGTTATTACCGAAGCTTTCTAGATGGTTTCTCCTCTATTGCATCCCCTCTAACTAGGTTGACTCAAAAAAGGTGAAATTTTAGTGGTCAGATGCATGTGAGAAGAGTTTCCAGGAGTTGAAGACTCGACTCACTACCGCTGTAGTGTTAACCTTGCCGGAAGGAGTAGATGGGTTCGTAGTGTATTGGGGTGACGCTTCCATAGTTGGACTAGGTTGTGTTCTGATGCAGTGGGGTAAGGTGATAGCTTACGCCTCCAAATAGCTTAAGGTTCCTGAAAAGAACTATCTGACTCATGACCTGGAGTTGGCAGCAGTGGTGTTTTTGTTGAAAATATGGAGGCACTGTGTTTACGGGGCTCACGTGGATATTTTCACCGATCACAAGAGCCTTCAGTATGTGTTCAGTCAAAAAGATATAAATCTTTATGAGAGAAGGTGGTTGGAGCTACTGAAGGACTATGACATGAGTGTGCTATACCACTCGGGCAAAGCCAATGTGGTGGATGATGCCCTAAGCAGGTTGTCTATGGGGAGCATGGCTCATGTTGAAGAGGGGAAAAAGGAACTGGTGAAGGATATTCATAGGCTAGCTCGGTTGGGAATGCAATTGGTTGATACAGCTGAGGGCAGTGTAGTGGTATAGAGTGGATCAAATTCCTTTCTAGTAGTTGAAGTTAAGTCAAGGTGGGATGAAGTTCCCATACTAAGCTAAAGGAGGCGGTTCTCAAAAAAGAAGTGGGAAGCTTTCTCCCTAGGGGGAGATGGTGTAATCCGTTACCAGGGTAGACTCTATGTGCCGAATGTGGGTGACCTGAGATAGCAGATACTGGATGAAGCACACAGTTTGAGATATTCTATTTACCCAGGTGCTACTAAGATTTACCGCAATTTATGGGATATTTACTGGTGGAACGACATGAAAAGAGACATTGCAGAATTTGTAGCTAAGTGCCCGAATTGCCAGCAGGTCGAGGTGGAACATCAGAGACCGGGAGGTATGACTCAAGATATTAGCATACCCACATGGAAGTGGGAAGAAGTGAATATGGATTTTATTACAGGTCTACCTTGTACTCGTCGGCAGGATGACTAAATCTGAGTGATAGTAGATCGGATGAACAAGTCAACACATTTCCTCCCAGTAAAAACTACAGACTCAATCGAGGATAATGTTAGGATTTATATTCGGAGTTGGTCAGACTGCATGGGGTTCCCTTGTCCATTATTTCAGATAGAGGTACCCAGTTCACCTCGCATTTCTAGAAGTCATTTCAGAAGGGACTCGGTACCCAGGTCAAGCTCAACACCGCTTTTCACCCGCAGACAGATGGACAAGGTGAGCAGATTATACAGATCTTGGAAGATATGCTGAGAGCGTGCGTGATCAATTTCAAGGGCAGTTTGGATGATCACCTACACCTCATTGAGTTTGCGTACAACAATAGCTACCACTCTAGTATCTAGATGGCCCCATTTGAGGCATTATATGGTAGGAGGTGTAGCTCTCTTATAGGGTGGTTTGAGGTTGGTGAAGCTACCCTGATAGGGCCAGACTCAGTTCACGAGGCTATGAAGCAGGTACAATTATTAGGGAGAGGTTGAAAACAGTGCAAAGCCATTAGAAATCCTATGCTGATGTGAGGAGAAGAGAGTTAGAGTTTGTAGTGAATGATTGGGTTTATTTGAAAATTTCACCCATGAAAGGGGTGAGGAGGTTTGGGAAGAAAGGAAAACTCAGTCTGAGATATGTGGAACCCTATAGACTTCTAAAGCAAATTGGTAGTATGGCATATGAGTTAGAACTACCTCAAGAGTTAGCATCTGTGCACCCAGTCTTCCATGTGTCACTATTGAATAAGTGCATCGGTGATCCAACCTCAATCGTGCCACTAGACAGCATGGAATAAAATATGGTCTCTCTTACGAAGAGGTCCCAGTTCAGATCCTTGACCGTCAGGTTCGTAAGCTGAGAAACAAAGAAGTCGCTTCAATGAAAGTTTTATGGAGGAACCAGCTAGTTCAGAGAGCCACATGGGAAGCAGAAGCAGACATGATGGCTAGATACCCTCACTTATTCCCTTCCAGTTCAGTTCCAACATCAGGTACCCAATCCCTCCTCAATACTCTATTCAGTTTCATATTCATCACCTCTATTCAGATTTTCAATGTGAATTCTAGTTACATCAGCTATTTTAGCATGGTTAAGTCAGTTCGGAGTCAGTTACCCCTTTATAAACCAACTCATAGTCTCTGTCAAGGAATTATAGCTCTTTCTCTAGTTTTCTAGTAGTTTTAGTCTTCATCCAAGGACGAATGATCCCAAGGGGAAGATATTGTAACACCCAGAAACTTCCATAGACCAGACGTAGACATTGCAAGAAAAATACAAAAGAAAACCAGAAAATTTTCCTCAGAACGACTGAACCAAGGAGTCGTGGTTAGCTCGAATGACTAGTTGAGTCAGTCGTGGTCAGCTCTAATGAATCGTGGTGTCAGTGGTCAGCCCAGTGTGGTCCTTCAGGAAACAATGGGACAAGGAACAACCCATTGTATGAAATAATGAGTCTTCCTATCACTCGTTGGTCCCCAACTAAGAATTCCCTCTTCTAGGACCCCACGACTCAACAAATGAGTTGTCGTCAGAAATAATGACTTGTGGTGTGAGTCGTTGGGTAGGAACCCCAAACCCCCCTCCCTTTAGTAAGGACGAGCGGAAAAAATGACCCGTTGTATCATTGTTACCACCCTTGGGGTCAAGCTCAGAAATCCTTAGGCTTGTTCCAATGAAGGTAATGATTGGACACAATGACCCGTTGGGTCCACAAACAAGTCTTTGTGTTGCCCGTTGTCAAGCCTTCCATGTTTCCTCGTCCAGTGACCACGGGAGGAACCAACGACCCATTGGTTCATCCAACGAGTCTTGGTATCCCCCATGGATAGATTCAGTGATCCCAAAACCTAATCAGTAGGACCAACGACTGGTCCCAATGAGTCGCGATCTCAACCAACGACTCATTGAGTGACCCATTAGTCCCCTGTCGGTCAGTTTTTCAGATTTTAGTCCAGGGATATTTTTGTAATTTTCCACCTATTTAATCCCTAACCTACGTCATTTTAAGTAAACGGTTTTCCCCCTCATTCCCTACTTAGACTCTCAGAATATCGATTCTAGAATCCAGACCTTTCCTTTCAAGCAAGAACTAGCGCTCCTTGTCAGTTATAGAAATTCAAGTGTTCTTCTCTAGGGATTTCTTATCCAAGTATATGGGAATTTAACAAGGGAATAGTTTTTCCTTTCTGCCCCCAAAATCTTCTCTATTTTTTCTATCAGTTACAGCCCTATGGATTCGAAATGTAGAAAGTTTTTAGATAGATTTCTTTAAGAATTTGTGTGGAATATTTTTTATGATTTAGCCCTAGTTCCCAGTTCAGTAAAAATTAGAATCTTGCGAGTTGGACTAGTTTTCCCTATAGCTTGATTCTCTCAGTTTTGGGATTCTCATATTGCTAGTATATGTTGAAATCTCAGTCAAATACATGTTAGTCCAGTCTCAGTCAGATTATTATCATACTCAGTATTGTGCAAAAATGTCAGCTGATCAGTTTGACTACAGTCATATATTAAGGTGTCAGTGGTGCCTCCCAGTTATCAGTTTAGAGTCAGTTATCATATTTTAGTTGTTCTTTAGACGGTTATGACACTTCTAGTAAGCAGCTCTGAGCAATCTTAGAACCCTAGCTTCAGATTTCAGTTTGTTCTTTAGGTGGTTACGATGCTTCCAGATAAGTAGCTCTGACCAGTCTTAGAACACTAGTTACAGAATCCTGTCCGATAAGACTCTCAGGGTACTTCTAGATAGGTATTCCTAACTTAGTATTGGGCCCCAATTTTGAGCTATCAGCGTATTAGTCAGTCTAGGACTATCCAGTGGGAGTAGGACTTAGCACCAAGTAGACCGGGGTTCCATCGTACCCAAGTTCCTAGAACTACGTTGCCACCATAGGTTATTTTTATTGGCCTTATGGCCCCAGACTTGTGATCACCCAGTTCATGCCCTTATACCCTGGCAAGGTATATTGGGTCCTACCAATGAGGTGTATACATCAGACTCCATGTTTAGTTCACGTGGTTATATGTCAGTTATAGACTCTCCCACTAGTCAGTACAGTCTCAGTTAGCTCAACTTAGAACATTTTTAGATTACTCAATTCAGATCAGTTTAGTATGGTAGTTCAGATTAGTATCTCAGATTTAGGGCATGTATTTAACCATCAGACATGGTCATTTTGACCATCTCAGTATATTTCAGTTTATTCAGTTTCAACATTTCAATTTGTCATTGCATGTCATTTCAGTTCATCTATTTTATGCTCCATGTTATGTTTACTCCTACTTACTCAGTACATTCAAAGTACTGACGTATACCTTCTATGTCGTATCGTGCTATGATACAACTAGAGGTTCTCAGTCTTAGCACCGTTAGTAGATCTTCTCCAGGAGTTATCAGCTTCGCCAGTGGTGAGTCTTCATCTTTCAAGGATGATGTTTATTTTCCTTTAGTTATTTTTCTTTCAGTTAGACTTAGAGTTAGCTGGGGGCTTGTCCCAGCAACTCATCAGATAGATGACTTTCAGACACAAACACATATTCAGATTTTCAGTTTTGGTTTCAGTTTCTTCATAAATGGTTTTTATTACTTTTAAAGTTTCCACTATGATTTTACTTAGATTACCAGTGTTATGATAGACCATGGGTTTACTTGGGGTTACTTGTGACTCCAAGTACCGTGTCTTGTCCAGGGTATAGACATGGTTTATGACAAACATACCTGGCCCCTTCTGAGTGGTGAATTCTCTGCTGGGCTCTTGATAGTCTTGACTATCTGTAGATATCAAATTTAACAAATCCTCAATTTCATCATAACTCTTGGATAAAATTTTCCCTTGAGCGGTAACATCTAATAATATCTTGGACTCCTACATCAGTCCTTTGATAAGTTATGGACAATAATTTCTTTGGGCTGCATGTGATATGGACAATCTCTCAGATAACCTTTAGATCGCTCCCAAGCTTGAGCCAAAGATTCTCCATCTTTCTGAATGAACCTTGAGATCTTCCCTTTTAACTCTTTTGTTCTTCTTGAGGAGAAAATCTGTTGAGGAATTTATTTGACAGAATCTTCCAAGAAGTAATAGATCGTACAGGCTCACCATGTAGCCATTCCCTTGCTTCTCCAGTCAATGAGAAGGGAAAGAGTGTCAACTTCATATATTCATCTGAGACATTTTGATAGTGAAAATTCTCGATCATCCCAGTGAATAAAACCAAGTGCTTATGTGGGTCTTTCACATTGTTTACCTTAATATTGGCACATATTCTGCACCATCAGCATTGTATCTTCTTTCACCTCAAAATTTCCTGTGATATTAGGCATCAGAATAGCCTTTGATGCATTCTCTAGGCTAGGCCTGACAAATTTAATGCAGGAATTCTCTCCATTACTACCTGATGAGCCAATCTCCCTTCCCTATTCTCAACAATGTTAGAATAACAAATTTCTTCTACCATTCATCTCCATTATAGGAGTGTAATTTTAGGATCAAGTAGAATCAAGGAATAGCCTTGATGCCAAGTACCTGGCATACACTAACCTGTGAACTAAGGTGCACTAAAAATAAGAAAACAAATAAAAACTGAATAGCTAAATAAAAATTCAAACAAGAAAAAATAATATTTGCCAAGTTCCTAGCAATGATGCCAAAAACATGATGCGGCTAAACACACATGCAAGCACAAACGATCGTCATGTAATACAGGATGAGGAGCTCAAATATCGTACCCATAAAGACTTGAAATATTTATTGTCCAATTTAAACTTTTTCTCAAACTATTCAACAATAAAAAACATTTCTTAGAGAGGTGTTTATTATACAAACTAAACAAATTAAAGACTTAAGAAATTACTTAAATGGTTGGTTGTCTCTCAGATAATATAAAAGATCCAGGGTATTGGTAATTTCTATAATCCAGTTAAAGTATCAAATTGCTATATTTATTCACTTTCCTGAGTTATTAGTTGCAGGTTGATATTACTTAATTTAGAATATTTTAAATAACTTTAAGACTACTTGACTACTCCTAATTCCTATATTTCTATGGTCATCAGATTATACTGAAGTTCTGATGACGTTCAAACCATACCCCCTTCTTCAAATAATATGCACGGTCGAAGTATCAAAACAAGTAACTTGGATGACTGCCGAGGTCGAATCCCATGAGGACTGGGGGATGATAGTGACTAGTGTCAATTATAAAGTTGACTTTAGGTTGAACCACTCAAAACAAACACAAATAAGAACCAATTGGGGAAATATCAATATGTAAGAGATTATCAAGTCTAAGTGGTTTAGTTCAAATAACAAGGTTTACCAAAGTTGTCAACAATAATGTACAAATGCTAGAGGTGGGGTGTAGATGATGGATTAATTAGATAACGTCTCGCTAGATCATCTCACAAGTTCAACTAATGTGAATAACCTTAGGCGAACAGAGGTATTCCATGCTTTTCAGCCAATTTCATACCTCTAGCTAGAGTTCTTTCAAATCTCTAGACTCAATCAACTAACCCAATGTGATTTGGATTAATAGCTGCACTATTTCTAGCTATTAGCTATTAATTTAGGAGCGAGAGCACGAATTTGACTATTTCTAGCCCAAATTCACAATCTACCAACCATACCCACTATTAAATTCTCTCCCAATACTTAGTTCTTTTTCAACCAACAATCAAGTAAGGAAACATAGACCCATATGAAAATCAATGGATCTTCAATGAATGATTGGAGAGAATCTAATAGATTCACAATTAGCTGAACATTGTTTACATAATTCTAGCAATTCCTACTCTAATCAACGGTCATCATCTTCACCCACCTCTAGCTAAAGATTTAGCTACTCATGATTAAGAATTTCACAAGCATATTAAACAATAGACTCATCAAATTTAGTAACAAAAGTAGAAAAATCAATTTCACAATAATGGTCTACAACAATGATAGTCACTTACTATGGAGAAGTATAAGAAGTAAAAGAATAAATCTTAAGTCACCAATTACAATCTTTTAGTCTTCTCTGCAAAATGAATGTTCTAAAAAGTGGAAAATTACAATGAAAGTTGACTTGTCCTTTGTACTTTTCTTAGACTATATGCAGAAAGTAGGGTCTCTCTTTCCTCTTTTTTCGTGTTGACTCTTTTACCCCTGAACACCATCTCTTCATCAGCGGGACACTGGCGATTCGCCAGTTCATACCCCTGAACCACCGGATCCATTTTGTTGTGTCATTACCAAATTCCAGTCAGCTTTGGCGGCACATCTGGCAATTTGCCCATCTCATTCCGCAGACCGCCGAGGTTTTGTCCCTCATTCTAGAAACTTGGCTAATGATTCAGTGATTGATCCAGTGGCTCGCCATTTGCGATTTGTGTTTCGTCGATGGCAGTTTTTCCTTTGAAGTAGTGCTGATCGGCCTTTCGCCGGTTTTGCATTTCCCTGGTTTTCATCAGTGATACGCCACTTTGATCTCATTTCCTTCATTTTGCTCCAATTTTGCTCTTCTTTTACACATCTGGGCATCTGCATACAAAAAAGATAAAAAGAGCATAAAATTCATATAATTTACTCAAGAACTAAGCAAAAACACAAGTTTTAGAGTCTAATGAGTTGGTAAATTACCAACTCACAAACCCCCAAGCTTAAATTATTGCTTGTCCTCAAGTAATGCAATTCCCGATCACTGAAAAACATGCCATTTCTGCAAATCATTGAATATCACCAATCACCTACACTATGACACCCAAAGATGCTCACTAAACTCACCAAAAAGAGAGGTAAATACCCCAAAAGACTAAGACAATGAAGATATTTCAATCAGCTACCACTCTCCATCAACAAGGCTCAAGTGAGGGAAACCCTTTAGTAAAACAAAGGCATTACTCATTCATGAAACACACATAACATCTCCTATCATAATCAGTGCACCTTAAAAGCGTTCCTTAGAGTTTATACTACCAATGCCCTATTCTTGAGTTAGCGTTCAAATGCTCTTGTGTCCTCAAAAAGGGATGATGCCACTAACCGAAATAATAATCCCTATTCTTCTTGTCATGAAATCAATGCACACTCACAATGTATTGTATTGGGGAGATTATCACACTCACTCTCCCAAAAGAAGTCTTCATGCATACTCTTGACCCATAGGCTTGCCCTTCTTATAATTCACCACTAATGTAGCACAGTTGCATGCAAGATCATTTAGGACTTGTGGGTTCTGATGTAGGCTCGGGTTAAGGGTAGGATAAGAACTTGGATATAGTGACTAGATCCTCCCTAATGCTTTTGGTGGATATTCCTTCCATCAAATCTTTCCATCTGTTTCACCTTGTTTCACTTTTTCATTGTTTTTGACTTTTGTTTCTCAATAACCCTCCTTATAACCCCTTTTCTTTTACAACTATCCTTACCACCTCAAGAGCAAGCACCAACTCACACAAGTTTGATTTTCTCATTTTGATTTATCTTTTATGCATTTTGACAAAAATACTGTGCTACCTCAAACTAAAAATCTTATTTTCCCCAGCACACCCAAACTTAGGCGTTGGCCTCACTCCCTTTTTCTTAGGCTTTCAGCCTCATTTCACTACTATCTTATCACCAACATTTAGGGAGAATGGGTGCCAAAGAGGGGTATCAAGAATGGCCTTAAGTCTTGTAATGTGGTAACCAATGAAAGGGTCTAAAGCTCAACCTTGGTAGACAAAGGTTAATGCTCAAGGAGGGTATATGGGTGAAGTGTCTAAAAAACGGAAATCCTAAGATCATATCCTTAATACAACTACCTGTAGGATTTCGCCTTGAATCACAATTGTGGCAAGTTCTAGACAAGAATTCATACATGAGACTCATCAACAATTCTTTATCGCATAAGGCATCACCCCTAAAGGGTCCACAAGATTCATTCTCGCCATAATACTTTTAATTTGAGGACATCAAAGCAGGCAAACATCATAAGTCAAGAAAAGAATTTACAACGTATAATAGAGAATAATATGCTATGGTGTCATCCTTGCTCATTATCTTCCATTTTCATGCCTTCATTTAAAGGTCCCAAAAAAAAATTGGTGATGCCTCTCAAAACATCTTTACTCAAGACTCAAAACAACATGGCATTTTCCCTTAAGAATGTTACCACTCAATCTATCATCAGGAAAGACCAATCCGGTTCGACAAATAATCAAAACAGAAGAATGCTCCTTGGGAAAAAACCTGGTCAAAAGAAAACCCTCGGAGTTTTAATTTCTACACTAATATTTATCACGGCGAAAAGGAAAAGAAACAATGTTTTGGGGTCATTTCCTTTAAAAATTTTCAAAATTTTCTCGCAATTAAACATGAAGACCCCCATAAGTCACTATTCATCAATCACAACATGAAAACTTAACCAAATCATACATTTCATTTTAAACAAAATAGGATACGCTCGACAAAGGCTATCATCAAAATTTCACAATTACACCACAACCCGTCAAAGGACAGACTCACTCAAACCCAACTACAATTCACAAAAACATAAAAAAATTGAGCTTATCCCTCCCCCACTTAAGAGAATACATTTTCTCCAATGTAGATATGCATAAATGGAAAGGGAAAAGAAACTCCCTGAGTGGGTCAGGTCTCTTCATCATCCGCATATGCCTTACCACCGCTATTATTGGCCTAACCTAGCTCAGCAAAATCATCACCCAGCCCCTCGAAAAGGTCATCGATTGGCCCCCGAACTGAAGAAGGAGCATCCATTGCAGCATCCAATGCGCTCATGTTCAGTACTTCAACCGAAGTTCGACTATTGCATTCATGTACCTCTGTTCGGAGGGATGTGACTGCCCCTTCCATTGCGTCCACCCTTTTGCACAACGTGGTTACAGTATCGTATAATTACTTGAGCTCCTTTTAATCATGTTGGCAATGAGTGCGGGGAGGCTCTTAGTCAATCTTTGGAGTTGGATTTCATGTGAGTTCATCATCTCTACAAGTCGATGGAGACCACTTGGCTGAGAGGATTGCTGAGGGGGAGATGCTCTCTGCTGAGGCAAGTCACTCGATGCTTGACTCGACATATCTGACAGGGGCAAAGTGGTTTCTGGGGCAAGTGGTGATTGATCTATCCCATGGGGGAGGGGTCCTTCCTGTACTCCAAAGGCCTGCATTCTCTTCCTTTTCATTGCTTGTGCCTAGGCATCTCTCTTCCTATCAATATGAATCACTCCTAGAGCAAAGGAAGGAGTCTCATTAGGAAAAAAGGGCAGTCTAGCTACTTTGCAAAGCTGGGAAATCAAAATAGTATATAGTATGGAAGTACTGGACTATCGAGCCTTCTTCTTCATCTGTTAAGCTATAATTTCCCGAAGTTGATGGGGGCCCCTGAAATTATGCAAACAATCAGGATGGCTATTTCCCTGGTGACCCACTACTCATTTTTTGATGGGATGATGCGAAAACGAATAAAGTCCAGCCACACTTGGCCTCAAACTTTAAATCATGGCTAGAGATTTCCCCACCCATTGAGCCCAAAGAGGAGTATCAACAGCAATAATGCGATCCACCCACACAAATTGGTCCTTTATATCGACGACCCGTGCCATATACTCTATAGAAGAGTCGATTTCATCCTCCCAGAATAGGTAGTTTATAGCAGCCGGGGTGATATCAACTTCCACTCCCCGGATCATCACTGATGGCAAGAAGGGAAAGTCATCCACTTTGCCCCGGTGTTGCATACTCTCTTAGAGGGCCTGGTAAGAGGCATAGAACTCTATGACCAGGCTAGGGTAGTAGGATGGGAGAGGGTTGGCAGCCACTGTTTGTCGGTGAACTGTGCGGCGATGTTAGGAAAATTATCTTTTAACCCGGCCAAGTCAAACCTATTCTCCACTGTGATGGAGCATCCCTGGTAGATGACATAGTGTTCCTTCATATTCGGAACACACAGAATGATGGCTTCCTTTGTGTTGGCCCGTGGTTGTGCAGCCCTCGCCTTGCCTTTGCCCTTGCTAGCAGAAGAAGCAGGGGCTTTTCTTTTGCAGGTGTTACTGGATGATGACATGATTTGTTTTGCTACAAGAATGATGTTAGTGCCAGCTAGTGAAAGAGAAAACTAAAAACAAAATAAAATGAGAAAGAAATATTATTGCAGGGAGAACTAAGGAACAAGGGGAATCAATCACTCAGTTAAAAGAACCACTGACAATGGCAGAAGACCGGCGGTTCGCCGAAATGATTTCGTGGACTGCCTGTTTCTCGCCGATGCTTGACAGACAATTGGGTAAGGGATAGTGGTTTGGTGGTACATCGGTGTACCACCAGTCAGGATTCGTGAACCGCCAATGTAACGCGTGATTCACTTAGTGGCCTGAAGCCATGTTGCAGAGTGAGCCGGCGTGTCATAGGCGATTCGCTAAATCTAATCGGCGAAACGCCGAACCCCGCCGTCCTCAATTTTTTTAAACTATCACATATACGCGTCCTCTAACACACACTCACTTCCAATCATACTAAAATCAACATGACACTCTTAAAACCCTTGTTCATGACGTTTATCCCTTAAGAATGGTGTCACCCAGTCTATCATCAGGCAAAACATCATGCTTTAAACGAATGGGTTACTCAGACTTCACCCTTATCAAATTCTAGAAAAAAAAGCACAACCCCATTCCATTCAATCAGGTATAGCACATTCAAGATTTTACCAAGGAAGGGAAACAAAGTATTACCCTTAAAGCACCACTGAGAAAATTAAAATAAGGCAAAAGAATTTTTACTGAATTGAAGGAGTGCCTGTGCACTTGGACGTTCAAAAAGCTCAAAGTTACTTGTAATAGCACCTTAAGATATAAGTAGTAGAGGAAGAAAGTGTGATTGAAGTGAGGGGATTAGTGGACTATGGAGGGGTGAAAGAGGGAAGTGTAATAGGTTGAGGGGAAGGTGAAGAGTTTAATGGGTGTGTGTTGGTGGGAAGGTAGGAAATTGGAAAGGTTTAGAATAAATGAATATGGGTAAATGGGGATGTTGGGTAATGGAAAGACAAAAAAGGAATGGAAAAATAGTGGAGAAATGGAGGATAGGAGAATATTTGTAGAAATAGGGTGGCCGACTGGGTTATTGGGATTTTGTGTTCCCTTTCTTTTAAATTCACATTGCACTAGTCTCATACCTCGATTGGCGGTCCATCGGCGGTTCGCCAAATCACACCGATGGTCCGCCGAATTAAGATCTTGTGCCCTACAAGTTGACCAGTGATCTTTTTCATTACCGGTGATTTATCGGTGGTTTACGGATTGAAGCGGCGATCCGCAGATTACCCTCCGCTTATGTGCCTGAGCTTCAGGTGTTCTGTTGTTCATCGGTCGTCTATCGGCGAAACACGAATTCTTTTCGGCGGTTCGCTGATGGGGCTGCTAGTATTTCAATTCGACCCTTAGCTTTCTGTTTAATGCTTACCTTCACCAGCAGCTTGCGCTTCTGAACTGATGGCTCACTGGTCTCTCACCTCTCCTTCCCTCATGGTCTGGTTCCCTCTTTGCTCCTCATTTCTCAGAACCTACAACGACACAAACAACAAAAACATGAATTAATTCACTAAAAACATTGGTTGCCTCCCAAGAAGCACCTTAGTTAACGTCGTGGCATGACGGATACCTTCTCTCATCAACTCTAGTTCGATGGGTCATCCTCCAACATTGCCTCCTTCAGCTCTAAATCTTTTTCTTCCTCATCAATTTGCAAAACTTTAACCACCTTGCATTTGGAGGCATCTTAACCGATGGACACACTGTAAAGTGACTTCTTCACTTCCGACTCGATATTTTAACTCGCCAAACTCCACATCCACCACAGATCTTCCCATAGCCAACAATGGTTTGCCAATAATTAGAACCTCTTCATCCATGTCACAATCCAAGATAACAAAGTCAGCTAGTAAGATAAACTTGTCGACTCTCACTAACACATCTTCTAATACCCCCACCGGTCGTTTTATTGACCTATCAACCATGAGCAGCTTCACTGACGTCATTTTGGTGTTTTTGAGTCCTAATGTATTGAAAATCAGCAGGGGCATCAAATTTATGCTAGCGCCCAGATCACATAAAGCTTTCTGAAACACACATCTCCCAATTGTGCATGGTATTGTAAATGCTCTGGGGTCCTCCCTTTTTGGAGCAAGGTTACTCATCATTACCGCACTACAATGGTGAGTTTTCTCTTCATTCCCTATATCCACCAGTTTTTTCTTCTTTAATAAATCTTTCATAAACTTTGCATGATTGGGCATCTGGGGAAAAACATCCACTAATGGAATATTTATGGACAACTTACTGAACATGTCAACAAACTTTTTAAACTGGTCATCCTTCTTTTTCTTGGTTAGCTGTTGTGGATATTGAGGGGGAATTTTAGAATCAACCATGTCGTTTGGGCCTGCAGGCCCGTCTCCTCCTCATCATCGGGGGATAGGACGTCATCATCCTTTCCCTCTTTTTCCTCATCAAGCTTGTCTTCATTTTCTGGAATCATTGGTGTTTTGTCGCCTTTTTCTTCTTCACTTGGTTTCTGGTTATCAATCTTACTCGGCTTCACCAGTGCATCTCCAATTACTTTGCCACTCCTAGTGACAATGGCCATGCATTTACCATCCTTCTTGGGATTTGGCATTGTGTCACTGGGTAGTGTTCCCTTCATCTAGGGATTCATTTAAGCTGAAAAATGATTCATATGGGCCTTCAAATGCTTGATGGAGGTTGAATATGAACTCACTATTTGGGCGAGGTTAGACACCTCCCCTCTTAACTCTGTCATCCTGCTCTCGGTTGACTCGACCTTTTTCAAAACTCTTGAGAGCATCTCTTCAATTTTGGAGTTTCCCGTGTCACTCACACCTTGTTGATTGTGGGAGTTTCCGGCCTTTGGAGGGGGAATGTATGAGTTCGAACTCCGATGATAGCGATCAGTGTCTTGGGTTTTCTCTCTAATTCTCCATCGGTCATGCCTTTCTGGCCATCCCTGTGGCTCACGATTTCTCCACCCTTAGTTGTCATCCCTTGGCATCCATGGGCCTTGATTTGCTCCTTGGAACCCTGGTCTGGGACCTCCCATCTGATTACCCATATATTGTCATTCCTCTTCATAACTTGGTGGTGACGTCTCACTTTCATATTGCAAGGGACCTTGTATTCCTATGACATTTACAACCTTTGGCCCTGCACCCATTGCATGATTTGTCATCAATTCAATTTGTGTCATCATTTTAGCAAAGTCTCGTCTTGCTCTTCATCCCTTTTCGTCAACTCAGCTGCCAATGCACTTGAACTAAATTCATGAGTGGACACATTTGTTTCTCTCGTGTGCCAAGCCCTTTTGGTCTTTGTCATTCTGTCCAGGAGGGCTTTGGCCAACCCCTACATTTGGTCCATGATAAAACCACCAGCTAAGTTGTTGGCAATTGATTTTTTAATTGAATCAAGGGCCCTATAGAAACTTTGTAGAAGTACTCCATCCGGCAATCCATGGTTTAGGAAAAGAGCAACTTTCTTCTTAAACCTAAACCATGCCTCGTGTAAAGGGTCTCAGGGTTCTTGTATGAAATTTGTAATATCATCCCTTAGCTGAAGCATCTTTGATGGAGGGAAAAAGAGATTCAAAAAGGCTTCCGTTAACTCTTTCCATGAATTAATACATCTCGGAGGGAGTCCTTCTAGCCAAATCATCGCCTCCCCTATCAATGAAAAGGGAAAAAGTCAACCTGATGGATTCTTAACTGATATTGGTGATATTGAATGGCTGACAAATTTCCAAGAAGTTTCACAGATGTTGATTCGCATCTTCACTTGGCTTTCTACGAAAGATCCCCTTCATTTGTAATAAGTGCAGCATAGTGCTTGTGACATGAAAAATTGCATTGCCTACTGTAGGTGGTAGGTGAATAGCTCCTGCCACTTATGGCATGAACGGGTTGTCTTCCTCAAGTTTCATATTACCTTCGACCGAGCTATCCCCTGCTTGGGATTGATGGCTCATAGTTATGAAATCCTAACAACACAGTAAGCACACTTTAAGTAGCTACAATGTAAAACTATTTCAATTTAACAATCTATCACGAGATTATCATATGCCAATCTCCAGAAACGGTGCCATTTTTTATGACGTTCAAACCATACTCTCTTCTTCAAAGAATATGCACGGTCAAAGTATAAAAACAAGTAACCCTAAGGAGTGCCGGGGTCGAATGCCATGAGGACTGGGAGATGATAATGACTAGTGTCGATTATAAAGTTGAATTTAGATTGCACCGCTCAAAACAAACACAAACGAGAACCAATTGGGGAAATATCAATATGTAAGAGATTATCAAGTCTAAATTGGTTTAGTTCAAATAGAAAGGTTTACCAAAGTTGTAAAAAATGATGTGAAAATGCTTGAGGTGGGGGTGTAGATGATGGATTAATTAGATAACGTCTTGCTAGATCATCTCACAAGTTCAACTAATGTGAATAACCTTAGGCGAATAGAGGTATTCCATGCTTTTAAGCCAATTTCATACCTCTAGCTAGAGTTCTTTTGAATCTCTAGACTCAATCAACTCAGCCAAATGTGATTTGGATTAATAACTTCACTATTTCTAGCTATTAGCTATTAATTTAGGAGTGAGCATGAATTCGACTATTTCTAGCCCAAATTCACAATCTCCCAACCATACCCCATATTAAATTCTCTCCCAATACTTAATTCTTCTTTTTTCAAGCAACAATCAAGTAAGGAAACATAGACCCATCTGAAATATAAATGGATCTTCAATGAATGATTGGAGAGAATCTAATAGATTCACAATTAGCTGAACATTGTTTACATAATTCTAGCAATTCCTACTCTAATCAACGGTCATCATCTTCACCCACCTCTAGCAAAAGATTTAGCTACTCATGATTAAGAATTTCACAAGCGTATTTAACAATAGACTCATCAAATTTAGTAACAAAAGTAGAAAAATCAATTTCACAATAATGGTCTACAACAATGATAGTCACTTACTATGGAGAAGTATAAGAAGTAAAAGAATAAATCTTAAGTCACCAATTACAATCTTTTAGTCTTGTCTGCAAAATGAATATTCTAAAAAGTGGAAAATTACAATGAAAGTTGACTTGTCCTTTGTACTTTTCTTAGACTATATGCAGAAAGTAGGGTCTCTCTTTCCTCTTTTTTCGTGTTGACTCTCTTACCCCTGAGCACCGTCTCTTCATCAACCGGACACCGATGATTTGCCAGTTCATACCCGTGAATCACCAGATGCATTTTGTTATGTAATTACCAAATTCTAGTCAGCTTCGGCGGCACATCTGGCGTTTCGTCCATCTCATTCAACAAACTACCGAGGTTTTGTCCCTCGTTCCAAAAACTTGGCTAATGGTTCAGTGATTGATCTAGCGACTCGCCGTTTGCGATTCGTGTTTCTCCAATGGCAGTTTTTCCTTTGAAGCAATGCTGATCGGCCTCTGTGCGGCGTTTCACCGATTTTCATCAGTGATATGTCGTTTTGCTCTCATTTCCTTTTTTTTTGCTCCAATTTTGCTCTTGTGTTACACATCTGGGCATCTGCATACAACAAAGACAAAAAGAGCATAAAATTCATATAATTTACTCAAGAACTAAGCAAAAACACAAGTTTTAGAGCATAATGAGTTGGTAAATTACCAACTCATCAAGTTCATATAATATTTTTCTGTATCAATTAAGCAAGGCTAATGGGTATTTCTATCCACAATAGCGGATATGTTCCCCTTTCCTTATAAGGTTAACAAACAATCCCTATTCCCTTTTTTTTTACCTTGCAATTCCCCTCTTCAAGTTTAATTAATGAGTCATATATAATGAATAACTATTTTGTCAATTAATCAAACAATTCAGAAGAAGAAGAAATAAATAACTGAATAGAGGAAAACTTTAATAAATACAAACAAAAATCAACATTGAACCATCATGTTTATGCCAAAACCCTCGAAGTATAATATTAGCTACTCATAATCCTCCAAATATGAAGAGAATTCATGATCTTACAAGAAATAAATGATTGAAAATTAGGAGAAGAAGTAACTCGAGAGGAGAAACATGCCTTGCCCTAGCTCTGAGATATAATTTTGTCCTACTCATGTTCGAAATAAAAATTCCAAACATCTAGTTTTGGATAGACATAGACGTGGTGTGCCTCCCAGTGCACCAATCTGTAGAATAATATCTCTTTGGAAGTTTTAGGGTAGGCGTAGTGTGCCTTCTAATACACGAGCCTGCTACACTTTTATTTTTTTGAAGTTTGGGCTTTTGTTTAGTGTGCCTCACAATGCACCTATCACGACTCGAGAGTACACCCGAATTGTAGACACGGGATCAAGAGCCCCGAAAGACTCCAAGTCAACCTATGGCGTGAGCATATATCTAATTCATATGCATAAGGCGGAAGACTTAACTTAAAAATCATGAACTAACAGAAAATCATAACATGAGATATAATAAACAACATTACACGATCCAAACATAAATGGCTGAAATACTTCAAATAGGTATGAAAGCCTCTAATCATAACAGACGGGTTGAAGGGACAAGACTCCAACATTTTGAAAATAAAAGATAAACAAGGTCCGAACATGAAGCCCTCGCATCATGAGGACTCACCACTGGAAGCTGAGAGCATTACTGAGAGCAAGCTAGGAACGATGCTGAACCTGCGAACTAGATACTGAATATATGTGGGTTAATACTTGGAAGGTACTGAGTATGTAAGGTATGCAAAAGAATATTTAAAAAAACACTAAAGTTATAGGAGTGGGGACATCATGATCATAAGACTGGAATCATAAATATATCGTAAGGCTCAAGATTTCCAAAAAAATATTCGTAAACCTGTCATAGTCGTAACATGTGAGAAAATATTTCATAAAACATAACTTGATCCAAAAGAAACATAATCATACATGAATTAAAACCATGAGGAACAATGGGAGATTTCTACAACCGACATACCCCATATGAGCACACATGGAGTCCGACCTGTAAACCTAGTCGGGTGGTCGTTCATACCTTGCCAAGAGTATGAACCATGAAAGGCGTGATATCAGTCATGAAGGCCCCATAGGGCATAGGGGAAAGTCTCTGAGGAGTTCCCAAACATAACCTATGGTGGCACGTAGTTCTGAGATTAGGGGTGTAACCTGGGTCCCAAACCTACTCAATGTTAAGTACTATCTCAAAACATGCAACGTGCTCATAGAAATTCATACATGATATGCATGGCTAGTTAAATCGTGAGGATCATAACATGCTTGAGAATTTGTAATACTAGCCATGGAATTGGGCCCATGAATCGACCAAAATCATAGTTCATAAATCATAAGCGACATGTGGGAATTACCCATAGTTCCGATCATACATGAAATGCTTAAATTTATAGGAAACACGATCATAATAACATGAGTTGTTGAAGACTTGAAGACATGCTTAAAATTTAAGAAAATTCATATTAAGCTTGCGGAATCATCATGACCATGAACTTTACTAAAAAAATTCCTCGCAATTGGGAATATATACTTTTAGAGGTTAGATCATGAAATAATGAATAAACAAGTGAAATCATCCCAAATAACTTGAAATTCATAATTTAGGCATACTATAACAAACACATTTCGGTTTTTGAGAAAACATGCATTTGGGTTATGAACCATCAAGAATTGGTAACTTAAACATAGAATTAGGGAGAAATTGGGCATGAGTAGAGACTAAAATACCCATTCAAAAACCCCACATACCTGAAATTACTTGCTTTTTAACTCTCTTTGAAAAAAAAACCCTAGGTGGAAACTTGAAGAATTGAAGAAGAACCCTTGAAACTCCTCCTACTCCCTTCTCTATATCTTGCAAATGAAAAATGAGACTTAGCATGAGTTTTTCCTCCTTAAAAGACCCTATCCCAACCTTAAAATGACGTGGTTTAGGGTCCAAAAGCGTAGAAAAGTCGAATTTTCCCTTAATGAAATTTTCCTGAAAAATAGATATGGCCCCGACCACGAATCGTACCACGAGTCATACCACGAAGTTATGACTCGTGGTCACCTCACCACTTTTCAATCTTCTGGATCTGGCCACGACTCGAATACCACGACTCGTAGTACCATCCCACGGGTTGTACTGTCAGTCGTGGTACCATCCAGCCATCCCAAACACGACTTAACCACGACTCCTTATCACTACTATTGCTACATCCTACGAGTTGTACCATGACCCATGACGACTCACTCTGGCACCACGAAGAATTTCACCATGACTCTCAACCACGAGTCATATCAGCGCGTCGCAATTTGTAGGACCACCTGTGATATGACCTCAGGCTCCCGAATTCATCACGATCGAGTCACGAGTTGTAGGTCCTTACCACGATTCATACCTCGAGTCGTACTGGTAAAAAATCCCAAGTTTTCTGCAGTTTTCAACTTCAACTCCCGGGTCTATTCTTACGCCTTTTGGGGGTATTACAACACCAGTTTGGTTTTGTTTGGATCATCCAAAGTTATTCTAAAGCTTCGAACTTTCCTTCATGGTTTGATTGCCACCACATTTACCTATTAAGAATCTACAAAATTACAATACAGGAATATAAGAATAATCCATTGACTTAATACTCAAATAGACGAAAACTACTAAAACGCAAGAAAAATAGTGGTTGAAAATATGTACTTTTGACCTCTCATCATTAATTTTCTATTACTAATGATAAACATATGGTGTGAGTGATTAATCAATAGGGAGGTTCTCAGGGACTTGTGTATGGATTCCTGCTCACAAGGATATTTGAGGCACATCAGGTTTCTTAGTTCGTGGTTAGATCGAATCAAAGAAGGAACTATTTAACAGAAGGACCTTAGAGGAATGTGATTTATCACAAGATGGACCTGGTAAAAAGGAAAAGAGTCTAGTTACTCAATTGCTCTTGGAGGCATGTTAAGGCTTATAAATCTCCTTTTTGGCATGATTTTCATTGAAATCAAACTCCTGTTGTCGTCATTTGAATTTACTATTTTTTACCTAAAAGTTTATGTTTCAAATCTAATTATTCGGGCTGCTGGGTTGGGATCTTTCCTTCATCAATTGAGGTTGCATATTCGAGCGTAGTTGTGAGTAGTCGGTGGGATTAAATAGGTAGTTGGGTCGTTAATTCATTGGTAATTATCGTGTATTGAACTTGTTGATAATAGTTGTTATTCTCGAACCTTTGATGTTGGCTGGTTATGTTGGGTAATGGTTGATAGGTATATGATTGGTTGTTTAATAGTGATTAGGGTTGGTGGTAAGACGATATAGTCGCTAAACTTGTGTTGGTAGTAGTGATTGTCTTTAAGAATTTGTTTGGGTTGTTTGTTATAGAATTTGAATGGATTTGGATAGGCTTACTTGTGTTAATTGGTTAGATTATGTCGATTATAGTGTCTCCTAGGATTCTTATGAGTTTGGGGATAGACTCGATAGGATTGTGATCCTTAGGTAGGTTTGTGATACGTCGGTGGATAAGTGAATACGTGAAATTAGCATTACCTTGTGGTAATCGGTTGAGGAGGTAAATAGCCAATTATGGGATATTGGTACTTGCTCGGTGTGTTATATGGGTATCTAAACCGACACGCAAGTGCACGTGGTCGAACAAGTAGTAAGTGGCTTTAGTAAGCCAAGTATCGATCCCTCAGAGACTCGGATTAAGTGAAGTTTGCTTAAGTATACTATACTATATTTCACTTCTAAATATGCTGACAACAACGTAACCAAAAAGTGAATAATTTGTTTTATAAATTCTATACTATAACTACTAAAAATTATCTTCTTTGAATTTAAACTATGGATATGAGCATGCCGAGGTAAAGAACATGTAATGAAACTGATTATCATCATAAATTGGTTAATCTTTTCTTCCAGTTGCTAGCCAAGAACATTAGCCGAGAGATTAAAACTCTCGTATTTAATCTCACTTAAGAATCATAAACCATCCGTCTACATTTCTGTGATCAAATGCAATTCATGACCTAGCAATACAATTCCGGTTCCTAAATTAACTAATACAACTTTCAAGTATATTTCTATCAGGAAAGCACATCAAAACTCAATTTTCCCAAATCAAGTAAAGAACAATATCCTATTAATTCACAACTTTCCAATTTCGTGCTCTCTCGAGTGAAATCGGACTTTTTAGATGTACATTAATGTAGGCCACACACCAATGCAGTAAGAACAAGAATTAATAGAACAACATGGAAGAAAAAGATGAAAAACCAGATGATTAATAATCAAAATTCATCACAAGTGTTCATAACCTCAGCAAGGAAGGGAATTAGCCACTCATTTGTGGATTAATCATCCTAAAACAAGTGTTAATCATACAAACAATTGAATTAGAGAAGAAAGAAAGAGAGAAAAACCCTGAACTTTTCGTCCCTCAACTGCCTGTAACCCACGTCCTTGCTCCACCAAGTTTGAATTATGAAAAATACACTTAAGTGTTCTATTTATACTAGTGGGAATTTTTCCCGGAATAATGAGCAACGTGTCACGGAGTGCATCGCGGAGCACTGCCTCCGTGACACGCCATGGACGCGGACCCTCACTGGAACTGGGGGTCCGGGAATATAACACCAACGTGGCACGGCGTGCAACGCGGAGGATAGCCACCGTGCCACGGAGCTGTCGCGAACCTCCACTGGAAATTGATGAATTTTCACCCTCCAGGTAGATTGCCTCCGCGATGGCAGCGTGACACGGCTCCATCGCGGAGCCCCTTTAATTTGTGCAGTCCAATGCCTTTTTCCGTGCTCGATTCCAAGTCCAACTCCGATATCATCCAACATGCATTTTAGCTCCTCGAAATCACATTTTACCTACAAAACAATGCTAATCATGTTGGTTAGTATAAATTCACATTTTATGACCAATTACATGAAAATATATACACATTGCACAATAAACAAGGCGAAAATGATACTTTTGAGTATCACTTGGGAATATAAATCTGCCCAAGATCACTTACCCCACACTTAAATCCTTGTTCGTCCTCGAACAACAAACATACCATTCATGCAATTTACATCCCAACCTTCGCTACTATGGTGCGACAATTTAAGCTACGGTTATACCAATCATTCAATATTGCAAATCATCAAGAAAACATGCATGGTCTTATCAATGCACTGACCTTCAATACATTAAGACTTCCTAGACTTTAAGAATCGACTCTCGATATCGGCAAACTCATGCAAATCAGCTAATCAAGATATCCGACACGAAAATCAATCTTTCCTCAAGCATGTGCCCTCACAACTCAAGAGAATCTTCCCCCTTTTTGCTCATGTGACACACAAACATTCAAGTAGGGGCATGTAAAAATAATTTCACTCTCTCTCCCAAAAGAATTCACATGCATCATGTCATGACCCATAAGCTTGCCCTTAGTGTATTACTCCACTAATATAAAGAAATGCAATGTAAGATCACGTAGGACTTTAATGGGTTGTAATGGAAGCTATGGAACTAGTATATATTGGATTACCCAATAATAGCCACTAGCATCCTTAAGCGCCTTTGCAACACATTCCCATCAACTCATGGACATTGTTTCTCTCTTTTCCTTTTCTTTTTTTCATCATCCCATTCTTGACGATTTACTTTAGTATGGCCCATTTCATTAAGCACATTTGACAAAATAACAAAGGTTATTCTTGCACCTTCATTATCGTTTATTTATAGCAAGTGCACCTTCAACCTTTTCTTTTCTTTCCTCACTCTTCTTTTCTTTTTCTTTTCACCATTCTCACTCTTTGACACTTTGGGAACATTATTTTCTTCTTAAGCGCTTAAGAGTTTTGTATAGACTTTACGGCTAATGAAAAGAAAGAATTAAGCTCAGTTTATACTTTTTGGACAAAAGAAAGAGATAATAGGCTAAAGGCTCAAAGGCTGACTAGGGTATACAATCACAGAAAGGGGGAGTATGACAAGGAAAAAATTTAGAAACTCTCGGGTAAAACAAAGAAATGCCTACATCCTTTCCAACAATACATCTCCTTCATTTCGTTTTGTACACACACCAGGCAAGTTCTAGACACTTCACAATAGCATGGAATAACAATACCTCACTTCACACTTTATGCACATGCTCGATTCAAGATGCATTCACAGATTCTTCAATCAGCTAATTACACGAATTCAAACATTAAGCCTCAATCACACCGAATCGAACTCTACAGCCTAGGTATCTCAACATATTTACAAACTTGCATGCTTTCATACGAATCACTTTTGCATTTTGAATATCATGTACAACACGCAACCAACAATTCACAACTATATAGTAACTACAGGTTCCGGGATGCAATCCACCAAAGAAAAAAAACTGAAAAAAAATTAAAATAACTACTCCTATCGACTACATTTCCCTTAAGACGGTCGACATCCATCCATCATAGGGAACGGTCACTAACTATGACGTCGGTTCAATGGGACCATTCTCGGTAAAAGAACCGAAAACAAACGCCGAGAAACCCAAAATAAAAAATTTGAAATTTTTTTGCAAAACATCGATCATTTCGATAGAAAAATATTTACAAAAATTTTAAATATGAACAAAATATTTTCACAAAATTTTTGTTAAAAAAATATCGATCATTTCGATAAGCCAAACTATTTACAAAAAAAAATTTTTACAGACTCAGCTGACAACATTCCACAACACACATCAATTCCACAAATATTTACAAATACAGAACAGATTGAAAATTCACAAACACAGGGAAACATAACATATAAAAATACAGAGGGAAAACATACAAGCAAACCAGCCCAGCCCAGCACCTAACTACTCCCACCCCACACTTAAACCGAACACTGTCCCCAGTGTTCACAAAAATAAAATAGCACAAAATCGGGTGGTGGAACTCCCTGATCAGTCAAAGTATTCCACTTCTTCATCAGGTGCTGCTGCCTCATCTCCCATGTCCGAGTCGCCTCCGTCGTCGTCATCAGACTCCATATCGGAGTCCTCCCGATGTGTCTCCTCATCCGTGGGGACGTCATCATTAGTGGGCTCTACAAAGGCTGGCCCCACTCGGCATAGAGCCCTGGCGTTTTCGCCAAATGGGTAATCTAGCTCGAGCTGCCATAGCTTTTCCTCCATGGCTGGTCTCCCACCGATCCTTAGCTGGAGCATTTGCATCCCATACATCCGCGCCATGTACTGGTCATCACGAGCATGTCGCTCGCCAAGTGTCAGCACTGGCCCGTGGGTGGTGTCGGGAGCCTTAGTTTTGGTCACATCCAAGGCCCGCCGCTCCAACTGCGGGATATAATCCAAAGCCTCCTCTTCGACGTCGAGGCCCCGGAGAAAGGTGGTGAGTAGTCCACCGAACCCATACCTGTGGCCCTAGTGCAATTGGGCTCTCTTCATGGCGGATATGATGACCGCCCCGACATTAATCTCCAGCCCTTTCATCAGGACGTGCACCAGGCAAACACGGTCCCGGGTCACATCAGTCATGTGTACCCCCAGGATTAGGCACGAGCAGACTATCTTCAGCCAGATTCGGGCTTCCCTGTTCATCTGAGAATATGGTAGAGTCTAGTGGTAGCCCCTTTCTTTGTGTCTGCTCCATCTAGCTGTGGATCGAGCCCCACACAGTGTGCATCTGATGTCGGCATATGGTGGGGTAATGTTCAGCTGGCGGAGAACGTGGGCGTCTGTGTCCCGCGCTCCGATGATGGCATTGAGTTGGTGGGGTTCGAGAGTGACTATCTGCCCTCTGATCTTGATGGTGTGGCTTCTGATTGACGGGTTCCAATTTGCATAGAACTCCCTGACTAGGTGCAAGTTGCATTCTTTGGGCTCCTGAAGTATGAAACCGAGCCCAGCTGCCTCGATCTGGTGAACCATTCTGGGGAACTCCTGTGCTAATGGCTCCCGTGCTATATGCTCTTCGGGGAAATATTTATTCTCTTTGTGCTTGGCATACCACTTTTTCCCCTCGTCAGTCACCCATCTCGTTCCGTATTGGCGGCGCTGGCCGCGTGGAACTGCTGGTGCAGCTGGGACTGCTGTGCCCAGTCTGAGTCTCTTTCTTCCGGTGCCTGAAGTTGATGCACCCTTACCTTTATCTTGCCTGCTTGCCATTTTACCTGTCAACACAAGTAAACAAGCTCAATGTCAAGCTAAATAGATATTAACTTCGGCTAAGGTTGGGTTACGCTAGATTTACCCTACACTTAGTCCTTAGCTACAACTACAATACTACGGCAAGAATAACTTTATTTACACCAAACAACCACTATACAATCATGCTTAGTGCGCTCAAACAAAAATTCGACGGTATAACTTCTGCGTACTACTCAGACTTCGTACAGCTAATCCCAATCACTACCATCGCTAGCATTTTAACCATCGCACTTAGCAAAGAAAAACAACAAAACAAAAACAATCAACAAAAATTCTATACTCATGAACCTATACAACCAACCAAGTTTGAACAAATTTCAACATTTTCCCAAACCCGAGAATTCATCGTCAATTAAGATTCAAACAGTTTGTACAACGACTCATCTCATTTAACAAGTGCACCCCGGTATAAAATTCACGAATTTAACACATTACCAACTTCAAATTCAACAACAAAGCCCTATAATTGATTTTTTCCATCAAATTCGAATAATTCATGCAATCGACAAGTTCAAACAATCATTACAACAGTCCGAACGTTTATCAATCAATGAATAACTCGAATTCATGCTTAACTTTGACTTAGGGCGATTTATCTCACCTCCCATGCTTAATTTCGAATAAAATCGACAAAAACTTGAGAGAGAATCAGAAAACATACCTTAACGTTGAAGAATCGAAGAAAACTCGGTAAATTGTTGCCTTAGGCCGTGGCACGTTGATGGGATAGGGGTTTTGGGACGTTTGGTTGCGGAGGAAAATGAAAATGAAGGGAAAAGGGGGGTTTTCGGGGTTTAAAAAGTAGAAAACACGCGGGTCACTCGGCAACCCGGTGTGACCCGTCACAATTTAAACGGCAACGTGTCACGGAGTGCATTGCGATGCACTGCCTCCGTGACATAGAGCCATCGCGACAGCATACTGGAAATTTTTAAAATTTCCGGGTTATACCTCAACGTGTCACGGAGGGTAACGCGGAGGTCCTCCTCCGTGACACGGAGCTATCGTCCCAGCTCACTGTCTTCTACATTTTATTAATTTTTCATACCTCGACTTTTCCATCACGATTCCGTGCACATTTTTCTCCGTTTGACCTGAAAATTATCTCACTAAACAAAATTGGCTAGAATAATAGGTTTCACCTACTAAAAATAAAAAATACTGACTACAACGAAAAAATCTTGTAATCAATCGAGAAAAAGAAAAAATAAAATCTATTTACACTTTACAAAATGAAAGAAAAATTTTTCACGGGTTGTCTCCCGTGCAGCGCCTGGTTTACCGTCGCGGGTCGACGTCATTTACGCTCAATTGTCCGCTAGGGTGATGGACGATTTCTCACGATCATTGTCCTCCCCCCAGTAGTGCTTACACCTATCCGATGGTCTTCCCATTAACTCTCGGGAATGCTTCATCTGCTTAGCATTACCATGATCAATTACATTGATCACCGAGAGTTATTCATGCACCATCGGGAGCTTGGGTGCTTTATACACATCGAACACCTCTACCTTGTCGTGTGCTCGCATTGTCAGTTGCCCCGCAGCTACGTCGATTAATGCTTTCCCGGTTGCCAAGAAGGGTCGTCCCAAAATAAATGGAACTTCCGCGTCTGGTTCAAAATCCAGAACAATAAAATCTACCGAAAAAATTAGGGAGCCAACTTGCACTGGAACATCCTCAACAATGCCATCCGGCCTAGCTAAGGATCGATCCGCCAACTGCAAGATTACGGTTGTAGGTCTAGGACTCCCTAAACCCAACTTTCTGAATATCGAAGATGGCATCAGATTTATACTTGCCCCCAAGTCACACAATCCACGAGCTCGGATGCTCTGCCCAATAGTAAGCTGGATAGTAAAACTTCCAGGGTCTTTTAACTTCGTGGGCAGTCTGTTTAGGATCCGGGAAGTGCACTCCTCCGTCAAAGCCACTGTGGCATACTCAGTCAAACAACTTTTGTTGGCCACGATGTCTTTAATGTATTTAGCATATTTAGGCACTCCCTGCAAGACATCAACAAGAGGTAAGTTAACATGTACCTGTTTAAGCACCTCCATGAATTTCTTGAAACACGCCTCCTCCTTGTGTTCCTTGAGTCATTGAGGGAACGGGGGTGGAGGTCTTTCTGATTCAGCTTCTTTGGTCTTACCCCTTTCCGAACTTTGCTCCCCCTCAACTTCTGCTGCTCCCGAATTTTGAGGTGGTCTTTTTGGTTCCACCTCCTTCAGCTGCAAACCACTCCTTGTGGTCACTGCATTTACCTGCTTCGGATTCGGATCCGTGCCACTCGGCAGTCCTCCTCTAGGCCTTGTATTTTGGGCACTAACAAATTGCCCAAATTGATACTCAAGAGCCTTGGTCGCTAACTGGTTATTTTTCACTTCGGCTGCCAATTTAACATAGTCAGCCTGCAATTGCGCTTGATTAGCGATCATTGTCTTGAACATCTCCTCAATGCTGGGTGATGGTGGTGGAGGAGGGGCATTGTTATTTCTGAATTGAGATTGGTAGTTCTGTTGCCCTCCTTGATTCCTTTGCATACCCTGACTCGCACTTTGGCCTTGATGGTTGTTGCTACCCCATTAAAAATTTGGATGGTTCCTCCAATTTGAATTGTAGCTACTCCCATACTGCTGATGATTTCTTTGTGCATTGCCTACAAAGTTAGCTGAATCAGGGTTGGCTCCATAGCACTCGGTTGAGTGCTCACTGCTTCCACACACTTCACACCACATTTGCTGGACTGCATTAACTGGAGCTGAAGGTTGGTTCAAAGTCATGTTTCTGAAGTGGTTGTTCAATTGATTTTACAAGGCAGCTATCTGTGCAGCGATAGCTATAAATCCATCCACTTCAAGCACTCCTGCTGCTTTCCTTGTTCCACCTCGTGATGACTCAGCATTCCATTCTGGATTGCCCTGTGAAATCCGGTTTAGCAAGGTGTACAGCTCCTCATAAGTCTTTTCCAGCGCTTGCCCTCCAGCTGCTAAATCTAGCAAAATTTTGGTATGGGGTTCCAAACCCTCAATAAATGTGTGCACCAACACGTCATTGGACTGATGATGATGAGGACAGTCCCGCAACATGGATTTAAATCTCTCCCAGGCTTGATATAAATTTTCTCCCTCTCTCAGTTTGAAACTTTGAATTTGACTTCTAAGTCTTGCTGTTTTGCCAGAGGGAAAAAACCATATCAAAAACTTTCGTGCAAGATCATCCCACGTTGAAATAGAATTTGGTGGCTCAGCTTTCAACCACCTCTTGGCTTCTCCGAGTAATTAGAACGGAAATAATGTAAGCCGAACATAATCAGGTGACACTCCAACGGGTATATAAGTGTCACTTATCTCCAAAAAGTTTTGGAGATGCTGTTGTGGGTCTTCATGAGGGAGACCAGTAAATTGCCCGCTTGTGTGCAACAGTTGCACCATATTTTGCTTGAGTTCAAATCTCCCTCCAGGCTCTGGTTTGCGGATACTGGATGTAACATTGTTGGCATGTGGGATTGCCACTTCGCGAACCGGCCTTGCTGCTACTTCTTCGGGCACTAACACTGCCCTCACAACCGGTGGATTTTATTGCTCCATAATAGTCTATCTGAGCAACTGCAGCTTCCTTTGTAGAGCTTCTCTTCGTTTACTATGAAATATACATTCAGGCTCTATATAAGATTCCACCAGCTCTTTGTCTCTTGCTAGTGTTCACAACAATTAAGTCTGCAAAATACAGGCTAAGACCAAGTTGTCAACACTTAAGAAAAGAAAATAAAAATACAGTAAATTTACACTTAACACAATTTCACCAATTGCCAAGCCTCCCCGGCAACGGCGCCAAAAACTTGCTCGGTGTGTTGTATGGGTATCTAAACCGACACGCAAGTGCATGTGGTCGAACAAGTAGTAAGTGGCTTTAGTAAGCCAAGTATCGATCCCTCAGAGACTCGGATTAAGTGAAGTTTGCTTAAGTATACTATACTATATTTCACTTCTAAATATGCTGACAACAACGTAACCAAAAAGTGAATAATTTGTTTTATAAATTCTATACTATAACTACTAACAATTATCTACTTTGAATTTAAACTATGGATATGAGCATGCCGAGGTAAAGAACATGTAATGAAACTGATTATCATCATAAATTGGTTAATCTTTTCTTCCAGTTGCTAGCCAAGAACATTAGCCGAGAGATTAAAACTCTCGTACTTAATCTCACTTAAGAATCATAAACCATCCGTCTACATTTCTGTGATCAAATGCAATTCATGACCTAGCAATACAATTCCGGTTCCTAAATTGACTAATACGACTTTCAAGTATATTTCTATCAGGAAAGCACATCAAAACTCAATTTTCCCAAATCAAGTAAAGAACAATATCCTATTAATTCACAACTTTCCAATTTCGTGCTCTCACGAGTGAAATCGGACTTTTTAGATGTACATTAATGTAGGCCACACACCAATGCAGTAAGAACAAGAATTAATAGAACAACATGGAAGAAAAAGATGAAAAACCAGATGATTAATAATCAAAATTCATCACAAGTGTTCATAACCTTAGCAAGGAAGGGAATTAGCCACTCATTTGTGGATTAATCATCCTAAAACAAGTGTTAATCATACAAACAATTGAATTAGAGAAGAAAGAAAGAGAGAAAAAACCCACTAAACTGAAGGATCCTGGAAGTTTTACTATCCAGCTGACGATTGGGCAAAGTATCCGAGCTCGTGGGTTATGCGACTTGGGGGCAAGTATAAATCTGATGCCATCTTCGGTATTCAGAAAGTTAGGACTAGGGAGTCCTAGACCTACAACAGTGATCTTGCAGCTAGCAGACAGGTCTTTAGCTAAGCCGGATGGCATTGTTGAGGATGTGCTAGTGCAGGTAGGCTCCCTCATTTTTCCGGTAGATTTCATTGTTCTGGATTTTGAACCAGATGCGGAAGTCCCATTTATTTTGGGACGACCCTTTTTGGCAACCGGAAAGGCATTGATCGATGTAGCTGCGGGTCAAATCACAATGCGAGCACACGACAAGGTTGAGGTGTTCGACGTGTACAAGGCACCTAAGCTCCCGACTGTCTATAAGGAACTCTCGGTGATCAACGTGAGTGATCATGGGAATGCGAATGGATTGAGTGATTCCCGAGAGTTACTAGGTAGGCCACCAGACAAGGTTGAGAACTACTGGGGAGATGACCAGGATTGGGACAAATCGTCCATCTCCCTAGTAGACACGTGAGCATAAAGGCTGTCGAGCCGCGACGTTAAACCAGGCGCTGCACGGGAGGCAACCCGTGAAAAATATTTTTTCTTTCTTTAGTGTAAAGTTTTTCTTTTATTTTATTTTATTTTCTTTTTCGTGACTAGGCTTAGATTTGCATTTTATTTAGTAATTTTTTATTTAGTAATTTAGTAATTTTTTTATTTTATTTTTAGTAGGGAATTTATTAATTTAACCAATTTTTGTTTAGTGAGGTGATTTTCAGGTATACTGGAGGAAAAATACTTGGAATCGAGGAAACGAGGCGAGGTATGAAAAATAAAATTTGATGGTGAAATAGAGCACTAGCGCGTTGGCGCCGTGTCACGGAGGCAAGGAAAACGTCAAGTTTTCGTCGATTCTTCAATTCCAAGGTATGTTTTCATCGTCTATCTCAAATTTTTGGCGATTTTTGTCAATTTTGAGCATGTGAGGTGAGATATATCACCCTAGGTAGAAATTAAACATGACGTGAATTATTTTGTGATTGATTATGTTTGGATTGTTGTAGTTGACGTTTGAACTTATCGATTGATTGAATAATTCAATTTTGATTGTCGAATTGTATTCTAGGGCTTGGGGTTGTTGAATTTTAACTTAGGTAACTTGATAGTTTGACGAAATTGATGCCGGGGTCTGTTTATTATTTGAGATAAGTCGTGGTAAATATTGTATAATTGTTGAAAGACGACTAATTCTTGAATTTTTGTGGGAAATTGTGTAATATGTGTATTGGTTGAATTGCTTAGATTAGTTGTATATAAAATGTTTGTATTGTTGTTTCTACTTTGTTGTTGTTATTGTTGCTAAGTGCTATGGGTGAATAGCTGTCGATAGTAGGATTGGGTTAGCTGTATGAAGTCTGAGTAGTTCGCTAGCCATTATGCTGTCGAATTTCTGTGAACGCACTAAGCAATATGTTTATAGTTGATTGTGTTTGGGGTGTAAATAGAGCTATCCTTGCTAAAATGTTGTAAATATTGTTAAAGACTAAGTGTGGGGTAAATTTTGTTTAACCCGACCTTAGCCGAAGCTAACAAGTTTTTAGCTTAACATTGTGCTTGTTTGTGTAAATTGACAGGTACAATGGCCAGCCGACAAGATAAAGGCAAGGGTGCTTCAACCTCAGGCACCGGCAAAAAGAGAATGAGACTGGGCACGGTTGTCCCAGCTGCACCTGCTGTTCCACGCGGTCAACACCGCCGATACGGAACACGATGGGTTACCGAGGAAGGGAAGAAGTGGTACGCAAAGCATAAGGAGCACAAATACTTCCTGGAGGAACATATTGCAAGGGAACCACTTGCACAGGAGTTCCCTCACATCGTACAGAGGATTGAGGCAGCTGGGCTCAGCTTTATCTTTCAGGAGCCCAAGGAGTGCAACCTTCACTTGGTTCGGGAATTCTACGCCAACTGGAACCCGGCCATCAGGAGCTATACTATTAAAATCAGAGGGCAGATTTTCACTCTGGAACCCCAGCAGTTTAATGCCATCGTGGGAGCGCGGGACACAGACGCCCACGTCCTCCGCCAGCTAAACATCACCCCACCGTACGCCGACATCAGACGTACATTGTGTGGGGATCGATCCACAGCCCGATGGAGTAGACACATAGAGAGGGGTTACCACCAGACTCTGCCTTATTCGCAGATGAATAGGGAGGCCAGAATCTGGCTAAAAATTGTATGTTCGTGTTTGATCTCGGGAGTTCATATGACAGACATGACCCGGGACCGTGTCTGCTTGGTATATGCCCTTATGAAAGGGCTTGAGATTAATGTGGGGGCGGTCATAATATCCTCCATGAAGAGAGCCAGACTACACCAGGGCGACAGATACGGGTTTGGCGGACTCATCACCACCTTCCTCCGAGGCCTCGACGTTGAGGAAGAAGCCTTGGATTACATTCCGCAGTTGCAGCGGAGGGCCCTCGATGTGACAAAGACCAAGGCCCCCGACACTACACACGGACCTGTGTTGACTCTGGGCAAGCGACATGCTCGTGACGACCAGTATATGGCCCGTATGTTCGGCATGCAGATGCTGCAGCTACAGATAGGTGGGAGACCAGCCACCGAGGATGAATTATGGCAGCTGGAGCTGGACTACCCCTTTGGCGAGAATGCCAGAGCTTTATGCAAGGTGGGGCCAGCCTTTGTGGAGCCGACTGATGACGACGTCCCTACTGATGAGGAGACACGTCGTGAGGACTCTGATGTGGAGTCCGATGACGACGATGGAGCTGATTCAGATATGGGCGATGAGGCCGCAGCACCGGATGAGGAAGTCGAATATTTCGACTGAGCAGGGAGTTCCACCACCCATATGTTGTGCTTTGTATTGTTGTTAACACTGGGGACAATGTTCGATTTAAGTGTGGGGTGGGGAGTAGTTAGGTGCTGGGTCATAGGCTCTAAATTTGCTGTATAATTTTTCCTTGACGTTTATGTATGTCTGTGCTTTCCCTGTTGTTGTGAACTGATTTGTGATTTATGTGTATATATTTGTTTTTGGCTAATGATGTGTGTTTTTGAAAGTTATGGTTGTCTTTGTAAATATTTTGTAAATTTTGTAAATATTTTTTTCTTTATCGATATGATCGATATTTTTCAAAATTTTTGCGAAAAGATTTTGCACTTATCAAAATATTTTGTAAATATTTTCTATCGAAATGATCGATGTGTTGCAAAAATTTTGAAGTTTTATTTTTGGGTTTCTCGGAGTTTGTTTTCGGTTCTTTTACCGAGAATAGTCCCATTGAACCGATGTCATAGTTAGTGACCGTTCCCTATGATGGATGGATGACGACTGTCTTAAGGGAAATGTAGTCGATAGGAGTAGATGTTTTGTTTTTAGTTTCCTTGGTGGATTGCATCAATAAACTTTAGTTGCTTATGGTTGCTAAAATTTCGTTGCGTGTTGTAATTGATGTTCAAAATGTGAAAATGATTCGTTTGAAAGCATGCAATTTTGTAAATATGTTGAGTTACCTAGGCTATAGAATTTGGTTCATTATGATTAAGGCTTAATCTTGAATTCATGCAATTGACTAATTAAAGAATCTGTGAATGCATCTTGATTCGAGCATGTGCATGAAGTGTGAGTGAGGTTTTGCTATTCCATGTCATTGTGAATTGTCTAGAACTTGCCTGGCGTGTATACAAAACGAAATGAAGGAGGTGTAGTGTCGGAAAGGATGTAGGCATTTCTTTGTTTTAACCGTTAGTTTCCATTTTTTTCCTGTCAAATTCTACCTTTTTATATGTTGTATACCCTAGTCAGCCCGTTGAGCCTTTAGCCGATTTCTTTCTTTTGTCCAGAATTGTATGAACTAAGCTTTATTCCTTCTTTTCATTAGCCTTAAAGTCTATAAGAAGCTCTTAAGCGCTTACAAAGAACAGAAAATGTTTCCCAAAGTGCTAAAGAGTGAAAAGAGTGAAGAAAAGAAAAGCAAAGTGAGGAAAGAAAAGATGATGTTGAAGAGGCACTAGTTGTAATTAAATGATAGTGAGGGTACATGAAAACCCTCTGTTTTGTGTCAAGTGTGCCTGATGAAATGGGCTGTATGAAAGTAAACCAGCATGAATGGGAGAAAAAGAGAAAAGAGAGGAATAATGTCCATGAGTCGATGGGAATGAGTTGAAAAGGCGCTTAAGGATGCTAGCGACTATTATTGGCTAATCCAATATATATATACTAGATCCATAGCCCAGTTACAACCCATTAAAAGTCCTATTTGATCCTACATTGCATTTCTTTATATTAGTGGAGTAATACACTAAGGGCAAGCCTATGGGTCATGACATGATGCATGTGAATTCTTTTGGGAGAGAGAGTGAAATTAATTTTTATATGCCCCTACTTGCATGTTTGTGTGCTGCACGAACATAAAAGGGGAAGTTTCTCTCGAGTTGTGAGGGTACATGCTTGATGAAAGATTTGATTTTCGTGTCGGATTTCTTGATTAGTTGATTTGCGTGAGTTTGCCGATATCAAGAATCAATTCTTAAAAGTTTAGGAAGCCTCGATGTATTAAGGTCATTGTCTTGTACGACCAAGCATGTTTTCTTGATGATTTGCAAGAATTGAATAATCGGTATGACCGTAGCGTAAAATGTTGCACCATAGTGACGAAGGTTGGGATGTAATTTGCATGAGTTGTGTATGTGTTGTTCGGGGACAAACAAGGATTTAAGTGTGGGGTAAGTGATCTTGGGCAGATTTATATGCCCAAGTGATACTCAAACATATCATTTTTACCTTGTTTGTTGTGCAATGTGTATATAATATCATGTATTTGGTAATAAAATGCGAATTTATACTAACCAACATGATTAGCATTTCTTTTGCAGGATAATGTGATTTTTAGGAGCTAAAATGCGTGTTGGAACTATGTTGGAGTTGGACTTGGATGCGAGCGTGGAAAAGACCTTGGATGGCACATTTTACACTAGCTCCGCGATGGAGCCGTGCCACGCTGCCATCGCGGTAGCACATTGCCTGGGCAGGAATTAATTAGGGAATTTCCAGTGTGCCTGCGCGTCAGTTCCGTGGCACGGAGATAGGCCTCCGCGATGGCCTCCGTGCCACGTTGAGGCCAATTATCCGGACCCTGCAATTTCCAGAGAGGGTCCGCGTCCACGCTGTGTCACAGAGGCAGTGCTCCGCGTTGGCCTCCGTGACACGTTGCTTGTTATTCCGGGAAAAATTTCCCACTAGTATAAATAGCACACTTAGGTTTATTTTTAAAGAGTTTTTTAGTTTTTAGACTGAGTTCAGAAGTGGAGAGCAGGAACGTGGGTTTGTGGCAGTTGAAGAATAGAAAAGCTAAGAGTTTTCTTCTCTTCCTTTCTTCTTTCCTTCAATTGTATGCATGATTTACACTCATTTTAGGATGATTAATCCAAGAATGAGTGGCTAATTCCCTTCTTTGCTGAGGTTTTGAACTTGTGTAATGAATTTTGGTGATAATTGATATGGTTTCTTCTTCTTCTTGCATGTTGTTCTATTAATTCTTGTGCTTACTACATTATTGATTGGCCACCATTAATGTATATCTAAAAAGTCCAATTTCACTCGAGAGAGCACGAAATTGGAAAGTTGTGAATTAATAGGGTATTGTTCTTAACTTGATTTGGGAAAATTGGGTTTTGATGTGCTTTCTTGATAGAAATATACTTGAAAGCCGTATTAGTCAATTTAGGAACCGGAATTGTAGTGCTAGGTCATAAATTGCATTTGATCACAGAAATGTAGATGGATGGTTTATGATTCTAAAGTGAAATTAAATACGAAAGTTTTAATTTCTAGGAAAACGTTCTTGGCTAGCAACATGAAGAAGAGGATGACCAAATTATCATGATTATCAAGTTCATTACTCGTTCTTAACCTTGGCATGTGCATATCCATTGTCTAAATTCAAAAGTAAATAGTTGTTATTAATTGTAGTATATAGATAGTTTAGAAACAAAAACTCACTCAACTCTTGGTTGGATTGTTGTTAACATAGTTAGGAATAGAATAGAGATATAGTAAACTAGGCAGTTTTACATATCTAGAGCAGCCTCCTTGGATCGATACTTGGCTGCTTAGCCACTTTATTACTTGTTTGACCACGTGCACTTGCGTGTCGGTTGATAATATTTAATACTAACCGAATCAGCACCGAACATATATGTTCGTGATTGTGTTCATAGACGATATTCTCATATACTCTCGGATCAAGGAGGAGTATGCCGCTTATTTTAGGGTAGTGCTACAAATTCTGAAGGATCATCAGCTATATGCTAGGTTCAGCAAATGTGAGTTTTGGTTGAACTCGATGGCATTTTTGGGTCATGTTGTGTTAAGTGAGGGTGCACAGGTGAACTCTCAAAAGGTAGAAGCGGTGAGGAATTCGCCGAGACCACTTAGTCCTTCGGATATTAGGAGTTTCTTGGGTTTAGTTGGTTACTATCGAAGGTTTGCTGAAGCGTTTTCATCCAATGCAGCATCGTTAACTACGTTGGCCCATAAGAAAGTGAAGTTTCAATGACCGGAGGCTTGTGAGAGGAGCTTCCAAGAGTTGAAGACTCGACCCACCTCAGCACCGGTGTTGACCCTACCTAAGGGTATCAAAGGGTTGGTGGTTTATTATGACGCCTCAGGATCGACCTTGGTTTTGTACTCATGTAGCAAGGTAAAGTTATATCCTATGCTTCTTGGAATCTGAAAGTCCACGAAAAGACTATCCGACTCACGACCTCGAGTTGGGTACGGTAGTATTTTCCTTGAAGATTTGGAGACACTATCTATAGGGGGTCCATGTGGATGTGTTTACAAACCACAAAAGTTTACAAATACGTGTTTACCCAAAAGGACCTAAATCTACGTTAGAAAAGGTGGTTGGAGCTTTTTAAGGATTATGATATGAGTGTCATTTATCATCCAGGCAAGGCTAATGTGGTGGAAGATTCTCTTAGCAGGATTTCTATAAAGAAAGTGTATCCCATGTAGATGAGGAAAGGAAAAATTTAGTGAAGGATGTGCATCGGCTTGAACAGCTAGGAGTCCATCTTGTTGACTCAACAGACGGTGGAATGTGTCAGAATCATCCTTAGTGACCAAAGTTAAAGTTAGGCAAGACAAGGATCCTATTTTTGTGAAATTGAATGAAGCCATTTAGAATTAGAAGGTGGAGGTTTTCTCCAAAGGGGGAGATGGTGTGCTTCGATATCATGGTCACTTGTGTGTTTTGGGTGTTGATGATTTGAGAGATCAGATGTTTCAGGAGGCTCATGGTTCTAGATACTCTATATAGCTAGGTGTCACCAGGATGTACCGTGATCCACGGGAAGTCTATTGGTGGAGTGGTATGAAGAAGGACATAGAAGAATTTGTGGCTAACAGTCCGAATTGTCAACAGGTGAAAGTTAAACATCAATGACCTAGAGGTGTGCTCCAAGACATTAGTATCCATACTTGGAAGTGGGAAGAGATCAATATGGACTTCATTGAAAGGTTTCCTCGCACTCGCCGATAGTATGACTCTATTTGGGAGGTTGTAGATAGATTGACTAAGGCTGCTCATTTTCTACCAGTTAAAACTACTGATTCAGTAGAGGATTATGCTAAGTTGTATATTCGGGAGTTATTTTGGCTGCATGGAGTGCCCGTGTCCATCACATCAGATAGACGTACTCAGTTTATGTCCAAGTTTTGGAGAATATTTGAAAAGGGGCTTGGTACACAGGTCAAGCTCAGCACAACCTTTCACCCACAGACAGATAGTCAGGCTGAGCACACCATTTAGACACTTGAGGATATGTTGAGAGCGTGTGTGATTTATTTCAAAGGTAGTTGGGATGAACATTTACCTCTGATTGAGATTTTATATAATAGCAGCTACCATTCCAGCATTCAAATGGCTTTTTTTGAAGCTCCTTATGGGTGAATGTGTAGATCACCTATTGGTTGGTTCGAGGTTAGTGAAACTACATTGATAAGTCCAGATTAAGTTCATGAGTCTATGGAGAAGGTTTTTCTTATAAGGGAAAGATTGAAAATGTCTCAAAGTCGCCAAAAGTCTTATGCGGATGTGAGGAGGAGGGAGCTAGAGTTTGAAGTTTATGATTGGGTATTTCTGAAGGTATCTCCCATAAAGGGAGTGATGAGGTTTTGAAAGAAAGGGAAACTCAATCCTCGGTATGTTGGTCCATATCGAATTGTGAAAAGGGTTGGCAAGGTAGCATATGAGTTGGAGTTTCCCTCAAAATTAGCTTCAGTTCATCCAGTTTCCATGTATGCTTTTAAAGAAATGTTTGTGTGGACCAGCTCTGGTTGTTTTGGTAGAGAGTGTAGGTGTGAAGGATAGCCTTAACTATGAGGAGGTTCCGATGGAAATACTTGACCGACAGGTTTGAAAGCTAAGAAACAAGGAAGTGGACTCAGTCACGGTTTTATGGAGGAACCAGCATGTTGAGAGAGCTACGTAGGAAGCCGAAGCAGATATGATGGCTAAATACCCACATCTATTCCCTTCCGTCTCAATTTTAGCTTGAGGTATCAGTTTCCTCCCTAGTACTCTATTCAGTTTCATATTTAGATTATGTGCCCCAATTTCTTTCATGTTAATGTATGTATGTACGATTCAAAATTTTAGTTGAGTCACGTAGTTCAATTCGGAGTCAGTCACTCAGTTAGTTTTCAGCTTACATGTTCAGTATTTGAGTATGATTATTGCATTTCTCTGCTTTTCAGTATGTTTTTCGATATTTGAGGATGAATGTTACCAAGGGGGAGATATTGTAATACCCTAAAAGCCCTAAGATCAGACCCGAAGTTTGAAATGGTGATAACAGAGTTTTCTGCACTAGGTCGCAGGACGAGTCCTCCAGTGACCTATGGGGTGCACAATGAGTCATTAAGTGACTCGTGGGGAGGAGTTTGGAATGGATTGAAATTTTGGGCTTGAGGTTGATCACGAGTCGTCAAGTAGGTCGTGATTAGTGCTTGGTTTGAAGGTTGGAGGTTTAGGCAGTGTTGGTGACGACTTGGTCACCATGAGTCGTTTGGTACACCACGAGTCGTGGTGTCCCTCTTAGTTACCCTCATAAGGTAGATTTCTAGAGCAGGCAATTACTTGAGACCACTAGTCGTGGTCTAGGGAAAGAGTCGTCAAGTCCGTCGTTGGGACTACAGTGTGCAATTCCCTGCGAATTTATGAAGGGCTTTTCCATAATTCCTAAGTTCCTATGGACTAAACTACGTTATTTTAAGCTCAGAATAGTGTTTTTAAAGAGGGGTAAGTTCATTCTCAGCCTATTCACTTCCACGCATGCAAGTCTAGAAGCTCCTATTGGTGATCAAGCCTAGATTCATCAAGTTCGTCCCCAAATTTCCATTGGGAATTCAAGAGAGTTGTATAATAAGATTTCTCCAGGTATGTAAGGCTATGAATGGGTGTATCCATCCAGACCCATGCCCAATTCCTCCTCAATTCATTAAAATTCTAGTTGATGAATCTATGAGGTTTTAACCTAACATGTGAATTCTCAAAGTATCAATCATGGGTATGATCTAAATATGTTTCTGATGTCGAATTGTGATTAATGGGAATATTTTACAATATTTTCAATTACAAATTTATGTTTTCATGTTTAACTAATTATGATGCCCAAACATGAAAGTTCATGAATAGATGAGATTATGATATGTGTGATCAAGAATGATGAGATGTATATGAAGAAAGTATGATTTCGAATTATCCACGTCTATGGAATGAATTAAGTCTAGGGAAAGCATGTTTAAGTTTGGGCAAGCCCATATGATCAAGTCTATTTCGTGATTTATCTAAACTTCATGATTAGCTTACCACATGGATTTTGGATTCTATACTCCCACTATTTTTAGCTTGTGGTATGGTTTATTCCCAAGTCTCCTCATGTTATGATTTCAGATTTATGCATGTATGTTATGAGTCAGCTTTATCACTAGATGAGGGTTCAGCTCTGTTTAAAAACAATGGAGAGCATATGCATGTTTTGGGAGTAGTGACTAGTTCCGAATAGGCTAAGGGTTAGTCAACCCTATGCCTTAAAACTACGTACCAACGTAGGTATGTTCATATTATAGAGACCTCCTTTGTGAGTTTCCCCTGCCCCAAGGGGCCTTCAGCTTGATATCAATATCATGGTAGCGTCCCTAGCCCTGGCAAGCCTTTGGACGGCTCTACCCACTTGAGTGTAACAGTCGGGACCACGTAAGATCTATTGTGGTAATGTCAGTTATATGACGAGTCTCCCATTGTTCCTCACAATTTCAGTTATGCATGTTCATCAGTCATCATATTATGTTTTCAACAGGTTTGACCCAATGTTCTGTTTTACTTATGATTATCAGTTTTCAGTTTTGGATCATTTGATTTAGTTATGATATTCAGTTATGTTCAAATCATGATTTCAGAAAATAGCATGAAAGCCTTACTCTTAGAATCTTATCTTAATTATCTTTTATGGCATGCATGATTTATGATTTTACTTACTTAGTGGTTTTACTTACCTTACATACTCGATACATTCCATGTACTGACCACATAATCTATGTTGTATCATTTCATGATACATGATCGGATATTCAGGCTCAGTCCCACCATTAGCCAGATCCTTAGTGTTAGCACTTTCCAATCAGAGTTTGTAAGTCCTCATCTTCTGAGGGCCCTTTATCAGTTGCAACTAGTATTTTTAGTTTCAGACTATAGGGAGTTAGTTGGGGTCTTGTCCCATCAACTCATCATTAGTAAACACTTTTTAGACATAATATGTATTTTAGTTTTATCCTTGTGTTATGAATCAGATGTTATGATATTTTCAGACTTCTACTATATTATATATATGTTAGACTTCCGCTTGATTATGTTGAGTTTAGATGTCATGTTCATGCCAGGGGTCGACTTGGAGACTCCCGGGGTTCTTTGTCCGGTATATCAATCCGATCCTATGTTCGGGTCGTGACACGAGTTCAACCAAAACCCAACAGATTTATTCCAATGGTGATTAATCTAGCGAATACGGAATTAACATAAGAATAAATAACCTCTATGAAGAATCAATACTAGCATAAACAAACTATCAAACATCAATCATTAGCTATTGCTAAAACCCTAGAATATTAGTTTATCCCCTCATGTTCAAGTGGAAACCCAAAAACATAATCATCATTCGAAATATAAATGATAATGAAAAGAAGAAAAACCTAAGTAATAAACTTCTCGCCTCTTCTCCCCAAAAGCTGTGTACAAATGATATAGGATGATAGATGATTGCTAAAAAACAACCTAGATGTTATATTTATAAGGAAGTCCTAAAAAGACACTTTCTCCCTCAAGTAATTAGGTTAAAAATTAGCAAAATTCGTCCAAAATTAGGCCTGGCGCGCTGCGCCACTCAATGCGCCAGGTTTGGCTCAAATTTCCTCTTAAGTTTTGCTCTGGGCGCCCTATGCTAGTCAATGCACCAAGGTTTTAGTCATAATTTTGAGCCTCTAGACCCTTCTGGTGCGCCACACTACCTAAAGCACCAGAGTGTTAGAAAAAATTCCAAAGTCTGGAATGCTATTAGCACGCTACACCACTCATCTCGCCAAGGTGTTGATCCAGTTTTCTTTTTAAGTTAAGGATCTAGCATTCCATGACACCCATAGAACCAACTTTTGTGTAGATATATCTGATGTTTAGAGCTTGGCGCGCCACACCAGCCATCCCACAAGCCAATTTTCGCGGCTTCTTCTTTTTTTACACCTTTGTTCATTTTTGAGACCTTTTTCCTTAGTTTCCTGCTCAAAATATCTAAAAATATTTGTTAGATCAAAATACACACATAAACATGAATTCATGCATGTCATAAGGATTATAAACTCAAAACGAGGTAAAAGATGGGTAAAAACATGTCAAATGGGCATAAAAATATGGCCAACATCAGATATGCTCATTATTATCTTTATAGATGATATCCTCATATTCACTGGGAGCTAGAAAGATCATGTCACTCATTAATATTGTGCTGCATACTCTTAAGGATCATCAGTTGTATGCTAAATTCAGCAAGTGTGTGTTTTGATTGAACTCAATAGCATTCTTGGGTCATGTGGTGTCTAATGAGGGTGTACGAGTAGACTCTCAAAATATAGAGGTGGTGAATAACTAGAAAAGACCTATCAATCTTATGGATATTAGGATTTTTTAGGAATAGTCAACTACACAGGAGGTTCTAGAGGGATTTTCATCCATTGCAGAACCTTTGACTAAGTTGAGCCAGAAGAAAGTCAAATTTCAGTGGTTTGATCTTTGTGAGAAGAGTTTTCAGGAGTTAAATACTCGACTCACTTTGGTCCCGGTATTGACCATAGCGGAGGAAACATATGGCTTCGTTGCGTATTGTGATTCTTTAAGAGTCGACCTTGGTTTTGTTTAATGCAGCATGGTAAGGTCATTTTTTATGCCTCTAGACAGCTTAATACTCACGAGAAGAATTATCCGACGCATGGCCTAGAGTTGGCAGCAATTGTATTTTCCTTGAAGATTTGGAGGCATTATTTATATGGGGTGCATGTGGATTTGTTCATGGAACACAAGAGCTTTCATTACATGTATACTCAGAAGGACCTGAATTTTTGGTAAAGGAGTTGGTTAGAGCTTCTCAAGGACTATGAAATGAGTGTCCTTTATCATCTAGGCAAGGCCAATGTAGTGGCAGATGCTCTTAGTCCATGGGGAGCGTGTCCTATGTTGAGAATGGGAGGAAGGAGTTGGTGAAGGAGTTAGCTTTAGTATATCCAGTTTTCCATGTGACCTTGCTGAAAAAGTGCATTAGCAATCCAACATTAATTGTTCAGGTGGAAAGCATCAGGGTGAGAGATAGCCTTACCTGTGAGGAAGTTTCAGTTGAGATCCTTGATCGTCAGATTTGGAAGTTGAGGAACAAGGAGGTAGCTTCAATGAAGGTTTCTTGGAGAAATCAGCTTGTTGAGGGAGCTACATGGGAAGCCAAAGCAGATATAGTGGCTAGATACTCGTATCTTTTCCCTTCTGGCTTAGTCCCAGCATGAGGTACCAGTTCCTCCTTAGTATTCTATTTAGTTTCATGTCAAGTCCATGTCTCTCAGTTCCTTTCATGTCATAGTATGCATGTATGTTTCATGAACTCAATTCAGTTATGTATCTCACTCCGGAGTCAGTCACTCCATCAGTATCAATCTATAGCCTTTCAGTTCTGAGATTGCAGCTATTTCCCAATCTTTCTATCTTATTTAGTCTCCATTCGAGGATGAATATTCCCAAATGGGAGATAATGTGACACCCCAAATGTTCTTATAATGAGACCTGAGGGTTGGAAGTTGGTCATGCGGAGAAACTAGAAAATTTCCTCAGGACGGGTCTCAGTATGAGTCGTAGTTGTCGGGTACGACTTGTACCAAGACTCGTGGTGAGAGACTTAGCAATTATCTGTAATACTCTGAAAGCCATAAGATTAGACCCGAGGGTTGAAATGGAGAAAAATAAAAATTTCTACACCAAGTCATAGGACTAGTCGTCCAGTGACTTATCAATTTCACCACGAGTCGTCATGTGACTCATGGAGTGAAGGGAGAGTTTGGTTAGATATTTGGTCTGGGGGTTGATCAGGGGTGAAGCTAAGATCCATGGTCAGGTAAAAGAGTTGTAGTGTTGGTCGTGGTCAGGGGTTTGACTTAGGTGTTAAAATGATTGGCAGTGTTCCCCACGATCAATCACCACAAGTCATCAGGTACACCATGAGTTATGGTGTCCCTCATTATGACTAGCAGAGTGAAGACTACCAGTGTTGGCAACGAGTTCTGGTGACGAGTCATCTCCTCAGGCAACGAGTCGTCCAGTCCCTTGTTGGGACTGGCAATATGATTTTCTTTCGAATTTAGTAAGGGTTTTTCTGTAATTCCTAAGTTCCTAAGACCTAAACTATGTCGTTTTAATCTCAGATAAGTGTGTTTTAAGAGGGTTTAGCTCATTCTAATCCTATCGCTCTCCATGCATGCAATCCTAGAAGTTTCTAAGGGTGATCGAGCCTAGAAGTTCATCATATCCTCTTCAATTTCCTTTGGGCATTCAAGAGGGTTGTGAAATTACAAGGACCCACGTATGTAGGGTTGTGAATGGGCGTATTCATCCACTCCCTGCCCAATCCTTTCTCAATTTCATGGAAATCCTAAGTTGATGAATCTATGGGGTTTTAACCCAACATGTGAATTCTCTAAGTATCTATCATGGGCATATTCTAATCATGTTTCTAACGTTGAATTATGATTCATGGGCATTTTTTTACAATATTTTCAATCACAAATCATGTTTTGAAGTTTTACAAATTATGATGCCCAATTATAAAAGTTCATGAAAAGAGGAGATTATGATCTATGTTTTCAAGCAAGATCAGATGTATATGATAAAAGTATTATTTCGAATTACCCGTGTCTATATTCATGTTTTTGACTATCAAAGTCTATTTCAAGTATGTTTATGCTTGGGCAAGCCCGTATAATCAATTATGTTTCATGACTTATTCAATTTCATGTTATCAGCTTACCACATGAATTTTGGAGTCTAGACTCCAACTCTTTTCAGCTTGTGGCATGGTTTGAACCAAGATTCCTCATGTTATGTTTTTAGATTTTGTATATCATGTTATGATTCAGCTTCATCACTATATGATGGTTCATCTTACTTGAAAAATGATGGAGAGCATATGTATGTTTTTGGGAGTACTATCTAGCACTGAGTAGGCTAAGGGTTAGTCAACCCTGTGCCTCAGAACTATGCACCAACATAGGTATGATCAGATTATTTGGGATCTCCCTTGTGAGCTTCCCCTACCCCCAAGAAGCCTTCTTCTTGATATCGATATCATGGTAGCATCCTTAGCCCTGACAAGGCTTTGGATGGCTCTGCCCACTTGAGTGTAATATTTGGGACCACGTATGCTCTGTCGTGGTAATGTCGGTTATATGACAAGTCTCCCATTGTTCCTCATGATTTCAGTTATGCATGTTCATTAGTCATGATAATATTTTTTTAGCAGGTTTGACCCAATGTTCAGCTTTACTTATGAATAATTAGTTTTAGCTTTGGGTCATTCGATTCAGTTGTGATATTCAGTTATGTTTAAATCATGTTTTCAGATACTAGCATGCAAGCCCTACTCTCAGAATCTTATGATGAAATGTTTTATGATATGCATGATTTCTGATTTTTACTTACTCAGCGGTTTTACTTACCTTTCATACTCAGTACATTCCACATACTGATTGCATACTCTATGTTGTATCATTTCATGACACAGGCTCGAAAATTGAGGTCTAGTCTCCCCGTTAGCCAGATCCTCAGAATAGCATCTCCAGCCAGAGTTGGTGAGTCCACATCCCTCGAGGACACTTTTTCCCAGTTGTATTTTAGTTTCAATTTTAGTGAGTTAGTTGGGGTGTTGTCCCATCAACTCGTCAGTATGTTGAGGCTTATCAGTCATAGTATGCGTTCAGTTTCAGATTGCTGTTATGTATTCAGATATTTGATGTTATCAGATTTTGTATACTTCTGCTATTTTATATATGTTAGTCTTCTGCATTGTTAAGTAGAGCTTAGATGTCATGTTCATGCCATGGGTCGACTTGGGGCCTCTCAGGGCTCTTTGTCTCGTGTCTCAGTCCGGGCCTATGTTCAGGTCCTGACATTGTTAGGCCTTTGGTGAGGTAGGTATCACTAGTGGTCACGAGTCAAACTTGGAAGATATGAGTCATACTAGAGGGTTGTAGAAAGTGATTCAAAGCAGTGATTTGAGATGAGGTGAGGAACCATGACCCTTGCTACGACCTGTGGTAGGGAGTTTTTCATGACTCGAACATAGGTCCAGATCTTGACACTGAATCTAGATCCATAAATGGCTCCAAGTGGACCCATAGCATGAACATGAAAACTAAATCTCAACATAAATAAAGAGGAAGACTAAATTCTGAATTAGCAGAAGTCTGAATAATAGAGCATTTAAACAAGGGAAAATCTCAAACTATGAATCTGAAGTTGAATATACAAACTAGTACTGATAGCCTCTAACATATTGACGAGATAATGGAACAACACACCCCAACTAGCTCATAAGAAATCTGAAACTAGAAACGACAATAAACCAACTATCTAAAGGTCCTTTAAGGATAAGGAATCACCAACAAGCTGTCTGGGCTGAACATTAGAAAATGGCTAGCAACGAGACTTAAACTGAACGTCTGAGCTTGTATCATAAGATGATACATCATAAAGTATGTGATTAGTGCTTTGAATATACTGAGTATGCAAGGTAAGTAAAATAGGCTAAGTAAATATAAACTAAAAACATGCATAACATAAATCATATCAATATAAGATTTTGAGATTAAAGATTGCATGTTGAAATCTGAAAACATGAATAGGTATAAGCTGAACCTCATAACTGAATCGAATGAGTCAAAGCTAAAACTAATATTCATAAGTAAAACGGATAAGCTGATCATTGGGGCAAACTTGCTAAAACATATTATCATAACTGATGAACATGCATAACTAAATCATGAGGAACAATGGGAGACTCTCCATTTAACTGACAGTATCACGATAGAGCTTACGTGGTTCCAACTATTACAATCAAGTGGGAAGAACCGTCCAAAGCATTTCCAAGGCTAAGGATACTACCATGATATCGATATCAAGATGAAGGCCCATTGGGGTGATGGAAAGCTCACAAGGGAGGTCCTAAATTAACTGAATGAATCCTACATTGGCATGTAGTTTTAAGAGTTAGGGTTTTCTTGAATCCCTAGCCTATTCGGTGCTAGACGCTGCTCCGAAAAATATGCCAATGAGATCCATCATTTTTCAATGAAGCTGAAATCATCGTTTTTCAATGAAGCATATAATGTAATAACATGCATAGTCTGAAATATGAATATGGGGAGCGTTAGCTCAAAACATGCCACAAGCTGAATGTGGGAGTACCGACTCCAAAACCATATGGTGAGCTAATATCATAAAACTGAAGCTAATCATGAAACATACTTAATTCATATGGGCTTGCCAAAATAATTAACATACTAGAGATAGACTTGGTAGTCAAAATCATGGATTCATGCATAAGTAAATCATGAAAATTTTTTCATCCTAGATATCTCATCATACTTGAAACACATAGATCATAAACTTGAATTTTCACGAAACTTGCAAAATTGGGCAAAATTCTTCTAAAATTTGAATCATGAATTTGTAATCAATTTACACATAAAAATTACTCATCAATCTTATAACATCATTTGAAACATGAAGGGAATTCATCCATGAAGTAAAGATAAAGAATTTCATAAATTGGGTTAAGACCCCATAGAATCATACACTTGAATTCATGAACTTGAGATGGGATTTGGGCATGAGAGTGAAGGGAAAACTCTCATTCATGACCCTACATACCTAGATAATCTGATTCTACACCCTTTCTTTAAAGCCCGAGAGATTTGGGGTAGAACTTGAAGAATTCTAGATTTGATCTCTTTTGGAATTCTCTAAACTTGCATGCATGGGGAGAGAATAGGTTAGAATAAGATAAACCCTCTTAAAATCCTCCTAACTGAGCTTATAATGATGTAGTTTAGGGATTAGGAGCTTAGAAATTATGGAAATGCCCTTATTAAATTTGCAAAAAATTTTACACTGCCAAGGCCCACGAGTCGTACCTTGATACCACAACTCGTAGGTTCCTTCCGTTGTTACCACTGCTTTATCCTTGAGTTTATGGAGTTTACCACCACTGTGAAAGTTTCCTCATCCTTCCTACGAGTGTGAGTAATGACTCGTCATTCCTCACAACGGGTCGTACCTTGACCCCTAGCTTCCAAATCTGCCACCCTTGATCCAACCAACGAGTCCTTACCATGATCTGTGGTTCCTCACCATGAATCGTGTCACGACTCGTACCTTCCATCCTGACAGTCCATAACCAAATGACAATTCCAATCCACGAACCATTACTAGGTCCTACGAGTTGTTATTGGACTCATTGCTACCAATTTTTCCTCAGGAAACTGCTAACCACAAGCGATCCTATGACTAGTTACATCTTACCACGAATCATACCATGAGTCGTTCTGAGGTGATTCTTACTACTTTTCTACTGATCACCTTTCAAATCCTGAGTCGAGTCGTATGAATTTTTGAGGTATTACAATATTGCCCCCTAGGGAACATTCATCCTTGAATGTGGGTAAACATACGGAATAACTGGGGAAAAGAATCGTCATCCCAAATACTTAATATCTAAAGTTGAAAACTGGCAGAGTGACTGACCCCAGACTGAAATATATGACTGAGCTGAATTCATGAATCACACATACATGCACTAACATAAAGGAAACTGAAAGACATAAACTAGACATGAAGTTGAATAGAGTACTTAGGAGGAAATTGGTACCTCTAGCAGGCACTGATCCCGAAGGAAAAAGATGCGGGCATTTAGCCATCATATCTGCTTCCATGTAGCTCCCTCAACAAGCTGATTTCTCCACAGAACCTTTACTGAAGCTACTTCTTTGTTCCTCAACTTTTAAACCTGACGATCAAGGATTTCAATCGGAACCTCTTCATAACTATGGTTATCATTCACAACATTGCTCTCTACCGGAACAACAAATGTAGGATTACCAATGCACTTCTTCAAGACTAATACATGGAAAACTAGGTGTACTGAAGCTAACTCCATGGACAACTCCAACTCACAGGCCACCTTGCCAACACGTCTCGTAATCTTGTATGGGCCAACATATGAAGGACTAAGCATCCCTTTCTTTTCGAACCTCATCACTCCTTTCATGGAAGGCACTTTCAGAAATACTCAATCATCAATTTCAAATTCAAGTTCTCTCCTCCTCATAATCCGCATAGGACTTCTAACGACTCTGAGCTGTTTTCGTCCTTTCACTTATAAGTCGAACTTTCTCCATAGCCTCATGAACTAAATCTGGCCCTCTTAATGTAGGTTTACCTACTTCAAACCAACCAATAGGCGACCTATACCTCTTCCCATAAAGAGCCTCAAACGAATCCATCTGAATATTGGAGTGGTAACTATTGTTGTTAGGAAACTCAATAAGAGCTAAATGATTATCCCAACTACCTTTGAAGTCAATCACACATTCTCTCAACATATCCTTAAGAGTTTGAATGCTTCACTCGACCTGACCATCTGTTTTTTGGTGTAAAGCTATGTTAAGTTGACCTGAGTACCAAGGCCCTTCTGAAATGACATCCGAAACTGCAAGGTGAATTGAGTACCTCGAGATGATGGACAAGGGCACACCATGGGATCGAACTAACTCCCAAATATAAAATTTAGCATAGTCCTTAGCTGAATTGATAGTTTTGATCAGTAGAAAATGAGCTGCTTTGGTCAACCTGTCCACAACCACCCAAATAGAGTCATATTATCGACGTGTACGAGGAAATGATGGTGAAGTCCATGTTGATCTCTTCCCACTTCCAAGTGGGGATGTAGATGTCTTGTAGCACACCTCCTAGTGTTTGATGCTCCACTTTCACTTGTTGACAATTCGGACACTTAGCCACGAATTTCGATATGTCCTTCTTCATGCCTTTCTACTAATAGACTTCTTGTGGGTCATGGTACATCTTGGTGGAACGTGGATATATAGAATATCAGGAACCATGAGGCTCATTTAATATCCTCTCCCTCAAGTTATCAACATCTGAAACACACAAATGACCCTGATATCGAAGTATACCATATCCCCCTTGGGAGAAGACCTCTACCTTCTGATTCGGAACTGCTTCCTTCATCTTTACCAAACTAGGATCCTCATCCTTCTTAGCCTTGACCTCATCCACCAAATAGGATACCAAACCATTTTGAACAATGAAACCACCATCCGTCGAGTCAACAAGGGAAACTCCTAATCGTGCAAGCTAGTGCACATCCTTCACCAATTCTTTCCTTCCATCTTCCACATGAGAAACACTGTCCATGGATAGTTTGCAAAGAGCATCCGCCGCTACACTCTCTTTGCCTGGATGATATAGGAAACTCATGTTATAATCCTTGAGAAGCTTTATGGTAACACTCAAACTCATACTTTCTAGAAAAATATGAAGTGGACATTGTCAACAAAGAATAGAATAAAGAGGTTGGGGTCGAACCCACAGGGTATAAGGTTAGGTCTAGACTAATGTTGGAACATAAAATTGTTGGTAAGTTATCTCCAAATTGGGGGATTTAAAGAAAAATAATATTAAAGCAAGATCATAATTATGGTTGTTATCAAGATTTGCAAATAACTAGGGTAAATGTTCCCCATGGGTTCATAACAACTTTCTGCATACACACATGATCAATCCCAATGATTACTTGTAGAACTGATAACCAGGGTTCATCCAAATGACTGGTTCGTCCATATTGGATGACTATACTCAATCACCAAGTCAGGTCTCATGAGCGATTTCTTTTTAAATGTTATCAACATATTCCAAATTAACTTTTCTACGACCATAACTCAAGTCATACACTGATCATAAAAATCAAGGCTTTGTTATAATTCTCTTTTCCTAATCTCTATTTCTATAGGTTCAAGCAAGTAAAGAATTCTAGCAAGTCTTAACATTGCGCACCGTTAAGAAACGTTTAAATACAATACAAAGATTTAGCATTGGTTTTAAATCACTTTGTGTAACCCTATTTCATTAATCCATCATGGTTCCCATAATCCTAGTTGTGGAGGTTTTAGCCTCTCATGATTGTAAGATTATAATTAGCACTCATAAACAAACACATAATTAAATAATTACAACAATAGTTGGAAGATTTCCTGCTTTTAAAGTCAATGAACTAACTCAAGAACAATTGACAAAATCAAGTGTTGATCCTAAGAATTTCTCTCTAAAACATGATAACAAATAACTAATAAAACTTCTCTCAAGGTAATCACATGTATACTACCTTCTCTCTATGTTGTTATACTAAAATAAGACATAAAAGGTATTTATACAGATATAATAAACCTTTTCCTAAGCTAACAGGGAATTTTCCATATCTGGGTCCGGCTTGAATCACGATTGATCATACTACCGTAACAAGATTGTATAGGTCGTACCTACCTATCGTACATCCCTTGGCTGCTACAGATTTGACCAAGTGTTGGCAGTTGGTACAACTCGTACAATAGTCCTATGAGTCATATAATCCATACATGTCTTGGCCTTGAGAACTTTGACATCCTCTGAAGTTTCTTACAAGTGTTGTGGTACGCCTCGTATCTTACTCCTACGACTCGTACTTGCTTGTTGCATCTGGAGTTCTGCTAAGTCTTTAAGAATCACTTAAGCTCCCCATGACTCATGGTACAGGTCATAAGTAGATGCTACAATCTGTGGGTTCCACCTATACCATGAGATTGCTTATTCAATTTTTCTTTGATGATTTCCACGACTCCAGTTACGGCTCGTACTGCGAGTCGTACTTTGTCTTTGCCTTCTTTTAGCATTCCGAATTTTTCCACGAGTCCCAGTATGAATCATACAATTAAGCTATGACTAATACTAGGATTGGTACTTGGCTGATTTTCTGCACTTCTATGTATCTTTTGCACATTATTTCTCCAACACCTATTTTCCCTGAAAACAAAGTAAAAGCACCTTATTTTCATATAAACATACCTAAGTCCATGCTATTTTTTCAATTCTAGGTGTCGAAAGTACTGTAAACTCACAACACATCAACACCACCCTCAACTTAAGACTTTTGCATGTCCTCAAGCAAGGAAACCAAAAAACTAGAAACGATGCTTAACTAGAAAATAAACCTAGGATACTATAGCCAACATCAATCAAAATTTGCACCATAAACTCAAACAGCTTTTGAACATTTTTCCTATAAACCAAATTAGAATATGCACATCAAGCAACAACAATCCATGATAAACAGGGATCAAGACATGTCATTTAACTATTAGCAGATAGTAAGTCATCCCCAATGCTTTTTATACAGACAACTAGTACAATCAAACAAAACCATGTATCCTCACAGCAAATGAAGCCCCCCACTCACAGATATAGAAAAATATGAAATGTGGGACAACAAGTAAGACTCTCACGCTCAAAAAGAAGTTCCAAATACTATATGTTGGATATCATAGGCTTGCTCTGATTTTCTCTACTTTGGCATTTCAAATGGTCAGGCTAGGATCACTATAGGACTTGATTTGACTTGTAATGTAGGCTTTCGGGTTGGGTATGGTTGATATGGAATTTTTTTGTGACTAAACCCTCCTTGACACTACATACATGTGGCTCCATTTTACACTTTTTCACCCTTTTTTCTTTTTCAACTTTTTCCCTCCCTTTTCACCATTTTTTATGTAATAGTATGGGTGTGGTATGTTTTCACAAATTTTCATTCATCTTTCTTTTTTGTATCTTCATTTTCAAATTTTCTTCCTCATTTTAAAACCTTTTTCTTTTATCTTTATTTTTCACCTCCCTAAGATTTACCTACCCTTACTCTAGCCACCCTCAACTTAGGAATTTTTCCTATGTTGAGTTCACAATGTCCAAGAAGGGAGTTGGGCCAAAACATATTCATTATTAAAAAAATGGGTACAATTAATTGGTTAATCAAAGAAAAATGGTTCATTTAAGGATCAAAATCACGGTCAAGGGAATCATATTATATTGGTAAGGTCATTTAAACTAAAAAAAAGATACACAAAAATGGCCTATGATCCCTTCCTAACTAACCATCCTAAAAGCTATGTAAAGTCCAACCTGAAAAGTTCTAGATCCTCTATGCAATATTGAATTAGGTATTAGACCTCACTCACTAATGGTAAATTCTTGCATTCATTCTACCTATCCGATTTATACATGGATAACAAGAACTACTCATACTAATACACTAAATGACACAAAATGATCCACAAAAATCATGCTTTGCAATCAACAAGTACATAAGTAACCATCAAAAATTTTAAACAGGGTCAATCTTTTACAACTTCAAAACTAGTTTAATTTATTGGCTGAGTACTACTAACCTACTTTCTAATTGAAGAAGAAATAAAAATAAAATTCTAAACATGTCGGTTCTACTAGATAGCATGATCGAGGGAAAACAAACACGACAAGAAAAACCCTTGGATGAATTAAAAAAATCTCAAAAATACAATTATAACCCCTCCCCTTTTAAAAAGCATGCTTCATCCCGAAGCATAGAATATAAAGCAGAAGGAACTGAACGTACTTGTGGCGCACTAAATATTCTTGTCATCCTGCGGATGTGGTACCTCTGCTGCAGTCCTGGCGCTGGCAGTGGCCGACGCGCTAAATGCTATAGGGTGGAACGGTTACCCCCTCAATAGTAGCGGTCACCTCTATGACCTCTAGAATCACTAGGATGAATGTGGCTCGCTCGAAGGGTCCTTGCCACCCGCAACCTCTGGATGGGTAATGGTGTAGCTACTTGATCCTCTTGCTCTCTCAAGCATCTCCGACCTATTCTTATTGAAAGTCTGTTGGCTCTCCAATCTCGCACTGAACTCATGCACTGAAATACATCTCTGCTTCTTACGACAACTCATACTATGGTCCGTACAATCCTCTTACGAGTCGTACTGAGAACCATAGCACCAGTCTGTTCAGCGGTTCTTTTGCTACCTATTTTTGTTTCTCCTACACAGTGACCACACATAAGTCGATAAACTTGGGTTGCCTTCCATGAAACGCTTGGTTTAATATTACGGCACGACACAAGTGGTACAGTTACTTAGAATTCACAAAACCACCACATGGGTTACCTCTCAAGAAGCACCTGATTAATGTCACAGCATGACGCAAGTCTCTTGACTACTCCAATTTCATTAACGAACTTGGACTTATCCTCGATTACTGAGACCACTCTGTACTCCTTTGGTTGCTTCATTGATCGGCAGACATTAAAGGTGACCTCTCCTTTACTGAGTCTAAATTTTAACTGGCCATTCTCCATATCTACTAAAGCCCTCCAAGTGGCAAGGAATGGTCTCCCCAATATGATGGAGACCTGAAAATAAACCTTGCAATTTAGGATCACGATGTCTGATGGGAATATGAATTTTTCCACTTTAACAAGTACATCAAATAGGATCCCCACAGGCTTCTTCACAGTTCGCTTATCCATCAGCAGCCACATAGTAGTCGTTGTGGGGGCTCCCAAGTCCAGCTACTTAAACACAACTAACGACATTTGATTGATGCTTGCTCCCAAGTTGCAAAGTGCCCTCGCAAACTCAACATCAGTAATTATACATGGAATGATGATAGAACTTGAGTCCTCCTTCTTTTGAGCAAGGACTCGTGAGGCTATAGCGCTACAATGATGCACGTTATCCACAGACTCATAGCTCATGGACCTTTTCTTTGTAATAAGGTCCTTCATAAACTTGGCATATCCCGATATCAGTTCCAATGCCTCTACCAATGGTATGTTTACTGATATTTGTTTTACCATTCTCTGCCTTCTTCTTCATTCTTTGAGGGAACGGTGGTGATGGTCGTGGAATAGCCTTATAAATTTGTGTGGCCCCTTATTTCTCTCATTGTTCAGCCTTAGGCCCCTTCTCAAAAACTAAAATCTCAATCAACTCAACATCCTCATCATGGTCATTCTCAACAACCTCTTCCTCATCATTGATTATGCTTTCTTTCTTACTTTGAAGCTCAACTACAACCGGTAGAGGGGGATCTACCGTGGTCTTTCCACTCCTAGTCATCATAACCATGCAGTGACCATCATTCTTCGAATTTCGGACTCTATGCTAGGTAGTGTACCCTTTTTCCTAGTGTTTATGGTTCCTGACAGTTGCTCGAGCTACTGTTCAATCTACTTGATAGTTCTGGCATATGAATCAACTCTCTGACCCATGCTAGATATATCTCCATGGATGTCTTTCAGTTGATCATCTATGGATCTAACCTTCTTTAGCATCTCATCCATCATGCTCTCCAACTTTGACTTTCCTGCCTCCCCCTAACATGCATTCGGAGGCACGTACAAACTTGCTCGGTTGTTGTGGTAACCGTCATTCCTTCTCCATTCTCCCTCGTGCTTAGGACCTCGACTTCTATCTCTTTAGTCATCCAGTTGTAATTATCTCTATATTGGTTACGACCTTGGTTTTTAGAACCTTGGCACAAAGTGTCTTGTCCAGACCCCGGGGTGTTGGCTCAAAAACTCACCAACTGATTGTCCAAGAAGATTACCTCCTCCTTGAAATCTGAGTGCTCGGGCCCTGGTTCCTATCACTGTGTTCCCACTACCTTAACTTTTCTAGCTCTTGTTCCCATGTTATGCTTCGTCAGCAGGTCTAATGATGTGCGCTTATAGGCCAATTCTTGGTCACGTTCTTCCTCCTTTCTACATTGGTATGTAGTCAAACTAACATCATATGTACCAGCTGCCGCTTCCTCTTTTTGAGTGTGCCATGCTCTATTTATTTTTGTCACTCTGTCAAGAATAGTGGAAACTTTCTCCCAGGTAGGCTCATCAGTGCTCCTCCCACCACTATGTCTGCCACATCTTTAGTACTATTATTTAGTGATCTATAGAAAATCTCCAACAAACTATCATCAGGAATTTTGTGGTTTGGGCACTTGGTCAGCTTTTTCTTGAATCTCAACCAGGTTTCATGAAGTACCTCAGTCTTCAGTTATCAAAAATTGTATATTTCATCCTTAAGCTGCAGCATTCTGGAGGGTGGAAAGAATCTCTTTAGAAAAGCTTGTTTGAGCTCCCTCCAGTTGGTAGTGGAGTCGTTGGGCAGCTCCGATAACCATAATGTGGCCTTCCCAGATAGAGAGAAGAGGAAGAGTCTTAGCCTTATTGTGTTTTGGCTGAATCTGAGCAACCTGTGCGCCTTGCATATCCCAACAAATTTCATTATGTGCAAGTTGGAATCATCAGTTGCTTGACCACTAAACACCCCCGTCATGTTCAATAATTTGATCATAGTGCTAGCGATTTCAAATTTTGCCCCAGCGGGCAAAGGTGGTGGTACAATAACTTCGGTTGACCCGACTTCATCAATGTTTGAGTCAACCTTATCAAAGAGTTGAGGGGCATATCTTTGGCCTCTGTTGCCCTTTCCATGGTGACCAGCATTGAGAACCTCGTCTTGAGCATCATCGGCTTCCTAAAGTGCAACTTTCCAAGCTAGCACGATCTCTCTGTTCTTGGTTCTCCATCCTTAGCAGTGTTCTTTCAAGTTCAAGAGCCAAAGGAATCATGGGGTTTTCGCTCCATCGAGTACTTGACATTCACCAAGTGACAACCTGTGGATGTCCAAAAAAAGATAATGCAATTACGGAAATAACAACTAAAAGTTAATACAAGCAATTAATCTAACCATAGTTGTATTCCCCAGGAACGGTGCCACTTTTTGATAACGCTCAAACTCACACTTCTTAGAAATGTATGAAGAGGACGTTGTCAATAAGAAATCCAACAAAGAGGTTGGGGTCGAACCCCCAGGGAATAAGGTAAGATCTAGACTAATGCTGGTTCATAAACTTGTTGGTAAGTTATCTCCAAATTGGGGGGTTTAAAGAAAAACAACACTAAAGCAAGATCGTAATTATGGTTGTTATCAAGATTGACAAATAATTAGGGTAAGTGTTTCCCATGGGTTTAGAAGTACTTCGGGTATACATACGTGATTAATCCCAATACTTACTTGTAGAACTGATAACTAGGGTTAGTCCAAACGACTGGTTCGTCCCTATAGGATAAACTATACTCAATCACCGGGTCAGGTCTCATGAATGATTTCTTTTGAACTTTATCAACATATTCCAAAATAACTTTCCTAAGACCGCAGCTCAAGCCATACAATGATCATAAAAATCAAGGGTTTGTTGTAATTCTCTTTTCCTAATCTCTGCTTCTCTAGGTTCAAGTAAGTAAAGAATTCGGGAAATTCCTAGTGTTGTGCACCGTTAAGAAACATTTAAAGATAAAGAGAATACAATACAAACATTTAGCATTGCTTTTGAATCACCTTGTGTAACCTTATTTCGTTAATCCACCATGGTACCCACAACCCTAGTTGTGGAGGTTTTAGCATCTCATGATTGTATCATTGTAATTAGCATTCATACAAATACACAATTAAATACTTATAACAATAATTGGAAGAAAACCTGCTTTTAAAGTCAATGAACAAACTCAAGAACAATTGATAAAATAAAGTGTTGATCCCTAGGAATTGCTCTCCAAAACTTGATAGTAAATCACAAATAAAACCTCTCTCAATGTAATTACATGTCTACTACCTTCTCTCTATGTTGTTCGACTAAAACAAAATATAAAAGGTATTTATACAGACATTAGAAACCTTTTCCTAAGTGTAACACCCCAAAAGTTCCCAAGATTAAAAATCAAGATTTGGAATGTGCTCAGCGGAAAAATCAGCAACATTACTTCAGTACGACTTAACCTACGAGTCATAGGTTGGTAGTACAGGCCGTAGGAAGGCCCATGGTCTAGATCAGATAAGTTTTTTCCCAACCACGAGTTCCCACCACGAGCCGTAGTATGTGGGTATGACTCGTGGCAAGAATTCATAGCAAGTACTTAGAGTTATCATGTGAATGATTGTACGGGTAATAGTACGACTCATAGGATGGAGTTTTATGTCATGGTATGAGTCATGGAAATATTAAGAGAGTTGGAAAAAAGGGATCATTAGTCATAGGAGGAAACCATGAGTCGTAGGTTGGTGGTACGACTTGTGGTACGAGTCGTAATATGATGGTAAGAATCATTGTTTCAGTCGTGGGTGGAGATATTGTAATGCCTCAGACTTTGAGACTAAGTTTGAAACCCTTCTAGGTAGGTGGATAGACCCAAACCCAATGAATTTATAGAAAAAAGGTGTTAAGATCAATTATTGAGTATAAGAAGTGCATTAGATTCAAGTTAAGGTTAGAAGGAACCTCTAGCATGAAGTTGAGTTGAGGGCCTTCTTACCGATTGGATTTTCCGTATTAGTTCATATAAGGGTCAACTTTAACCGACCATAGATCTCTTTTTACAAAATGTTTTTGGGTGATTCAGCTTATCAAATTGAATCGCTTTGAGTCTTCTTTCCAATGCATATGAGCTTGCACCAATCAAAGTTCGATGTAGAAGGTTATGAGCGATTTAGTAGCTACAATAGGCATGATACGACTCTCAATACGAGGCATACAGGCAACCTACGGCACATACTGTTGGTCGTGGTAACTGCCAGTTATAGGTTTATTTTGTTAGTTTTGGGGCAGTTTGGTAAACTCATATGCTTCTAACTCCTAAATGATATCGTTTTGATCTTTTTTTAGGTCAGATTAAAGGGTTTAACATAGCCTAAATCCTTACTCTCTTCAAACATGCTTAGATTAGAATTTCTCTCAAGAAGGAGCTAGGGTTAATCACTTCCAACTTCTCAATTCCTCTTGGATCTTCAAGACAAGGTAAGGGATCATCAACCCAGGTATGTTGAACTTCAACAAGGATCTCCTTCCATCCCTGTGTCCAAAATTTTGATACTAAAATCCAACTTCCTTGATTTTCTAGAAATCATGATCTAGGGTTCGATTTGTGGATAAATTCTCATATGTCTCCTATGAATTCTAAGACCCATTATGATGGATAGTCATGTTTGCTTGAAAAATTACTTTCAAAATATCGAATGGTGTACTTATGGTGGGATTAGCATGATTAAGGAATTTTCACCATAAATTAGTCTAGAATTTTAAATTGGCTTTCATAAATAAATCATGTGCTCTTATCATAAAGTTATATCCTTGTTTAAAGTATATGTAAATCACATGGGTTCCACAAATCTAGAACATATATCACATTGTATGAGTTGGAACACGATTAAAACTTATGGGCTTTGACCAATGTGGGGTATGTGAATGTTTTCACTATGATTACGATGTAAGTGTATTGGGTATAAGTTGAACCTATGGTAATGGCATGATTATCAAATTTTCACTATGATTTAGAGTAAATTTCAAAATGAGATTTTCTATGAAATATTCATATGCTTCCACCATGATCTCATTGTACATGTTCAAGGTATGAGTTGATTATATGGGCTTTCTGTAAATCTAGAATACATGAATCCAATGTATACATGTAAAGTATGATTGACCTATAGATCCTACATGAATAGGAGATATACGCCATATGTTATAAAATCGGGATTTGAATGTTGTTGATGTGTATAAAGTATGATCTGATCCTATAGATGTTTCATGAATGTAAAATGTGTGGATTAAATGATGAATTGGTACCATGATGATATGAATTATGATGACAAAGCATGAGAATGATCCTTCAGACCATTGGGCTTTGTTGTTAAAAGAAAGTAGCCTTAATTAATTCTAAATGATTTAGTATGATGTCAACAGTTGAATGCTCATGTGTTTGATTAGTTGAAGTGACTTATACTAAATGAATAACGTCAGACCAATGAACTCCATATTCTAGTTAACAGGACTCTCCATAGCCGAGAATGTTTACCTTAGGCAGTCAGGCACTCTCTGTAGCCGAGAATGTTTCCCTTAGTTAGTCAGGGACTCTCTATAGCTGAGAATGTTTCCCTTAGTCAGTCAGGGAATCTCCATAGCAGAGAATGTTTCCCTCAGTAAGTCAGGGACTCTCCATAGCCGAGAATGTCTTCCTTAGTCTCCGATATTAGTTCAGCTCAACTCCATATAATTTCATATTTAAGTTAAAATCTTTTAAGCCGGATTCAGATTCAATTATCAGCAGATAGTCAGTACAGTATATGATATTAGTTATAGCTTTAGTTCTCAATAATTGAACATCACATGACCCTTATGCATCAGTTTGATTATACTTCGATAAATGTTTTCAAATAAAAGCTTAATGGCATATATATGTATCTCAGACAGGGTTGTTGTATTCCAGATAGTTGCATGTCTATGTATCTAGTTTACTTCCTTCTTGTATACTTGCATGTTTAGATTACTTACTGTTCCCGCATATTCAATACATTCCAAGTACTGACCGCACTCCTTTATGTGCTTATCATTTCATGATATAGATGCAGATCTCCAGACTCAGCCTCGTGGTTAGATACGCTTCATTCCCTCTCAGCTACTAGTGGTGAGTCCTCATCTCTCGAGGACGTGATTCGTATTTACATTTTATTTATGTTTCAGTTTTCAGATATTAAGAGTTAGCTAGGGGCTTGTCCCAGAAACTCGTCAGTTTAGTATAAGGCTTTCAGACTTGTCCAGATAGATTCAGCTCTGTATCAAAGTGTTGTTACATTTTTAATTATGATTTTTAATTAGACTCTCTCAATTAGCTTCCGCTCAGTTATGTTTTGTCAACAATTTCTATTATTAAGTGATATGCTATGATTATACGATGAGTTGACTTGGAGCCTCTCGAAGTTCCTTGTCCTGTGTTATGGCTAGGGCATAAACTCGTGTCGTGACACTAAGCTAACAGGGAATTTTCCATATCTGGCATCGGCTTGACTCATGACTGATCATACGACCCGTAATAGGATTTTATGGGTCATACCTGCCACTCGTACATGCCTTGGCTATTGCAGAATTGACTAAGTGTTGGCAGTTGGTACTATTTGTACCATAGTCCTACGAGTCATACATGCCATACGTCGCTTGGCCTTGAGAACGTTGACATCCTCTGAAGTTATCTATGAGTGTTGTGGTACACCTTGTACCTTCCTCCTAGGACTCGTACTTGCTTTTTCCGTCTGGAGTTCTACCAAGTCTTTAAGAATCACTGAAGCTCCCCATGGCTCATGGTACGAGTTGTAAGTAGATGTTACAATCCGTGGGTTTTACCCGTACCAAGAGACTGCCTTGTGCAATTTTTCTCTAAAGATTTCCACCACTCCAGTTACGCCTCGTACCATCTTGGTACGGCTCGTACTGAGAGTCATACTTTTCTTTCTCCTTATTTCATCCTTTTGAGTTTTCCACGAGTCTTAGTACGACTCTTACAATTAAGGAACGACTCGTACTGAGATTGGTACTTGGTTGATTTTCTACACTTTTATGCATCTTTTGCATGTTTTTTCTCTAACACCTATTTTCCCTTAAAACAAAGTAAAAGCACCTCATATACATGTAAACATACCTAAGTCCATGCTATTATCTCAATGTTAATCGACAAAAGTGCTGTAAACTCACAACGCATCACTCTGACCACCTTTTTTGTCACAAATTTAGGTCTTTCTGAGTATGCACATACTGAAGACTCTTGTGATTCTTGAATACATCTACATGCACTCCATACAAATATTGCATCCAAATCTTTAGTGCAAACACCACTGCTGCCAATTCTAGGTCGTGCATCAGGTAATTCTTCTCATGAGTCTTGAGATTTCTAGATGCATACACAATGACCTTACCATGCTGCATTGGCAAACAACCAAGACTAACCCTAGAGGCATCACAATACACCACAAATCCATTTGTACCCTCGGGTAGGGTCAAAACAGGAGCTGAAGTGAGTCAAGCCTTTAACTCTTGAAAACTCTTCTCACAGGCATCCGACCACTAAAATTTGACTTTCTTCTAGGTCAACTTATTCAACAGTGCTGCAATGGATAAATAGCCCTCAACAAACCTTTTGTAGTAACCAGTTAAACCCAAGAAACTCCTGATATCTGAAGGACTAACTTGTCTAGGCCAATTCTTTACAGCTTTTATCTTTTGAGAGTCCACCTGTACACCCTCACTTGACACCACATGGACCAAAAATGCTACTGAGTTTAGCTGAAACTCACACTTGCTAAATTTAGCAACATATAGCAATCCTTAAGAGTCTATAGCACAATCCTCAAATGAGCGACATGCTTCTCCTCACTCCAAGAGTATATGAATCTATGAACAAAATCATAAACATGTCCAAATATGGCTTGAACACCCTGTTCATCAAATCCATAAAAGCTGTTGGAGCATTTGTTAGTCCAAAAGACATAACTACAAACTCATAATGACAATACCGAGTCCTGAAGGCTGTCTTCGGGATGTCACTCTCCCTAACTCTAAGCTGGTAATAATCGGAACTAAGATCTATCTTTGAGAAACACTTAGCACCCTGAAGTTGGTCAAACAAATCATCAATCCTAGGGAGGGGATACTTGTTCTTGATTGTAACATTGTTCAACTGCCAATAGTCAATGCACAAACGAAGAGATCTATCCTTCTTCCAAACAAAGAGAACTGGTGCACCCCATGGGGACTTTCTAGGTCTGATGAAACCCTTGTCTAAGAGATCCTTCAACTGTTCTTTGAACTCCTTTAGCTCAGGTGGAGCCATTCTGTAAGGAGGAACATGTATAGGTTGCGAATTAGGAAGAAGGTCAATACCAAAATTTATGTCCCGCTCGAGAGGGACTCCGGGTGGATCATCTGGGAACACTTCTAGATACTCACACACTATAGGAACTGAATGGAAAGTCGGGGTCTCGGACATAGCATCTTTAACCCAAAATAGATGGTAAATACAACTCTTAGAAATCATCTTTCTAGCCTTAAGGTAGGAAATAAAACAACCTACAAGCACAGCTGAATCACCCTTCCACTCTAGGACTGGCTCACCCGGAAACTGAAACTCTAGTGCACGGGTTCTACAATTCACTAAGGCATAAAGTGCATGTAGAAACTTTATGCCAAAGATAACATCAAAATCTGTCATGTCTAGCTCTACTAGATCTGCTGAGGTAACTTTCTGAAGGATTGTGACATGGCAATTTTTGTATACCCATCGAGCTATAACTTAGTCACCGACTGGAATAGAGACTGAGAAGGATTTTGATATGAATTCAAGAGTGACTTCGAAATTACTAGCAACATAGGGCGTCATAAAAGATAAGGTAGACCTTGGATCTAACAATGTATAAACATTAAGATGAAATAGTCGAAACATACCATTGACTACATCTAGAGAGATCTCCTGCTCCTAACAAGACAAGAGGGCATAAAACCTATTTTGACGCTAACCACCACCTGCACTAGTGGATACACCTGTTGAACTGAGCGTGCTGGTGGAGCGTTTGAACTGGTGGCTGGGTCTCGACCTCTACCATGACCCTGTTTGGTTGAAGGGTAGTCTCTAAGTATGTGACTATGTTTCCCACACCCAAAACATGCCCGTGAATCTGCTAAGCATAACCTGATATGCCTCCATCACACCTGTCACAAACCGGAATACTAGGCTCCATCGACTAGCTTCCCTGACCACAAGAGCCCAATTCTTGTCCTCTATGATCACGCCTAGACCTAGATGGCATGCTGGCTGACGACAACGCTGGGAATGATGACCTCTGGTGGGGCTACTACCAATGTCCACCCCGAGACTTATGTTGGGAGAACCTAAAATTATCTGTCCTGGCCCTCTTGGCCTCTCTCTCCTTCTCCCTCATCTACGCCTCTATCTATTGGGCATACAAGACAAATTGGAAGAAGTTGATGTCCTGATGTAGCTTAGTAGTCCTGCAATCTTTGACCAAGTAATCCGCCACCCCATTCACAAACTTGCTCACGTAGCCCGATGATTGGCCACCATCTCCAGTGCATAATTGGACAAATACTCCTTGACTGTGATATTATTATGTTTAAAATTCATGAACTTAACTACCTTGATTTCCCTCATCTCCTGGGGAAAGAATCTGTTTAGAAATGCAGTGAGAAACTCATCCAAGCAAATGGGACCCGCTCTGACTCTCACGCCCCTTCCACTGCCTAAACCAAGTATGAGCGACCCCTTTCAATTGATAAGAGGCTAGGTCTGCACATTTCTCGCCCATCACTCCCATAATTTGGGTGATCTTTCGGATCTCCTCAATGAATGTATCTTCATCAATTCTCAACCCAAGAAACTTTGGGGGATTCATCCTGAGTAAGTCCCTGACTCTAGCCACCACTGCGTTCCCATTTCGGGGAATATGAGCCACTGTCTGCTGATTGACATGAGCGGTCAACGCCTACGCTAACATCTGGATAGCTGCCCTAAACTCAGCATGGGAAACCTTCTTGGGGACATGATTCGCTGGGGCAGTTGGGGCTTGATGGTGCCCATCTCCATTGCCATCCCCGGGTCCATTTCCATTTTCGTTGTCATTCCTTTTGTCATTACCTCAGCAGGGAGGCATGATTTTGCAAACAAGTATAACAAGAGTTAGAAGGATAGAGAGATACTTTGTCGCACAACATAAATCATGAAAAAAGGGAAATTTTCTAAAGCATTGCGTAGCCTCTTCATTATAAGTGTGACACGCTTCACATTCATGAAAAAGACTTACTTAAGATGGCTCTTAGACATCCTATGACACACTAAACCTTCGCTCTGATACCAAGTTTGTTACGACTTAAATATAGGCACAGATCATGACAGATAATCAAGACCCATAAATTTCTCCAAGTCGACCCCATGGCTTGAGCATGAAAACTAAAGCTTAACATAAATAAAGCGGAAACTAGATTAGCAGAAGTCTGAATAATAGAACGTTTAAACAACGCAAAATATCAAATATTGAATCTAAAGCTAAATATATAAACTATAACTGATGAGCCTTTGACATACGGATGAGCTGATGGAACAACACCCCTAACTAGCTCACTAGAAATCTAAAACTGGAAATGACCATAAACAAAATATGTAAAGATCCTCGAAGGATGAGGACTCACCAACAAGCTATATGGGTTGAACTCTAGAAAAAGGCTAGCGGCGAGACTGAATTTGAATTTCTGAGCCTGTATCATTAAACGATACAGCACAGAGTACTGGTTAGTACTTGGAATGTACTGAGTATGCAATGTAAGTAAAACGGGCTAAGTAAGTATAAACTGAAAACATGCATATCATAAACCATATCAACATAAGTTTCTGAGAGTAAGGATTGCATATTAAAATCTAAAAACATGAAAAGGCATAAGTTGAACCTCATAACTGAATCGAATAACCCAAAGTCGCAACTAATATTCATAAGAAAAACTAATAAGCCGATCATTGGGTCAAACTTGATGAAAACATATTATCATAATTGATGAACAAGCATAGTTGAAATCGTGAAGAACAATGAGAGATTCTCTATATAACCGATAGTATCACGATAGAGCTTATGTATCCCAACTATTACACTCAAGTGGGTAGACCCATCCAAAGTCATGTCAGGGCTAAGGGTGCTATCATGATATCGATATCAAGATGAAGGCCCATTGGGGTGATGGAAAGCTCACAAGGGAGGTCCCAAATTAATTGAATAAATCTTATGTTGGCACATAGTTCTAATACTCAGGGTTTTTCTTAACCCTAGCCTACCTGGTTCTAGACACTGCTCCCAAAAATATGTAAATGCTATCCATCATTTTTCAACGAAGCTGAAATCATCATTTTGCAATGAAGCTGATAATGTAATAACATGCATAGTCTAAAATCTGAATATGGGGAGCCTTGGCTCAAAACATACCACAAGCTGAAAGTAGGAGTATCGACTTCGAAACCATCTGGTAAGCTAATATCATAAAACGAAACCTAATCATGAAAACATACTTAGTTCATATGGGCCTGCCCAAAACTTTAACATACTAGAGATAGACTTAGTAGTCACAATCATGGATTCATGCATGGGTAAATAATTAACATTCTTTCATTCTAGATATCTCATCATACTTGAAACACATAGATCATAAACTTGACTTTTCATGAAACTTGCATAACTAAGAAAAATTCTTCTAAAACTTGAAATCATGAACATGTGATCAATTTGCACATAAAAACTTCTCATGAATCTTAAAACATCAATTGAAACGTGAAGGGTATTGACCCATGAATTAAACATAAGGAATTTCATAAATTGGGTTAAGAGCCCATAGAATGATACACTTGAATTCATGAACTTGATATAAGATTTGGGCATGAGAGTGAACATAAAACTCTCATTCATGACTCTACATACCTGGGTAATCTGATTCTACACCCTTTCTTGAAAGACTAAGAGATTTGGGAAAGAACTTGAAGACTTCTAGATTTGATCTCCTTTGGAATTCTCCAAACTTGCACGCATGGGAAGGGAATAGGTTAGAATAGGCTAAACCCTCTTAAAATCCTCCTAACTAAGCTTAAAATGATGTATTTTAGGACTTAGAAATTATGAAAATGCCCTTATTAAATTCGCAAAAATTTTTACACTGCCATGAGTTGTACCCTGATACCACGACTCATGGGTTCCTTCTATTGTTGCCATGACTTCATCATTGATATTTTGGAGTTTCCCACAGATCAGACAACGAATCGTACCATCATCCTACGAGTCATTGGACCCATCTGTTACCACTACTAGGAAAATTTCTTGATCCTTCCTACGGGTGTGAGTAATGACTCGTTGTTCCTCACAATGGTTTGTACCTTGACCCATAGCTTCCAACTCTGCCACCCTAGATACAACCAATGAGTTCTTACCATGATATGTGGTTCCTCACCATGAATTCTGTCAGGACTTGTACCTTCTATTCTGATAGTCCAAAACCAAAACGATGACTCCAATCCACGAACCATTACTAGGTCCCACAAGTCATTATTGGACTCATTGCTACCAGTTTTTCCTCAGTAGACTGCTAACCATGAGAAATCCTATGACCCATTACTTCTTCCTACGACTCGTACAACTAGTCGTTCTGAGGTGATTCTTCCTATTTTTCTGTTAATCACCTTTCCAATCACTAGTCTAGTCTTAGGCACTTCAGGGGTATTACAAAGGTACAGATCATGGTAGGTGCTTGTGGTGAGAAGTTAAAAAATGATCAAAGGTAGGACCTGAAAACACGAGACTCAATATGAGTCGTGGTAAGGTCCTACGATTCCTAGGACGAGTCATTTCATTAGACGGGATAATCTTAAATACGAAGTCCTCAGGTATTTTTGTAACTTCCTAAACTTTTAATAAATGAGGTCATTTTGGATTTCCAAAGGGAAGTATTTAAGGGTTTTATTTAGCCTAAACCCTCTTTCTACTCCTAATACCCTATTATAAAGATAAAATCCTCCCAAGCCAAGATTAGGAGTATTCATCAAGATCATTCCATTTCTCTTGGGTCTTCAAGTCAAGCTAGGGACTCATAAAGCCCAGATATGTAGGGTTATGAATGGGGGAAATCCTTCCACACTTATGGCTAATTTCATCCCTGTTTCATGATTTCAAAGCATGATCTATTGAAATTCTAGGGTTAGACCCAACTGTCATGAAAGCTCTTATGATCTCTTACGAATTCAAGTTTCTTATAATTTAAGTAATGATTATGATTATGATTATTTGTTTTTTTACTAGAGTCTCTCATTTATCTATACTATAAGGTTATGGTGATTTTGTCCAATATTCATAATTTTCTGAATTTTAAGCTTATGAGCCTGTGATATCAATTATGATTATCTATTGAAGCATGAATGATTTTCATGAAACTCAAGTTATTTATCATGTATAACTCAATGGCATTATTCTCATGAATACCTCGTGTATGTAAAGTATGATTACAAGTTCATGATTTAGATTAGTCCATGAAAGATCAAGTATATTTTCACAATGATGATTATGAGCCATGTGCATGTTTTTGGGAGTAATGTCTATAACACCCCAAACATTTCTAAGATTATACCCTAGATTTGAAGTTTGACCGTGAAGAAAAAACTAGAAAATGCCCTTAGAACGAGCCTCACTACAACTCATAGGAGGATTGTAGGAGTCGTACCAAGAACCAATAGTGTGAAGTACTGAGGGTTAAGCAGAAGCTTGGGAAGAAGCACAAGTGGATCCTATGATTTGTACCTCGATTGTATGAGTTGTGGTGGCGGTCCGTACTAATAAAACTCAAAGAAATGTTCAGGAAATCTTGGGTAACCACGAGGCATGTTATGGCCCGTGGTAAGATGGTATGAGCTGTTGTTGGCATTCGTGGTAAGAGGTTCAGGCTATGACCAATTTAGCTTAATATATATGAGCAGGATGTCACAGATCATAGGATATGGTACAGTTCATACCATTTGTTCGTGAGTTGAGACATTATAGTGCTACAAATTTTTGGGCTAAGTTTGAAACCATTCCAGGTATGTGAATAGACCCAAACCCAATGAATTTTATGGAAACAAAGTGTTAATATCAATTATTAAGAATAATAATAGAATTGGATACAAGTTAAGGTCATAAAGAACCTCTAGCATAAAGTTGAGTTGAGAGCTTCCCAATCAATTGAGTTTTTCACATAAGTTCTTACAAGGGTCAACTTTAAATGACCATAACTCTCACCTTACAAAGTGTTTTTGGGTGATCCAGAATATCAAATTGAATCCCTTTGAGTATTCATTCCAATGCATCCAACCTTGCATCAATCAGAGTTTGGAGCGAAAAGGTATGTCCAGTTTAGTGAAGCACTACCAGGTTTGACGGACAGGACAAGTCCTGTTACCACGAGTCATGGTACAACTCCTGGTATGTAGGTATGAGTCATACCAAGCACCCGTAGCAAGATTTTCAACAAGCTTTTAAGCCACACAAAACCCATGAATTTGCACACCACGAACCTTGGTATGTCACCACGAGTCCTGGTACGACCCATAGCACCTCGGACGAGTAGATTCCAAAGAACAGTTTCCCAGGGGAACTTTTGTAATTCCCTATTTTTTAAATTCTAAATAAGGTCATTTTGGGTTTCCAAATTTTTTATTTAAGGGTTTTATTTATCCTAAACCACATTCTACTCCTAACACCCTATTTGAAAGATTAAATCCTCTTAAGCCAAGATTAGGGTTCCTCATCAAGATCATTCAACTTCTCTTAGGTCCTCAAGTCAATCTAGGGAATCTTCAAGCCCAAGTATATGGGGGTATAAATGGGGGGAAACTTTCATCCTCATTCCTAATTTCATCCCTATCTCATGATTTTAAGTCTCCAAGCATAATTCATTGAAATTCTAGGGTTAGACTCAATTCTCGTGAAATCTCTTATGATCTCTTATGATCTCAAGTTTCATATGATTACATTCATTATTTATGATTATGAATAGTTTTTTTCTACTAGAGTCTCTCACGGATCTATAATTTCATGTTATGGTGATTTTTCCCAATTATTCATGATTTTATGAATTTCAAACTCATGAACCTATGATTTCAAGTTATGAAGTTTTATTCAAATATGATTATGATTTCATGATTTAGACCAGCCCATGTAATATCAATCATGTTTTTCAGTGATATTATGAGCCATGTACATAATTTTGGAAGTAGTGTCTCGCATCAAGTAGCCAGGGGTTTAGGAAAATCTCGAGTCTCATAAGTACGTACCAGCTTAGTTACATATTCATGTTCAAACCCTATGGGGATTCACAAGTGATATCACGCCTCATTAAGTTCCTTGGCTTGGCAAGCTTGGAACGGTTCTGCCAACATGAGCAAGATAGTTGAGCATCATAAAAGCTCTCTCATGATGGTGTCGGTTATGAGGAGTCTCCCGTTGTTCCTCATATTTAAGTTATTCATGTTTATGACATACAATATTATTTTTTATAGTATATTTGACCCATTGATCCTTTATGAAATTTTACTCATGATTTCAAGTGTGTTAAATCCAATGATTTTCTTTCGAAAAACCTTAGGTTATTATGTTTCAACTTACGATGAATAACTCATGTTTATGATTTCTTCAAGAATATGGTTTTTAGAAGGTCATCCTTAATTACATGTTCTAGCTTGTTTTATACTCATGATTTCAGACTACCTTTTTACTAGCATATTTTACTTACTCTATATACTCAGTATATTCAAAGTACTAACTGCATACTCTATGCTATGTCATCTCATGATATAGGTTCGAGCGAACAGTCTCAGCACAGGCCTTAGCTCTGTACCCGCCTCAGTCCAGCTTAGTCCCTGTTGGGTGAGTTCATCTTCTGAGGACATTTGATTGTTTGCTATGTTTTGTTATGTCTTTCAGTTTTAGACTTAGTGAGCTAGTTAGAGGTGTTGACCTATCAGCTCATCTTATGATTAGAGGCTTTTCAGACAGTTATGTGTTAGATGGTCTTTGCTTTGTGACATGTTGTGTTTGTTTATACTTTATAACATTTAGACTTCCACTTAATTTATTTTTTTATAATTCATTTGCATTTTAGATATTCTCTCTTTCATTTGATATATGTGCCATGGGTTAGCTTGGAGCCCTTCGTAGTTCTAGGTCTTGTGTCTTGGTCTGAGGTCTACACTTGGATCATTTCAAACTTGTTGTCAAACCATTAGGTTTAGATGTGTCCTAGGGTATCTGAAAGTCATATTAAGTAGAGTCTTTTCCATGGGTGTGAAGCAGGCCGCACTTATGGGGAAGATGCTATAAGAAGTTTTTAGGAAATTTCCCTTCTTTCATGATTCTATATCATGATGTGAAGTCCAACTGTCTTACTATTCTTACTCTTCCTATAAGAATTCACAGAGAACGCCTCCCAAAAGAGCCAGCAAAAGAGGAACTGGTGACGGGAATTAACCAGCTCCACCAACTCCAGTAGGCCTCCTTAGTCGGAAAGCTTCTGATGTGGAGCTCAAGCCTGCCTTTAGGACGATGATGCACATCATGGTCGCTCATCTTAACATGAAGGCAATCGCGCCTACTAGCACTATTGGAGGGACAACAACTACTAAGGTTCGATACTTCACTAAGAAGGGGCCATCTAAGTTCCACCATCAAAAAATGGATGGGGAGTTTAGGGAAAGAGGAAAAGGGAACAAAGAGCATGGACAGATAATGAGGTATCCCAATAGAGGGCATGTGGTGGACTGATCATAGCCCCATTAGAGATTATTATCCCTGGCACCATCGACAAACAGTGTTCCATCCAAATCCATTGTAAGGGAGATTACATATCCAATTTGCTAGAAATATGGAAGGAACTACCACGGAAATTGCTTGATCGGTAGGGATGTCTGCTTTAGGTGTGGGAAGCCTGGTCATAGAATTTGAGACTATCCATCAGCTTGGAAAAGCAATGCCAATGGTCGTAGTTATACAACTTTCAAGAACTACGGAAAGAACCACTTAGGAAATTTCTTGGCGGGTTCTTGTTATACCCCGGGGGCTCAAAGATTAGACCTGGGAGTTGAAACGAGAAAAAAGTGGGAATTTTTGTTGCAGCCTCAGGACGAGTCATCTCAGGACTCGTGAGGATAGACCATGAGTCGTCAGGTGACTCATGGAGAAAGAAACATAATTGGGAAAAGGAAAGTTGGGCAGTGTACCTGACTGGAGTCCCCACGAGTTGTTGTCAGCCTTAATGATTCATGGGGTGAATCGTTGGCAGGCTTGGAGTCCAAAGTTTGGAAATGAGACAGTGTACTTAACGAGTGCTGACCTCGAGTCATGGTCACCCCTAATGAGTCGTGAAGTGACCCGTTATGAGTCCAGGAGAAAAGATAAGGCAGTGCACTTGATGATCGACATAATGAGTCATGCACTCTAGCAATGAGTGTTATGGTCGTCCGCTAGGACCACCTGGCAATTATTTTCTGCAAAATTAGTAAGGGTCTTTTCGTAATTCCTCAGTTACTAAATCCTAAACTACGTCATTTTATCCTATGAAAGGTGGGATTTAGAGGGGGAAACTATCCTAAGTGTTCATTCATGCATGTAAGAGAATAGAAAAGTGATAGGGAGGTGATCAAAAGGGAGATTCCAGGTTTCTTCTTCAATTTCCTTCAATTCCTTTTTGGGAATTCAAGGGAGAGTAAGATTCAGTCTCCATCATGTATGTAGGGTTACTAATGGGTGTTTCCGTTCACACCCATGCCATCCTCTATTGATTTATGAAAATCTATTCAAAACCATATGGGGTTTTAATTCAATTTTTGTGAAATTCGAATGACTTGCTAATGGGATTTATGATTTATGCTCTACATCATATTTTATGGATTTAGATCATATTTTTACAACTAATTTTACTTATAAAACTATTGTTTTTGATTTTTACTAAATAAGCCTATTTCAGCATGATCTATGATGAATCGATCTATGATCTTGCTTTAATTGCTAATACATACAAGCCCAATATGATTTATGATTTGAAATATGAATTTATTCAATTATCCACCATGTTTTGAAGATGTTCAAATTATATGTACTATCTATAAGTATGCCAGAAACCTATGATTCATGAATTATGATTTGGCCACTCACAGGCCTTATGTCATGGCTAGTTCATCTATGTACAGGAATGTTTATGATTATCATGATTTGACTAGCCCATGAATTCATGCATTTTATACTATGAGCACTATATATATGTTTTGGGAGTAGTATCAAACACCGAGTAGGTTCGGCGCCTAGGTTCTGCCCCAAATCTCATAAACTGTGTGCCATTGTATGTATGTTGGGACCTCTATTTGAACTGTCCCCAATCCAATTGGCTCTTTTCATGGTGATATCACACTTTCATGGTCCTACCATTGGCAAGGTACGGACACCCTCCCAACTAGGGTTACAAGTCGGGCTTCATGTGTGCTCATATGGGGTATGTCGACTTAGAGAATCTCCCACTATTCCTCATGATTTATGCATGTATATTGATTATGTATATTGGTTCAATTCATGTTCAGCAATGCTTTTCTCTTATGATTATTATTATGATTGCATTCTGAATGTTTTGAAAACCTTGAGCCGTATGATATGTTACGTTATGATATTTATGATACGAGCATGATGTCGTACTCTTATGCTGCTTTATAAGATTTTACATATTTTAAATGTCCGATTTACTTACCGTGCATACTCGGTACATTCTATGTACTGACCGCATACTTTCCATGCTGCATCGTCTTATGATACAGGTTCCGGCTCTTAGGTTCATCCTCATATCTAGATCATCTCAGAGTGTACTTTCAGCTTATTGGTGAGTCCTCATGTTCCGAGTGTCGTTTGATAGACATTCATGCTATTTTATGTTTCAGTACTTGTCCAGGTTAGTTGGGGTGTTGTTCCATCAACCCATCGTAGGTAGTATAGGCTTTTAGACAGTGTGTAGTAGTCAGCTTTTGTATGTCTAAGTGATTGCATTTGTTATGATATGTCATGATTATGCTTATGTTTCCGCTATGCCTTGTGATTAGTCTCCCGCTTATTATGAATGAAGTTAGATGTATGCTCATGTCATGGGTCGACTTGGGGCCTTTCGAGGTTCCTTATCCCGTATTACAATCCGGGTCTACATTTGGGTCGTTAAAAAACTTGGTATTAGAGCAAGGTTTGAATTGTCCTAGGCTGTCTTGAAGCCGCGTTAAATAGAGTCTTTTTCATAGGTGTGAAGCGTGCCACACCTATGACGAAGAGGCTACGAGACGTTTAGGAAATGTTCCCTTCTTTCATGATCTATGTCGTGCGATGAAAAGTCCTTCTATCCTTCTAATTCGTGCTATTCGCAATTGCAGAATCATGGCTCCTAGGAGAGTGAACGAAAGGAGAAATGGGAACGGTGAAGGCCACAGAGATGGCAATGACCATGGGCATCAGTAGGCCCCACCTGTTCATGAGCCCCAAACATCGAAACCAGTTGCCCACACTAAGTTTTAGGCGGCTATCCAGATGTTGGCACAGGCCTTGACCACTCAGGTCAACCAGCATGCTGTTGCGCATATCCTATGGAATGGCAATTCGGTAGCGGGCCAGATTAGAGACTTCTTAAGGATGAACCCTCCGGAGTTCCTTGGGTCCAAGGTGGATAAGGATCCACACGATTTCATTTAGGAGGTTCTAAAGATCACCCAGGTTATGGGGGTCACTAATGGAGATTGTGTTGGTTTGGCCTCCTATTAGATAAAAGGGGTGGCCCACATATGGTTCAAATAGTGGAGAGATGCTAGGGCAGCGGGTGAAGGCCCTATCGATTGGGAAGAGTTCCACATAGCATTCTTGGATCGATTCTTCCTTCAGGAGAGGAGGGAGAAAAAGGCAGCCGAGTTTGTTAACTTGAAGTAGGGTAACATGTCCGTTCAGGAGTACGCACTGGAGTTCACTCATTTATCCAAGTATGCGCCAGAGTTGGTGGCGGACTAGAGGGCTCGGGTGAGCCATTTTGTACATAGAATGGCGGACTATCTGGATAAGGACTTGTCGGATTGCCATGTTGCATCGAGATATAGACTTTCCCTGTATTGTGTTGCATGCTGAGCAGATGGAGTAGGCATATCAAAGCCAGAGAGAGGCCAATAGGGCCAAGACTAATAGTTACAGATCCTTTCAGGTCAGATTAGGGGGTGGACAGAGTCAGCAGTCTCAGCATAGGTCTATTGCCCTAGCACCATTATCGGCCAGTACACCATCTATATTCTGAGGGGATCAGAGGAGCAGGACTCTATATTTGAGATACTAGGGCTGTATGTAGATAGACTGCACTTTCCCAGCTTGTGCAAAGTGCAGCAAGAATCATCTTAGGAGGTGCCTAGTTGAGTCGGATGCTTGTTTCAGGTATGGAAAACCCGGACACAGACTCAGGGATTGCCCTTCAGCCAGATCAGGGTTCAGTGGAGCTCGTATGCCAGCAGCCAGTTCTATCGCTCTAGCAGCATGTCCCCCTCAGCGGGGTGCCTCGACTAGTTCAGCCGGTGGTCAGCGCCAAAACAGGTTTTATGCTTTAGCACCCCGTCAGGAGTAAGAGGTCTCCCTGGATGTGGTCACTGGTATGTTGTGTGTTTTTCATATTGATGTTTATGCTTTGTTAGATCCGGGAGCTACCTTGTCTTTTGTGACTCCTTACATTGCTAGTAGCTTTGGAGTTAGTCCCGAGATTCTGTCGGAACCATTTTCGATTTCTACTCCTCTATGAGATAGAGTTGTAGCTAGGAAGGTATATAGAGGAGGCCTATTCACTATATTGCATAAAATCACCTACGCATACCTTTTACAGTTACCCATGGCTGACTTTGATATTATCCTTGGCATGGATTGGTTATATATGTGTTATGCTTCTGTAAATTGTAGACCCGTGCGGTGAAATTTCATTTTTTGAGTGAATCAGTTTTGGAGTGGAAGGGTAGTTTGGCTGTGCCAGAAGGTCGATTTATTTCATATCTTAAGTCTTGAAAGATGATTTCTAAGGGTTGCATATTCCATCTGGTCAGGGTTAAGGATGTTGAGTCTGAGACTCTGACTATCCAGTTAGTTCCTGTGGTGCAAGAGTATCCCTAGGTCTGTCCCGATGATTTACCAGGTGCTCCTCTCTAGTGGGAGATTGATTTTGGTATTGACCTTCTACCCGACACGCAGCCATATCTATCCCTCCTTACAAGATGGCTCCAACGGAGCTAAAAGAGTTGAAGGACCTGTTAGTTAAGGGCTTTATCAAACCGAGCAATTCTCCATGGGGTACACCAGTGTTATTTGTCCTTAAGAAGGATGGTTCACTTCGGATATGCATTGACTACCGGCAATTGAACAAGGTCACCGTTAAGAAAAGGTACCCTCTACCCAAGATCGATGATTTGTTTGACCAACTTCAGGGTGCCAAGTGTTTCTCAAAGATAGATCTCAGGTTCAAGTATCAACTCAGAGTTTGGGAGAGTGATGTCCCGAAGACAGCCTTCAGGATGCGGTTTGGTCATTATGAGTTTGAAGTCATGTATTTTGGACTAACAAATGCTCTTGCGGCTTTTATGGACCTGATGAACAGGGTGTTTAGGCCATATCTGGATATGTTCATGATTGTGTTCATTTATGACATCCTTATATACTCTCGGAGCGAGGATGAGCATGTCGCTCATTTGAGAGTAGTGCTTCAGACTCTCAAGGATCGCTAATTGTATGCAAGTTCAGCAAGTGTGAGTTTTTGTTGGACTCCGTAGCATTTTTGGGCCATGTGGTATCGAGTTAGGGCATAATGGTAAATTCTCAGAAAATCAAAGTTGTGAAGAATTGGCCTAGACTGCTGAATCCTTTGGATATTTGGAGTTTCTTGGTCCTAGTAGGCTATTACTAAATATTTGTTGAGGTTTTTTCATCTATTGCAGCACCATTGACCAAATTGACTCAGAAGAAGGTCAAATTCCAATGGTCGGAGGCTTGCAAGAAGAGCTTCCATGAGTTGAAGACTCAACTTACTTCAGCACCAATGCTGACTCTACCCGAGGATACCGATGGATTCATGGTGTATCGCGATGCTTCAAGGATCGGACTTGGGTGTGTGTTGATGCAGCATGGTAAAGCGATAGCATATGCCTCAAGACAATTGAAAAACCATGAGAAGAATTATCCAACCCACGATATTGAATTGGTCGCGGTGGTGTTTGCCTTGAAGATATGGTGACATTACTTGTATTGGGTCCATGTGGATGTGTTTACAGAACACAAGAGTTTACAATAGGTATCCACACATAAGGATCTCAATCTTCGGCAAAGGAGGTGGTTCGAGCTACTCAAGGACTATGATATGAGTGTCCTTTACCATCACGGGTAAGGCTAATGTGGTAGTGGACGCACTAAGTAGGCTCTCTATGGAGAGTGTGTCCCATGTGGATCAGGGAAAGAAGGAGCTGGTGAAAGATGTTCATTGACTCAAAGGTTGGTCAACTCAACCGATGGCGGTGTTTTTGTCCAGAACGGATCCGAATTATCCTTGATGACTAATGGGAAAGCTAGACAAGGTGAGGATCCAATTTTGGTAAAGATGAAAAAAGCCGTTCGAAATCAGAAGGTGGAGGTCTTCTCCCAAGGATAGATGGAGTGCTGCGGTACCAGGGTCGCCTATCTGTTTTGGACGTCGATGATTTGAGGAGTCATATGTTGCATGAGGCTCATGGATCCATATAGTCTATCCATCCATGTGCCACCAAGATGTATCATGACTTGCTGGAAATTTAATTGTTGAACGACATGAAGAGGGATATTGAAAAATTCATAGCCGAGTGCCCGAACTATCAGCAAGTAAAGGTTGAGCATCAAAGGCCAGGAGGTGTACTGTAGGATATCAGCATTCCCACTTAGAAGTGGGAAGAGATTAATATGGATTTCATTACAGGCCTACCTCGTACTCGCCAACAGTATGATTCTATATGGGTGGTGGTAGATAGGCTGACTAAAGCTGCTCACTTTCTACCGGTCAAAACCACGAACTCAGCGGAGTATTATGCAAAGATATACATCCGGGAGTTGGTTCGATTGCATGGAGTTCCCTTGTCTATCATTTTATACCGAGGTACTCAATTTACCTCCCAGTTTTGGCGGTCTTTTTAGAAGGGGCTTGGGACTTAGGTTAAGCTCAGTACAACCTTTCATCCACAGACAGATGGCCAAGTGGAAAGAACAATCCTAACTCTCGAGGACATGTTGAGAGCATGTGTGATGGACATCAAAGGTAGTTGGGATGACCACTTGCCCCTGATTGAGTTTTCTTACAATAACAGTTATCACTCTAGCATCCAAATGGCACAGTTCGAGGCTCTTTATGGGTGGAGATGTAGATCGCCCATCGGATGGTTTCAAGTTGGTGGGGCAGCTATGATAGGGCCAGATTCAGTTCATGAGGCTATGGTGAAGGTTTAGTTGATAAGGGACAGGCTAAAAACTTCTTAGAGTCATCAAAAGTCATATGCTAATGTGAGGAGGAGAGAGTTGGAGTTTGAGGTGGACGATTGGGTATTTCTGAAGGTATCTCCGATGAAGGGAGTCATGCGGGTTGGGAATAAAGGAAAACTCAATCCCTATTATGTTGGCCCCTACCAAATGATGAGAAGAGTTGGTAAGGTAGTGTATGAGTTGGACTTACCCTCAAAGTTATCTTCTGTGCATCGTGTGTTTCACGTATCGCTTTTGAAGAAATGTTTGGGAGATCTTGCTCTAGTAGTCCTGGTGGATAGCGTTAGAGTAAAGGATAGCCTTAGTTATAAGGAGGTTCTAGTTGAAATATTGGATCATCAGTTTCGGAGGCTGAGGAACAAGGAAATAGCTTCAGTAAAGGTGTTATGGAGAAATCAGCATGTTGAAGGAGCTACATGGGAAGACAAAGCGGATATGATGGCTAAATACCCTCACCTATTCCCTACCGCCTCAATTTCAGTTTGAGGTATCAGTTGTTGCCCTAATACTCTATTTAGCTTCATGTTCAATTCATGTGCGCAAGTTTGTTTTGTGTTATGGTAAATGTATGTGATGCCTGAATTCAGTTAAGCTATGTACTTTTTTTCGTAGGTAGTCATTCCGTTAGTTTTTGATTTAAAAGATCGGTATTTGATAATGATAATTGCATATCTCTACTTTTCTATGTGCTTTCCAACATTCGAGGATGAATGTTCCCAACGGAGAGATATTGTTATAGCCCGGGGGCTCAAAGATTTGACCCGAGAGTTGAAACGGGAAAAAAGTGGGAATTTTGTTGCAGTCTCAAGACAAGTTATCTCACAACTCAGGAGGATAGCCCACGAGTCGTCAGGTAACTCATGGGGAAAGAAACATAGTTGGGAAAAGGAAAGTTGGGCAGTGTACCTAATGGGAGTCCCCACAAGTTGTTGTTAGCCTTAACGATTCGTGGGGTGAGACATTGGTAGGCTTGGAATCCAAAGTTTGGAAATGAGATAGTATACTTAACAAGTGGTGACCATGAGTTGTGGTCACCCCTAACGAGTCGTTAAGTAACCCATTACGAGTCCAGGTGAAAAGATAAGGCAGCGCACTTGATGATCGACATAACGAGTTGTGCCCTCTAGCAACGAGTCGTCAGGTCGTCTATTAGGACCACCTGGCAGTTATTTTCTGCAAAATTAATAAGGGTCTTTTTGTAATTCCTATGTTCCTAAAGCCTAAACTACGTCGTTTTAGCCTATGAAAGGTGGGTTTTAGAGGGAGAAACTATTCTAAGTGTTCATTCATGCATGCAAGAGAATAGAAGAGTGATAGGGAGGTGTTCAAAAGGGAGATTCAAGGTTTCTTCTTCATGTTCTTTCAATTCCTTTCTATGCATTCAAGGGAGAGTAAGATTCAGTCTCCATTAGGTATGTAGGGTTACAAATGAGTGTTTCCGTTCACCCCCATGCCCATCCGTTATTGACTTATGAAAATCTATTCAACAACCACATGGGGTTTTAATTCAATTTTTGTGAAATTAGAATGACTTGCTAATGGGATTTATGATTTATGATCTACATCATATTTTATGGATTTAGGTCATATTGTTACATATAATTTTACTTATGAAACTATTGGTTTCGATTTCTACTAATAAAAGCCTATTTCAGTATAATTTATGATGAATCGATCTATGATCTTCGCTTTAATTGCTAATACTTACAAGCCCAGCAGGATTTCTTATTTGAAATATGAATTTATTCAATTACACACCCCGTTTTGATGATTTTCAAGTTATATGTGCAATTTACAAGTATTCAAGAAACCTATGATTCATGAATTATGTTTTGGCCAACACACAGGCCTTATGTCATGGCTAGTTCACATATGTACAGAAATGTTTATGGTTATCATGATTTAACTAGCCCATGAATTCATGCATGTTATACTATGAGCACTTTATATATGTTTTGAGAGTATTATCGAACACCGAGTAGGTTTGAGGCCTAGGTTTTTCCCTGGATCTCATAAACTACGTGCCACAGTAGGTATGTTGGGACCTCTATTGTGACTGTCCCCAAATCAATTGGCCCTTTTCATGGTGATATCACACTTTCATGGTCCTACCCTTTGCAAGGTATGGACACCCTCCCGACTAGGGTTACAAGTCGGGCTTCATGTCTGCTCATATGGGGTATGTCGGTTAAGAGACTCTCCCACTTTTCCTCATGATTTATGCATGTATACGATTATGTATATTGGCTCAAGTCATGTTCATCAATGCTTTTCTCTTATGATTACGATTACGATTGCGTTACGATTGTTTTGAAAACCTTGAGCCTTATGATATGTTACATTATGATATTTATGATATGAGCATTATGCCCTACTCTTATCATTCTTTATGAGCTTTTACATATTTTAAATGTCCGATTTACTTACCTTGCATACTCGATACATTCCACATACTGACCGCATACTTTCCAAGTTGTATCATCTTATGATACAGGTTCCGGCTCTCTGGCTCATCCTCATATCTAGATCATCTCAGAGTGTACTTTCAACTTATTGGTAAGTCCTCATGTTTTGAGGGCCGTTTTGAAAGACATTCATGCTATTTTATGTTTCAGTACTTGTCCGGGTTAGTTGGGGTGTTGTCCCATCAACCCATCGTAGGTAGTAGAGGCTTTCATGATATGTTATGATTATGCTTACATTTCCGTTATGCCATGTGATTAGTCTCCCGCTTATTATGATTGAAGTTAGATGTATGCTCATGCCATGGGTCGACTTGGGGACTCTCGGGGTTCCTTGTCCCATGTTACGATCCGGGTCTACGTTCGGGTTGTGACAGTTGTGATGCTTGCTTCAGTTTTTGTAAGCCCAGATATAAGCGCAAAGATTGTCCAGCAACCAAGTAGAGCAAAAGTAGAGCCCCAGCCACCTCTTTAGTAGCTCTGACAACTCACCCACCTAAGTAGGGCATGTCAGCTGGTGTAGTTAGTGGATAGTGCTAGGATTGGGAGAGCTAGCCAAATGTAGTCACAGGTATGTTATGAGGTTTTCATGCTGATTCATGGATACTGCTAGGCCCAGGTACCTTATAAGGTATATTATTCCTTTAAGTGTCTTAGTATGAGTTTCATTTAGTGTATTATGTTGAATGGCTAGAGGATTGGTTGAATAGAGGGATAGAACAGAAGAAGTATAAAGCCAATATAGGGGTAGCCTTAGAGACAAATGAGAAGTTAAGAGTTAGTTATTTTTTCTAGCCTTAGGAAGAGGTCTAGAGACTGAGGGTGATGACTTCTAGGCTAAGAGGGAGATAATAAGGTGAAGGACTAAGTCAAGTCTTGAGTTTCGAAGTGTGGAGGTTCTAGGAACAGTAATTATGGGATGTCGGTCCATTCTTATTCAGATGTTTCCCTTGTGCTTTAGTCAACATGACACTCTACTCATGCCAATATTTAGATTTCTAGAATAAGAACTAATACTTCAAATAGCGATCCCAGTCTTACACCATGATTCCATCAATTCCAGCTCCGTGCCATGAAACTCTTTACTTTGAAAAACTCATGTCTCATGGTGTGCTCAGCTATATGAACTAAGTCCTTATTATTCGTTTTATCCAGGCCAAGTAAACAGGAAGGTTCTTGGATAGTATAAGCTTTAGAGGAGCCTCAAAATAATTGTGTGATAGGCTTGAATAGTGGAATGACATGAAAAAGGACATTGCAGAGTTTGTGGTTAAGTGTCCTAATTTCTTGCAGGTGAAGGTCGAGAATCAGAGACGGGGAGGTACACTACAAGATATCACTATTCCTATGAAGTGAGAAGAAATAAATATGAACTTCATTATAGGGTTACCTCGTACACGCTAATAACCTGATTTTTAATGGGTGATTATGGACTGGATGACCAAGTCAACACAATTCTTACCAATTAAAACTATGGATTGAGCTGAGGACTAGGAAAAATTTACATTCAGGAGTTAGTATGGTTGAATGGAGTTCCGTTATCTATCATCTTAGATAGGGGGAATTAGTTCACCTCTCAATTTTAGAGATTGTTCCAGAAGGGACTCGGTACTCAGGTAAAGATTAGTACAACTTTCACCATAGACAGATGGTAAGGATGAGTGGACAATTCAAACTCTTAAGGACATGTTGGGAGCTTGCGTGATCGATTTCAACAGTAGTTGGAATGATCACTTGCCTCTCACCGAGTTTGCCTACAGTAATAATTACCACTCTAGAATTCAAATGGCTCCATTTGAGGCTCTTTATAGGTGGAGGTATAACTCACCTATTAGATGGTTCAAGGTAGGTGAGGCTACGTTGGTAGGTTCAGATTTAGTTCATGAGGCTATGGAAAAGGTTCAGCTTATTAGCGAAAGATTGAAAATGGCTCAGAGTCATCACAAATATTATATAAATGTTAGGAGGAGAGAACTTGAGTTTGAGGTCGACAATTGGGCACTCTGAAGGTGTCTCCTATGAAGGGGGTCATAAGATTTAGTAAGAAAAGGAAGTTTAATCCCTTATATGTTTATCTCAATAGGATTTTGAGGTGAGTTAGAAAGGTGGCATATGAGTTGGAGCTACTAGCAGAGTTAGCTTTAGTACATCCAGTTTTCAATGTTTCCTTGCTGAAAAAGTTCATTAGTGATCCAACTTTAGTTGTTCCAGTGGAAAGGGTGAGAGATATCCTTACCTATGAGAAAGTTCCATTTGAGATCCTTAATCATCATGTTCAAAAGTTGAGGAATAAGGAGGTAGCTTCAGTGAAGGCTTTGTGGAGAAATCTGCTTGTTTAGGGAGTTACGTGGGAAACCAAAGTAGATATAATGGATAAATACCTGCATCACTCCCTTCTGGCTCCGTCCCATCATGAGGTACCAGTTTCCTTCTTAGTACTCTCTTCGGTTTCATGTCAAGTTCACGTCTCTCAGGTCCATTCATGTCATAGTATACATGTATATTTCACAAATTCAGTTCAGCTATGTATCCCAGTTACGAGTCATTCACTCCATCAGTGATCAGTCCATATCGTTCAATTTCGGGATTTGCAGCTCTTTCATATCTTTTCAGTTCTATTAGTCTCCATTCGAAGGTGAATATTCTCAAGGGGGAGATAATGTAACACCCCAAATATTCCTAAGACTAGACCTTAGAATTAATGCTTGACAATGTAGACAAAACTGGAAAATACCCTCAGAATGAGCCTTAGTATGGCTCATAGGAGAATTATATGATTCATACCAAAGATCCGTAGTGTAAAGTCTTGAGGGATCAACAGAAGCTTGGCAAGAACTGCGATTAGATGCTATGATTTGAACCTAGATTGTACGAGTCATAGTGACGGTCCAAAGTAAGAAAAATCAGAGAAATATTTAGGAAATCTTGGGTAACCACGAGCTATAGTATGGCCTGTGTGAAGGTGGTACGAGCCATTATTCACCTTCATGGTAAGAGGTATAGGGGATGAACAATATGGATTGGGAAATACGAGAAGCATGTCATGGATCATAGCATCATGGTATTGTTTGTACCATCTGTTTGTGAGTTGAGATATTATAATGCTTTGGACTTTTGGGCTAAGTTTGAAACCTCTCTAAATATGTGAATAGAACCGAACGTGATGAATTTTATGGAAAAAGGTGTTAATATAATTTTTAAGAATAAGAAGAGAATTTTATGTAAGTTATGGTCATAAGGAACCTCAGGCATAATATTTACTTGAGAGCTTCCCAACCGATTGAGTTTTTCGCATAAGTTCTTACAATGGTCAATTTTAAATGACCATAACTCCCATTTAACGAAGTGTTTTTTGGATGACACAACATATCAAATTGAATCCCTCTTTGTCTTCATTCCAATGCATCCGACCTTGCATCAATCGGAATTTAGAGCAAAACGTTATGTCTAGTTTAGTGAAGGATTTTCAGGTTTGACGAACAGGACTAGCCCTGTCACAACGAGTGATGGTATGACTCATGATATATAGGTATGACTCATACCAAGCACCCATAGCAAGAGTTTCAGCAAGCTATTAATCCACCTAGAAGCCACAAATTGACACACTATGACCCGTGGTATGCTACCACAAGTCCTGGTACGACCCGCAGCACTGGACGGAAAGATTTTTAAGAACGATTTTCGAGCGACATTTTTGTAATTTCCTTTTTTTACTTCTAAATGAGGATGTTTTGGGTTTCCTAAGGGGGGTATTTAAGGGTTTCATTTAGCCTAAACTCTCATTCTACTCCTAACACCCTATTAAAAGATTAAATCCTCTCAAGCCAAGATTAGGATTCTTCATCAAGATCATTCAATTTCTCTTGGGTCTTCAATTCAAGCTAGGGATTCATCAAGCCCAGGTATGTGGGGCTATGAATAGGGAAATCCTTCCACACTCATGCCAATTTCATCCCTATCTCATGCCTTCAAGTCTCCAAGCATGATCATGAAACTCTAGGGTTTAGACCCAATTCTCATGAAATCTCTTATGATCTCTTATGAATTGAAGTTTCTTATAATTAAAATTCATGATTTATGATTTAGATTACTTATTTTCTACTAGAATCTCTCATATATCTATACTTTCATGTTTATGGTGATTTGCCTAATTATGAATAATTTTATGAATTTCAAGCTCATGAATCTATGATTTCAAGTTATGAAGTTTTATTTAAGTATGATTATTTTAATGATTTAGACCAGCCCATGTAATATCAAGCATGTTTCTCGATGATGATTATGAGCCATGTGCATATTTTTTAAAGTAGTGTCTAGCATCGAGTATGCTAGGGGTTCAGGCAAACCCCGAGTCTCAAAACTACGTGCCACCGTAGGTATATATTCATGTTAAAAACCTACGGGATTCACAAGTGATATCACACCTTAATCATTTCTTGTCTTGGAAAGCTTGGAACGACTCTGCCAACTTGAGTGAGATAGTTGGGCATTATCTAAGCTCTCTCCTGATGGTGTCAATTTTGATAAGTCTCCCATTGTTCCTCATGTTTACATTATTCACATTTATGACTTACGATATTATATTTTATAGAGTATTTGATCTATTGATCCTTTATGAGCTTCTATTTATGATTTCAAGTATGTTTAATCAGATGATTTGCTTTCCAAAAACCTTGGTTCATTATTTTTTAGTTTATGACGAATAACTCATGTTTATGATTGCTTAAAGAATATGGCTTTTAGCATGTCATCCTTATTCTCATGTTCTAGCTTGTTTTATAATTATGATTTAAAACTATCTTTTTTATAGCATATTTTACTTACTCTATATACTCAATACATTCAAAATACTAACCGCATGTTGTATGCTATATCGTCTCATGATACAGGCTCGAGCGATCAGTCTCAGCACAAACGTTAGCTCCACTCCCACCTCTGTCCATCTTAGTCCCTGTTGGGTGAATCCTCATCTTCTTAGGACATTTGATTATTTTCTTGTTTTGGTATGTCTTTAAGTTTAGACTTAGCGAGCTAGTTAGGGGTGTTGTCCCATCAACTCATCTTATGATTAAAGGCTTTTCAGACAGTTATGTATTAGAGGGTCTCCGCGTTGTGACATGTTGTCTTTGTTCATACTTTATAACATTTAGACTTCCACTTAACTTATGCTATAATTAATTTTCGTTTTAGATATGCTCTCTTTAATGTTATGTATGTACGATGGGTTTTCTTGGAACCCTTTGTGGTTCTAGGTACCGTGTCTAGATACAAGGTCTACGCTTGGGTTGTGACAGTGTCTAGCACCGAGTAGGCTAGGGGTTCAGAAAAACCTTGAGTCTCGTAATGACGTGCCACTGTAGGTATATATTCATGTTCAAGCCCTGCGTGGATTTACAAGTGATATCACGACTTAATCGTTCCTTTTCTTTGCAAGCTTGGGGCGGCTCTTCCTACTTGAGTGAGATAGTTGGGACATCATGTAAGCTCTATGACGAGTCTCCAATTGTTTCTCATGCTTAAAATTATTCATACTTATGACTTACAATACTATCTTTATATTGTATTTGATGTGTTGATCCTTTATGAGCTTTTACTTATGATTTCAAGTATGTTAATTAGCTCTTGAAAATCTTGGGTCATTATGTTTTAGCGTGTGGTGAATATCTCATGATTATGATTACTTCAAGAATATGGTTTTTAGCATGTCATCCTTATCTCATGTTCTATCTTGTTTTAAACTCATGATTTCAAACTATCATTTTGCGATCATCTTTTACTTTCTCTACATTCTTAGCACATTCAAAGTAGTGACCGCATACTCTATGCTATACTGTCTCATGATATAGGTTCAGGTGATCAATTTCAACCCTGATGTTAGCTCGCTCCTGCAGTAGTCCAACTCAGTCCCCGTTTGGGTGAGTCCTGATCTTTTGAGGATGTTTATCAGTTATTGATGTTATGTTCTTGTTTTCAATTTCAGATTTAGAAAGCTAGTTGGGGTGTTTTCCTATCAGCTCATCTTATGACTAGAGGCTTTTCAGACAGTTATGTATAGACAGTTCAACATTGTTCACTTGTTATCTACGCTATGTTTTATTATATGCAGACTTCCGTTTATACTGTGTTCATGTTTTATTTCCACTTAGTTATGCTCTTAATCATGCTATGTATGTGACATGGGTTAGCTTGGAGCCATTCGTGGTTCTAGGTCCCGTGTCTCGGTCAGGGGTCCACGCTCGAGTCATGACATTAAGGAAGTATGTAACACCCCGAAAGTTCCTAAGGTCATACCCTATACTTAAAAAAAAGAAATCAGTTGGAAAGTGGAAATTTTGCCATCGGACGAGTTATGGTATGACTGGTCCAATGACTAGACGAGACATGATCAGACTCATGGCATAAAGGCATTGAGTGTTCATTCCGGAGCCTAGGGGTAACGACCCACATCACGACTAGTGGGGTGAGGTGAAGAGTCATGGATCCCCTCATTATAAGAAGCAATCCATAAGTCAAGTCTTCAGGGGATGAGAGACATGATCACTCATTGGATCCAGTAATGAGTCGTCAAGTGGAAGTTCAGAAAGAGGTGTAAGTATAGCTCAGTTACAACGCACGACACCACGAGTCATTTGGGAAGGCAACGACTTATTACGTTGGTTGTTTGAAGAATACTAGAAAATATAGGGTCCCAAGGCAGTGATGACGAGAGGAGGGGACGAATCGTTAGGAAAAGTAACGACTTGTCATGACCATCTATGAGGTGGAGGAGTAAAATTTGGTTCAGTGATAACAGAAGACGTCACGAGTCATGGTGTGAACTAACGACTCATGAAGTCAGTCATTGGTAGTTTGAGGATTTTTTAAGGGTGTTTGCAGAAGTTATCATGAGTGGGAGTTAACGAGTTTTCTAGTGCCCCACGACCTGTGAAGTCCCTCATGAGGACTGATAGTAAGGCTTTTTCGGAGAATTTCCAAGGGTGTTTTCGTAAAATCCTATGCTTCTAACTCCTAAAGTATGTTGTTTTGGGTATCCGGTGGAACCATTTTAAGGGGAATATGTAGTCTAATCCCTCATTCTATCCAAAAAGCACTCCCAAAACCCTTCTTCCTCTTCTTTTCTCAAGCTCAAGAACACCTAGGGTTTTCTTGAAGGGCTTCAAGATCCATGTTCTAGAGAGGGATTTCTTCAAGCCAGGTATGTGGGACTTCAACAAGGATCTCTTTCATCCTTGTGTCCCAATTATATGTTTAAACCCTAATTCTTTAATTTCTAAGATATTATGTATTAGGGTTTCAATCTATGCATGATCTCTGACATGTTCCTATGGGTTTCAAAACTCTCATGATAAGTAGCTATGCATGTTGATGAAATTTCTCCCAAGATCATGATTATGTATATCATAGGATAGTAACATGATCTTTTAGAATTTTACCATGAATTTGCACTATTTTCGAGATACGACCTTATTAATTATTTACAAGCTTCTACCATGAATTCGATATATGTATCTAAGGCATGATATGAACAGATGAGTTTTTATAAATCTAGAACACATGATTTTTATATATATGTTTGATCATGACTAGAAGCTGTAGGTTTTTGTGAATATAAAACGTATGAATTATATTATGTTTTTGGCATGTGGTGCTATCAATTTTCGATGACAAGCATGATCATCATCCTTTAGACTTTCGGGCCTCTTGATAGTAGAAAATAGCCCTGATCAAACTCTAATGAATTTAGTATGTTAGGATTAGTTGAACCTCCAGGTCTCTGATTAGCTGAAGTAGCCTAGACTATACAAACGATATTATTTCTGTGTTTTCCTTAGCCTAGTCAGGGATTCTCAATAGCAGAGAATGTTTCCCTTAGTCCAGTCAGGGATTCTTAATTACAGAGAATGTTTTCCTTAGTCCAGTCAAGGATTCTCAATAGCAGAGAATGTTTCACTTAGCCCAATAAAGGATTCTCAATAGAAGAGAATGTTTCTCTTAGTACCGTCAGGGATTCTCAAAAGCAGAGAATGTTTCCCATAGTCCATTTAGGGATTCTCAATAGAAGAGAATGTTTCCGTTAGTCTTTTCAAGGATTCTCAATAGGAGAAAATGTTTCCCTTAGTCTAGTTAGATATTTTCTGTTGTAGAGAATGTTTCTCCTTAGCCTAGTCAGGGATTCTTATTTAGTAGAAGTGGGTTTCCTTATGTTATAATTTCAGTTTAGCTTAGTTATAGTATGGTTCGATTTCAGTCTGCAACAGTTACTTCAGTACAATTTATGACCCCAGCACAGTTTCAGTTTTCAATACATGTACATGACCCTTATGCATCAGTTTTTAATTATACTACATTAAATGTTTTTGAATAAAAGCATCATGTCAATATTTATATATCTCAGAAAAGGTAATTGTATTTCAGTACAATTATGTGTTCAGTGACGTACTCAACTTACTTCCTCCTAGTATGCTTGCATGTTTCAGTTTTTTTACATTTCCCTCATACTCAGTACATTCAAAGAACTGACTGCATACTTTATGTGATATATTATTTTATAATATAGTTCCAGGTTTCTAGACTTAGTCTCGTGGTTAGACACGCTCTAGTCCCATCTCACCTGACCGTGGTTAGTCCTATCTACTGAACACAAGATTTATGATTTTCCTACTTCAGTTTTCTTTTAGTTTCAGACTTTAGGAGTTAGTTGGGGACTTTTCCCAATAGCTCATCAGTGTAGTAGAGAATTTCAAAAATATATAGACAAATTCAACTTATGATTCAGATTTTTTAATAGACTATGTTCTTATGGTTTTTGATTAGACTCTTTCAGTTAGCTTCTACTCAGGTATTATTCTTTTAGTTAATATTTTGTTAAGTTTCATGCTATGATTATGCCATGGGTTAACTTGGAGCCTCTAGGGGTTCTTTTTCCTATGTTATGACTAGAGTGTAAACTCTGGTCGTGACAATCTTTGTATCAGAGCATTAGGTTTTGAGTGTCCTATGGTATCTGAAAGCCGCGTTAAGTAGAGTCTATCTCATGGGTGTGAAGCACACCACAGTTATGAATAAGAGGCTATGAGATGTTTTTAGGAAAGTTCCCCTTTCTTCGTGATTCTTATCGTGCGTAGACTTTGAGGCTCTAATGGTTCCTCTCCTAACTCGTGCATAACGGGCTAGCAGATAATGCCTTCCAGATGAGAAAACAAAAGGAGAAATGGTAATAGACACCAACAAGTCCCACCCGCCCCAATGAACCCTATGAATGAACATGTTACTTATGCCGAGTTCAGGGCAGCCTTTCACCTGTTAGCGCAGGCCATCACTGCTTAGATTAATCAACAGGAATTGGCTTATGTTCTCCAAAATGGGAATATAGCGGCAGCTAGAGTAAGTGACTTCCTTAGGATGAACCCACCTGATTTTTAGGGTCAAATGTGGACAAAGACCCATATGAGTTCTTAGAGGAGATCTAGAAGATCACCCAGATTATGGGGGTGACAGGAATGGAGAGAGCAAACTTAGCCTCCTACCAGCTAAAGGGGGTCTCTCATATATGTTCCATTAGTGAAAGGATAGTCGGGGAGTTAGAGTAGTCCCCGTAAATTAGGATGAGTTTATGACTGCCTTCTTCGACAGGTTTTTCTCTAGAGAGTTAAGGGAGGCAAAGGCGGTAGAGTTCATCAACTTGAGGCAAAATAGTATGATTGTCCAGGAGTATGTGTTGGAGTTTACCCGATCGTCCAAGTATGCACCGGAGATGGTAGCCGACCATAGGGCTCGTGTGAGTAGGTTCGTGAATGAAGTGGTGGACTCCTTGGTCAAGGAGTGCAGGACTGCCATATTACACAAGGACATAGACTTTTCATGCTTGGTGATAAATGCCCAACAAATAGAGGCGGATCAGGTGAAAGAAAATGAGAGAGATAGGCCAAGAGAGTCAGGACACGAGATTCAATGTTCTCCCATTAGAGGATGAGTGGTGGACACTGCTCATGCTCCCAACAGAGATCATAATAACTAGCACCTTTGACAGCTAGTGTTCCATACAGACCCAGGGTGAGGTAAATTACATATCCAACTTGTAAGAACTATGGGAAGAACCATTCAGGTGAATGCATGGCTGGCTCAGAAACTTGTTTTTGGTGCATCAAGTCAGGTCATAAGCACAGAGATTGCGCAGCAACCATGCGAAGCGAGAGTAGTTCCCTAGCCACCTCTTCAACAACTCTGATAGTTCGCCCATTTCAGCAGGATGCATCTTCTAGCGTCAGTGGCAGACAATGTCAAAACCGCTCCTATGCCTTGTCAGCACATCAGGATAAGGACAAATCGCCAGAAGTTATCACAGGTATGTTATGAGCTATTCATGTTAATCTTTACATGATTGATTAGACCCCAATAAGAGATAGAAAGTCCTTTGATGTATGTTGTAAAGAGGTCGTTGATACATGGTGTGAATTAGCTAAGAGTATGCGGCTTATAGTGAATTTTATAGGTGGAGGAGGAGTCAAGAGTTAGTGGTTTAACCCTAATCTTAATAAATATTCAAGGGCCTTAGAATGATGTCTTTAGAATGATGGCTTTAAGCTAAGGGGGAGATGGTAAGTCTATGAGACAAGTCCAATCTTGAGGCGCAAGTAGGGGAGTCCCCGCACCAGTATCTAGGGGATGCCAATCCTTTCAAGTTTAGATAATTTCTCTTATGTTTCAGTTGAAGCTACGCTCTACCCATTCTTATGTGCAAACTTCCAGAATTTTAAGATAACTTCTTCAGATAGCGAGCCTAGTCTTAACCTATGAATCCTTAAATCTCAGTTTCATGTCATAAACTAGCTATGTATGTTAACTTATGTCCTTCATTATGCTCAACTCGAACTCAGTCTTTAGAAGTTTCCTTAGTAGATCAACAAATTAGGTTACCTCATGCATGTGCTAAGTTTTAGATGTCATGAAGGATTCGTGCTTATGAGTCCCTTCCTTTCAGTCAGACCAGATACCATGGTTGCTAGTTCAGTATTAGAAAGCAGTTTGAAATGATAACTCAATTCATACCAGCTCAGTTCCAGTCTAAGGAAATAGTTACTCCCCAGTACCCCATCTAGCTTCATGATAGTTTCATGTCTTTCAGTCTTTTTCATGCTCAGCATGCATGTATGATTCGGAAATTCAATTTAGAGATATAGTTTAGCTCTAAGTCAGATACTCCACTAGCATTCAGCTCTTAGTATTTAGTTCTTGGGGTTGCATATATTTACTTAACCTTTCCGCTTAGTCACCCTGTCAGTCTTCAATTGCGGATGTTCAGTATTTGGGATAGCAGTTATTTCCCCAGCTCTTTAGTATGTTTATCAACATTCGAGGATGAATGTTCCAAGGGGGAGATATTGTAACACCCCCAAAGTTTCTAAGATTAGACACTAGACTTAAAGAAAAAAATCAGTTGGAAAATGGAAATTTTGCCACAAGACAAGTTGTGGCATGACTCTTCCAATGACTAGACGAGACGTGGTGAGACTCGTGGCATAAAGTCATTGAGTGTTCATTTCGGAGCCCAGGGGTAATGACCCATATCATGACTCATGGGGTGAGGTGACGAGTCGTGGAGCCCCTTGTTATAAGCAGAAATCTGTAAGTTAAGTCCTCAAGGGATGAGAGACATGACGACTCATTGGATCCACTAACAAGTCATCCAGAGAGTCGTCAAGTGAAAGTTCAGAAAGAGGTGCAAGTATGGCTCAGTGGCAACGGACAACATGATGAGTTGTTTGGGTAAGCAACGACTCGTTATGTTGGTCATTAGAAGAATGCTGAAAAATATATGGTCCCGTGGCAATGTTGATGACGAGAGGAGGGGATTAGTCATTAGGCCAAGTAATGACTCGTCATAACCAGTTGTGAGGTAGAGGAATAAAATTGGGTTTAGTGGTAATGGAAGAGTCACGAGTCGTGGTGTGACCTAACGACTCATGAAGTCAGTCATCGGTTGTTTGAGAATTTTTTAAAGGTTTTTTCCAGAAGTGATCACAAGTGGGACTTAACGAGTCGTCAAGTTCCCCGCAACCCGTGATGTCCCTCATGAGGACTGATAGTAAGATTTTTCCAGAGAATTTCCAAGGGTGTTATCATAAAATCCTATGCTTCTAACACCTAAACTACGTCATTTTAGGTATCAGGTGGGACGATTTTAAGGGGGATATCTAGCATAATCAATCATTCTATCCAAAAATCACTCCCAAGACCCAGGGTGAGGGAAATTACATATCCAACTTGTAAGAACTATGGGAAGAACCATACAGGTGAATGCATGGCTTGCTCAGACACTTGTTTTTGGTGCATCAAGTCAGGTCATAAGCATAGAGATTGCGCAGCAACCATGCGGAGCGAGAGTAGTGCCCTAGCCACCTTTTCAACAACTCTGATAGTCCGCCCATTTCAGCAGGATGCATCTTCTAGTGTCGGTGGCAGACAATGTCAAAACCGCTCCTATGCCTTGTCAGCACATTAGGATAAGGACAAATCGCCAGAAGTTATCACAGGTATGTTCTAAGCTATTCATGTTAATCTTTGCATGATTTATCAGAACCTAGTATGAGATAGAAAGTCCATTGATGTATGTTGGAAAGAGGTCATTGATACATGGTGTGAATTAGCTAAGAGTATGAGGCTTATAGTGAATTTTAGAGGTGGAGGAGGAGTCAAGAGTTAGTGGTTTAACCCTGATCTTAATAAATATTCAAGGGCCTTAGAATGATGTCTTTAGAATGATGGCTTTAAGCTAAGGGGGAGATGGTAAGTCTATGAGACAAGTCCAATCTTGAGGCGCAAGTAGGGGAGTCCCCGCACCAGTATCTAGGGGATGCCAATCCTTTCAAGTTTAGATAATTTCTCTTATATTTCAGTTGAAGCTACGCTCTACCCATTCTTATGTGCAAACTTCCAGAATTTTAAGATAACTGCTTCAGACAGCGATCCCAATCTTAACCTATGAATCCTTAAATCTCAGTTTCATGTCATAAACTAGCTATGTATGTTAACTTATGTGCTTCATTATGCTCAACTCGAACTCAGTCTTTAGAAGTTGCCTTAGTAGATCAACAGATTAGGTTACCTCATGTATGTGTTAAGTTTTAGATGTCATGAAGGATTCGTGCTTATGAGTCCCTTCCCTTCAGTCAGACCAGATACCATGGTTGCTAGTTCAGTATTAGAACGCAGTTTTAAATGATAACTCAATTCATACCAACTCAGTTCCAATCTAAGGAAATAGTTCCTCCCCAGTACCTCATTTAGCTTCATGATAGTTTCATGTCTTTCGGTCTTTTTCATGCTCAACATGCATGTATGATTCGGAAATTCAATTCAAAGATATAGTTTAGCTCTAAGTCAGATACTCCACTAGCATTCAACTCTTAGTATTTAGTTCTTGGGGTTGCATCTCTTTACTTAGCCTTTCTGCTTAGTCACCCTGTCAGTCTTCAGTTGCGGATGTTCAGTATTTGGGATAGCAGTTCCTTTCCCGAGCTCTTTAGTATGTTTATCAACATTCGAGGATGAATGTTCCAAGGGGGAGATATTGTAACACCCCCAAAGTGTCTAAGATTAGACACTAGACTTAAAGAAAAATATTAGTTCGAAAATGGAAATTTTGCCACAAGACAAGTTATGGCATGACTCTTCCAATGACTAGACGAGACGTGGTGAGACTCGTGGCATGAAGGCATTGAGTGTTCATTTCGGAGCCCAGGGGTAACGACCCATATCATGACTCATGGGGTGAGGTGACGAGTCGTGGAGCCCCTTGTAATGAGCAGAAATCTGTAAGTTAAGTCCTCAAGGGATGAGAGACATGACGACTCATTGGATCCACTAACAAGTCATCCACAGAGTCGTCAAGTGAAAGTTCAGAAAGAGGTGCAAGTATGGCTCAGTGGCAACGGACAACATGATGAGTTGTTTGGGTAAGGAACGACTTGTTATGTTGGTCATTAGAAGAATGCTGAAAAATATATGGTCCCACAGAAGTGTTGATGAGGAGATGAGGGGATTAGTCATTAGGCCAAGTAATGACTCGTCATAACCAGTCGTGAGGTAGAGGAATAAAATTGGGTTCAGTGGTAATGGAAGAGTCACGAGTCGTGGTGTGACCTAATGACTCGTCAAGTCAGTCATCGGTAGTTTGAGAATTTTTTAAAGGTTTTTTCCAGAAGTGATCACAAGTGGGACTTAACGAGTCGTCAAGTTCCCCGCAACCCGTGATGTCCCTCATGAGGACTGACAATAAGATTTTTCCAGAGAATTTCCAAGGGTGTTATCATAAAATCCTATGCTTCTAACTCCTAAACTACGTCATTTTAGGTATCAGGTGGGACGATTTTAAGGGGGATATCTAGCATAATTAATCATTCTATCGAAAAATAACTCCCAAAACCCTTGTTCCTCTTCTTCTCTCAAGCTCAAGGACGCTTAGGGTTTTCTTCATGGGCTTTAAGATCCAAGTTTTAGAGGAAGCTTTCTTCAAGGTAGGCATGTGAGACTTCAACAAGGATCTCCGTTCGTCCTTGTGTACCAATTGTACGTTAAACCCCTTTTATTTCAAGAAGAGTATGTCTTAGGGCTTCAATCTATGCATGATCTGTCACATGTTCCTATGGGTTTCGAGACTCTCAGGATAAGTAGCTATGAATGTTGGTGAAATTGCGTCCAAACTCACGATTTACCTATATTATAAGACAGTAGCATGATCTTCTAGAATTTTACCATGAATTTGCACTATTTCCGAGATATGGCCTTATTAATTATTTACAAGCTTCTACCACAAATTCGATATGTGTGTCTAAGGCATGATATAAACATATGAGTTTTTATAAATCTAGAACACATGATTTTTGTATATATGTTTGAGCATGAGTAGAACCTATGGGTTTTTGTAAATATAAAACGTATGTATTATACTATGTTTTGGGCCTGTGGTGTTATGAATTTTGATGACAAGCATGATCATGATCCTTTAGACTTTCGGGCCTCTTGATAGTAGAAAGTAGCCCTGATCAGACTCTAATGAATTTAGTATGTTATGATTAGTTGAACCCTCAGGTCTCTGATTAACTGAAGTAGCCTTGACTAAATGATATCAGTTCTGTGTTTTCCTTAGCCCCTTAGTCCAGTCAGGGATTCTCAATAGCAGAGAATGTTTCCCTTAGTCTAGTCAGGGATTCTCTATAGTAGAGAATATTTTCCTTTGCCCGGTCAGGGATTCTCAATAGCCGAGAATGTTTCTCTTAGCCCAATTAGGGATTCTCTATAGTAGAGAATGTTTCCCTTAGTCCAGTCAGGTATTCTTAATAGTAGGGAATTTTTCCCTTAATCTAGTTAGAGATCTTCTTTAGTAGAGAATGTTTCTCGTTAGCCCAGCCAGAGATTATTATTTATTAGAAGAGGGTTTCCTTAGGTTATGATTTTAGTTCAGCTTAGTTACAGGATGGTTTGATTTCTGCCTTCAGCAGTTACTTCAGACAGTTCATGATCCCAGCAGAGCTTTAGTTTATAACACATGTACATGACCCTTATGCATCAGTTTTTAATTATAATTTTAAAAATATTTTTGAATAAAAGAATCATGTCAATGTTTATATATCTTAGACAGGATCATTGTATTTCAGTACAGTTATATGTTCAGTGATGTACACAACTTGCTTCCTCCCAGTATACTAGCATGTTTCAGTTCTTTTACATTTCCCTCATACTCAGTACATTCCAAGTATCGACCCCATACTTTATGTTCGATATCATTTTATGATATAGATTCAGGTTTCTAGACTCAGCCTTGTGGTTAGACACGCTCTAGTCCATCTTAATTGATTGTGGTAAGTCCTCATCTGCCGAGGACAAGATTTATGATTTTCCTACTTTAGTTTTATTTTAGCTTCAGACTTTAGGAGTTAGCTGGGTACTTGTCCCAATAGCTCATCAGTGTAGTAGAGGCTTTTTGTATAGATAGATTCAGCTTATGATTCAGAGTTTTAATAGATTATATTCTTATTATTTTTTATTAGACACTTTCAGTTAGCTTCCGCTCAATTATTATTTGTTACTTAATATTTTGTTATACCTTATTCTATGATTATGCCATTGGTCGAATTGGAGCCTCTTCGGGTTCTTTGTCCCGTGTTATGAGTAAGGTGTAAACTCGGACCGTGACAAAGTAAGGATCGGTGCTCTGGTAAATGAGTAAAAACAATTTAAAATGATGGATGCAGAAAAAATGTTAAATCCCTGTTTTCAAGAATTAGTAAAATAGTAGAAGAACTCAAGTCAGTCAGAATAATCTATCCAAATGGTTTGAAAGTTAGAAAATGTTATACCCCGAAAGCCCAAAGATCAGACCCGGGAGTTGAAATGGAGAAAATAGGATTTTCTGCACCAGCTCACAGAACGGGTCATCATGTGACCCATCAAGTTGACCACGAGTCGTTAAGTGACTCGTGGTGGGGGGGTTTTGACTTACTTGGAAAATTCAAATTTGGGGTGACCACAGGTGTGACCATTAGTCATGATCAGCCCCATGAGTCATCAGGTCACCCATAGTCAAGGGCATTTGGAAGGAGAAGGATAAGTCGACAATGTACCTCACGATTGGATCCCACAAGTCATTGTTAGACACCACGATTTATTAGTTGAGTCATGATAAGCTTTTGGCGAGTAACTTGAGATGTTGGGCAGTGAAGGTAACGAGTGGTAACCACAAGTCGTGCTCAAAGATGACGATATGTTAGGTTCCTCGTGGGGATCCTTCGAGGAAAAGTGGTAGTGCACACAACAACAACAGACGACGAGTCGTTCCCTAGCAATGACTCGTCTAGTCCCTCATGGGGACTGGCAGTCAGTTATTTTTTGCTAATTTAGTAAGGATTTTTCTGTAATTCCTATGATCCTAAGGCCCAAACTACGTCTTTTTAAGCTATGAATAGTGAGTATTAAGAAGGGTAAATTCATTTTAGGCTATTCCATCTCATGCATGCAAACTTAGAGAACAAAAGAGGTGATCAAACTTAATCCCTTCAAGTTTTTCTTACGGTCTTCATTGGACAATCTAGGGAGTGGTTAAATCAGATCTTATCAGGTATTTAAGGTTATGAATGGGTGAATTTGTTCACACCCATTCCCAATCCCTCTCTAATTCATGAAAATCTATATGTTGATCCTATGGTAATTTGGATCATTATTCCAATGTATCTCAGCCTTTCTGCAAGTTCCAATTTAGAAGGCTGAAATTGACCATTAGAAAACAAAACAATGGCCAATAAAAAGAATTCTCCTTTGAAGTTTATTTTAATGAGCATAAAACCAGGCGAAGAGTCTAATTACTGCTTTTTTCTGTTGTTTCACTTTATAGGGTAGGGTCACCGTGCCTATGTGGGTCATAGAAAAGAAAATACATAAAGCCTAATAAGCGAGCCATGCTTCCTTGAAATTTGCCAGAACTGTCATCACCTATGGTTGATTAAGGAAAAAAAACTAGAAACAAGAGACCTGGTTTTTTTTCCAGTTTCTGATTCCAGAATGTCTGCATCTATTGTTCTTGTTATAGATGAATGTTTAGATGAACTACACCTGGATTTTAACCCAATGCATGAATTTTCTAATTTTCAACATGGGCATGATCTATGTTTCTATTATTCAATTATGATTTATGGGAAAATTTTGCATTGTTTTCAAGTGTTAAAAATTAAAATGCCCATCCATGAGAAGTTCATGAAAATTGAGATTTATGATGAATGTTCAAGTATGATGAGATATTATTGATGAGAAGTATGTTTTCAAGTTACCCATGTCTATGATCATTCTTTCAAGTGAATTAAGTATGTTCAAGCATGTTATGTATTGGGCAAGCCCGTATTTTCGAGTATGATGTATGATTTCAAGTTAATTAGCTTACCACATGGTTTTATTTGGAGTCAAGACTCCTAATTATGTTTATCTTGTGATATGGTTTGAGCGATGGCTCCTCATGTATGATTTCAGATTTTATGTATACATGATTATTCTGCTTCGTCAATAGACGATGGTCTGCTTGGTGTAAAAATAATGGAGAGAATAAGCATGTTTCTAGGAGTAGTGTCGAACACCAAGTAGGCTCAGGTTCAGTCAATCCTATATCTCAGAACTACGTGCCAACATAGGTATGATCAAATTATTTTGGGACCTCCTATGTGAGCTTTCCCCTGCCCCAAGGGTCCTTCAGCTTGATGATATCATGGTAGCATCTTTAGCGCTGGCAAGGCTTTAGATGGCTCTGCCTACTTGAGTGTGATAGTTGTGACCGTGTAAGCTCTATCGTGGTAATGTTAGTTATATGACGAGTCTCCCATTGTTCCTCTTGCTTTCAGATATGCATGTCTATTATTCATGATATATATATATATATATATATATATATGTTCTAAAGCAGGTTTGACCCAATGAATCTGTTTTACTTATGATTACCAATTTTCAGCTCTGGGTTATTATGTTCAGATCACGATTTCAGAAAATAGTATGCAAGCCCTACTCTCAGATTCTTATCTTGATTATGTTTTGTATTAAGCATGTTTTAAATGATTTTACTTACCTTGCATAATTGGTACATTCCACATACTAATTGTATGCTCTATGTTGTATCGTTTCATGATACAAGCTCCGATCTTCCGACTCAACCCCGTCAATAGCCAGTTTTGAAATTAGCATGCTGTTTCTGTTGTGAGTCCTCAACTCCTGCGGACCATTCTTTATAAGTTTTCTTTGTATTTCCAGTTTCTAGACTTGTCGGTTTAGTTGGGGTTGTTGTCCCATCAACCCACCAATTATGTAGAGGCTTTTAAACTGTATATAGTAATCAGCTCATCATGTATTGTGTGAATTCCGATTTGAGGTTATGTTATGATTAGACTTCCGTTATATTCATTATCTCAAGTCTTTTGCTTTATTTGAATGAATTAGATACATGTTCATGCCATGGGTCGACTAGGAGTCTCTCGGGGCTCCTTGTCCCATGTCTTGACCCGGGCGTATGTTCGGGTCATGAAAAACTTGGTATCAGAGCAATAGGTTTGAGGTGTCCTTGGATGTCTGAAAGTTGCATTAAGTAGAGTTTTTTTCGTGGGTGTTAAGTGCGCCACACATATGACAAAAAGGCTACGAGACATTTAGGAAATGTTCGCTTCATTCATGATATATGTTGCGCAGTGAAGTGTCTCTATTCGCAATTGCAGAATCATGAATCCCCAAAGAGTTAACGGCAAAAGAAATGGGAATGGATGTGGCCATGAGGATGGCAACGGGGACGGGCACCAGCAAGCCCCATTAGTCCATGAGCACCATGCACTGGAGCCAGTTGCCCATGCGAAATTCAGGGTAGCCATTTAGATGCTAGCGCAGGCCTTCACTGCCGAGGTCAACCAGCTGGAAGTGATTCATATCCCACAGAATGGGAATGCAGCGGCAGCATGAGTTAGAGATTTCCTAAGGATGAACCAACTAGAGTTTCTTAGGTCCAAGGTGGACGAGGATCCACATGAGTTTATCGAGGAGATTTTAAAGATCACCCAAGTGGGGATTTGGCCTCATATTAGTTGAAGGGGGTCGCACACATTTGGTTTAAACAGTAGAAGGAGAGTAGGGTAACCAGAGCAAGCCCTATCAATTGGGAGGAGTATCTCTTTGCTTTTCTAGATCGGTTCTTCCCTCATGAGATGAGAGAGTTGAAGGCAGCCGTCTTCATGAATCAAAGCAGGGGAAGATGACAATGTAGGAATATGCCCTAGAGTTCACTCATTTTTCAAAGTACGCCGTAGAGTTAGTGGTTGATCAGAGGGCGCGAGTGAGCACATTTGTTCATGGGGTGGTGGACTATCTTGACAACGATTGCAGGACCAATATGCTCCATCAGGATATGGATTTCCTTCATATAGTCTTATACGTCCAACAGATGGAGGTAGCGCATATGAGGGAGAGAGAGACCATGAAGGCCAGGATAAATAGCTATAGATTCTCTCAGTCGAGACTAGGTGGTGGGCACCAATAACAGTCCCACCAGAGATCTTCAGCGATGTGTGTGCCACCCCAACCTAGGCACTAGCAGAAAGGATGAGCATCAAGCTCTAGGGGTCAGAGCAGCAGGCCCGTAGATTCCAGTATCCTAGTTTGCGATAGGTGTGGTCGGAGGCACACTGGTCAGTGCTTGGCGGGTACAAATGCTTGCTTCAAATGTGAGAAGCCCGGACATATACTCAGAGATTTCCCAGTAGCTAGACAGGGCCATGATAGGGGCTAAGACCCATCTTCTAGCTCAGCAGCTCCACCCACATGCCCAGCCCAGCAAGGGGTATCTACTAGCACAGGTGGTGGTCAGCGCCAAAATAGATTCTATGCCTAGCATCCTGCCAGGAGTAGGAGGTCTTCCCGGATGTAGTCACTGGTATGTTACGAGTTTTCCATCTTAATGTATATACTTTGTTAGATCGGGGGGCTACCTTGTCTTTTGCAATACCTTATATGGCTAGTAGTTTCGAAGTCAGTCCCAAAATCTTGTCAGAACCCTTTTCGAACACTAGTAGGTGATTCAGTTATAACTAGACGGGTGTATAGAAGTTGGCCGATCACAATCCTTCAGAAAGTCAACTCAGCAGATCTAGTACAGTTAGTCATGACCAACTTTGATGTTATCCACAGCATGGATTGGCTATTTGTATGTTATGCCTCAGGTAATTGTAGAACCCAGGCAGTAGAGTTTAGATTTCCGTGATCAAGTCCTAGAATGGAAGGGTAGTTTAGTTTGCCTGTACGTCCTTTCATTTCCTACTTTAAGGCCAGAAAGATGATCTCCAAAGGTTGTGTATACAATCTAGCTAGGGTTAAGGATTCTACGTTCGCGACCCCGACTATCCAGTCAGTCCCAGTAGTATGTGAAAATTCAGAAGTGTTCCTAGATGATTTACCGAGAATCCCTCCCCAACGAGAGATTGATTTTGGTATTGATCCTTTTTTTGATATGCAACCTATATCTATTCCTCCTTACAGAATGGCTCTAGCCGAGATAAAAGAGTTGAAGGAGTAGTTGAATGACCTGTTAGAAGAGGGTTTCATTAGACCGAGCAAGTCCCAATGGGGTGCACTAGTTCTCTTTGTCTAAAAGAAAGATGGTTCTCTTCATATATGTATTGATTATCGGCAATTGAACAAGGTCACCATCAATAATATGTATCCTCTCCCCAGGATTGCTGATTTGTTTGACTAGCTTCAGGGTGCCAAATGTTTTTCAAAGATAGATCTCAAGCTCGGATAGCATCAACTCTGGGATCGGGAGAGTGACATCCTAAAGACAGCCTTCAGGACACAGTATAGTCATTATGTGTTTGTAGATATGTATTTTGGACTAATGAATGCTTCTGCATCTTTTATGGATTTGATGAACAGGGTGTTCAAGTCATACTTGGATATGTTCGTGATAGTGTTTATTGATGACATCCCGATATACTCTCAAAGGAAGGAGGAACATGTTGCTCATTTGAGGGTGGTTCTACAGGCTCTCAAGGATCATCAACTATATGCTAAATTCAGGAAGTGCGAGTTATGCTTGAACTCAGTGGCATTTTTGGGCCATGTGGTATCAAGTGAGGGCATAAAGGTGAACTCTTAGAAAATAGAAGCAGTGAAGAATTGGCCTAGACCGGTGAATCCTTCAGATATCAGGAGCTTTTTGGGCTTAGCTGGTTATTATCAGAGGTTTGTGGAGGGATTTTCATCTATTGCAATGCCATTGACCAAATTGACCCAAAAAAAGTGAAGTTCCAATGGTCGGAGGCTTGTGAGAGAAGTTTTTAGGAGTTGAAGACTCGAATTACCTCAACACTCGGTGTTAACCCTACCGGAGGGTACCGATGGGTTTATGGTGTATTGCGATGCTTCTATAATCGACCTTGGTTGTGTATTAATGCAGCATGGTAAAGTTATAGCATACGCTTCCAGGAAGCTGAAGGTTTCATCAAAGGAATTACCTGACCCATGATCTTGAATTGGTAGTGGTGGTATTTTCCTTGAAGATATGGAGACACTATTTGTATGGGGTCCATGTAGATGTGTTTACGGACCATAAGAGTTTACAATATGTGTTTACCCAGAAGGATCCAAATTTACGCTAAAGGAGGTAGTTGGAGCTACTCACGGATTATGATATGAGTGTCCTTTACCATCCGGGTAAGGACAATGTAGTAGCAGACACACTTACTAGACTTTCTGCGGAGAGTGTGTCCCATGTGGATGAGAGGAGGAAGGAGCTAGTGAAGGATGTGCATCAATTTGCAAGGTCGAATGTTCATTTGGTTGACTTGACCGATGGCGGTGTTATTGTTCAGAAAGAATATGAATCGTCCTTGGTGAATGATGTAAAAGCTAGACAAGACGAGGACCCCATTTTGGTAAAGTTATAGGAAGCCGTTCAGAATCAAAAGGTAGAGGTCCTCTCCAAAGGGGGAGATAAGGCGCTTTGATACCAGGGTCGCTTGTGTGTCCCGAACTTTATGATTTGAGAAGTCGGATGTTGCATGAGGTTGATAGTTCCAGATATTTGATACATCTTGGTGCCACCAAGATGTACCGTGACCTACGGGAAGTCTATTAGTGGAATAGCATGGAGAAGGACATTGCAGAATTTATAGCTAAGTGTCCAAACTGCCAGCAAGTGAAGGTTGAGCATCAGAGACTGGGAGGTGTGCTTCAGGATATCAGTATCCCTACTTGGAAGTGGGAAGAAATCAATATGGACTTCGTCAGAGGGTTGCCTCACACTCATCGGCAATATGACTCCATTTGGGTTGTTGTAGATAGGTTGAACAAAGTCGCTCATTTTCTGCCGGTCAGAACCACCGACTCAGTGGAGGATTATGACAAACTATATATCTAGGAGCTAGTTTGGTTCCATGGAGTTTCCTTATCCATCATATCAGACAAAGGTACCCAATTTACCTCTCAGTTTTGGAGATCATTTCAAAAAGGACTTGGTACTCAGGTCAAGCTTAGTACAACATTTCACCCGCAAACGGATGGTCAGGTGGAGTAGACAATTCAGACTCTCGAGGACATTTTGAGAGATGTGTGATTGACTTCAAGGATATTTGGGATGACCATTTTCCTCTTATCGAGTTTGTATACAATAACAACTACCATTCTAGCATTCAAATCGCTCCATTTGAGGCTCTTTATGGGTGGAGATGTAGATCGCCTATTGGTTGGTTTAAAGTCGGTGAAGCTACCATGAATAGGACTAGATTCAGTCCATGAGGCCATGGAGAAAGATCAGCTCATACGGGACAGGTAGAAAACTACTCAAAGTTGCTAAAATTCCTATGTCGATGTGAGAGGAGAGAACTTGAGTTCGAAGAGGATGATTGGGTGTTTCTGAAGGTGTCTCCCATGAAGGGATGAGGTAAAAGAAAGGAAAACTCAGTCCTCGTTATGTTGGCCCCTACTGGATTGTGAAACGAGTTCGCAAGGTGGCATATGAATTAGAGTTGCCCTCAAAATTAGCTTCCATTCATCTTGTTTTTCATGTATCTCTCTTAAAGAAGTGTTTGGGTGATCTAGCTCTAGTTGTTCCGGCGGATAATGTTGGAGTGAAAGATAGCCTTAATTATGAGGTGGTTCTGGTGGAAATACTGGATCGTTACGTTTGAAGGATAACAAACAAAGAAGTACCTTGGTTAATGCTTTATGGAGGAATCAACATGTTGAGGGAGATGCATGGGAAGCCAAAACAGATGTGATGGCTAGATACCCACATTTATTCCCAACCGGCTCAATTCTAGCTTGAGGTATCAACTTTTACCTTAAAACTCTATTCAGATTCATGTTCAGCTCATGTGCCCTAGTTTGTTTCATGTATATAGATCTATGTATGATTCATGAATTCAGTTCAGCCATGTAGTTTGAATTCGGAGTTAGTCATTCCATCAGTTTTCAGCTTTTATGATTAGTACTTGAGTATGATGATTCTGTTTCTCTGCTTTTCTGTATGATTTTCAACATTTGAGGACGAATGTTCCCAAGGGAGGAGACATTGTTATACCCCGAAAGACCAAAGATCAGACCCGGGAGTTGAAACAGAGAAAACAGGATTTTCTACACTAAGTTAGAGAACATGTCGTCATGTGACCCGTCAGGTTGACTATGAATTGTTAAGTGACTTGAGGTGAGGGGTGTTGACTTACCTGGAAAATTCAAATTTAAGGTGACCACGAGTGTGACCATGAGTCGTGGTCAGCCCCACGAGTCGTGAAGTCACCTGTGGTCAAGGGCATTTGGAAGGTAAAGGAGAAGTCAGTGGTGTACCTCACGATTGGATCCCATGAGTCGTGGTCAGACACAATGATTCATTAATTTAGTCGTGATCATCTTTTGGCAAGTGACTTGAGAAGTTAGGAAGTGAAGGTAACGAGTGGTGACCATGAGTCGTGGTCACCAATGACGATCTGTTAGGTCCCTCGTGGGAAACCTTCGAGGAAAAGAGGTTGTGCACACGACGACAACATACGATGACTCATTCCCCTGGCAACGACTCATCCAGTACCTCGTGGGAACTAACAAACAGTTATTTTCTATGAATTTAGTAAGGGCTTTTCCATGATTCCTATGATCCTAAGTCCTAAACTATGTCGTTTTAAGCTACGAATATTGAGTATTAAGAGGGGTAAATTCATTTTAGGCTATTCCTACTCATGCATGCAAACTTAGAGAACTAGAGAGATGATCAACCTTAACCCCTTCAAGTTTTTCTTCAATTCTTCATTGGGCTATCAAGGGAGTGGTTAAGTCAAATCCTATCAGGTATGTAAGGTTATGAATGAGTGAATTTGTTCACACTTATGCCCAATCCCTCTCTAATTCATGAAAATCTATATGTTGATCCTATGGGGTTTTAACCCAATGCATGAATTTCCTAATTTTCCCCATGGGTATGATCTAAGTATGTTTCTATTATTCAATTATAATTCATGGGCAAGTTTTACATTTTTTTCAATTATAATAATGTTTTCAAGCTTTATAAATTAAATGCCCATCCATGAGAAGTTCATGAAAATTGAGATTTATGATGAATGTTCAAGTATGATGAGATATTATTGATGAGAAGTATGATTTCAAGTTACCCATGTCTATGATCATTCTTTCAAGTGAATTAAGTATGTTCAAGCATGTTAAGTATTGGGCAAGCCCTTATTTTCGAGTATGATGTATGATTTCAAGTTAATTAGCTTACCACATGGTTCTATTTGGAGTCAAGACTCCTAATTATGTTCAACTTGTGGTATGGTGTGAGCAAAGGCTCCTCATGTATCATTTCAGATTTTATATGTACATGATTATTCAGCTTTGTCAATAGACAATGGTCAGCTTCATTGAAAAACGATGGAGAGAATATGCATATTTTTGGGAGTAGTGTCTAGCACCGAGTAGGCTCAAGGTCTGTCAACCTTATTCCTCATAACTATGCGGCAACGTAGGTATGATCAGATTAATTTGGGACCTCCTATGTGAGCTTTCCCCTTTCCCAAGGGGCCTTCAGCTTGATAACGATATCATGGTAAAGTCTTTAGCACTTGAAAGGCTTTAGAAGGCTCTGCCCACTTAAGTGTGATAGTCGGGACCACGTAAGCTCTATCATGGTAATGTTGGTTATATGACGAGTCTCCCATTATTCCTCTTGATTTCAGCTATGGATGTTTATCATTCATGATATATATATATATATATATATATATATATATATATATATATGTGTGTGTGTGTGTGTGTGTGTGTGTGTGTGTGTGAGTGTGTGTTCTAAAGAAGGTTTGGCCCAATGTTCAGTTTTACTTATGATTACCATATTTCAGCTTTGGGTCATTTGATTCAGTTATAATGTTATGATATGTTCAGATCATGATTTCATAAAATAGCATGCAAGCCCTACTCTCAGATTCTTATCTTGATTATATTTTATATTATGAATGTTTTAATGATTTTACTTATTTTAGGGGTTTTACTTACCTTACATGGTACATTTCACGTACTGACCGCATACTCTATGTTGTATTGTTTCATGATAGAAGCTCCGTTATTCAGACCCAGCCCCATCACTAGCCAATTTCGGAATTAGCATCCAGCTTATGTGGTGAGTCCTAATCCACCGAGGACCATTAATTATCAGTTATCTTGGTATTTTCAGTTTTCAGACTTTTCGGGTTAGTTGGGGGTGTTGTCCCATCAACCTATTAGTTATGTAAAGGCTTTCAGACTGTATGTAGTAATCAGCTCTCATGTATTATGTGAATTCCAGTTTGAGGTTATGTTATTATTAGACTTCTATTATATTCATTATGTTAAGTCTTCCACTTTATTTGAATGAGTTAGATGTATGTTCATGTCATGGGTCAACTTAGGGTCTCTCGGGGCTCCTTGTCCCGTGTCTCGATTCGGGCCTATGTTCGGGTTGTGACAGAAAACTTCTTCAAAGTATACCAAAATTTTGGGAAACAAATTCCACAATTCGTAAATATGAACATCTAGAAAATTTAACGTACGATGAACTATGAGAAAATCTGTTGGCTTATGAGCAAAATCATATTAACACATATTCAAAGGAAGAAAAGAAAAAGACAATGGAATTTGATGTTATCATATATGAAAGTGAAAAAGAAAAAGATGAAGAAAATAGTGAAGGACTAGAATTGATAAACCTAGGAGTCAGACACATCCTAAGACAGAGAAGACAAAGACTTCAATAAGGATATATGAACAATAGAAATCAAAAAAATGATGAAAGATGTTACGATTGTGAAAAACCTGGCCATATAAAACCAAACTTAATGAAGAAGAAGAATTTCAGGAGACACAAAAATCCAAAATCTGCAGGAGCCTAGAGCAATGAGGATGCATCTGATGAAGAACAAGATGAAACTGCCAATATCTATTTATGGCCATTAATGAATCAAGTGAGGTAAAATCTCAAACTTGTAATAATTATCTAGACTTACAAAAATATCTTACTCTTGTCACTGATGAACTTTAAAAACATAATTGATGAATATACTAAATTAGCCAAAGAAAAAATGACTGCAAATTCTTCTTGAAGCAAGCCGAATTGAAATAGACTTGCTTCAAAAGGAGCTATGTGATATCAAAATGCAACTAAATAGCATTAAAAAATCATCTAGTCATAGCTCAGTCAACTTAATTAAATTTTTTAAAAGTATATTCAAATTCTTTTCAATCCTCATCAAATAGTGTCGTTTCTGCAAATTCATTTTTTGATCTTACTTGTTTCTCTTGTGGTAAAATTGGTCATAAATTGTTTAATTGCCAATATCAAGAGTAAACTCGGGAAACTGAATTTAATGATAAAAGAATTAGTCTCAAGAATCTCAAAACACTAACTCTCAAGGACCTAAGAAAACTTGGGTACCTAAAAGAATTAAATTGTATGTTTTGTAGGAACAATTCAGAAAATCATACAAGAAAAGTATGTGGGTTATTGACATTGGATGTTCTAGAAACATGATAAGAAAGAAATAAAACTTCTGCTCAGTTAAAAAAACTAATGGAGGCCATGTCAGGTTTGTAGACAATGCAAAAGAAGAAATAGTTGGAGTAGGCTCTATCACCATTAGTCCATTTCGGTGACCAAATTGAGGTATATTTACTATATGGTGTGAAACACAACTTGCTAATTATTAGTCAATAACTTGAAGTTGATTTTGATGTCTTATTTAATGCTATTAGATGCATCATCAGCAATGTTTCCAGTAATATCACTCTCATTGGTGATAGAGTTGAGAATATCTATGTTCTTAATAATGTTGATCTTCTTACACTTACTTGGCTTGTTGTTGTTTCAAATGATTCATGGATTTGGAATAGAAAACTAGGTCATGCTAGTAGCCATACCATTGAAAACTTTCTAAATTTATTTAGTTTTGGGTTCGCCAAAACTAATTTTTTCTAACACTCATTTGTGTAAGCATGTGAACTAGAAAAATAGATTCATACTTCTTTCAAAACTAAATATATCATCAACACTTCTACACTTCTGCAACTTTTTCATATGCATTTGTTTGGTCCCACTAGAACTTCTAGCATTGGAGGTTAAAGATGTGCTTTTGTTATCATAGATGATTTCTCATGATTTACCTTGGTCATATTTATAGCTCATAAAGATGAAGCATTTTTCTATTTTCGAGACATTTTGTAAAAAGATACAAAGAGAAAAGGGGCACTACATTTCCACCTTTCATAATAATCATTGACGGGAATTTGAAAATAAGAACTTTGAAAACTTTTGCAACCAACAGGGCTACACTCAAGATTTCTTTATCTTTTCATAGTTTATAAGGAGTCTTCTTTAAAATAGATATAATTAGGTATCTGTTAATTATGTGAAAAGCAATACTTATAGCTTCTTCCCAAAAGTAATTAGGAAGACTTTGTTTAATTAGCATGGTCCTTGCAGTGTCCTGAAGAGATTTATTTTTCCTTTCTACAACACCATTTTATTGAGGAGAGTAAGGAGAAGATATAAATATATAAATCTATTGTTGTTCCTCAAAATAAGTTTACTAATAGTCAGGGTTCCACTCAGTCAACTGTTCATTTTAAAAAAGATATAAATTAGACGACTAAACCAACAAACATTCCACGTGAATGGAGAAGTAAAGTCAGCTTTCCAAATGACTACTTTATCGAAAATCTTGATGCTAAAACATAGACTAGATTCTCTCTGAAGCACCAATCATATCTATCACTCATATCTCAACTTAAGCAAAAATGCATTAATGAAGCATTGAACGATGAGTCATAGACAAAGTCCATGGAAGAATAACTAGATTAGTTTGAAAGAAGTTAGGTATGAACTCTAGTACAATAACCCAAGAATGTCTCTATGATTAGCACCAAATGGATTTCAAAAACAAACTAAATGAGAAAGGTAAAATCATTAGAAATAAGTAAAGGTTAGTTGCACAAGCCTATTCTCAATGGGAAGGCATTGACTATAATGAAATCGTTGCTCCAATAGTAATATTAGAATCTATTCGCATTTTACTGGCATATGCTTCTTTTAAACATTTTAAACTATTTCAAAATGGATGCTAAGAGTGCCTTCATAAACAGTTTCATAAAATAAGATGTTTTTTATAAAATAACCTTTAGGTTTTGAATCCTTCCTATCTAGATCATGTCTTTAAATTTTCTAGAACTCTTTATGGTCTCAAATAGGCACCTAAATCTTGGTACAAACACCTGAGCTCTTTCTTACTTAAAAATAATTTTCAAAGAGGAAAAATTAACACTATTCTTTTCATTCAACGATCTTATTCAAATATTCTGATTATTCAAATATATGTTGATGACATCATCTTTTCTAGCTCTGATCCTTCACTTCGTAAGAACTTTGCAGACTTAATGAAATAAGAGGTCGAGATGAGCATGATAGGAGAACTAACTTTCTTTCTAGGTTTACAGATTATTCAGTCAATTGATGGAACCTTCATTAGTCAAACCAAGTATACCAAAGAGCTCATAAAAATTGTCTTTGAGAAAGAAAAAGCAACTGGTACTCCTATGAGTCCCTCAACTTATCTCGAAACGAATGTCTCCTAAAAGGATGTAGACAAAAAATTATATCAATGGATAATAGGGTCATTAATCTACCTTACAGCAAGTCGACTAGATATCATGTTATGTATACTCAAGTGCGCGAGATTTCAGTCGACTCCCAAAGAATCTCATTTAAATATCATCAAGAGGATCATTTGATATCTTATAGAGACTAAGAATTTTGGTCTTTGGTACCGTCACTCTAATAATTTTGACTTAATTGGTTACTTAAATGTTGATTTTTACAAGTGATAAGACAGACTAGAAAAGCAGTAGTGAAACTTACCAAATTCTTGGAGAAGCACTTACTTCGTGGCATAGCAAAAAACAAAGCTTTGCGGCTCTTTGAACTACTGAGGCCAAGTATTTAGCCCTTGATAGTTGTGGTACTCAACTACTTTAGATGAAACATCGGTTGCTTGATTATAATATTGAATTTATGCATATTTTATGTGATAACACTAGTGCAATTAGTCTTTCTAAGTATATTTTGCATCTTCCTAGGGCTAAACATATGGATATCAAACATCACTTTATTAGATATTATGTTGAAAATGACAATTTCTCTTTGGAATTTATTGATTCCAAAAATTAGTTAGCAGATATGTTTACTAATCCTTTGTTAGAATAAAGATTCTATTTTCTAAGAAATTATTTAGGTGTCATATCCTTTTCTTAATTAATGTTTTGTTCTTAATTACTTTTCTCTCTCTTTCCTTCTTTGTCATCATTATTTCTTCCTTCTATGCAAACCTTCTACAATTCGTCTTTTCACTTCTCTAGAACCACCTCTTCATCTTTCCTTCTTTCTATATGACCTTTCTCTCCAACTCTCTCTCACTTCACTCTCATTATTTCCATGTCAAAGTCTCTGGCAAAATATCTTTGTCAATCGAGCAAAAGGATCCAAAGCACTTTTCTCTCCTCATCTCCTATAGAAATCTCTAATTTCAATGGATGATTACCTTGAATCATCTATTAATAAACAGAAAAAATATTCTCATTCTGGCCCTATTCATAAAATTATTAAAGCAGACTTCTTTGTCAACTTCAACCTAGACGACATGCAACTATTTTAGAGTTCAGTCGAGAAAGTTTAAGTTCAATGCCTTCAAAGATAGACCTTCCACTCCTAGACGCATTAAAAACTAGAGAATTCTCATTCCCCAGAAAGTATGTGCTTCACATTTAAGAAATTGGATACCTTATTTTGCTCTGTGACAATGAGGTTTACGAAGAACATGTTAAACTATTTTTCGTAAATCTACTGATTTCATATGATAGTGGGAACTTGAAACTCTAGTGTTAGAAAATTAAATTGTTCTCAATCAATTTCTTCTTAAAAAGTTTCTGATACCAAATTTTTGGATAAAATTTCCTTCTTTATGGATATTTGTCCTGATGATTTTGAAATTACTCTCAATGAAATTAAGATGTTCATGGCTGAAAAAGGGTCAAAACTCTCTGATTTTGGATCTACCACTATATGCTCTGAGAATAGGATTATTGTCCATATTATGGCTATTATCCTTCTCCGTCGAAAAGCCACTATCAGATCTCTCTCTCTCTCTCTCTCTCTCTCTCTCTCTCTCTCTCTAGCAGGGATGTTTTTATGGTGTAATGTTTGCTAAGAAAATTGAGGATCAACTGGGCTGAGTAGTTCCTTATTTATATAGTGGAAAGCAGCTAGGACACAGGAGAAAAATGTTAGTTTATCTTATAGAATAATGATTTCTCAAATTTTAAAAACATTGAGTAGATATTTCAAGCTATTCTGCAAACGAAATTTCTTCTACTTATGACAATTGAAATTTTTCTGTAACATCCCAAAAGATCCTAAAATCAGATCCTAGACATCAACCATAAAACTAGCAGAAATTGGAAAATCTTTCCACGGGATGAACCCTACCACGAGTTGTGGTGAGGAAGGATGACTCGTGTAAGGGAGTCATGGAAATCAAGGCTTAGTCAAAGACTCAAGAAAGTCCAGACACTACGAGTCATAGGATGATTTATCTTAACAAGGTGTGGAACATGATTCAGAAAATGATCAAAATCTGCTCCAGCAACCACGAAAGGACACCATGATCTATGGTAACAAAGGATGGATCATCCTGTCTAATGATAACGTCCAAAATATATCCTTCATGCATAGAATATACACAACCGAAGTATCAAAACAAGTAACTCGATGAGTGTCGGGGTCGAATCCCACGAGGACTAGGGAATGATAGTTACAAGTGTTAGTTGAGAAATTGAAGTTAGATTGAACTACATAAATTTAATATAAAAAAAATAAAACTGTGGGGAACTAAAATTTGCAATGAATTGTATTGGGTGATTCAGTGAAATGAAAAACAAGATCAGCAAAGTTGTCAAAAAGAGTGTGAAAGATTAGAGGTGTGGTGTAGATGAAATACTAACTAGATCGGGATATGATATGCCATCTCATGAGTTCACAAGTGTAAATAATCTCGGTAAGTGGGTAACTACGGCTTCTCAGCCTTCTAACTACCTCTTATTAGAGTTTTGTCAAACCTCTTGCCATAATTTAACTCAACCCGACTTGATTTGGATTAGCAACTGCACTAATTTCTAGCTATTAGCTGCTAATAAGGAATGAGAATGTGATTTCAGCTATTTCTAGCCCAATTTCACAATCTCTTATCCATACCCACTATTAATTTCTCTTCCAAAACTTAATTATTCTTTTACAGCCAACAATCAAGCAATAATAAATAGACTCATATTATAATCAATTGATCTTCCTTTATAGATTGAAGAGAATCTAACAGATTTACAGTTATTTGAACAATATGAAGATGACTCTAGCAATACCCACTCTAATAGTATTCATCTTCACACACCTCTAGTTAATGATTTAGCTACTCATGATTAAGAAATTCAAAAGTACATTAATCAATAACTTCATTGAATTTAATAGCAAAGTAGTAAAATCAAATTCACAAAATAGTCTCCAACAATGGCTGAAAATTACTATTACAAGGAAGAAATATAGTAGAGTACTTTTTCCAAATTTACCAATCAAAATCTCCCTATCTCTACTAAGATAATGTTCTCCATCTCCAAAGGGAAATAATAATGTGATATATTCTTTTCTCTCTCTTAATATCTCTATTTCTATCTCTCCTTTTGTCTCCCTTAGTACAAAGTACTTTCTCTGCTATTTATACCCTGAAAAGAGGGCACTTTTTATCTCTTTTTCTATGTTGGATAATAATACCCCTGAGCACCGTTCTTGAATCGGCGGAGACACAGGCGGTTCGTCTATCCCAATTCGTGAACCACCGGGTGTTTTATGTGGGCCCTTACTCAACTGTAATGAGCATCAATGGTTCACTCGACGTTTAACCGATACTGATCCGTGAACCGCCGGATCTTCAAACTATTTTTTAGAACATTAGGTGTCCTTCCACGATTGGACCGGAGAATCGCCGCTAGCAACTCTCTTATCATAGATGACATTATTCCTCAGAGACAGTGATGTTCGGCCTTTCTTCGTTGGTGGATCGCTGAATTACTCTCACTCCCTTCGTTTTGCACCATTTTTGCTCTTTTCTTTGCATTTAGTCATCTGCACACAACAAAAGTAAAAAGGGCATAAAATCCATATAAGAAACTCAAGAACTAAGCAAAAACTTAAGTTTTAGAGCCTAATGAATTGGTAAATTACCAACTCATCAAACCCCCAAACTTGAACGGTTGCTTGTCCTCAAGTAATGCGATACTCATTTATTGAGAAATATGCCACCTCTATTCACAATTATACCTCACCAATCACATGAACTATGAAAACCCATAAATATGCTCACCAAGCTAACTGAAAAAAGTGAAGAAAATACCCTAAGAGACCAAAACAACGAAGATGTTTCAAACGGGCTACCACTTTCCACCAATCAAAGCTTATAAAAGGATTCATTTAGTAAAACAAGAGCATTGCTCAACCATGAAACACACATATCATCTCAAGTTATAATCAATGCACATTCAAAGCTTGCCTTAGAGTTTACACTCTCGTGCCCTATTTCCACATTAACTCTAGATGCTCATGTGTCCCCAAAAAGGAATGATGTCACTCACCAAAATAAGAATCCCTATTCTTTTGCTCATGTGATCATTTGAATGCACACAAGGGACTGTTTGGATGAGAAACTCACACTCACTCTCCCAAAAGAAATCTTCATGCATACACTTGACCCATAGGTTTGCTGTTTATGTAATTCGCCACTAATGTAGAGTAGCTGCACTTAGAATCATTTAGGGCTTGCGAGTTATGATGTAGGCTCGCGGTAAGGGTGGGATAAAAATTTGGCTATAGTGACTAGATCCTCCCTAACTTTTTTTTGAACATACCTTACATCAACTTCGTCCACTCACTTCACATTATTTCACTTCTTTCTTTGTGTCTAATTTTCATTTTTTAACAACCTTCCTTATAACCCCTTTGGCTTTCAAAACTAGCCTTATCACCTCAAGAGGGAACACTGGTTCACACAAATTGTCTTTCTCTTTTTGATTTATCCTTTGGATCATTTTGACACAATGTGGTGCTTCCCTCACACTGAAATTCTCATTTTCACCTTTTCTGCACACCCCCATACTTAAGCTTTTGCCTCATTTCTCATTTTCTATCACCCCCTATTTCTTAGACTTTAAGCCTCATTTCATCACTTATCTTGTCACTAGCATTTAGGGAGAATGGATGCCAATGAGAGGTATTAAGAATAGTCTTAAGGCTTGTAATGTGGTTGCCAAAGAAAGGGTCTAAGGCTCAACGTTAGCTAACAAGGATCAATGCTCATGGAGGGCATATGAGCGAAGTGACTAGATAATGGAAAGCATAAACTCATCTTCTTGGCGCAACTACATCTTGGATTTTGCCTTGAATTACATTTGGGAAAAGTTCTAGACAAGATATTATGCATGAGATTCATCAAATATTTCCTCACTACACAAGGAATCACTCTTAAAGGGTCTACAAGAGTCATTCTCAACACAATATATCATGTTAGGACATCAAAATAGGCAAACATCATAAGTCAAGCAAAGAATTTACAACACATGATAAAGAATGCTATCTATGGTGCCAATACTTGCTCATTATCTTCATTTTCATGCCCTTATTTTAAAATTTCATTTCAAAAATTTTTTTCGGTGGTGCCTCTCAAAACAACTTCATAAAAGACTCAAAAGAACATGGAATTTTCCCTTAAGAATGTTTTCACTCAATCTATCATCGGGAAATACCAACCCGGTTCGACAACAAATATAATTAAAATAAAAGAATGCTCCTCTGGAAAAAACCGTGGCCTAAAGAAAACCCTCAGAGTTTTAATTACTACACTACTATCCACAATAGCGAAAAAGGAATAAGACTTTGGGTCATTCCATTCAAGATTTCGCAATTCAAAACAAGGACCCAATGTCATCACTAGCCATCAACCATCACGAGCATTTTCAGCATCCCAAAAAATTTCAACATCCAAAGATAAAGAGTCATCCCACCCCCAAACTTAAATCAGACATTGCCCCCAATATATCTAAAGAAAAGACAAGAAAATGAAAGAGGCTTCTTGATTGAGTTAGTGATTGGGTCGCAGCTTCCAAGTGGAAGCATCAAAATTCCACGAAGCTTTCTCTTCATCCATAGGTTGTTGTGGGTCAGGTGGGAGTAATAGAGATTGCCAAGGGCCTTGCACCACCCAATTGTCCGGCAAAGTGTGAAGCTCACGGTAAGACATTGTTGCCACTCCACTTAGTGTCAAGGAAGGAGCGACATCATACACTGAGCACATTGGAGATGGAGGAGGGCGGTTCTGATAGGTTCCTCATCGAGCACTAATTCTGAATCACTTTCATAACCTACCCACCAATCATCCGGCGGATCTGGGTGTGTTGTGCACCACCTTAGGTTCATAAGGGTTTGGTTGGCTAGTGGATGGAGGTGCAGTAAGTGCAACCACCTCTTGTTTCAAAGTATCCACTTCACTTTCAAGGACGTCAACTGTAGAGCATATCATGGACGGAATAGCCTTGGCTAACCATACGAGATGGTTCTCATGCATTATGGCCCTTTGTGCAATGTTGAGCAGATCAGGAGGTGGAGAATTGTGGAACTTGACTGTATGGAGCAAGACAGTTGCTGTATGAGTGGATGCCAAAGGTGATGGTGGAGTCATGTTCCCTGTATACCTTGCCCACTTCATAATTGGAGCCTCTTTGTCGATTTTTGTTGCCAATGTAATCACACTGTTGGCCTGCACAGTCTTATCCAATGGCTGGAACGAAGGACAAACCACCCACCTACATAACATACTCACAAGGTTAGGGAATGGCAATATTGTGGCTTTTTTCTTGGCCTTTCGTTTGAACTGATCGGCAATAATCTCGCCCATATGTGATGTGTACATGATCCATTATGCAAGCAAGGAGAATTGCAACTTCAATTAGAACTTCCGATGTATTCCGAGAGGGTATTATCCTCGAACAAATAAAATCTGGCCACATACAGGCTTTAAATTTTAAATCATGCCAATGAATGAGGCCCTTAGAGATAGACCATTGTGGTCGACCTTTTGCAATCAAGTTAGCTACCCATTGGAATTGGTTTTCTTTGTCCTCCACTTTATTATGGAATATTGGGTGAGATGGGATCATCTCGTTCCAATAAAGTGAATTGATTGCTTCTGGAGTTACAGGCACCTCTTGCCCTCGCACCCATACCGATGTAGGCACGGGAATGATTCAGTGCAGCTTCTATGCTTCAGCAACGTTTCCTTGACCGATATGATGCATAGAATTCCCACACCAGTGCTAAAAGATATGGGTCAACTGATACGGTAAATGGGCCCCAATCGCACGTCCCAATCTATTACCAGATATCTGGGCATGCAATCTTGAAAGATTCTGCGTCAAGCTAGGCTTCTGCATGGATGACACACTTCTTCTTAAAATAAATATAAAACTCCTCCATTCCTTCTAGTCTGAACCTAACTTGGGTGGTATTGGTGTGCACTTATGTGTGGCCTGTATGAAAGTGCAGGGTGATAGACATGATGCTGCAAATGTAGGTTAGTAGTATGCCATTATTAATAACTCTAGAATAAGGCAAATAGAAGAAATCAGGTAAGACTTTGACAAGTTCAGGTGCCAATGGCAAACCATTAGTGAGAGGCAGTTGCATTTCGCTAGTCGTCGATGACTCGCCGATACGCATAGTGAGTAGGAAACCTTGGGCACATTGGCGTTTTGCCAGCAAACCACCATTGGTAATCTGCCAGCCACCGTTCTGAGTATATTCACCCACCAATCACCTGCATATAAACGCAAACCAATCACACTCATATCTCCGCAAAAATGAAAAATTTCCCTTAAGAAAGGTGTCAATCAATCTATCATTAGGAGATTCACCCGGGTACGCATATTATACCTGGATACTTAGTGAACACAACAAAACCACATTCACTCACATATAGCAGAGAAACAAAACAAAATATGATAAACATGACAAGAGCAAAGTATTACCAATGTTGTTGGGACATTTCAAGCATGAGTGATAGAATTATTACCTCCAATGGGCTGTACGTGTTAAGCTTTGTGGAGGAATGAAGAAGTTGAACGCAATTGGAGAGTTTTTAAATTGAAAAGATGGGGAATTTGAATGGGTGTTTAGGGTGGTAGTTATTAATAAGTGTTAGGTGGGAAGTAATGGGTCTTTTGTGGAAAGGGCGATCTAGGGAGGAGATGAAAGAAAATAGTAGAATGGAAAAGTTTTTAGGGATTTTCGAGACAGGGCTATTCCACTGTGGGCCGCACCAGCAGTCTCCAAAATGAGCCAGCGGTACACTAATGTGTCCACCGCTAACATTACCTGTACACGACTCTAGGTGCAAATTCGGTGGTTGACTGGTGTTTTACGAACTACATCCGGCATTTTGCCGAGTAAGGAGCCGATGCCTGATCCATTGGTAGATCCTTCTGGGTCTCATGACCATCCTCCAACACTACTCATGAGCCACACACAATAGATTAGTAGCAACCACTATATTGTGGAACTAATTCAACTCAACAATCAACACAAGAATATCAAGCGGTAGTCCCCGGCAACGGTGCCACTTTTGATAATGTTCAAAATATATCCTTCATGCAAAGAATATACATGGCCAAAGTATCAAAACAAGTAGCCCGATGAGTTCCAGGGTTGAATCCCATGAGGATTAGGGAATGATAGTTACAAGTGTCAGTTGAGAAATTGAAGTTAGATTGCACCACATAAATTTAATATAAATACACATAAAATTGGGGAACTAAAATTTGCAGTGAAATATATTGGGTGATTTAGTTAAATGAAACAACAAGATCAGCAAAGTTGTCAACAAGAGTGTGAAAGACTAGAGGTGTGGTGTAGATGAAATACTAACTAGATCGGGACATGCTAAGTCATCTCATGAGTTCACAAGTGTAAATAATCTCTGGAAGTGGGTAATTACAGCTTCTCATCCTTCTAACTACCTCTTACTAGAGTTTTGTCAAACCTCTATCCACAATTTAGCACAATCCAATTCGATTTGGATTAGCAACTGCACTAATTTCTAGCTATTAGTTGCTAATAACGAATGAGAATGCAATTTCAGCTATTTCTAGCCCAATTTCAAAATCTCTTATCCGTACCCACTATTAAGTTCTCTTCCAATACTTAATTATTCTTTTACATGCAATAATCAACCAAGAGTTAGTAGACCCATATCATAATCAATGGATCTTCCTTTATAGATTGAAGAGAATCTAACAGATTTACACTTATTTGAACAATATGAAGATGACTCTAGTAATACCCACTCTAATTAAGTATTTATCACCACACATCTCTAGTTAATGATTTAGCTACTCATGATTAAGAAATTCAAAATCACATTCATCAATAACTTCATTGAATTTAATAGCGAGTGTAGTAAAATTAAATACACAAAATAGTCTCCAAAAATGGCTGAAACTTACAATTAAAATGAAGAAATAGAGTTGAGTACTTTTTCCAAATTTACCAATCAAAATCTCCCTATCTCTACTAAGAGAATGTTCTCCAACTCCGAAGGGAAACAAGATATATGCTTTGGTCTCTCTTAATATCTCTATTTCTATCTATCCTTTTGTCTCCCTCGGTACAAAGTATTTTATCTGTTATTTATAGGGCACTTTTTATCTCTTTTCCTGTGTTGAACAATTAACCCCTGAGCACCATTTTGGGACTGGCGAACTCGTGAATCGCTGGGTGTTTTATCTGGGCCCTTACTCAACTCCAGTGAGAATCGGCGGTTCACTTGGTGTTTAGCCTATGCTGACCCATGAACCGCTGGATCTTCATGCCATTTTCCAGAACTTTGGGTGTTCTTTGACGACTGGACCGGTGAATTGCTGCTGGAAACTCGCGAATCGCTGGTGACATTATTCCTCAGAGATAGTGATGTTCGGTCTTTGGCCGGCATTTTTCTAGTATTCATCAGTGGATCAACGATTCACTCTTACTCCCTTCTTTTTGCTCCATTTTTGCTCTTTTCTTCATATTTAGTCATTTGCACACAACAAAAGCAAAAAGGGCATAAAATCCATATAATTAACTTAAGAACTAAGCAAAAACTTATGTTTTAGAGCCTAATGACGTTGCAAATTACCAACTCATCATCCAACCATACCATGGAAGTTCAAAATGTGATCGAGATTCTTCAGAAGGCACGAGTGCATACCACAAGCTATGATATGTCATCATGGGTCATGGTATGACCTGTGAGGATTGGACGATAGTTTTTAAATCCATTTTTAAAAAGGAATCCTAGTAATTTCCGACACTTTTAACTCCTAATATAGGTCATTTTGGGTTTCCGAAGGGGGATTTAGGGTTTTTTCCTACTCTAACCTCCCATTCTTCTCAAAACACCGTATATTCCAAATTCTCCTAACTTTTAAAGCTCTCAGAACACCTATGGTACCTCTCCAAGAGCTTCAAGGTTGAAGTGCTATCAAGGATTCTCCATATCCAAGTATGTCAAAATTCAACAAGGGTCATCCTTTCACCCTTGTATCCCTAATATTTAAAAAAAACCAAGAATCTTAGCTCTGTTGAAAATCATATCTTAGGGCTTTCAGTCAATTCATCAATTCTCTGATTATCTCAATGTTTAAAGATTTCCATGATTATTATTAATAGAAATTCATTATTTTATCTTCAACTATAGTGTACTCTCATGACCATGATTTTAATTCATGATTTCAAGCTCAATATGCATGATTAGCATTTCCTCAGAAAAGTTCTCTTGTTATGAGAATATAATCCTATCATGATTTCAGCATAAATGTTTTCACAGCATTATTAGTATTATCAGGTCATGTAGACTCTCAGAGCTTTTTCAGATAAAGTAGTTCTAACATAGTCTTAGGGCATCAATTTTTGAGCTATCACTATATATGTTCAGTTTGGAGTAGTACTTAGCACCGAGTAGGCAGAGGTTAAAAGCATCCAGGTCTCAGAACTATGTGCCAGCTTAGGTTATTATCCCGAATAGGCATCAGTTAATGATCACACAATTCATGACTTTATACCCTATCAAGGGATATTGTTATACCCCGAAAGCCCTAAGATCATACTCGGGAGTTGAAATGAAGAAAATAGTATTTTCTATACCAGGTCACAGAACGAGTCATCTTGTGATCCGTCGGGTTGACCACGAGTCCTTAAGTGACTCATGGTGAAGTGGGAGACTTAAGTTGGAAATTTTGTTTTTGGGTCACCACGGGTATGACCACGAGTCATGGTCAGCCCCACGACTCATTGATTCAGCCATGGTTAGGGATGAAGTGAAAGCAAGAGGATTTGGGTAGTACACCTAATGAGTTACCATGACTCGTTGGGTGCACCACAAGTCGTGGTGTGCCCCATGGTGAGCCCCAAGTGAGAATTGGCAGTGAATACAATGGAAGGTGACCATGAGTCGTGGTCACCAGTGATGAACTATAGGTCCCTTGTGAGGACCCTTTGAGGATATATGGCCAGTGTACATAACGATAGGAGATCATGATTCGTGCCCAGTGGTAATGACTCGTCCAGTTCCTCGTTGGGATTGGCAATCAGTTTTTCTCTGCGAATTTAGTAAGGGCTTTTCTGTTATTTCTACGATCCTAAGGCATAAACTATGTCGTTTTAAGCTTTTAATAGAGTTTTAAAAGGGTAAGTTCATTCTAAGCTATTCCTATTTATGCATGAAAAGTTAGAAGTCTAGAGAGGTGATTAAGCTTAATTTCTTCAACTTCTTCATTGATTCTTCATTAGGCAATCAAGGGAGTCGTAGAATCAGTTCTTCTCAGGTATGTAGGGTTATGAATGGGGGAATGTGTTCACACCTATGCCAATCCCTCTCTAATTTATGAAAATCTATATGTTGGGTCACGCCGCACCTTAGGAGGCATGACTGGAACCTAATGCCACATTGGAATCTGGGCTGACCTGGTTAGGCACATGCATCTCTGGTGCCTACCGGTGACTCAAAATCAAGCAAACTACTATATCTCGATTGTAAAGATAGTCTCAGGCCAATAAGGCCACGCAACACCTGTAAAATAAAAGAGCTAATTCAGCCAACATAACAATAATAAGGATTCTTTGCAGGCCGATAAGACCACCATGTTGTCTAGTTATAACAGAAATGAAAACAAGAAGCTATACCCAACATGGCCAACACATAGTATAAGATATACATGGGCCCTACATGGCCAACAACAACCAACTAACTAAATACTATTGTTTGCAAGCCTCTAGGAGTGAAAATATTAGTCGGGATAGTGCCCCAACCTATCCAAATGCTATAAAAATAAAAGACAAATAAACCTCTACAACCTAGCAGCTCCAAATGAAAAGAGCTGGCTAACCTGCTGAATCGAAAAAGATGCTAACGACGGTCTTGAGCTCTGTCTGTCTAAACCTACAAGCAAGTATGTAGCGCCCCATAGTGGGCATCAGTACAATATGTATCGAATATGCAAGGCAATAAATAATGATGGATATAAACTGATAAAGAACTCAAAGTGAATAACAAGAAGGGGAAGAAGATAACATGTAAGCTTTCTAACCCATAACCTACATCTAGTAATTCACTATACGTATATGAGCTGAAGCTATACAACTATACATTCATAAGCTATCGCTAACAGTCAAGTATACAAACAAGACCCTGACCTGGCCCCATAAGCCTAGAAGGTACAATCAACACAGAGAAAACCTACCTAGGGCCCCATAAGCCTCAGCAGGTGCCAATCAATCCATATACCCCGTTTTCCCTGCAAGTAAATATAACTGTAACTGTATCTGAGCTATCTCGAATATGAGCTGTGTGGGCTCCTATAGCTGTGTCTGAGCCGTTTGGGCTCCTATAACTGTACCCCGAGCCTTTGCTCGTTTGAGGGTCGTGATGCAACTATGGCATAGAGGGGTTTGGATGTAACTAGACCTTAATACGACCCTCACGACCTCAATATGGTTCCTTCGAGCATCTTGTTTCTACTGCAAGCATATGGGTATCTCAATACGGCCCTCACGACCTCAATCTGGTCCCTTCGGACAATATATTGATCTTGCGAGCATAAGGGTACCTTAATACGGACCTCACGACCTCAATCTGATCCCTTCGGATATCATATTGCTCCTGCGAACATAAGGGTATCTCAATACGACCCTCACGACCTCAATCTGGTCCCTTCGGACATCATATTGCTCCTGTGAGCATATCTCCATAGGCAACAAAGCTTCCAACAACCCAAACATCATACGGAAAGACCAAGCTAACTAGGGTTAACTCTGACGAGGGTTACTATGTTGTCATTATCATTTCAATTCTATTTGCAGTAGCTGACCACAATAGGGTTACTCTGGAGTAATATAGATATACATGTCGTATTAGATCTACGAAGAACGTAACTTGCATAGGATAGACCATAGTATTGAGGGTCTAGTTCATCGGCGTCAATCTAGTCTATCCTAACAACATATAGCTCCTGTGAGAAATCCGTATCCCCGTGCGAAGGAGTACTTAGGCTTAGCCCCTCTAGGCAATACGTACGTGGGCATCTGTATAAGTAGGTTGGGACGTTGGGCCCACATCTAACTACTAATAAGTTTCCCCCCTTGGGGTATCCATGGGTCTGTCCGACTTGTACCACTAGGATGACTTCCTTGGCGACCCATACGTCAAGCACTAAGTTGATTGGGACTAACAGTCACTGACAGTAGCCAACTATATGGCAGGCTGTCACTCATTTCACTAGGCAACCCTGGCGCCGCTGACTCTAGGGTAAGACCATCCTATTTATGTTTTGGCCATGGAGGCTTCAAGGTATGCCAACGACTTTTGGGAGAACTCTACTGACAATACAGGCATCAAACTAAAATCTATATCACCTGGATATGCCCTACGCTGTTCAACATACCAAATCAGGCCACACAGCCAACCATATATTTCTAGGGACTTGGAATACAGCAACACACAAGAATTCTACTACTACTGTGAAAAAGTGAATTGAGGAGTTTCTATGACACTCCTAGCGTGAGTCACACTTAATATACTCTTTCTTGAAAAGGGATGCTGCAACATGGCCTCAATACGTTTTCTAGCAGCTAACCACAACGTACATAATCATAATAAACTAACAGCAGCTAATCACAACTTACATGATCCTTATTTACTAATAGTAGTTAATTACAATATATAAACTCATTATCTACTGGTTGCATCTAATTACAATATAAAGGATCATTGTCTTGTTTCAAAGGCATAGGTCATATCACTATACAACAGAAATAACTTGTCGAGGAGATAAGCCTTAACATACCTCGAATGTCGATTATCATTTAGCTGATGGGTTTCAACATATAATCGGTGGTTCCACTCAACTATAGCCCTTATACTAAGAGAATAAGGTTATTTTCGATACTAAATTTGGAAAACAATGACATCTTTCGATAATAATGATAACTATAATTCAACTCTATTTAACTCAATTGAAAACTCACAATTTCCCATGAGTTTAGAAGAGAGAAATGCTTAAGTATTGTCTGTGACTGTTTAGGACTCAATTTGGAGTAATTTCGGCAACCCTTACTCCATGGGATTTCGGTATGCCAGGCAAATTTTCAAATAATAACTCTGTAGAGATGCTTCCCGTAGCCCTAGAAATTGTTACCCAAAGTTAATTTGCGTTTGGACGGTGTTTGACAGTGTAATTTGATGAAATTAGGATGAAAGTTGTGCATCTTCTCTATTTGGAACCGAGGGAAATGTTTATAATGAATACTCAACTCCCACTTCACCATTTATACTTATTGAGGCGGTGGGCAGGGGGGCGCAGTAAGCCACCCATTGCATCAGACAGGGGTGTGCTGCACACCGGCCATAACGCCAGCCAAGGTTGTGCGACGCACTCCTCTAGGCGCCTAGCTGGCCAGCGCAGCGCGATGCCCAGTGTGCCTAGACTCCAATCCCGGCCTCTTGATCGCTCGATGCCATGTTTGTGAGTTTATTCCCCGAGCGTCTGTATGTGTCATAATCCCAAACTTTCCACATACATACGCACCATCAGTTAATCGATAGAAACTTATTGGGTGTAACATCATTCCCCCCTTAGGAACATTCGTCCTCGAATGTAATCTTAATCTCAAGAGGCTCAACTCTTTCAACTATGGCTAGAAAAATTTCAGTAGAGTCTCCTCTGTAATATGGACTATCCCAAAAACCTAAAATGCATAAAGGTCCAATACAGGCGTCTCACAGGATGCTACTTGCAAGTGAAACAAAGCTCTACTATACATATGAAAACAACTAATAATAATAGCAATAAAATCAACTGTACAACATCTGAAACTATCTTCCCTATACTTAAATTGTTCTGAGTCGGTATACTGTCATCGTAGAGTCCAGAACAACTGAAACTATCTAAATTTCGCATCATTCATAGTGTTTCAACACATTTATTCTATTCTTCTCCCCCCTCCCCCTCCCCCCCCCCCCCATGATACTCTAATAAGCTACAACTCTGGTTCTCAAGATGGCTCCTCTAACTATTGGAGTCTCTCCGTGGAATAGTTCTTTTGTACCCTAAGTATCCCTAATTGGATTAGTCTGAGACAAGGTCTTCTACGCACTTGCGTAGTGTTGATAAATAGATCCTAGCCCTGAAGGCAACTCTATCTCATAGGTCACTTGGCCATTCTCCCGGAGGGTCCAGTATAGCTTAATGAGTCTAGGGCTTCCCAGCTTGACAGATTTCATAACCCCCTTCATTGGAAAAATTTTTAGGAATGGCCAGTCGTTACTTCAATATCTAACTTTTTTATATAGTAGAATGAGACTTTTGGTGACCCTGGGCTGCCAGTACATATCTTCGAATTAGATTAACTGTTTCCCTCTGACTGATGTAGTATGCTCGGTTCAATTATCCCTAACTTACCTGTTTCAGTTTGTTATATAGGGGACCTACATTTCCCCTCATAACAAGTCTCTGGGCGTTTGATTTGTGTGATATGCTTGGATATTTGTTTGGCGACGAGGGGCGGTACTTAAATTAACATGCATCCTAATCTGTCCTGATAGCTCCTCCAAAACTTAGCTGTGAGTTGTACCCCTTTGTCAGAAGTTAATAGAAATTGAGATACCATATTGTTGGAACATTTCTTTAGTATTCAATTCGGCATAATCTTTAACTAAAACATCTTTCTAACCGGCAAGAAATATTTTCACCTCAGCTTTTCAAGAACTACAAAATAGGGTCACATTTACGCCTAGTATGAGGTAACCCTATAGCTGTATTCATATTGTCTACTTTCCACTTTCACGCAGGCATGACTATTTCCTGAATTAGCCTGCCTAGTTTCTAATGCCCCACCTATTCTTGCTATCCATTGGAGCTCCGTGTCACAAATCGACAATTTCCTTCTTTTTCCTGGGCCGACAGTAGATCTCTTTTATAACAGAATGCGCTCTCATAGAACATGGGTGGGGGAAATGAAGGACATGGTATGCCCTGCTACACTCTACTAACAAAGCCCTGCCACATTTTGGGCATAGGGTCGACCTCTATGTCTCAATACTCTATCCCATACTATCTTAAGGGCCGATGATTCCTTCTACTGGGCCCTATCTCTAGGTTGTACTAGTCTAGGGCCTCCATACTGTTATTCCTTTGCTTCCACTGACTAGAGGTGACATTACGGTATTCTAGGTTATAATCCTACTATCCCTTAAATGTCAGCCTGATGCCTATTTCTCAATATTCAGCGGCGATTCTAAGTTCTGTCAACTTGCTACAGCTCGAAGGTGATTTTGTTTTCCTCCAGAGCTAGATACTCGTGCATTCCAACTACTTCTATAGGTTGAGATCTGGGGTTCGTACTCCCCTGCACCATACTGACAAGGATTTCACTGACCAAGTCCATCAACTTGTATCGTTCTGATCCACACTATAGCCTATTTCACTTGTATAATCTCTTTGTCGTTCGACATAACAAACTAGGGTCATAGCCATTATTCTCCAGGTAATCATTACGGTCGTCAGCTTACCGCAGTGGAATCATCATATTTCTGACCTGAGCTTTACTATTGTTTGGGGTTTATTGCTTATGGACTTTCATACGTACTTGAGTGCTACTGAAAATCTTGTATGCCCTCCTGATTTACTACCATGAGGGTCTATGTAACTTTGTAAACACTAAGGGTCTTAACCATTCCCTAACCCTTTCTGGGAATCAATAGTTCTAGCCTTTCTTTACTATTCATTCTAGGCAACATGGTATTGATACTTATGCTTTCTGTTGTACTGACAGAACATGTTGGGAGGTGGAAAAATGACCCTATCATTCTATAACAGGGCTAACGCACGAAATTCAACAAACTCTAAAGGCTGGAGGTAAAAACCTTGCACAACCCTTTGCTTATTTCAGGTAACCCAACATTAATGGTCTCCCCTGTCTAGTTCCAACTATCTAGTGAGTAAGGAAACTCATATATATACTATACTCCTAACATCCTACTCCGATCCTGATGAAGGAAATGGGGATGATGCTGGCATAACTATTACCTTATGAGATTCCTAGTGCCTCAGGAGGATGTTGCAGAGATTAAAAGAGGTCTGCTTTTACTCCTTAGGCTGACTGTCCCCCAATCGTGGCACCATACTAGTACCCTCTCCTACTGTTGTAGCTAACTTATGGCTGAATGAGGTCTCTCCCATATCAAGTGTTACTTAGGACAGAGATAACAAGGAAAGCTTAGAGAGTCAGCCCTATACAACTGTTCACGCCCCAACGCATGCAAGTGCACGTGGTCGTACAAGTAATATAGTGTCTCTTGCAAGCCAGGTATCGAACCCACAAGGACTGTAGCTCGGAGGTAAATTTTTTCTTTTTTTACTTTAGTAGTCACAATTTCTTTATGCAAGTATGTGAATAACACATCGAATTAAAAGTTGTCAAAGAGTAATATCTAAAGTAACACTAATTAAAACAAGAAAATGTGATTTAAACAATAGCACGGACAATCTAAGGTTAAGGCATGACATGCAGGCATGTATAATTTATATTATTCTTCAGCTACCCTTTCTCTTAGGTTGATGGTCGGGAAAGATTAGAATATGGCTATGGTCTTTTGAACCTCTATCCAATTACTGCGTTATGAGCCCTGCACTACACATTTTGGTGATGCAATAACTCATCCTCTGGCGAATCAAAATAGTTTCCCTTCATAACCGAATATGACGTTGCAGGTATATTTCTATCTTGCACGGAAATCTTACCTCTAATTCACAGCAAAGATAAGGACATATTCCCCTATTCCAAGTCTACCCTAATAATTTTCCTCTCAGAATCAAATTAGGATTCTAATTTTACCTTAATGTTGGCCAAACATTAAAATAATGAAAATCAAGAATAGAAGAACAACCGTTCATGAAAGAAGAGAATTCAGCTAAACTAATATGAAATTACACCATCCTGCAATTAGCCTCAACCTCAGAATGAGGTAATTTAGCCACTCATTTGTTGATTAAACATCTTCAAACAAGTTTTAATCATACCAACAATTGAAATTTACAAGAAAAGACAAGGGAAAGAACCCTAGAATTTTCTTCAGCTCAACTGCCTTGTTCCCACGTTCGTCCAAAATGTCAGATATCCCAAAATAAAAGCCTAACTGTTCTATTTATACAAGTGGAAAATTTCCCAGAGATAAACTAGCTCTGTGGCATGGAGCTCAACGCGGTGAAATAGCTCTGTGACACGGTGCTGTCTCGAAGCTTCATCAGATTTTGGGGCGAGGCTAAATTTTCCTTCAGCGTGGCATGGAGGCCATCGCAGAGCTCCAGCTCCGTGCCACTGAGCCATCGCGCACCTTCACTGTTTTGCACCTTTCAATTTTTTCGTAATTTTCTTCCTCCACCCATGTACAGTGGCACGTTGTTCAACGCGGACCATCCTTAGCGTGACATGGTGGTGAACTTTCAACTCACTTTTTACGCCCTCCAAATATTTTCCTACTCCCCCTCGGAGTTTAACTTGCTCCTCCAGCTGACATCTCTGTTTTATTCACCTGCAAATAGGCACAACACAATTATTAATCCGAAAAAGAAAAACAACCTTAATTAACTCAAAAAATGTGTGAATACATCAATATTCTCCTTATCCACACTCCCAAAGGGTTGAAAATAAGGAGTTTGGTCGTATAAATACGCCCAAGATCACCACCCCACACTTATACCCTTGTCCGTCCTCGGACAACCTTTTAGTATCCTCGACATCATTTCAAATACTTTACCATCATTATAGGACCAAAGTAACTCACATCTAGTTGTGCTAAACACTTCAATCATGGAGTACCATTTACTTCATCAAGCATGGTATTCACTCACCATTTTCATGAGAAGAATCACACAAGCCTTAATGAATAACTTTTCAATTGAAAATTTGGCCAACGTGTCTGAATCATAATAGTGAAGTATTAGCTTAACCAAAAGTTCACCATCATGTGCCCTCACTGATGTACAACGGTTCTATTTCCATGAAACCAAGATAATCATACTTAAGCACATTATCCACTGAATCGCTCACACTCCAAAGATTATTCCAAGAAAATCTAATGCATCATGAATTTGCCTTTAGTGTACTACTCAACCGATCATAACATCACTTATAGGATCAAAAGGGCTTTTTCTAGGTTGTAATGTCGGCTAAGGGACTAGTAGGATTATTTGGGTTGTAGTGACTCTTATCCCTATGCACTTTAGGACAATTACACATTTTTCTTTTTAGCACTTTACTTCTTGCGCCTTTCACTTTAACTCCTCAAGGTGTCTTCCTAGATGTACAGATTTTGTACCCTTGACTGAACTCATCAATAGACTATATATACACATGTATCTACATATATACATCATATAATTTTATATATATATATATATATTTTTTTTAGAAGAACATGTATATATATAGCTTATGATAACAAATGAGGCACCGACACTCCTTCTTTCCCCTTTTTTCACTTCCTCCTTTAATATATTGCATTTGTAAAGTGCAATGGGATCTATTTGGATCAAAACGACATTGAGGCCATTTGAACAAATGGGGTAAGGTTTCTTACTGAGGTCGTTACAATAAAATTAGGCTCAAAAGCTCAAACGGGGCTCACTAGGGGAAATCATTAAGGTCAGGGACACTGAATGAGATGGGTCAACTATCTTGGTTCACAAAGAACTGTCTTAATCATATCCTCTAATCTTAATGCTATTTCCGGCTTTTTGTACACACAAGGAAAATTCTAGACATTAGTTTGCACGAAATGCAACTAATTCTCACCACACATGGCACAGAGGGTCATCTTTGGTTAGCTTAGACTCCTTTCATGATTGCATCCATATTGAGTGACAAGCACAATTAAGCCTAAAATTTGGCAATTTAGAGTTAAACATCACTACCTATGTGATCTTCTTAGAGTTAAACATTTGCTTATCCAAATGTATGTTCCATGAAGTCTAGCATCTAACCAAGTGAAATGCTTTAGCCCAATAATGATGGTTTTGTTGTCTATTTCCTAATGTCACTAAATTCCCTTAAGGCAGTCGTCATCCATCCATCATAGGGAATAGTCTCTACCTATAACTTCGGTTCAAAGGGACTATCCTCAGGAAAAGCACCGAAAATGAAACCCGAGAAACCCAAAACATGAAAAATATTCACAAGCATAGCGAAGCGCCCTAGGACAGAGCTTACTAGCTATTACAAACTAGTTTATACATGCCACAGTCTTAGAACCACACAAATAAACAAACATAAGATAACCTCCACCCCACACTTAAAGTGAACATTGTCCTCAGTGTTTGCACAAATCAATGGAACAAAGTTAGGCTGGTAAAAACTCCCTAAAAAATTAATTGGTTCAATTGCTTCATCTAGTGCACAAGCCCCTTCACCGAGGTCTGAGTAATCTCCCTCATCTTCATCTGACTCAATGTTTGAGTCATCTCGGCATCTCTCCTCATCGGTGGGTACATCATCGTCCACCGGCTCTACAAATGCTGGGCCAATACTACATATGGCTCGAGCTTGCTCATTCATTAGGTAGTCCATGTCCACCTGCTACAACTCATCCTCTGTTGCGGGCCGTCCACCTATACGCAACTGTAGCATTTGTAGTCCAAACATCCTGGCTGCATAACAATCATCTCGAGCGTGTCGCTCTGCTAACATGAGCACAGGACCGTATGTGGTGTCTGGTGCCTTAGTCTTAGTCACGTCCAAAGCGCGACGGTCTAACCTCGATCTATATTCTAGAGCCTCTTCTTCAATGTCATGGCTTCTGAGATAGGTTGTGAGTAGACCACCAAACTCATACCTATGCCCTTGATGCAACCTTGCCATTTTCATGGCTGATATGATCACTGCCCCAACATTAATCTCCATGCCTTTCATCAAGGCATATACCAGACAGACTCTGTCGCGGGTGATATATTCATATGCACCCCTGAAATAAGGCAAGTGCAAACAATCTTCAACCACACTCTAGCCTCCCGTTCATTTGTGTATATGGCAATGTTTGGTGGTACCCTTTCTCCTTGTGACGCCTCCACCTAGATGTTGATTTTTGTTCGCATAATGTGTGTCGGATATCAACATATGGTAGGGTGATGTTCAGCTGGCGGAGAGGATGTGGGTCTGTGTTAGGTGTCTCCAAGATGGCATTTAAGTGATGTGCCTCCAAGGGAACCACCTGCCCCCAGATCTTGATTGTGTGGCTGCATAGAGTAGGGTCTCAATTCGCGTAGAATTCCCGCACCATGTGTAAATTACACTCCCCGGGTGCATTAAAGATGAAGTCCATACCCAAGGCGTGTATCCTGTGCAGTATCTGGGGGAACTATTGTGCCAAATGGTCCCGCTCAATTTGCTCTTCAGGGAAGTATTTTGACTCCTTATGCTTTCCATACCACTTTTTACCTTCATCCACCACCCATCTAGTATCGAACTTGCTTCTCTGGCCCCTAGGAACTGGTGGGACTGCTGGAATAGCTGAGCCCATTCGGTACATTTTTCTGCCTGTGCCAAAAGTTGAGACACCTTTTCCTTTATCCTGTCGAGCCGACATCATTCCTGTTCAGCCAAAATCATACATTAATGTTGTCAGCAAAAAACACGGCTAGCCGATACTAAGGCAGGGCTTCAGTTGGTCACCCCACACTTAGTTGCTAGCGAGGTTTCACAAGTCATAGTCATTTGGGTACTCAGAATTCCCGTTCTTTTCACTTCAATGACTAGCTACTCCCGAAATTAATCCAAATCACCACTTTGACAAGATAAAGCAAACACAACATTATACAGCATTTTCCAATAGGGCGCATTACATTTGAAACATTAGATGGGGCAATTGTCTTGTACTACTCAGACTTCGTACAATCAAATTTCTCATGTTAATTAGTCTACCAATTTCATGAAGTTAATATTGCTTTACTCAGCCTTATAGCAGTTGGAAACTTACACTTAGGAACACTAGCCTTTTTTATTTTATATGCACACATTTACAGAGACTATCATTTTTCACAATAGAGATTATGCAATATGGGAATATGTAACAATGTGCACATTAACTGCAGAATTTAGGCATAACTTCCCTCTCTTTGTTTGTTTTTCGCTTTCCCTTGGTCATCTTCCCCCCTCCCCCATCCTTTCAAGCACCCCATACTTAGTTCCTATTGCCAATTCTAAAAATACAAGAATTAATGGCCCAATTTCTATTTTTCCCTCTTTTTCTTCATTTTTCAACTCATCAAGCATCCCCAACATGTAGGTAACATACGAAGTGCAATAAGTCATGTCATTATTGAGTGCATAGAGAAATTACCATCCTAACTTCATTGTTCACCCATAAAAACGTGATTCAATCAAGTTCCCATGACTTAGGGTGGAATTTTGTCTCAACTATGTGTTCATGCTAAGAAATTTGCATAAAAATGGAAGAAGAACACTATAACATACCTGTTACTCTTAGTTGTGAAGAAGATGGGATGAATTGTTGATGATCCGATGTGGTACGCTCAAGGGGGAAGGGGGAATGGGGGTTGTGTTGCGGAACAAATGAAAAAATTGAGGAAGGTGTGCAGACTTTTACGTTAAAAGGGTGGTGTTTTGGCCGGGTCGACCCGGTTTTTTAAGTAAACTCATCTCCCATATCACCGCAACATGGCACAGAGGCCATCGCGGAGCTCCATCTCCGTGCCACCGAGCCATCGCACAAGCCCACTAGAAATAGGGCATCTCTGCATAACACCTCAACGTGGCACGGAGGCTATCGCGAAGCTCTAGCTCCGCGCCATGGGGCTATCGCAGAGGCACTCTGTCTCTTTTCCTTATTTTCCCAAAACCTTACCTTGGCTCACACTTCCGTAAATTTTTTTTGGGCTCCGTACATCCTAAAAATCATCTAAAAAAATCAATTAATTAGAAAATAGTGGGTTTCCTCCCACCTAGCGCTGTAGTTTTAGTCACGGCATGACTTTGAACCATTTTTTATAGTAATTCCTATTACATTACATTCACGGGTTCCCTCCCGTGCAGTGCCTGGTTTACCATCGTGGCACAACACCTCTCATATTCATTCATCAGTTAAGATGGTAGATGTTTTCTCTCGTTTCACGCCAACCCAGTAGTGCTTACACCTCTGACCATTTACTAAGAATGTGGCACTTTTATCTTCTTCACACAATTCAACCGCCCCGTATGGGGTGATCCTCACTACCTCAAATGGTCCAGACCACTTAGATCTCAGTTTTCCCAGGAATAACTTCAACCTAGAGTTGAATAGCAACACCAACTTACTAGGCTCAAATATTCGATGCGCTATATGCTTGTCATGCCACCTCTTCATTTTTTCTTTGTACAATTTAGCACTCTCATATGCATGCCATCAAAACTCATCCAACTCACACCATTTTAACAACCGCTTTTTCCCAGCTAACTCGGGATCCATGTTCAACATCCGCACAGCCCAATAGGCCTGATGTTGAAGCTCCAAGGTAGATGACATGCCTTCCCGTAAATTAACCGATACGGTGAATTCTAAATTGGCGTCTTATAAAAAGTTATATATGACCAAAAAGCATCATCTAATTTGCTTGCCCAATCCTTTCGTTGACCACTCATAGCTTTCTGAAAAATCTGCTTGACTTCTTGGTTTGACACTTCTACCTGCCCGCTAGTTTGGGGGTGATATGCTGCAGCCACTTTATGCCGCACTCCATATTTAGCCAACAAATTTCGGAACCATGCATTAACAAAGTGTGAACCTCCATCACTGATAATTGTTCGTGGGGTTCCAAATCTGGTAAAAATCTGCTTCTTCACAAACTTGGCCACTACCTTGGTATCATTCGTGGGAAAAGTTGTTGCCTCAACCCATTTAGACACGTAATCTACTACTACCAGAATATATTCATTACCAAACGACAGTTGACAGGGCCCCATAAAATATATCCCTCACACGTCGAATACTTCAACTTCAAAGATGTTATGTAATGGCATCTCATGTTTCCTGTTGATTTTCCCCGTTCTCTGGCATTGATCAGAGGACTTGGCATATGCTGCTGCATCCTTGAATAATGTTGGCCAAAAGAAACTGGACTGGAGCACTTTATGAGCGGTGCACTCTCCTCCATGATGACCGCCATACGGTGATGAATGACAGCTTCTCAACACTTCAACTATCTGATTCTCTGGAATGTACTGTCTCATTACTTGATCTGGTCCTTGCTTGAATAAATATGGCTCATCCCACATATAGTAGCGGGATTCATGCTTTAGCTTCTTTCTTTGTTAAGGGGTTGCCTCTGGTGGGTATACCCTACTTACTATCAGGTTTACTATATCTGCATACCAAGGAAGTTCTGCCTCACTCAGTGCCAAGAGTTGTTCATCAGGGAACTCTTCTCGGATGTGCCCAACCTCCTTCACATGTGATTTGTCCTCTAGTCGTGACAGGTGATCTGCTACCTGATTTTCACTACCCTTCCAATCTCGGATTTCCAAGTCAAACTCTTGCAGAAATAATATCCACCTAATTAACCTGGGCTTTGCATCTTTTTTGCCGAATAAGTACCGTATTGCAGCATGATTCCTGTGTACCACCACTTTTGTCCCAACCAGATAGGACCTGAACTTGTCAAATGCATAAACAAGTGCCAGCATCTCCTTCTCGGTGACTGTATAGTTCACCTGCGCGGCATCTAGTGTTTTACTTGCATAGTAGATGGAGTGAAAAATCTTTTCCCTCCTCTGTCGCAATACTGCACCCACAGAAAAATCACTAGCATCGCACATCAGCTCGAAGAGGTGTTCCTAGTCAGGAGAAATGAGAATGGGAGCTTCCACCAGCTTCTTCTTCAGCTCCTCAAATGCATTCACGCATTATGTGTCAATATCAAACATCACATCTTTTTCTAAAAGTCGGCACATTGGTCTAGAGATCTTTGACAAATCCTGAATGAATTGTCTATAAAACTCAGCATGTCCCAGGAAACTGCGGACACCCCTAACTGATACTGGTGGTGGTAGCTTCTCAATCACCTCAACCTTTGCACGATCAACCTCCAAACCTCTGTGAGACACCTTGTGGCCAAGAGCAATGCCCTCCTTAACTAAAAAGTGACACTTCTACCAATTGAGCACCAGGTTTGAGTCTTTACACCTCACCAAGACCTTATCCAAATTTTGCAAACATACAGCAACGAGTTACCAAAAATAGAAAAATCATCCATAAATACCTCAACATAGTCTTCCACCATATCATGAAATATTGCTATCATGCATCGCTGGAAAGTGGCTGGTGCATTACATAACCCAAAGGGCATACTCTTGAAGGCTGATTTTCTGGGGCTATAGCTATTTGATTATAGCCAGAATAGTCATCTAGAAAGCAATAATACTCCTGCCCTTCAAGTCTATACAACATTTGGCCGATAAATGGTATGCGATAGTGATCCTTACGAGTGGCCTCATTTAGTTTCCTATAATCAATGCAAATCCTCCAACCTATGACTGTTCGAGTGGGAATCAACTTGTTCTTCTCGTTAGTGCAACTGTCATGCCCCCTTCCTCTGGGACACATTGAACTGGGCTGGCCCACTCACTGTCAGAGATCGGATATACCACTTCTTTATCTAGCCACTTAATCACCTCTTTCCTAACTACATCTTTCATCACCGGGTTCAGCCTGCTTTGATGTTGTACAATTGTCTTAGATCCTTCCTCCATCAATATCTTCTGCGTGCAGAATGCTGGACTGATTCCATGGATGTCTGACATCTGCCACCCTATAGCTCTTTTTTGCCTTCTCAAAACTACTAACGCTTCTTGAACCTGTGAGTCTATTAGTTCTGCTGAAATAATGACTGGCAATATGTCATCTTCTCCCAAAAATACATACTGCAGGTGTGGAGGCAACACTTTTAGCTCCAATAGGGTGCCTCCTCTGTTGATGGCTTTGGTAGTGGTTCTAAGGACTGCTGCAAAGGCTCAAACTCCTGCTTCCGGAAGAACATTTTATCCTCATTTAGAGCTTGAACCATTTCATACGTTGCACCATCCCCTGACTGCCATGACCCACCAATGCTCTTTCTAAGGGATCCTTTGGGCCAATAAGCTGAAGTGCAGACTCTTGGTCCACAATAGTCATGGCTGACAACTCTTCATAAATAGTCGGTAGCTTCATGGCTTTGCATACATCAAATACTACCACCTTATCATGGGCTCTCATGGTTATCTTCCCAGCAGCTACATCGATTAGAGATTGCCCAGTTGCCAAAAAGGGACGTCCCAAAATAAATGAGACTTCTGAATCTGGCTCAAAATCAAGAATTATGAAATCCACCGAAAAATAAAGGGAGCTCACTTGCACTAGCACATCCTTCACAATTCCACCTAGCCTAGCCAATGAACGATCGGCTGGTTGCAAGATTACTGTAGTGGGCCTAGGAGTACCCAACCCCAACTTCTTGAATACAGATGTAGGCATCAAGTTAATATTCACTCCTAGATCACACAATCCATGAGCTCGAATAGACTTTCCAATAGTGATCTGGATAGTAAAACTTCCCAAATCTTTGAGCTTTGTATGCAATCTATTATGTATTCGAGAGGTGCACTCCACAGTAAGTGCAACTGTGGCATATTCCGTCAGTCTGCTCTTGTTTTCGACGATATCCTTTATGTACTTTGCATACTTAGGAATTCCTTGCAAAATATCTATCAAAGGAAGATTAATGTGTACCTGCTTCAATACTTCCATAAATTTCTTGAAACATGCCTTTTCCTTATATTTCTGCAGTCTCTGTGGGAAAGGGGGCGGTGGTGGTCTTTCATTATCTTTTGCCTTTCCACTCCCCATCACATTATCATTCTCTTCAGCCTACTCTATTGTTTTAGCTTGCTGTGGTGGCTTTTTGGGTCCCAACTCCTTTAGTTGTTTTCCACTTCTAATGGTGAAAGCATTTACCTTCTTGGGATTTGTGTCTGTATCACTTGGCAACCCACCCCGCGGTCTAGTATTATGCGCACCAACTAACTATCCCAACTGAATCTCCAAAGCCTTTGTGGCCAACTGTTGGTTTTTCATGTCAGCTGTTAATTTTACTTGGTCAGCCTGCATCTGAGCTTGGTTAGCTATAATGGTCTTCAACATGTCCTCAATGTTGCTGGACTGAGTAGGTGCATTATTCCCTCTGAATTGAGGCTGGAAATTCTGATGAGCCCCTTGGTTCTTGTGCAGATCCTGGTTTGAACTTTGCCCCTGATGACTATTACTACCCCAGGAAAAATTCGGATGGTTCCTCCAATTGGGGTTGTAATTGTTGCCATACTACTGACTGTTGCCCCTTTGCGCATTCCCAACAAAATAAACTGAGTCTGGATTGGCACCACATACATCTGTTGAGTGCTCACTGCTACCATAAACTTCACACCATACTTGCTAGACTGCATTGACGTGAGCTTGTGACTGCCCCAAGCTCATGCTACTAAAATGAGTGTTGATCTGATTCTGCAATGTAGCTATTTATGCACCAATAGTTGTGAGTCCATCTACCTCCAAGACCACTGGCGCTTTCTTCACCACACCTCGGGTTGTGTCAGCATTCCATTCAGGATTACCTTGTGAAATACGGTTCAATAGTGTATACAACTCTTCATATTTCTTTTCCAACGCTTGCCCCCCAGCTGCAGAATCTAACACGATCTTGGTATAAGGTTCCAAGCCTTGTATAAAAGTACGCACTAACACAACATTTGACTGATGATGGTGGGGACAATCGCACAACATCGACTTGAACCTCTCCCAGGCTTGGTACAAGTTCTCACCATTTCTCTCCTTGAAACTTCGAATCTGACTTCTAAGCCTGGCTGTCTTCCCTGAGGGAAAGAACCTAATTAAGAATTTCTTCACCAGATCATCCCATGTGGTAATAGAATTAGGCAGTTCAGCCTTTAACCACTTCTTCGCTTCCCCCAGTAATGAGAATGGGAATAATGTAAGCCTCACATAATCTGATGATACCCCTGTGGGTATGTACGTGTCACTGATCTCCAGAAAATTTTATAGATGCTGCTGTGGATCTTCATGAGGAAGACCTATGAATTGTCCGCTGGTATATAGTAACTGCACCATGTTTTGTTTCAGCTCAAATCTACCTCTCGACTCTGGCCTGCGGATGCTAGATATCACATTATTTGCGTGTGGGATTGCCACCTCGCGTACTGGTCTTGCTGCCATCACTTCAGGTACTAACTCTGCCCGTCCAACTGGTGGATGTTGCTATTGTTCCAGAATTTCCCTCTGTAACAATTGCAGCTTCCTTTCTAGAGCTTCCCTCTTTTGTAAATAAAACTGTCTTTCCGGCTCCAAAAATGGATCCACCAATTCCTTATTTCTTACCAGCATTCAGAAACTATTCAGTACCTGCAAGAGTAACCGCTAAGATCAAGTTATCAATACTTGCACCAAACCTGCAAAAACCAACACTAAAAGAAATTGATCCACCAATTTCACCAGTCCCCGGCAACGGCGCTAAAAACTTGTTCACGCCCCAACACACGCAGGTGCACGTGGTCGTATAAGTAATATAGTGGATCTTTCAAGACAGGTATCGAACACACAAGGACTATAGCTAGGAGGTAAATATCTTTTTTTTTTTACTTTAGTAGTCACAATTTCTTTATGCAAGTATGTGAATAACACACTGAATTAAAAGTTGGCAAAGAGTAATATCTAAAGTAACACTAATTAAAACAAGAAAATGTGATTTAAATAATAGAACGAACAATCTAAGGTTAAGGCATGACATGCAGGCATGTATAATTTATATTATTCTTCAGCTACCCTCTCTCTTAGGTTGATGGTCAGAAAAGATTAGAATATGGCTATGGTCTTTTGAACCTCTAGCCAATTACTGTGTTATGAGACCTACACTACACATTTCAGTGATGCAATAACTCATCCTCTGGCAAATCAAAATAGTTTCCCTTGATAACCGAATATGACGTTGCAGGTATATTTCTATCCTGCACGCAAATCTTACCTCTAATTCACAGTAAAGATAAGGACATATTCCCCTATCCAAGTCTACCCTAATAATTTTCCTCTAAGAATCAAATTAGGATTCTAATTTTACCTTAATGCTAGTCAAACATTAAAACAATGAAAATCAAGAATAGAAGGACAACCGTTCATGAAAGAAGAGAATTCAGCTGAACTAATATGAAATTACACCATCCTGCAATTAGCCTCAACCTCAGAGTGAGGTAATTTAGCCACTCATTTGTTGATTAAACATCTTCAAACAAGTTTTAATCATACCAACAATTGAAATTTAGAAGAAAAGATAAGGGAAAGAACCCTAGAATTTTCTTCAACTCAACTGCCTTGTTCCCTCGTTCGTCCAAAATGTTAGATATCCCAAATTAAAAGCCTAAGTGTTCTTTTTATACAAGTGGAAAATTTCCCAGAGATAAACTAGCTCCGTGGCACGGAGCTCAACGCGGTGAAATAGCTCTGTGACATGGAGCTTTCGTGGAGCTTCACTGGAATTTGGGGCGAGGCTGAATTTTCCTTCAGCATGGCACGGAGGCCATTGCGGAATTCCAACTCTGTGCCGCGGAGCCATCGCGCACCTTCACTGTTTTGCGCCTTTCAATTTTTCATAATTTTCTTCCTCCACCCATGTACTGTGGCACGTTTTACAACGCGGACCATCCTTACCATGACATGGTGGTGAACTTTCAACTCACTGTTTATTCCCTCCAAATATTTGCCTACTCCCCCTCAGAGTTTAACTTGCTCCTCCAGCTGACATCTCTGTATTATTCACCTGCAAATAGGCACAACACAATTATTAATCCGGAAAAGAAAAACAACCTTAATTAACTCAAAACGTGCGTGAATACATCAATATTCTCCTTATCCAAACTCCTGAAGGGTTGAAAATACGGAGTTTGGTGGTATAAATATTCCCAAGATCAACAACTCGGCTCTGTAGCACGATTTGAGAAAAAGTAGGGGTAACCATACTATCATGCCTCGTAGCCTCCTGCTTATAAAATGTGGTGCAAAATACATTCATAAGAAAGACTCTACTATACATGACTTGCAAAGTCCTTGACACACGGCCTGCTCTGATACCAAGTTTGTCACGCCCCACTTTAAGATGCATGGCTGGCATCTAATGCCACACTGGAATCTGAGCTGACCTGGCTAGGCATATGCACCTCTGGTGCTTATAGCCTCGGGCCAACAAGGCTATGCAACACCTGTAAAAGAAAACAGTTAACCCAGCTAACATAACAATAATAGGGATCCTAGACGGGACGACAAGACCACCATGTTGTCTAGTCATAACAGAAATGAAAATAAGTAGCTATACTAGGCCCCACATGACCAACCCATAGACTAAGACATACATTGGCCCCACATGGCCAACAATAACCAACTAATTGAATACTATCGTCTGCAAGCCTCTAGGAGTGAAAGTATTGGTTGGGAAAGGATGCCGACCTACCCAAATGCTATATAAATAAAAGATAGATAAACCTCTACAACCTGGTAGCTCCGAATGAAAGGAGCTGGCGGCCTGCTGACTCGTAAAAGTTGCTAACAGCGCTCCTGAGCTCTGTCTGTCTAAACCTGTAGGAAAGTATGTGGCACCCCATAATGGGAATAAGTACAATATGTATTGAATATGTAAGGTAGTAAATAAGGCTGGATAAACTGATAAAGAACTGAAAGTGAATAACAAGATGGGGAAGAAGATAACCTGTAAGCTTTCTTACCCATAACCTGCATCGAGTAATTCACTACTCGTATATGAGCTGAAGATATAGAACTATACATTCATATGCTATCGCTAACAGTCAAGTATACAAACAAGGATCTAACCTATCCCCCATAATCCTGGAAGGCGCAATAAACATAGAGATAACCTACCTGGGCCTCCATAAGCCTCGGCAGGTGCAAATCAGTCTATATACCCTTATTGCCCTGTAAATAACAATAACTATAACTCTATTTGAGCTATCTGGGCCGAATATGAGCTTTCTGGGCTCCTATAACTATACCCCAAGCCTTTGCTCGTTTGAGGGTCGCGATGCCACTACGGCATAGAGGAGTTATGAGGTAAATAGACCTCAATACGGCCCTCACGGCCTCAATCTATTCCCTTCAGACATCATGTTGCTCCTGCAAGCATATGGGTATCTCAATACAACCCTCACGGCCTCAATCTGGTCCCTTTGGATATTATATTGCTCCTGCGATCAGAAGGGTACCTCAATACGGCTCTTACAGCCTCAATCTGGTCCCTTCAGATATTGTATTGCTCCTGCGAGCAGAAGGGTATCTCAATACGACCCTCACGGCCTCAATTTGGTCCCTTCAGACATCATATTGCTCATGTGTGCATATCTATATAGGCAAGAAAACTTACAATAACCCAAACATCGTACGGAAAGACCAAGCCAACTAGGGTTAATTCTAACGAGGGTTACTATGTCGTCATTATCGTCTCAATTCTATTTGCAGTAGCTGACCACAATAGGGCTACTCTAGAGTAATATAGATATAAATGTCGTATTAGATCTATAATGAACGTAACTTGCCAAAGGAAAGACCATAATACTGAGGGTCTAGTTCATCGACATTAATATAGTCTGTCCTGACAACATATAGCTCCTATGAGAAATCCATAGCACCGTAGGTAGGTGTACTTAGGCTTAGCCCCTCTAGGAAACATGTACGTAGGCATCTGTATAAGTAGGTTGGGGCGTTGGCCCCGCATCTAACTACTCATAAGTTCCCCCCCTTAGGGTATCCATGGGTTTCTTTGACTTGTACCACTAGGATGACTTTCGTGGCGACCCGTACATCAAGTACTAAGTCGACTGGGACTAACAGTCGCTGATAGTGGCCAACTATATGCTAGGTTGTCACTCATTTCACTAGGCAACCCTAGAGCTATTGGCTCTAGGGTTAAGACCATCCTGTTCAAGTTCTGGCCCTGGAGGCGTCAAGGTACACCAACGGCCTCTAGGTGAACTCTACTGACAATACAGGCATCAAACTGAAAGCTATATAACCTGGATGCGCCCTACGTTGTCCAACTTACCAAATTAGGCCCCACAGCCAACCATAAATTTCTAGGGCCTTGGCATGTCAGTGAAAAACTAGATTTATACTAATTCTGTGAACAAAAGAACTGAGGAGTTTCTATGACACTCCTAGCATGAGTCACACTTAATATACTTTTTCCCGATAAGGGATACTGCAACATGCATTCAACACGTTTTCTAGTAGCTAACAATAAAGTACATATTCATAATCTACTGACAGCAGCTAATCATAACTTATCCTTATTTACTAGAACCAGCTAATTACAACATATAAACTCAATATCTACTGGCTGCAGCTAATTACAATATACAGGATCATTGTCTTGTTTAATAGGCATAGGTCGTATCACTATACGACGGGAATAACTTGTTGAGAAGATAAGCCTTAACATACCTAGAATGCTGATTCTGATTTAACTGATGAGTTTCAACCAATAACCGACAGTTCCACTCAACTGCAGCCCTTACACTAAGAGATAAGGCTATTTTCAATACTAAATTCGGCAAACAACGACATCTTTTGATAATAATAATAACTATAATTCAAATCTATTTAACTCGGACTTAAAATCACAATTTCTTGAGGGTTTAGAAGAAAGAAATGCTTACCTATTGCACGTGGCTGTTTAGAACTCAATTTGGAGTAATTCCGGCAACCTTTACTCGGCGAGGTTTCGGTATGCTGGGCATATTTTCAAAAAATAGCCCTGTAGAGATGCTTCCCAAAGGCCTAGAACTTGTTACCCAAAGTTAATTTCCGTTTGAATGGCGTTTAACGGTATAATTTGATGAAAGTTGGATGAAAGTTATGCATCTTCTCTATTCAGGATCGAGGGAAATGTTTATAATGAATACTCAACTTCCAGTTCACTATTTATATTTATTGAGGGTGTGGATAAGGGGTGCAGTGCGCCACCAATCGCACCATACAGGGGTGTGCGGCACGCCGACCATAGCGCCAGCCAAGGGTGTGCGACACGCCGCTCAAGGCGCCGGGTCGGCCAGTGTGGCGATGTGCCTAGTGCGCCTAGCCTCTGACCCCGACCTACTACTCGCTCGATGGATCCTTTTTCTATATGCGTCGTACTCCTAAAACTTTCAACATACATATACACGCATCGGTTAATTGATAAAAACTTAGGGGGTGTAATATGTTGATTCTATGGGGTTTTAACCTAATGCATGAATTTCCTAAGTTTCCACCATGGGTATGATCTAAGCATGTTTCTATTTTTAATTGATGATTCATGTGCAAGTTTTATGTAGTTTTCAATTATAATCATGTTTTCAAGTTTTATAAATTATAATGCCCATCCATGAGAAGTTCATGAAAGTTTAGATTTATGATGTATGTTCAAGTATGTTGAGATATTTATGAAGAAAAGCATGTTTTCAAGCATGTTTAAGTATTGGGCAAGCCCATATGTTCATGTATGATTTATGATTTCACAAATTAGCTTACCACATGGTTTTGGAGTCAAGACTCCCAATTATGTTCATCTTGTGGCATGGTTTGAGCTAAGGCTCCTCATGTATGATTTCAGATTTTATAGGTATATGATTATTCAACTTCGTCACTAGAAAATGGTTAGCTTCGTTGAAAATGATGGAGAGTGTATGCATGTTTTTGGGAGTAGTGTCAAGCACCGAGTAGGCTGAGGGTCAGTCAACCCTATGCCTCAGAACTACGATCCAATATAGGTATGATCAGATTATTTGGGACCTCCTATGTGAGCTTTTCCAAGCCCCAAGGTTTAGCTTGATATTGATATCATGGTAGCGTCTTTAGCCCTGACAAGGCTTTAGACTGCTCTGTCCACTTGAGTATGATAGTAGGGACCACACAAGCTCTATCGTGGTAATGTTTGTTATATGACGAGTCTCCCATTGTTCCTCATGATTTCACTTATGCATGTTTATAATTCATGATATATATATATATGTTCTAAAGAAGGTTTGACCCAATGTTCAGTTTTACTTATGATTATTAGATTTCAACTTTGGGTCATTTGATTCAGTTTTGATGTTCAGTTATGTTCAGATCATGATTTCAGAAAATAGCATGCAACCCCTAATCTAAGATTCTTATCTTGATTATGTTTTATATTATGCATGTTTTAATGGTTTAACCTACTTAATCGGTTTTACATACCTTGCATACTCGGTACATTCCACGTACTGACCACATACTCTATGTTGTATAGTTTCATGATACACGCTCCAATATTCACACTCAGCCCCGTCACTAGCCAATTCTCCGGAGTTAGGGTCCAGTCTCAATGGGTGAGTCATTATCTCCCAGGACCATTTCATACAAGTTATCTTTGCATTTCAGATTTCAGACTTGTCAGGTTAGTTAGGGGTGTTGTCTCATTAACCCATCAGATATGTTAGAGGCTTTTAGACTTTGTGTAGTAATCAGCTTGTCGTGTACGATGTAAATTATAGTTATGATGTTATGCTATATTTAGACTTCCTCTATGGTTATTGTGATGATCTTTCGTTTTTATTGATTGAGTTAGACGTATGTTCATGCCATGGGTCGACTTGGAGTTTCTCATGGCTCCTTGTCCCGAGTCTTGGTCCTGGACTATGTTCGAATCGTGAAAAACTTGGTAACAGAGAAATAGGTTTTGTAGTTTCCTAGGGTGTCTGAAAGATAGATTAAGTGGAGTCTTTTTCATTGGTGTGAAGCGCACCACACTTATGACGAAGAGTATACGAGATATTTAGGAAAATTTTCCTTCTTTCGTGATCTGTGTCGTGCGGTGAAATATCTCTCTATACTTCCAACTTGTGCTATTCGAGATTGCAGAACCATGCCTCCCCGTAGAGTTAACGGCAGAAGAAATTGAAACAGAAATGGCCATGAGGATTGCAATGGAGACGAACACCAACAGGCCCCACCAGCCCATGAGCACCATGCACTGGAGCCGGTTGCCCACGTTGAATTCGGGGCAGCCATTAAGATGCTAGCACAGGCCTTGACCGCCCAGGTCTACCAGTAGGCAGTAATGCATGTCCCATAAAATGAAAATGTTGCGGCAGCATGAGTCAGAGATTTCCTAAGGATGAACTCGCTAGAGTTTCTTGGGTCAAAGGTGGACGAGGATCCACATGAGTTTATTGATGAGATTCTGAAGATCACCCATGCCATGGGGGTGACTGAGAGGAGTGTACTGATTTGGCCTCATATTAATTGAGGGGGGTCGCACACATTTGGTTTAAACAGTGGAAGGATAGTAGGGCAGTCGGAACAGGCCCTATCATCTGGGATGAGTTTCATGTCGCTTTCCTAGATCGATTCTTCCCGCGCGAGATAAGGGAGCTGAAGAAGGCTATGTTCATGAATCTAAAAGAGGGAAAAGGACAGTGCAGAAATATTCCCTAGAGTTCACTCATCTATCCAAGTACGCCCCAGAGTTTGTGGTTTACCAGATGACTCGAGTGAGCAGGTTTGTTCATGGAGTGGCGGATTACCTGGATAAGGATTGCAGAACCTCCATGCCCATCAAAATATGTATTTTCCTCGAATATTTTTGTATACCCAGCAGATGGAGGCGGCGCATCTGAGGGAGAGAGAGGCCAAGAGGGACAGGACAGACAGCTATAGTTTCTCTTAGCCGAGGCTAGGTGGTGGGCACCGACAGCAGTGCCACCAGAGATCTTAAGCCCCAGTATCTTTAGCGATGGGTGTTCTATCCAAAACTAGGCATGACTAGAGGGGAAGAGCATCAGGCTCTAGGGGTCAAAGGAGTAGGGCTGCAGATTCTAGTATCCCAGTTTGCGACAAGTGTGGGCGGAGGCACACGGGTCAGTGTTTGGTGGGTACAGGTGCTTGCTTCGGGTGCACGAAGCCTGGACATATGCTCAGAAATTTCCCAGCAGCTAGATAGGGCCATGATAGGGGCAGAGGCCCAACTTCCAGTTCAACAGCTCTACCAGCACGCCCAGCCCAACAGGGGGAATCTACTAGCATAGGTGGCGGTCAGCGTCAAAATAGATTTTATGCTCTAGCATCCCACCAAGAGCAGGAGGTATCCCCGGATGTAGTCACTGGTATGTTAGGAGTTTTCCACCATGATGTATATACATTCTTAGATCTAGGGGCTACTTTGTCTTTTATGATTCCCTATGTGTCTAGTAGTTTTGGAGTCAGCCCCAAAATCTTATCAGAACCCTTCTCAGTCTCTACTCCAGTGGGTGATTCAGTCGTAGCTAGACAGGTGTATAGAAGTTGCCCGATCACAGTCCATTAGAAAGTCAACTCAGCATATTTAGTAGAGTTAGCAATAAGTGATTTTGATGTTATCCTTGGTATGGAATGGTTATTTATTTGTTTTGCCTATGTTAATTGTAGAACCCGGGTGATGGAGTTCATATTTCTAGGTGAGCTAGTCCTAGGATATAAGGGTAGTTCAGTTGTACCTGTAGGTCGTTTCATTTCCTATCTTAAGGCTAGAAAGATGATCTCTAAGGGTTGCATGTACTATATAGTTAGGGTTAACCATGCTACATCCGAGACCCTACCTATCCAGTCAGTTCCAGTAGTATGTGAGTATCCAGAAGTCTTCCAGATGATTTACCGAGAATCTCTCTCGAGCGGGAGATTGATTTTGGTATTAACCTTCTTCCCGATACGCATCCTATATCTATTCTTCCTTACAGAATGGCTCCAACCGAGTTGAAGGAGGTTAAGGAGAAGTTGAAAGACCTTTTAGATAAGGGGTTGATCAGACCAAGTAAATCCCCATGTGGTACACCAGTTCTCTATGTCTGAAAGAAGGATGGTTCTTGTTTGCGTGATTTGTGGGGTATAAAACGACACGCAAGTGCACGTGGTCGAACAAGTAGTAAGTGGCTTTAGTAAGCCATGTATCAATCCGACAGAGACTTGGATGAAGTGCAATCTGCTCAAGTGTACTATATTTTATTTCTAAAAATGTAGACAATAGTGTAACCAAAAGTTTGATAGTTTGTTTTATAATTTTTTATACTAAAGCTAAAACAATTATCTACTTTGAATCTGAACTATGAATGAGAGCATGCTGAGGTTAAACGAACATGTAATGAAATTAATTATCATTATAATTTGGTTAATCTTTTCCTCCAGTTGCTAGCCAAGAACATTTGCCAAGAGATTAAAAAACTCGTATTTAACCTCACCTAAGAATCATGAACCATCCGTCTACATTTCTGTGATCAAATGCAATTCATGTTCTAGCCATACAATTCCGGTTCCTAAATTGACTAATATGACTTTCAGGTATATTTCTATCCTGAAAGCAAATCAAAACTCAATTTTCCCAAACCAAGTAAAGAACATATCCTATTAATTCACAGCTTTCCAATTTCTTGCTCTCTCGAGTGAAACCGGACTTTTTAGATGTACATTAACGTAGGCCACACATTAATGCAGTAAGAATAAGAATTAATAGAACAACATGGAAGAAAAGATGAAAAACCAAAGAATCAATGATCAAATTTCATCACCATTGTTCATAACCTCAGCAAGAAGAGGAATTAGCCACTCCTTTGTGGATTAAACATCTTAAAATGAGTGTTAATCATACAAGCAATTGAATTAAAGAAGAAAGAAAGAGAGAAAAAACCCTGATATTTTCGTCCCTCAACTGCCTGTAACCCACGTCCTTGCTCCACCAAGTCAGAATCTCTCAAATAAAACCTAAGTGTGCTATTTATAGTAGTAGGACTTTTTCCCGGAATAACAAGCAACGTGTCACAGAGTGCATCACGAAGCACTGCCTCCGTGACACGCTACGGACGCGGAAGCTCTCTGGAAATCACCCGAAGTTGGCCCCGGAAGCACCCTGCCGCTTTGGCAGTGTGTCACGCTGCTTGGGCAGCGCGTTGGCACCTCTTGGTCGCGCAGCCAACCTGCCGTGGCACATTGCCAACGTGCAGGTGGGCTGTTGTGATCGGCCTGCCTGCCGTGGCACGTTGCCGACGCGCAGGTGGGCTGTTTTGTGCCTCCTCTTTGCCGACGTTCGCATGTTAATTCCGTTTCCAAGCCTCTACTTCACCAACTCATGGATTAGTTACTAAAAAGTCATCAAAACCTACAAAACAAAGGCTAATCATGTTGGTTAGCACATATCTTCACTTCATATAAAATTACATGAAAATGTATACAATAACTTAGATAAACAAGACTAATTTAAGTCATAAAGCATATCTCGGGCATGCTATTTTTCCATGTGATCACAACCCCACACTTAAAGCCTTGTTCATCCTCGAACAAACGTTTACATATCATGCATAAGGAGACTCCCACATAACTAATTTAGCAAGATAATTCAAGTTACGGCTAATATGATTACGTAAGATACAAGCTAAAAATAGAGCATGCCTGATTTGATCATTGAAATGAAGTACAACTATGTTAAGACTTCTTAACCTCAAGAATTGACTCTCAATCTTAGCAAACTCATGCAAATCAACTAGTTAAGAAATCCCACATGAATTATATCCTTCATTCAACATGTGCCCCTCACGGAAAGAGAGTTACCCAATTTCACACGCAAAAACAATTTTTATATCACAACATGTGTGGGTACATGCATAGAATTACACTCACTCTCACAAAGAATTCACATGCATCATGTAATGACCCATAAGCTTGCCCTTAGTGTTTTAGTCCACTAATTTAAGGATGTATGAATGTAAGATTAAGCAGGACTTTTTCGGTTGTAATGCAACTCAGGTGCGGGTAAGTACTATTATTGCCAGTAATAGTGACTATCTTTCCTAAGCTCTTTTAATACATCACGCCTTCATTACGGACTTCCTTTCCCTCACTTCACCTTTTTCTCTTTTGCTCTTTTGTTCCCCCCTTTCTTTAGGCACTTTTAGCTTATTAGTAAGGAGTTCTATAAGTAACTTTTAATTTATTTATTTTCTTACTCCCGACAAATACTCACCCATATTCAAACAAGTGCACCCTCGACCTTTCTCAACTCTTACAATTGCTACTTTCCCGTCTTTTTCATTCTTCTCACTCCTTTACTCTTTCGTATTTTTCCTTTAAGCTCTTAGGAGTTTTGGTTCAATTTCAAGGCTAATTAAAGAAAAAGGATTAAGCTTATGTTGCAGCTGTCAAAGAATAGGCTCACGGCTCAATGGGGTTAACTAGGATTAATTTTTCAAGGTAGGTACAATGAGGGATAAAAATTGGTTCATTCAAAGAATTGCCTAAATCATCTCCTACAATTCACATCCTTCATTTCGTTTTATAAACACACCAGGAAAGTTCTAGAAATTTCATAATAGCACAGAATACTCAAAAACCTTACACTCATGGCACATGCTCAATCAAGACACAATCAGTAGACTCTTACTCAGCTAATCACAAGAATTCAGAATTAAGCTTCCATCATATTGAGTCAAATTCAAGAGCCTAAGTGTCTCAAACAAAGTTATACACTTGCATGCTTCACACTGAACATACTTGCATCTTACAACCATGTATAGCACAATAAAAGAACATCATGCACCAATTAGTTATGGTTTCAAAAACCCGACACCTACCGACTAATTGTTCCTCAAGACGGTCATCATCCATCCATCGTCGGAAACAGTCCCTAACTATGACTAAAAACACTATATACAGACAAAGGAAAGACAGAAAAAGAAAATTTTTATTCTTCAGTTCAAAGACCCCCTGTCGGAAAAGAACCGAAAAGAAAAACCAACGGGTGATGAATTCATGCTTAACTCACAAAAAATTTTTTTTTTCAATTTTCTCACAAGCATTACATTCACCAAAAATCGTTAAGCACAAAAATTTGAAATTTTTTCAATTTTCTCACAAGCATTACATTCACCAAAAATCGTTAAGCACAAAAATTTGAAATTTCCCTCACCCCACACTTAAATCATGTTATGTCCTCATAGCATCAAATTAAAATTTAAAAAGGGTGAGAAATACTCCCTGAGGCCTTTAGGCCTAGCTAACAACATGCCTTTCTTCAACTTTGCACAAGTGGGTGTTCGACCCCACACTTTTTCTCTTCCATTCTTGTTAGCTTCCTCCTCCACGGGTACTCAGACTTCCCCTCCATCTGTGCTTAACTTTCCACCAAAACAACACAAGATTAAAAATAAATAAAATCAACTTAAATGCAAGAAATTAAAATGGTACGCATGGTACCCTTGGGTTGCCTCCCAAGCAGCGCCTAATTTTACATCACGGCACGACGTATCTAGTTTCACCGCTTTTTCCTCCACCTTGAGGATATGAATCTCACCCCTAATTTCTTCTCTAATTTCCTCTTATGCTCCAGGGGTGGTGGTGAAAAATTGTAAGGACCAAGCAGTAGATGTTGCCTTTTGAACCTATTGACCCTTAAATAAGCGAAGTCATTTTGTCTCTCTGAGTTAGCAAATTTCAAAATATACGGGGCTTGGTCCTCCTCTAGACATTTCTCTATAAGCTTGGCAGACTCTATTTCTATGTTTTCAACCAAACTTAATGTCGAAAAATGCTTCGAGTGTGGTCCAATAAACCTCAACTCTGAAAATACATTGTGCTTGACCTCCTTACTTGAATACTCCCTCTCAGCATCAACATCTATCTCTCCATTAATGTCAGCTAGGGGATACTCTATCTCTTCTTCCACGAATAGATTTTCCATAAGTGTGAGCCCATCACAGGGACACTCAAGAGATTCTAATTGTTGGGCTTCATCCAAAAATTCACCCTTGTCATCCTTTTGTAGTTCCTCTTGAATATCGGCTAAAACTGTTACCTGCAATTTATCACAAGCTTCAGCCTCAGCAATCATCTCCGTGAATTTGACGCTCATCCTTTCTAGAGCCTCTGCATTCTCTTCTTGCTGAATTCTTAATACTGCCATCGCCTCCTTCATTGCTTCTGATTGCTCCAAGAGTTGTTTCAGCATGTTTTCTATTCGAGCTTGGCGTCCCAAGTCCTCATTTTCAGCATGCCTATATTCAGAAAAAACAACAGAAGGATCATAGTAGGGGCTTGGGGGAGGGGAATATGCATTCGGACAGCCATCCCAATGGCCATCTTGACCACTACATATATTGCACGTGTTACAGTGTTGCCACAAGTGGTGTCCTCCGCAATTCAGACAAGATTCGCTAAAATATGAGTATCCACCATTTATACCATTTGTATTCCACGATGTCATGTCAATAAGGGTATCCGAAAAAGAAAAAAATGAAATGAAAAAGAAGTAAAACAAACACTAGGACCATGTTGTCAGCACTAAGAAAATAAAAATACAGTAAATTAACACTTAAAACAAATTCACCAATTGCCAAGTCCCTGGCAATGGCGCCAAAAACTTGTTCGCGTGATTTGTGGGGTATAAAATGACACGCAAGTGCACGTGGTCGAACAAGTAGTAAGTGGCTTTAGTAAGCCAAGTATCGATCCCACAGAGACTTGGATGAAGTGCAATCTACTCAAGTGTACTATATTTTACTTCTAAAAATGCAGACAACAGTGTAACCAAAAGTTTGATAGTTTGTTTTATAATTTTTTATACTAAAGCTAAAACAATTATCTACTTTGAATCTGAACTATGAATGAGAGCATGCTGAGGTTAAACGAACATGTAATGAAATTAATTATCATTATAATTTGGTTAATCTTTTCCTCCAGTTGCTAGCCAAGAACATTTTCCAAGAGATTAAAACTCTCGTATTTAACCTCACCTAAGAATCATGAACCATCCGTCTACATTTCTGTGATCAAATGTAATTCATGTTCTAGTCATACAATTCCGGTTCATAAATTGACTAATATGACTTTCAGGTATATTTCTATCCTGAAAGCAAATCAAAACTCAATTTTCCCAAACCAAGTAAAGAACATATCCTATTAATTCACAACTTTCCAATTTCTTGCTCTCTCGAGTGAAATCGGACTTTTTAGATGTACATTAATGTAGGCCACACATTAATGCAGTAAGAACAAGAATTAATAGAACAACATGGAAGAAAAGATGAAAAACCAAAGAATCAATGATCAAATTTCATCACCATTGTTCATAACCTCAGCAAGAAGAGGAATTAGCCACTCCTTTGTGGATTAAACATCTTAAAATGAGTGTTAATCATACAAGCAATTGAATTAAAGAAGAAAGAAAGAGAAAAAACCCTGATATTTTCGTCCCTCAACTGCCTGTAACCCACGTCCTTGCTCCACCAAGTCAGAATCTCTCAAATAAAACCTAAGTGTGCTATTTATAGTAGTAGGACTTTTTCCCGGAATAACAAGCAATGTGTCACGGAGTGCATCGCGGAGCACTGCCTCTGTGACACGCTACGGACGCGGAAGCTCTCTGGAAATCACCCGAACTTGGCCCCATCAGCAGCCTGCCGCGTTGGCAGCGTGTCACGTTGCTTGGGCAGCGCGTTGGCACCTCTTGGTCGTGCAGCCAACCTACCGTGGCACGTTGCCAACGTGCAGGTGGGCTGTTGTGATCGGCCTGCCTGCCTTGGCACGTTGCGGACGCACAGGTGGGCTGTTTTGTGCCTCCTCTTTGCCGACGTTCACGTGTTAATTCCGTTTTCAAGCCTCTACTTCACCAACTCATGGATTAGTTACTCAAAAGTCATCAAAACCTACAAAACAAAGGCTAATCATGTTGGTTAGCACATATCTTCACTTCATATAAAATTACATGAAAATGTATACAATAACTTAGATAAACAAGACTAATTTAAGTCATAAAGCGTATCTCGGGCATGCTATTTTTGCCTGTGATCAGTTCTCTTCGTGTGTGTATTGATTATCGACAATTAATCAAGGTCAACATCAAGAACAGGTATCCGCTCCCTAAAATTGATGATTTGCTTGACCAGCTTCAGGGTGCTAAGAGCTTTTCAAATATAGATCTTAGATCCGAATACCATCAGCTCAGGGTTCAGGAGAGCGACATCTTGAAGAAAGCCTTCAAGATGCAGTATGTTCATTATAAGTTTGTAGTTATGTCTTTTCGACTAACGAATGCTCCTGCAGCTTTTATGGGTTTGATGAACAGGGTGTTCAAGCTATACTTGTATATGTTTGTGATCATATTTATTGATGATATCCTGATATAATCTCAGAGAAAGGAGGAGCATGCCGCTCATTTAAGGGTGGTACTACATACTCTCATGGATCGCCAATTATATGCTAAATTCAGCAAGTGCGAGTTTTGGTTGAACTCAACGGAATTTTTGGGAAATGTGGTGTCAAGTGAGGGTATAAAGGTGGACTCTCAGAAAATAGAAGCGGTGAAGAATTGGCCTAGGGCGGTGAATCCTTCAGATATCAAGAGCTTCTTGGGCTTAGCAGGTTATTATCATAGATTTGTTGTGGAATTTTCATTTATTGGAGCGCCATTGACAAAATTGCCCTAGAAAAAAGTGAAATTGCTATGGTCAAATGCTTGTGAGAGGAGCTTTCAGGAGTTGAAGACTCGACTCACCTTGGCACTAGTGTTAACCCTACCTGAGGGTACCGATAGGTTTGTGGCGTATTACTATGCTTATCGAATCGGCCTTGGTTGTATATTGATGCAGCATGGTAAAGTGATAGCATATGCTTCTAGGCAGCTGAAGGTTCATGAGAAGAATTACCCAACCCATGATCTCAAATTGGCGGTAGTAGTATTCGCTTTGAAGATTTGGAGACACTACTTGTACGGGGTCCATGTAGATGTGTTTATGGACCACAAGAGCCTACAATATTTGTTTACTCAGAAGGATCTAAATCTACGCCAAAGAAGGTGGTTGGAGCTACTCAAGGATTATGATATGAGTGTCCTTTACCACCCAGGCAAGGCCAATGTGGTAGCAGATGCACTTAGTAGATTCTCTATGAAGAGTTTGTCCCATGTAGAGGAGGGGAGGAGGGGGCTGGTGAAGGATGTGCATCGACTTGCAAGGTTGGTAGTTCATTTAGTTGACTCGACCAATGGTGGTTTTATTGTTAAGAATGGATCAGAATTGTCCTTGGTGACTGATGTAAAGGCTAGACAAGAAAAGGACCCTATTTTGGTAAAGTTAAAGTAAGCCATTAAAAATCAGAAGGTAGAGATCTTCTCTAAAGGGGGAGATGGTGTACTTTGATATCATGTGGCTTATGTGTTCCAGATGTTGATGATTTGAGAGATTGGATATTGCACAAGGCTCATGGTTCCACATACTCCATACACCCTGGTGCCACCAAGATGTACTATGACCTACGGGAAGTCTATTGGTGGAATGGCAGGAAGAAGGATATCAGAGAATTTGTGGCCAAGGGTTCACATTATCAGCAATTGAAGGTTGAGCATCAATGACGGAGAGATGTGCTTCAAGACATTAGTATCCCTACTTGAAAGTGGGAGGAGATTAATATGGACGTCATCACAGTGTTGTCTCGCACTCGTCGATAGTATGACTCCATTTGGGTGGTTGTGGATAGATTCACCAAAGCCGCCCATTTTCTATCGATCAAAACCACTGATTCAGAGGAGGATTATGCAAAACTATACATCTGAGAGCTAGTTCGGTTGCATGGACTTCCCTTGTTCATCATATCAGACAAAGGTACTTAGATTACCTCTCAGTTCTGGAGATCATTTTAAAGGAGACTTGGTACTTAAGTCAAGCTCAGTACAACATTTCACCCGCAAATAGATGGTCAAGCGGAGAAAACAATTCAATCTCTCAAGGACATGTTGAACGCATGTGTGATTGAATTCAAGGGTAGTTGGGATGATCCTTTGCCTCTCATTGAGTTCGCGTACAATAGCAGCTACCATTCCAGCGTTCAGATGGCTATGTTTGAGGCTCTTAATGGTCGGAGGTGTAGATCGCTTATTGGTTGGTTTGAAGTTGGGAAAGCTGCAATGATAGGACCAGATTCAGTTCATGATGCCATGGAGAAAGTTCAGCTCATAAGGGACAAGTTGAAAATAGTTCAAAGTCGCCAAAAGTCCTATGCTGATGTGAGGAGGAGAGAACTTGAGTTCAAAGACAATAATTGGGTATTTCTAAAGGTGTCCCCCATGAAAAGAGTGATGAGGTTCAAAAAGAAAGGAAAACTCAGTCCCTGTTATGTTGGCCCGTATTGGATTGTGAAACGGGTTGGCAAGGTGGCATATGAATTGGAGCTGCCCTCAGAATTTGCTTCCGTTCATCCTGTTTTCCATGCATCTCTCTTAAAGAAGTTTTTTGTTGGATCCATCCCTAGTAGTTCTGGTGGAGAGTGTAGGGGTGAAAGACATCCTTATTTATGAGGAGGTTCGTGTGGAAATACTTGATCATCAAGTTCAAATGCTAAGAAAAAAGGAAGTGGCTTAGGTTAAGGTTTTGTGGAGCAATCAGCATGTTGAGGGAGCTACGAGGGAAACCAAAGCTGATATGATTGCTAGATACCCACATGTATTCCCTTTTGGCTAAGTTCCAGCTTGAGGTATCAGTTTTGCCCTAATACTCTATTCAGTTTCATATTCATCTCATGTACCTCAGTTTCTTTCATGTAAAAATTTGTATGTATGATTCATGAATTCAGTTCAGTCAAGTAGTTCAAATCGGAGTCAGTCATTCCATCAATTTTCAACTTACATGATCAGTATTTGAAAATGATGATTGCATTTCTCTACTTTTCTGTATGATTTCCAACATTTGAGAACGAATGTACCCAGAGGGAGATATTGTTATACCCCGAAATTCCTAAGATCATATTCGGAAATTGAAATGAATAAAATAGGATTTTCTTCACCAGGTCATAGAATGAGTCGTCCTACGACCCGTCAGGTTGAGCATGAGCCGTTAAGTGACTCGTGGTGAAGTGGGAGACTTAAGTTGGAAATTTTTTTCTGGGTCACCACACACCTGATCATGAGTCGTGGTCAGCCCCACGACTCATTGAGTCAGTCGTGGTCAGGGATGAAGTGAAGGTAGAAGGATTTGGGTAGTGCACCTAACGGGTGCGTTACCACGACTTGTTGGGTGCACCATGAGTCGTGGTGTGCCTCGTGGTGAGCCCCAGGTAAGAATTCGCAGTGAAAGCAACGGAAGGTGACCATGAGTCGTGGTCACCAGTGACGAACCGTTAGGTCCCTCATGAGGACCCTTTGAGCATATCTGGCCAGTGTACCTAACGACAGGAGATCACGACCTGTGCCCATTGGTAACGACTCGTCCAATCCCTCGTTGGGACTGGCAGTTAGTTTTTCTCTGCAAATTTAGTAAGGGATTTTTCGTAATTCCTATAATCCTAAGGCCTAAACTACATCATTTTAAGCTATGAATAGAGAGTTTTAAGAGGGTAAGTTCATTCTAAGCTATTCCTATTCATGCATACAAACATAGAAGTCTAGAGAGGTGATTAAGCTTAATTTCTTCAACTTCTTCATCAATTCTTCATTGGGCAATCAAGAGAGTCGTAGAATCAGTTCTTCTCAGGTATGTAGGATTATGAATGGGTGAATTTGTTAACACCCCCGCCCAATCCCTCTCTAATTTATGAAAATCTATATGTTGATTCTATGGGGTTTTAACCTAATGAATGAATTTTCTAAGTTTGCACTACTAGGTACGATCTAAGCATGTTTCTATTATTGATATATATGATTGATGGGCAAGTTTTACGTTGTTTTCAATTATAATCATGTTTTCAAGTTTTATAAATTATAATTCCCATCCATGAAAAGTTCATGAAAGTTTAGATTTATGATGTAAGTTCAAGTATGTTGAGATATTCATGAAGAAAAGCATGTTTTCAATGTTGCCCATGTATATGATCATGTTTTCAAGTGAATGAAGTATTTTCAAGAATGTTTATGTATTGGGCAAGCCCATATGTTCAAGTATGATTTTTGATTTCACGAATTAGCTTACCACATGGTTTTGGAGTCAAGACTCCCAATTATGTTCAGCTTGTGGTATGGTTTGAGCTAAGGCTCCTCATGTATGATTTTAGATTTTATATGTATATTCTTATTCAGTTTTATCACTAGAAGATGGTCAGCTTCATTGAAAAACAATGGAGAGCATATGCATGTTTTTAGGAGCAGTGTCCAGCACCGAGTAGGCTAAGGGTCAGTGAACCCTATGCCTTAGAACTATTAGCCAACGTAGGTAGCATCAGATTATTTGGACCTCCTTTCTGAGCTTTACCCTTCCTTAAGGGGCCTTTAGCTTGATATCAATATCATGGTAGCATCTTTAGCCCTGGCAAGGCTTTAGACGGCTCTTCCCACTTTAGTGTGATAGTTGGGACCATGTAAGCTTTATCTTGGTAATGCCGGTTATATGACGAGTTTCCCATTGTTCCTCATGATTTTAGTTATGCATGTTTATAATTCATGATATATATATATATGTTCTATAGCAAGCTTGACCCAATATTCAAGTTTACTTATGATTATTAGATTTCAGCTTTGGTTCATTCAATTAAGTTTTGATGTTCAGTTATGTTCAAATCATGATTTAAGAAAGGAGCATGCAAGCCCTACTCTCAGATTCTTATCTTGATTAAGTTTTGTATTATGCATGTTTTAATGGTTTTACCTACTTAAGCGGTCTTACTTACTTTGCATACTCGGTACATTTCACGCACCGACCGCATACTCTATGTTGTTTCATTTAATGATACAGGCTCTGATCTTCAGACTCAACCACGTCACTAGCCAATTTTTTAGAGTTAGCATCCAGTCTCAGTGGGTGAGTCCTCATCTCCCGAGGACCATCTCTTACCAGTTATCTTTGTATTTCAGTTTTCAGACTTGTCGGGTTTGTTGGGGGTGTTTTCCCATCAACCCATCAGATATGTTAGAGGCTTTTAGACTTTGTGTAGTAATCAGGTTGTCGTGTACGATGTAAATTATAGTTCTGATGTTATGCTATGTTTAGACTTCCGCTATGGTTGTTATGTTGATATTCCATTTTTATTGATTGAGTTAGATATATGTTCATGCTGTTTGGGGTTTTTGCTTTGAGTATAAAGCTACACGCAAGTGCACGTGGTCGAACTAGTAGTAAAGTGGCTTAAGTAAGCCAAGTATCGATCCCACAGGGACTGGGATAAGGTAGCAATCTACTCAAGTGTACTATATTTTAACTCTAACAATGAAGACAACAGTGCAAAGAAGAGTTTGATAGTTTTGATTTCTAATTTTATCCTAAGTCTACAAAGATTATATAATTTGAGTCTGAACTATGAATGTGAGCATGCTGAGGTTAAACGAACATGTAAGGAAATAAATTATCGATATAAATTGGTTAACTTTTCCTCCGGTTGCTAGTCAAGAACTATTGCTAATGGATTAAAACTCTTGTATTTAACCCAACTTAAGAATCATCAACTATCCACCTACATTTCTGTGATTAAACGAAATTCATGTTCTAGCCATACAAAACCGGTTCCTTAATTGACTAATACGACTTTCAGGTATATTTCTATCCTGAAGGTAAATCAATTCTCAATTTTCCCAAACTAAGAAAAGATCATATCCTATTAATTCACAACTTTCCAATTTCTTGCTCTCTCGAGTGAAACCGGACTTTTTAGATATACATTAACATAGACCACACATTAATGCAGTAAGAACAAGAATCATTAGAACAACCATGGAAGAAAAGATGAAAAACCAACTTAATCAACAATCACATTTCAATACCGTTGTTCTTAACCTCAGCAAGAAGATGAATTAGCCACTCATTCGTGGATTAAACATCGTTAAATAAGTGTTAAACATACAAGCAATTGAATTAAAGAAGAAAGAGTAAGAGAAGAACCCTAAGATTTTCGTCCCCTCAACTGCCTGTAACCCACGTTCTTGCTCCACCAAGTCAGAATATTGAAAAATGAACCTAAGTGTTCTATTTATACTAGTGGGAATTTTTCCCGGAATAACAAGCAATGTGTCACGGAGTGCATCGTGGAGCACTGCCTCCGTGACACGCCACTGATGCGGAGCCTCACTGGAAATTGACTGTCTAGGTAATAAGGCCTAACGTGGCACGACGTGCAATGCGGTGCTAGGCCAACGTGCCACGGCCCCAACGCGCACCCACACTGGAATTTGGCCAAAAATTCCCTATCCAGGCAGAAGGCCGGCGCGATGGCAGCGTGACACGGCTCCATTGCGGAGCCCCTTTAATTTGTGCCATCCAATGTTATGTCCTTTGCTACCATCCGAGTCCAACCCCGATCTCTCCCAACACGCATTTTAGCTTCACAAAATTATATTTCACCTGCAAAACAATGCTAATCATGTTGGTTAGTATAAATTCACATTTTGTTATCAATCACATGAGAATGTATAAACATTGATAGATTAACGAAGCTAAAATGACACATTTAGGTATCACTTGCCCATATAAATTTTCCCAAGATCACTTACCCCACACTTAGATCCTTGTTCGTCCCCGAACAACAATCTTACACCTCATGCAATTTACTCCCCAACCTTGCTACTTTGGTTCGACAATTCAGGCTACGGCCATACCGATTATTCAGCACGACAAATCATCAAGAAAACACACATGGTCCTATCAATGCACTGACCTTCAACACATCAAGACCTCCTAAACTTAAGAATCGACTCTCGATATTGGAAAACTCATGCAAATCAGCTGATCAAGATATCCGACACAAAAATTAATCTCTCATCAAGCATGTGCCCTCACAATGCAAGAGAATTTTCCCTTTTTAATCACATGAACTCTAACGGTTACACGTGTTCGGTCTTTGTTATATGGGTGTATAACTACACGCAAGTGCACATGGTCGAACAAGTAGTAAAGTGGCTTAAGTAAGCAAAGTATCGATCCCACATGGACTGGGATAAGGTACAATCTGCTCAAGTGTACTATATGTTAATTCCAACAATGAAGACAACAGTGTAACCAAGAATTTGATATTTTGAGTTCTAATTTTTATGCTAAGTCTAAAACAACTATCTAATGTGAGTCTGAACTACGAATGTGAGCATGCTGAGGTTAAATGAACATGTAAAGAAATTAATTATCAATATAATTTGGTTAGTCTTTTCCTTCGGTTGCTAGTCAAGAACTAATGCCAATGGATTAAAACTCTCGTATTTAACCCAACTTAAGAATCATGAACCGCCCACCTACATTTCTGTGATTAAACGAAATTCATGTTCAAGCCATACAAACCTGGTTCCTAAATTGACTAATACGACTTTCAGGTATATTTCTATCCTGAAGGTAAACAATTCTCAATTTTCCCAAACTAAGAAAAGATCATATCCTATTAATTCATAACTTTCCAATTTCTTGCTCTCTCGATTGAAACTGGACTTTTTAGATGTACATTAACGTAGGCCACACATTAATGTAGAAAGAACAAGAATCAATAGAACAACCATGGAAGAAAAGATGAAAAACCAACTTAATCAACAATCACATTTCAATACAATTGTTTTTAACCTCAGCAAGAAGAGGAATTAGCCACTCATTTGTGGATTAAACATCGTTAAATGAGTGTTAAACATACAGGCAATTGAATTGAAGAAGAAGGAGATAGAGAAAAACCCTGATAATTTCGTCCCCTCAACTGCCTGTAACCCACGTTCTTGCTCCACCCAGTCAGAATAATTAAAAATCAACCTAAGTGTTCTATTTATACTAGTGGGAATTTTTCCCGGAACAACAAGCAACGTGTCATGGAGTGCATCGCGGAGCACTGCCTCCGTGACACGCCACTGACGCGGACCCTCACTGGAAACTGGGTGTCCAGGTAATAAGGCCCAACATGGCACGACGTGCAAGGCGGAGCTAGGCCACCATGCCACGGACCCAATGCGCATCCTCACTGGTAATTGCCAAAAATTCCCTAGCCAGGCAGAAGGCCTCCGCGATGGCAGCGTGACACGGCTCCATCGCAGAGCCTCTTTATTTTGTGCCTTCCAATGCCTTGTCCTTTGCTAACATCCGAGTCCAACCCCGATCTCTCCCAACACGCATTTTAGCTTCCCAAAATTACATTTACCTGCAAAACAATGCTAATCATGTTGGTTAGTATAAATTCACATTTTATTAACAATCACATGAGAATGTATCAACATCGCTAGATAAACAAGGCTAAAATGACATATTTAAGTATCATTTGGGCATATAAATTTGCCCAAGATCACTTACCCCACACTTAATCCTTGTTCGTCCTCGAACAACAATCTTACACCTCATGCAATTTACACCCCAACCTCGCTACTTTGGTTCGACAATTCAGGCTACGGTCATACCGATTATTCAATACAGCAAATCATCAAGAAAACACGCATGGTCCTATCAATGCAATGACCTTCAATACATCAAGACCTCCTAGACTTAACAATCGACTTTCGATATCGGCAAACTCATGCAAATCAGCTGATCAAGACATCCGACACGAAAATTAATCTCTCATCAAGCATGTGCCCTCACAACATGAGAGAATTTTCCCCTTTTTGATCGTACAAACTCAAATGATTACATGCAGGGGCATATAGACACAATTTCACTCTCTCTCCCAAAAGAATTCACATGCATCATGTCACGAACCATAAGCTTGCCTTTAGTGTATTACTCCACTAATATAAAGAAGTGTGATGTAAGATCACGTAGGACTTTAACGGGTTGTAATGTAAGCTACGGAAATAGTAAATATTGGGCTAGCCAATAATAGCCACTAGCATCCTTAAGCGCCTTTTCAATACATCCCATCAAACTCATGGGCATTGTTTCTTTCTTCATCCTCCCCTTCTTGAAGTTTTTCTTTAGTTTGGCCCATCTCATTACGCACACTTGACACCACAACAAAGATTGTTCATACACCTTCATTATAGTTTATTTATAACAAGTGCACCTTCAACCTTTTCTTTCCCTTTATCACTCTGCTTTTCTTTTCTTTTCACCATTCTCACTCTTTGACACTTTGGGAAAATTATTTTCTCTTCTTAAGCGCTTAAGAGTTTTGGATCAAATTTACGGCTAATGAAAAGAAGGGATTAAGCTTGGTTTACACTTTTTGACAAAAGAAAAAAATTAATAGGCTAAAGGCTCAACGGGCTGACTAGGGTGTACAATCAAGGTGGGTACGATAATGAAAAAGAGAAACCTTCGGTTAAAACAAAGAAATGCCTACATCCTTTCCTACAATACACCTCCTTCATTTCGTTTTGTACACACACCAGGCAAGTTCTAGACACTTCACAATAGCACGGAATAACAAAACCTCACTTCACACTTATTGCACATGCTCAATTCAAGACGTATTCACAGACTCTTCAATCAGCTAATTACAAGAATTCAAAATTAAGCCTCAATCACACTAAAGCGACTCTATGGCCTAGGTATCTAAACATATTTACAAAGTTGCATGCTTTCATACGAATCACCTTTGCATTTCAAATATCATGTACAACCCGCAACCAGAATTCCGCAACCATAAAGTAACTACAGGTTTTGGGATGTAACCCACAAAAGAAAAACAACTAAAAAATAAATTAAAAATATCTACTCCTCACAACTACATTTCCCTCGATCGTCATCCATCCATCATAGGGAACGGTCACTAACTAAGACTTCGGTTCAATGGAACCATTCTCGGTAAAAGAACCGAAATCAAACGCCGAGAAACCCAAGAATTGAAGAAAAAAAGAAAAATTTTAAAAATATCGATCATTTTGATAAACAAAAATATGTACAAAATCAGCTAGCAACATTCAGCAACGCACAACAGTTTCACATATAATTACAATACAGAGCAACAACTTCACACTCACAAATCACAGGGTCACAAACAAATTTTTTTTCACAGGCACAACAAAAGATTAGAACATACATAACAGCACAACCAGCACCTAACTACTCCCACCCCACATTTATCTTGAACACTGTCCCCAGTGTTCACAAAAATTAAAATAGCACAAAAATTGGGTGGTGGAACTCCCTTATCAATCAAAATACTCCACTTCTTCATAAGGTGGTGCTGCTTCATCTCCCATGTCTGAATCAGCCCCATCATCATCATCGGACTCCACATCGGAGTCCTCCCGACGTGTCGCCTCATCTGTACGGATATCATCATCCGTGGGCTCCACAAAAGCTGGCCCCACTCGGCATAGAGCCCTGGCATTTTCGCCAAAAGGGTAGTCTAGCTCAAGCTACCATAGCTCCTCCTCTATTGCCAGCCTCCCGCCTATCCTCAGCTGGAGCATCTGCATCCCGTACATGCGAGCCATGTACTTATCATCCCGAGCATGTCGCTCGGCAAGTGTAAGAACAAGCCCGTGGGTGGTGTCGGTTGCCTTAGTTTTAGTGACATCTAAGGCCCGCCGCTCCATCTGCGGGATGTAGTCAAGGGCCTCTTCCTCAATATCTAGGCCCCTCAGGAATGTCGTGAGTAGTCCACCAAATCCGTATATGTGCCCCTGATGCAACCGGGCTCTCTTCATGGCGGAGATAATCACCGCCCGTCGTTGATCTCCAGCCCTTTCATCAGGGCGTACACCAGGAATACACGATCCCGGGTTACATCCGTCATATGTACCACTGGGATTAGGCAGGAACACACGATCTTAAGCCATATCCTGTCTTCCTGTTCATCTGTGAGTGGGGAAAAGTCTGATGGTAGCCCCTCTCCTTGTGTCTGCTCCACCTAGCCGTCGATCAGGTTCCACACAAAGTGCGTCTGATGTCCGCATATGGTGGAGTGATGTTCAACTGTCGAAGCACGTGGGCGTCTGTGTCCCGCGCCCCTAGGATAGCATTGAGGTGATGGGGCTCAAAGGTGACTATTTGCCCTCTTATTTTGATGGTGTGACTTCTGAGTGTCGGGTTCCAATTGGCATAGAATTCCCAAATCAAGTGCAAGTTGCATTCCTTGGGCTCTTCAAAGATGAAGTTGAGCCCAGTTGCCTCGATCCTGTGGACGATCCTAGGGAACTCCTGTGCCAACGGTTCCCGTGCTATGTGTTCCTCAGGGAAGTACTTGCTCTCCTTGTGCTTTGCATACCACTTCTTCCCCTCTTCTGTCACCCACCTGGTTCTGTATTGGTGGCGTTGGCCGCGTGGAACTGTTGGTGCTGGTAGGACCGCTGTGCCCAATCTGATTCTTTTTCTGCCGGCGCTAGATGTTGATGCGCCTTTTCCCTTGTCCTGCCTGCTTGTCATTTTTCCTGTCAACCCAAACAGACAAGTTCAATGTTAAGCCAATGAATATTAGCTTCGACTAAGGTTGGGTTAAGCTAGGCTACCCCACACTTAGTTCTTAGCTAAAACTACAACATTACGGCAAGATCATACTTATATACACCAACAAATAACCAAATACAACAAACATGCTTAGTGCATTCGAATAACTACTCAGACTTCATACAGCTAACCACAATCATTACCATCGACAACATTTTATCTCATAGCACTTAGCAAGGAGAAATAAAAATAAAGGAAAAAAAAGAAAAAAATTAACTACGTGATCCTATACAATTCAACCAATTCTTGCAATTTTTGATATTACCCTAACCCGAGAATCCGTCGGTTTTTGAGCATAGTAACAGTTAGCACAATCGACTCATCTCACTCAACATGTACAACCCAACATGAATTTCACTAGTTCAACTAAATTTTTCCATTTCAAATTCAAAGGCAAGCCCTAGCTATGATTTTATCACAAATTCGATTAAACTATGTCATTATCGCGTTCAAGCAATCACAATGATACTCCGAACATCAATCAACAATAATTCAATAGAATTTAAGCTCAATTTCTACTTAGGGCAAGTTTATCTCATATTATTAGTTCAATATCGAAAAATTTCGACAAGAATTGAATTAGAGTTGAAGAACATACCTTGAATTCGAAGAATTGATGAAAACTCGATGAAATTATTGTCCTAAGTCCGTGTCACGTCGAGGGGGGATGGGTTTTTGGGAGGTTGGTCGCGGAGTGTGTGAGAAATGAGGGAAAAATAGGGGTAATCGGGGTTAAAAAGGGGTTAAATCGCACGGGTCACCCAGTGTGACCCGTCGCGATATAAATATCAACGTGTCACGGAGGGTTATGCGGAGCATGCCCTCCGTGACACGGAGCTATCGCGAGGGCATTCTGGAATTTTTTTAAAATTCCAGATTTACACCTCAACGTGTCACGGAGGGTAACGCGGAGGTCCTCCTCCGTGACACGGAGCTATCGCCCTAGCTCACTGTTTTGCCACTTTTTATTGATTTTCATACCTCGAATTTTCTTTTGCGATTCCTTGTACATTTATCCTCCATTCAATCTGAAATTCATAATTTACAAAGAAAAATTTCACGAGTTGCCTCCCGTGCAGCGCCTGGTTTACCGTCGCGGCTCGACGTCACTCATCACTCCGGTGGTTTTCCCATTAACTCTCGTGAATCATTTATCTGCGCATCATCAACACGATCAATCACATTGATCACCGAGAGTTCCTCGTACACCGTCGGGAGCTTGGTGGCCTTGTATACATCGAACACTTCCACCTTGTCGTGTGCTCGCATGGTTAGCTGCCCTGCAGCTACATCAATCAGTGCCTTCCCGGTCGCCAAGAAAGGACGTCCCAAAATAAATGGGACTTCCGCGTCTGGCTCAAAATCCAGCACGACGAAATCTACTGGGAAGATCACGGGAGCCAACTTGCACTAGAACGTCCTCCACAATGCCATCAGGTCTGGCTAAGGACCGATCCGCTAATTACAAGATCACTGTTGTGGGTCTAGGACTCCCTAGACCCAGCTTTTTGAATACCGATGACGGCATCAAACTAATGCTCGCTCCCAAATCACATAATCCATGAGCTCGGATACTCTGCCCAATAGTAATTTGTATAGTAAAGCTCCCACGATCTTTGAGCTTTGTGGGAAGTCGATTTTATATCCGAGAAGTGCACTCCTCCGTGAGAGCCACAGTAGCATACCAGTCAACCGACTTTTGTTTGCCACGATGTCCTTTATGTACTTTGCTTATTTCGGCACTCCCTACAAAACATCAACAAGAGGTAAGTTAATATGTACCTGTTTCAGCACCTCTATGAATTTCTTGAAACACGCCTCCTCCTTGTGTTTCTTTGATCTTTGAGGGAATGGGGGTGGTGGTCTTTCTGATTCAGCTTCCTTTTTCTCCCCCCCTCTCATTGCTTTGCTCCCTCTCAACTTCTGTTGCTCCCGATTGTTGAGGTGGTCTTTCTGGTTCCACCTCTTTAAGCTGCAAATCACTCCTTGTGGTCACCGCATTCACCTGCTTGGGGTTGGGATCTGCGTCACTCGGAAGTCCTCCTCTAGGTATGGTGTTTTCGGCTCCAGCAAATTGCCCAAATTGATATTCAAGTGCCTTAGTAGATAACTGGTTGTTTTTCACCTCGGCTGCCAATTTTACATAGTCAGACTGCAATTGAGCTTGGTTAGCTATCATCGTCTTGAACATCTCCTCAATGCTGGGTGATGGTGGTGGAGGAGGTGCATTGTTGTTTCTATATTGTGCCTGATAGTTCTGCTGCCCTCCTTGATTCCTTTGTGCCCCCTGACTTGAACTTTTCCCCTGATGGTTGTTGCTACCCCAAGAGAAATTCGGGTGATTCCTCCAGTTGGAATTGTAGCTGTTGCCATACTGTTGGTGGTTGTTCCTCTGTACATTTCCCACAAAGTTCACCGAGTCAGGATTTGCTCCACAACACTCAGCTGAGTGTTCACTACCCCCGCACACTTCACTCCAAATTTGCTACACTGCATTCACTGGGGCTTGAGGCTGGTTCACTATCATGTTACTGAAGTGGGTGTTGAGTTGATTCTGTAAGGCAGCTATCTGTGCAGCAATAGTTGTAAAACCATCCGCTTCTAGAACTCCTGTTGCTTTCCTTGTCCCTCCTCTTGATGAATCAGCATTCCACTCCGGATTGCCCTGCGAAATACGGTTCAACAAGGTATACAACTCCTCATAAGTTTTCTCCAGCGCTTGTCCCCCAGCTGCTGAGTCTAGCAATATTTTTGTATGGGGTTCCAAACCCTCTATAAAAGTGTGCACCAGCACATCATTGGATTGATGATGATGAGGACAATCCCGAAACATGGACTTGAATCTCTCCCAAGCCTGATATAGATTCTCTCCCTCTCTTTGTTTGAAACTTAGAATTTGACTTCTAAGTCTTGCTGTTTTACCTGAGGGAAAAAATCGTATCAAGAATTTCCTTGCAAGATCATCCCACGTCGAAATAGAATTGGGTGGCTCATCTTTCAACCACCTCTTGGCTTCTCCCAATAGTGAAAATGGGAACAATGTAAGCCTGACATAATCTGATGACACTCCAGCGGGGATGTAAGTGTCACTTATCTCCAAAAAATTTTGGAGATGCTGCTGTGGATCCTTATGAGGGAGACCTGTAAACTGTCTGCTGGTGTGCAGCAATTGCACCATGTTTTGTTTAAGCTCGAACCTCCCTCATGGCTCAGGTTTGCGGATGCTAGATGTGACATTATTAGCATATGGGATTGCCACCTCGCGAACCGGCCGAGCTGCTACTTCCTCGGGCACTAACATTGCCCATACTACTGGTGGATTATGTTGTTGCTCCATGAGTGTTTGTCTGAGCAACTGCAGCTTTCTCTCTAGAGCTTCTCTTCGCTGACGATTAAATAATCTTTCTGGCTCTAAATACGAGTCCACCATCTCCTTGTCTCTTGCCAATGTTCAACAGAGATTAAATCTGCAAAATACAGGCTAAGACCAAGTTGTCAACACTAAGAAAATAAAAATATTGTAAATTAACACTTAAGAAAAATTCACCAATTGCCAATCCCCGGCAACGGCGCCAAAAACTTGTTCGGTCTTTGATATTTGGGTGTATAATTACACACAAGTGCACGTGGTCGAAAAGTAGTAAAGTGGCTTAAGTAAGCCAAGTATCGATCCCACAGGGACTGGGATAAGGTACAATCTGCTCAAGTGTACTGTATGTTAATTCCAACAATGAAGATAACAGTGTAACCAAGAATTTGATATTTTGAGTTCTAATTTTTATGCTAAGTCTAAAACAACTATCTAATTTGAGTCTGAACTATGAATGTGAGCATGCTGAGGTTAAATGAATATGTAAAGAAATTAATTATCAATATAATTTGGTTAGTCTTTTCCTCCGGTTGCTAGTCAAGAACTAATGCCAATGGATTAAAACTCTCGTATTTAACCCAACTTAAGAATCATGAACCGCCCACCTACATTTCTGTGATTAAACGAAATTCATGTTCTAGACATACAAACCTGGTTCCTAAATTGACTAATACGACTTTCAGGTATATTTCTATCCTGAAGGTAAATCAATTCTCAATTTTCCCAAACTAAAAAAAGATCATATCCTATTAATTCACAACTTTCCAATTTCTTGCTCTCTCGAGTGAAACCGGACTTTTTAGATGTACATTAACGTAGGCCACACATTAATGCAGTAAGAACAAGAATCAATAGAACAACCGTGGATGAATAGATAAAAAACCAACTTAATAAACAATCACATTTCAATACAATTGTTCTTAACCTCAGCAAGAAGAGAAATTAGCTACTCATTTGTGGATTAAACATCGTTAAATGAGTGTTAAACAAACAAGCAATTGAATTGAAGAAGAAGGAGATAGAGAAAAACCCTGATAATTTCGTCCCCTCAACTGCCTGTAACCCACGTTCTTGCTCTAGAACTCCTGTCAGAATAATTAAAAAAGAACCTAAGTGTTCTATTTATACTAGTGCGAATTTTTCCCGGAATAACAAGCAACGTGTCACGGAGTGCATCACGGAGCGCTGCCTCCGTGACATGCCACTGACGCAGACCCTCACTGGAAACTGGGTGTCCAAGTAATAAGGCCCAATGTGGCACGGCGTGCAACGCGGAGCTAGGCCACCGTGCCACGGACCCAACGCGCACCCTCACTGGAAATTGCCAAAAATTCCCTTGCCAGGCAGAAGGCCTCCGCTATGGCAGCGTGACACGGCTCCATCGCGGGGCCTCTTTATTTTGTGCCTTCCAATGCCTTGTCCTTTGCTAACATCCGAGTCCAACCCCAATCTCTCCCAACACGCATTTTAGCTTCCCAAAATTACATTTTACCTGCAAAACAATGCTAATCATGTTGGTTAGTATAAATTCACATTTTATTAACAATCGCATGAGAATGTATCAACATCGCTAGATAAACAAGGCTAAAATGACATATTTAAGTATAACTTGGGCATATAAATTTGCCCAAGATCAACATGCAAGGGTATATAAACACAATTTCACTCTCTCTCCCAAAAGAATTCACATGTATCATATCATGAACCATAGGCTTGCCCTTAGTGTATTACTCCCCTAATATAAGGAAATGTGATGTAGGATCACATAGGACTTTAACGGGTTGTAATGTAATCTACGGAACTAGTAAATATTGGGCTAGCCAATAATAGCCACTAGCATCCTTAAGCACCTTTTCAATACATCCCATCAAACTCATGGGCATTGTTTCTTCCCTCATCCTCCCATTCTTGAAGTTTGTCTTTAGTTTGGCCCATATCTTTAAGCACACTTGACTCGATAACAAAGATTATTCAGACACCTTCATTATATTTTATTTATAACAAGTGCACCTTCAACCTTTTCTTTCCTTTCATCACTCTGCTTTTCTTTTCTTCTCACCATTCTCACTCTTTGACACTTTGGGAGAATTATTTTCTCTTCTTAAGCGCTTAAGAGTTTTGGATCAAATTTACGGCTAATGAAAAGAAGGGGTTAAGCTCGGTTTACACATTTTGACACAAGAAAAAAATAATAGGCTAAAGGCTCAACGAGCCAACTAGGGTGTACATTCAAGGTGGGTACAATAATGAAAAAGAGAACTTTCGGTTAACACAAAGAAATTCCTACATCCTTTCCTACAATACACGTCCTTCATTTCGTTTCGTACACACACCAGGCAAGTTCTAGACACTTCACAATAGCATGGAATAAACAAAACCTCAATTCACACTTATTGCACATGCTCAATTCAAGATGTATTCACAGACTCTTTAATCAGTTAATTACAAGAATTCAAACATTAAGCCTCAATCACACTGAATCGACTCTATGACCTAGGTATCTCAACATATTTACAAAGTTGCATGCTTTCATATGAATCATCTTTGCATTTCAAATATCATGTACGACACGCAACCAGAATTCTGCAACCATAAAGTAACTACAGGTTTTGGGATGCAACCCACAAAAGAAAACAACTGAAAAATAAATGAAAACTCTACTCCTAACGACTACATTTCCCTTAAGACAGTCGTCAACCATCCATCATAAGGAACGGTCACTAACTAGGACTTCGGTTCAATGGGACCATTCTCGGTAAAAGAACCGAAAACAAACGACGAGAAACCCAAGAATTGAAAAAAAGAAAAAAAATTTTAACATATCGATCATTTCGATAAACAAAAAAATTTAGATAGACAAAAAATATGTACAAAATCAGCTAGCAAAATTTTCAGCAGCACATACAAAATCAGCTAGCAAAATTTTCAGCAGCACACAACATTTTCACATTTAATTACAATACAGAACAACAACATCACAATCACAGGGACACAAAATTTTTCCACAGGCACAACAACAGAACAGAACATACACAACAACACAACCAGCACCTAACTACTCCCACCCCACACTTATCTCGAACACTGTCCCCAATGTTCATAAAAATTAACATAGCACAAAAAATGGGTGGCGGAACTCCATGATCAATCAAAATACTCCACTTCTTCATCAGGTGCTGCTGCCTCGTCTCCCATGTCTGAATCACCCCCATCGTCATCATCGGACTCCACATCAGAATCCTCACGACGTGTCTCCTTATCTGTGGGGACATCATCATCCGTGGGCTCCACAAAAGCTGGCCCCACTCGGCATAGAGCCCTGGCATTTTCGCCAAACGGGTAGTCTAGCTCGAGCTGCCATAGCTCCTCCTCTGTTGCCAGCCTCCCGCCTATCTGTAACTGGAGCATCTACATCCCATACACGCGAGCCATGTACTGATCATCCCGAGCATGTCGCTCGGCTAGTGTAAGCACTGGCCCGTGGGTGGTGTCGGGAGCCTTAGTTTTGGTGACATCTAAGGTCCGCTGCTCCATCTGCGGGATGTAGTCAAGGGCCTCTTCCTCAATGTCCAGGCCCCTGAGGAACGTGGTGAGTAGTCCACCAAATCCATATCTGTGCCCCTGATGCAAACGGGCTCTCTTCATGGCGGAGATAATCACCGCTCCCACATTGATCTCCAGCCCTTTCATCAGGGCGTACACAAAGCATACACGATCCCGGGTTACATCCGTCATATGCACCCCCAGGATTAAGCAGGAATACACGATCTTAAGCCATATCCTGGCTTCCCTGTTCATCTGTGAGTAGGGCAAGTCTGATGGTAGCCCCTCTCCTTATGTCTACTCCACCTAGCCGTCGATCGGGTTCCACACAAAGTGCGTCTGATGTTCGCATATGGTGGAGTGATATTCAGCTGTCGAAGCACATGGGCGTTTGTGTCCCGCGCCCCTAAGATAGCATTGAGGTGGTGGGGCTCAAAAGTGACTATTTGCCATCTTGTTTTGATGGTGTGACTTCTGAGATCGGGTTCCAGTTGGCGTAGAATTCCTGAATCAAGTGCAAGTTGCATTCCTTGGGCTCTTCAAAAATGAAGTTCAGCCCAGCTGCCTCGATCCTATGGACAATCTTGGGGAACTCCTGTACCAACGGTTCCATTGCTATGTGTTCCTCGGGGAAGTACTTGCTCTCCTTGTGCTTTGCGTACCACTTCTTCCCCTCCTCTGTCACCCACCTGGTTCCATATTGACGGCGTTGTCTGCGTGGAACCGCTGGTGCTGCTGGGACCGCTTTGCCTAGTTTGATTCTTTTTCTTCCGGCACTAGATGTTGATGCGCCTTTTCCCTTGTCTTGCCCGCTTGCCATTTTTCCTGTCAACCCAAATAGACAAGATCAATGTTCAGCCAATTAAAATTTTCTTCGACTAAGGTTGGGTTAAACTAGGCTACCCCACACTTAGTCCTTAGCCAAAATTACAACATTAAGGCAAGATCGTGCTTACATACACAAATAAACAACAAACATAACAAACATGCTTAGTGCGTTTGGAGAATTCAGTATATATTCTATGTACTACTCAGACTTCGTACAGCTAACCACAATCATTACCATCGATAACATTTTATCATGTAGCACTTAGCAAGGAGAAACAAAGAAACAAAAACAAAAAGAATTTATCTACATGAACCTATACAATTCACCCATTTCTTGCAATTTCCAATATTTCCTTCACCCGAGAATCCGTCGATCTTTTAGCATAGTAACAGTTAGCACATCGACTCATCTCACTCAACATGTACAACCCAGCATGAATTTCACTAGTTCAACTAAATTTTTCCATTTCAAACTCAAAGACAAGCCCTAGCTATGATTTTATCAAAAAATTCGATTAAACTATGTAATTAACTAGTTCAAGCAATCACACTGATACTCCGAACATCAATCAACAATAATTCAATTGAATTTACGATAATTTCTACTTAGGGCAAGTTTAGCTCATATCACATGTTCAATATCGAAGAAAATCGATAAGAATTGAGATAGAATTGAAGAACATACCTTGAATTTGAAGAATTGATGAAAACTCGATGAAATCCTTGGCCTATGTCTGTGTCACGTTGAGGGGGAAGGGGTTTTTGGGAGGTTGGTCGCGGAAGATATGAAAAATAAGGAAAATGGAGGGGGAATCGGGTTTAAAAGTGGGAAATTCGCACGGGTCACCCAGCGACCCGGTGTGACCCGTCGCGATATACACTTCAACGTGTCACGGAGGGTAACGCGGAGCATGCCCTCTGTGACGCGGAGCTGTCACGTGGGTGTTCTGAAATTTTAAAAATTCTAGATTTACACCTCAACGTGTCACGGAGGGTAACGCGGAGGCCCTCCTCCGTGACACGGAGCCATCGCCCTAGCTCACTGTTTTGCCACTTTTTATTATTTTTCATACCTCGAATTTTCCTTTGCGATCCGTTGCACATTTATCCTCCGTTCAACCTAAAATTCATCTTACGGCAAGAAATTGGTTAGAATTATAGGTTTCACTCAAGATAAAAATAAAAACAAAAACAAAAACTAAAAATTTTGTTGTTAATCAAGAAAAAAGAAAAAAGAAATTTATTCACAATTTACAAAGAAAAATTTCATGGGTTGCCTCCCGTGCAGCGCCTGGTTTACCGTCGCAGCTCGACGTCATTCAGCTCAGTCATCTTCTAGGGTTACGAACGTTTTCACTCGACCACCGTCCTCACCCCAGTAGCTTACATCGCTCCGGTGGTTTTCCCAATAACTCTCGTGAATTACTTATCTGCGCATCATCACCGTGATCAATCACGTTGATCACCAAGAGTTCCTCGTATACAGTCGGAAGCTTGGTGGCCTTGTACACATCGAACACTTCCACCTTGTCATGTGCTCGCATGGTTAGCTGCCCTGTAGCTACATCAATCAGTGCCTTCCCGGTCGCCAAGAAAGGATGTCCCAAAATAAATGGGACTTCCGCGTCTGGCTCAAAATCCAGCACGACAAAATCTACCGAGAAGATAAGGGAGCCAACTTGCACCGGAATTTCCTCCAATATGCCATCAGGTCTGGCTAAGGACCGATCCACTAATTGCAATATCACTGTTGTGGGTCTAGGACTCCCTAGACCCAACTTTTTGAATACCGATGACGGCATCAAATTAATGCTCGCTCCCAAATCACATAATCCACGAGCTTGGATACTCTGCCCTATAGTAATTTGTATAGTAAAGCTCCCAGGATCTTTGAACTTTGTGGGCAGTCGGTTTTGTATCCGGGAAGTGCACTCCTCCGTGAGAGCCACCGTAGCATACAAAGTCAACCAACTTTTGTGTGCCACGATGTCCTTTATGTTCTTTGCATATTTCGGCACTCCCTGCAAAACATCAACAAGAGGTAAGTTAATATATACCTGTTTTAGCACCTCAATGAATTTCTTGAAACACGCCTCCTCCTTGTGTTTATTTAATTTTTGAGGGAACAGGGGTGGTGGACTTTCTGATTCAGCTTCCTTTTTCTCCCCCCTCTCATTGCTTTGCTCCCTCTCAACTTCTGCTGCTCCCGATTGTTGAGGTGGTCTTTCTGGTTCCACCTCTTTAAGCTGCAAACCACTCCTTGTGGTCACCGTATTCACCTGCTTAGGGTTGGGATTTGTGTCACTCGGAAGTCCTCCTCTAGGTTAGGTGTTTTGGGCTCCATTAAATTGCCCACATTGATATTCAAGTGCCTCAGTAGCTAACTGGTTGTTTTTCACCTAGGCTGCCAATTTTACATAGTCAGCCTGCAATTGAGCTTGGTTATCTATCATCGTCTTGAACATCTCCTCAATGCTGGGTGATGGTGGTGGAGGAGGTGCATTGTTGTTTCTATATTGTGCCTGGTAGTTCTGCTGCCCTCCTTGATTCCTTTGCGCCCCCTGACTTGAACTTTTCCCCTGATGGTTGTTGCTACCCCAAGAGAAATTCGGGTGATTCCTCCAGTTGGAATTGTAGCTGTTGCCATATTGTTGGTGGTTGTTCCTCTGTACATTTCCCACAAAGTTCACCGAGTCAGGATTTGCTCCACAACACTCAGCCGAGTGCTCACTGCTCCCGCACACTTCACACCAAATCTGTTGCAATGTATTCACTAGGCTTGAGGGTAGTTCATTGTCTTGTTAATTGAAGTGGGTGTTGAGTTGATTCTGTAAGGCAGCTATCTGTGCAGCAATAGCTGTAAAACCATCCACTTCTAGAACTCCTGCTGCTTTCCTTGTCCATCCTCTTGATGAATCAGCATTCCACTCCGGATTGCCCAGTGAAATATGGTTCAACAAGGTATACAGCTCCTCATAAGTTTTCTCCAGTGCTTGTCCCCCAGCTGCTGAGTCTAGCAATATTTTTTTATGGGGTTCCAAACCCTCTATAAAAGTGTGCACCAGCACATCATTGGATTGATGATGCTGAGGACAATCCCGAAACATGGACTTGAATCTCTCCCAAGCCTGATATAGATTCTCTCCCTCTCTCTGTTTGAAACTTAGAATTTGACTTCTAAGTCTTGCTGTTTTACCTGAGGGAAAAAATCGTATCAAGAATTTCCTTGCAAGATCATCCCACGTCGAAATAGAATTGGGTGGCTCATCTTTCAACCACCTCTTGGCTTCTCCCAATAGTGAAAATGGGAACAATGTAAGCCTGACATAATCTGATGACACTCCAGCGGGGATGTAAGTGTCACTTATCTCCAAAAAATTTTGGAGATGCTGCTGTGGATCCTTATGAGGGAGACCTGTAAACTGTCTGCTGGTGTGCAGCAATTGCACCATGTTTTGTTTAAGCTCGAACCTCCCTCATGGATCAGGTTTGCGGATGCTAGATGTGACATTATTAGCATGTGGGATTGCCACCTCGTGAACCGGTCGAGCTGCTATTTCCTCAGGCACTAACATTGCCCGTACTACTGGTGGATTCTGTTGTTGCTCCATGAGTGTGTCTGAGCAACTGCAACTTTCTGAGCAACTGCAGCTTTCTTTCTAGAGCTTCTCTCCGCTGACGATGAAATAATCTTTCTGGCTCTAAATACGAGTCCACCAGCTCCTTGTCTCTTGCCAGTGTTCAACAGAGATTAAATCTGCAAAATACAGGCTAAGACCAAGTTGTCAACACTAAGAAAATAAGAATATAGTAAATTAACACTTAAGAAAAATTCACCAATTGCCAGTCCCCGGCAATGGCGCCAAAAACTTGTTCGGTCTTTGTTATATGGGTGTATAACTACACGCAAGTGCACGTGGTCGAACAAGTAGTAAAGTGGCTTAATTAAGCCAAGTATCGATTCCACAGGGACTGGGATAAGGTACAATCTGCTCAAGTGTACTATATGTTAATTCCAACAATGAAGACAACAGTGTAACTAGGCCACACATTAATGCAGTAAGAACAAGAATCAATAGGACAACCATGGAAGAAAAGATGAAAAACCAACTTAATCAACAATCACATTTCAATACAATTGTTCTTAACCTCAGCAAGAAGAGGAATTAGCCACTCATTTGTGGATTAAACATCGTTAAATGAGTGTTAAACATACAAGTAATTGAATTGAAGAAGAAGGAGATAAAGAAAAACCCTGATAATTTCGTCCCCTCAACTGCCTGTAACCCACGTTCTTGCTCCACCCAGTTAAAATAATTAAAAATGAACCTAAGTGTTCTATTTATACTAGTGGGAATTTTTCCCAGAATAACAAGCAACGTGTCATGGAGTGCATCACGGAGCGCTGCCTCCGTGACATGCCACTGACGCAGACCCTCACTGGAAACTGGGTGTCCAGGTAATAAGGCCCAACGTGGCACGGCATGCAACGCGGAGCTAGGCCACCGTGCCACGGACCCAATGCGCACCCTCACTGGAAATTGCCAAAAATTCCCTAGCCAGGCAGAAGGCCTCCGCGATAGCAGCGTGACACGGCTCCATTGCGGAGCCTCTTTATTTTGTGCCTTCCAATGCCTTGTCCTTTGCTAACATCCGAGTCCAACCCCGATCTCTCCCAACACACATTTTAGCTTCCCAAAATTACATTTTACCTGCAAAACAATGCTAATCATGTTGGTTAGTATAAATTCACATTTTATTAATAATCACATGAGAATGTATCAACATCGCTAGATAAACAAGGCTAAAATGACATATTTAAGTATCACTTGGGCATATAAATTTGCCCAAGATCAACATGCAGGGGCATATAAACACAATTTCACTCTCTCTCCCAAAAGAATTCACATGCATCATGTCATGAACCATAGGCTTGCCCTTAGTGTATTACTCCACTAATATAAGGAAATGTGATGTAGGATCACGTAGGACTTTAACGGGTTGTAATGTAAGCTACGAAACTAGTAAATATTGGGCTAGCCAATAATAGTCACTAGCATCCTTAAGCGCCTTTTCAATACATCCCATCAAACTCATGGGCATTGTTTCTTCCCTCATCCTCCCATTCTTGAAGTCTGTCTTTAGTTTGGCCCATATCTTTAAGCACACTTGACTCGATAACAAAGATTATTCAGACACCTTCATTATATTTTATTTATAACAAGTGCACCTTCAACCTTTTCTTTCCTTTCATCACTCTGTTTTTCTTTTCTTTTCACCGTTCTCACTCTTTGACACTTTGGGAGAATTATTTTCTCTTCTGAAGCGCTTAAGAGTTTTGGATCAAATTTACGGCTAATGAAAAGAAGGGGTTAAGCTCGGTTTACACATTTCGACACAAGAAAAAAATAATAGGCTAAAGGCTCAACGGGCTAACTAGGGTGTACATTCAAGGTGGGTACAATAATGAAAAAGAGAAACTTTCGGTTAACACAAAGAAATGCCACATCCTTTCCTACAATACACGTCCTTCATTTTGTTTCGTACACACACCAGGCAAGTTCTAGACACTTCACAATAGCATGGAATAAACAAAACCTCACTTCACACTTATTGCACATGCTCAATTCAAGAGGTATTCACAGACTCTTCAATCAACTAATTACAAGAATTCAAACATTAAGCCTCAATCACACTGAATCGACTCTATGGCCTAGGTATCTCAACATATTTACAAAGTTGCATGCTTTTATACGAATCACCTTTGCATTTCAAATATCATGTACGACACGCAACCAGAATTCCGCAACCATAAAGTAACTACAGGTTTTGGGATGCAACCCACAAAAGAAAACAACTGAAAAATAAATGAAAACTCTACTCCTAACGACTACATTTCCCTTAAGACGGTCGTCATCCATCCATCATAGAGAACGGTCACTAACTAGGACTTCGGTTCAATGGGACCATTCTCGGTAAAAGAACCGAAAACAAACGCCGAGAAACCCAAGAATTGAAAAAAAGAAAAAAAATTTTAACATATCTATCATCTCGATAAACAAAAGAATTTCGATAAACAAAAAATATGTACAAAATCAGCTAGCAAAATTTTCAGCAGCACATACAAAATCAGCTAGCAAAATTTTCAACAGCACACAACATTTTCACATTTAATTACAATACAGAAAAACAACATCACAATTACAGGGTCACAAAATTTTTCCACAGGCACAACAACAGAACAGAACATACACAACAACACAACCAGCACCTAACTACTCCTACCCCACACTTATCTCGAACACAGTCCCCAGTGTTCATAAAAATTAACATAGCACAAAAAATGGGTGGCGGAACTCCCTGATCAATCAAAATACTCCACTTCTTCATCAGGTGCTACTGCCTCGTCTCCCATCTCTGAATCACCCCCATCGTCATCATCGGACTCCACATCGGAGTCCTCACGACGTGTCTCCTCATCTGTGGGGACATCATCATCCGTGGGCTCTACAAAAGCTAGCCCCACTTGGCATAGAGCCCTGGCATTTTCGCCAAACGGGTAGTCTAGCTCGAGCTGCCATAGCTCCTCCTCTGTTGCCGGCCTCCCGCCTATCCGTAGCTGCAGCATCTGCATCCCGTACATGCGAGCCATGTACTGATCATCCCGGGCATGTCACTCGGCTGGTATAAGCACTGGCCCGTGGGTGGTGTCGGGAGCCTTAGTTTTGATGACATCTAAGGCCCGCCGCTCCATCTGCGGGATATAGTCAAGGGCCTCTTCCTCAATGTCCAGGCCCCTCAGAAACGTAGTGAGTAGTCCACCAAATCCATATATGTGCCCCTGATGCAAACGGGCTCTCTTCATGGCGGAGATAATCACCGCCCCCACATTGATCTCCAGCCCTTTCATCAGGGCGTACACCAAGCATACACGATCCCGGGTTACATCCGTCATATGCACCCCCGGGATTAGGCAGGAACACACGATCTTAAGCCATATCCTGGCTTCCCTATTCATCTGTGAGTAGGGCAAAGTCTGATGGGAACCCCTCTCCTTATGTCTACTCCACCTAGCTGTCGATCGGGTTCCACACAAAGTGCGTATGATGTCCGCATATGGTGGAGTGATATTCAGCTATCGAAGCACGTGGGCGTCTGTGTCCCGCGCCCCTAAAATAGCATTGAGGTGGTGGGGCACAAAAGTGACTATTTTCCATCTTATTTTGATGGTGTGACTTCTGAGAGTCGGGTTCCAGTTGGCGTAGAATTCCCGAATCAAGTGCCTGTTGCATTCCTTGGGCTCTTCAAAAATGAAGTTCAGCCCAGCTGCCTCAATCCTATGGACAATCCTGGGGAACTCCTGTGCCAACGGTTCCCTTGCTATGTGTTCCTCGGGGAAGTACTTGCTCTCCTTGTGCTTTGCGTACCACTTCTTCCCCTCCTCTGTCACCCACCTGGTTCCATATTGACGGCATTGTCTGCGTGGAATCGCTGGTGCTGCTGGGACCACTGTACCTAGTCTGATTCTTTTTCTTCCGGCAGCAGATGTTGATGCGCCTTTTCCCTTTTCTTGCCTGCTTGACATTTTTCCTGTCAACCCAAATAGACAAGATCAATGTTCAGCCAATTAAAATTTTCTTCGACTAAGGTTGGGTTAAACTAGGCTACCCCACACTTAGTCCTTAGCCAAAATTACAACATTAAGGCAAGATCGTGCTTACTTACACAAACAAACAACAAACATAACAAACATGCTTAGTGCGTTTGGAGAATTCGGTATATATTCTATGTCCTACTCAGACTTCGTACAGCTAACCACAATCATTACCATCGATAACATTTTATCATGTAGCACTTAGCAAGGAGAAACAAAGAAACAAAAACAAAAAGAATTTATCTACATGAACCTATACAATTCACCCATTTCATGCAATTTCCAATATTTCCTTCATCCGAGAATCCGTCAGTCTTTTAGCATAGTAACAGTTAGCACATCGACTCATCTCACTCAACTTGTACAACCCAGCATGAATTTCACTAGTTCAACTAAACTTTTCAGTTTCAAACTCAAAGGCAAGCCCTAGATATGATTTTATAAAAATATTCGATTAAACTATGTAATTAACGAGTTCAAGCAATCACACTGATACTCCGAACATCAATCAACAATAATTCAATAGAATTTATGCTAATTTCTACTTAGGGCAAGTTTAGCTCATATCACAAGTTCAATCTCGAAGAAAATCGACAAGAATTGAGATAGAATGGAAGAACATACCTTGAATTCGAAGAATTGATGAAAACTCAATGAAATTCTTGGCCTAAGTCCGTGTCACGTTGAGGGGGAAGGGGTTTTTGGGAGGTTGGTCATGGAAGATATGAAAAATGAGGAAAATGGAGGGGGAATCGGGGTTTAAAAGTGGGAAATTCGCGCAGGTCACCCAGCGACCCGGTGTGACCCGTCGCGATATACACTTCAACGTATCACGGAGGGTAACGCGGAGCATGCCCTCCGTGACACAGAACTGTCTTGTGGGTGTTCTGAAATTTTAAAAATTCCATATTTACACCTCAACGTGTCACGGAGGGTAATGCGGAGGCCCTCCTCCGTGACACGGAGCCATTGCCCTAGCTCACTGTTTTGCCACTTTTTATTATTTTTCATACCTCGAATTTTCCTTTGCGATCCCTTGCACATTAATCCCCCATTCAACCTGAAATTCATCTTATGGAAATAAATTGGTTAAATTATAGGTTTCACTCAAAATAAAAATAAAAACTAAAATAAAAACTAAAATTTTGTTGTTAATCAAGAAATAAGAAAAAAGAAATTTATTCACAATTTACAAAGAAAAATTTCAAGGGTTGCCTCCCGTGCAGCGCCTGGTTTACCGTCGCGGCTCAATGTCATTCAGCTCAGTCATCTTCTAGGGTGACGGACATTTTCTCTCAACCACCGTCCTCACTCCAGTAGTGCTTACATCGCTCTGGTGGTTTTCCCAATAACTCTCGTGAATCACTTATCTGCGCATCATCACCTTGATCAATCACGTTGATCACCGAAAGTTCCTCGTATACAGTCGGGAGCTTGGTGGCCTTGTACACATCGAACACTTCCACCTTGTCGTGTGCTCGCATGGTTAGCTGCCCTGCAGCTACATCAATCAGCACTTTCCCTGTCGCAAAGAAAGGACATCCTATAATAAATGGGACTTCCATGTCTGGTTCAAAATTCAGCACAGTGAAATCCACCGGGAAGATAAGAGAGCCCACTTGCACCAGCACATCCTCCACAATGCCATCAGGTCTGGCTAAGGACCGATCCGCTAGTTGCAAGATCACTGTTGTTGGTCTAGGACTCCCTAGACCCAACTTCTTGAATACCGATGACGGCATCAAATTAGTGCTCGCTCCCAAATCACATAATCCGCGAGCTCGGATACTCTTCCCAATAGTAATTTGTATAGTAAAGCTCCCAGGATCTTTGAGCTTTGTGGGTAGTCGGTTTTGTATCCGGGAAGTGCACTCCTCCGTGAGAGCCACCATAGCATACTCAGTCAACCGACTTTTGTTTGCCACGAAGTCCTTAATGTACTTTGCATATTTCGGCACTCCCTGCAAAACATCAATAAGAGGTAAGTTAATATGTACCTGTTTCCGCACCTCCATGAATTTCTTGAAACACGCCTCCTCCTTGTGTTTCTTTAATCTTTGAGGGAATGGGGGTGGTGGTCTTTCTGATTCAGTTTCCATTTTCTCCCTCCTCTCATCACTTTGCTCCCTCTCAAATTCTGCTGCTCCTGATTGTTGAGGTAGTCTTTCTGGTTCCACCTCTTTCAACTGCAAACCACTCCTTGTGGTTACCGCATTCACCTGCTTGGGATTGGGATCTGTGTCGCTCGGAAGTCCTCCTCTAGGCCTGGTATTTTGGGCTCGAGCAAATTGCCCAAATTGATATTCAAGTGCCTTAGTAGCTAACTGGTTGATCTTCACCTCGGCTGCCAATTTCACATAGTCAGCCTACAATTGAGCTTGGTTAGCTATCATCGTCTTGAACATCTCCTTAATACTGGGTGATGGTGGTGGAGGAGGTTCGTTGTTGTTTCTATATTGCGCCTGATAGTTCTGCTGCCCTCCTTGATTCCTCTGCACCCCCTGACTCGAACTTATCCCTTGATGGTTGTTGCTACCCCAAGAGAAATTCGAGTGATTCCTCTAGTTGGAATTGTAGTTGTTGCCATACTGTTGGTGGTTGTTCATCTGTACATTTCCCACAAAGTTCACCGAGTCAGGATTTGCTAAACAACACTCAGCTGAGTGCTCACTTCTCCCGCACACTTCACACCAAATCTGTTGCACTGCATTCACTGGGGCTTGAGTCTGGTTCATTGTCATGTTGCTGAAGTGGGTGTTTAGTTGACTCTATAAAGCAGTTATCTGTGCAGCAATAGCTTTAAAACCATCCACTTCTAGAACTCCTGCTGCTTTCCTTGTTCCTCCTCTTGACGAATCAGCATTCCACTCCGGATTGCCCTGCGAAATACGGTTTAACAAGGTATACAGCTCCTCATAAATTTTCTCCAATGCTTGTCCCCCAGCTGCCGAGTCTAGCAAGATTTTTGTGTGGGGTTCCAAAACCTCTTTAAAAGTGTGCACCAGCACATCATTGGATTGATGATGATGAGGACAATCCTGCAACATGGACTTGAATCTCGCCCAAGCTTGATATAGATTCTCCCCATCTCTCTGTTTGAAACTTAGAATTTGACTTCTAAGTCTTGCTGTTTTACCGGATGGAAAAAATCGTATCAAGAATTTCCTTGCAAGATCATCCCAAGTAGTAATAGAATTAGGTGGCTCAGCTTTCAACCACCTCTTGGCTTCTCCCAATAGTGAAAATGGGAACAATGTAAGCCTGACATAATCTGATGACATTCCAGCGGGGATGTAAGTGTCAGTTATCTCCAAAAAATTTTGGAGATGCTGTTGTGGATCCTCATGAGGGAGACCTATGAACTGCCTGCTGTTGTCCAGCAATTGCACCATGTTTAGTTTGAGCTCGAACCTCCCTCCTGGCTCAGGTTTGCGAATGCTACATGTGACATTGTTAGCTTGTGGTATTGCCACCTCGCGAACCGGCCTAGCTGCTACTTCCTCAGGCACTAACATTGCCCATACTACTGGTGGATTCTGTTGTTGCTCCATAATTTTTTGTCTGAGCAACTGCAGCTTTCTCTCTAGAGCTTCTCTCCGCTGACGATGAAATAGTCTTTCAGGCTCTAAATATGAGTCCACAAGCTCCTTGTCTCTTGCTAGTGTTCAGCAGTATTTCTGCAAAATACAGGCTAAGACCAAGTTGTCAATACTATGAAAAAAATATAGTAAATTAACACTTAAGAAAAATTCCCCAATTGCCTGTCCCCGGCAACGGCGCCAAAAACTTGTTCGGTGTTTTTGCTTTGGGTACAAAGCTACACGCAAGTGTACGTGGTCGAACAAGTAGTAAAGTGGCCAAGTATCGATCCTACAGGGACTGGGATAAGGTACCAATCTACTCAAGTGTACTATATTTTAACTCTAAGAATGAAGACAACAGTGCAAAGAAGAGTTTGATATTTTGATTTCTAATTTTATCCTAAGTCTACAAAGATTATATAATTTGAGTCTGAACTATGAATGTGAGCATGCTGAGGTTAAACGAACATGTAAGGAAATAAATTATCGATATAAATTGGTTAACTTTTCCTCCGGTTGCTAGTCAAGAACTATTAACAATGGATTAAAACTCTCGTATTTAACCCAACTTAAGAATCATGAACCGTCCACCTAGATTTCTGTGATTAAACGAAATTCATGTTCTATCCATACAAAATCGGTTCCTTAATTGACTAATATGACTTTCAGGTATATTTTTATCCTGAAGGTAAATCAATTCTCAATTTTCCCAAACTAAGAAAAGATCATATCCTATTGATTCACAACTTTCCCATTTCTTGCTCTCTCGAGTGAAACCAGACTTTTTGGATATACATTAACATAGGCGACACATTAATGCAGTAAGAACAAGAATCAATAGAACAACCATGGAAGAAAAGATGAAAAACCAACCTAATCAACAATCACATTTCAATACCGTTGTTCTTAACCTCAGCAAGAAGAGGAATTAGCCACTCATTCGTGGATTAAACATCATTAAATGAGTGTGAAACATACAAGCAATTGAACTAAAGAAGAAAGAGTTAGAGAAGAACCCTAAGATTTTCGTCCCTTCAACTGCCTATAACCCACGTTCTTGCTCCACCAAGTCAGAATATTGAAAAATGAACCTAAGTGTTCTATTTATACTAGTGGGAATTTTTCCCAGAATAACAAGCAACATGTCATGGAGTGCATCGCGGAGCACTGCCTCCGTGACACGCCATTGACGTGGAGCCTCACTGGAAATTGATTGTCCAGGTAATAAGGCCCAACGTGGCACGGCGTGCAATGCGGAGCTAGGCCAACGTGCCACGGCCCCAACGCGCACCCACATTGGAATTTGGCTAAAAATTCCCTATCCAGGTAGAAGGCCTCCGCGATGGTAGCGATCTCTCCCAACACGCATTTTAGCTTCCCAAAATTATATTTCACCTGCAAAACAACGCTAATCATGTTGGTTAGTATAAATTCACATTTTATTATCAATCACATGAGAATGTATAAACATTGATAGATAAACAAGGCTAAAATGACACATTTAGGTATCACTTGGGCATATAAATTTGCCCAAGATCACATGCCATGGGTTGACTTGGAGTCTTTTGGGGCTCCTTATCCCATGTCCCGATCTGGGCTTATGTTCAGGTCATGACAGATATTTGGTCTAATCAATGGGGTGTATACATTGAACTCCACATTTGGCTCATGTGGTTATATGTTGGTTAATAGACTCTTTCATAGTGCAGTTCAGTTCAATACAATTTCAGTCACAATTATAGACTTAACTTTCAATGCATGTGCATGGCCTTTAAATAAGTTTTATTTGTACTTTCAGTATTCTTAGACTACCATATCATATCATTATTTATGCATCTTAGATAGGTTCATTATACTTCAGCCAGTTTATGCACTCAGTTATGCATTATTACACCTTTTCAGATTATTAGCATATCTTATACTTCAGTTGCATATTTCATATACTCCGTATATTCAAAGTACTGACCACACACTTGTTGTGCTTTATCATTTTATGATATATATTAAGGTGCTCAGACTCAAACCCATCGATAGACACATTTCAGAACTTGATCAGCGATCAATGGTGAGTCCTCATCATTCGAGGGCTGGAGTTGTGGTTTTTTTAGTTGTCTTATTCCTATTTTCAGTTTCAAACTTGTAGAGTTAGTTGGGGACTTGTCCCAGCAACTCATTAGTTAGTAGAGGCTTTCAGACAGAGTATTAGTGTCCTCAGCTTTATGACTCAGTATTTTATCAGTCTATTTTATCACTTATAAATTATTTTTTTACAAACGTAGTTAGCTTCCACTTAGTTTCTCTATAACTTAGATTATGTTAGTGATATGTCATACACTAAGCTAGCTTGAGGTCACTTGTGGCCCTAGGTACCATATCGTGTTCGGGATGTAGAATCGGGTCATGATATTTTTTAGCATGGCGTACATGTTTGTTGATGAAAAATAGCACAAAAAAATTCTTTTTAATCCAAAATTAAAATTTGTAATTGAAAACAACTCTTTCATAACAAACTCAGGAGTTGCTTTAGAGACCACATGGATAATTTGTTGTAGGAAACTTTGAAAATCAATTTCAGTTTAGTAGTTGATGAACTGCATAAAATTCAAGACTCATTATCTAAGGTTGGGTCTATGATAAGAAACTTTTATACAGGGGTTGGTAAGTTGAGAATCCAGATTAATCATCTTCAGCGTGAAGGGATGAAGTCATTAAGCAAGTCCTCAAGAAGGTTGACTCTGCTGCTACTAGGGCTGAAATTTCTGATAATAAACTTGTTGTGGCTGTCCAAAACTCCTACTCATCTCTCTCCAAGTGTATAAGAAATTTTATTACTCCTTCAAAAGGATCATCAATACTCTCAAGTACTTTCTTGGTGGCAACTGGCTTTATTTCTTGCTTTGTCTTTTTGGTGGCCCTTGAATAATCTGCCCATGTTAACGGCTTCTAAACCATCTTTTTGTTCCCTCTTTTTGATGTTGAAGGGGGTGAGTATTAACTTGTTTAATATGTTGTTGCTTTGCTATTACATAGTACATCTATGATGCTACTCTATCCCTAGCTCAAAGTCTCTAATTTTCATAAGGAGTCATTGCTTGTTATCTTTTACATCCTTTGTTTAACTATTATTGGCACTCGTTATCTATATCCTAAAAGTTAAAATAGGTAATAGTGGTTCTATAGACAGAACCCGATTAGGCCATAAAGTAAGGGGGAGCATCCTTAGGGGAAGCCCGGATTCAAGATCTGCATATATAGGAAAGTAGAAAAGCAATCACTCTCTCTTGAAATGTAGTCAAAGAAAAAGGGGAGATTGTTAGCTTGACACTCCTTGAAATATTTTGCTAACGACACTAACCATTATCATTGATGTAGTAATAATAGGAGAAGCTTCAAGATCTCAGAACATAAAAGATCATGAACCTTCAAGATTAGAAGAATTAATGAAGATTCCATTCCAAAGATATAATCAAATAAAAAACAGGCAATGAAGATTTTGTTCCAAAGACAAAATCAAGCAGAGGCTACACGAAGGGTAAAATCTACTTTTTACAGAAAGGAAGCAAATCAGAATCGTATATGGCATAAAGGAACCAATCAATCAAACTTCTTAAGAAGGCAAGTCAACTCAGAAGGATGAAACAATCAATCAAGAAACACAAGAAAGCAAATTAATTAAATTCTAAAGAAGGCAAGTCCATTCAGCAGGATGATAGAAGATAGATTAAATCACGCATCATGCATCTCAACAAGGAAACCATATCATCACCGAGTCAGGGAGATCAGTCTGAATCAATTTGATCATCATCAATTAAGTTCTTAATCACATATTCTGTTAAGTGTGATTGAGAAAATATTCCTTCAATTACCCTAAAGTAAAATATCTTAGATCAAAGAAATTGATCTTTTACCTTCTCAAACATCTACAAGCAGCTACTTAAAGGCGTCCCTCTTTAGATTGAGAGGGTACAACTTCACTTGATTAATCCTAACTCTTCTATATCTTATTCAATTACTGTAATCTATAATTTTTACTAGTCAAAAAAAGAAGAAAAATTTATATAGAAATATGAGAAGAGGATGTGACCAACCATACAACTAGTGTCACTTCAGTTCACTCAAATGTTCGAGATATACTCTGTGTAACTCAACTCTCTTCAAAGATCTAAAGGAACCCTTGTAACCCAAGAGAATTGGACTATGCACCACTCTGCTGATCTGATGAGGTATAAAGTTTTGTATCCTTACTATTCTACTTCTTATTTATATTAGTTCAAATTACTACTGACTCTTTTGCATGTAAATAATCAAATTTGAAATCATAATAGTCGACTACTCAATTTTTTTTTAGAAAAAATGGAAGTAGAATTCACCTCTATTTATCAGAGAGATGTAATGTAATTTCTATCTCAAATGAAAATTTTAATTTATTCACAATATTAATTATATTGTATGTTATAGCAAAGAATAAGCAACATTCTACTTGGGTTAATAATTTATTTATTTGACTAATTAAATTTTCTAATTTTATTATTACATAATAAAATATTTAATCTATTTATAAAGATTGAAGCATTCATTGGTATGCGACCTCATAGGTTCATTACTAAGCCGCTAGTAAATTGATTATATCAGTGTATAGATCAAGCATGGCATCTAACAACACTCCTTAGCGACTAGAGAACATAAAGTATACAATTTACTCTCTTGAACCTGTAAAGAATAATATAGTATTTTCTTATGTCCTTATAGATCCAAATCACCCTAGGATATGATCTAACTGTCAAATCACAATAGACAATCAACTATCTGTGCATGTCAAATTATAATCGATCATGGAATGACCGAAGAAACTCTTTTCTTCTTTCATTCATGAGAACATAGAATTTAAACTCATTATCAAGAATTGACATGTTCCATTTTGATCAATCATTAACTCTACAAGCATTTAATCATATCCAATATCCTTTCAATCATTTTTCATAGGTGCATTATCATCCGATATCAAAGTAAAATAAATGTCATGACCCAAATTTACACTCTGGAAGTGACATAGTACTTAAAACCACAAGTGGTGCCAAGCTAACCATGATACTTGCATGAAACTAATCATATGTTGAAATAATTGAGTGGAAGCTAAACTAATATGTAAACACTTAACTAAATAAGTCTGGAAATAAAAGTAAATAAAGAGCTAATCAGGATAACATATCGAGTTATGTCTAAAAAGCCTCTAAGAACTGATAAGCTGAAGGGACAGGTTGAGAGTGTCTTCCTTTGCCTGAATGGGCTCATGTGTGAATTCACACCAGTCATGGTTCTTACCCTTGGCAAGGTATAGAACACCCTCCCAACTAGGGTTACAGGTTACACTCCATGGTGCTCACATGGCGTATGTCGGTTATGAGAACCTCTCATAGATACTTTTAGTAGTATTTCTACATGGCCTATGTTATCAGTTAAATGAATTTACATCATGACTTATAGCTTTGTTCAAGTCTTTAAGTATGTTTCACTCTTGGGTCATTGTATATGAGTTTGTGTCTACTCAAGATATTTTACTTACTAAACATGATTTCAGTTATCAGTATTGTTCCCTATTCCACTCATATTTTATATATCTTTCATACTCAATATATTCAAAGTACTAATCTCATACTTCTTGTGCTATATCATCTTATGATATTGGTTTAGGTGCCCAGACTCAGACTCAACCTCGCAGTTAGGCACGCTATATTACCTATTTAGCTTTACTATTGGTGAGTCCTCATCATATGAGTACAAGAGTTTAGTCATATCTTTTCACTTTTGTTTTAATATCTAGAAAATAATTAATATTTTGAATCACTTTAGTTTCAGTTCTAGTTAAAATCAGATTGTTTACTAAAATATCTAAAATACTGTATTACCCATGCAAGATGGAACTGATTTTGAAGTCATAAGATCATAATACCATGAATCATTCTGAAAATATACTCAATTTAAGTAAATCATGTTGATTTTTGAGTGTAGAGGTAAATGGATATTTTTCTAAATTGTAACCCATACATAATGGTAAAATATGTGGGGAATAATGGGAGAAACATAATATACGAAAATTTATAGTTCTTGCATAAAGAGATTTTAGCTCTAAAAATCATGAGTTTATATAATAATAGTAGGAAACATAAATTTAGAATTTAGTTTTTGAGCATAAGGGTTAAGGGAACTCCCTTAATGGTAATCCCACATACGTGAACTGATGTATTCTTGCAAATTCCTTGAAAATCCGAAGGTTGGAGAAGAAGAAACCTAGCTTTTCTTGAGAGCATAAGAGTGTATTGTTCTCTGAATATTTTGATTTTATGTGAGGAGTGGGAGGTTAATCGACTAAGGACCCTTAGCATCCCTCTAAGAAGACCCAAAAATGACGTGGTATAGGATTAAAACATTGGAAGTTATGAAAATACTCTTGGAGAAACTGTTATGAAATTCTATAGTTACATTCCCTTGGGTCGTGCTTTGGATCATCAAGAACAAGGAGGGAAAATGTTAAGCTTTGATGGCCGAGTCGATGGATCATCCTTTAGATGATGGACTATCAACTGGTCCATCCTTTCTTGGGGAAACAATATGCTAACTTTCAACAGCCAGGTCGACTGGCTGTCCATATGGATGATAGATCATCAATTGAACCTTCATTTTCCTTATGTTTTTACCAACTCTCTGGAATCATGTTATGGGTGGATGGATGGACCACTAATGTCATGACCCAAGCATAGACCCCGGATCATAATATGAAACCTAGAACCATGAATAGCTCCAAGCTAACCCATGGCATATGCATAACATAATTTATAACATAAACTAAGTGGAGTAAAGCATAAGATAAGGCATAAGTGGAATTCTAAAATTTCATAATGTGACAAACTGAGTCAACAAGACAACACAGTCTGATATCTATACATCATCTCTTAAAGCCTCTACTCATACGATGAGCTGAAGGGATAGACCTTCAACTAGCTCCACTAAAGTCTGAAACTGAAAGTCATAAGAAAAGGACATGTATCAAAACTGATGTCCTCAGAGCATGAGGACTCACCAAAACTGCTGAAGCCGGACAAGATCAAATCTAATTGTGCGACTGAGACTGATCACCTAAACCTATATAATGAGACGATATAGCATAAAGTATGCGATCAATACTTCGAATTTATTGAGTATGTAGGATAAGTAAAATATGAAAGTAGGGACAATATGTTAAAATCATGATTAAGAGATTGTCATAAATATGGGTTATTCATCATAAATATGAGTTATTCATCATAAATTGAGCATAATGACCCAAAGTTTTGAAAGTAAAATCACATAGCTTAACATATTTGAAACCGTAAGTAAAATCTCATTACTGATCAATGGGTTAAATCTACTATAAAACATGATTATCCTACCTGAACATGGAAAACTTGAACATTGGGAGAGTTTTACAACTGACACCATCATGAATGAGCACATGATACCCAACTATCTCGCTCAAGTTGGCAGAGTCGTTCTAAGCCTTGCCAGCGCAAAGAACGATAAAGGCGTGGTATCACTCATGAGCCCATTTGGGGGGGGTGACTCTCTGGCGAGGTCCCCAATTATATTCATACCTATGGTGGTACGTAGTTTTGAGACCTGGATGTGCTGAACCCTAGCCTACTCGGTGCTAAATACTACTCCCAAAACATATATATTGCTCATAGTCATAATCATCTATATACTTGGTTTTGCATGGGTTACTTGGAAACATGATATTCATAAATATACTTGACATTCATGACCTACCTATAAAAATAATGCCTCTGATTCGGTTAAAATGTAAGCTTAAGATTCAAAAATATTATGCATAATGGAGTGGTCACGCCTCACCTTGGGAGGCGTAACTGGCACCTGATACCACACTGGACTCAAAGACGATCTAACTGGACACGTACACCTCAGGTGTATGCCAGCAACACATAATTGAGAAAATAATTGGCTATATTTTGGCTCAAAACATAGCCTTAGGCCGACAAGGATGCAACAAAGACATGCGCAAAAATAGCTATTCCAACAGTTGCAATAATAATGTCATCCTATACGGGCCAATAAGAACACCATGTTGTCTAAATCATAATCAAAGGAAGGTAGGTTCCCCTCTACACATATATCAACAGACAAGGCTGCCAACAAATAACACAGTTAGGCCCCACATGGCTAGCAACACATGTCTAAGAAGAACTATAATCTGCAAGTCTCTAAAGAGTAAAAATATTGGTCAGGATATGGCCCCCGCCTACCCAAAAGCTATACAATAAAAGATAGGCAAACCTTTAACGTCTGACAACTCCGGAGAAAAGGAGTTGACTAATCTACTGAGTCTGAACAGCTATTAAGGAGGTCTCAGAGCCTATCTATCTGAACCTGCAGGCAAGTATGCAGCACCCCATACATGGGAATCAATATAATATATACTGATTATGTAAGATAGAAAATAATAACTGAATAGGAACTGATGAGAAACTGAAAGTAACCAGTAATAAGGGCCAGAAGTTAACTTGAATAATCTCACAACATGAACTATAACTAACAGGTAACTACACAAACAAGAACCTAACCTGGTCCCCATAAGCCTGGAAGGTACAAACAGCAAAAAATAACCTGCCTGGGCCCCCATAAGACCCGGCAAGTGTAAGCAATCCATACCCTCCTCTCTGTATAACTATAGGCCCATAGGCAAGCCGAAACTAAGGTGTGTTCGACCTCTAAAGCTATAACTGAGCCTTCTGGGCTCTTGTGACTGTGTTTGTGCCGTCTGGGCTCCTGTAACTATAACTGATCCATCTGTGCTCCTACAACTGTATTTGAGCCGTCTAGGCTCTTGTAATTGTATCTGAGCTATCTAGGCTCGTATAACTGTATCTTAGTCATCTGGGCTCCTATAATTGTATTTGAGCCGTCTAGGCTCCTATAACTGTATTTGTAGCCCTTCTAAGCGATATATACATGGAAAACAAAATGAATAGTCAGAGGCGTTAGCCCCATGTATAATTGCTTATAAGATCCCCGCTTAGGATATCACATAGTCTACCAGACTTTTAAAGACCAAGGTGGTCTCCTGAGCGACTAGTGCAACTAACTATAAGTCTACAGAGCGATACGATCCTTGGAACTAGGTAGTTTACAAGCTATCATCTCGTTCATTAGTCAACCCTGGTGCCACAAACTCATAAATAAGACCGTATTATCAAAATTCTAGCCTGTAGGCGTCAAGGTACAAAAATGGCCTGTAGGCGAGTTTTACTATGTATATAGGCATCAAAACAGGAAGATATATAGCCAAGTTGCGCCCTATGCTTCCCTATAGCTAACCATAAGTCTCTATCGAATTAATACAATAGTAAAACACTGTTAGTCTATCTAGACAATAAAGAAGGGAATAGGTAGTCTCTATGTCGCTTATAGCGAAAGTCAAAACTGAATATACTCTTTCCTGATAAGGGATACTATGTTACAATCTAAGTTCCTCTTGTAGCAGCTACAACATATATAATCACAAGGTACTACATAGGTACAAAACATATCAACTATACGACAAGAATAACTTTCTGAACGAGGTTAGACCCAACATACCTCAATTGTTGAATTCTTGCTTAACCAATCTTGGGTCGATCCATAACTTGTAATCCCTTTGTATTCTAGTTTTTTTACGTCAAGGGAATAGGGATAGTCCAATTAAGAAGTAAAGCCATTAATATTAGCCCGCAAAACATGATGATACAAGTTACAACGAGACTAATCTGGCTAAATCAGATGAATTCTTATAGGTTAGAAGGGTAGAAATACTTACTATCACTCATAGATGTACTAGACTTGAATAGAGATGATTTCTACAAATTCTACTCCATAGGGCTCCATCAAATCAGGTCAATTTCAAAGATTGAACTCCATAGGTTCTTCGTAGGATTGGGATTGACTACCCAAGAAGAATTTATAATCAGACGAGGTTTGATAACGTAATTGGCCTTTAATAGATGAGAAAATAGAGAGGAACTTCGCTTCGCTCGAGCTTTCTGATTTTGGGAATGTTTAAATGAAATACCATTGCATCACTTAAACATCTATATATAAGTTGGGCCAGCGGGGATGGTGCGCGTCGTGCAGCTCCCTATGCTGCAACGCTACCGCATTGCACAGCTCCTTGCACTGCAAGGCTGCCATGTCGTGCAGGCCCTTGCACTGCAGGGATGTTGCATCGTGCAGGCCCTTGCATCTTGGCCTCTCCTGTCCTTGTCAACTCGTTCGTCAAGCCATTCTCGACTCCCAATCCCCAAATACTTTTATATGATGCCATCCATATATCTTCTATTCCTCAAGGACACACACATACACATACTACAAGTACCACACATGTGCATACTAACGTCATTATAATTAAAACAATTTCCTGGGGTGTAACATCATTCCCCCCTTAGGGACATTAGTTCTGAAATATGATCTAATCTCAAGAGATTTAATTCTTAGGCTTTCCCAAAAACTTTAGAAGAGTCTCCTTTGTAATATGAACTATCTGAAAACCTAAAACGCACAAAAGTCCAACATAGGCACCTCACAGGACACTATGAACAACTGAATATTATAGTTCTACAACATATACGTAAGCAAATGGCAATAATAACAACAAAAGAAACAATACAACACCCGAGAACTATCCCACAACTGTAACTGTCTGAGTCTTTATGTTATCGTCATAGGGCCTTGTACAAGTGAGGATATTTAGACCTCAGGTCTTCCTCAGCTATCCAAGTCATCTCTTCTACATTTTTGTTCCTTCACAAGACTTTAATAGAGGCTACATCTTTGTTCCTCAATCTATGGACCTGCTGATCTAGTATAGCTATTGGAGTCTCCTCGTAGGACAGCTCTTCTATGACCTGAACATCCTCAACTGGGACAATCGAGAAGGATCTTCTATGCACTTGCGTAACATAGATATATGAAAGTCTGGATGAACATATTCTAGCCCTGAAGGTAATTCTAAGTCATCGCCCACTTGGCCTATCTTCTAAAGGATTCGATAAGGCCCATTGAATCTAGGTCTAAGCTTATCCTTCTTGCCAAATATCATAATTCCCTTCATCAGTGAAACATTCAAGAATACCCAATCATTGACATCAAACTCTAAGTCTCTACGCCATATATGTGAATAGGACTTTTGAAGACTCTGGACTGCTAGTAAATGCTCTCTGATAAGCTTAACTTTCTCTTTTGACTGATGTATCACGTCAAGTCCAATCAATCCTGACTCACCTACTTCAAACCATCCTATAGGGGATCTGCACTTCCTCCCACATAAAGCCTTATAAGGTGTCATCTTAATGGTAGAATGTTAATTGTTATTATATGCAAACTCAATAAGAGGTAGGTGTTCATCCTAACTTCCTCTGTAGTCTAGCACATACACCCGCAACATATCTTTGAGCGTCTGAATAGTGCGCTCTGCCTGGCCATTACTCTCAGGGTGAAAAGCTGTACACAAATTAACCTATGTCCCCAAACCTTTTTGAAATGACTTTCAAAACCTAGCTGTGAACTGGGCCCCTCTGTCAGAGATGATAGATACTGGGACACCGTGTAGTCGGACTATCTCTTTATTGTACAACTCAGCATAATCTTCACTTGGAAACGTACCCTGGCTGGTAGAAAATAAGATAATTTCATAAGCCCATCGAAAATGACCCGGATAAAGTCAAATTTATGCCTTGTATGAGATAAACCTTTAACAAAATCAATATTGATTGGTTTCCATTTCCACATAGGCACAACTATCTCCTAAGTCAGCCCATCATATTTCTAATGTTCAGCTTTTACCTACTGGCTATTGGGACGCTATGCTTCAAACTCAGCAATATCTTTCTTCATCCCATGGCACCAATAGTTCTCTTTTATATCATGATACATTTTCGTCGAGCCCAGGTAAATAGAATAACGGTAATAATGTACCTCCGCCATAATCTGCTAACGAGGCCCTGCCACATCTAGAACGCAGAGGCAACCTCTGAATCTCAAAACTCCATCCCCTGTTATCCCAAAGGATAATAATCCTTCTTGCTATACTTTATTTCTAAGTTATACCAGGCTAGGGTCTTCATACAATCGCTCTTTCACTTCCACTACTAAAGATGACACTACAATATTCTGAATCACAATCCCATTATCATCTGAATGTACTACCTGAACTGCTAGACTAGCTAAATGGTGCAACTCTCGAGCCATTTCCCACTTTTCTAGCCTCAAATACGATAAGATGCCCGTAGAGCTGCGACTAAGGTCATCACATCATAGTCCTTCAGCAACTCCAGCCAACGACGTTGTCGCAAATTCAACTCTTTCTATGTAAAAACATATTGGACGTTTGGTGATCAGTGAAGATGTTTACATCAATACTATATAAGTAGTGCCTACAAATTTTTAAAGCATGAATAACTGCAGCTAATTCTAAATTATGGGTAGCGTAATTCTTCTCGTGTTTTATCAATTGCCTCAAAGCATAGGAAATTACCTTGCCATGCTGCATCAAAACACATCCTAACACACTGCTTGAAGCATCACAATATACAAGTAGCCCTTTGAAATATCTGGCAAAGTTAATACCGGTGCAGATGTCAGTCTGTCTTTCAACTATTGAAAACTCTGCTCACAAGTCTCAATCTACTAAAACTTAACTACTTTCTGAGTTAGATTTGTTAGTGGTGCTGATAGGGCAGAGAATACTTCCACAAACCTTCTGTAATACTCGTCTAACCCAGGACGCCATGAACCTCGATCAGAGATGTGGGTCCGGGCTAAGTCTTTACAGCCTTAATTTTCTACGAGTCAACCTGGATGGCTACATCTGACACAATATGGCCCAAGAAAGCTACAGAATTTAACTAGCACTCACATTTTGAGAACTTTGCATATAATTGGCAATCTTTTAGGACCGAGAGTACTATTCACAGATGATCTCTATGTTCAACTTTTGAACGTGAATATACAAGAAAATCATCAATAAAAACTATCACAAACAAATCTAAAAATGGACTGAATATGTTATTCATCAAATCCATAAACACTTGGGGCCTTCGTCAACTCGAAATACGTAACAAGGAACTCAAAATGGCCATATCTAGTTCTGAAGGCTGTTTTTAGAATGTCCTTCTCCCAAAACCGTACATGATCATAGCCTGACCTTAAGTCAATGTTTGAGAAGTATTTCTCCCCCAGCAACTGATCAAACGAGTCATCTATTCTCGGTAGCAGATACCTATTCTTAATGGTAACTTTATTCAACTGCCGATAATGTATACACATTCGCAGTGAGACATCATTCTTTTTCACAAAAAAGACTTGAACACTCCACAGCAAGGCACTAGGCCTAATGAAACTCTTATCTAACAAGTCTTTCAGTTAATCCTTCAATTCCTTCAGCTTGACAGGAGCCACTCTGTAAGGAGGAATACATATGGGTTGGGTATCTGGTAGAGTACCAATGGAGAAGTCACTTTTTTGTTCTAAGGGAATACCGGGAAGCTCAGCTGGAAATACATCTAGGAACTCGCTAACTACTAGAGTAGATTGAAGAGGTAGGGATTTTGCCTTCACATCCCAAGCCCTGACAATATAATAGGTACAACTCTTTGCGATCAGTTTTCTTGCGTGAAGATAGGATACGCACTTATCTTTCAGTGTAGTTGCATTTTCTTTCCATTCCCATACTACCACTCCTAGAAAGTGGAATCGGATAGTCTTTGTCCAGTGCTCAACATTGGCATAACATGGCGCTAGCTAATCCATGCCCATAATTACATCAAAATCAATCATTCCTAACATTACTAGGTCTGCAGTGGTTTGGCAGCCAACAATTTCCACCGTACAGCCTCGTTAAATTCCCCTGGCGATAATAGATTCACCAATAGGGATAGATACAGAAAATGGTTGCTAGAGTAACTCTGGAACTATACCAAACATCCATGCCATTAGAGAACTAACATAAGAAAAAGTAGAGCCCAGATCTATCAAAGCATAAACTAAGTAGGAGAAAACATTGAATGTACTTGTCACAACATCTTGCGATGCCTTAGAATCCTGTCGCTCATCTAACGCATAATTATGATCCGGACCACAACCAGAACTTGATGCTCCTAATCTACTCTTAAGATTAGACCCACGATCAAAAATGGATGTTGGATGAAAACTGGAAAAAATGCTACAGGACAGACGCCCCAACGTATCGTTGGCCGAACCAATGACCCATTGGAAGCAGTTGTGGGAAGTGTAGGTCTGGTGACAATGGAAACAACGAGTGATGTATGAATCGTTGTTGGGAACAATGAGTCGTCTTTTGTAACCATGGTGGGAACTGGACTTTAGAATTAGGGGATGTAATGGGTCATTCCACGACCCATCGTGAGAAGTGACGAGTTGTGGTGAGGCTCGTTGGAAGGACCAGTGGAGGATCTAGAGGGGGCAAACAACAGATAATGTGACGACTCGTTGGATGAAAGGACAACTAGTCCTATAGAGTATGGGTTGAATCTGAGATCAAGGATTTGGCGGTGCAGATGATAGATGGATACCACGAGTCGTGGTATCCTCCAACGACTCGTTGGTACACCCATTAGTTCACCCTGTGCAGATTTTTCAAGGTTTTTCATTAAGGGTATTTTCATCACTCCTATGCTATAAGGTCCTAAACTATATCGTTTTAAGTTATTTTATGAGTGTAATAAGATAGGTTAAGCCCTCCTAGCCTATTCATTCTCATGCATGCAAAGTTAGAAAAGTTTAGAGGTGATATAGCTAGTCTTCAAGGTGTACTTCATCAATTTCCCATTGGGCATTGAAGGAGTGCTGAGAATTGATCTTACCTAGGTATATAGGGTTATGAATGGGTGTTTTCATTCACACCCATGACCAATACCTCCTAATTTATGAAAGTTGATCAAAAATCTTATGGGGTTTTAACTTAAATCTTATGGAATTCTAATGATTTATTAATGGGTTATTTTCTTTTGTGATTTATATTATATTTTTTGAATTATGATCAGATGTTACAACTATTTTGATTATAAAATTATTGATTTCAATTTGTACTAAGTTAATCCCAATTATGCATGTTCTATGATGAATCGAGTTATGATCTTTACTTAAATTATTGATATTCATAAACCCATCCTGATTTATGATTTGAAATATGAATTCATTCAAATACCCATTATGATTTGATGATTTGCAAAGTTTATGTATGATCTACAAGTATGCACGAATCCCATGATTTACTAATTATGTTTTTGGTCGACTCATGGGCCTTACCCTCATGGATAGTTCACGAATTTACAAACATGTTTATGAATATCAGGATTTAACTAGCCCATGAATATTATGCATAATATACTATGAGCACTATATATGTTTTGGAGTAGTATTTAACACCGAGTAGGTTCGGGGCCTAGGTTCTGCCCCAAATCTCGAAACTATGTGCCACTGTAGGACATGATGGGACCTCCCTTGTGATTGTTCCCCAGACCAAATGGCCCCTTCTCATGGTGATATCACACTTTTCATGGTTCTACCCTTGAAAAGGTATAAACGCATTCCCAACTAGGATTACAGGTTGGGTTCCATGTGTGCTCGTATGGGGGTATGTCGGTAATGAGAATCTCCACTGTTCCTCATGATTTATGAATGTCTATGATTATGTATATTGTCTCAAGACATGTTCAATAAAGCTTTTCTCTTAAGATTATGATTACAACTGAATTATGAAGTTTTGGAGACCTTGAGCCTTATGTTATTGTATGTTATTTATGTTATGAGCATGTTGTCCTACTCTTATGATCATTTACGAGCTTTTATATATTTTAAATGTTTTTTTACTTACCTTGCATACTCGGTACATTCCACATACTGACCGCACACTTTCTATGTTGTGTTCTTTCATGATATAGGACCTAGCTCTAAAGCTCATCCCCATCAGTAGTCCCTTTCAGAGTTAGCTATCAGTGCTTTTGGTGAGTCCTCATGTTCCGAGGGCCATATGTTCAAAGAATGATGTTTCTTTTGTTTAAGTTTTTTTTAGCTTAGTTTGGTATTTTTTCCTATCAACCTATCTAGTATGATAGAGGCTTTCAGAGTAATTATAGTATTCAGTTCATTTGTAATTCTAGTACGTTCCTCTTATCATGTTATTTTACATTACATTTATGTTGCTGCTATATCGTATGTTCAGTATTCTTATTTTAGTGTTGTGAAGTCAGATGAATGTTCATGTCATGGGTCAACTTGGAGTCTCTCACGGCTCCTTGTTCGTGTTACGATCCGGGCTTTCATTCAGGTCGTGAAAAACTTGGTATCAGAGCCATAGGTTGAGGTGTCCTAAGGTGTCTGAAAGTTATATTAAGTAGAGCCTTTTTTATTGGTATGAAGCGTGCCACACTTATGACAAAAGGGCTACGAAACATTTTCAAAAGTGTTCAATTCTTTAATGATCTATGTCATGCGATGAAATATCTTTCTATCCTTCTAATTTGTGTTATTCACAATTTCAGAACAATGGCTCCTCGAAGAATGAATGGAAGGAGATGTGGGAATGGTGAAGTCCACAAGGATGGAAACAGTAATGGGCACCAGCACGCCCCACCAGTTCAGGAGCACTAGGAACCAGAGCCAGTTGCCCATGCTGAGTTTCGGGCAGCTATTCAGATGCTTGCACAGGCCTTGATAGCTCAGGTCAATCAGTAGGGTGTTGCGCATGTTCGACAGAATTGCAATGCGGCGGCAGCTCGAGTCAGAGATGTCTTGAGGATGAACCCACCATAGTTCTTTGGGTCCAAGGTAGATGAGGACCCGCATGAATTTAATGACGATATTCTAAAGATCACCCAGGTTATAGGGGTGACAAATGGAGAGTGCGTTGATTTGGCCTCTTATCAGCTGAAAGTTGTGGAGCATATATGGTTCAAGCAATGGAGAGATGGTAGGGCAGTGGGGCAGGACCTATAGGTTGGGAGGAGTTTCATACAACCTTTCTAGATTGGTTCTTCCCTCGTGAGATGAGGAAACTGAAGGCGGCCGAGTTTGTAAGTCTGAAGCAGGGTGATATGTTAGTTCAGGAGAATGCTCTGGACTTCACCTGCTTATCCAAGTATGCACCAGAGTTAGTGGCAGACCAGAGGGCTCGAGTGAGCCGATTTGTGCACGGAGTGGCGGACTACCTGGATAAGGATTGTAGGATCTCCATGTTGCATTGGGATATAGATTTTCCCCATGGAGTGGCGGAATACCTGGATAAGGATTGTAGGATCGCCATGCTATATCGGGATATAGATTTTCCCCACATAGTGTTGCATGCCCAGCAGATGGAGTAAGTGTATCGAAGACAGAGAGAGGCCAAGAGGGCCAGTACAGACAATTGTGGGACCTCTCAAGCTAGATCGGGGGGTGGATAATGCTAGTAGTCTCAACACAGGTCTTTTTCTCCAGCACCATCATCAGTCAGTACACCATTTAGATCACGAGGGGATCGGAGGAGAAGGGCTTCAAATTCGAGGGGCCAGGGTAGAATGCAGATAGAGTGCACTTTTCCATCTTGTGCGGGGTGCAACAAGAATCACCCAGGAAGGTGCCTAGTTGGCGTAGATGCTTGTTTTGTGTGTGGAAAACTCAGACACTGACTTAAGGATTGCCCTTCGGCTAGACCAGGAGGTGGCAGAGCCCGTATGCTAGCTGCTAGTTCAGCCGCTCTATCAGTAGGGTGCCTCGACTAGTTCAGTCGGCGGTCAACGCCAGAGCAGGTTCTATGCCCTTGAAATCCATCAGGAGTAGGAGACTTCGCCGGGTGTGGTTACTGGTATGTTAAGAATGTTTCATCTTGATGCTTATGATTTGTTAGATACAAGGGCTATCTTGTCTTTTGTGACACCTTATATTGCTAATAGCTTTGGATTTAGTCCCAAAACTCTATTAAAACCATTTTTGATTTCTACTCCTGTTGGTGATTCAGTGGTAGCTAGGCGGGTGAGTAGAGGATACCCGATAACTATATTGCATAAAGTCACCTCCGTAGACCTTGTACAGTTAGCCATGAATGACTTTGATACTATTCTTGGCATGGATTGGTTGTATGCGTGTTATGCTTCTATTAATTGTAGAACCCATAAGGTGGAGTTCCGCTTTCGAACTACTCCATGGGGTGGAGCAGTCTTATTTGCTCGAAAGAAGGATGGTTCCCTTCGGATGTGCATTAACTATAGACAATTGAACAAAGTCACCGTCAATAATAGGTGTCCTCTACCCAGGATTGATGATTTTTTTGACCAACTTCAGGGTGTCGAGTGCTTCTCAAAGATAGATCTCAGATTTAGATATCATCAGCTCAGAGTTCAGGAGTGTGATATCCCGAAGATAGCCTTCAGGACGCGATATGGTCATTATGATCTTGTAGTTATGTCTTTTGGACTAATGAATGCTCCTGTAGCTTTTACGGAATTGATGAACAGGGTTTTCAATCCATACTTGGATATGTTCATGATTGTGTTCATCGATGACATCTTCATATACTCTCGGAGCAAGGAGGAACATGTCGCTCATTTGAGAATAGTGCTTCAGACTCTTAACGATCGCCAATTGTATGCCAAGTTCAGCAAGTGCGAGTTCTGGTTGAACTCCATAGCAGTTTTGGGCCATGTGGTATCAAGTGAGGGCATCAAGGTTGATTCTCAGAAAATAGAAGCGGTGAAGAATTGACCTAGACCGGTGAATCCTTCAGATATTCAGAGTTTATTGGGTTTAGGTGGCTACTATCGGAGGTTTGTTGAAGTTTTCTCATCTATTTCGGCACCTTTGACCAAATTGACCCAGAAGAAGGTGAAGTTTCAATGGTCAGAGGCTTTTGAGAAGAGCTTCCAAGAGTTGAAGACTCGACTTACTTTAGCATCGGTGTTAACTCTCCCAGAGGGTACTGATGGTTTCATGGTGTATTGTGATGCTTCAAGAATCAGACTCGGGTGTGTATTGATGCAACGTGGGAAAGTGATAGCATATACCTCTAGACAGTTGAAAGTCCATGAGATGAATTATGCAACCCATGATTTTTAATTGACCATGGTGGTGTCCGCATTGAAGATATGGCGACATTATTTGTATGGGGTCCACATGGATGTGTTTACAGACTGTAAGAGCTTACAATATGTGTTCACTTAGAAGGATTTCAATCTTCGACAAAGGAGGTGGTTGGAACAACTCAAGGAGTATGATATGAGTGTCCTTTACCATTTGGGTAAGGATAATGTGGTAGCGGACACACTTAGCAGACTCTCTATGGAGAGTGTTTCCCACGTGGATAAGGGGAAGAGGGAGCTGGTGAAAGATGTGCATCTACTCGCTAGGATGGGAGTAAGGTTTGTTGACTCAACTAATGGCGGTGTTGTTGTCCATAATGGATCAGAGTCTTCCTTAGTGACTGATGTGAAAGCTAGAAAATATGAGTACCCGATTTTGGTAAAGTTGAAGGAAGTCGATCAAAGTCAGAAGATGGAGGTCTTCTCCCAAGGGAGAGATGGTGTGCTTCGGTATCAGGGTCTCTTATATGTTCGAGATGTTGATGATTTGAGGAGCCATATGTTGCATGAGGCGCATGGATCCATGTATTCTATCCATCCGGGTGCCACCAAGATGTACCGTGACTTACAGGAAATCTATTGGGGGGATGGCATGAAGAAGGATATTGCGGAATTCATAGCCAAGTGTCCGAATTGTTAGTAAGTAAAGGTTGAGCATCAAAGGCCCGGAGGTGTACTTTAGGATATCATCATTCCCACTTTGAAGTGGGAAGAGATTAACATGGATTTCATAATAGGATTACCTCATACATGTCGACAGTATGATTCCATTTGGGTTGTCGTAGACAGGTTAACCAAGGATGCTCATTTTCTACAGGTTAAAACCACGGACTCGGTAGAAGATTATGCCAAACTATATATCCGGGAATTGGACCGATTTCATGGAGTGCCCTTATCCATCATTTCAGATCGAGGTACTCAATTTACCTCTCAGTTTTGGAGGTCATTTAAAAAATGGCTTGGTAAGCGGGTTAAGCACAGCACAGAATTTAACCCGCAAATGGATGGTCAAGCAGAGCGGACAATCCAGACTCTCGAGGACATGTTGAGGGAATGCATGATTAACTTCAAGGGTGGTTGGGACGATCACTTGCCCCTGATCGAGTTTGCCTACAATAACAGCTATCACTCCAGTATTCAGATAGCACCGTTCGAGGCTCTCTACGGGCGGAGATGTAGATCACCCATCGGATTGTTTGAGTTGGTGAGGCAGAAATTATAGGGCCAGATTCAGTTTATGAGGTAATAGAGAAGGTTCAGTTGATAAGAAATAGGTTAAAAACTGCCCAGAGTCAGCAAAAATCTTACGCGGACGTGATAAAAAGAGAATTAGAATTTGAAGTCAATGATTGGGTATTTTTGAGGGTGTCTCCCATGAAGGGAGTGATGCAGTTTAGAAAGAAAGGGAAACTTAGTCCCCGTTATGTTGGCCCCTATCGAATTGTGAGAAGAGTTGGCAAGGTGGCGTATGAATTGGAGTTTCCCTCAGAGTTATCTTCCGTGCATCCTGTGTTTCATATATTTCTTTTGAAGAAGTGTTTGGGTTATCCAGCTCTAGTTGTCCCGGTGGAATTTATTGGTGTGAAAGACTGCCTTATCTATGAGGGGGTTCCAGTGGAAATATTAGATCGTCAGATTTGGAGGCTAAGGAACAAGGAAGTAGCTTTAGATAAAGTGTTATGGAGGAATCACCATGTTGAAAGAGGTACGTGGGAAGCCGAAGCGGATATGATGGCTAGATACCCACATTTATTCTCTACTGGCTCAGTTACAACTTGAGGTATTAGTTTTTCCCTAAAACTCTATTTAGTTCGCATGCTCAGTTCATGTGTTCAAGTTTCTTTTATGTATATGGATGTGTATGTTAATCATGAAATTAGTTCAGCTAAGTGGTTTGAATCGGAGATAGTCATCCCGTTAGTTCTCGGTTTAAATGATTAGTATTTGAGTGTAATGACTTCATCTCTCTATTTTCTGCTTGTTTCCAACATTCAAGGATGAATGTTCCCAAGGGGAAGATATTGTAATACCCTAAATGTGCCTAAGATTAGACCTGGGATCAAAAATGGAAGTTGGTTGAAAACTAGGAAAATGTTGCAAGATGAACGCCCCAACGGATCGTTGGCCCAACCAACGACCCGTTGGAAGCAATCATGGGAAGTGTAGGTCTGGTGACAATGAAAACAACGAGGGAACAATGAGTCATCATTTGTAACCATGGTGGGTACTGGACTTCAGCATTAGGGGATGCAATGGGTCATTCCACGACCCGTTGTGAGAAGTGACGAGTCGTGGTGAGGCTCATTGGAAGGACTAGTGCAGGATCTGGAGGGGGAAAACAATGGACAATGTGAAGACTCGTTGGATGAAAGGACGACTCATCCTATAGAGTAGTGGGTTGAATTTGAGATGAAGGATTTGGCAGTGCAGATGACGGATGGATACCACGGGTCGTGGTATCCTCGAACGACTCGTTGGTACCCCCGTTAGTTCACCCTGTGCAGATTTTTCTGGGTTTTTCATTAAGGGTATTTTCATAATTCCTACACTCTAAGGTCCTAAACTACATAGTTTTAAGTTATTCTCTGAGTGTAATAAGATAGGTTAAGCCCTCCCAGCCTATTCATCATGCATGCAAAGTTAGAAAAGATTAGAGGTGACTAAGCTAGTCTTCAAGGTGTTCTTCATCAATTTCCCTTTGGTCTTTCAAGGAGTGGTGAGAATTGATTTTACCCAGTTATGTAAGGTTATGAATGGGTATTTTTGTTCACACCCATGCCCAATCACTCCTATTTTATGAAAGTTGATCAAAAATCTTATGGGGTTTTAACTTAAATCGTGTGGAATTCTAATGATCTATTAATGATTTATTTTCTTTTGTGATTTGTATTATATTTACTGCATTATGATCAAATGTTACAAATATTTTGATTATAAAATTATTGATTTCAATTCTACTAAATTAATCCCAATTATGCATGTTCTATAATGAATCAAGTTATGATCTTTACTTAAATTGTTGATGTTCGTAAACCCATCATGATTTTTGATTTGAAATATGGATTTATCAAATACCCATTATGATTTGACGATTTTCAAATTTTATGTATGATCTACAAGTATTCATGAATCCCATGATTTACTAATTATGTTTTTCGTCGACTCACGGGCCTTACCCTCATGGCTAGTTCACAAATTTACAAGCATGTTTATGATTATTAGAATTTCTCTAGACCATGAATCTCATGCATAATATACTATGAGCACTATATATGTTTTGGGAGTAGTATTTAACAACAAGTAGGTTCGGGTAGGTTCTGCCCCGAATCTTAGAACTACGTGCCAGCATAGGACATGATGGGACCTCCCTTGTGACTGTTCCCTGGCCCAAATGGCCCCTTCTCATGGTGATATCACGCCTTTCAGAGCTCTATACTTGGCAAGGTACGAACGCCCTCCCAACTAGGGTTACAAGTCGGGCTTTATGTGTGCTCGTATGGGGTATGTCGGTTATGAGAATCTCTACTATTCCTCATGATTTATCCATGTTTATCATTACGTATGTTGGCTCAAGATATGTTCAATAAAGCTTTTCTCTTAAGATTATGATTACAACTGAATTACGAATGTTTTTGAAACCTTTAGCCTTATGTTATCATATGTTATTTATGTTATGAGCATGTTGTCCTACTCTTAAGATCATTTATGAGCTTTTACATATTTTAAATGTTCGATTTACTTACCTTGCATACTCGGTACATTCCACGTACTGACCATATACTTTCTATGTTGTATCATAACATGATACAGGACCCGGCTCTCAAGCTCATCCCCATTAGCAGTCCCTTTCAGAGTTAGCTATCAGCCCTTTTGGTGAGTCCTCATGTTCCGTGGGCCATATGTTCAGAAAGTGATGTTTCTTTTGTTTCAGTTTTTGTTGGGTTAGTTGGGGATGTTGCCCCATTAATCCATCTGGTTTTATAGAGGCTTTCAAACTAACTGTAGTATTCTACTGATATGTAATTCTAGAACGTTCCGCTTATAATGTTATGTTACATTTATGTTGCTGCTATATCGTATGTTCAATATTCCGCTTTAAGTGTTGTGAAGTTAGATGAATGTTTATGCCATGGTTTGACTTGGAGTCTCTCGGGGCTCCTTGTCCGTGTTATAATCCGGGCATTCGTTTGGGTCGTGACATCTACCTCTGCCTCTTCCTGTTGGAGCTGAGGGCCTACACCCTGCAAAAGGTGCTGGAGAATGTGAACCTGCTGAGGACCGACTCTGCTGGTCCTGATCACTCTAATTTCTAATCGGACAATTTCTCATTATTTGACCTTTTTGTACACAAAAATAGCTGGCAGTGGAGCCATATTTACACCTTCCAAGATGTCGCCTACTATAAGTACTACAATGTGGTATAGCTGGCCTCATCTAATCTGGGCCCCTCTGCTGATGTGTGCCTGACGCTGGTGAACTCTCACTGGGACATGACTGCCCACGAAGATCTGATCAGCTGCCCGTTTGCTGCTGGAATGGGGGCCTAGGTGGCTTACCTAACACATGAGGTCTAGCCCCACCCTAAAACTCTACCTAAAATTCACTGGGTCTAGATCTCTGACGGTACTCCTAAACTGCCCTTTTGGCCTCATACTAACGCTACCTAATATCTTCTATATTCTAAACAAAGGCCTGAATTCGCAAGATAACCATATATTCTCTTAATGTATCCATAACACAAGACTCACATACTCTAGTGCAAGCCCCATAATAAACCAATGTACCCTGGCAGACATAGTATCAACAAATACTGGGGCATATTTAGCCAAGGAATACAACCTTAACGTGTACTCTCTGACGCTTATCCTGCCCTGCACCAGGCATAAGAACTACTCTTCTCTGGCCTGCCGGATCTCTCTAGGCAAGTAATGGTCTATGAAGGCCTTAGAGAATCTAGGCCAAGTAGATGAAGGTGCATCTCTGCCTCTGGACCTTTCCCAACTCTCGTACCACAGAACTGCTATGTCTCAGAACACTGCTAGCTCAACTGACTCTGTGGATGAAGAATGCATGACCCTGAATATCCTCTGTAACTGGTCTATAAAGTTTTGAGGGTCCTCTCTGTAGTCTGTACCTATAAACTGCAAAGGACTCAAGGAAAGAAACTCTTGAACTTCTGGGCCCCTCAGTAGGCTCGACAATAACTGGTACTACTGGCTAACGTTGAGTAGCCATCATCTGAGACAACATACATACCTCATTCCTAACATCCTAGTCTGAGGGTGTAGGAGGAATTAGAAGTTATTTCGGTGCTTTTGTTGCCCTTGGAGGTTCCTAGTGCTATGGAGAACGCTGGAGGGATCGAGAAGATGCCTTCCTTTCGCCCTCAGGCTGGGCTATCCCCAACTGTGAACCATGCTAGTACCCTCTATTGTTGTATCTAACTCACCATTAGATGTAGTCTATCTTATATCAAACATCCCTGTAGACATATAAAAATATAAGCTTAGGGACTCACCATATATAACTTAGCTCTATAGGACAATTTGAGAAGAAGGAGGGGTAGCCATACTATCATGCCTCGTAGCTTCATGCTTATAAAATGTGGTGCACAAAACATTTATAAACAAGAATCTACTAGACATGGATTGCAGACTCTCTAGGGTACGATGTTGCTATGATACCATGTTTTTCATAACCCACCTTGGGAGGTGTAATTTGCACCTAATGCCATATGGGACTCGGAGCCAACCTGGTTGGACACATACACCTCCGGTGCATGCCAGCAACACATAATTGAGAAAATGATCGGCTATATCTTGGATCAAAATATAGACTTAGGCCAACAAGACCGCAATATAGACATGTGCATTAATAACTAACCCAACAGTTGCAATAATAATATCATCCTATATGGGCTAACAAGACCATCATGTTGTCTAAATCATAATCAAAGGAAGGAAGGTGCCTCTATACAAATATATAAGCCGACAAGGTTGTTGCATAGTTAGTCCCCAGACGGGCAGCAACATTGTCTAAGAAGAACTATAGTCTGCAAGCCTCTAAAGAGTAAAAATATTGGTTGGGACAAGGGCTTGGCCCACCCAAAAGCTATACAATAAAAGATAGGCAAACCTCTAATGTTTGGAAACTCCAGAGAAAAGGAGTTGGGCAATCTGCTAAGTCTGAATAGCTACTAAGGAGGTGTTGAAGCCTTTCTCTCTGAACCTGCAGACAAGTATACAACACCCCATGCATGGGCATCAGTACAATATGTACCAAATATGTAAGTAAGGAAAATAATAACAAATAGTACCTAAAAGTAACCTATAATAAGGGCCAGAAGTTAACCTAAATAATCTCATAACATGAACTACAACTAACAGGTAACTACACAAATAAGAACCTAACTTGGCCCCCACACAAACAAGAACCTAACTTGGCCCCCATAAGCCTATAAGGTACAAACAACATAAAATAACCTACCTAGGCCCCCATAAGCCCCGGAAAGTGCAAGCAATCCATACCCTCCTCTCTGTATCACTATAGGCCTGTAGGCGAGCTGTAACTAAGGTGTGTTCGTCCTTTGAAGCTATAACCGAGACTTCTACGCTCCTATGCCTATGTTTATGCCATCTGGGCTTCTCTAGCCGTATTTGAGTAATCTGAGCTCCTGTAATTGTATTTGATGAATCAAGGCTCCTGTAACTGTATTTGAGTCGTCTGGGCTCCTATAATTGTATTTGAGTCGTTTGGGCTCCTGTAACTATATCTGAGCTGTTTGGGCTCATATAAGTGAATCTGTAGCCCTTCTCGGCGACATGTATGTGGGAAACTATATGAATAGCCAGAGGCATTAGCCCTACGTATAACAGTTGATAAGATCCTCACTTAGGATATCACATAGTCTACCAGACTTTTAACGACTAAGGTGGTCTCCTGAGCAACCAATGCCACTAACTGTAAATCAACAAAGCTATACGGTCCTTGGCAGTAGGTAGTTTACCCAACAAGTTATCACCTCATTTTTTAGGCAACCCTAGTGCCGCTGACTCGTAGAGAATATTGTATTATCAATATTCTAGCCCTGTAGGCATCAAGGTATGCCAACGGCCTGTAGGTGAGTTTTACTACGTATATAGGTGTCAAAATAGAAAGTTATATTGCCAAGTCGCGCCCTATGCTGCCCCACAACTAGCCACAAGTCTCTATGGCCTCAATATGATAGTAAAACACTACTAGTCTCTCTAAACAGTAAACAAGGGAACAGGGAATCTCTATGTCGCTTATAGAGATAGTCAAAGCTGAATATACTATTTTTTGATAAGGGATACTATCTTACAATCTTAATTCGTCTCATAGCAGCTAAACATAAACAATCACAAGATACTACATTGGTATAAGCCGTATCAACAATACGACGAGAATAACTTGTCAAAAGAGGTTAGCCTTAACATACCTCAATTGTTGAATCCTTCCTTAACCAATCCTACGTCGATCCAGAACTCATAATCCATCTGTATTCTAGTTTTTACATCAAGGTAACAGGGTTATTCTTATTGAGAAGTCAAGATAGAAACATTAGCCTGCAAAATACGACGATACAACTTACAACGAGTCTAATCCAGCAATATCTTATGAATTCTTATAGATTAGAAGGGTAAAAGTACTTGTTATCACTAATAGACATACTAGAATTGAATAGACATGATTTATACGGCTTCAACTTCGTAGATGTGTTCTTCATAGGCCCCGGATTCAATACCCAAGAAGAATTTATAAATCCGACGATGTTTGATAGCGTAATTTGCCTTTAATAGATGAGAAAATAGAGAGGAACGTTGCTTGGCTCAACCTTTTGAGTTTTGGGAATGTTTAAATGAAATAACCTTTCACCACTTAAAGAAATATATATACATATATAAGTTGGGGGCGGTGGGGCTGGTGCACGCCGCACAGCTCCCAGCGGCCTGGCCTCGCCCGGCCTTTACGTTGCAGGGATGCCGCATCGTATGGGCCTTTGGGCTAGTGTTCCATACAAGCCCTTGCGCTACAAGGATGCCGCATCGTGCAGGTCCTTGCAGTCTGGCCTCGCCCGGCCTTGCCAACTCATTTGTTAAGTCGTCCTCGACTCCCAACCCCTGAATATTTTTATATGATGCCATCCATATATCTTCTCATTCCTCGATGACTCACATAGACATACACTACAATCACCACACATGCGCATACTAACGTCATTTTAATGGCAAAATATTCCCGGGGTGTAACAGGAGTAAATCATCATAGCTTGAAATCATACATTTATAAGAGAATATAGTATAAAAGATGTAATCATAATCACAAATCATGGATTGAATCATTAGAAATTGAATTCATAGAAGATCATGAGAGATTTCTTCAAAATTGGGTATAATCCTAGAATTTCTATAAAGCATGATTAAAGACTTGAATTCATGAAATTTATTTCAAATTGGATATGAGGGTGGAAGAAATCCCCTATTCATTATAACTGGCTTGAAGAGTTCCTTGACTTGATTTAGAGATCCAAGAGAATTTGAGATGAAGAAGGTGAAGAACCCTAGCATTCCCTTGAAAGGATGAATCTTCAATCTACGGTGTTGAAAGGAATGAGAGTTTGTGCTTAGTACAACCCCTTAATACAACCCTTATGAAACCCAAAACGACATCACTTAGGACTTAAAAGCTTAGGAAATTATGAAAATACCCTTAGGAGATCGTATTTAATAATTATCGAGTGGAACCTACAACCCAACATATGAGTCGTTGGTTCAATGAAAAAGTCGTCTGTTCACGTCATGGATTCATAGACCTACTCTGAACCATTTTTGAACTTGATGCAACGAGCCCAACCAGTGAACCATTTTAAGAATCAACGGTTCGTCCCTTCTATCATTGTTTTTAGGAAATTTTCAGTAGTTTTCTATACCTCCAACAAATGGGTCAATCCAATAACCCATATGTTCCACCAACGACTGGTCCTAAGGGTCGTTCTTTGGCCTGGTGCAAACCTTCTTGTTGATTTTTTGCTTCATGTCTAGGATCTGATCTTAGCTAATTTTAGGGTGTAACATTATCCCCCCCTTGGGAACACCAGTCCTCAAATAAAGGCAAAATAAGTTGGAAAGCTATGGAAAGAGTTGTAATCCCGGATCTAAAAGCTATAGTCTAAATACTAATTGAGTGACAGACTCCGAACTGGGATATATGACTGAACTAAAATCATGAAGCATCCATGCATACTAAGACATGAAAAGGCTGAGAGATATAAACTTAACATGAAATTGAATAGAGTACTAACGAGAACACTAGTACCTCAAGTTGGAACTGAACTGGAGGGGAAATGGTGTGGGTACTTGGCCATCATATCTGCTTTATCTTCCCAAGTAGCTTCCTTAACTAGCTGATTTCTCCACATCCCCTTCACCGAAGCTACCTCCTTATTCCTCAACTTCCGAACCTGATGATCAAGGATCTCAATCGAAACCTCCTCATAGGTAAATCTATCTTTGACCAAATGCTCTCCATCAGTATAAGTAAAGATGGATCGCCAAGGTACTTTTCCAGCAAAGATACATGGAAAATTGGATGCACAAAAGCTAACTCTACGGGCAACTCTAACTGATAAGCAACCTTGCCAACGCACCTCAAAATCCTATCAGGACCAACATATCAGGGACTAAGCTTCTTCTTCTTTCCAAACTTCATAACTCCCTTTATGGGTAACACCTTTCAGAAAGAACAGATTATCCACCCCAAACTTAAGCCCTCTCCTACGAACATCTGCATACGATTTCTAATGACTCTAAGTCGTCATCAACCTCTCTCGGATAAGCTGAACTTTCTCCATAGCCTTAAGAACTTAATATGGTCCTATCAATGTAACCACACCTACCTCAAACCATCCAATAGGTGATCTACACCTCCTCCTATAAAAAGGCTCAAATGGAGCCATCTGAATGATGGAGTGGTAATTATTGTTGTAGGCAAACTCGACGAGAGGCAAGTGATCATCCCAACTACATTTGAGATCAACCACGCAAGCTCTCAACATGTCCTCAAGAGTCTAAATGGTCCGCTCAACCTGATCATTTCTCTGCAAATGAAAAACTATGCTGAGCTTGAACTAAGTACTGACACCCCTCTGAAACAACTACAAGAATTGAGAAGTGAACTGAGTACTACTATCTGAGATAATGAACAATAAAACTCCATGCACTTGGACTAACTCCCGAATGTAAAGTCTAGCATAATCCTCGGGTGAGTCTGTAGTCTTAACTGGTAGGAAATGTTTTGGCTTAGTCATCTAGTCTACAATCACCCACATAAATCATATTGTCGGTGTGTACGTGAAAAACCTATAATGAAGTCCATATTTATGTAGGAATACTGATATCCTGTAGCATACCTCCACATCTCTAATACTCACCCTCCACTTGTTGGCAATTCAGACACTTAGCCATAAACTCTACAATGTCCCTCGTCATTCCATTCAACCAATAAACTTCCCATAGATCATAGTTCTTCTTGGTGGAACCTAGATGGATAGAATATCAAGAGCTATAAGCCTCTCTCAACATCCGCTCTCCCACGCATCCATATCCGGAACACACAATCAGCCTTGATATCAAAGTACACCATCTCCTCCATGGGAGAAAACCTCCATTTTTTTATTTCAAACCGCATCCCTCCATTTCACCAAAATAGGATCCTCATCTTGTCTTGCCTTAACTTTCAACACCAAAGAAGACTCTAAACCATTTTGCACGATAACACCACCATCTGCTAAATTGGTAAGGTGAACTACAAAGTGGGTAAGACAATGAACATCCTTCACCAATTCCTTCCTCCCATCCTCAACATGGGACACACTTTCCATCGACAAACTACTAAGAGCATCGCCACTACATTGGCCTTTCTTGGATGATACAGGAAACTCATGTCATTATCTTTGAGAAGCTCAAGACATATCCTTTGTCATAGATTCAAGTCCTTGTGTGTTGTTGTTCTGAGTAAACACATATTGAAGGCTCTTATGATCTATGAACACATCCACATGCACCCCATACAAATAGTGCCTCCAAATCCTCAAGGCAAACACCACCGGTGCTAACTCAAGGTCATTCATCGAATATTTTGTCTTGTGAGTCTTAAGCTATCTCGAGGCATAATAAATGACTTTCCCATGTTGCATCAACACACACCCAAAGCCAATCCTAGAAGAATCACAATATACCATAGAGCTATTCGTACCTTCTGGTAGGGTCACCATTGGAGTTGAAATGAGTCGAGTCTTTAGCTCCTGAAAACTCTTCTCACAAGCATTGGACCTATGAAATTTGGCCTTCTTCTGAGTCAACTTAGTCAAAGGTGTGTCAATGAATAAAAATCGCTCTATCAACCTCCGGTTATTGCCAGGTAAGCCCAAAAAGCTTCTGATGTCAGTAAGGTTAATCGGTCTAGGCCAGTTCTTTACTGCCTCTATCTTCTGAGAGTCTAATTGAACACCCGCACTAGAGACTACATGGCTAAGAAATGCAACTGACTATATCCAAAACTCACACTTACTAAACTTAGCAAAATAGCTGATAATCCTTAAGGGTCTGCAATACAATCCTCAGATGAGCCGCATGCTCCTCCTTATTCTGAGAATACACAAGGATGCCATCTATGAAAATAATGATGAACATATCTAAGTACTGCTTCAACATCCTATTCATCAAATCCATAAAAGCTGTAGGGGAATTTGTTAGTCCAAAAGAAATAACTTCAAACTCATAGTGACCATACCAAGTCCTGAAGATTGTCTTCAGAATGTCACTCTCCTTTACCCTAAGATTGTGATAACCGAATTTGAGGTCTATCTTCGATAAGCAATTGGCACCCTGAAGCTGGTCGAATAAGTCATCAATCCTGGGGAGGGTATACTTATTCTTAATCGTGACCGTATTCAATTGGTGATAATCGATGCATATCTTGAGAGAACCATATCTCTTCAACACGAAGAGGACTAGAGCACCCCACAAGTACTTACAGGGCTTGATGAAACCTGTTCGGTCTGCTGCTCAGGTTGGTATTATATATTATAAACCGACACGCAAGTGCACGTGGTCAAACAAGTAATAACGTGGCTAAGTAGCCAAGTATCGATCCAAGGAGGCTCAAGATACGTAAAATTGCCTAGTTTACTATATTCCTATTTCACTTCTAATTATTCTAACAACAATGTAACCAAGAGTTACTTGAGTTTTTGTTTCTAAACTATATATACTACAATTATTAACAACTATTTACTTGTGAATTTAGACAATGGATATGAACATGCCAAGGTTAAGAACAAGTAATGAACTTGATAATCATGATAATTTGGTTACTCTCTTCTTCATGTTGCTAGCCAAGAACATTTGCTTGAAATTAAAACTCTCGTATTTAATTTCACTTTAAAATCATAAACCATCCGTCTACATTTCTGTGATAAAATGCAATTTATGACCTAGCACTACAATTCTGGTTCCTAAATTGACTAATACGGCTTTCAAGTATATTTCTATCAGGAAAGCACAACAAAACCCAATTTTCCCAAATCAAGTTAAGAACAATACCCTATTAATTCACAACTTTCCAATTTCTTGCTCTTTCGAGTGAAATTGGACATTTTAGATATACATTAATGTTGGCCAAGCACTAATGCAGTAAGAACAAGAATTAATAGAACAACATTAAAGAAGAAGAAGAAAACCATATCATTTACAATCAAAATTCATTACACATGTTCAAAACCTCAGCAAGGAAGAAAATTAGCCACTCATTTGTGGATTGATCATCCTAAAATGAGTGTAAATCATACGTACAATTGATAGAAAGAAGAAAGGAAGAGAAGAAATCCCTTAGCTTTTTCGTTCTTCAACTGCTACTAACCCACGTCCTTGCTCTCCACTTCTGAACTCAGTCTAAAAACTAAAAAACTAATTAAAATAAACCTAAGTGTGCTATTTATACTAGTTGGAAATTTTTCCCGGAATAACAAGCAACGTGTCATGGAGGCCAACGCGGAGCACTGCCTCCGTGACACGGCGTGGACGCGGACCTTCACTAGAATTTCAGGGTCCGGTAAATTAACCTCAATGTGGCACGGAGGCCAACGCGGAGGCCTCTCTCCGTGCCACGGAGCTGACGCGAAGGCACACTGGAAATTGCCATTTTAATTCCAGTTCAGGCAGTGTGTTACCGCGATGGTAGCGTGGCACGGCTCCATCGCGGAGCCCTTATAAAATGTGCATTCCAAGGTCTTTTCCACGCTCGCATCCAAGTCCAACTCCGACATAGTTCCAACATGCATTTTAGCTCCTAAAAATCACAATTACCTGCAAAACAAATGCTAATCATGTTGGTTAGTATAAATTCGCATTTTATTACTAATTACATGATATTATATACACATTGCACAACAAACAAGGTAAAAATGATACGTTTGAGTATCACTTGGGCATATAAATCTGCCCAAGATCACTTACCTCACACTTAAATCCTTGTTCGTCCTCGAACAACACATACACAAATCATGCAAATTACATCCCAACCTTCGTCACTATGGTGAAACAATTTACGCTACGGTCATACCGATTATTCAATTTTTGCAAATCATCAAGAAAACATGCTTGGTCGTTCAATACAATGACCTTTAATACATCAAGACTTCCTAGACTTTAAGAATTGATTCTTGATATCGGCAAACCCATGCAAATCAACTAATCAAGAAATCCGACACGAAAATCAATCTTTCATCAAGCATGTGCCCTCACAACTCAAGAGAACTTCCCCTTTATGTTCATGCAGCACACAAACATGCAAGTAGGGGCATATAAAAAGTAATTTCACTCTCTCTCCCAAAAGAATTCACATGCATCATGTCATGACTCATAGGCTTGCCCTTAGTGTATTACTCCACTAATATAAAGAAATGCAATGTAGGATCACGTAGGACTTTAATGGGTTGTAATGGGGCTATGGATCTAGTATATATATATTGGATTAGCCAATAATAGTCGCTAGCATCCTTAAGCGCCTTTTCAACTCATTCCCATCGACTAATGGACATTGTTCCCCTCTTTTCTCTTTTTCTCCCACTCATGCTGGTTTACTTTCATACAGCCCCATTTCATCAAACACACTTGACACAACACAAAGGGTTTTCATGTACCCTCACTATCATTTAATTACAACAAGTGCCTCTTCAACATCATCTTTTCTTTCCTCACTCTGCTTTTCTTTTTCTTTTCACTCTTTTCCCTCTTTAGCACTTTGGGAAACATTTTCTGTTCTTTGTAAGCGCTTAAGAGCTTCTTATAGACTTTAAGGCTAATGAAAAGAAGGAATAAAGCTTAGTTCATACAATTTTGGACAAAAGAAAGAAAGAAATCGGCTAAAGGCTCAACGGGCTAACTAGGGTATACAACATATAAAAAGGTAGAATTTGACAAGAAAAAAATGGAAACTATCGGTTAAAACAAAGAAATGCCTACATCCTTTCCAACACTACACCTCCTTCATTTCGTTTTGTATACACACCAGGCAAGTTCTAGACAATTCACAATGACATGGAATAGGAAAACCTCACTTCACGCTTCATGCACATGCTCGAATCAAGATGCATTCACAGACTCTTTAATTAGTCAATTACATGAATTCAAGATTAAGCCTCAATCATACTGAACCAAATTCTATAGCCTAGGTAACTCTACGTATTTACAGAATTGCATGCTTTCAAACGAATCATTTTCACATTTTGAACATCAATTACAACACGCAACGAAATTTTAGCAACCATAAGCAACTACAGTTCATTGATGCAATCCACCAAAGAAAAACAAAAAAAAAACAAATAAAAATCCTACTCCTACCGACTACATTTCCCTTAAGACGGTCGTCATCCATCCATCATAGGGAACGCTCACTAACTATGACATCGGTTCAATGGGACTATTCTCGGTAAAAGAACCGAAAACAAACTCCGAGAAACCCAAAAAATAAAAATCGAAAAAATTTTGCAACACATCGATCATTTCGATAGAAAGATATTTACAAAAGATTTTGATAATTGCAAAATATCTTCGCAAAAATTTTGAAAAATATCGATCATGTCGATAGAGAAAAAAAATATTTACAAAATTTACAAAATTTTTACACTAGCAACCATAACTTTCAAAAACACACATCATCAGCCACAAAACAAATATATAGACATACACCACAAATCAGTTCGCCACAGGGAAAGCACAAACATACATAAACATCAAGGAAAAACATACAGCAAATTAGAGCCTATGTCCCCAGCACCTAGCTACTCCCCACCCCACACTTAAATCGAACACTGTCCCCTGTGTTCACAAAAATAGAAAGCACAAAATTTTGGGTGGTGGAACTCCTTGCTCAGTCGAAATATTCGACTTCTTCATCCGGTGCTGCGGCCTCGTCGCCCATATCTGAATCAGCTCCATCGTCGTCATCGGACTCCACATCGGAGTCCTCACGACGTGTCTCCTCATCAGTAGGGACATCGTCATCTGTCGGCTCCACGAAGGCTGGGCCTACCCGACATAAGGCTCTGGCGTTCTCGCCAAAGGGGTAGTCCAGCTCCAACTGCCATAATTCTTCCTCGGTGGCTGGTCTCCCACCAATCCGTAGCTGCAGCATCTGCATGCCAAACATACGGGCCATGTACTGATCGTCACGAGCGTGTCGCTCGCCCAAAGTCAGCACCGGTCCGTGTGTAGTGTCGGGGGCCTTAGTCTTTGTCACGTCGAGGGCCCTCCGCTCCAACTGCAGAATATAATCCAAGGCTTCTTCCTCAATGTCGAGGCCTCGGAGGAAGGTGGTGATAAGTCCGCCAAACCCGTATCTGTGGCCCTGGTGCAGTCTGGCTCTCTTTATGGTGGATATTATGACCGCCCCCACATTAATCTCAAGCCCTTTCATAAGGGCATACACCAAGCAGACACGGTCCCGGGTCACATCTGTCATATGGACTCCCGGGATCAAGCACGAACATACAATCTTCAGCCAGATTCTGGCCTCCCTGTTCATCTGTGAATAAGGCAGAGTCTGGTGGTAACCCCTCTCCTTATGTCTACTCCATCGGGCTGTGGATCGAGCCCCACACAACTTACGTCTGATGTCGGCATACGGTGGGGTGATGTTTAGCTGGCGGAGAACGTGGGCGTCTGTGTCCCGCGCTCCAACGATGGCATTCAGCTGCTGGGGTTCCAGAGTGACAATCTGCCCTCTGATTTTCACTGTGTGGCTTCTGATGGCCGGGTTCCAGTTTGCATAAAATTCCCGGACCAAGTGAAGGTTGCACTCCTTGGGCTCCTGAAAGATAAAGCCGAGCCCAGCTGCTTCAATTCTCTGTACGATGCGAGGGAACTCCTGTGCAAGTGGTTCTCGTGCAATATGTTCCTCGGGGAAGTACTTGTTTTCTTTATGTTTCGCGTACCACTTCTTCCCTTCATCGGTGACCCATCTTGTTCCGTATTGGCGGCGTTGGCCGCGCGGAACAGCGGGTGCAGCTCGGACTGCGGTGCCTAGTCTCATCCTTTTCCTGCCGGTGCCTGAGGTAGAAGCACCCTTGCCTTTATCTTGTCTGCTAGCCATTGTACCTGTCAATTTACACAAACAAGCACAAAGTTAAGCTAAAAACTTGTTAACTTCGGCTAAGGTCGGGTTACACAACATTTACCCCACACTTATGCCTTAGCTACTTCTACAAATTTACGGCAAGAATAACTCTAATTACACCACAGACAACACTATATACTTCATGCTTAGTGCGTTCACAACAAAATTTCGACAGCATAACGGTTAGCGTACTACTCAGACTTCATACAACTAATCCCAATCCTACTATTGCTAACAATTCACACATCGCACTTCGCAACAAAACAACAACAAAATAAAAACAACAATAAAAACATTCTATATACAAACTAATCCAATTAATCAAACCAATTTACACACTTTATGCATTTTCCCACAAATATTCGAGAATTTGTCGTCTTTGACATTTACACAATATTTACCACGACTTCTCTCAAATAACAAACACACCCCGGCATCGAATTCACCAACTTATCAAGTTGCCCAAGTCAAATTCAACAACCCAAGCCCTAGAATACAATTCTATGATCAATTTTTGAATTATTCACATAATCGACAAGTTCAAACGACAAATACAACAATCCAAACATGTATCAATCACGAATAATCCAACATTCATGTTAAATTTCTACCTAGGGTGATATATCTCACCTCACATGCCCAGAGTTGACAAAAATCGCCAAAAAATTGAGATAGGCGATGAAAACATACCTTTGAATTGAAGAACCGAAGAAAATTGATGTTTTTCCTTGCCTAGGAACGTGGCACGGTGCTTGGGGAGGGGGAAATGGTTGTTTGGTCGCGGAGGGAAGAGGGAAATGGGGAAAAATGGGCGAAATCGGAGGTTTATTTAAAGAAAACACGCGGGTCACCCGGCAACCCGGTGTGACCCAGCACTGAATACGGGGCAACGTGTCACGGAGGGTAACGCGGAGCCCCTCCTCCATGACACGGAGCCAACGCGTTGGCTTACTGGATTTTTGAAAAATCCGGATTTTGCCTTCAACGTGTCACGGAGGCCAACGCGGAGCCTTACCTCCGTGACACGGCGCCAACGCGCCAGTGCACTGTTTCTTCAATAAATTTAATTTTTCATACCTTGCTTCATTTTTCTCGATTCCATGTATATTTCCTCCGTTATACCTAAAAATCACCTCACTAAACAAAAATTGGTTAAATTAATAGATTTTCCTAACTAAAAATAAAGAATATTAACTAAAATGAAAATCTAAACCTAATCAAGAAAAGGAAAAGAAAAATAAAAACTGGAAATAGAAAATAAAAACAAAAATAAAGATAAAAATTTACTACACTGTGCAGAAAGGAAAAATAAAATAAAATATTTTTCTCACGGGTTGCCTCCCGTGCAGCGCCTGGTTTACCGTCGCGGCTCGACGTCCTTTATGCTCATTTGTCTACTAGGGAGATGGACGATTTGTCCCGATCTTGGTCATCCCCCCAGTAGTTCTCAATCTTATCCGGTGGCCTTCCTATTAACTCTCGGGAAACACTCATTCCATTAGCATTCCTATGATCAATTACGTTGATCACCGAGAGTTCCTTATAAACAGTCGGGAGCTTAGGTACCTTGTACACGTCGAACAATTTGACCTTGTCATGTGCTCGCATCGTGAGTTGACCCGCAGCTACGTCAATTAATGCCTTTCCGGTTGCCAAAAAGGGTCGTCCCAAAATAAATGGGACTTCAGCATCTGGTTCAAAATCCAGAACAATGAAATCGACCGGAAAAATGAGGGAGCCTACTTGCACTAACACATCCTCAACAATACCATCCGGCTTAGCTAAAGACCTGTCTGCTAGCTGCAAGATTACCGTTGTAGGTCTAGGACTCCCTAGACCTAACTTTCTGAATACCGAAGATGGCATCAGATTTATGCTTGCCCCCAAGTCGCATAATCCACGAGCTCGGATACTTTGCCCAATCGTAAGCTGGATAGTAAAACTTCCAGGGTCTTTCAGTTTTGTGGGCAACCTATTCTGAATACGGGAAGTGCATTCCTCCGTTAAAGCTACCGTGGCATACTCAGTCAAATGACTTTTATTAGCCACGATGTCTTTAATATATTTCGCATATTTTGGCACTCCCTGCAAAACATCAACAAGAGGTAAGTTAACATGTACCTGTTTAAGTACCTCCATGAATTTCTGGAAACACGCCTCCTCCTTTTGTTTCTTAAGTCGTTGAGGGAACGGGGGTGGAGGCCTTTCTGGTTCAGCTTCTTTAGTCTTCCCCTTATCTGAGCCTTGCTCTCCCTCAACATCTGCTGCTCCTAAATTTTGAGGCGGTCTTTCCGGTTCCACCTCCTTCAACTGTAAACCACTCCTCGTGGTCACTGCATTTACCTGCTTCGGATTAGGATCCGCGTCGCTAGGTAGTCCTCCTCTAGGTCTAGTATTTTGGGCACTAGCAAATTGCCCAAACTGATATTCAAGAGCCTTGGTCGCCAACTGATTATTCTTTACTTCGGCTGCCAATTTGACATAGTCAGCCTGCAATTGTGCCTGATTAGCGATCATGGTTTTGAACATCTCCTCAATAGTCGGTGATGGTGGTGGAGGAGGGGCATTGTGATTTCTGAATTGAGCTTGATAATTTTGTTGCCCTCCTTGGTTTCTGTGCATACCCTGCCCTGAACTTTGGCCTTGTTGATTGTTGCTACCCCACGAAAAATTCGGATGGTTCCTCCAATTTGAGTTGTAGCCACTACCAAACTGCTGTTGATTTCTCTGTGCATTGCCCACAAAGTTAACAGAATCAGGATTTGCACCACAGCATTCAGCTGAATGCTCACTACTACCACACAGTTCACACCACATCTGTTGAACTGCATTGACTGAAGTTGAAGGCTGGTTCAAATTTATATTGCTGAAGTGAGTGTTTAACTGATTTTGCAAAGCAGCTATCTGTGCAGCGATAGCTGTGAATCCATCCACTTCAAGCACTCCCGCTGCTTTCCTTGCTCCACCTCTTGAAGAATCTGCATTCCATTCTGGATTGCCTTGTGAAATTCGGTTGAGCAAAGTGTACAGCTCCTCATAAGTCTTTTCCAGCGCTTGCCCTCCAGCTGCTGAATCTAACAGAATTTTAGTGTGGGGTTCCAAACCCTCAATAAATGTGTGTACCAACACCTCATTGGACTGATGATGATGAGGACAGTCCCGCAACATGGATTTAAATCTTTCCCAGGCTTGATATAGATTTTCTCCTTCCCTCTATTTAAAACTTAGGATTTGACTCCTAAGTCTGGCTGTTTTACCAGAAGGGAAAAATCTGATCAAAAACTTCCGTGCAAGATCATCCCACGTAGATATAGAATTGGGTGGTTCAGCTTTTAACCACCTCTTGGCTTCACCAAGTAAGGAAAATGGAAATAAGGTGAGCCGAACATAATCAGGTGACACTCCAGCGGGTATATAAGTGTCACTTATCTCCAAAAAATTTTGGAGATGTTGTTGTGGATCTTCATGAGGGAGACCGGTAAATTGCCCGCTTGTGTGCAAAAGTTGCACCATATTTTGCTTTAATTCAAACCTCCCTCCAGGCTCTGGTTTGCGGATGCTAGAATGTACATTATTAGCGTGTGGGATTGCCACCTGGCAAACCGGCCTTGCTGCTGCTTCATCGGGCACTAAAACTGCCCGCACAACTGGTGGATTTTGTTGGTCCATCATAGACTATTTAAGCAACTGCAGCTTCTTTCGTAGAGCTTCTCTACATTGACTATGAAATTCACGTTCAGGCTCTAAGTAAGATTCCACCAGGTCTTTGTCCCTTGCCAGTGTTCACAGAAACAAAATCTGCAAAATACAGGCTAAGACCAAGTTGTTAACACTTTAAGAAAATAAAAATACAAATACAGTAAATTTACACTAAACACAATTTCACAAATCGCCTAGCCTCCCCGGCAACGGCGCCAAAAACTTGTTCGGTCTGCTGCTCAGGTTGGTATTATATATTATAAACCGACACGCAAGTGCACGTGGTCAAACAAGTAATAAAGTGGCTAAGTAGCCAAGTATCGATCCAAGGAGGCTCAAGATACGTAAAATTGCCTAGTTTACTATATTCCTATTTCACTTCTAATTATGCTAACAACAATGTAACCAAGAGTTACATGAGTTTTTGTTTCTAAACTATATATACTACAATTATTAACAACTATTTACTTGTGAATTTAGACAATGGATATGAACATGCCAAGGTTAAGAACAAGTAATGAACTTGATAATCATGATAATTTGGTTACTCTCTTCTTCATGTTGCTAGCCATGAACATTTGCCTAGAAATTAAAACTCTCGTATTTAATTTCACTTTAGAATCATAAACCATCCGTCTACATTTCTGTGATCAAATGCAATTTATGACCTAGCACTACAATTCCGGTTCCTAAATTGACTAATACGGCTTTCAAGTATATTTCAATCAGGAAAGCACATCAAAACCAATTTTCCCAAATCAAGTTAAGAACAATACCCTATTAATTCACAACTTTTCAATTTCTTGCTCTTTCGAGTGAAATTGGACTTTTTAGATATATATTAATGTTGGCCAAGCACTAATGCAGTAAGAACAAGAATTAATAGAACAACATTAAAGAAGAAGAAGAAAACCATATCATTTACAATCAAAATTCATTACACATGTTCAAAACCTCAGCAAGGAAGAGAATTAGCCACTCATTTGTGGATTGATCATCCTAAAATGAGTGTAAATCATACGTACAATTGATAGAAAGGATAAAGGAAGAGAAGAAATCCCTTAGCTTTTTCGTTCTTCAACTGCTACTAACCCACGTACTTGCTCTCCACTTCTGAACTCAGTCTAAAAACTAAAAAACTAATTAAAATAAACCTAAGTGTGCTATTTATACTAGTGGGAAATTTTTCCCGGAATAACAAGCAACGTGTCACGGAGGCCAACGCAGAGCACTGCCTCCGTGACACGGCGTGGACGCGGACCTTCACTGGAATTTCAGGGTCCGGTAAATTAACCTCAACGTGGAACGGAGGCCAACGCGGAGGCCTCTCTCCGTGCCACGGAGCTGACGCGAAGGCACACTGGAAATTGCCATTTTAATTCCAGTTCAGGCAGTGTGCTACCGCGATGGTAGCGTGGCACGGCTCCATCGCGGAGCCCTTATAAAATGTGCATTCCAAGGTCTTTTCCACGCTCTCATCCAAGTCCAACTCCGACATAGTTCCAACATGCATTTTAGCTCCTAAAAATCACAATTACCTGCAAAACAAATGCTAATCATGTTGGTTAGTATAAATTCGCATTTTATTACTAATTACATGATATTATATACACATTGCACAGCAAACAAGGTAAAAATGATACGTTTGAGTATCACTTGGGCATATAAATCTGCCCAAGATCAAAACCCTTATCCAAGAGATCTTTTAACTTCTCCTTCAACTCCTTTAGCTCATATGGAACCATTCTCTAAGGATGGTATCAGGGAGAAGGTCAATACCAAAGTCAATCTCCTACTTTAGAGGGACTCCTAGTAGATCATCTGGGAAAACATCTGGATGCTCACATACAATTGGGAGTGACTGAAGAGTCGGTGTTTCGGACTTAGAATACTTAACACGAACTAAATGATATGCACAACCCATGAAGATCATTTTCCTGGCTTTATGGTAGGATACAAAGCGACCTACAGGCACTGTTGAACTGCCCTTCTACTCTAGGACTGCTCACCCAAGATTTAACACTCTAATGATCGGGTTCTACAATTAACTGAAGCATAGCAAGCATACGACCAATCCATATCAAATATAACATCAAAGTTTGTGTTATCTAACTCTACTAAGCGGTTGAGGTGACTTTTTGAAGAGCTGTGACTAGGAAATTTCTATATACCCCCTGAGCTATAACGGATTCACCAACAGGAGTAGAGACTGTGAAGGGCTCTAAAAGGATTTCACGATTAATACCGAAACTGCTGGCAATATAAGGAGTCATGAAGGATAATGTAGCCGTTGGATATAGAAATACATAAACATTAAGAGGGAAGACTCCCAACATACTAGTGACCACTTCTGGTGATCTCTCCTCCTCCCAGCAGGATGATTGTCCATAGAACCGATTCTGCCGCTGCCCGCTGATGAGTTTTTCCAACTCATTCAGCTTTTAAGCATGAGATTTTACTTGGTTTTCAACTCGTTTAGGAAGGTTTTTATGCCATTTTTCTTCTGTATGTAGGAATTTGAAGGAAGAAAAGATAATGGAGGATTTGAACTTAAAAAGAGCTGCTAAAGACGTGTTTTTAACCTGCAAAATGCGGGTATGAACCTGCGAAATGCAAGTCTTGTGCAGTTGGGACTGCCCTACACCGCCCTTGCACCTATGTTTAGCGGATTGACACCTACTAAATTCAGGTGAAACACAGTTGCAACTGCTAAACAACTGCATACCACAGATTGGCAAATGCTAACCACAGTTGAAGGGCAAGGACCCATTTCCCTGATAGAAGGGTAAAAATGTCTTTAAAGGGTCCCAAAGCACCTAAAAGCTTCAAAGGGAAATTGTGATAAGTGATGCTCAACAAAGTACATATATTTATCATCCAAAATTGTACACCACACATCATCAATTCATTCATATATTCAATTTTAGAGAGAAGTTTTAGACACCATAGACTTGTAGAGATAGAAAGTACTTTTCTTCTTATTTTTCTTTAACCCATTTTGGGGGAATTCCACCATCATTTTAATACCTTGTGAAGCAATATGATGAATATTGAGGGAAATCCTCTTGGTATCTTCTCTCTCTCTCTCTAAATATGCATAGCTAATTTGTTAGTTAGGGGTGTGTGCACGGTGGGTTTGTAAATAGGAATGGGTATTGATTAATTGTTCTTGGATTATAATGCAACTATAGATCTATTGCTTTTTCTAAGTTTTTATCATAAAATTTAAAGGTTGCAAACATTAATTTTGTTTATTTTCTTGCCTTTTCTTGAGAAAGAAATGTGAAAATTGGGTGAGAAAATAATAGGGAGGATTTGGAGTGTTGATGCGTGGGATTGAGCTAGAGATAGTCAAAAGACACATTCTCACTCCATTAAAGGTTCAATCCCAGAGATAGGTTGATTCTTATTCAAGATATTTTGGTTGATAATTTGAATTTTGGCCTTGGGGTTTGAGAAAACCCAAGGCATAAACATTCTTATGGTTGAGAAATGAGAGAACGTATTTTATCCACTGCTATTTATGTTAAATTTGAATCTAAGGAAATGAAGTAAATCCCATTCTAGTAGTTAGCCCATCAATAGCACACTCTTAGACATTTCACTTGTAATTGCAACAATCGAAATTTCGCTCACTTAGTTCTAAATTTGAATTTGATATTGTTTACCTTTTCCCTTCATTGTTACTTTTCAAATGTTGAATATTAATGCGTCATAGTTTGAGCTAGTTTATAACTTTTGGATCTCAATTCCTTTTGGGGTTTGAACTCATCACCCATTGGGTATATTTGTTTTGCAAACGATCGTGTACCTCTCTCCTAGCGGGGAGTGGATTTAGACATTATCAAAAATGGTGTTGTTTCCAGGGAATTAGGTTTTGATAGGCACTAGTTATTTATTGATTCAAAGTTTTTTTGGATTTGTTTTGCACCTTGTTTTATTTTTATTTTTGTTAAATTTTATTTGTATTATGGCGTCATGGAATGAAAGAAGGTTTGGTTGTTGCAACCCTTATCATGATGACCTGTGTCTCTATTGTGGAGGACCTCACTTGTGGCAAGATTGAAAATATGCTCCTAGAAGAGAGAGGTATGTACCTTCTTTCTCCTATAATGGGTATAGATGCAATTTATATGGTGGTCATGGTAGACATTGAGGTGGATGCCCAAATGAGTTCACTTCTCATTATAGTGGCTATGATAGAAGTTGTATTCTTGAGTTTGATAGGAATAAAGTCATGGCATGTGAGGGAGGAAGTAATACATGTGGCCACATGGAATCCATGCTCCAAGATGTTTTGGAGCGAGACTCTAATTCACAGAAGGATGTCGACTCCTCAATGCCCAAGGAATTATCCCCTAATGATGATAACTATAGTTCTATGGGAGAAGAAGCCGAGGAGATATTGAGAAGCATAACAAGGAGGAGTGAACAATGGGACTTAGTCCAAATTGACTCATGGAAAGAAGCCCAACATGATGATGAAAATGAGGTCATGATGGACTTTGAATAGGTCAAGATGGTTTGTCAACCAACCAAACCAACTATAATGCAAGATGCCATATGTGAAGGAGTGACACGCGAGCTCCAAAGAAAATCCTTCAAATTATTTTTGAGGAATCTAGTGCACTTGAAAAGGAGGATGTCAAGCAAGAAGCATGCTCGAGGAGGAGATACCTAAACTGCCCTCCAATCAATTTTCAACATTGAATTTGGTTAATGATATAGAAATTGAGCCAACCAAGTCTATGGAGGAAGTTGAAGAGGAGGATCAAAATAGCTTCATTTTAAAGTTTGTCATGACATCAAGACCAAAAAGCATTCCTCCCTTAAGGACAAAGAGAAGCAAGATACGACATATATTGCTTGGTACCTTCAATTCTACACTACCACACCTCGAGCGAAGTAGAAGAATGGAAAAGAAACTAGGGGTGCTATTCAAAAGCTCAAAGTGGTGAAAATTGGAGTCTGTTCGGTTTATTTGTAGGGTATATAAAACGACACGCAAGTGCACGTGGTCGAACAAGTAGTAAAGTGGCTTTAGTAAGCCAAGTATCGATCCCACAGGGACTGGGCTGAAGTGTAATTTGCTCAAGTGTACTATATTTTAATTCTAAAAATGCAGACAACAGTGTAACCAAGAGTTTGATATTTTGTTTTATAATTTTTATGCTAAAGCTAAAACAATTATCTACTTTGAGTCTGAACTATGAATGAGAGCATGCTGAGGTTAAACAAACATGTAATGAAATTAATTATCATCATAATTTGGTTAATCTTTTCCTTCGGTTGCTAGCCAAGAACTATTGCCAAGAGATTAAAACTCTCGTATTTAACCTCACTTAAGAATCGTGAACCATCCACCTACATTTCTGTGATTAAATGCAATTCATGTTCTAGCCATACAAACTCGGTTCCTAAATTGACTAATACGACTTTCAGGTATATTTCTATCCTGAAAGTAAATCAATTCCCAATTTTCCCAAATCAAGTAAAGATCATATCCTATTAATTCAAAACTTTCCAATTTCTTGCTCTCTCGAGTGAAATCGGACTTTTTAGATATACATTAACGTAGGCCACACATTAATGCAGTAAGAACAAGAATTAATAGAACAACCATGGAAGAAAAGATGAAAACCAAAGAATCAATGATCACATTTCATCACAATTGTTCATAACCTCAGCAAGAAGAGGAATTAGCCACTCATTTGTGGATTAAACATCTTTAAATGAGTGTTAATCATACAAGCAATTGAATACAAGAAGAAGGAAAGAGATAAAAACCCTGAGAATTTCGTCCCCTCAACTGCCTGTAACCCACGTTCTTGCTCCACCAAGTCATAATATTGAAAAATGAACCTAAGTGTTCTATTTATACTGCTGGGAATTTTTCCCGGAATAATGAGCAACGTGTCACGGAGTGCATCGTGGAGCACTGCCTCCGTGACACGCTACGGACGGGGACCTTCACTGGAACTGGGGGTCTAGGAATTAAATCCCAACGTGGCACGGCATGCAATGCGGAGCCAAGCCACCGTACCACGGACCGGACACGGACCCTCTCTGGAATTTGGGAGAAATTTCCCTATCCAGGTAGAAGGCCTCCGCGATGGCAGCGTCACACGGCTCCATCGCGGAGCCCCTTTATTTCATGTTGTCCAATGCCTTGTCCCGTGCTCGCATCCAAGTCCAACCCCAATATCCTCCAACATGTATTTAAGCTTCCCAAAATTACATTTTACCTGCAAAACAATGCTAATCATGTTGGTTAGTATAAATTCACATTTTATTACCAATTACATGAGAATGTATACACATTGATAGATAAACAAGGCGAAAATGGTACTTTTGAGTATCACTTGGGCATATAAATTTGCCCAAGATCAGAGTCGTCGAGTCGCGATGTTAACTAACGCGCTTCTTGGGAGGCAACCCAAGTTCTTTTACATTTCTTTTTATTTTACTTCTTTTTACTTAATGTTTGTGTTGTTTTTTGTTGTTGCAAGGTTGAATAAGGTATGGAATGTGACAAAGAGAAGAAGGAGTAAAGATGAGAAAACTGCTTTAAACTTGCGAAAACGCAGATACTAATGCACCAAATGCGGGTCCAACGCATGTGCCAACAAGAATACCTAGAAGAAAGGTGCAGGTCCAAAGGCGTGAAACACAGGGCGGGCACATGTTATATCCAGAATGCCTGATAGGAGAAGGTTCAGAAGAAGTGGCTCTACGCTCCACCTATGAAATGTAGGTGTCAACTTGCGAAATGCAGGTTCAGCTGCATTGCACACAGTTCTAATGAAGATGCCTCTGTCATACCAGGGAGTTCTTTCACCCATTTCTCTCTTATTATGTTCAATCTTGTGCATCGAGAACAATGTTTTATTTTCATTAGGGTGGAGTCAGAGTAACCCACTTGTTTGTGATGTATGATATGGCCCTATGGTTGATAGGGTAACGTCATTCTTAAGGGAAACTCATCAATACTTTCTAGTTATCATTGCCTCTATAGATAGTAGTCAATGAATAAACTCCAAGAATTTTCCTTACACCACGGTTTCTTTCCAAGGATCAGCTTTTTCTTTTCTTTATTTTTGTTTTAGAACCGGTTGGCACTTTTCTATGATAGATTGAGAGGCAACTTTCTTAAGGGAAAATATCAAGTTTAGTGTCATTGTGAATCTTTGTTGCACTTGCTTTAAGAATTACCACCAAAAAATTTTATTGGTATTGCAAAAATGTTTCAAATGTTGAATTATGAATAATAAGCATTTTTTACAATGTTTTCAATTATAAATTTTTTTTTAAGTTTTACAAATTATGATGCCCATCCATGAAAGATCATGAAAGTTGAGATCTATGAGATATGTATTCAAGCATGATGAGATGTTTATAAAGAAAGTATGATTTCAAATTATCCATGTCTATGGTCATATTTTCAAATAATCAAGTCTATGTCAAGCATGTTTAAGTATTGGGCAAGCCCATATGATCAAGTATGTTTCATGAGTTTATCTAAACTTCATGTATTAGCTTACCACATGGATTTTTGAGTCTAAACTCCCACTATTTTCAGCTTGTGGTATGGTTTGAGCCAAGGCTCCTCATGTACGATTTCGGATTTATGTATGTATGTTATGAGTCAGCTTTTTCACTAGATGATGGTTCAGCTTCATTGAAAAATGATGGAGAGCATATGCATATTTTTTAGAGTAGTGTCTAGCACCGAGTAGGCTAAGGGTGAGTCAACCCTGTGCCTTAGAACTACGCTCCAACGTAGGTTTACTTAAATACTTTGGGACCTCCCTTGGAGCTTCCCATTCCCCCAAGGGGCCTTGAGCTTGATATTAATATCATGGTAGCTTCCTTAGCCCTGACAAAGTTTTGGACGGCTCTACCCACTTGAGTGTAATAGTCGAGACCACTTAAGCTCTATTGCGGTAATGTCGGTTATATGATGCGTCTCCCATTGTTCCTCATGATTTCGGTTATGCATGTTCAATAGTCATGATATTATGTTTCCAGTAGGTTTTACCCAATGTTCAGTTTCACCTATGAGTATCGGTTTTCAACTTTAGGTCATTTGATTCAGTTATGATATTCAGTTATGTTCAGATCATGAATTCAGAAAACTAGCATGCAATCCCAACTCTCATAAGCTTATCTTGATTATGTTTTATGATATGCATGATTTATTATCATGACCCGAACATAGGCCCGAATTGAGACACGGGATAAGGAGCCCCGAGACACTCCAAGTCGACCCGTGTCATGAACATACAACTAAGGCAATCAATAAAGGTGGAAGGTTTAACATAATAAATATAGCAGAAGTCTAAGCATAACATAACATCAGAAATGGAATTCACATCATATATGACAAGATGATTACTACGCACAAGACTGAAAGCCTCCAACATATCTGATGGGTTGATGGGACAACACCCCCAACTAACCCGACAAGTCTGAAACTGAAGAGAGACATATAACCATGAATATTGAATGTCCTCGGTGGATGAGGACTCATTGATGCTAGCTGGACAGGTCTGAGTGGGAAAGCAGGGGCTAAGGATGCTGTTGAGAAAGATCCCTTGGACCTGTATCATGAGACGATACAGCATAGAGTATGCGGTCAGAACGTGGAATGTACCAAGTATGAAAGGTAAGTAAAACGGAGAGTTAAAATATATAAAAATTCATAAGAGTAGAACATCATGATCATAACGTAAATATCATAATGCAAACATAAGGCCCAAGGTTTTTAAAATATTCGTAAATCATTCATAATCATAATCATAAGAGAAAAGCTTTATTAAACATGATTTGAGCCAAAGTATATAATCATAACCATACATAAATCATAAGGAATAGTGGGAGATTCTTATAACTGACATACCCCATATGAGCATACGTGGAGCCCGACCTGTAAACCCCTAGTCGGGAGGGTGTTCATACCTTTCCAAGGGTAGAACCATGAAAAGAGGTGTGATATCACAACAAAGGGTCCATTTGGGCAAAGGAGACAGTATCACGGAGGTTCCATTGTGGCTACATTGGCGCGTAGTTCTAAGACTCGGGGTGTGTTTGGACCTCGGGTCTACTCGGTGCTAAATACTACTCTCAAAACATATATAATACTCATACGATAATACACAAGAGATTCATATGCTATTTAGAATCTTGATAATCATAAGCATGCTTGAAATACATGAACTAGCCGTGAAAGTAAGGCCCATGAGTCAGCCATAATCATAAATCCATAAATCATGAAGTTCATGCATACTTGGAAAACATGTATATACTTGATATCTTATAAATCCATGATAAGTATTTGAGAGAAATCATATCATAAAGCATAAATCATAGTTGGGCAAATCTAGATCAAGATCATTGCGAAATCATAACTTAACTTTTCATAACAACATGCATAATTGGGCATAGTTTTGTAGAAATTTAAATCCATAAGTTCATAATTCGAAATAGTCATAACATATTCCCATGATTCATAAAAAAAGAACTTACATATGAGAGGGATTAACTCATAGATAGATCATAAGGATTTCATAAGAATTGGGATAAAACCCCATAGAATTACCAATAGAATTTCATGAATTAGAGAGGAGTTGGGCATGGGTGTGAACAATTTCACCCATTCATAACCCTACATACCTAAGAGAATCTGATTCTACAATTTCACTGATTTCCCAAGAAAGAATTGAGAAGAACTTGGAAGAAATTGAGCTTGATCACCTCTCTAGACTTCTACACTTGCATGCATTAATAGGAATAGCTTAGAATGGACTTTCCCCTCTTAAAAATCACTATTCATAGCTTAAAGCAATGTAGTTTAGGCCTTAGTATCATAGGAATTATGGAAAAGCCATTAATAAACTCAGAGAGAAAAACAGACTGCCAGTTCCAGTGAGGGACTAGATGAGTCGTTACCCATGACCACTACTTGTAGTCTGTTGTTGTCAAGTGCACTGCCAATTTTCCTCAAAGGGTCCCCACAAGGGACCTAATGATTTGTCACTGGTGACCACAACTCGTGGTCGTGACTTTCACTGCCCAAAATCATTTAATCCTTAACAAACTGCTGACCACGACTCACCTAATGAATCATGGCATTGACCACGACTTGTGGTGTCCAGCCGTGAGGTACACTGCCAGCTCTTCCTTCATCCTTCCACTGCCCTTGACCACGGGTGACCTAATGGCTCGTGGGGATGACCATGACTCGTTGGCACACCCATGGTCACCCCAACATGAAAATTCCCAAACAAGTGAAAACTCCTCACCACGAGTCACTTAATGACTGGTGGTCATCCTGACAGGTCACAGTACGACTGGTTCTATGACTTGGTGTAGAAAATCCTGTTTTCTCTATTTCAACTCTTGGGTCTGATCGTAGGGTAATCGAGGCATTACAATATCTCCCCATTGGGAACATTTATAATCGAATGTTGGAAAACACACAAAAAAGCAGAGAAATGCAATCTTCATATTCAAATACTTATCATAAAAGCTGAAAACTGACAGAATGACTGACTCCAATTTGAACTACATGATTGAACTGAATTTTCGAACCACACAAACACATCTATTTACATGAAAGAAACTGAGATACATGAGCTGAACATGAAATTGAATAGATTATTAAGGAGAAAACTGATACCTCAAGCTGAAACTAAGCCGGTAGGAAATAGATGTGGGTATTTAGCCATCGTATTTGCCTCGACTTCCCACGTAGCTCCCTCACCATGCTAATTCCTCCATTAAACCTTAATTGAAGCTACTTCTTCATTCCTTAGCTTGCGAACCTGCCGATACAATATCTCCATCGGAACCTCTTCATAACTAAGGCTGTCCTTTATACCTACACTCTCCACCGGAACAACTAGAGCTAGATCACCCAATCACTTCTTTAGGAGCGTTACATGGAAAGCTATATGGACTAATGCAAATTTTGAGGGCAACTCCAATTCATATGCTACCTTGCCAACCCGTTTCACAATTCGGTACAGACCAACATAACGGGGACTGAGTTTCCCTTTCGTCCCAAATCTCATCACTCTCTTCATGGGGGATAACTTCAGAAACACCCAATTATCAACTTCAAACTCAAGTTCCCTCCTTCTCACATCCGCATAAGACATTTGGCGACTATGAGCTATTTTCAATCTGTCTCTTATACGTTAAAACTTCTTCATGGCCTCATGGACTGAATTTGGACCTATCATCGCAGTTTCACCAACTTCAAACCAACCAATAGGTGATCCACACCTCCACCCACAGAGAACCTCAAACGGAGCCATCTGAATGCTCGAATGATAGTTGTTGTTGTACGCAAACTCAATGAGAGGCAAGTGCTCATCCTAACTACCCTTGAAGTCAATCACGCATGCTATCAACATATCCTCGAGAGTCTGGATAGTCCGCTCCACCTGACCATCGGTTTGCAGATGAAACGTTGTACTGAGCTTGATGTAAGTACCAATTCCCTTTTGAAACGATCTCCAAAATTGAGAGGTAAATTGAGTACCTCTGTCTGATATGATGGACAAGGACACTCCATGCAACCGAACTAGCTCTTAAATGTATGGTTTGGCATAATCCTCCACTGAATCAATGGTTTTGACTAATAGAAAATGGAACGGATTTGGTCAACATGTCCACGACCACCCAGATGGAGTCATATTATTGACAAGTGCAAGGCAACCCTGTGATGAAGTCTATATTAATCTCCTCCAACTTTCAAGTATGGATATTGATCTGAATGCTGATGATTTGAGAGATCGAATATTGCACGAGGCTCACGGTTCAAAGTACTCCATATGTCCAGGTGCCACCAAGATGTACCGTGACCTACGGGAAGTCTATAGGTGGAATGGCATGAAGAAGGATATCGCAGAATTTGTAGTTAAGTGTCAAAATTTTCAGAAAGTAAAGGTTGATCATCAGAGACCAGGAGGTGTGCTTCAGGACACATAAGTGACCCTGGTATCGAAGCACACCATCTCCATCTCTGGAGAAGACCTCTACTTTCTGGTTCTGAACCGCTTCCTTCAACTTTACCAAAATGGGATCCTCGTCTTGTCTAGCTTTCACATTAGTCACAAAGGATGATTTTGACCCGTTCTGATCTATAACACCACCATCAGTCGAGTCGACCAAATGAACTCCCAACCGTGTAAATCGATGCACATCTTTCACCAACTCCTTCTTCCCTTCATCTACATGGGACATAGTTTCCATAGAAAGCCTACTATGAGCATCTACTACTACATTAGCCTTGCTCGGATGGTAAAGGACACTCATATCACAATCCTTGAGTAGCTTAAACAACCTTCTTTGATGCAGTTTAGGTCCTTCTAGTAAACAGATATTGTACGCTCTTATGGTATGTAAACACATCTACATGGACCCCGTATACATAATGCCTCCAAATCTTCAAGGCAAATACAACCGCCGCCTATTCAAGATCATGGGTCGGGTAATTTCTTTCATGAACCTTCAGCTGCCTGGAAGCGTATGCTATCACCTTTACATATTGCATAAACACACAACCAAGGCCGATCCTCAAAGCATCACAATACACCAAAAATCTATCGGTACCCTCAGGCAGGGTTAACACCGGTGCTGGGGTGAGTCAGGTCTTCAACTCTTGAAAGCTCCTCACACAAATTTTAGACCTTTGAATTTCACTTTCTTTTGGGTCAATTTGGTCAATGGCGCTGCAATAGATGAAAATCCCTCAACAAATCTCCTATAATAACCGTCTAATCCCAAGAAGCTCCTGATATCTAAAGGATTCACTGGTCTTGGCCAATTCTTCACCGCATCTGTTTTTTGGGAGTCCACCATTATGCCCTCACTTGAAACCACATACACCAAAAAATCAACCAGAACACGCACTTGCTGAATTTGGCAATAATTGTCGACCCTTGAGAATCTGTAGCACCACCCTCAGATGGGCTGCATGCTCCTCCTCCCTTCGAGAGTATATTAAGATATCATCTATGAACACAATCACGAATATATCCAAGTATGGATTGAGCACCCTGTTCATCAAATCCATAAAAGATACAGAAGCATTCATTAGTCCAAAAGATATAACTACAAACTCATAATGACCATACCACATCTTGAAGGCTGTCTTCGGGATATCACTCTCCCAAACCCTGAGCTGATGGTATCCGGATCTGAGATCTATCTTTGAAAGTACTTAGAACCCTAAAGTTGGTCAAACAAATCATCAACTCTAGAGAGTGGATACCTGTTCTTGATGGTGACCTAGTTCAATTATCGATAATCGATACATATACGAAGAGAACCATCTTTATTTTGGATTAAGAGAACTGGTGCACCCCATGGGATTTGCTCAGTCTAATGAATCCCTTATCTAAAAGGTCCTTCAAATGTTCCTTCAACTCCTTTATCTTGGCCAGGGCCATTCTGTAAGGAGGAATAGATATAGGTTGCTTTTCGGGAAGAAGGTCAATACCAAAATCGATCTCCCGCTTGGAGGAGATTCTCGGCAAATCATTTGGGAACACTTCTAGATACTCACATACTACTGGAACGGACTAGATAGGTAGGATTTCAGATGTAGCATCCTTAACCCTAACTAAATGGTACATGCAACCCTTGGAGATCATCTTTCTAACCTTAAGGTAGGAAATAAAACAACCTATAGGAACAGCTGAGCTACCCTTCAATTCCAAGGCTCGCTCACCAGGAAATCAAAATTCTACCACAAGGTTCCATAATTAACTGAGGCATAGCATGAAAAAAACCAATCCATGTCGAGAATAACATCAATTTCAGTCATGGCTAACTCTACTAGATCTGCTAAGTTGACTTTTTGAAGGACTATGACTGGGAAACTTCTATACACCTGTTGTAATACCCCGAAAGTACCTATGATTGAACCTGGAATCAAAAATGAAAGTTGGCTAAAAACTAGGAAAAAGTGTGCAGGACGGATAAACCAACGGATCATTGGTCCAAGCATGGATCCAACTAGGTCATCCCATGTTATACCCCGTAGAATTCCCGGCACTTAGATGACCTATTCGCACGTTGCTTAAGCATATTTGAAAGCCATACGTGCTAGGGAAAGGCCCGGGAAAAGATCGGACGAGAAACCTGTCGAACCATCGCGGGAGGAGCCAAGGCAGAGCCCCTCCGCGATGGCAGCATGTCACGGAGGTGAGGCCTCCGCGATGGCTCCGTGACACGTTGCCCGTGTCCAGGCCCAAGTATATAAAGCCTCCACTTCAGTCCAAATCAGATTATACTTGAAAAATTTCCAGAACACGCTGTGAACAGAGAGAAACGAAGGAAAATTAAATATTTTCATCCGATTACGCTGCCAAACGCTGCCCAAACCCAAATTAATCCTAGATACCAAGGTATTTAGCAGCAGAGAGCATTTCTACAGAGTTAGTTTTGCGAAAAACGGCCGACGAATCGGCGAGCCGCCGAACTAAAGTAAGTAGAATTGCTCTAAATTAATGTCTATGTGTTCCTAGATGAGAAGTAAATAATTCTCCCTTCTGGACCGCCGGAAAATAGCGAGTTTTTGACCGTCTTTCGATAAGCCTAAGTTTAGGCTATAAATTAAATCGAAAGTAACATCGCTCTTTATAGTAATGTTGTATTTAGTATTGATTGACGTATTTATGAATGCAGTTGGGAGAAAATAGTTGAAGTACCGGCCGAGCTTCGTCCGACGGACGAATATTCAAAGATAAGGTATGTAAAGTTAGTTTCCTTCGGCAAGTTAAGTAATATCAGTATAGCTTAATAAATTACGGACCAGTAGAATGTTTAGAAGTCGAGTATTGCGTTATTATGAATGTTGGTACGATGTGAGAAGCATTGGGTTGTAATGTGTATGAAACCTATCAGTATGATATAGATTCTAACGCAAGCGTTAGAGATTGCCCAGTATATTCAGTGTGTGATGTAATATGCCATGTTAAGATATTGTTGTGTTCAGCTAAAACCCCGTGAAGTAGTACAGTATCCGTAAAGCACTTCAGAAATAGAATAGCAGATTAAAATGAAGTTCAGAAAGCATGTCAGGATTAGTAAATCCTATTACTATAGAAAGTTAGTATACAACGTAGTCTAGCAGAAAGATTATATTCGTACATACATATATAGTACTTCCAGCCTCAGCATGTATTAAGTATGTACTTATTTCTATCATTAGTCCAGCATATAGTGTATACAGAGACTTAGTAAACAGCAGAATTTTCAGCAGAAACATTACCTTATAGCATTTGCTCAGTACAGCCCGGCAGGAGACTATGTTCATATTTATACATCTTTACCTGCCTCAGCACGTATTAAATACGTACAGATTACTATCAGTAGCCCAGCATGTAATATATATGATACTTTATCCCTATTAGCCTCAGCATGTGAGATACCCAGACATTATTACCAGTTGAGACCGCTGTATTATTTGGGGTTGGATTACCTAGCATCCATGACCGCCCAGGGTTAATAGTTGTATCGACTCGTCCGCCAGAGGATGAGGATACGTCACTCTACGGAGTGGCATGCCGTCCCGCCAGGGGACGAAGATGGGATGCCAGTTTTTCCCCATATTTGTGCCTTGATCGGCCCTTACACACCCCAGTCGAGCGGATATGCCCGGGTGCAGATTCAGGAGTCCTCCGGACTCAGATGCAGTTATAGTCAGGGGCTCAGCGAGCCCAAGTGCATACCCAGGGGACCGGCAGGAAGCTTACAGCCAGTGTAGGAGATGGGTTGACCGGGGTAGGGGTATAGATTTTGTGTTGATTGTACCTCTCGGCTTATGGGGGCCGGGTAAGGTTGTGTATGCCATGTTATGTTATGTATGTTATGCTATATTACAGTAGATACGAGCAGATTAGTAGTAGAATGATACGTCTCTAGGTATGATTCCTACTCCCTTCAGTATGATTAAGAACAGGTACGATCTACACTATCAGACAGTTATCTACTCCTTCTTATTTCAGTTTTGACAGTTATGTTATTGATTTCAGATATCCCTTCAGTTCTTACAGATTCAGTTATCTCATACTATTCAGAATTTTTAGTTATATTACTTGTATTCAGCTGTATTCAGTTTGCTTTACATACTCAGTACCAGCGGTACTAACGCCCAGTGGGGCGCTGCATTACTTGCCTGCAGGTACCCATAGACGCGCAGGCGATACCACGTGATCCCCATTAGCGGTCGAATATTCAGCTCCTGTCACCCGGAGACTGAATTTCTAGAGGTGTAGTTCAGTTCCTTTTATTGTACAGTACGGGTAGGTCGGGGCCCTGTCCCGATCATTTCTATTATCCTTCTTAGAGGCTTGCAGTTTGTTTATATTCCCTGTGGTCAGATGAGCCGGTCGTGAGAGGTCGTGTAGTTGTATAGTTGCCTTTACTACTTCTTTCTTTTGTAATGGCCGTGTGGGGCCATAGTTTACCAGTAGTGGTGACCTTGCCGGTCATGTAGCTTTTCAGTATGTTATGCTTGAGTTGCAGATAACTAGACAGCATGGTGGCCTTGTCGGCCCGCATAGGTTCCCCTGAATTACCTTGTTTCTGGTCAGCTGTATTACAGGTACAAGAGGCTATAGGCCAAGGGGCCGGAGGCTGTATTTACAGTCTTTATATAGCCCTTTATTTCCAGAAATTTGAGTTAGAGCCAGCCAGGCGCCAGATGCGCCCAGGCTTAGCAGTTCAGCAGGTCAGGTCCTAGTAGGGCACCAGGTGCCAGTCATACCCCCCAAGGTGGGGCGTGACAAACTTGGTATCAGAGCAGGTCGTATCCCAGGGAGTCTGCAAGCCGTGCTAAGTGGAGTCCTGTCTATGGATGTGTTGTGCACCACATACTATGGGTAGGAGGCTGCAAGGCATGATAGGATGGTTGTCTTTTATTCTGATTCAGTCGTGCTATAGAGTTGTACAGTATAGGGTTGAATTCCTAAAAATCTTACCATATTCTTTGGTTACAGATAATGTTAGACCAGCGCCATCCTATTACAAGTCGGAACTTAGACATCGCAGCAGGAGAAGGCACCAGCAGGATGCCTCTCCCTCATTTGGAGACAGCCCGATCAGAGGGCCCTACAGAGGCTTCATCTCAGCCTCCTCAGCAGTCTCCACCACGTCAGGAGTCACTTGGGGCGACATTACCTTCAGCAGCCCCTATATTGACTCCTTCTGATCAGGAGATTAGGAGTGTTGTAGTTTTGTTAGCACAGATGATGGCTGCTCAGCGTCAGCCAATGCCATCTACAGCTGCAGAATCATCAGGAGGGCCCGGTAGTTCGAGGGTCCGAGAATTCTTAGCCCTGAATCCCCCACAGTTCACAGGTACGGCCCGAACAGAGGACCCCCAAGATTTTCTGGATCAGATGCAGAGAATCTTCAGGGTTACGCATGCCACGTCTACCGAGTCAGTTGAGTTGTCCGCATTCCGGTTACGGGATATTGCGGTATTATGGTACAAAAGCTGGGAAAGGTCCCGAGGGAGAGATGCTTCCCCTCCCACCTGGTCCAGCTTTTCAGGAGACTTTCTGGATCATTATCTGCCGCGGGAGATTCGACAGGCCCGGGTAGACCAGTTTCTACATCTAGAACAGGGGGCCATGAGTGTTCGGGAATATTCTTTGCAGTTTGTTCTCTAGCCCGATATGCACCGGCTTTCGTTGATACCATGGCATCCAAAGTGCATCGCTTTATTACGGGCTTGAATTCAGAATATGTTGAGATTTGCACTACAGACACACTGCGAGAGGACATGGATATTGCTTGCATTCAGGCATTTGCTCAGAGTATTGAGGGCATCAGACAGCGGCAACGAGAGGTCACAAGGGTTAATCAGGAACAGCGTCGCCGGGACAGGCCAGTTGAATTACAGGCAGAGGCCCGGGGAGGACCCAGGCCCCGATTGTCAGACAGGCCGCCCAGGCCCCCGCCTCCGTCACAGTCACAGGGGGTAGATTCAGCCGCAGGGGGCAGTCAGGGACTGGTAGAGGCTCACAGATGGCAGATTCACCATCACAGAGGAGGGCAGAACAGAGCAGGTATACCCTACCACTTTGCCTTATATGCAGTCGACACCATCCTGGAGCATGTAGATAGGCTCCACCGCATGTTATAATTGTGGCCAAGAAGGCCATTTGATGAAAGACTGCCCAGCCAGAGGTCGTGAGGACCGGGACAGACAGGATAGGGCATCAACAGGATCACGAGCTACAGCATCCTCGATTGGACGTAGGCCCTCAGTTTCAGCAGGCAGGGGTCGAGGCAGATCAGGGGCCTCCAGTATAGGTGCGGGTCCAAGCCGCACGTATGCCCTACCATGGAGGCAAGATTCAGAGGCATCGCCTGATGTTGTGACAGGTATGTTAACTATCTGTTCACACCCTGCTTATGTGTTAATTGATCCAGGGTCTACTTTGTCCTACATTACTCCATTTGTGGCACGGAAGTTTAGTATTGTACCAGAATCATTACGGCAACCCTTTCTGGTATCTACGCCCGTCGGTGACTCTATCACAACTAGCCGAATCTACCGCGGGTGTACAGTAGAGATTGTTGACCATCAGACCACAGTAGATCTGGTCGAGTTAGAAATGATAGACTTCGATGCCATAATGGGTATGGACTGGTTAGTGCCATGCTTTGCCAATGTTGAATGTTGGACCAAGACGGTCCGATTCCACTTCCCAGGAGAAGCAGTACGGGAGTGGAAGGGTAGCACCGCGACGCCAAAAGGTGGGTTTATTTCCTACCTTCGAGCGAGGAAGTTGATATCTAAGGGGTGCATTTACCATCTTGTCAGAGTTCAGGATGTCCAAGCAGAATCTCCGACACTCCAGTCTGTTCCAGTGGTAAATGAATTCCCAGATGTATTTCCTGATGAGTTACCTGGTCTTCCCCCAGGAAGGGAAATAGACTTCACTATTGACTTGCTACCAGGAACTCAGCCAATATCAATACCTCCTTATCGTATGGCTCCTGCAGAACTCAGAGAATTAAAGGAGCAGTTGAAAGACCTGTTAGATAAAGGTTTTATCAGGCCGAGTACTTCCCCGTGGGGTGCGCCAGTCTTGTTTGTGAGAAAGAAAGATGGCTCGCTCCGAATGTGCATAGATTATCGGAAGCTAAACAAAGTTACAGTAAAGAACAAGTATCCGCTTCCCAGAATTGATGACTTATTTGATTAGCTACAGGGAGCCAGATACTTTTCTAAGATTGACTTGCGGTCCGGATATCACCAGGTCCGAGTACGTGAGAGGGACATCCCTAAGACAGCATTCAGGACCCGATATGGACATTTTGAATTTCTGGTTATGTCCTTCGGGCTAACAAATGCCTCAGCAGTCTTTATGGATCTGATGAACAGTATTTTCAGACCCTTCTTGGACTTGTTCGTGATAGTATTCATTGATGACATTCTGGTGTATTCTCGCTCTGAAGCAGATCACCGGACTCATTTGCGAACAGTGCTCCAGATTCTCAGGGACCGCCAGTTGTATGCTAAATTTTCGAAGTGTGAATTATGGCTTAACTCAGTGGCCTTTTTAGGGCATATTGTCTCAGACGCTGGTATACAGGTAGACAAGCAGAAGATAGAAGCAGTTACGTCATGGCCTAGGCCTACTACCCCGACTGAAGTTCGTAGTTTTCTGGGGTTAGCAGGGTATTATTGGAGATTCGTTGAGGGATTCTCAGCCATTGCAGCACCTTTAACTAAATTGACACAGAAAGCAGCAAAGTTTCAGTGGACGGAGGCATGTGAGCAGAGTTTCTAGGAATTGAAAGACAGGTTAACCTCCGCCCCAGTATTAGCATTGCCGGAAGGCACAGAAGGTTATTCAGTTTATTGCGACGCGTCAGGTGTCGGATTGGGTTGTGTGTTGATGCAGCATGGTAGAGTAATTGCATATGCCTCCAGACAGCTGAGAAAACACGAAAAGAATTACCCTACCCATGACCTGGAATTGGCCGCAGTAATTCATGCCTTGAAGATGTGGAGGCATTATATGTACGGCGTCCATGTTGACATTTATACAGATCATAAGAGCTTACAGTACATTTTCACCTAGAGGGAGTTGAATCTGCGGCAACGCCGCTGGTTAGATTTGTTGAAAGACTATGATGTGAATATTCTATACCACCCCGGGAAAGCTAATGTTGTAGCAGATGCCCTGAGCCGTAAGTCAATGGGGAGTTTGGCGTATTTGCGACCTGAGAAACAGAAATTAGCTAAGGAGATTCATCAGTTAGCTGGCCTAGCCGTTCAAGTAATAGAAACAAAAAATAATGGACCAGTAATTCAGAATTCTGCAGTGTCATCGTTAGTTACAGAGGTAACAGAACGGCAGTATGAGGATCCCGATTTAGTCCAGCTCAGAGATAGAGTTCAGAAGGGTAAGGAGCCAGATTTTCAGACAACCGAGGATGGTGTGCTACATTGTAAGGGCCGCCTTTGTGTCCCGAATGTCGCAGGACGTCGTGGGCAGATCATGCATGATGAGGTACACTACGCTCGCTATTCCCTTCACCCAGGGGCGACGAAAATGTACCACGACATCAGAGACATCTACTGGTGGCCAGGTATGAAAACTGAGGTAGCTGAATTTGTATCTAGATGTGCTAATTGTCAGCAGGTAAAAGCAGAGCACCAAAAGCCGGGGGGTTTGACGCAAGAGATAATGATACCTATGTGGAAATGGGAAGCAATAAATATGGATTTCGTAACAGGGTTACCCCGTACTAGGCGCAGAAATGATTCCATTTGGGTGATAGTTGATAGGCTGACAAAATCAGCTCTTTTCCTGCCAGTAAGGGCTACCTTCTCAGCTGAGGATTATGCCGAATTATATATCAGAGAAATAGTTAGATTGCATGGCGTGCCGGTATCTATCATTTCAGACAGGGGAGCACAGTTTACAGCTAGATTCTGGCAATCGTTTCAGAAAGGTTTGGGAACGCAGATTAATTTGAGCACAGCATTCCATCCTCAAACAGATGGGCAGGCCGAACGTACAATTCAGACGCTCGAAGATATGTTACGAGCATGTGTGTTAGATTTTGGGGGTAGCTGGGATGAACATCTTTCGTTAATTGAATTTGCTGATAATAACAGCTACCATTCAGCTATTCAGATGGCGCCTTTCGAGGCATTGTACGAGCGAAAATGTAGATCGCCAGTGGGCTGGTTTGAAATAGGAGAATCAGCATTAATTGGCCCAGACATTGTTCGGCAGTCCGAGGAAAAGATAAAGCTTATCCGAGAACATTTACTGACCGCTCGAAGCCGTCAGAAGTCATATGCAGATAGACGGTGCAGAAATCTAGAATTTTCGGTAAACAACTGGGTATATCTGAAAGTGTCCCCGATGAAAGGGGTAATGAGGTTTGGCAAGAAGGGCAAGCTTAGCCCAAGATTCATTGGGCTGTATCAGGTTCGGCGAAGAATAGGCCGCGTGGCATACGAGTTGAACTTGCCTCCAGAATTAGCGTCAGTACACCCAATATTCCACGTTTCCATGTTAAGAAAGTTCGTAGGGGACCCTTCTACAGTAGTTCCAATCCAGGATGTTCAGGTCACAGAGGAGTTAGCCTACGAAGAGGTTCCCGTAGCTATCCTAGACAGACAGATTCGCAGACTGAGAACTAAAGATGTTGCATCTGTCAAGGTATTGTGGCGCAACAGAAATCGGGAAGAAATGACGTGGGAGGCTGAAGAAGATATGAAAACCAGATACCCTCACTTATTTCAGGCCTAGTCAGACGACAGGTATGTCTGTATCATTATTTACACAATACTTTATGGTATGTATGTTGTAAATGATAAAGAAAGAAGTGATATTTAGTTGTCCAGTGGATGGTAGAATATTGTGTGCAGTGCCTGTGTTGGACTTTTTCTGCGTTTCAGGTCTTTGCGATAGTCCATATTACAGGGGAAACTCTGCCAAAATTTTTCCAGAAACTAGAATAAACAGTCCTCTAGATAGCAGTATACATTCGAGGACGAATGTCCCTAAGGGGGGGAGAATGTTATACCCCGTAGAATTCCCGGCACTTAGATGACCTATTCGCACGTTGGTTAAGCATATTTGAAAGCCATACGTGCTAGGGAAAGGCCCGGGAAAAGATCGGACGAGAAACCTGTCGAACCATCGCGGGAGGAGCCGAGGCAGAGCCCCTCCGCGATGGCAGTGTGTCACGGAGGTGAGGCCTCCGCGATGGCTCCGTGACACGTTGCCCGTGTCCAGGCCCAAGTATATAAAGCCTCCACTTCAGTCCAAATCAGATTATACTTGAAAATTTTCCAGAACACGCTGTGAACAGAGAGAAACGAACGAAAATTAAATATTTTCGTCAGATTACGCTGCCAAACGCTGCCCAAACCCAAATTAATCCTAGATACCAAGGTATTTAGCAGCAGAGAGCATTTCTACGGAGTTAGTTTTGCGAAAAACGGCCGAAGAATCGGCGAGCCGCCGAACTAAAGTAAGTAGAATTGCTCTAAATTAATGTCTATGTGTTCCTAACTGAGAAGTAAATAATTCTCCCTTCTGGGCCGCCGGAAAATAGCGAGTTTTTGATCGTCTTTCGATAAGCCTAAGTTTAGGCTATAAATTAAATCGAAAGTAACGTCGCTCTTTATAGTAATGTTGTATTTAGTATTGATTGGCGTATTTATGAATGCAGTTGGGAGAAAATAGTTGAAGTACCGGCCGAGCTTCGTCCGACGGACGAATATTCAAAGATAAGGTATGTAAAGTTAGTTTCCTTCGGCAAGTTAAGTAATATCAGTATAGCGTAATAAATTACGGACCAGTAGAATGTTTAGAAGTCGAGTATTGCGTTATTATGAAGTTGGTACGATGTGAGAAGCATTGGGTTGTAATGTGTATGAAACCTATCAGTATGATATAGATTCTAACGCAAGCGTTAGAGATTGCCCAGTATATTCAGTGTGTGATGTAATATACCATGTTAAGATATTGTTGTGTTCAGCTAAAACCCCGTGAAGTAGTACAGTATCTGTAAAGCACTTCAGAAATAGAATAGCAGATTAAAATGAAGTTCAGAAAGCATGTCAGGATTAGTAAATCCTGTTACTATAGAAAGTTAGTATACAGCGTAGTCTAGCAGAAAGATTATATTCGTACATACATATATAGTACTTCCAGCCTCATCATGTATTAAGTATGTACTTATTTCTATCATTAGTCCAGCATATAGTGTATACAGAGACTTAGTAAACAGCAGAATTTTCAGCAGAAACATTACCTTACAGCATTTGCTACGTACAGCCCGGCAGGAGACTATGTTCATATTTATACATCTTTACCTGCCTCAGCACGTATTAAATACGTACAGATTACTATCAGTAGCCCAGCATGTAATATATTTGATACTTTATCCCTATTAGCCTCAGCTTGTGAGATACCCAGACAGTATTACCAGTTGAGACCGTTGTATTGTTTGGGGTTGGATTACCTAGCATCCATGACCGCCCAGGGTTAATAGCTATATCGACTCGTCCGCCAGAGGATGAGGATACGTCACTCTACGGAGTGGCATGCCGTCCCGCCAGGGGACGAATATGGGATGCCAGTTTTTCCCATATTTGTGCCTTTATCGGCCCTTACACACCCCAGTCGAGCAGATACGCCCGGGTGCAGATTCAGGAGTCCTCCGGACTCAGATGCAATTATAGTCAGGGGCTCAGCAAGCCCAAGTGCATACCCAGGGGACCGGTAGGATGCTTACAGCCAGTATAGGAGATGGGTTGACCGGGGTAGGGGTATAGATTTTGTGTTGATTGTACCTCCCGGCTTATGGGGGCCGGGTAAGGTTGTGTATGCCATGTTATGTTATGTATGTTATGCTATATTACAGTAGATACGAGCAGATTAGAGTAGAATGATACGTCTCCAGGTATGATTCCTACTCCCTTCAGTATGATTAAGAACAGGTACGATCTACACTATCAGACAGTTATCTACTCCTTCTTATTTCAGTTTTGACAGTTATGTTATTGATTTCAGATATCCCTTCAGTTCTTACAGATTCAGTTATCTCATACTATTCAGAATTTTTAGTTATATTACTTGTATTCAGCTGTATTCAGTTTGCTTTACATACTCAGTACCAGCGGTACTGACGCCCAGTGGGGCGCTGCATTACTTGCCTGCAGGTACCCATAGACGCGCAGGCGATACCACGTGATCCCCATCAGCGGTCGAATATTCAGCTCCTGTCACCCGGAGACTGAATTTCTAGAGGTGTAGTTCAGTTCCTTTTGTTGTACAGTACGGGTAGGTCGGGGCCCTGTCCCGATCATTTCTATTATCCTTCTTAGAGGCTTGCAGTCTGTTTATATTCCCTGTGGTCAGATGAGCCGGTCGTGAGAGGTCGTGCAGTTGTATAGTTGCCTTTACTACTTCTTTCTTTTGTAATGGCCGTGTGGGGCCATAGTTTACCAGTAGTGGTGACCTTGCCGGTCACGTAGCATTTCAGTATGTTATGCTTGAGTTGCAGATAACTAGACAGCATGGTGGCCTTGTCGGCCCGCATAGGTTCCCCTGAATTACCTTGTTTCTGGTCAGCTGTAATACAGGTACAAGAGGCTATAGGCCAAGGGGCCGGAGGCTGTATTTACAGCCGTTATATAGCCCTTTGTTTTCAGAAATTTGAGTTAGAGCCAGCCAGGCGCCAGATGTGCCCAGGCTTAGCAGTTCAGCAGGTCAGGTCCTAGTAGGGCACCAGGTGCCAGTCATACCCCCCAAGGTGGGGCGTGACATCCCATGACTCATTATGATGTCTAATGACCCATTGTTAAGAGTCCTTATAGGGGAGTATGTAAATTTCCATTTGACCTAACGGAAGGACACCATAACCTGTTGGAGGAAACAACAAGTCATGGTGAGGCTCGTTGTGAGGAGAAGCTCAAGGTTTTCAAGGGACAATCAACGGTCGATCTAACGACTTGTTAGAAGAAACAATGACTCGTCCTATTGAGTCGTGGCTTGAATCTGAAGTCAGGGCCTTGGCAGTGCAGACGATGGCTCATACCATGAGTCGTCGTATCCTCCAACGACTCGTTGGTACGTCTGGGGGATCAACCAGTGCATATTTTTCAAGGTATTTTATTAATGGTATTTTCTTCATTCCTATGCTCTAAGGCCGTCAACAACGTCATTTTATGATATTTTTTGAGTATGTTAAGATAGGTTAAGTCTCCCGTAACTTATTCATTCTCATGCATGAAAAGTTAGGAAGAATTAAGAGTGATCAAGCTCTTCTTCATCAATTCTCCCTTGGGCTTTTAAAGAGTGTTGAAATTTGATCTTACCCAGGTATGTTGGGTTATGAATGGGTTTTTCGTTCACACCCATGCCCAATCTCCCCTAATTCATGGAATTTGATTAAAACTCTTATGGGGTTTTAACTTGAATTTGGTGGAATTCTAATGATTTACTAATGGGTTGTTATATTTCGAGAATTATATCATGTTTTATGAATTTTGATCTGATTTTACATCTATTTTGATTATAAAATTATTGATTTCAATTTCTACTAAATCTAGCCTAATTAGGTATGATCTATGATGAATCGAGTTATGATCTTTACTTCAATTGCCGATATTTACAAACCCATCATGATTTATGATTTGATATATGGATTTATTCAAATTCCCATTGTGATTTGATGATTTGCAAAGTATATCTATAACCTACAAGTATGCATGAAACCTATGATTTATATATTATGTTTTCACTGACTCACGGGCCTTATGTCATGGATAGTTCACGTATTTATGAGTATGTTTATGATTATCATGATTTAACAAGATGATGAAATCATGCATATTATAATATGAGCACTATATATGTTTTGGGGATAGTATTCAACACTGAGTAGGTTCGGGGCCTAGGTTCTGCCCTGGATCTCATAACTATGTTCCACCGTAGGATATGTTGGGACCTCCCTTGTGACTGTCCCCTGGCCCAAATATCCCTATTCATGTGTGATCATTCCCTTCATGGTTCTACCCCTAGAAAAGGTACGGACACCATCCCGACTAGGGTTACAAGTCGGGCTCCATGTGTTCTCATATGGGGTATGTCAATTAAGAGAATCTCCCACTATTCCTCATGATTTATGCATGTTTATGATTTTGTATATTGGCTCAAGTCATGTTCAATAAAGCTTTTCTCTTGTGATTATGATTACGTTTGTATTACGAATGTTTTGAAAACCTTGAGCCTTATGTTATGTTACGATATTTATGATATGAGCATGATGTCCTACTCTTATGATAATTTATGAGATTTACATATTTTAAATGTCCATTTTACTTACCTTGCATACTCGGTACATTTCAGTACTGACCGCATATTTTCTATGTTGTATCGTTTCATGATACATGACCCGACTGTCACGCCCCGCCTTGGGGGGTATGACTGGCACCTGGTGCCTTAGTAGGACCTGGACTGCCAACTGGTGAGCCTAAGCACAGCTGGCACCTGGCTAGCTCTAACTCAAATTTCTGGAAACAAAGGGCTATATAACGGCTGTAAACACAGCCTCCGGCCAACTGGCCTATAGCCACTTGTACCTGTAATAACAGCTAACCAGAAACATACTCGTAACAAGGAACCTATGCGGGCCGACAAGGCCACCATGCTTTCTAGTCATCTGGGACTCAACAAAGGGAATACTAAACAACTACGTGACCGGCAAGGTCACCACTACTATCAAACTATGGCCCCACGCGGCCAACATAAATTGAAATGCTAAACAGCTATAGCAAACTGCACGACCTCACGCGACCGGCTCAACGGACCACAGGGAAATATATACAGACTGCAAGCCTCTAGGAATACTGATAAGATGGTCGGTAAAGGGCCCTGACCTACCCGTACTATACAACAAAAGGAAATGATTTAAACCTCTGAAACATCAAGCTCTGGATGACAGGAGCTGATGACTCTGCGCTGGCTAGGATCACGAGGGATCGCCTCCTCGTCTATGAGTACCTGCAGGCAAGTAATGCAGCGCCCCACCAGGCGTCAGTACCATAGGTACCGAGTATGCAAAGCAACTGAAATAATACAACTGAATACAGATAACATAACTAACAAGACTGTGAGCAGAAGATAACTGAATCTGAAGAGTTGATAGGAACTAGATCAAACCTTTCTGCAGTGATAGGCAGGAACGTGTCCGTAGTCATGGCGGCCTGCTGTCTATTAACTAATATATATATATAAGGCACATAAATATATATACATTTAGCAGGCAAGAGCCAATACCAACCCCCATAAGCCAGATGGCGCCAAGCAAGCAAACAATCTATATACCCCTACCCGGGTCAAAACCAACCAAAAATAAGTCACTCCACTCATTTGCTCACTCGGAGCTCCTCTACCGGCCCCCTAGGTCTTCAGCTCGGGCCATAGCCTCTGATATAAATAACCGTGTCTGAGTCCGGAAGACTCCTGTGCAGACAGTAATAGATAGGGTCTGTTTCCCCGGAACTCTCCTCAAGGCTATCAAAAACCGGAGCTGCACCTGTAATAAGATCTGTAACTGTAACTGTATCTGTTTGTTCCCTGGGCTTGTGCACAACAGGGCTATCTGTACTATAATGTTGATCAGCCTGATATGGGGAAAGCTTCATCCCATCTTCGTCCAAACTGGGGACGGCATGCCACTCCTTGGAGTGACATAAACCCACCCGCTTAGTGGGCGACACGATTACCAACCCAGGGGCGGCGAGGATGCTCAATAAGGTGCCCTCACGCCACATCAAGTCTCAACAAACAAATAGCACATATAAATAGCAAGCATGTATGACTGAAAAAGACTATCTGAAATCTGATTTCCTATTCTGATCTCTTTCTGTATTATACTGATTCTTCACTGATTATATTGATCCTGAGATCTTTATTTAACTGCTTGGCTAATATGTAGCCGGGATACTATCTGTCTGAATGGCTAATCTGTAGCCATAAAACTATCTATCTATCTGATTTTACTTTACTAACTTTATTCTGAAAATATATATCTTTTTATTCTACAACATGCTTGCTAATCATACAATAAGCTATACTGAATCTGGAATGCTAACTCGCCCTTTGGCGCATGCTTTACTAACTTTCGGACTGAATACGATATGGCAACACAACTCAGAATCTATTAGGCTCACTGAACTCTCAACATTCAACTCCAAGAGTTTCAAATACGGAGTTACTATGACTTACCAAGCTAAGGCTCACTAACTTGCCGAAGAACAACTTCACATACCTTAACCTCGAGTTATCCGATTTTCGGATGAGGCTCGGCCAGTACTCCAGCTATTCCTCCCACTGCATTCGTATATACATCAATTAGTACTAAATACAACTTTATTCTGAAGGACGACATCACTTTCGATTGAATTGTAGCCTAAACTTAGGCTTATCGAAAGACGGTCGAAAACTCGCTATTTTCCAGAAGTCCAGAAGGGAGAAGTATTCACTTCACAGCTAGGAACACATAGACACTAGTTTGGAGCAATTCCACTTACCTCATTCCGGTAGCTCGATGATTCTTCGGTCGTATTTCACGAAACAAAATCCATAGGAATGCTCCCTGCTGCTAAATACCTCGGTATTTGGAGTTAATTTAAGTTTGGACTACGTTTGGCAGCGTAATCGGATGATAACATATTAACCCTCTTCATCTCTCTCTGTTTTCTACGTTTTCTCTGGAAATTATAAGGGATGAACTGATTTAAAACCGAAGTGGGGCTTTATATACTTGGGCCTAGACAGGCCCAACGTGTCACGGAGCCAACGCGGAGGCTCCACCTTCGTGACACATTTCCATCGTGGAGAGGCTCTGCCCCGGCTCCTTCCGTAATGGTTCGACAGGTTTCTTGTCCGGTCTTTTCCCGGGCCTTTCTCTAGCACGTATGGCTTTCAAATATGCTTAACCAACGCGCAAATAGGCCATCTAGGTGCCGGGAATCTTACGGGGTATAACACCGACTCTCAGGCTCATATCCATCATTAGTCCATCTCAGAGCTAGCTATCAGCCTTGTTGGTGAGTCCTCATGTTCCAAGGGCCATATGTCTATACATTTAAGATGTTATTTTTTTTAGTTTTGTCGGGTTAGTTAGGTGTTGTCCTATCAACCCATCTGATGTGATAGAGGATTTCAGACCATTTATAGTACTCAGATGATATGTATGTTCTGGTACTTTCCGCTCATTATGTTATGTTATGTCACGTTTATTTTTCCTCTATATCATATGTTAAGTAATTCGCCTTAAGTGATATAAAGTTAGATGTATGCTTATACCATGGGTCGACATGGGGCCCCTCGGGGTTCCTTATCCCGTGTTACGATCCTGGTCTATGTTCGAGTCGTAACAAACTTGGTATCAGAGCGATAGGTTTAAAGTGTCCTAGGATATCTGAAAGCCACGTTGAGTAGAGTCTTTTTCATGGGTGTGAAGTGCGCCACACTTATGACGAAGAGTCTACAAGACGTTTAGGAATTATCCCCTTCTTTCATGATCTATGTCGTGCAATGAAAAGTCTTTCTATCCTTCTAATTTGTGTTGTTTGCGATTGCAGAATTGTGGCTCCTCAAAGAACGACTGGTAGGAGAAGTGGAAATGGTGAAGGCCACAAGGATGGCAATGGACATGGGCATCAGCAAGCCAGTACACCATCTAGATCACGAGGGGATCAGAGGAGCAGGGCTCTAGATTCTAGAGGTTAGGGTAGCATGCAGATAGATCGCACTTTCCCTGCTTGTGCAAGGTGCGGCAAGAATCACTCAGGGAAGTGCCTAGTCGACGTGGATGCTTGTTTCTGGTGTGGAAAACCCAAACACAGACTCAGGGATTGTCCTTTTGCCAGATCAGAAGGCGGCGGAACCCGCATACCAGCCCCTAGTTCAGCCTCTCTAGCAGCACGTCCCTCTCAGCAAGGTGCCTTGACTAGTTCAGTCGGCAGTCAGTGTCAAAACAGGTTCAATGCTTTATCACCCCGCCAGGAGCAGGAAGTCTCCTTAGATGTGGTCACTAGTATGTTGCGAGTTTCCACTATTGATGTTTATGCTTTGTTAGATCTGGGGGCTACCTTGTCTTTTGTGACTCCTTATATTGTTGGTAGCTTTGGAGTTACTCCCGAGACTCTGTCAGAACCTTTTTTAGTTTCTACTCCTTTTGGTGATTCGATTATAGCTAGGCGGGTATATGAGGATGCCCGGTCACTATATTGCATAAATTCACCTCTGTAGACCTTTTAGAGTTATCCATGACTGACTTTGATATATTCTTGGCATAGATTGGTTGTATGCGTGTTATGCTTTTGTTAATTGTAGAACCCATGTAGTGGAGTTCTGTTTTTCGGGTGAGTCAGTCTTGGAGTAGAAGGGTAGTTTGGCCATGCCTGTAGGTTGTTTCCTTTCCTATCATAAGGCCAAAAAGATAATTTCCAAGGGTTGCATGTATCATCTAGTTAGGGTTAAGGATGTTGAGTACGAGATTCCGACTATCCAGTTAGTTCTGGTGGTGCATGAGTACCCAGAGGTATTCCCATATGATTTACCAGGTGTTCCTCCTGAGATGGAAATTATTTTTGGTATTGACCTTCTACCTGGCATGCAACCTATATCTATCCCTCCTTACAGAATGGCTCCAGCCGAGCTAAAAGAGTTGAACTATCAGTTGAAGGACCTATTAGATAAGGGTTTCATTAGACCGAGCAAGTCCCCATGGGGTGCACCAGTTTTATGTCCGAAAGAAGGATGGTTCCCTTTGGATGTGCATTTATTATCTACAATTGAACAAAGTCACCATCAAGAACAGGTATCCTTTACCCAAGATTGATGATTTATTTGACCAGCTTCAGGGTGCCAAGTGTTTCTTAAAGATAGATCTCAGATCCACGTATCATCAGCTCAGAGTTCGAGAGTGCGATATCCCAAAGACAGCCTTCAGGACGCAGTATGGTTATTATGAGTTTGTATTTATGTATTTTGGACTAACAAATGCTCCTGCAGCTTTTATCGACCTGATGAACATGGTGTTCAAGCTGTACCTGGACATGTTCATGATCATGTTCATTGATGACATCCTTATATACTCTGGGAGCAAGGAGGATCATGCCGCTCATTTGAGAGTAGTGCTTTAGACTCTAAAGGATCGTCAATTGTATGCCAAGTTCAGCAAGTGCGAGTTTTGGTTAAACTCTGTAGCATTTCTGGGCCATGTGGTGACAAGTGAGAGTATAAAGGTGGATTTTCAAAAAATAGAAGTGGTAAAGAATTGGCCTAGACTGGTGAATACTTCAGATATTTAGAGTGTCTTGTGTTTAGCTGGCTATTATCGAAGGTTTGTTGAATGTTTCTCATCCATTGCGGCACCTTTGACCAAATTAACTCAGAAGAAGGTGAAGTTCCAACGGTCGGAGGCTTGTGAGAAGAGTTTCTAAGATTTGAAGGCTTGACTTACTTCAGCACAGGAGTTAACTCTCCCGGAGGGTACTGATGGTTTTTTTATGTATTGTAATGCTTCAAGGCTCGTACTCGAGTGTGTATTGATGCAGCGTGGAAAAGTGATAGCATATGTCTCTAGACAGTTGAAATTTCATGAGAAGAATTACTTGACTCATGATCTTGAATTGGCCGTGGTGGTGTTCTCATTGAAGATATGGTGACATTACTTGTATGGGGCCTATGTGGATGTGTTTACAGACTATAAGAGCTTACAATATGTGTTCACGCAGAAAGATCTGAATCTACGGCAAAGAAGGTGGTTAGAGCTACTGAAGGACTATGATATGAGTGTTCTTTACCATCTAGATAAGGATAATGTGGTAGTGGACACACTTTGTAGACTCTCTATGGAGAGTGTGTCCTATGTGGATGAGGGGAAGAAGGATATGGTGAAAGATGAACGTCAAATCGCAAGGTTGGGAGTTAGATTGATCGACTCAATCGATGGCAGTGATTGTTGTTTAGAACGGATCAGAATCGTCATTAGTGACTAATGTGAAAGCTAGACAAGATATGGATTCAATTCTGGTAAAATTGAAGGAAGTCGTTCGAAGTCAGAAGGTGGAGGTCTTCTCCCAAGGGGGAGATGCTGTTTTTCGGTACCAAGATCACCTATGTGTTCCAAATGTTGATGACTTGAGGAGCCGGATATTGCATGAGGCTCATGGATCCAAGTATTCTATCCATCCGAGTGTCCCCAAGATGTATCGTGATTTACAGGAAATATATTGGTGGAATGGCATGAAGAAGGATATTGCCAAATTCGTAGCCAAGTGCCCAAACTGTCAGCAAGTAAAGGTTGAGCATTAAAGGTCGGGAGGCGTACTTCAGGATATCCGCATTCCTACTTGGAAGTGGGAAGATTTAACATGGATTTCATAACAGGATTACCTCGTACTTATTGTCAATATGACTCTATTTGGGTTATGGTGGATTGGTTGGCAAAGGTTGCCCATTTTCTACCGGTCATAACCATGGAATCAGCGGAGGATTTTGTCAAACTATATATAAGGGAGTTAGCCCGATTACATGGAGTGCCCTTATCCATCATTTCAGATTGAGGTACTCAATTAACCTCCCAGTTTTGGAGGTGAATCCAAAAAGGGCTTAGGGCTCAGGTTAAACTCAGCACAGCATTTCACCCTCAAACGGATGGTCAAGCGGAGCGGGCAATTCAGACTCTCAGAGACATGTTGAGAGCATGCGTGATTGACATCAAAAGTAGTTGGGATGATCACTTGTCGCTGATCGAGTTTGCTTACAATAACAGCTATCACTCCAGCATTTAGATGGCATCGTTCGAGGCTCTCTATGGGCGGAGATGTAGGTCACCCATTTGATGGTTTGAGGTTGGTGAGGCAGCTATAGTAGGGCCAGATTCTATTCATGAGGCTATGGAGAAGGTTCAATTGATAAGAGAGGCTGAAAACCACTCAGAGTCGCTAGAAGTCCTATGTTGATGTAAGAAGGAGAGAATTGGAGTTCGAGGTGGATGATTGGGTGTTTCTGAAGGTATCTCCCATGAAGGGAGTAATGCGGTTTGGGACGAAAGAAAAATCTTAGTCCCAGCTATGTTGGACCCTACCGGATTGTGAGAAGAGTTGGCAAGGTAGCATATGAATTAGAATTTCCTTCAGAGTTATCTTTCGTGAATCCTCTGTTTCATGTATCGCTTTTAAAGAAGTGTTTGGGTGATCCACATCTTGTAGTCCCGGTGGACAGTGTTGGTGTAAAAGATAGCCTTAGCTATGAGGAGGTTCTGCTGAAAATATTAGATCGTCAGGTTCGGAGGCTAAGGAACAAGGAAGTAGCTTCAGTTAAAGTGTTATGGAGGAATTAGCATGTTGAGGGAGCTACATGGAAAGCCGAAGTGGATATGATGGCTAGATACCCACATTTATTCTCTATCGGCTTAGATCCGACTTGAGGTATCAATTTTTCCCTATAACTCTATTTAGTTTTCATGTTCAGATTATATGTTCAAGTTTCCTTTATGTATATGTATGTGTATGTGAATCAAGAAATCAGATAAGCTATGTGGGTTGAATCAGAGATAATCATTCTGTTAGTTTTCGGTTTAAATGATCAGTATTTAGGTGTGATGATTGCATCTCTTTCTTTTTTTGCATGTCTCAAACATTCAAGGATGAATTATCCCAAGGGGGAGATATTTTAATACCCCGAAAATGCCTAAGATTGAACCCGGGATCAAAAATGGAAGTTGGCTGAAAACTGGGAAAAAGTGTGCAGGACGGACGACCCAACGGATCGTTGGTCCAACCAATGACCCGTTGGATCCAGTCGTAGCAAGTGATGTCTGGTGGTTGTGGGAGTAATGGGTGATGCAACGACTCGTTGTTGGGAACAACGATTCATTGTTGGTAATCGTGGGTGAGTACTTAACTTTGGCAGTTAGGGATTTAACGGGTCATCCCATGACCCGTTGTGATGTCTAACGACCCGTTGTCAAGAGTCGCTGTAAGGGAGTATGTAAATTTCTAGCAGACCTAACGGAAGGAAACCACGACCCGCTGGAGGAAACAATGAGTCGTGGTAAGGCTCATTGTGAGGAGAAGCTCAGGGTTTTCAGGAGACAAACAACGGTCGATCTAATGACCCGTTAGAAGAAACAACGACTTGTCCTGTTGAGTTGTGGATTGAATACGAAGTCAGGGCCTTCTTAGTGAAAACGAAGGCTCGTACCACGAGTTGTGATATCCTCCAACGACTCGTTGGTACGTCCGTGGGATCGGCCACTACAGATTTTTCAGTGTATTTCATCAAGGGTATTTTCATTTCTATGCTCTAGGGCCCTAAACTACGTCATTTTATGATATTTTTTGAGTACGTTAAGATAGGCTAAGTCTCCCCTAACCTATTCATTCTCATGCATGCAAAGTTAGGAAGAATTAAGAGTTATCAAACTAGTTCTCAAGCTCTTTTTCATCAATTCTCCCTTGGGCTTTCAAAGAGTGTTGAAATTCGATCTTACCTAGGTATGTATGGTTATGAATAGGTGTTTTCTTTTACACCCATTCCCAATATCCCCTAATTCATGGAATTTGATCAAAAATCTTATGGGGTTTTAACTTGAATTTTGTGGAATTCTAATGATTTACTAATGGGTGGCTATATTTCGAGAATTATATCATGTTTTATTAATGTTGATCAGATTTTACAGCTATTTTGATTATAAAATTATAGATTTTGATTTCTATTAAATTTAGCCTAATTATGTATGATCTATGATAAATCGAGTTATGATCTTTACTTCAATTGCCGAAATTTACAAACCCATCATGATTTATGATTTTAAATATGGATTTATTCAAATACTCATTGCAATTTGTTGATTTGCAAAGTATATGTATAACCTACAAGTATGCATGAAACCTATGATTTATGAATTAAGTTTTGGCCGACTCACGGGCCTTATGTCATGGCTAGTTCACATATTTACAAGTATGTTTATGATTATCATGATTTAACTGGCCCATGAATTCATGCATATTATACTATGAGCACTATATATGTTTTGTGAGTACTATTCAACACCGAGTAGGTTTGGGGGCCTAGGATCTGCCCCGGATCTCATAACTGTGTGCCACCATAGGATATGTTGGGACATCCCTTGTGACTGTCCCCTATCCCAAATGGCCCTTTTCATGTGTGATCACGCCCTTCATGGTTCTACCCCTGGAAAAGGTACGAAAACCCTCCCGACTAGGGTTACAAGTCAGGCTCCATGTGTGCTCGTATGTGCTATGTCGGTTAAGAGAATCAGCCATTGTTCCTCATGATTTATGCATGTTTATGATTATGTATATCGGCTCAAGTCATGTTAAATAAAGATTTTCTATTGTGATTATGATTACGTTTTTATTACGAATGTTTTGAAAACCTTGAGCCTTATGTTATGTTACGATATTTATGATATGAGCATGATGTCCTACTCTTATGATCATTTATGAGTTTTACATATTTTAAATATTCGTTTTACTTACCTTGAATATTCGGTACATTCCACGTACTAACTGCATACTTTCTATGTGGTATCATTTCATGATACAGGACCCCGACTCTCAAGCTCATCTCGATCATTAGTCCGTCTCAGAGTTAGCTATTAGCCATGTTGTTGAGTCCTCATGTTCTGAGGACCATATGTATAGGCATTTTATGATGTTCTTTTTTCAACTTTGCCAAGTTTGTTGGGGGTATTGTCCTATCAACCGATCTAACATGATAAAGGCTTTCAGACCGTTTGTAATACTCAACTAATATGTATGCTCTAGTACTTTCCGCTCATCATGCTATGTTATGTTATGTTTATATTTTAGCTATATCGTATGTTCAGTATTCCGCCTTAAGTGATATAAAATTAGATGTATGCTTATGCCATGGGGTCAACTTGGGGCCTCTCGGGGTTCCTTGTCCTGTGTTACGATTAGGGTCTACGTTCAAGTCGTGACATCCATCTAGCTACAACTAAATCACCCACTGGAGTAGAGACTGAGAAGGGTTCTGACAAGATTTCAGGGTTGACTCCGAAACTACAAGCCACATAAGGCGTCACAAAAAACAAGGTAGCCGTGGGATCTAGCAATGCATATACATCAAGATGGAATATTCGCAACATACCGGTAACCACATCTGGTTAAGTCTCCTGCTCCTGGCAGGATGCTAGGGCATAGAATCCTTTTTGGCGCTGTCCACGACCTGTACTAGTGGAAGCACCCTATTGTAAGGGACGTGCCACCGAAGCACTAAGCTAGTGGCTAGGGTATGGGCTCCACCATCGCCTGATCTGGCTGAAGGGCAATCTCTGAGCCTGTGTCCGGGTTTGCCACACTTGAACGAGCATCTGAACTAGCTAGACACCTCCCTGGGTGGTTCTTACCACACTCTGCACATGCTAGAAAAGTGCGATCTCCTGAAATTCTCCCCTTGCTCCTAGATCCTGACGCTCTACCCCTCTGATCACGTCTACGTCGCGACGAGACACTAGCTGATGATGGTGTAGGAGCTAAAGATCTTTGGTGGAACTGCTGACGGTGCCTACTATGCTGAATCCAATCCAACCGGTCTTGGCCCTCTTGGCCTCCCTCTCCCTCTCACTCATCTATACCACCTCCATCTGCTGGGCGTACAGGACTATCAAAGAAAAGTCAATATCCTGGAGAATCATCACGGTTCAGAAATCCCTAACCAAGGAGTATGTTATCCTATGTACGAACTTGCTCACACGGGCCCTCTGATCTGCCACCAACTCAGGTGAAGACTTGGACAGACGTGTGAACTCCAAGGCATACTCCTGAACCGTCATCTTTCCCTGCTTAAGATTCACAAACTCGTCCGGTTTCAGCTCCCTCATCTCCCGAGGGAAGAAACGATCACGAAAAAAGACATGAAAGTTATCCAATTGACAGGGCCTGCTCTAACTGCCCTACTATCCTTTCACTATTTGAACAAAATGTGTGTGACCCCCTTTAACTATTATGAGGAAAAATCGGCACACTCCTCTCCATTCACCCCCATAATCTGGGTGATCTTCAGAATCTCCTTAATGAAATCATGTGGATCCTTTTCCACCTTTGATCCAAGGAACTCGGGAAGTTTCCTCCTCAAAAAGTTTCTAACCCTTGTTGTCGCCGCATTCATGTTCTATGGGACATGCGCTACTGCCACTGGTTGACCTGGGCAGCCAATGCCTGTGCTAGCATTTGAATGGCTGCCCTGAATTCAGCATTAGCAACCGGCTCCGGTGCATGGTGCTCCTAGGTTGGTAGGGCCTGTTGGTGCCCATATCCATTGCTATCCTCGTGGACATTTACATTTCAATTTCTTCTTAACTCTGCGGCGAGGCATGATTCTACGAACGTGTATAGAATAATTTAGAAGAATAGAGAGACATTTCACCGCACGACATAGATCATGAAAGAAGGCAACATTTCCTGAACGTCTCGTTGCCTCTTCGTCATAAGTGTGGCGTGCTTCACACTCATGAAAAAGACTCTACTTAACGCGGGTTTCAAACACCCTAGGACACTTTAAAATCTATTGCTCTGATACTAAGTTTTTCATGACTCGAATATAAGCCCCGATCCGCGACACGGGACAAGTAGCCCCGAGAGACTCCAAGTCGACCCATGGCATCAACATACATCTAACACAATCAATAAAGGACGAAGATTTAACATAATAAATATAGCAGAAGTATGAACGTAACATAACATCAGAACTACAATTCACATCATACATGACAAGCTGATTACTACAAATAGTCTGAAAGTCTCTAAAATATCTGATGGGTTGATGGGAAAACACCCCCAACTAACCCAACAAGTCTGAAACTAAAAGACATACAACCACGAATACTGAATGTCCTCAGAGGATGAGGACTCACTGATGCTAGCTGGACATGTCTGAGTGAGAAAGCAGGGTCTAAGGATGTTGTTGAGAAAGATCCCTCATACCTATATCATGAGACGATAAGAGTATGCGGTCAATGTTCGGGTGTTTGCTATAGGGGTTAAAAACCGACACGCAAGTGCACGTGGTCAAACGAGTAATAAAGTGGCTAAGTAAGCCAAGTATCGAACCAAGGAGACTCTGGATAAGTAAAAATTGCTCAAGTATACTATATTCTATCTTACTTCTATATATGCTGACAACAACGTAACCAAAAGTTAAATAATTTTGTTTATAAATTATATACTAAAACTATTAACAAATATCTACTTTGAATTTAAACTATGGATATGAGCATGCCAAGGTTAAGAACAAGTAATGAATTTGATTATAATCCTAATTTGGTTAATCTTCTCTTCCTGTTGCTAGCCAAGAACATTAGCCTAGAGATTAAAACTCTCGTATTTAATCTCACTTAAGAATCATAAACCATCCGTCTACATTTCTGTGATCAAATGCAATTTATGACCTAGCAATACAATTCCGGTTCCTAAATTGACTAATACGGCTTTCAAGTATATTTCTACCAGGAAAGCACATCAAAACCCAATTTTCCCAAATCAAGTTAAGAACAATACCCTATTAATTCACAACTTTACAATTTCGTGCTCTCTCGAGTGAAATCGGACTTTTTAGATGTACATTAATGTCGGCCACACACCAATGCAGTAGAAACAAGAATTAATAGAACAACATGGAAGATGAAGATGAAAAACCATATAATTCAATAATCAAAATTCATCACCATTGTTCATAACCTCAGCAAGGAAGAGAATTAGCCACTCATTTGTGGATTAATCATCCTAAAACAAGTGTTAATCATACAAACAATTGATTGAAAGAAGAAAGAAAGAGAGAAAAACCCTTAGCTTTTTCGTCCCTCAACTGCCTGTAACCCACGTCCTTGCTCCACCAAGTCTGAATTAATTAAAAATAAGCCTAAGTGTTCTATTTATACTAGTGGGATTTTTTCCCGGAATAACAAGCAACGTGTCACGGAGGGTAACGCGGAGCACTGCCTCCGTGACACGGCGTGGACGCGGACCCTCTCTGGAATTTTAGGGTCCAGGAATAAAGCTTCAACATGGCACGGCGTGCAACGCGAAGGCTTGCCTCCGTGCCACAGAGCTGTCGCGAGGCTCCACTGGAAATTGGCAAATTATTCACCCTCCAGGCAGTGTGCATCCGCGATGGTAGCGTGACACGGCTCCATTGCGGAGCCCCTTTAATTGGTGCAGTCCAATGCCTTTTTTGTGCTCGAATCCAAGTCCAACTCTGATATTGTTCCAACATGTATTTTAGCTCCTCAAAATCACATTTTACCTACAAAACAATGCTAATCATGTTGGTTAGTATAAATTCACATTTTATTACCAATTACATGAAAATGTATACACATTGCACAATAAACAAGGCGAAAATGATACGTTTGAGTATCACTTGGACATATAAATCTGCCCAAGATCACTTACCCCACACTTACATCCTTGTTCGTCCTCGAACAACACATACACAACTCATGCAAATTACATCCCAACCTTTGCCACTATGGTGCGACAATTGGAGCTATGGTCATACCGATCATTCAATATTGTAAATCATCAAGAAAACATGCATGGTCTTACAATGCAATGACCTTTAATACATCAAGACTTCCTAGACTTTAAGAATCGACCCTCGATATCGGCAAACTCATGCAAATCAGCTAATCAAGATATCCGACACGAACATCAATCTTTCATCAAGCATGTTCCCTCACAACTCAAGAGAATCTTCCCCTTTTTGTTCATGTGACACACAAACATTCAAGTAGGGGCATGTAAAAATTAATTTCACTCTCTCTCCCAAAAGAATTCACATGCATCATGTCATGACCCATAGGCTTGCCCTTAGTGTATTACTCCACTAATATAAAGAAATGCAATGTAAGATCACGTAGGACTTTAATGGGTAGTAATGGAAGCTATGGAACTAGTACATATTGGATTAGCCAATAATAGCCACTAGCATCATTAAGCGCCTTTTCAACACATTCCGATCAACTCATGTACATTGTTTCTCTCTTTTCTTTTTTTCATCATCCCATTCATGTTGGTTTACTTTCGTATGGCCCATTTCACCAAACACACTTGACACAAGAACAAAGGTTTTTCATGCACCTTCATTATCATTTAATTATAGCAAGTGCACCCTCCACCTTTTTCTTTTCTTTCCTCACTCTGCTTTTCTTTTTCTTTCCACTATTCTCACTCTTTGACACTTTGGGAAAAAAAATTTCTGTTCTTCTTAAGCGCTTAAGAGTTTTGTATAGACTTTATGGCTAATGAAAAGAAAGAATTAAGCTCAGTTTATACAATTTTGGACAAAAGAAAGAAAGAATTGGCTAAAGGCTCAACGGGCTGACTAGGGTATACAATCACATAAAAAGGTAGTGTATGACAAAAAAAAATAGAAACTCTCGGTTAATAACAAAGAAATTCCTACATCCTTTCCAACACTACACCTCCTTCATTTCGTTTTGTACACACACCAGGCAAGTTCTAGACACTTCACAATAGCATGGAATAACAACACCTCACTTCACACTTCATGCACATGCTCTATTCAAGATGCATTCACAGACTTTTTAATTAGCCAATTACATGAATTCAAAATTTAAGCCTCAATCACACCGAATCGAATTCTACAGCCTAGGTAACTCAACATATTTACAAAATTGCATGTTTTCATACGAATCACTTTTACATCTTGAATATCAGTTACAACACGCAACCAAAATTTCACAACCATATAGTAACTACATGTTCCGTGATGCAATCCACCAAAGAAAAAAACTGAAAATAAATTAAAATCACTACTCCTACCGACTACATTTCCCTTAAGACGGTCGTCATCCATCCATCATAGGGAACGGTCACTAACTATAACGTCGATTCAATGGGACTATTCTCAGTAAAAGAACTGAAAACAAACTCTGAGAAACCCAAAAATAAAAATTGAAAAAAATTTCAAACGTCGATCATTTCGATGGACAAATATTTACAAAATTTTTAATATGTACAAAATATTTTCGCAAAATTTTAAAAATATCGATCATTTCGATAGAAAAAAAACATAAGAAAATATTTACAAAAATTTTTACAGACTTAGCTGGCAAACCACAACATTTCACAACACACATCATCAATTACCACAAATATATATAGATACAAACCAGTCTGCACTTCACAAACAAAGGGAAATAAAAAAATACAAAACAAAACAAAACAGAGAAAAAACATATAGCAAACCAGCCCAGCCCCAGCACCTAACTACTCCCCACCCCACACTTAAATCGAACACTATCCCCAGTGTTCACAAAAATTTACAATCACACAAAATTTGGGTGGTGGAACTCCCTGATCAGTCGAAATATTCGACTTCTTCATCCGGTGCTGCTGCCTCCTCGCCCATGTCCGAGTCACCTCCATCATCGGTATCGGACTCCATATCGGAGTCCTCTCGACGTGTCTCCTCGTTCGTGGGGTCGTTAGTGGGCTCTACAAAGGCTGGCCCCACTCGGCATAGAGCCCTGGCGTTTTTGCCAAATGGGTAATCCAGCTCGAGCTGCCATAATTCCTCCTCCGTGGCTGGTCTCCCACCAATCCGAAGCTGAAGCATTTGCATACCAAACATCCGTGCCATGTACTGGTCGTCACGAGCATGTCGCTCGCCAAGTGTCAGCACTGGCCCGTGTGTGGTGTCGGGGGCCTTAGTTTTGGTCACATCAAGGGCCCTCCGCTCCAACTGCGGGATGTAGTCCAAAGCCTCTTCCTCGACGTCGAGGCCCCGGAGAAAGGTGGTGATAAGTCCTCCGAACCCATACCTGTGGCCCTGGTGTAGTCGGGCTCTCTTCATGGCGGATATGATGACCGCCCCAACATTAATCTCTAGCCCTTTCATCAGAGCATACACCAGGCAGACACGGTCCCGGGTCACATCAATCATGTGCACCCCCGGAATTAAGCACGAACAGACTATCTTCAGCCATATTCTGGCCTCCCTGTTCATTTGAGAATACGGCAGAGTCTGGTGGTAACCCCTTTCTTTATGTCTGCTCCATCTGGGTATGGATCGAGCCCCACACAATGTGCGTCTGATATTGGCATATGGTGGGGTGATGTTCAGCTGGCGGAGAACATGGGCGTCTGTGTCCCGCGCTCCAATGATGGCATTTAATTGCTGGGGTTCCAGAGTGACAATCTGCCCTCTGATTTTTATTGTGTGGCTTCTGATTACCGGGTTCCAATTTGCATAGAACTCCCGGACTAGATGAAGGTTGCATTCCTTAGGCTCCTGAAATATGAAGCTGAGCCCAGCTGCCTCGATCCTTTGCACTATGCGGGGGAACTCCTGTGCTAGTGGTTCCCGTGCAATATGCTCCTCGGGGAAGTATTTATTTTCCTTGTGCTTAGCGTACCACTTCTTCCCTTCATCGGTTACCCACCTCGTTCCGTATTGGCAGCGTTGGCCGCGCGGAACTGCTGGTGCAGCTGGGACTGTTGTGCCCAGTCTAAGTCGTTTTCTTCCGGTGCCTGAAGTAGATGCACCTTTACCCTTATCCTGCCTACTTGCCATTGTACCTGTCAACACAAATGAACAAGCAAAATGTCAAGCTAAATGCATGTTAACTTCGGCTATGGTCGGGTTAAGCTAAGTTTACCCCACACTTAGTCCTTAGCTACAGTTACGATACTACGGCAAGGATCACTTTATTTGCACCCAAAAACAAACAACTATACCATTTATGCTTAGTGCGTTCGCAAAGAAAATTTCGACGGTATAACTTTTAGCGTACTACTCAGACTTCATACAGCTAATCCCAATCCTACCATCGCTAGCAATTCAACCATCGCACTTAGCAAAGAAAACAACAAACAAAAACAACACAAATTCTATATACACATGAACCTATATAATCAACCAATTCGAACAATTTTCAACTTTTTCCCAAAATCCCGAGAATTCGTCGTCTATTACATTCAAACAATATTTACAACGACTTATCTCAATTCACAAGCACACCCCATCATATAATTCACAAATTTACCAAGTTACCCACTTCGAATTCAACAACCAAAGCCCTAGAATTGAATTTCACAATCAAATTCGAATCATTCATGCAATCGACAAGTTCAAACGCGTATTACAACATTCCGAACATATATCAATCAAGGAATAACTCAATTTCATGCTAAATTTCGACTTAGGGTGATTTATCTCACCTCCCATGCTTAATTTCGAATAAATTCGATAAAAACTTGAGAGAGAATAGGAAAACATACCTCGTAGTTGAAAAACCGAAGAAAACTCGATAATTTCTTTGCTTAATACTGTGGCACGTTGATGGGAGAGGGAAATATGGGTGTTTGGTCGCGGAGAAGTGAGAAAATGAGGGAAAAGGGAATAAAATCGAGGTTTAAAATGAAGGGAAACACGCGGGTCACCCGGCAACCCGGTGTGACTCGTCACCAAATATAGGGCAACGTGTCACGGAGTGCATCGCGGTGCACTGCCTCCGTGACACGGAGCCATCGCGACAGTCCTCTGGAATTTTTAAAAATTCCAGATTAAACCTCAACGTGTCACGGAGGGTAACGCAGAGGTCCTCCTCCGTGACACGGAGCCATCGCCCCAGCTCACTGTCTCTTCATTTTATTCATTTTTTCATACCTTGCCTTTTCCTTCACGATTCCGTGCACATTTTTCTCCGTTTGACCTGTCAATCACCTCACTAAATAAAATTGGTTAGATTAATAGATTTCACTACTAAAATGAAAAATACTAACTAAAACGAAAAATTTGTACTAAATCAAGAAAAAGAAAATTAAATAAAATCTAATTACACTTTACAAAATAAAAGAAAAAATATATTTTTCACCGGTTGCCTCCCGTGCAGCGCCTGGTTTACCGTCGCGGCTCGACGTCCCTTATGCTCAATTGTCCACTAGGGTGATGGACGATTTCTCACGATCATTGTCCTCCCCCCAGTAGTGCTCACCCTTATCTGGTGGTCTTCCCATCAACTCTCGGGAATCATTCATTCGATTAGCATTCCCATGATCAATTACATTGATCACCGAGAGTTCTTCATTCACCATCGGGAGCTTGGGTGCTTTGTACACATCGAACACCTCTACCTTTTCATGTGCTCGCATTGTAAGTTGACCCGCAGCCACGTCGATTAATGCTTTCCCGGTTGCCAAGAAGGGTCGTCCCAAAATAAATGGGACTTCAGCGTCTGGTTCAAAATCCAGAACAATAAAATCTACCGGAAAAATGAGGGATCCCACTTGCACAAGCACATCCTCAACAATGCCATCCGGCCTAGCTAAGGATCTGTCTGCTAACTGCAAGATTACGGTTGTAGGTTTAGGACTCCCCAGATCTAACTTTCTGAATACCGAAGATGGCATCAGATTTATGCTCGCCCCCAAGTCACACAATCCACATGCTCGGATACTCTACCCAATAGTAAGCTGGAGAGTAAAACTTCCAGGGTCTTTTAGCTTCGTGGGCAGTCTATTTTGAATTCGGAAAGTGCATTCCTCCATCAAAGCTACCGTGGCATACTCAGTCAAACGGCTTTTGTTGGCCACGATGTCTTTAATATATTTGGCATATTTTGGCACTCCCTGCAAGACATCAACAAGAGGTAAATTAATATGTACCTGTTTAAGCACCTCCATAAATTTCTTGAAACACGCCTCCTCTTTGTGTTTCTTGAGTCGTTGAGGGAACGGGGGTGGAGGTCTTTCTGATTCTGCTTCTTTGATTTTCCCCCTATCCGAACTTTGTTCTTCCTCAACATCTGCTGCTCCTGAATTTTGAGGTGGTCTCTCCGGTTCCACCTCCTTCAGCTGCAAACCACTCCTTGTGGTCACTGCATTTACCTGCTTCGGATTTGGATCTGTGTCGCTAGGCAGTCCTCCTCTGGGCCTTGTGTTTTGGTCACTAGCAAATTGCCCAAATTGATACTCAAGAGCCTTGGTCGCTAATTGATTGTTTTTCACTTCAGCTGCCAATTTAACATAGTCAGCCTGCAATTGCGCCTGATTAGCGATCATGGTCTTGAACATTTCCTCAATGGTAGGTGATGGTGGTGGAGGAGGGGCATTGTGATTTCTGAATTGAGATTGGTAGTTCTGTTGCCCTCCTTGATTCCTGTGCATACCCTGACCCGAACTTTGGCCTTGTTGGTTGTTGCTACCCCACGAAAAATTTGGATGGTTCCTCCAATTTGAGTTGTAGCCGCTACCAAACTACTGCTGATTTCTTTGTGCATTGCCCACAAAGTTAACCGAATCTGGGTTTGCTCCACAGCCCTCAGCTGAGTGCTCACTGCTTCCACACACTTCACACCACATTTGCTGGACCGCATTGACTGAAGCTGAAGGCTGGTTCAAATTCATGTTGCTGAAGTGGTTGTTCAACTGATTCTGCAAGGCAGCTATCTGTGTTGCGATAGCTGTAAATCCATCCACTTCAAGCACTCCTGCTGCTTTCCTTGCTCCACCTCGAGATGAATCAGCATTCCATTCTGGATTGCCCTGTGAAATCCGATTGAGCAAAGTGTACAGCTCCTCATAAGTTTTTTCCAGCGCTTGCCCTCTAGCTGCTGAGTCTAGCAAAATTTTAGTATGGGGTTCCAAACCCTCAATAAATGTGTGTACCAACACCTCATTGTAATGATGATGATGAGGATAGTCCCGCAAAATGGATTTAAATCTTTCCCAGGCTTGATATCAATTTTCTCCCTCCCTCTGTTTGAAACTTAGAATTTGACTTCTAAGTCTGGCTGTTTTACCAGAGCGAAAAAATCTTATCAAGAACTTCCGTGCTAGATCATCCCACGTTGAGATAGAATTTGGTGGCTCAGCTTTTAACCACCTCTTGGCTTCACCAATTAATGAGAACGGAAATAGTGTGAGTCGAACATAATCAGGTGACACTCCAGCGGGTATATAAGTGTCACTTATCTCCAAAAAGTTTTGCAGATGTTGTTATGGGTCTTCATGAGAGAGACCGGTAAATTGCCCGCTTGTGTGCAATAGTTGCACCATATTCTGCTTAAGTTCAAATCTCCCTCCAGGCTCGGGTTTGCGGATACTTGAATGTACATTGTTGGCATGTGGGATTGCCACCTCGCGAACCGGCCTTGCTGCTGCTTCGTCGGGCACTAACACTGCCCTCACAACTGGTGGATTTTGTTGCTCCATAATAGTCTGTCTGAGCAACTGCAGCTTCTTTTGTAGAGCTTCTCTGTGTTTACTATGAAATTCACGTTCAGGCTCTATATAAGATTCCACCAGCTCCTTGTCCTTTGCCAGTGTTCACAGAAATCAAGTCTGCAAAATACAGGCTAAGACCAAGTTGTCAACACTTAAGAAAATAAAATAAAAAATACAGTAAATTTACACTTAACACAATTTCACCAATTGCCTAGTCTCCCCGGCAACGGCGCCAAAAACTTGTTCGGGTGTTTGCTATAGGGGTTAAAAACCGACACGCAAGTGCACGTGGTCAAACAAGTAATAAAGTGGCTAAGTAAGCCAAGTATCGAACCAAGGAGACTCTGGATAAGTAAAAATTGCTCAAGTATACTATATTCTATCTTACTTCTATATATGCTGACAACAATGTAACCAAAAGTTAAATAATTTTTGTTTATAAATTATATACTAAAACTATTAACAAATATCTACTTTGAATTTAAACTATGGATATGAGCATGCCAAGGTTAAGAACAAGTAATGAATTTGATTATAATCCTAATTTGGTTAATCTTCTCTTCCTGTTGCTAGCCAAGAACATTAGCCTAGAGATTAAAACTATCGTATTTAATCTCACTTAAGAATCATAAACCATCCGTCTACATTTCTGTGATCAAATGCAATTTATGACCTAGCAATACAATTCCGGTTCCTAAATTGACTAATACGGCTTTCAAGTATGTTTCTATCAGGAAAGCACATCAAAACCCAATTTTCCCAAATCAAGTTAAGAACAATACCCTATTAATTCACAACTTTCCAATTTCGTGCTCTCTCGAGTGAAATCGGACTTTTTAGATGTACATTAATGTCGGCCACACACCAATGCAGTAGAAACAAGAATTAATAGAACAACATGGAAGAAGAAGATGAAAAACCATATAATTCAATAATCAAAATTCATCACCATTGTTCATAACCTCAGCAAGGAAGAGAATTAGCCACTCATTTGTGGATTAATCATCCTAAAACAAGTGTTAATCATACAAACAATTGATTGAAAGAAGAAAGAAAGAGAGAAAAACCCTTAGCTTTTTCGTCCCTCAACTGCCTGTAACCCACGTCCTTGCTCCACCAAGTCTGAATTAATTAAAAATAAGCCTAAGTGTTCTATTTATACTAGTGGAAATTTTTTCCGGAATAACAAGAAACGTGTCACGGAGGGTAACGCGGAGCACTGCCTCCGTGACACGGCGTGGACGCGGACCCTCTTTGGAATTTTAGGGTCCAGGAATAAAGCTTAAACGTGGCACGGCGTGCAACGCGGAGGCTTGCCTCCGTGCCACAGAGCTGTCGCAAGGCTCCACTGGAAATTGGAAAATTATTCACCCTCCAAGCAGTGTGCATCCTCGATGGTAGCGTGACACGGCTCCATCGCGGAGCCCCTTTAATTGGTGCAGTCCAATGCCTTTTTCGTGCTCGAATCCAAGTCCAACTCTGATATTGTTCCAACATGCATTTTAGCTCCTCAAAATCACATTTTACCTACAAAACAATGCTAATCATGTTGGTTAGTATAAATTCACATTTTATTACCAATTACATGAAAATGTATACACATTGCACAATAAACAAGGCGAAAATGATACGTTTGAGTATCACTTGGACATATAAATCTGCCCAAGATCAGTCAATACATGGAATGTACCGAGTGTGCAAGATAAGTAAAACTGATAGTTAAAATACATATAAGTTCATAAGAGTAGGACAAAATGATAATAACATAAATATCATAATGCAAACATAAGGTACAAGGTTTTCAGAACATTCATAAATCATTCATAATCATATTCATAAGAGAAAAGCTTTATTAAGCATGACTTGATCCAAAGTATATAATCATAACCATACATAAATGATGAGGAACAGTGGGAGATTCTTATAACCAACATAACCTATATGAGCACACATGGAGCTCGACCTGTAAAATCCTAGTTGAGAGGGTGTTCATACCTTTCCAAGGGTAGAACCATGAAAAGAGGTGTGATATCACAACAAAGGGCCCATTTGGGCAAAGGGGACAGTATCATGGAGGTCCCATCATGGCTATGTTAGCGCATAATTCTGAGACTGGGTATGCTTGGACCCCGGGTCTACTCGGTGTTAAATACTACTCCAAAAATATATTTAGTGCTCATTTGATAACATACCTGAGATTCATATGCTAGTTAAAATAATGATAATCATAAGCATGCTTGAAATACATGAACTAGCCATGAAAGTAAGGCCAGTGAGTCGGCCATAATCACAAATTCATAAATCATGAAGTTCATGGATACTTGTAAAACATGTATATACTTGATATCTCATAAATACATGAGAATTATATGAGAGAAATCATATCATAAAGTATAAATCATAGTAGGGAAAATCTAGATCAAGATCATAGCAAAGTCATAACTTAACTTTTCGTAAGAACATGTATAATTGGGCATAGTTTTGTAGAAATTTAAATCCATAAGTTTATAATTCAAAATAGTCACAAAATCTTCCCATGATTCATAAAATATGAATTTACATATGAGAGGGATTAACCCATACATAGATCATAAGGATTATATAAGAATTGGGATAAAATCCCATAGAATTATCAATGGAATTTCATGAATTAGAAAGGAGTTGGGCATGGGTGTGAACAATTTCACCCATTCATAACTCTACATACCTCAGAGAATCTGATTCTACAACTTCTTTGATTTCCCAAGAAAGAATTAAGAAGAACTTGGAAGAAATTGAGCTTGATCACCTCTCTAGACTTCTACACTTCTATGCATGAATAGGAATATCTTAGAATAAACTTAACCCTCTTAAAACTCACTATTCATAACTTAAAACGACATAGTTTAGACCTTAGAATCATAGAAATTACGTAAAAGCCCTTAATAAACTCTCAGAGAAAAACAAATTGTCAGTCCCAATGAGGGACTAGACAAGTCTTTACCCATGACCAAGACTCGTGGTCTCCTGTCATCAAGTGCACTGCCAATTTTCCTCAAAGGGTCCCCACGAGTGACCTAATGATTCATCACTGGTGACTATGACTCGTGGTCACCTCTCATGACTTTCTCTTCCGAAAAACATTTAACCCTTAACCAAATATTGACCATGAGTCACCTAACGAATTGTGGCATTGAACACAACTCGTGGTGTTTAGTCGTGACGTACAATGTCGTCTCTTCCTTCATCCTTCAATTGCCTTTGACCTTGGGTGATCTAACAGCTCGTGGGGATGACCGCAACTCGTGGTCACACCCGTGGTCACCCCAACTTGAAAAGTTCCAAACAAGTCAAAACTCCTCACCATGAACCACTTAACTACTCGTGATCATCCTGACGGGTCATAGGACGACTCGTTCCATTACCTGGTGCAGAAAATCTTATTTTCTCCATTTCAACTCCTAGGTCTGATCTTAGGATTTTGGGGGCATTACATTTATGATTTTACTTACTTAGCAGTTTTACTTACCTTACATACTTAGTACATTTCATGTACTGACCACATACTCTATGCAGTATCGTTTCATAAGACAAGCTCGGATATTCAGGCTCAATTCCATCATTAGCTAGACCTTCCCTTTTACACTTATCAGCCAGAGTTGGTGAGTCCTCATCATTCGAGGGCTCTTCTTTTCAGTTGTATCTAGTACTTTCAGTTTCTGACTTTAATGAGTTAGTTAAGGTCTTGTCCATCAACTCGTTAGTATGTAAAGGCTTTTCAAACATAGAATGCAATTAGCTTCGGTTTTAAGTTTTGTATTATGATGTTATGAGATTATCATACTTCCTCTATGTTAATTATGTTGATCTTCAGCTTATCCATGATTGAGTTAGATGTTATGTTCATGCCATCGGTCGACTTGGAGCCTCTTGGGGTTCTTTATCCTATGTCTTTAGCACAACCTTTCACCCACTGACAGATGATCAAGTCGAGCGGATCATACAAACTCTTGAGGATATGTTGAGAGAGTGTGTATTTGATTTCAAGGGTAGTTGGGATGACCATCTGTCTTTCATTGAGTTTGCATACGACAACAGCTACCATTTTAGCATTCAGATGGCTCCATTTGAGGCTCTCAATGGGCGAAGGTGTAGATCACCTATTCGTTGGTTTGAGGTTAGTGAAGTTGCAATAATAGGACCGAATTTATTCCATGAGGCTATAGATAAAGTTCAGCTTATAAGGGGCAGGTTGAAAATAGCTCATAGTCGCCAAAAGTCCTATGCGGATGTGAGGAAGAGGGAGCTTGAGTTTGAAGTTGATGATTGGGTGCTTCTAAAGGTATCCCCTATGAAGGGAGTGATGAGATTCGGAAAGAAAGTGAAACTCAGTCCCCGTTATGTTGGTCCGTACCGGATTGTGAGTTGGAGTTTCTCTCAGAATTAGCTTCAGTTCATGCAGTTTTCCCTGCATCGCTCTTAAAGAAATGTTTGGGTTATCCAACTCTAGTTGTTTCAATGGACAGTGTTGGTGTGAAGGATACCCTTAGTTATGAGGAGGTTCTGGTAGAGATACTTGATCTTCAGGTTCGAAAGCTAACAAACAAAGAAATAGCATCAGTAAAGGTTTTGTGGAGGAACCAGCATGTTGAGGGAGCTACATGGGAAGCCGAACCAGATATGATGGCTAAATACCCACATCTATTCCCTTCCGGCTCAGTGTAAGCTTGAGTTATTAGATTCCTCCTTAGTACCCAATTCAGTTTCATGTTCAGCTTATGTGGCCCAGTTTCCTTCATGTCAATGAAAGTATGTGTGATTCAGGAATTTAGTGCAGTCATGTAGCTCAGTTTCGAGTCAGTCATTTTGTTAGTTTTTAGCACGTATGTTCAGTATTTGAGTATGATGATTGAAGTTTTTTCTTTTCAGTATGTTTTTCCATTATAAGGATGAAGATTCCCAAGAGGGAGATATTGTAATACCCCAAAAATCCTAAGATCAGACCCGGGAGTTGAAATAGAGAAAATAGGATTTTCTGCACCAGGTCACAGGACGAGTTGTCCAGTGACCCGAGGGGTGCACCACGAGTCATTAAGTGACTCATGGGGAGGAGCTTGAATTGGGTGGGAATTTTATGTTTTAAGGTGACCAAGGGTGTGACCACAAGTCATGGTCAGCACCATGATTCATTCATTGGTCTGTGGTCAAGAGTTGACTAGAGATGTAATGATTGAGTTGTGGGGGTTAACGACTCGGTCACTATGAGTTGTTGGGTTCACCATGAGTCGTGGTGAACCTCAAAAGGAAGATTCTAGTGTAGGCAATGAGAAGTGACCACGAGTCGTGGTCAAGGACGACGAATCGTCCAGTCTCTCGTGGGGATTGGCAGTGAGTTTTTCCTTGCTAATTTATAAAGGGCTTTTCCATAATTTCTAAGTTTCTAAGGCCTAAATTAAGTCATTTTAATCTCATAATAGAGTGTTTTAATAGGGGTAAGTTCATTCTAGGTTTATTCACTTCCATGCATGCAAGTCTAGAAGCTCCTAACGGTGATCAAGCCTAAATTCCTCAAGTTCTTCCCCAAATTTCCAATTGGGCAGTCAAGGATGTTGTGAAATCATAATTCTTTAGGATGTAGGGTTATGAATGGGTGTAATTATCCACACCCATGCCCAATCCCCTCTCAATTCATGAAAATTCTAGTTGATGAATCTATGGGGGTTTTACCCAATATGTGAATTCTCTAAGTTTCAATCATGGGTATGATCTAAGCATGTTTCAAATGTTGAATTATGAATAATGGGCATATTTTACAATGTTTTCAATTATAAATTATGTTTTCAAGTTTTATAAATTATGATGCCCATCCATGAAAGTTCATGAAAGTTGAGAACTATGAGATATGTTTCAAGCATGATGAGATGTTTATAAAGAAAGTATGATTTTGAATTACCCATGTCTATGTTCATGTTTTCAAAGGATCAAGTCTATGTCAAGCATGTTTAAGTATTAAGAAAGCCCATATTATCAAGTATGTTTCAGGAATTTATCTAAACTTCATGTATTAGCTTCATATGATTTTGGAGTCAAGACTCCCACTATTTTCAGCTTGTGGTATGGTTTGAGTCAAGGATCCTCATGTATGATATCAAATTTATGTGTGTATGTTATGAGTCAGCTTCGTCACTAGACGATGGTTCAGATTCATTGGAAAATGATGGAGAGCATATACATGTTTTTAGGAGTAGAGTCTAGCACCTAGTAGGCTAAGGATTGGTCAACTCTATGCCTCAAAACTACGTGCCAACATTGGTATGTTCGGATTATTTGGTACCTCCCTTGTCAGCTTCCCCTACCCCCAAGGGGTCCTTCAGCTTGATATCGATATCATGGTAGCTTCCTTAGCCCTTGCAAGGCTTTGGATGGCTCTGCCCACTTGAGTGCGATAGTTAGGACCACTTAAACTCTATCGTAGTAATGTCGATTATATGACGAGTCTCCCATTATTCTTCATGATTTTAGTTATGCATGTTCATCAGTCGTGTTATTATGTTTTCAGTAGGTTTGACCCAATGCTCAGTTTTACCTATGAGTATCAGTTTTCACCTTTACGTCCTTCGGTTCAGTTATGATATTCAGTTATGTTCAAATCATGATTTTAGAAAAATAGCATGCAAGCCCTACTCTCAGAAGCTTATCGTGATTATGTTTTATGATGTGCGTGATTTATGATTTTACTTACTTAGTGATTTTACTTACCTTACATACTCGGTACATTCCATGTACTGACCGCAAAATCTATGTTGTTTCATTTCATGATACAGGCTCGGATATTCAGGCTCAGTCTCGTCATTAGCCAGACCAACAGCTTTTGCACTTATCAGCTAGAGTTGGTGAGTCCTCATCTTTCGAGGGCCCTTCCTTTCAGTTGTATCTAGTACTTTTAGTTTTAGACTTTTTTTGAGCTAGTTGGAGTCTTGTCCCATCAACTTGTTAGTATGTAGAGGCTTTTCAGACATAGAATGTAATCAAGTTCGATTTTGAGTTTTGTATTCCGATGTTATGAGATTATCAGACTTCGGCTATGTTAATTATGTTGATCTTCAGCTTATCCATGATTGAGTTAGATGTTATATTCATGCCATGGGTTGACATGGAGCCTCTCGGTGTTCTTTGTCCCGTATTCTGATCCGGGCCAATATTCGTGTCGTGAAAGTTACACAAACGAAAAGCCTATGGGTGAATTTGCATGCACTTGAATTTCTTTGTGAGAGTTAGCGTATTGCCTTATTATATAATCCCTATGTGTGAAATATTTAAAAAAATATACGGGTTTCTCTCTTTTCTTGTAAGTGGTATCACTTCCTTGAGTACATGCTTAAAAGTGTTTCCAAGTAAGAGGTGTGAATGAGACAAGTGCGTAGCGAACTTTAAGGCAATCTTTGAATATGAATTGTCAATGATTTGAGATACTTCTTTAGTTTGTTTTGATTAACTATGCCCCTTGTTTGAATGAAAAGAATGCATGCAAGATATGCTTAATGATTGTGGTCACCTATTGAAGCTTGTGCAACATGTTTTGAGTCATTTCTTTTTCTTGAGTCGGTGAGTGATTCTTGGGTTGTCTTGAGTTTTAATAGTTTCGTGTGCAATTCTTATGTGCCCTAAGCTTAAGTCAATTCTTCAATTTGAGGGATTTCCTTGCTTAAGGACAAGTAATGGTTCAAGTTTGGGAGTTTGATGAGTTGGTAATTTAACAATTCATTCGGCTTTTAAGCATGAGCTTTTTCTTGGTTTTCAACTTGTTTAGGAAGGTTTTTATGCCTTTTTTCTTCTTTATGTAGGGATTTTAAGGAAATAAAGATAATGGAGGATTTGAACTTAAAAAGAGCTACTAAAGACATGTTTTTAACCTGCAAAACACAGGTATAGACCGGCAAAACATAGGTCTGGCGCAGTTGGGACTTCCTAACAACCGCCCTTGCACCTGTGTTTAGTAGATTGACACATGCTAAATGTAGGTGAAAGCAGTTGCAACTGCTAAACACCTGCTAACCAACTGTGAACCACATATTGGCACCTACTAACGATAGTTGAAGGCAAGTGACCCATTTCGCTGATGGAAGGGTAAAATATCCAGAAAATGTCCCAAAGCACCTAGAAGCCTCAAAGAGAAATTGTGAAAAGTTATACATAAGAAATTACAGATATTTATCACCCAAAATAGTATACCACACATCATCAATGCATTCACACATTAAATTTTAGAGAGAAATTTTAGACACCATAGAATTGTAGAGATAGAAAGTAACTTTCTTTTTCTTTTTCTTTAGCCCATTTTGGGGGAATTCCACCTTTGTTGTATGACCTTTTGAATCAAATTTGTGAAGCAATATAATGAATGTTGAGGTAAATCCTCTTTGTATCTTGCATAGCTAATTTGCTAGTTAGGGGTATCTTCATGGTGGGTTTGTAAATATGAATTGGTATCGGTTAATTATTCTTGGATTATAATTGCAAGTATAGATTTATTCTTTTTTAATTTTAGTCGTAAAAATTGATAGTTGCAAACATGAATTTTGTTTACTTTCTTGCTTTTGCATGAGAAATAAGGGTGAGAATTAGGTGAGAAAATAATAGAGAGGATTTGGAGTATTGATGTGGTGGGTTGAGCTAGAGATAGTCAAAACTAACATTCTCACTTCATTAATGGTTCAAAGCTAGAGATAGCTTGATTCTTTCTCAAGATCTTTTGGTTGATGATTTGAATTTGGCTTTGGATTTTGATAAAATCCAAGACATAAACATTCTTGTGGTTTAAAATGAGAGAATATATTTTATTCATAGATATCTATGCTAAATTTGAATCTAAGGCAATGAAGTAAATCCCATTTTAGTTGTTAGCACATCAATAACACACACCTAGCCATCTTACTAGTGATTGCAACAATCGAAGTTCCCCTCACTTAGTTCTAAATTTGAATTTGATGTTGTTTACCTTTTTCCCCCATTTTTACTTTTCAAATGTTGAACAATGATGCGTTCTAGTTTAAGTTAGTTTATGATTTTTAGATTATCGACTCAATTCCTTGTGGGATCTGACCTCGACATAGATTGGGTATATTTATTTTGCAAACGACCGTGTACACTCTCTCCTAGCAAGGAGTGGATCTGGACATTATCACCCCGCCACTAGTACTAGAAGATGCATCCTACTGAGGTAGTGGCTGGGGCACGACCTCTACCGTCACTCTATATGGCTGAAGGACAATCCCTGCGCTTGTGTTTGGGCACATCCAAAGCAAATATCTGAGCCAACCAAGAACTCCTCTGGCTGGTTCTTTACCACACTTCCTATAAGTTGGGAAAGTGCGCTCCCCTGACATGCTCCTCTAACCTCTAGAGATTGATATTCTACCTTTCTAATCACCTCTAGGCCTAAATGAAACACTGGTTGATGATGGAGCTGGGACTGATGATCTCTATTGGGACTATGGATGGTATCCACCATCGATTCTCTATAGGCAGTACTCAAAGTGTCTGATCCTGGTGATTTTGGAAGAATTATATGCCCAAGTGATACTCAAATGTTTCATTTCGTCTTTGTTATCTATCGTTATTTGTGCATTCTCATGTGATTTGTAGTTAAAATGTGAATTTATACCAACCAACATGATTAGTGTTATTTTGCAGGTAAAATGGAATTTTGGGAAGCTAATATATATGTTGGTAAAAATCGGGAATGGACTTGGAAGAAAGGAGTGGAAAAGGTCAAGGAAGAGCAGCAAAAATAAGGGCTTCGTGATGGAGTCGTGTCACGCTGCCATCGCGGAGGCATTCTGCCTCGGGTGATTTAATTTTGTCCATTTCCAGTGAAGCCTCGCGTTACCTCCGTGACACGGAGGCAATACCACGCGATGCAAGCCGTGGCACGTTGAGTACAATTACCTGGGACATCAATTTCCAGTGTAGGTGCGCGATTGCACTGTGACACGTTGGCCAGGCTCCACGATGCAGGCCGTGGCACGCCAAGGTGAAAAGTCTGAGGAGCCAAAATATAGAGAGGGTCTGCGGTACCCTCGTGGCACAGAGGGAGTGCTCCATGATACACTCCGTGCCATGTTTCTTGTTATTTCGGGAAAAATTCCCACTAGTATAAATAGCACACTTAGGTTTTATTTAAAACATTCTTACTTGGTTGAGCAAGAACGTGGGTTACAGGCAGTTGAGGGGACAAAAATTCTAGGGTTCTTCTCTATCTCTTTCTCTTTTATCCCAATTGTTTGTATGATTTATACTCATTTGATGATGTTTAATCCACAAATGAGTGGCTAAATTAACTTCTTGTTGAGGTTAAGAACAATTGTAGTGGAATGTAATTGTTGATCATTTTAGTTTTCATCTTTTCTTCAATGGTTGTTCTATCAATTCTTGTTCTTACTGCATTAATGTTTGGCCAATGTTAATGTATATCTAAAAAATTCAATTTTGATTTTGAAAAAGAAAGAAATTGGAAAGATGTGAATTGGTAGGATATGATCTCTTCTTAGTTTGGGAAAACTGAGAATTGATTTACATTCAGAATAGAAATATATCTGAAAGTCTTATTAGTCAATTAAGGAATCGGTTTTGTATGGCTAGAACATGAAATTCTTTTATCACAGTAATGTATTGAAGGTTCATGATTCTTAAGTTGAATAGGAGACGAAAGTTCTAATCCATAGGCAATAATTCTTGAATAGCAACCGAAGGAAAGATTAACTGAATTGTATCGATAAATTAATTCCCTGCATGTTCGTTTTAACCTCAGCTTGCTCATTACTATTGTTCAGACTCACTTTATAATTTTTCTTTAGATTCTTATTAATTAGTAACTCAAACTCTAAAAATCTTAATCATTTGGTTGTCTGCATTCTTAAAGATATAGTTCATTAACACTTAAGTTAATTATTACCGTAGTTCAGTCCCTGTGGGATTGATACTTGGCTTTACTTAAGCCACTTTACTACTTGTTCGACCACGTGCACTTGCGTGTAGTCACAAAAACACCGAACAAGTTTTTGGCGCTGTTGCCGGGGACTGGCAGTTGGTAAAATTGTTTTCTTAGTGTTAGTTTACAGTTTCTATATAAGTGCTGACAACTTGATCTTAGCCTGTCTTTTACAGATACTGAATTCTGTTGAACACTGGCAAGAGACAAGGAGTTAGTGGATTCATACATAGAGCCGGAAAGATAATTTCATCGTCAAAGAAGGGAAGTTCTATAGAAAAAGCTACAGTTGCTCAGACAAACAATCCTGGAGCAACAACAGAATCCACCACTTGTGACGGCAGTATTAGTGCCCGAGGAAATGGCAGCTAGGCCGGTTCGCGAAGTGGAAATCCCATATGCTAACAATGTTACATCAAGTATTCGCAGACTAGAGCCAGGAGGGAGGTTTGAGCTTAAACAGAACATGGTGCAATTGTTGCACACCAGCGAGCAATTCACAGGTCTCCCTCACGAAGATCCACAACAACATCTCCATAACTTTTTGGAGATAAGTGACACTTACATCCCTGCTGGAGTATCATCCGACTACGTGAGGCTTACATTATTCCCATTTTCATTATTGGGGGAAGCAAAGAGGTGGTTGAAAGCTGAACCACCTAACTCTATCACCACTTGGGATGATCTTGCAAGAAAGTTTTTGATAAGATTCTTTCCATCCGGGAAAACAGCAAAACTTAGAAGTCAGATTCTAAGTTTTAAACAAAGAGAGGGGGAGAATCTGTATCAAGCTTGGGAAAGGTTCAAATCATTGCTAAGGGATTGTCCTCACCATCACCAGTCCAATGATGTGTTGGTGCATACTTTCATAGAGGGTTTGGAACCCCACACAAAAGTTTTGCTAGACTCAGCAGATGGGTGACAAGCATTAGAAAAGACTTATGAGGAGCTGTATACTTTGTTAAATCGTATTTCACAGGGAAATCCAGAGTGGAATGCGGACTCTTCTAGAGGAGGAACAAGGAAAGCGGCAGGAGTCTTTGAAGTGGATGGTTTTATAGCTATCGCTGCACAGATAGTTGCATTGCAAAATCAACTCAGCACCCACTTCAGCAATATGAGCTTAAATCAACCTCAAGCCCCAGTTAATGTAGTGCAGCAGATTTGGTATGAAGTATGCGGTAGTAATGAACACTCAGCTGAGTGTTGTGGTGCAAATCGAGATTCAATGAACTTTGTTGGGAATGTACAGAGAAATAATCACTAGCAGTATGGAAGCAACTACAACTCAAATTAGAGGAATCATTCGAATTTCTCTTGGGGTAGTAACAACCATCAAGGGCAGAGTTCGAATCAGGGTGCACAGAGAAATCAAGGAGGGCAGCAGAATTATCAATCTCAATACAGAGGAAACAATGCACCTCCTTCACCACCCACCAGCATTGAGGAAATGTTTAAAACAATGTTAGCTAACCAAGCTCAAATGCAGGCTGATTATGTGAAATTGGCAGTGGACATAAAAAACAACCAGTTAGCTACAAAGGCGTTGGAGTACCAGTTTGGACAACTAGCTGGAGCTCAAAACACCAGGCCAAAAGGAGACTACCGAGCGACACTGACCCGAATCCCAAGCAGGTTAATGCAGTGATCACAAGGAGTGGTTTACAACTCAAGGAGGTGGAACCAGAAATACCACCTCAGCAGTCAGGAGCAGTGGAGAAAGATAGGGAACATGATGATGAGAAGGGGAAGGAGAAGGCAGTTGAAGCAGAAAGACCACCACCCCCGTTCCCTCAAAGATTAAAGAAACACAAGGAGGAAGCTTGTTTCAAAAAGTTTATGGAGGTGCTTAAACAAGTACACATTAATTTACCTTTGGTTGATGTTTTGTAGGGAGTGCCTAAATATGCAAAGTATATCAAGGACATCGTAGCTAACAAAAGCAGATTGACGGAGTATGCTACGGTGGCACTTACTGAGGAGTGCACTTCTCGGATATAGAACAGGTTGCCAACAAAGCTCAAGGACCCTAGGAGCTTTACAATTCAGATAACAATTGGGCAAAGTATCCGAGCTCACGGATTATGCGATTTGGGAGCGAGCATTAACTTAATGCCGACATCGGTGTTCAAGAAGTTGGGGGTGGGCAGTCCTAGACCAACTACAGTAATCTTGTAGTTACTTGATCGTTCCTTGGCCAGACCAGATGGCATTGTGGAGGATGTGCTGGTGCAAGTGGGCTTCCTTATCTTCCCGGTAGATTTCATTGTCTTAGATTTTGAGTCGGATGCGGAAGTCCCATTTATTTTGGGACGTCCTTTCTTGGCAACCGGGAGAGCTTTGATTGATTTAGCTGCAGGGCAGCTAACCCTACGAGCGCATGACAAAGTGGAGGTATTTGATGTATATAACGCCATGAAGCTTCCGGCCATATATGAGGAGCTTTCAGCAATCAATGTGCTAGACCAAGCAGAAATTCTTCAGATTGTTGATTCTCAAGATCCATTGGAAAGAGCGTTAATGAGCTCCGATCATTTTGGAGATAGAGATACTTATAAGATGGTGCAAATGTTAAATGAACCAAAGTGGTATCTTAGGAAGCATGACTTTCAGCCTTTAATGAGGTCCCTGGAACCATTTCCGAAACCATCCATTGAGGAAGCACCAAAACTGGAGTTGAAAACATTGCCTCCCCATTTAAAATATATCTTTTGGGGGGAATATGACACTTTGCCAGTCATCATCTCCGCAGAATTGACGGATGCACAGGTAAAGGAAGCATTGGTGGTTCTCAAAAGAAGGAAGAAAGCGATGGGCTGGCAAATGTCAGATATTCGGGGTATCAATCCAGCTTTTTGCCCACACAGAATTTTCATGGAGACAGGAGGAAAGCCAACTGTACAGCCTCAGCGGAGGTTGAGTCCGATGATGAAGGATGTGGTTAGGAAAGAAGTAATTAAGTGGCTTGATGCAGGTGTGGTCTATCCTATTTCGGACAGCGAACGGGTCAACCCCGTTCAGTGTGTCCCAAAGAAGGGAGGGATGACTATGGTCACCAATGAGAAAAATGAGTTGATCCCTACACGCACCATCACAGGCTGGCGGATTTGCATGGACTACAGAAAGTTAAATGAAGCCACAAGGAAAGATCACTATCCTATCCCGTTCATTGATCAGATATTGGAAAGATTGGCTGGACAAGAATATTATTGTTTCCTTGATGGGTACTCTGGCTATAACCAAATAGCCATAGCACCGGAGGACCAAGAGAAGACTACTTTCACATGTCCTTATGGGACATATGCTTTTAGGCGGATGTCATTTGGTTTATGCAATGCACCCTCCACATTCCAGAGATGCATGATAGCGATCTTTCACGACATGGTGGAAGATTTCGTCGAGGTATTTATGGATGATTTTTCTATTTTTGGTAATTCGTTTGCTACTTGTTTGCAGAATCTTGACAGGGTGCTAGCTCGCTGTGAAGAATCCAACCTTGTACTCAACTGGGAGAAATGTCATTTCTTAGTCAAGGAGGGTATCGTCCTTGGCCATAAAGTGTCTTGCAAGGGGTTGGAGGTCGATCGTGCTAAGATCGAAGTTATTGAAAAGCTACCACCACCTGTGTCAGTGAAGGGTGTTCGCAGATTTCTTGGGCATGCAGGGTTCTACAGACGGTTCATTAAGAACTTCTCTCAAATTTCTAGACCAATATGCAGGTTTCTAGAAAAAGAGGTGAAGTTCGAGTTTGATGAAGATTGTGTCAAAGCATTCGAGGAGTTGAAGCAGAAATTGATAGAAGCACCTATCCTTATTTCTCCGGACTAGGAACAACCGTTTGAACTGATGTGTGATGCAAGCGATGTGGCTGTGGGAGCTGTATTGGGGCAGCGGAGGAATAGAATTTTTCATTCTATTCATTATGCAAGGAAAACACTAGACGCTGCCCAAGTTAATTATACAGTCACAGAAAAGGAGATGCTAGCATTGGTATTTGCGTTTGACAAATCCAGGTCCTATTTGGTGGGTTCTAGAGTAGTGGTGTATATCGATCAGGCAGCGATTCGGTATCTGTTTAACAAGAAGGATGCAAAGCCCAGGCTGATCAGATGGATCTTGTTGTTGCAAGAGTTTGACCTAGAGATTAAGGACAGAAAGGGGAGCTAGAATCAAGTGGAAGATCACCTATCACGATTGGAAAGTCGGTCGCATGTGAAGGAAGGTGACAGCATCAAAGAGGAATTCCTGGATGAGCAGCTCTTGGCAATAAGGGAAGCTAAGATCCCTTGGTATGCAGACATAGTGAATTTTCTAGTGAGTGGACTCTATCCACCTGAGGCTACAGCTCAGCAGAGAAAAAAATTGAGGCATGATTGCCGGTATTTTATTTGGGATGAGCCGTACTTGTTTAAGCAGGGACCAGATTAGGTTATGAAAAGATGCATCTCGGAGAGCCAGATTGCAGAAGTTTTGAGGACTTGTCACTCTTCATTATATGGAGGGCACCACGGAGGCGAGCGGACAGCGCACAAGGTGCTACAGTCAGGTTTCTTTTGGCCTACACTGTTTAGAGACTCTATGGCATACGTCAAAATGTGTAATAGATGTCAAAGGACAGGCACAATTGGTAGGAGGCAAGAGATGCCGCTGCAGCGTATATTAGAAGTGGAGATCTTTGATGTATGGGGTATTGATTTCATGGGCCCGTTCCCACCGTCATTTGGTAATCGTTACATCTTAGTGGCCATTGATTATGTATCAAAGTGGGTTGAAGCAACAGCTTTCCCCAGGAATGACAACAAGGTGGTAATGAAATTTGTTGAAAAGCACATTTTCACCAGGTTCAGGACACCCCGAGCCATTATCAGTGATGGAGGGGCTCATTTTGTAAATGCAAGTTTCAAAAACTTTCTAGCTAAGTATGGGGTGCACCACAAGGTGGCAACAACATATCATCCCCAAACTAGTGGGCAAGTGGAGGTGTCAAACAGAGAAGTGAAGTAGATTCTCCAGAAAACAGTGAATGCACAACGTAGTGATTGGTCAAGCAAACTCGACGATGCGTTGTGGGCTTATAGAACTGCTTACAAGACACCAATTGGGACTTCTCCATACATATTGGTCTATGGAAAGGCGTGTCATCTGTCAGTGGAGCTAGAACACTGAGTTTCTAGGCCGTGAGGAAATTGAACATGGATCTAGAGCTAATGGGTAAGAAGAGGCTGATGCAAACCAGCGAACTTGATGAGTTTCGTTGGCATGCTTATGAAAGTGCCAAGTGCTACAAAGAGAAAACAAAGAGGTGGCACGATAAGCATATGGTGCATCGGATATTCGAGCCGGGGCAGAAAGTGTTGCTTTTCAATTCAAGATTGAGGCTGTTTTCAGGAAAATTGCATTCCAAATGGTCAGGGCCGTTTGAGGTAGTGAGAATGACCCCGCATGGGGCAGTGGAGTTATGGCAAGAACATCGAAGTGCCACGTTCTTGGTTAATGGGAAGTGTTGTAAGCATTACTGGGTGAGGACGTTATTCGAGAGAAGATGTCCATCACTCTAGAGGATGATTGAGCGTAAATTACATCGATCCACAATAGTAAACCAGGCGCTGCACGGGAGGCAACCCGTGAATGTGTTGTAATAGAAGAGTAGGATTATTTGAAAAAAAAAAAAGGAAGGAAAACAAAGAAAAAGAAAAATAAAATTTGTTGAGAGGCAACCTATGATTTCTAACAAATTTCTTGTGGTTGAATGATTTTCAGGTGGAACGGAGAGCAAAAGTACAAAAAAGCGCAAAGAAAAAAAAATCAAGGTAAGAAAATAAAATTTGGGACATTCCAGTGAACCTACGCGATGGCTCCGTGTCACAGAGGAGGGCCTCCGCGTTACCCTCCGTGACATGTTGAAGGTATTCTGGATTTTGTTAAAATTTCCAGAACACCTACGCGATGGCTCCGTGTCACGGAGGAGGTACTCCGCGTTACCCTCCGTGACACGTTGAGGTGTAATTCGCATTGGGTCACCTCGGGTCACCGGGTAACCCACGCGAAAAACCTCCTTTTTAACCCCAAATTCCTTCATTTTTTCCTATTCTTTCAATTCCTCCGCGACCCACACCCTAAATTCCCTCCTCCCCCAACGTGACAATGACCTAGGCACAAGATTTCTTCAAGTTTTCTTCAATTTCATCGGATTAAAGGTTTGTTCTTGAACTTTACCTCATTTTTGCTTGAAATTTCGATTTTTGAGCATGGGTAGTAATTGAAACTTGCCGTAAGTGAAAATTAAGCTTGAATTCATTTAAGTTATGATTGATTGATATTCATAATATCGTTGTGAGTATATGAACTCGATGAATGCATGTTTTAATGATTTTTTTGCGAAATTGGTAGCTAGGGTTGGAATTTGAATAGGAAGAAAACTAAACTTGTTTGAAATGTGAAAAAATTTGGGTTGTGCATGTTGGGTGATGTGAATTATGTCGTGATTAATGTTGAATATGCTAAGTAGACAAGGGAATTTCAGAAAAATGAAATTGGTGAATTGCATAGGTTGTTGAGAACAAAAATTTGGCTAAGTGCTATGATGATATAATGGAATCAATGGCGATATTGTTATTTGTTGTACGAAGTCTGAGTAGTACATAGTAATTATTCCATCGAATTATATGAAGGTACTAAGAATGTTGAATGTAAAGATTGTGAAATCATGAATGTCTTGCCGAATGGTTTTAATTGCGGCTAAAGACTAAGTGTGGGGTGATTCAATTAAACACAACCTTAGTCGTAGCTAGTTCTAATTTGAATAACATTCGGATTGTATGGTTATATGTGCAGGAGCAATGTCGGGCAGACAAGACAAGGGAAAGGGCGCATCCACATCAGGCGCCGGTAAAAAAAGAATAAGATTGGGAACAGCAGTTCCAGCAGCACCAACGGTTCTGAGAGGCCAACGTCGACAATACGGAACCCGATGGGTGACTGGTGAAGGGAAGAAATGGTATGCAAAACACAAAGAAACCAAATACTTCCCGGAAGAGCATATAGCAAGGGAGCCGCTGGCACAGAAATTCTCGAGAATCGTGCACCGGATTAATACCGTCGGGCTGAATTTCATCTTCGAAGAGCCCAAGGAGTGCAATCTCCATCTGATTTGGGTGTTCTATGCCAACTGGAACCCGACCCTCCGCAGTCACACCGTCAAGATAAGAGGGCAGGTTGTCATGTTTGAGCCCCCATCACTTGAATGCTATATTGGGGGCGCGGAACACTAACGCCCATGTACTCCGGTAGCTGAACATAACTCCACCTTATGCGGACATCAGACTCACTCTATATGGAGCCTATTCAACAGCACGGTGGAGCAGGCACAAAGAGAGGGGCTACCATCAGACCCTACCCTACTCTCAAATAAACAAGGAAGCTAGGATCTGGCTAAAAATTGTGTGTTCCTGCCTGATCCCGGGGGTGCACATGACAGATGTCACCCGGGATCAAGTGTGCTTGGTATATGCCCTGATGAAAGGGCTTGACATAAATGTTGGGGCAGTGATCATCTCCGCCATGAAGAGAGCCCCCTTGCATCAAGGGCACAGGTACGGGTTTGGTGGTTTGCTTACCACGTTCCTGAGGGGTCATGATATCGAGGAGGAGGCCATAGATTACATCCCACAGATTGACAAGCGTGCCTTGGATGTTACCAAAACCAAGGCACCTGACACTACTCATGGGCCTGTTCTTACACTAGTTGAGCGACATGCTCGGGATGATCAGTATATGGCCCGCATGTACGGGATGCAGATGCTGCAGTTGCGCATTGGCGGGAGGCCAGTAACAGAAGATGAGCTTTTGCAGCTTGACTTGGATTACCCCTTCGGCGAAAATGCTCGGGCTCTATGCAGAGTGGGGCCAACATTTGTGGAGCCGGTAGATGATGATGTCCCCACAGATGAGGAGACCCACCGTGAGGACTCAGATGTTGAGTCAGATGAGGACAGCGAGGGCGATTCGGATATGGGAGACGAGGCAATGGCACCTGATGAAGAAGTTGAATACTTCGATTGATCAGGGAGTTTCCCCACCCACCTTTGTGATATGTTGAATTTTGTGAACACTGGGGACAGTGTTCAGTTTAAGTGTGGGGTGGGAGGAGTTAGGTGCTAGCTGTTTCGTTGTTGTTTTTGTTTATGCGGATGTGTCGTGTTGTTGTGCCTGTGAAAAATGTGACCGTGTGACTCTTTGTGATGTGTTTTGTAATTAAGTGGTGTTGTAATAAAGGTTAAGTTGTTGTGTGTTGTGTGAGATGTTATTGAATGATTGTTGTGTAAATATTTTTGTTTTCTATCGAAATTATCGAAATATTTAAAAATTTTCGTTAAATTTCTTTTATTTTGGGTTTCTCGGCCTTTGTTTTCGGTGCTTTTATCGAGAATAGTCCCATTGAACCGAAGTCGTAATTAGTGACTGTTCCCTATGATGGATGGATGACGACTGTCTTAAGGGAAATGTAGTCGATAGGAGTAGTTTCTCTTTATTTTCTTTCTTTTATTTGTTTCATAAACGTGTCACTACTTCATGGTTCAGAATTCTCGTTACGTGTTGTACATGATGTTCGTGCCCGATTCACGCGTCCGCAAGTGTACGGGTCATGCAAGTAATATAGTGGCTCTTTTTAAGAACCGGATTGTCGAACCCACAGGGACTGGATCCATTCCTCTAACTATCCATTTCTAGTGTGGTCTTAAATACCTCAAGTGTTGGTTATAGACATTTTCGATTGAGATTAATTAAGTCTAAGTTTGGGTCAACAAAATATTCTGAAATTACTCTAGGAGCAACATAGAGTTAAAACCAATTAATCATGCGATACTACGATTTGCAATGGGTTAAGCATGGAACTATCAATTGTTATTTCACATAATTAGAATTGCATGTTTATGTTCTTTCGAGCCTCTAAACACGACAATCTATCCTCACTACATCAGTGTGTGCGAGGAGTTTAATTTCTAGTCGCGGGCAATCAATTATGTTGTGATTTACGGGGAAACGATTAGGGACTTTCGTGCGTCTAACCATTTTAACTCAACTTAGCCTCACAACTACTTCTTCGAGTGGTGATGTGACATCCCGAGTTGGTCTTTCATAACCCCCGTGTCTCAACCAAGCACGGTGTTAGGTATATTTCTATCCTGACATAAAAATCTCTCCCAAGATACAAACATGCTCCTCACATTCTCATGTCCTGACCTAGGTAATGCTTTCTCAAGCTATTACTCAAGCTAACAAATATGCTTTCATGGTGATCAATCATAAAAACAACCAACAATCCAGAATGCAAGACGAAAACAACAATCAATAACTTAATTCCAAAACAATTTTATAAAATCACAATCATAATTCATGGCTTCAACCCTAGAGGAAGGGTTCTTGCCATTCATGTTCGTAAAACAACACTAACTACTACTAAACTAACATACTTACATGAATTTGGTATATGAGAAGGGAATTTGCCAAACGCTAGATGAGTTCTCCCACTTCTCCCTTCACTCCTGGTAGTTTTTCAGAATAAAATCGTGACCCCCTGGAATTAGGAGCTAAGGGACCTATTTATAGTAAATGGAGAACGTGCTTAATTTAGCCTGTCGTGGAATGGCTCCGTGTCACTGAGTGTATCGCGGAGCACTTCCTCCTTGACACGGAGGCAACGCGAAAGCTCTCTGGAAATCACCCGAAATTTGGCCTCGGCAGCACCCTGCTGCGTTGGCAGTGTGTCACGCTGCTTGGGCAGCGCGTTGACACCTTCATGTCGCGCAGCCAGCCTACCGTGGCATGTTTCCAACGTGCAAGTGGGCTGTTGTGATCAGCCTGCCTGCTGTGGCACGTTGCCGACGCCCAGGTGGGCTGTTTTGTGCCTCCTCTTTGCCGACGTTCGCGGGTTAATTCTGTTTCCACGCCTCTACTTCACCAACTCATGGATTAGTTACTCAAAAGTCATCAAAACCTACAAAAAAAAGTCTAATCATGTTGGTTAGCACATATCTTCGCTTCATATAAAATTACATGAAAATGTATACAATGACTTAGATAAACAAGACTAATTTAAGTCATAAAGCGTATCTCGGGCATGCTATTTTTGCCCGTGATCACATGATATTATGTTGCAAAGGTGATTCGTATGAAAGCATGCAAATGCATAAACACGTTAAGATACCTAGGCCATAAAGTTCGATTCGGTATGATCGAGGCTTAATATTGAATTTTTGTAATTAGCTGATTGAAGAGTCTGTGAATATGTCTTGAGTTGAGCATGTGCAATAAGTGTGAGGTGAGTTTTCGATTATTCCACGCTTTTGTGAAGTGTCTAGAACTTACCTGGTGTGTGTACGAAACCAAATGAAGGATGTGTATTGTAGGAAAGGATGTAGGCATTTCTTTGATTAAACCGAAAGTTTTTCCATTATCATACCTACCTTGAATGTACATCCTAGTTAGCCCCATTGAGCCTTTAGCCTATTTTTTTCTTTCTTTGAAGAGGTACAAACCGAGCTTAATCCCTTCTTTTCATTAGCCTTGAATTTATTCCAAAACTCTTAAGTGCTCAAGAAAAACAATTTTCCCATAGTGTAAAGGAGTGAGAATCATGAAAAGGAAGGAAAAGCGGAAGTGGTGGAAGTTAAAGAAAAGGTCAAAGGTGCACTTGCTGAAATTAAATAAAATAAAGATGCATAACTAATCTTAATTATTAAGTCGAGTGTGCTTAAAGAAATGGGAACAAAAACAAAGAAAAATTTCAAGAATGAGAGGATGAAGGAAGAAACAATGCCCATAATGATGGTGGGATGTATTGAAAAGCGCTTAAGGAAGCTAGTTGCTATTATTGGTTAGCCCAATATTTACTAGTTCCTTAGCTTACATTACAACCCGTTAAGTCCTACGTGATCTTGCATCACGCGTCCTTATATTAGTGGAGTAGTACACTAGAGGAAAGCCTATGGTTCATGACATGATGCATGTGAATTCTTTGGGAGAGAGAGAGAAATTGTGTTCATATACCCCTACATGTAATGCTTTGGAAATCGTATGATTGCAAATGGGGAGATTCTCTTGTGTTGTGAGGGCACATGCTTGACGAGAGATTAAATTTCGTGTCGGATGTCTTGATCAGTTGATTTGCATGAGTTTGCCGAGATCGAGAGTCGATTTTTGAGTCTAGGAGGTCTTAATGTGGGATATGTCATTGTATTAATAAGACCATGCATGTTTTCTTGATGATTTGCTAGATTAAATAATCGGTATAGCCGTAGCTTGAATTGTCGAGCCAAAGTAGCTATGTGTGGGTGTCAATTGCATGAGATGTGAGAGTATTGTTCGAGGATGAACAAGGTTTTAAGTGTGTGGTAACTGATCTTGGACAGAATTATATGCCCAAGTGATACTCAAATGCTTCATTTTGTCTTTGTTATCTATCATTATTTGTGCATTCTCATATGATTTGTAGTTAAAATGTGAATTTATACTAACCAACAGGATTAGTGTTGTTTTGCAGGTAAAATGGAATTTTGGGAAGCTAAGATACATGTTGGTAAAAATCGGGAATGGACTTGGAAGAAAGGAGTGGAAAAGGTCAAGGAAGAGCAGCAAAAATAAGGGCTCCGCGATGGAGCCGTGTCACGCTGCCATCGCGGAGGCATTCTGCCTCAGGTGATTTAATTTTGGCCATTTCCATTGAAGCCTCGCGTTACCTCCGTGACACGGAGGCAATGCCACGCGATGCAAGACATGGCACGTTGAGTACAATTATCTGGGACATCAATTTCCAGTGTAGGTGCTCGATTGAATCGTGACACGTTGGCAAGGCTCCGCGATGCAGGCCGTGGCACGCCAAGGTGAAAAGTCTGAGGAGCCAAATTACAGAGAGGGTCCGCGATACCCCCGTGGCACGGAGGGAGTGCTCCGCGATACACTCCGTGCCATGTTGCTTGTTATTCCGGGAAAAATTTCCACTAGTATAAATAGCACACTTAGGTTTTATTTTAAACATTCTGACTTGGTTGAGCAAGAACGTGGGTTACAGGCAGTTGAGGGGACGAAAATTCTAGGGTTCTTCTCTATCTCTTTCTCTTTTATCCCAATTGTTTGTATGATTTATACTCATTTGATGATGTTTAATCTACAAATGAGTGGCTAAATTCACTTCTTGCTGAGGTTAAGAACAATTGTAGTGGAATGTAATTGTTGATCATTTTAGTTTTCATATTTTCTTCGATGGTTGTTCTATCAATTCTTGTTTTTACTGCATTAATGTTTGGCCAATGTTAATGTATATCTAAAAAATCCAATTTTGATTTTGAAAAGGAAAGAAATTGGAAAGATGTGAATTGGTAGGATATGATCTCTTCTTAGTTTGGAATATTGAGAATTGATTTACATTCAGAATAGAAATATATCTGAAAGTCTTATTAATCAATTAAGGAATCAGTTTTGTATGGCTAGAACATGAAATTCTTTTATCACAGAAATGTAGATTGAAGGTTTATGATTCTTTAGTTGGATAGGAGACGAAAGTTCCAATCCATAGGCAATAATTCTTGACTAGCAACCGAAGAAAAGATTAACTGAATTGTATCGATAAATTAATTCCCTGCATGTTCGTTTTAACCTCAGACTCCTGAACTGACATGTTGTTCTACTTTAGATTGATAAACTCAGCAACCTTGGTTTTCATCATCTCTCGGGGAAAGAGCGTATCCAAGAAGGCTGTCACAAACTCATCCTAATCGACAGGAACCGTACCTACCCTACGACTTGCCTTTCACTACTGAAACCAAATGTGAGTCACCCCCTTCAGCTGAATAGGAGGCTAAATCGACACTTCCTTTCCTGAAACCCCCATAATCTGGGTAATATTTTGGATCTCCTCAATAAACTCTTGTGGACCCTTGTCCAACTTGGAACCATGAAACTCTGGCGGGTTCACCTTGGTGAAGAATCGCACTCTTGGTGCCGCAACACCCCCATTGGGATTTAGTAATGCAACTGCCTTCTGGTTAACCTATGTCGTTATAGCCTAGGCTAGCATCTGAAAAGAAGCCCTAAACTCAGCATAAGTCACTTGCCTATTCAAAGGGTCCACTGGAGATGATGGGGAAGGCTAATGCCCTTCTCCATTGCCATTCCCCTGGCCATTTGTCATTTTCATTCCTTCTTTCATTGACTCAGTAGGGAGGCATATTTTTGAAAACGTCTATAGCATGAGTTAGAGAAGAATACAGAGGGTTGGACTCCATCACACGACATAGATCATGAAAGAAGGAAAGTTTCCTAAAACATCTTGTAGCCTCTTCCTCATAAGTGTGGCGTGCTTCACACCCATGAAAAAGACTCTACTCAATGCCACTTTTAGACACCCTTGGACACACCTAAACCTGTTGCTCTAATACCAAGTTTGTCACGATCCGAGCCTGGACCCCTAATAGTAACATGGGATCTAGAACCACGAGTGGCTCCAAGCTAACTCATGGCACATGCATAAGATAATTTATAACATCAACTAAATGGAAGTAAAGCATAACATAAGGCATAATAATAACTCAAAGATGTCATAATATGACAAACTGAATCAACAAGACAACACGGCCGGATATCTATACATCATGTCTGAAAGCTTCTACTCATACGATGAGCTAAAGGGGTAGACCCCCAACCAGCTCCACCAAAGTCTGAAATAGAAAGTCATAAGAAAAGGACATGTATCAAAACTGACTTCCTCGGATCACGAGGACTCACAAGAAAATGCTAAAGCCAGACAAGATTGAATCTAGCAGCGCTACTGGGACGAATCACCTGAACTTATATGATCAGAATATAGCGTAAAAGTATGCAATCAGTACCTTGAATGTACTGAGTATGTAAGATAATTAAAAGATGAGAATAGGGACAACATGCTAAATTTATGATCGTGAGATTTTCATAAACATAAGTTATTCATCATAAACTGGGCATAGTGACCCAAAGTTTTGAAAGTAAAATTACATAGCTTAACATGTTTGAAATCGCAAGTAAAAGCTCATAACTGATTAATGGGTCAAATTTACTATAAAATATAATATCATAAATCCTAAATATGAATAATTTAAAATATGAGAAATAATGGGAGATTCTCATAACCGACACCATCATGAATGAGCACATGATGTCCAATTATCTCACTGAAATTGGCAGACCGTTCTAAGTCTTGCAAGGGCAAAGAATGATAAAGGTGTGATAGCCCATTCGGGTAGGGAAAACACTCTCTGGCGAGGTCCCCAATCATAATCATACCCTGAATTTGTAGAAGATCATGAGAGATTTCATCAAATTCGGTATAACCCTAAAATTTTCATAAAGCATGATTGTATACTTGAATTCATGAAATTAATTTGAAATTGGGCATGAGGATAGAAAAAAATATCCCATTCATGACCCTACATACCTAGCTTGAGGAGTTTCTTGACTTATTTGGAGACCTAAGAGAATTTGAGATGAAGAAGGTGAAGAACCCTAACTTTCCCTTGAGAGGATGAATCTCCAATCTACAGTGTTGAAAGGAATGAGGGTTTAGGCTTAGTAAAACCCCTTCATACACCCCTTAAGAAATTCAAAACAACCTCACTTAGTAGTTAAAAACTTAAGAAGTTACAAAAATACCCTTAAGAGATCATATTTAAAAATTGCCGGGTGAAACCTACGACCCAATTGTTTAGCCATGTATGATAAATCTCTTAGGAATCTTTTATAAATCTTTTCTGAATATGTTTAGAGATTGTTAGAGTAGAACAATTCGTATATATTTAGCTGTACATCAATGCAAAACACAAGCTTTTTCCTTCCATCTGACCACGCCATTTTGTATCTTTTAGGAGAATTCTAATTTTTAAAAAATATCTTGATAGTTACGTATATATCTAAGTTCTTACGGTTAAACCTTGAAAAACAAAACTCCTCTTGGTGAACAATAAAAACAAACGCCCCTTGCATATATAATATATATATATATATATATATATATATATATCTTATTGTCGTTTACTTCTATCATGATCAGTAATATTATATATATATATATATATATATATATATATATATATATATCTTATTGTCGTTTACTTCTATCATGATCAGTAATTAGGGCCACCATTATCTACATGTATGGCTAAATCATATATAGCCAAATCTTAAATGGATACTTTGATCCATTATAATGTCCCTGAAGGGACAAATATTAAATTATTGACTGATTGGATATCCAACATGGGGGTGCCAATCCCTCTTTGTGCCCTCTTCACAACTACACAAGAAAGGAAATGCCAAATGACAAAAGAATAATACTTCATCTATGAAAGTACTCCCTCATCTTACCCTTATATTGTTTTTCTATATGTAGTTAATGGGGGAGGAGAAAGATCCAACAACGGTTCAAAATTGACCTACTAAACCTTAAAAAAAAAAAAAAAAAAAAAAGGTAACGGTACACTCTTGAAGCCTTTTTTAAAGATTATAGTACTCCTCTGTCCTAAAAAAGAATATTATTGTTTTCTGGAAAGATGGGAGGATGCAAATAAAATTAAATTTGTAAAAAAATAGTTAAAGATAAAGTGAATTAAATTTGATCAAAATCTTTTTTTCTTTTCAACATATTAAGTCCAAGAAATGAAAATAAATGAAATGAATATATTTAATTTTAAGTAAACAATAAAAAATTTAAATTGAATCCAAGAAGTAGAGTAAAAATAAAATATTTTTTATTATCAGCACTCAATCCAGAGATAAATGTATTACAAGTGAAAAATGAGATGTCTTCTTTCTGCCGTACAATCATTTATTTATAAGAAAATATTTTATGAGTACTAACACAAAAAGACTATTATGTACCCTAAAACAATAATTATTTTGAACAGCACTTGTGTAGTATAACATGCTTAAAATATAGCTCTGAGTTCGAGGTAGATCTCTGTCAGACTTGGAGATCATTGCAAAATATCTCCCACCCTCCACTCCCCTCGAGAAATTCTTGACCGCGCAATCCTTCTTTACCCGATTGTCTACCACCAGTTTGGTGCTTCCAGTGGTATTGGTACTATAGCTGTCATCACTATAAATGCTTAACCCATATCTAGGTTCTGACACAGGTTGATATTTTTCATGTGTCAAATTTGTGATGAGTTTATTAACGCGAGGTTAAAATATACATATTTTAGGTATTATTTATCTCATAAATTAATGTTTTTATAAATTTTTGAGTATATATTATATTATTTTATACTTTATAATATATTTTAGAAAAGAATGTCAAATTTACCCTTTAGCTATTCGAGATAGGTCAATTATATTCTCTGTTTATAAATGAGATCAAATATATTTTCGCTGTTAATAAAATAGACCACTTATACCCCTAAAAACTAACAGTTTGTCATGTCATTTTTTTTAGACATTTTAAGCTTATATACCTGACATGGCCTTCACCTCAGTATATACACATCATTAAAAGAAATTATATATGTGTGTAAATTAAATAAGCAAAGCCTATTTGACCCTTCTTTATTCTGAAAGAGGAAGAACTAATCTTAACAAATTTTTAGGCAGGCCGCTGTTGAAGCTTCCTCTGAGAAGAAGCGTACAAATGAAGAGTAAGGGTTCTTTTAACCTATTTATTTTACATTATTTTTTTGGATTGGATCAGGTGGGGTCGGACGGGTAGGGTAGGATAATAGGATTAATAAAAAGGGTCAAGTAGACTTGCTTATTTAATTTAGACATGTATATAATTTTTTTTTAATGATGTGTATTTACTGAAGTGAAGTCCATGTCAGCAGGTATATAAGCTTAAAATGTCTACAAAATGACGTGGAAAATTGTTACTTTTTAGGTGTATAAGTGATTCATTTTCTTAACAGCGAGGGTATATTTAGTCTCATTTACAAACAGAGGGTATAATTGACCCATTTCAGATAGTTGAGGGATAAATTTGACCATTTTCCCTATATTTTACTATATAAGAATGAAAAATTATAAAATTAAAAAGATTTTAAAGCAAAATTAAATTTAAAAACAAGAGAAAACATAAAAAAAAAATTAAAAAAAAAGATAAATTACAAGCAAGCAGCTGAATGAAGAGCTTCTAATATTTTAACAATTAAATATAGAGGATCTCAGTTAAGTGATGAAATCAAGAGCTATAGAGCTGGCAGCAGTGATTCAGCAAACAATTTGCATGGCAACGCGAAAAATATCGCGAGTAATTTTGCTGTGATTTGGTTTGCAGTGTGGAACCATTTCGAATTTTTTAATAAAAAATTTATTTTGGATTCTGTTTTTTTATATTTGTAGATATACAGTCCTTGAACATATTTCGGAGAATAATTTTTAATCAATGAAACAACTTTTAACCTACAAAGGTGTTTAGATTGGGGTTACTCGCGGTTAACTTATGGCACTGTATTGTATGGTATTATATTATATTGTAATGTAAATATAATATTTGGATAAACTGTATTATTTGCTGCTGTTTAATAATATTTTCATTTTTTGGTTTGACTGTATTATATTGTATCATAACTGGTAAGTTTACTAAAATGTCCTAAATTATTATATATAATAAATTTATCAACAATTACTAATAAAATAATTTAAAATAATTTTTTTCTGCTAATATATCACAAATTGTTTCTTCTAAATATATTACGCTATTAAATTCATATAAATTTTAATAAAATTAATAAAAAAGAAAACATGTCAAAATAAATATACATGGATTTCAATAAAAAAAAAAGTAGACTTGTAAAAAGTTTAAGAAATCAAACCTAGAAAAAAAGAAGACCGAAAGCAGAAGAGAGCTGAACCCAGAAGACTAGGATTTTGGGTGGAGTTAAATAATATAAGATAAAAGGGTAAAATAGAATTATGTAATATTAAGTAAGGAAATAATTGAAAAGAAAAAATTAGAAAACAATGGGATTATATCAAATTGGTGGTTTAATAAAGTGAGGCTTTTTATGGTTACCTAACCATGAAATCAAATCATATCATACCATATATTTTAAGTAACCATCAAATCAAACATGATACTCTTAGTAATGATACCATTCTATACCATGGTTAACCACCATTTAAACAAAGGATTAGGAGCCTTCGTAGAAGTTGAAGTTTATTAGTTTTATCTTTTCTTCTCTTTGTTACTTATTTTCTTTGTATGAATAATTATTAGTTTTTCATGTCTATGTGGAGTTAAACCTTGCGTTCTATGGTGGTGGTGAACCATGAATATTGACATTTGAGAATTATTTTCTATCTTAATACGAAATATTACTTTAGATTGTTTCTTCACACTTGTGATTAATTGCTTAATTGTGTAGCTAACAATTGAGTTGTATCTACTGCCTGATTTACATGCTTGTAAAAAAAGTGATTAGATTAGAGAATGTGCATTGAAAACTAGATACAATTATCTCAAAAGTGGGGCTAAAATTTGTGACTAGGATAGAAATACACCTAGCCTCCATGTTCAATTAAATACCATGAACTTATTGCATTCATAATTTAGAAATTCCATAGGAATATAGACATCAATTTATTTTAAATAGGTGAGTATTAGTTTGAGAGAATTCTATGAGTATTAATAATTTGATTAATTAGCAATCATCAATACTTCAAATTAAAAAGAAGTACTTTGATAACTTAATAGGATTGGTAAACAAACCGCAACTTTGGAACATTCATATCATTGATCTTATAAAATTCATTCTTTGTTTGGTTAATTATTTATTTTTAGTTTAATTAAATCATAAATATAACTTTGAAATTTTATTGCTTGAATAAATAATTAACATTAGTTTAATTTAGTAAACTATTATGGAGGTTCAGCTTGCAATTTATAAAATTACAATATTCCTTGTACGACCACATGCGCTTGCGTATGCATTTGGATGCAATAAATTTTTGGCACCATTGTCGGGGACCTAGAAATTAACTGTTTCTCTAAATTAGGCTTTTTTTTTTGTTCTATGAAAGTTTTTATTTTATTTTTGTATATATAATCTTTTTGTAGTATTTTATTACCATTGAAGGACTCCACTTAAATATAAATTATCATAATTTTTCCGGGGAGCAAGTTGTGTGCACTACTCAATCCTTTGAGTGGAATATATGTATTATATGTGCAGGATGGCCATTGAAATGGTTATCCTAACTTTTATTTTCCTTCCCCGAGCCCTAATTAGAATTCTTCTGTTGTTTGTGATTTTTGACAGGAGTAATTAAGTGGCTGATGTGAAACATGATGTTCAACTTATTGATATGATGAAACATATATTGGAGCAGAAAGCAAAATTGAGAGAAGGCACAGAAAGGATGCATGTCACGCTCGAGGAGATGCAGGCTAATTTTGATGCTTTTAATGATCTACAACTTATAGTCTTAGCTAATATTAAAGTGGACCTCGAATATAAAAAAAGAGTGATTTCTTAGAAGAAAATATGTGTGAAAATGCAAAGATAGTGATCTAATCTTGGCTCGAGTAACAAGCTCACTTAATACAATTTCATGGGTTTCTCCATGATAGTCTTATGGACATGGAGACACAACTAAGAGAAGGTACATATGAGCTCAGACAAGAGTTAGACTAATTTGGCATAGATATCTATGACCTATATGCTTACTTGAATGAAAAGGTTGAGGCATCTGTTGCCTAATCACCAATTATTGTGGATAATGGCTAGCTTATTGAGCAAAAAGAGATGTTCTAGACATTTGACTAAAATATTAGTGATGATGCTGATGTTGAGGAGGTGTACAAAAGTAAGGATATCAAAATCAATGCAATTTTATAGTTGGGGTGTATTTGTCATCATTCTAAACACTTTTTGATATTGTGTTCAGTTGGCGATATGAAAATTGAGCCTTTCAAGCCTATGGAGAGGTGTATAGATAAGGAAAAGGGCTCCTAATTAAAAAGTTTGCTACACCAAATAGACAAAACTACATTCCTCACTAAAAGGGCAAGAAGTGCAAGATGCGACGTCTTTTTTTTTTTTGGTTCTTTTATTTTTATGCCACCATTTTGTGATCGTAGTAAAAAATAAAAAAGAAATTAGGGGTGTGATTCATATTCTTAAAGTTAAAGGAAAAGTGATGAAAGTGATGGCTTCGTGCCGTGATATTAAATCAGATGCTTGTTAGGAGGCAATCCAATTATATTTCATTTATTAATTGGGAGGCAACATTCTTCATTTGCTAAATAATAAAATATCATATTATTATATAAGTAGAAAGCCCTCAAGTTAAAAGTTGGCTTACCATTTTGCTCTTCAATCTAAAACTATTTCAATAATATTTTATGTACTAGAAAGTAAATATACATTACAATAAATATTATTAAACTATTAAATTAAATAAGAAATCTATAATTGTCATAATAGAGAATTAATATTTTATTTAATTTACATTATTTCACTTTATTCAAATTTAAGTATAATTATTTGTTGTCATCTTCACCAGAATGTAAAAAAAATCAAAGTCATAGTATCAAGGTTGTTTCTTTTATTTAATATGTTTTTTATTTTATTTAAAGATTTATATCTATATTTTCTATTAAAATATTTTAAAATACTATTTGGTTCAAAGGTAAAAATATCGTTTAATATTTGATGGGTATTTTAGTCATTTATTTTGTATTTCGTGAATCTCCACTTTTATAATTTAATAACTATATTGAAATATAAATATTATAACTCATTATTTAGCTTCTTTTTTTTTAAAAAAAAGAGTCAAATATATATATATATATGTGTGTGTGTGTGTGTGTGTGTGTGTGTGTCTATATATCATTATATATATATGTGTGTGCGCGCGTGTGTGTATGTATGTATGTATGTATTTACGTATGTATATATGTAAAATGAGTTTTTCTTTACTATTTAGTATAATAAAAAATATTATAAAAGTGTTGTATAAATATAGGAAAAATAATCGTTCAATATATGATGGACTGATATGCAGGCTTCCCACTTTTAGTATAATATGTTATGATATAATATGATTCAAATATTATTATTTAATTTAATTTTAATTCAATAAATAATAAAATGAAGATGATATGATTTAAATATTACTACGTTAATATATATTTAATTTAGTTTTGATTCAATGAATGAAAAATATTATCATTTTGTTAGATATTTAATTTGGTTTTGATTCAATGAAATGATAAAATATTATTATTTAATTAGATATTTTATTATATTTTAATTTATTGTAGGGGCAAAATGATAATCCAACAAGATAGAGGCTTCCCACTTTTAGTATAATATGATGATATCTAGCTTCAACAAGAGTTAAAGAGAATATTATTTTTCTCATTTTATAATAAATTTATAGTAATGATCATTTGATAAATATTTTCAGATAAATAACAATTAGATAAGCAACTAATATAATTTATTTGGGTGTATATCAGAAGGTAATACCTAGAATTTCTATCATTTTTGTTTTGGTTATAAATTACATTTATCATCTGTCAACAACAATATATCGTTCTGCATATATCGTCTAACAAATCTGCACAAGCTTACATGAGACATACGTGCAAAGCACGTGTCCAGGACTAGTAATACAATATGTACTCAAAAGACTATAAAAGTATTAAAATATGAGGCAAATAATGATTAAATATGTGTATTTTGATCTTAGATCACCACCCCACACTTAGACTTTTGTTCGTCCTCGAGCAAGCGTTGAAGCATATCTCAATAAATCAAGCCTAGAAATGCCACCACTTTAGTTGGTACTAATAATTAGACCATGTATGAACTCACAACATTAAGTACACTTCTCAATCATAATCCAAGATATATAAATAAACAAATAACTTCCAACCTTCCATCCACGTAGACAAACTCTAACTTTTCAATTTTAAGCTCATTCACCTAGTCTATCAAATAAAGCTAATAAAATCACCAATCAATCATGAAACAAGTTCCGTCAAAAGAAAAAATAGTCCACCCACTCAAATCGATAAATGAATATAAATTAAGGACTTAGCATCAAATCAAAATCTCTCGCACTCACAAAAGAATTTATATACATGCACAAAGATTTATAGTCTTGTCCATTATGTATATCTCCACCAATTAAGTATGTTTGAATAGAATTAAATAGAATTTTAACAGGTTGTCATGTTGTCTAGGGAACAGATTGAAAAATTATATAATAGTGACTTATATTTTCTTAAGCATTTTGCACTTTTAGACTTCATCACTCATTATTTTCTTCGCTTCATTTTCAACCCTCTCTCCATCAATTATTTTCACTAGTAATATCATCATATTATGAACATTTACAATCATACATTTTTTCCTAATATTTTTTTCTTTTTTTTTTGTCACATTCTTTTTACTAGGTCCTTTTCATCACTTTATAACTATCATTGGTCACCATTATACTAGGCCGTCCCTTTTCTTCTGATTTACAATTATATCTTAGTCTATGCTATAGTACTCAAAGAAGAAGGATGTAAAAAGTAGAGATTCAACAGAAAGGATCAAGGCAAAAATAAGCTACCAAACAAAAGGCTACAGGCTCAGAGAGTTAACTAGTGGTAAAACAACTAAAAGGCTAAAATTTACAAGACATATCAAAGAAATCCTATTATCATCTTCTAACAGAGAAGCACTTTTTATTTTGCTTCAATAACATACACAACAAGTTCTAGATTAAGATGATAAATATGAAATAAAATCAAAATATCCTCACCTCACATAATATCAATCTCAATCAATATGTATCAATATAATCTGAGATGGGTAGGATCTTCGCAAACTACAAAATAAGAACAAGCTATATACATAGTCTCAATCATGAGCTTAGGTGTCAAAAGAATTTGTTATTTTATTAATTACTCAAGCACTTATGAAAACGTACTACTCAATCTCAAACCAAAAATATGCTAGTATCACCTAATTCAAAAGTGTTTTTTTTTTTCTGTTTTCTTCTTTAATACTCCTAGAAAAATAATAAAAATAAAAATTTTAAAAAATTAATTGACCAATGTTCCTTCATAAAAGTCATCAATCATTCAATCAGAAAAAGTCTTTCCTACTTCTAAAAATAAAACTTTACGTGATTCAAACTACATCCCTAAAAAAATTGATGTACAAAGAAAACCCGAGAAGGATTATTGACTACCCAGTGATTAGCACATAAAAGAATCCAAGTAGTCTTCCTACCTCATACTTAAAATTGTGCATTGTCCTTAGTGCACACTATAAATAATAAGAGGGTAAAAGAAACTCATTGGAAGGCCAAAGACCAAAGCGTTAGCATCTCATATGATATTCAGACTTCTCCCAATAAGGCATGATTCTTTAATGGGACATCTCACATTTGTTTCCATCATCTAACCCTTTTTTACATATTTTCAATGACTCTACTTTCATTCTCATACTCCTACAAAAATAAAAAGGAATACTACAAAAATATATAATAAAAAAATAAGTAAAAAAACTAATAACTAAAGAAAAGAAAGCAACAAAAATAGTTGCCTCCTAACAAGCACTTGATTAGATGTCTCGGCATGACACCACCATTTTCACCACTTTTCCTTCCACTTTAAGCATATGAATCGCACCCCTAATTTCTTTTATAATTTTCTACTATGATCATAGGGTAGTGGTGTAAAAATAAAAGAACTAAATAAAAGATATCTCATATTGCATTTCTTGTCCCTTAGATGAGGAATGTCATTCTGTCTCTTTGGTGTGGCAAAGTTTAGGATGTAAAGGTCTTATTTCTCATATATACACATCTTCATAGGCTTGGAAGGCTCGATTTTCATGTCGCCAACTAAATAAAATATCGAAAAGCGTTTAGAATGAAGACCAATACACCCCAAATCCAAAATTATATTATTATGACATCCTCACTTTCGTACACCTCCTCAACATCAACATCATCATTAATATTTTGATCAAATGGTTGAAACATCTCTTTCTGTTCCACAAGCTGGCCAGTATCCATGACATTTGGTAATTGAGAGGTATTCAACGGGAAATAGTTATCCCATATCTAGACTTTAACTGGAATGATATTTTTCGCGTGTTGGATCCATGATAGATTCATCTTTCAAAAAAAGTTTTACCCCCTACAGATAATCTCCAAATTTATATATTCTTAATGAAATTTATTCAAAAAGTGAAAGAGTTGATAGTTTTGAGTGAGAGATCAACTGAAAGGACCTTTGTCAACAAAAATCAATCACATTGATGTGCCATTATCTAAAAAATTGCTTCGACATTGTCTCTTGGGTTCTACACTCAAGACATACGGTGCTAACTATCCAAACGGGTCTTCATTTCATGATGACAATTATTACTCTTTTATCTATTTAAGCCAAAACTCTTCCTTTGACATGGTAGGCCCAAAAATGCTAAGTATCTACAAGGTTACCCGTTAAGTCTTGTTTACCACCCCTAGATGGAGGAGCAAGACTTTTCTGGCTAACAATTATAATAAGAATGTAATAATTATAGCTTAAGCAATTTAATAAATCAAACTAAAATTGAAAATTTATATTGAAACATGAAATATGATTTAATGTTCTGATGATTGAATATAACTGGATGCTCTTTATTCTAAAAAATTTATCTATCATATAATGATACCATGCGAATGTGAGGATGGTTGGCTCATTTCCTGCCCTTGAGACTTTTAAACTGGCAAAGTTGACTGCATCTCCAAGATATATAAATCTAAACAAATAATGATACCTAGAAATGTTAGGATGGCTGGATTATTCCCTGTACTTAGTGACTTTTACACTTGGAGAGGTTGACAGCTTCTTCTAAACACATAAATTTGTAGACGTAGAGAACTTGCAAGTGTAGGTGTCTATTGAAAAAATCGTGTGAACGTCAACGAATTTAGATTATTTAAAGTAGGTTTAAAGGAAAGTAAACTAGGTCTAATAAGAATTTTTGTCTTTTTGGCTAGATCTAAACAACAAAAATAAATGAATAGAAAAAGATATGAGCAATCAATGTTGAAATATAAGAACAAAGAAACAAAGCATAGAAAATAATGTATCCGGTTCTTGAGCAAAAATTATATGCTACAAGTGAAAAGAATCATATGTCTCTTTTTCCTATGCAAGACTTTCTTATCGGGTAGAAATTCTATGTTTAGTAACCTTACATGGAAAACTCTTCTGGGTGATAACATAAATGTCGTAGACTATTCCACAAAAAAAGCACTATTTTGAATAATTCTTGAGTGTTATCATGTGGTCAAGATCCGACTCTGGATTTGAGGTTGATTTGAGTCAGACTTGGCGATCATTAAAAGTTATCCTTTGATGTGATGGCAGACCTTCCATAAAAAGAAAAACTCTTTTAAGGATGCTAAGTGAACCAACCAGACTATAAGACCACTTTTCTACCCGATCATTATACTTTAGATATACTATTTTCGCCAACATTGGCATTGAGGTCATCACTAATCTGGGCCTACACCCTTTATATGTGTCTTAATCAAATTTTACACTATGCAGATAGTCTCTCACTTCTGGGTACATAATAAAATATTCCCGGGAAATGGACGAGTAGATAGTCTTAAGCGGGAGATCAACTACAAGATTTTCGTTAGCAGAAAATCTATCACATTCTTATGTAATTATTGAAAAATCCCACTTTGATGATGCCTTTTGAGTTTTGCATCAAGGACATGTGGTGTTCTCTAGATGGAAGGGATGACTTATTTCATGGTAGTAATGATGAATTCCTTCTCTATTTATACTCACTTCACTCCTTTAGTAGAGATTCACACTAGAAAAGGAAAATGCATAAGCTTTATTCTCACATCTTTCTTTGGTGGCCTATTCTCACAATGTCTTCTTGTTCATATTCCTCCCCCTATTTTGAATACAACCTTCACAACCATCATTCCTCTATAGTTATGTGGCGATTACCCGGTCCCCAAATTATTAGAGGGATAAAACTCCTTTTGATGATGCGAATTACGAGCAAAGTTCTATTGCTAGTACTCCTATTAAAAATTCCACCATTGTCAGTGGTGTTGTAACATAGTGATTGTGACTGACTCTGGCATTGTTGCAAAGTTTGATGTTCGTCAATTCAGTGGGATTTTTTCCTTACTCATGATCCTTCTTATAGTAAAAAGAGAACTTGAGATTTTGTAGAGCCAATGGGGGAGAGCGTTGTCTCCCAAATTTTGTGTCGCCATCGTATGAATACAATTTAGATAAGTCTCCCCATGATTTTCATCATTAAGTAGGAAGAAGAAGAGACTGGGGAAGACCTACACAGGATAGGGTATCACGAATTTATTGAGAGTTTTGTTGAATCCGTAATGACTTCTAAATTTCTGAATTTCATAGTGGGACCATCAGATTCTGCTTTCTCTCGGGCCACCAAAGAATCTTTTTGATATTATTAGAATGGCCATGACTCGCTCAATTTCTAGGGCATCTTTTCATTTGATAATTTGGAAGATTCCTTCTCCCATATACTAGATGCCATTCTTAAGGTAAGGTGTTATTTTTTGGATTCTTCCTTTTTCATATTCTAAAAAAATAATATTCCTAATTTGTTTATAGAGTCACTCGGTTGTTGCTGTTGCCTCGACTAGGACCATAGAACAAGTGATTATATCCATTGAGTAAGCTATTGACACTTGGCATGAGCTAACCGAGCTTCGAGAAAAATATTAGGAGGATATGGAGATGCAACTTGCCTTGAGGAACTCCATTCTTTTATGCTTCAAGTATCCTCATACATCCTTATAGGAGTGTTAGCCTATGCAGTTTGCTCTTGTTTAGACAAGCAGGGAAGTTTGGGCAAAATAATCTCAGTAGTCACATCGGTCAGCGTCTTTCTCTTCGGCTATTTGGGCTCCTCAAAAAGGGATCGCTCAGTTGAAGGCCAAATTAACTATGGTGGGGAGCATCATGATAGGAAGGAAATAACCCAAATAAGGTTTGATGAGTGATGTTGATTTTTAAAGGTGTGTCATAAGGATAATATGAGAATTGTTGAGTTGGACCATGAATGGGTCACCTGTACAACCTAGTATATGTTCTCTTTGAGATTCAAAGCGGAGACTTCAACCTTACCCAAGAGATTGCTAATGTCGAGGCTTCTGTTGATACTTCTGAGTGGGCTCTAGACAAAGCCTTATCTAGAGATAAAGATTGAAGCTCTGGGAGTAGAGACTTAGTAGATCCTTCGGAGATCATTCTTTTTGTTTTAATGATTCAGGAGACTATATTTAAAAATATCGATGCTCATGTTTAGAGATTTGTTACTAGATAGGATAAACAAGATGGTCTTAGTGACTGAATATGTATTCTTATTTATTTGATAGTAGTGTGTACTCCTTTGTTTTGGATTACATGTAATACAAATTACTATTTCTTAACTCTTGCAAGGTAGTCCCAGTGAGAGCCTTCCTCCTTCCTCCAGTACTCAAGTGCAAAGGATGAGGGTTTAGGCATTTGCTCCTTGGTGTAGAGCTTACAAATTCATGATATTAGCTAAAATATATGGTAATGCACTTTTTTTTATTTCCTTATTAAGAATCTCACCAAAAAAATCTAATCGAGATAAAAATCTCGATTAATAAAAATGAGTGCAACACATATTTTTGACTTTTTTCTATTTCTTTAACTACTTTGTTGGGTTCCCGAGAGTATCCTTTGTCATTTATTTCTATTCCTATGACCAGGCTTAATGGATCACATGATTACATAATGTAATATACCTATCTAAAAGTAGTATCGCTTTAGGTGGCTGACATTCTAGTTGTTTGATATCTTGGTCCCAACTTCATCTTTGAATCGATATGATCCTTTTCATTCTATGATGATCATCTAATAGGGCCTTCCCATCCAGGCCCTAGATTTCTTGAGTGGGGCTCTATAATACCTCATACGTTTGGGCTAAGGCTTGATCAATTATATATGAAAAACTTGATCCAAACTATGAGTATATGATCACATGCATAAACCCAGGGAATTATTTTAAGGTATTACGTCATTGCACAAGTATGGAAGAGTTAAGGAATTGAAAGAACTAAAGTTTGGAAGTTCGAGCGAAATATGACCTATAAATATGTTATATGACCCTTATGATGGTCCATAAACAACATTGAGTAGTTATGGCCTAGGTATCCCAATCCATGCACCATGAAATCTACTTACGACCCATAAGTATAGGGATATGTATGGCCATAAACTGGATATACAAATCGTACATTGCATTGTGGTTGGGGTCTCCACAAAGTTGAGTGACTATTTCAGGAAGGGTGTCCATATACGGCCAGATGTATGGACTGTAAAGGACTTCTACAGTGTAATGGCCCAGAAACTCAAAGACTAGACCTAGGACTTATATAAGAGAAAATTGAAAAATCTGCACCAGGTTATAGAACAAGTCGTTCTGTGACCCGTGGGGAGTGACCACAAGTCATTAAGTGACTCTTGGTGAGGCCTATCGGCTTGATAACATTTTTTTTGGAGAAAGAGGTGACCACGGGGTGACCACAAGTCGTGATCAACACCATAAGTCATGAAATGACTCGTGGTCTAGGATAAAAGTAAGGTCGGGAAATGTTAGGAAGTTTACCCAATGGGTCCACACCACGACTCGTTTAGGACACCACGAGTGGTGGTGTCACCCCTGGGGACTCCTGGAGTTTTGGGGCAGTATGGTCCATGAGAGGTGACCATGAGTCGTGGTCACCAACAATGACTCTTTAGGTCCCCCGTGGTGACCAGCAGTGTCTTGTAGGCAGTGCACCTCACGAGTATGACCACGAGTCGTGGTCACTGACTATGATCCATGAGGTTACACGTGAGGACTAACATCATTTTTTTCCCTGCGAGTTTTCAAGGGTCTTTTAGTAATTTTCTACCCTCTTACACTTTAAACTATGCCATTTTAAGCATATTTTTAGATTTATTAGTGGGGTTAAACAGTTTCTTTCCTCATTCCCCACTCATACCTTTAGAAAACAAATCATAAATTTCTCTCAGGAACTCTCAGAGCAAGAGCTAGGGCAGTCTACTTCTCAGATTCTCAAGAAATTTTGTCAGAATTATTTATCAGGTATGTGGGAATTCAACAAGTGAATAGCTCTTCCCTTGTACCCCCAAATTCCTCCCTCTTTCTCTCTATTAGTGGTAGCCCTGAAATTACTGAATGTCAAGAAATTGCTAGTCATAATTCATCTAAATCATGTGAAATATATACCATGTCAATATTTGATATTTTCCATCAGAATTTGATTGAAATGATGTTAAATCTTGTGAAGTGAAATTTAGCCCTATTCTTGAATTAGAAAATCTTGAATTTGCATTAGTGCTTGAATATCAAATTTTAGCTTGATCTTATTAGTGTTGGGAACTCCCATGTTATTAGTAGCATTGAATCTCAATCAAAATACTATCAATTCAGTTTCAATAAGAATGTTAAAATACTCAGTGTCAGTTAGAAAATGTCAGCTGATCAGTTTGACTACAGAATTTTCCAAGGTGCTAGTAGTACCTCCTAGTTATTAGAATCAGATTCAGAATTTAGTCACATTGGTCCACTAGGTGGTCATGGAACTATATATATAAAGATCTGACTTTCCTTAGGACCCTAGTTTCAGATTTTAATTTGTTTTGCAGACGGTTACGATGCTTCTAAATAAGTAGCTTTGACCAGTCTTAGAACCCAGTTTCAGAATCTTGTCCAATACGACTCTCGGGGTGCTTTTAGATATGTATCCCTGACTAGACTTGGGCCCCAATTTTGATCTATCAGCTTAGTATTTAGTCTAAGATTATCCAGTGGGAGTAGGACTTACACCAAGCAGACCGGGGTTCCAACACACCCAGGTTCCCAGAACTATGGTGCCACCGTAGGTTCAGTATTTATTGGCCTGATTGGCTCCAAACTCTTGTGACCATCCAATTCATGCCTTTATACCCTAGCAAGGTATATTAGGTCCTATTGATGGGGTTTATACATAAGACTATACGTCTAGCTCACGTGGTTATATATTGGTTATAGACTCTCCCACTAGTCTGTTCATGTCCAGTTTTAGTTCAATTCAGATCAGTATTCTAGATTTAGAGCATGCTTTGACCATTAGACAGGGTCTTTTAGACCATCTCAGTTATTTCAGATATTCAGTTCCACAACTTTAGTTGGTCATTGCATGTCTTTTCAGTTCAGCGTGTTATTCCATTGTGTTATGTTTCTCTCACTTACTCAGTACATCCAAAGTACTGACGCATACTTTTATGCTGTATCATTTTATGATACAGCTGCAGGATCTCAGTTTCAGCTTCGTTAGTTGACCACTCATCGAAGACCTCAGTTATTATAGTTGGTGAATCCTCATTCTTTGAGAGCGCAGATTTATTGCTTCAGTTATATTTTTCATTCCTTTTATTTAGATTTAGAGCTAGCTGGAGGCTTGTCCCAGCAGCTCATCAGTCATAGTTCAAATCCATATTTGTTCTTCAGACTCAGATTGGTTTTTTTTTACTTGTAGTTTTGTTCTAATATTTTCAAATATTATGAACCAGCTTTATTTCTTTCAAACATTTATATTTTTGCTTTAAACTTCCATTGTACGTATTTATAGACTACTCAGAATGTTGGTGTATGATAGACCAGGGGTTGACTTGGGGTCACTTGTGACTCCAAGTACTGTGTTCCATCCAAGGTATAGACATAGAGCGTGACAAACTTGGTATCAGAGCACTAGGTTTAGAGTATCCTCGGATGTCTGAAAGCCGCATCAAGTAGAGTCGTCTTCATGGGTGTAAAGTGCACCACACTTATGATGGGGAGGCTACGAGATGTTATCAGGAAAAATTCCCTTTATTTCATACTCCTTATCGTGCGTCGAAATTTAGTTCTAGAATAATTCTCCTAATTCGTGCTTTGCTTCTTTCAGTGAATCATGTATCCACGATGCTATAACGGAAGGAGGGCCGATAATTCTCAATGACTTGCCCCACCAGCCCCGAAAGCCCCTCAGGACGACTCAGTGTCTACCACAGAATTTTGGGCGGCCATTCAGCTGCTCGCCCAAACTGCTACCGACCAGGTGAACCAGCAGGTGATTCTAATCAACTACAATGAATTTGCGGCATCTGCTCAGGTGTAGGGCTTTACCTGGATGAACCCTCCGGATTTTCATGGATCTAAGGTGGGAGAGGACCCACAAGGATTTGTGGAAGATATTAAAAATATCACCCGAATTTTGGGTGTCAAGCCCTCAGAGAGTGCCGACTTGGCTGCCTACCAGTTGAAAGGGTAGCCCATGTCTGGTACGAGCAGTGGAAGGAAGGGAGGCCAGTGGAATCAACCGATGGAATAGGAGGAGTTCACTATAGCCTTTCTGGACAGATTCGTCCCTCGGCAGATCAGGGAGGCAAAGGTAGTGGAGTTCATGAACCTGAGACAGGGACACCGAACAGTAGAAGAGTAGACTCTGGAGTTCACCAGGTTTTCCAAATACGCTCCAGAGATGGTGGCCGAGCCAAGTGCTCGCTGCTGAAATTTGTAAATGGGTGTCGAACCTGGTCCTCAAAGAGTGTAGGACAAAGAAGGTGATCAAAGATATCGACCTCTACAGCCTGATTATCAATGCCCAGCAGATTGAGGCCGAAAAACTAAGGGACATGGAGCGAAAGAACAAGCGGGCCAATTAAATTATGGCCACCAGAGTTCTGGCGGTAAAAGCCGCTCACAATAGCAGCAGTAGTAGCAGAGGGCTCCAACACCTAGCTCCGCCAGCACCCCTACTTTTCGATCCCGCCAAGATCGGAGGGGTGGAGCATCTGGCACTCAGTCCCATAGCTACATTGCCGGTAACAGGTATCCAACTTGCCCCAAGTGCAGCAAGAACCACCCAGGAGAGTGTCTTCAAGGTCGAGAGAGTTGTTTTGGTTGTGGAAAGCTTCGGCATCGGCTTAAGGAATGTTCGTCAGTAGGACGGGGAAGGTCACAATGCACTACCTCAACAGCTCTAGTAGGCCGACCTGCTTAGCAGGCTAATACTTCAAGTACGGATGGCGGCCAGCACCAAAACCATTTTTATGGATTGTCTTCTCGTCAGGATCAGGAGAGCTCACCTGACGTGGTCATGGGTATGTTACGCCTTTTTCATCTAGACGTGTATGCCCTACTAGATCCAGGAGCCACTCTATCATTCGTGACTCCTTACGTAGTAGTACAGTTCGATATCAATCCAAAGGTCCTCTCAGAACCATTTTCAATCTCCACCCTAGTTGGCGAGTCATTTAGAGCCAGCCGGATGTGTAAAAACTGTCCAATCTCAGTCTTCAATAAAGTCATTCCAGTTGACCTTGTAGAGTTATACATGGTGGACTTCGACCTCATCCTAGGCATGGATTGGTTACAATATAGTTATGCCTCAGTCGACTGCAGAACTAGCGTCGTCAGGTTTTAGTTCCCTAATAGCCAGCTCTAGAATGGTCGGGCAGTAGTTTAGCGCCTAAGGGTAGATTTATTTCCTACCTTAAGGCCAGGAAGTTTATTTCTAAGGGATTTATTTACCATCTAGTTGGGGTCAAGGATTCCGACTCTGATACCCCAACTATCCATTCAGTCCTCGTTATCAGCGAATTTCCAGATGTGTTCTCCGAAGATCTTCCCGGAGTTCCTCCTGAACAAAAAATTGACTTCGGTATAAACCTTATTCCAGATACTTAGACCATCTCCATCCCTCCTTATAGAATGGCTCCGACTGAACTTAAGGAGTTGAAGGAGCAGCTAAAAGATCTTCTTGATAAGGGTTTTATCAGACCTAGCATCTCTCCCTGGGGTGCTCAGTGCTATTCGTGCGAAAGAAAGACGGTACCCTCATAATGTGCATCGATTACCGTCAGTTGAATAAGGTCACAGTCAAGAATAGGTATCCTATACCCAGAATTGACAACTTGTTCGACCAACTACAGGGAGCCAGTTGTTTCTTCAAAATAGATCTCAGGTCGGGGTATCATCAACTAAGAGTTAGAGAGTGTGACATGCCGAAAATAGCTTTCAGGACTCAGTATAGTCACTACGAGTTTGTGGTTATGTCCTTCGAACTAACAAATGCCCTTGCAACCTTTATGGACCTGATGAACAAAGTCTTCAAGCAATACCTGGATATGTTCATCATTGTATTTATCGATGAAATTCTTGTATATTCCAGAAATGACGAAAAGCATGCTAATCACCAGAGGATAGTGCTTCAGACACTCAGAGACTGCCAGTTGTTCACCAAGCTCAGCAAGTGTCGATTCTGGTTGAAGCCCGTGACTTTCCTGGGTCATGTGATCTTGGGTGAGGGCATTCAGGTTGATCCTAAAAAGATAGAAGCTATTAAAGACTGGCCCAGACCTACCACCCCAACGGAAATCAGAAGTTTCCTTGGTTTGGCCGGTTATTCCCGACGCTTTGTGGAAGGCTTTTCTTCTATCGCATCTCCTCTAACTAGGCTAACTCAGAAGAAGGTGAAATTTCAGTGGTCAGATGCGTGTGAGAAGAGTTTCCAGGAGTTAAAAACTTGACTCACTACTGCTCCAGTGTTGACCCTATTGGAAGGATCAGATGGATTTGTAGTATATTGCGACGCTTCCAGAATTGGAATCGGTTGCATTTTGATGCAGCAGGGCAAAGTGACAGCCCACACCTCCCGACAGCTCAATTGAGAAGAATTATCCAACTCATGACTTGGAGTTAGCAGTGGTGGTGTTTGCGCTGAAAATATGGAGACATCACCTATAAGGGGCTCAGGTGGATGTTTTCACCGATCATAAGAGCCTTTAGTATATTCAGTCAGAAGGACCTAAATCTCCATCATAGAAGGTGGTTAGAGCTCCTAAAGGATTCTGAGATGGGCGTGCTATATCACTCGGGCAAAGCCATTGTGGTGGTTGATGCCCTAAGTAGAGTGTCTATGGATAGCGTGGCTCATATTGAGGAAGGCAAAAAGGAATTGGCGAAGGATATTCATAGCTGGCTCGGTTAGGGGTGCAGTTGGTTGACTCTGCTGAGAGTGGAGTGATAATGCAGAGTGGGTCATATTTCTCTTTGGTTGTTGAAGTTAAGTCCAAACAGGATGAAGATCCCATTTTACTTAAACTTAAGGAAGCGGTTCTTAGAAAAGAGGTTGAGGTTTTTTCGAAAGGGGAGATGGTGTGGTTCTTTACCAAGGTAGATTGTGTGTACTAGACGTCGATGATCTGAGTCTGTAGATATTGGCTGAAGCACACAGTTCGAGGTACTCCATCCACCCTAGTGCTACTAAAATGTACAGTGATTTGCGGGATATTTACTAGTGGAACGACATAAAGAGAGACATTGCTGAATTCGTAACTAAGTGCCCGAACTACCAACAAGTCAAGGTAGAGCACCGAAGACCGGGAGGTATGACCCAAGATATTAGAATACCCATGTGGAAGTGGGAAGAAGTAAATATGGAATTTATTATGGGCCTACCACGAACTCATCGGCAACATGATTCCATCTGGGTAGTAGTAGACCGGATGACTAAGTCAACACATTTCCTCCCAGTTAAAACTACGAATTCATCTAAGGTCTATACTAGGCTTTATATCCGGGAGTTGGTCAGACTTCATGGGGTGCCATTATCCATCATTTGAAATAGGGGTACCCAGTTCACATCACATTTCTGGAAGTCTTTTCAGAAGGGACTTGGTACCCAGGTCAAGCTCAGTACAACTTTTCACCCGCAGATGGATGGGCAAGCTGAGCAGACTATTCAGACCCTATAAAATATGCTGAGAGCGTGCGCAATCAATTTCAAGGGCATTTGGGATGACCGCTTGCCTCTTATCGAGTTTGCATACAACAACTACTACTACTCTAGTATCCAGATGGCCCCGTTTGAGGCATTGTATGGTAGGAGGTGCAGGTCTCCTATTATATGGTTTGAGGTTTGTGAAGCTACTATAATCAGGCCAGACTCGGTTCATGAAGCTATGCAGAAGGTACAACTCATTAGAGAAAGATTGAAAACAACTCAGAGCCGTCAGAAATCTTATGCTGATGTGAGGAGAAGAGAATTGGAGTTCGCTGTGGATGATTGGGTCTATCTGAAAATTTTACCCATGAAAAGGGTGATGAGATTTGGGAAGAAGGGAAAGCTCAGTCAGAGATATGTGGTACCCTACAGAATTCTAAGACGAATTGGCAAAGTAGCTTATGAACTGGAGTTACTATCAGAGTTGGCGTCTGTGCACCCAGTATTCCATGTATCACTCTTGAAGAAGTGCATTGGTGATCCAACTTCAATTGTGCAATTGGACAGTGTGGGAGTGAAAGATAGTCTCTCATATGAGGAGGTCCCAGTTCAGATCCTTGACCATCAGGTTCATAAGCTGAGGACCAAAGAGGTAGCTTCAGTCAAGGTCTTGTGGAGGAACCTACAGGTTGAGGGCTACGTGGGAGGCCGATGCGGATATGATGGCCAGATACCCCACTTTTTCCCTTCCAACTCAGTTTCAGTTTAAGGTATCAACTCCTTCCCCAAAACTGCTTTTAGTTCATATGTTACAATTTCTTTCATGTAAATGAACATGGGCATGATTAGTGAATTTAATTCAGACTTGTGATTCAGTTCAGAGATAGTCATTCCACTAGTTTTTAGCTTTTATGATCAGTATTTGGGTAAAAAGATTGCCAATCTGTATTTTCTTGTGTGTTTTCTAACATTTGAGGACGAATCTTCCCAAGGGGGAGATATTGTAATGCCCTGGAAACTGAAAGACTAGACATGGGACTTAAATAAGACAAAACTGAAAAATCTACACTAGGTCAAAAAATGAGTCGTGCTGTGACCCGTGGGGAGTGACCACGACTCGTTAAGTGACTCATGGTGAGGCCTGTGGGCTTGATGAAATTCTTTTGGAGAAAGGGGTGCCCACGGGGGTCACCACGAGTCGTGGTCAACATCACAAGTCATGATATGACCCATGGTATAGGATAAAGGTACAGTTGGGAAATGTTAGGCAGTGTACCCAACGGGTCCACACCACGACTCGTTTGGGACACCACGAGTTGTGGTGTCACCCGTGGGGACTCCTGGGAGTTCTGGGGCACTGTGGTCCACGAGAGGTGACCAAGAGTCGTGGTCACCAACCACGACTCATTAGGTCCCTCGTGGTGACCAGCAGCGTCTTGCAGGTAGTGCACCTCACAAGTGTGACCACGAGTCGTGGTCACTAACCACGATCCGTTAGATCACCTATGACGACTGACAATCAGTTTTTCCCTGCCAGTTTTCAAGGGTCTTCAAGTAATTTCCTACCCTCCTAAACTTTAAACTACATCGTATAAGCATATTTTTGTAATTATTAGTGGGGTTAAATAGTTTCTTTCCTCATTCCCTACTCGTACCTTCAGAAAATAAATCGTAAAATTCTCTCAAGAACTCTGACAGTAAGAGCTAGGGCAGTCTACTTCTCCTCAGATTCTTAAGGAATTTCGTCGGAATTCTTTATTAGGTACGTGGGAATTCAACAAGGGTGTCACGCCCCAAAACTGGGGTAGGGCGCAACTGGCACTCGATTCCTAATTGATTGAGAAGCCGGCTATATGACATTTGTAACTATAACACTTAGACCATCCAGGCCACCTGTCACAATCAACTGAAGAATAAACTGGACCCATAAGGTCTCAACAATACTGGCTAAACAATCGAAATGCAATCAAGGAAATTAGTGTGCTAACCAAGCAACAATAAGCTGACGAGGCCACAAATTGAATAACACTGTACACACTAAGTCCACAAAGCCTCTAAAGAGTAAACTAACTGATGGTCGAAATAGGGCTCCAACCTACCCATACCTGCATCTCAAAACGCAAGAATAAATAACTAAGCCCTAGCTCTAGGAAGAAAGGAGCATACCAATCATCTGTTGATCTCATGAACTGCTACTCAACTGGCCATCCTGACCTCTACTTGCACCTGCGGCACGAACGCAGGTCCCCAAGCAAGGCTACGTCAGTACGAACGAAATGTACTGGTATGTAAGGCTGAAACTGTAACCATGAGATAACAATCCTGTAATAACTGACTTAGCACATAAACATATAAAGGATAAATATAACCTGTAACTCTGCAACCTGTAATTGATAACAACTTACTATAACATAACTGAACTCAAGATAACTGAACCAGGAATAAGGAATGGTAACAACCTGGAATCCTGGAAACTGAAACCTGATAATAACTCTATAAAGAGATGAAAATGCAATTAAAAAATGCATAAGAAAGAAACTATAACTGTAATGCCAGCAACCAGCCAACTGTAAATCCATATATAAAATTTGTCTATCCAGTGTACTACACCAGGGTAAAATAAAAATATCTCCAGCCGATGTACCACACCGGGGTAAAATAAAAATATCTCCAACTGGTGTACCATACCGGGGTAAAATAAAAATATCTCCAGCCGATGTACCACACTGGGGTAAAATAAAAATATCTCCAGCCGATGTACCACACAGGGGTAAAATAAAAAGATCTCCAGCCGGTGTACCACACCGCGGTAAAATAAAAATAAATCTTAATCACCATCATAAATGGAGCTGACAGAGCTCACACAAATTATTTGAATGCTGGAAACCATAAAATATGCTGATTGGTAACTATAACATGTGTAGGATCTTACCACGACCCCTAATACTACAATTATTCCATACACATATAGGTCATTCATTTAGCATTTAAATACATACATATGTTGTGAATGAATTCTAGGGATGTTCCTAGAACTGGAATATCATAAACACATGTGTAGACTCACATTCATGATTTTAAACATCTCCTAGCAATTCTAACACGAGGAGCAGAGAAGAATCACTTAACCTAACATTTTTTTATTAATAATCTTAGCATTCATTTCATGCTTATACTCGTTTGACTTTCATACTTTCATATCAAGAATTTTGAGCATACCTCATTCATTGCACATCATATCACATCTGGAGGTAACTTATGAACGGGAAGACATAACTTGTGTATCTCAAACCTGGAGCTCTTTAATATACAAATTGTAGTCAACTGTCTAGGGGCTGCCTTAAAATAAATAAAGACTTATAGTTGTGCTTCAGACAACATAGGAAAAGCTCATGTGAAACATTGCAATATATGTGGAGCTTATAAAAGCTTAGCAACATTATAAACAGTTTAGAAACTTCCAAGAAAAATAAAATCCTTTAAAACTTGAAAAAGTTAATCCAACTCTTAGAACAAATAATCAAAGATAATTGTTTAAAAGTACAATGAAGAACTTCTCTTTAACTTGAGTCACTATTTCAAAATATTCAATCCTAATTATTTATTAAGGAGTTAACACTTTACTGGCCTTTCATTAGCTTAACACAACTGAATATAAACAACTTTATTTATAACTCTTTTGCTAAACGTCTTTAGAACAGGGTAAATCTTGCTAGCTATTTTCCTAATTCATTAACAATCGTAACAATTATCATCAAATTTAACAACCTTTAGCTCTACTTTTCGTATTCATCTTAAATTCTTTTCCAAACAGGATTCGTCATTCCCTACCTAATTATTTACTCTCGTGTTCACTATTCCAGCAATTCTTGTATGCACTTACCTTCTCACCTAATTGCCAACCTTGTCTCTTAAACTCATCTTGCTCATATTTTAACGTCGCTCAAAGGTTCTTGAAATCAACTATGGACAGAAGGCATATACCTCACATATTACCTTAAAAGGTCTAACATTTACTCTTGTCTCTACTTTGCTACAAACGCCTCAACTTTTGCACTTAGGTTGATTTCCTTAAACATCAACAACTTTCAAAGAACATGTGACGTGTCTACTTAAAGCTTTAAGCAATTCTCAGGAGGTCTAGATAACTCAAGAGCTCTAATAAACATATAGCGACTTTCAAAAGGCAATCCTTGCCGCTTTAGCGCGTAATTTGAATGTAAGCGTAAACATATATATATTATGATTCTCGTCTAACATGTTAACATCAAGATATTGTGCATAACCTGCCAATAAAGATGGTCCCATAGAATTATCAATAGTTTATCCATTCGGGTTCTATCTTTCAAGTTTAACGTATCGGTTAATTAAGAAACGTATTAATTAGTCTTTTAGCTTATGGAAGAGGGATAGGGAAATCACCTCATGGCCCTAGGTACCTTAAAACATGAATATGAGAGGGTAGGTAACTTCCATAAGGAAATTACATTTTGTTACCCTTGTTAGCCCTTATTGAGTTAAAACCCGATTTCAATTATAAGGTTTGTCTACGCGTCGTCGTCTTGCCATGCTTACCAAATCTCTTAGCAACCATAATGTGAAACAACTTTGACACCACAAATACATAACATAATGTAAAGTACCATCTCACAGTGCCCACGCCGAGGGGACTTCAGACTCAATTTATAACTATGATCATAATAGAATGTAATTGCCCTCTCTGCTTCACATTCATGTGTTCCAACTCTTTAGAAAATACACACCTTAATACCAAGTAATCATAAAAATTGGGAGGAACCATAATATTCTACGACTAGCAATTCATTTATTATCAAACCAACCCATTTACTATCTATTATTTGATTAACTAATCCTCAGAAGCTCAAGTATAGGGGAATGCCAGATTAATCCTCGGCATGAATTCGTGCTCAAAAATCAAGAGAAAAAGAACACCTCACATACCTTTTTTTCCGGCGAGCTTTCTTATGTCGTTTCTTTCTTTCAACAATCAGAACTTTAGCCCCTTAAATTAATTGAGTTTATCACCAAGTGACAAGGCTGTTTCAAGACAATTTATCTAGCCAAAATGTTACATCAATAGGCAGTCACAACACAAACAAATAAGGCAACACTTAGCATTTCTTATTTTAACTTGTTTCTACAACATTGGGAGAAAATAGAGGTAGGAAATTACCTCACTTTTCGCATGAAAAACTCCAAAAAATATAGAGTATATTCTCAATAAAACACAGCTATTCCAACTTTCAAAAACGAGAAGAACTTCAACAACAACATACCAACAACGGCAGCCCAACATAACATCCAACTATTGTTAGACAAGTTAAGAAATTAGAAACACTTACCCTTGGCATGAGAATATTGTTGGATAAATAGGAGTATTTTCCTCCAAATCACTTCCCAATAATGCAGAAATCTTTCTGCCCAAAATGCAGAAAAATAACAGCACAACAACTACGACAAGTCAACATACAAACCATAACTTTCTTCTAGTTTTCCTACAAAATTTCATACACTTATTAGAGATTTCAGAAGAGGGAAGTGACTTACTATTTCTTAGGAACAATTTCTACTAAGATGGAGTATAACATTAGCTCAAAATAGTCCCAAACACGCCACGACAACGCTACAAAAACGAAGCTACAAGGCAGCAACAACTTCACCACAATGTTGCCTTCACTTCCATCAACTTTTGCTTGTGTCTTGATGGTGTTTTCTTGCGGAATTTCCTCTTGGTTTCTAAGGATTTGCTACTGGAAAAGAGAGAGGATTTCAGAGGGTAAGCACGCACCTCAAACTTGGAAAATTTGAAAATAATTTCATAAGCAAAAACATAAAATATAAAGGTGTTTGGGTGGTGGCCGTTTTTAGGGCGGTGGCTATGTCACTGCCCGATAGTACTACCGTAAAACATCTATAACCTTTTATTCTGAACTCCGATTGACAAGACGTTTGATGTTCTGAAAACTAAACTCAAAGACCTTTAATTTGATAGGTCGTGAGGCTTCTAATTCATTATATATTGGGAGATATGGTCATCTAAAGTTGACCTTAATTTATAAACTTCACATACTCTTTGTTTTTTCCATTCTTACACATTTCCCTTGTCATCTATGATCAATATACAACCCGTACTTCCCTTAACATATAATACGAACATAAAATAATTTCCAAAAATTTTCTGAGGTGTAACAAAGGGAATAGTTCTTCCTTTGTTCCCCCAAATTCCTCCCCATTTCTCTTTATCAGTGGTAGCCCTGAAACTACTGAATGTCAAGAAATTGCTAGTCATACTTCATCTAAATCATGTGAAATATTATACCATGTCAATATTAGATACTTTCCATTAGAATTTGATTGAAATAATTTTAAGTCTTGTGAAGTGAAATTTAACCCTATTCTTGAAGTAGAAAATCTTGAATTTGCATTAGTGCTTGAATATCAAATTTTAGCTTGATCTTATCAATGTTAGGGACTCCCATGTTATCAGTAGTATTGAATCTCAATCAGAATACTATCAATTCAGATTTAGTAAGAATGTTAAAATACTAAGTGTCAGTCAGAAAATGTCAGCTGATCAGTTTGACAACAGAATTTCCCGAGGTGTCAGTAGTAGCTCCCAGTTATCAAAATCAGATTCAGAATTCAGTCTTATTGGTCCACTAGGTGGTCATGACACTTTAGATATATAGATCTAACTAGCCTTAGGACCCCAGATTCATATTTTAGTTTGTTCTGTAGACAGTTACGATGCTTCCAGATAAGCAGCTCTTACAAGTCTTAGAATCCAATTTCAAAATCTGGTCCGATACGACTCTCAGGGTTCTTTCAGATATGTATCCCTACTAGCCTTAGGCTCCATTTTTGAGCTATCAACTTAGTATTTAGTCTATGACTATCTAGTCGGAGTAGGACTTAGCATAGAGCACCGGGGTTCCAACACACAGGGTCCCAGAACTACATTGCCACCATAGGTTACAGTATTTATTATCCTGATTGGCCTTAGACTCTTGTGATCACCCAGTTCATGCCTTTATACCTGACAAGGTATATTGAATCCTACTGGTGGGTGTATACATTCGACTCCACGTCTAGCTCATGTGATTATATGTCGATTATAGACTCTCCAACTAGTTAGTTCATTCCGATTTCAGTTCAGTTCAGATCATTATTCCATATTTACAACATTATTTGACCATCAGATAGGGTCTTTTATACCATCTCAGTTATTTCAGATATTCAGTTCCGCAGCTGGTCCGTGCATGTCTTTTTAGTTTAGCATTTTATTCCATTGTGTTATGTTTCTCTTACTTACTCAGTACATCCAAAGTACTGACACATACTTTTATGCTGTATCATTTTATGATACAGCTGCAGGATCTCAGTCTCAGCTTCGTTAGCCAACTGCTCATCGAAGACCTCAGTTATTATAGTTGGTGAGTCCTCATTCTTCAAGGTCAGATATTTATTGCTTCAGTTATATTTTTCATTCCTTTTATTTGGATTTAGAGCTAGCTGAGGCTTGTCCCACCAGCTCATCAATCATAGTGGCTTTCAGATGCAGATTTGTTCTGCAGACTCAGAGTGGTTTTTTTCAGACTTGTAGTTTTGTTCTAATATTTTTAAATATTATGAACCACCTTTATTTCTTTCCAACATTTATATTTTTGCTTTAAACTTCCGCTTTATGTATTTATAGACTACTCAGAATTCCAATGTATGATAGACCAGGGGTTGACTTGGGGTCACTTGTGACTCCAAGTACTGTGTTCCATCGAGGGTGTAGACTCGATGCGTGACACATAGCCATACACGAAACTATGATCGATGACTTAAGATTTGGAAGCGTCTGGATACAACCAGTTCTATGGATTGTAAGGAGGATCTATATCCATATCCGATACCGTGGATGAACAACAAGATTTTTTATGCCAATGTTTAAGAACTTGATATGATCTATAGTAAAATATATGGACTATAAATGCATCCCAATATTCATAAGTGAAGCCCAGGCCCACCATAAACTGTGTGACGTAATAATTATAAATTTGCCTCTTTTGATATTTCTTCCATCTTTTCCAAATCTCCAAGAACTAGATCGATAATTCTCTCTTTTCCAAGTCCCCTCACATCAAGGTAAGAATATTTTATTATTTTATTTAAGTGATTTCAATCCACGGTTATGAATTCTAAGGGAGATTCTTCCTTCTAAACCTAGGATTGTCAAGAAAATCCATCACAAGGTCTGAGAACAGATTTTTGGAGTTTTTTTTTTAAAGTTAGAGTTTTTTGTCAAGTATTTTTCAGAGATTATGGTATGTAAGGTTATCTCATGTGTGGGAAATTATTTGTTCTTCCCCGTTCTACATTTCCATGAAAATCTCTTCAATGATCCATCTAGGGCTAAGTACAAAAGTTATGACTATGTTCATGCAAATTCCTTACAAACATCATGAATTCCTATGAATCTCTTATTATGATTTTATTTTGCAAGAATTATTAATCTTCTATATGAAAACCCACAAGATACTTCAATTATGATTTTTCTTCAAAAAGAATAGATTTTTATGAGCAAGCATGATAATGATATTTCTATGACATGGCATTTCTCCACAAGGGAGATACTTATTATTTTATGATATGATGAACATATCCATGAGGAATGATTTATGAAAGGTGACTTACAAGTCCATGAGCATAAACACTACCATGTAATGAAACGGGTGTATTAATGTTAACCATAAGGAATAAGTCCAAATGATAGTTGCTTGAAACTACGTATGCCAACATAAGATAAGGATCATTATATGGCTCGGGGGAATCCTCATGTGAACCTAGTAAGGGCTTATTATGAAATTAAGGTACAACATGTTATGAATGTATCATTTCCTAAAAAGTTATGAGATGGATTAGCTCATTAGGCAAAGGTCAATTCCCATGTGATTCAGTGGTTTATGTTGGTTAAACTCAAAAAGATCCCATAATGAACTTGATAATTAAAAAAGATGTAAATGTTAAGGTCAACCTACTGACTTGAATCTTTTGATTTATTTTCTATGATATGACTATGATTGTTGATTTTCCTTTTCTTCAGTTATGCTTCATGTTTCATTAAGTTATATTACATGTAATCCATTTCCATATATAATTATGCCCTTTTTGATAGGGCCACTACATTATTTAATAATGCAAACTCAGGTACTTAGACAAACAATCAAGCAGCACGTTAAGTTCCATGAGTTCAATTATTGGCGAACCCCACATAGTATTATTAGAGGAGCAATGTCTTTTATTCAGCTTTTTATAGTATTATTAGAGGTATGACAGGGCTCTTGTCCTGGTAAAATAATTATTCATATAGTGTTAGATGCTACACTGATAGATTAGATGGGCCTGGAATATTCATGATTTAAACTTGGCAAATTTTATCTTGTATGGAATATTTCAGTCTTTAACTTAATGAGAGCTGACTTATGATACGAATTCCCTATTGTCTACACATATCTCATTATAAGATTATGTTTATTAGGTCACTCGGGCAATTTATGGAATTGAGTGTTGCACCCCTAGGCCCAGAGTTAGAATGTGATAGGCTCCTTTGTAATGGATGTCACTTTTATGAGAATGTGATCCCCAATTTTAAAGCGTCATAAATTATCATTTCTTTTAAAGTATATTTACACCTTTCGTTGGGCCATGGTTCACACAAAAGTTATGTCCTCCTACTCCTCAAGTAGGTTATAATGCCCCGAAAACTTAAAGACACAAGACTCGGGACTCAAACAGTGAAAATGGAAAAATTTGCACCAAGTCATAGAACGACTTGTTCTGTGACCCGTGAGGCGAGACCATGAGTCGTTAAGTGACTCGTGGTGAGGCCTGGGGACTTAAGTGGAATTTTGGCACATGGGTGACCAAAGGTGTGACCACGAGTCGTGGTCAACCCCCACGAGTTGTGAGATGACTCATGGTCAAGGATAATTTGTAACCAGGAAATGTTAGGGGACTAGAAAGGAGATTTGCTTGGTGTTAAGTCAACTCTACCAGATGCAGTTGCCCAGCAATCCAATGCACTAACTCAGTGCACCGAACGAGTTGTCACCACGAGTCGTAGTCCAATACCACGACCCGTTAGGTGACTCGTGGTCAGTAATTAGGGGAGGTAGGAAGTGTACCCAATGGTTCCTCACCACGACTCGTTTGGGACACCAAACGTCGTAGTGTCATCTGTAGGGACTCCAGGACTTTTACATATTGTGGTCCACGAGAGGTGACCATAAGTCTTGGTCACCAAGAACAACTCGTTAGGTCTCTCATGGTGACCTTCAACGTACTTTAGGCAGTGTAGTCCATGAGTTTGACCACGAGTCGTGGTCACAGACCACGACCCATTAGGTCACCCGTGGGGACTAACACAATTTTTTCCTGCAAAATTTTGAGGGTCTTTCAACAATTTTCTACCCTCCTAAACATTAAACTACACCGTTTTAGTCATAATTTCAGAACTAATAGTGGGGTTAAGAGGTTTCTTTCCTCATTCCCCACTCAAACCTTCAGAAAACAGATCGTAGAATTCTCTCACGGACACTTTGAACAAGAACTAGGGCAGCATACTTCTCCTCATATTCTCAAGGAATTCCGTTGGATTTCTTTATCAGGTATGTGGGAATTCAACAAGCGGATAGTTCTTCCCGTGTGTCCCCAAAACCCTTCTCTAGTTCTCTGTAAAACCTAGCCCTGAGCTTTTGAATGTGAAGAGAATATAGGCCAGTTTTCTTTGAATTCATGTAGAATGACATCCATGATTATTTTAGACATGATTTCCATCAGTTCATGATTAAATTTATGCTATTCCCGAAAAAAGTGAATCCTAGCCCTGCAAATTTTTGAATGTTAAGAAATTCTTGGTAATGCTTCATTCAATTCATGTGGAATTATCATGTTATATTGATTATGGATATTTTCCACCAGTTATTGACAGTATTGAAGCTTATCCCTGTATATTGAGTTTAGCCCTAGTCCTTGAGAGTAGAAGAGGCTAGAATCTTGCTAAAATGATTAACCTTGAAATTTTCCTTATTATATCAGTGTGGTGAATTCCCATATTATTTATATGCTAAATTCTCAGTCAGATACCTAGTTTCCTAGCTTTAGTAAAAATGAGAATATACTCAGTGTTAGTCTGAAATGTCAGCTTATCAGTTTGACTACAGAATTTCCTGAGGTGTCAGTATTACCTCCTAGTTATCAGAATCAGATTCAAAATTCAGTTTATTGGTCCATTAGGCAGTTATGAAACTTTAGATATATAGCTCTGACTAGCCTTAGGACCCAGTTTAAATTATAGTTTGTTCTTGGACTGTTACGATGCTTCTAGATAAGAAGCTCTGACCAGTCTAGAACCCAGTTTCAGAATCTGGTTCGAAAAGACCCTTGGGGTACTTTTAGATTTGTATCCCTGACTAATCTCAGGCCCCAGTTTTGAGCTATCAGCTTAGTATTCAGTCTAGGATTATCTAGTGAGAGTAGGACTTAGCACCGAGCAGACTGAGGTTCCAATGTACCCAGGTTCCCAAAACTACGTTGCATCGTAGGTTACAATATTTATTGGCCTGATTGGCCCCAAACTTTTGTGATCACCCAGTTCATGCCTTTATACCCTGACAAGGTATATTGGTTCCTACCAGTGGGGTGTATACATTGGACTCCACGTCTAGCTCAGGTGGTTACATGCCGGTTATAGACTCTACCACTAGTCATTTCAGTCTAGTTCAGCTCAGATCTGTGTTCCAGACATAGAATATGCTTTGACCATCAGACAGGGTCTATCAGACCACCTTAGTTGTTTCAGTTATTTAGTTAAGTAGTTTTATTTGGTCATCGCATATATTTTCAGTTCAGTATTCGCATTTATTTATTCTATTGTGTTATATAACTCTCACTTACTCAGTATATTCAAAGTACTGATGCATATTTTTATTCTGTATCATTTTATAATACAGCTGCAGGATCACAGTCTCATCCCCGTTAGCCAACTGCTTACAGAAAATCTCAGCTATCCTAGTTGGTGAGTCCTCATCCTTTGAGGACGGAGATTATCTGCTTTAGTTATACTTTCCTTCTTTTTTTATTTTATTTATTTAGATCTGGAGTTAGCTGGGGGTTTTTCCCAATAGCTCATCAGTCCTAGTGGCTTTCAGACATAGATATGTTTTTCAGACTCAGATTGGTGTTTCAGACTTGTAGTGTTGTTTCAATATTTTCAAATCGTATGAACCAGCTTTATTTCTCTTATGTATTTATAATTTGTTTTAAACTTCCGCTGTGTGTATTTTATATTACTCAAAATTCTAGTGAACAATAGACCAGGGGTTGACTTGGGGTCACATGTGACTTCATGTACCGTATTTCGTCCAGGGTGTAAACTCGGGGTGTGACAAAGTTTGTATCAGAGCACTAGCTTTAGAATATCCTCGGATGTCTGAATGTTGCATTGAGTAGAGTCCTCTTCATAGGTGTAAGAGCGCCACACTTATGACAGGGAGGCTACGAGATGTCATTAGGAAAATTCCCTTTATTTCATACTCCTTATCATGTGTTGAAATTCAGTTCCAGAATCATTCTCCTAACTTGTGCTCTGCTACCTTTATGTGAATTATGCCTCCATGATAAAGTAATGGAAGGAGGGTCGGTAATGCCCAATGGCCTGCCCCACCAGCCCCAATAGCCCTTCAGGTTGACTCAACATCTGCCATAGAATTCAAGGTGGCCATTCAACTGCTCGCCCAAACTGTGACCAACCAGGTGAACCAGTAGGCGGTGCCGGTGAACACAAATGGGTTCGCAGCAGCTGCTAGGGTTCACCTGAATGAACCCTCCATCCTTTCAGGGATCCAAGGTGGAGGAGGACCCCTAAGAGTTCATGGATGAGATTAAAAAGATTACCCATATAATGGGTGTCAGCTCCTCTAAGAGTGATGACCTGGCTGCCTACCAGCTAAAAGGGTAATCCAGGTCTGGTATGAGCAGTGGAAAGAGGGGCAGCCAGCGGGAGCAGGACCGATGGAGTGGGAGGAGTTTAACATAGCTTTCCTAGAAAGATTTTTCCTTTGAGAGCTCAGGGAGGCCAAGGTAGCAGAGTTCATGACCTGAGATAGGGAAACAGGACCGTAGAAGAGTATGCTCTGGAATTCACAAGGTTTTCTAAATACGCTCCAGAGATGGTGGCCAAGGGCTCACATGCTGAAATGTATAAATAGGGTGTCGAACCTTGTCCTCAAAGAGTGCAGAAAAGCGACGAGAATCAAAGATATCGACCTCTCCAGTCTGATTGTCTATGCCCAGCAGATTGAGGCTTAAAAACTAAGGGACATGGAAATAAAGAATAAGCAGGCAAGGACTGGCCATATAGATCATGATCACTAGAGGTTTGGCGGTAGCAACCATCCATAGTAGTAGCAGCAGAGGGCTCCAACGCCCAGCTCAGCCAGCACCCCTACCTTTTTGGCCCCCCTAGGATAGGAGGGGTGGATTATCTAGCTCTCAGTCTCAGAGCTACAATGCCGGGAATAGGTATCCAACTTGCCCCAAGTGTGGCAAGAATCACCCAAGAGAGTGTCTTCATGGTCGAGAGGGCTGTTTTTGTTGTGGATAGCTTGGGCATCGGCTTAAGGAATGCCCGTCAACAAGATAGGGGAGATAACAATCCACTACCTCAGCAGCTAGCAGGCCGACCGACTCAGCAGGCTAACACATTAGGTATGGAGTGCGTTCAATGCCAAAATCATTTTTATGAAATTATCATCTCGTTAGGATCAGAAGAGCTCACCAAATGTGGTCACGGGTATGTTACATCTTTTCTATCTAAAAGTATGTTCCCTATTTGATATGGAGGGCCACACTATCATTCGTGACTCTCTACGTAGCAGTTCAATTCAATATCAGTCCTGAAGTCCTCTCAGAACCCTTTTCAATCTCCGCCCCAATTGGCGAATTAGTTAGAGCCAACCGGGTGTATAGAAACTGTCCAATCTCAGTCTGCAATAAAGTCATTTTAGCTGACCTTGTAGTGTTAGACATGGTCAACTTCGACCTCATTCTTGTCATGGCTTGGTTACACTCCGGTTATGCCTTAGTCGACTGCAGAACTAGGGTCGTCAAGTTTCAGTTCCATAATGATCCAACTCTAGAATGGTTGGGCTAGTTCAGCGTCAAAGGTAGGTTTATTTCCTACCTTAAGGGCAGGAAGCTCATTTCCAAGGGATGTATTTTCCATATAGTTCAGGTCTAGGATTTTGATCTTGAGACCCCAACTATCCAGTCAGTCCCTGTTGTTAGCGAGTTTCCAGACGTGTTCCCCGAAGATCTTCCCGGAGTTTCTCCTGAACGGGAAATTGACTTCGGCATAGACCTTATCCCCGATAGTCCGTCCATATCTATCCCTCCTTATAGAATGGCTCTGGTTGAACATAAGGAGTTATAAGGGTTTTATCAGACCCAACATCTCTCCCTAGGGTGCTGCATTGCTATTCGTGCGAAAGAAAGACGGTACCCTCAGAATGTGCATCGATTACTGTCATTTGAACAAGGTAAATAGTCAAGAATAGGTATCCCCTACCCAGAATTGGTGACCTGTTCGACCAACTTCAGGGTGCCAGCTATTACTCCAAAATAGATCTCAGGTCGGGGTATCATCAGTTGAGAGTTAGAGAGTGTGACATATCAAAAACAACTTTCAAGATTCGGTATGGCTACTTTGAGTTTGTGGTTATGTCCTTTGGGCTAACAAATGCCCCTACAACCCTTATGGACTTGATAAATAGAGTCTTCAAGCGGTATCTTCATATGTTCTTCATTGTATTTATCAATGACATTCTGGTATACTACAAAAATGAGGAAGAGCATGCTAATCACCTGAGGATAATGCTTCAAAACTCATAGACCGTCAGTTGTTCGCCAAGTTTAGCAAGTGTGAATTCTGGTTGAAAGCTATGACTTTCTTGGGTCCTGTGGTCTCGGGTGAAGGAATTCAGGTTGATCCTCAAAAGATAGCAGTAGTGAAAGACTGGCCCAGACCTACCTCTCCAACCGAAATCAGAAGTTTCTTGGGTTTGGCCAGTTACTACCAATGCTTTATAGAAGGCTTTTCTTCTAGAGCATCTCCACTGACTAGGCTGACTTAGAAGAAGGTGAAATTCCAGTGGTCAGATGTGTGTGAGAAGAGTTTCTAGGAGTTAAAAACTCAACTCACTACTACTCCAATATTGACTCTACCAAAAGGATCGGATGGATTTGTAGTATATTGCAACGCTTCTAGAGTTGGACTCGGTTTCGTTTTGATGTAGTGGGGAAAATTAATAGCCTACGCCTCTAGATAGCTCAAGGTTCATGAGAAAAAGTATCCAACTCATGATCTGGAGTTGGCAACGATAGCATTTGCATTGAAAATATGGAAACATTACCTATAGAGGGCTCACATTGATGTTTTCACCGATCACAAGAGCCTTCAGTATGTATTCATTCAGAAGGACCTGAATCTCCATCAGAGAAGGTGATTAGAGCTCCTGAAGGATTATGTCATGAGCGTGTTATATCACCTCCGCAAAGCCAATGTGGTGGTTGATGCCCTAAGCAGAGTGTCTATGGGTAGTGTGGCTCATATTAAGGAAGGCAAAAGGATTGGCGAAGAATATTCACAGACTACCTCGGTTAGGGGTGCAATTGGTTGACTCGGTTGAGGGTGGAGTAGTGATTCAAAGCGGGTCAGACTGATCTTTGGTTGTTCAAGTTAGGTCCAAACAGGATGAAGATCCCATTATACTTAAACTCAAGGAAGCGGTTCTCAGGAAAGAGATTGAGGCTTTCTCCAAAAGGGAGATGGTGTGCTATATTATCAGGGCAGATTGTGTGTACCGGACGTCAGTGACTTGAGCCAGAGGATATTGAATGAAGCACACAACTCGAGATACTCCATCAACCCTGGTGCTACTAAAATGTACCGCGATTTGCAGGATATTTACTGGTGGAACGACATGAAGAGAGACATCGCCGAATTTGTAGCCAAGTGCTCGAACTGCCAGCAAGTCAAGGTAGAGCATCAAAGACCGGGAGGTATGACCCAAGATATTAGCATACCCACGTGGAAATGGAAAGAAGTAAATATGGACTTTATTATGGGTCTACCTTGAACTCATCGGTAACATGATTCCATCCGGGTAGTAGTGGACCGGATGACTAAGTCAGCACATTTTCTCCTAGTTAAAACTACGGATTTAGCTTAGAACTATGCTAGAATTTATATCCAGGAGTTGGTTAGGCCTCATGAGGTTCCATTATCCATCACCTCAAACAGAGGTACCCAGTTTCACCTCACATTTTTGGAAGTCTTTTCAGAAGGAACTTGGAATCCAGGTCCAGCTCAACATAGGTTTTCACCTGCAGACAGATGGGCAAGCTGAGCGGACTATTTAGACCCTAGATCATATTTTGAGAGTGTGCGCTATCTATTTCAAGGCATTTGGGATGACCACTTGCCTCTTATCGAGTTTGCGTACAACAATAGTTATCACTCTAGCATCCAGATGGCCCCGTTTGAGGAGTTGTATGGTAGAAGGTGCAGGTCTCCTATTGGATGGTTCGAGGTTGTCGAAGCTACAATAATCAGGATAGACTCGGTTCATGAAGCTATGCATAAGGTACAACTCATTAGAGAAAGATTGAAAACAACTCGGAGTTGTCAGAAATCTTATGTCGATGTGAGGAGAAGAGAATTAGAGTTTGCTGTGGATGACTGGGTCTATCTGAAAATTTCACCCATGAAAGGGGTGATGAGGTTTAGGAGGAAGGGAAAGCTCAGTCTGAGATATGTGGGACCCTATAGAATTCTGAGATGAATTGACAAAGTAGCCTATGAGTTGGAATTACCTTTAGAGTTGGCTTCGGTGCACCCAATATTCCATGTGTCACTGTTAAAGCAATGCATTGGTGATCCAACTTCAATTGTGCAATTGGATAGTGTATAATTAAAGGATAGCCTCTCATATGAAGAGGTCCTAGTCCAGATGCTTGATCGTCAGGTTCTTAAGTTTAGAAACAAGGAGGTAGCTTCAATCAAGGTCTTATGGAGGAATCAACATGTTGAGGGAGCTATGTGGGAGGCTGAAGCAGATATGATGGCTAGATAACTCCATTTATTCCCTTCCGACTCAGTTTTAATTTAAGGTATCAACTCCCTTCCTAAAACTGCCTTTAGTTCGTGTGTTTCAATATCTTTCATGTAAATGAGCATGTGCATGATTAGTGAAGTCAGTTCGGACTTGTTTTTCAATTTAGAGATAGTTATTCTGCTAGTTTTCAACTTTCATGATCAATATTCATGTATAAAAGTTTCCCTTCTCTAGTTTCTGTGTGTTTTCCAATATTTGAGGACGAATGTTCCCAAGTGGGAGATATTGTAATGCCCGGAAAACTCAAACACAAGACGTAGGACTCAAATAGAGAAAATGGAAAATCTACACCAGGTCACAAAATGACTCATTCTATGACCCGTGAGGAGAGACCACGAGTCATTAAGTGATTCAGGGTGAAGCTTGGGGACTTAAGTGGAATTTTGTAGCATTGGGTGACCAAAGGTGTGACCACGAGTCGTGGTCAACCCCTACTAGTCATGAGATGAACCGTGGTGAAGGATAATTTGTAACTGGGAAATGTTAGGCAGTGCACCGAATGAGTTGTCACCACGAGTCGTAGTCCGATACCACGACCTATTAGGTGACTCGTGGTCAGGCCTTGGTCAGGAATTAGGGGAGGTAGGTGGTGTACCCAACGGGTCCTCACCATGACTCGTTTGGGACAGCATGAGACGTGGTGTCACCCATGGGGACTTCAGGACTTTTAGACAGTATGGTCCACAAGAGGTGACCACGAGTCGTGGTTACTAACCACGACTCGTTAGGTCCATCGTGGTGACCTTCAGTGCACTTCAGGCAGTGTAGTCCAAGAGTTTGATCACGAGTCGTGGTCACAGACCACGACCCGTTAGGTCACCCGTGGGGACTGACACTCAATTTTTCCCTGCAAATTTTCAAGGGTCTTTCAGTAATTTTTTACCCTCCTAAACTTTAAACTACGTCATTTTAGTCATAATTTTAGAATTAATAGTGGGGTTAAGTAGTTTCTTTCCTCATTCCACACTAAACCATCAGAAAACAGATCGTAAAATTCTCTCACGGACACTTAGAGCAAGAACTAGGGAAGCATACTTCTCCTTAGATTCTCAAGGATTTCCGTCGAATTTCTTTATAAGGTATATGGGAATTCAACAAGCGAATAGTTCTTCCCGTGTGTCCCCCAAAACCCTTCTCTAGTTCTCTATATATCCTAGCCCTGAGCTTTTGAATGTGAAGAGAATATAGGCCAGTTTTCCTTGAATTCACATAGAATGACATCCATGATTATTTTAGACATGATTTCCATCAGTTCATGATTAAATTTATGCTATTCCCGAAAAAAGTGAATCCTAGCCCTGCAATTTTCGAATGTTAAGAAATTCTAGGAAATTCTTCATTCAATTCATGTGGAATTATCATGTTATATTGATTATGGATATTTTCCACCAGTTAGTGACAGTATTGAAGCTTATCCCTATATATTGAGTTTAGCCCTAGTCCTTGAGAGTAGAAGAGGCTAGAATCTTGCTAAAATGATTAACCTTGATATTTTCCTTATTATATCAGTATGATGAATTCCCATATTATTTATATGCTAAATCCTCAGTCATATACATGGTTGCCTAGCTTTAGTCAAACTGTGAAAATACTTAGTGTCAGTCAGAAATGTTAGCTGATCAGTTTGACTAAAGAATTTCCTGAAGTGTCAGTATTACCTCTCAATTATCATAATCAAATTCAGAATTCAGTTTATTGGTCCACTAGGTGGTTATAACACTTTAGATATAGAGCTCTAACCACCCTTAGGACCCAATTTTGATTACAGTTTGTTCTTGGACGGTTACGATGCTTCTAGATAAGCAGCTCTGACCAGTCTAGAACCCAGTTTCAAAATCTGGTCTGAAAAGACCCTCAAGGTACTTTTCAGATTTGTATCCTTGACTAGTCTTGGGCACTAGTTTTGAGCTATTAGCTTAGTATTCATTTAGGATTATCTAGTGGGAGTAGGACTTAGCACCGTGCCAATCGAGGTTCCAGCACACCCAGGTTTCTAGAACTACGTTGCCAGTGTAGGTTATAGTACTTATTAGCCTGATTGGCCCCAGACTTATTTGATCACCCAACTCATGCCTTTATACCATGGCAAGGTATATTGGGTCTTACCAATGGGGTGTATACATCAGACTTTCTGTCTAGCTCACGTGGTTATATGTCGGTTATAGATTCTTCCACTAGTTAGTTCAATCTAGTCTCAGTCTAGTTTGGCTTAGATTAGATACTTTGAGCATGCTTTGACCATCAGACAGGATCTATCAGACCACCTCAGTCGTTTCAGTTATTTAGTTCAGTAGTTTTATTTGGTCATCCCATGTCTTTTCAGTTCAGCATTTCCTTTTATTTATTCTATTGTGTTATGTAAATCTCAGTTGCTCAGTACACTCAATCTGCTGATTCATACTTTTATGTTGTATTGTTTTATGATACAACTGCAGGATCATAGTCTCAGGCCCGTTAGCCGATCGCTCACCGAAGATCTCAGCTATCCCAGTTGGTGAGTTCTCATCCTTCGAGGATGAAGATTATTTTCTTTAGTTATACCTTCCTTCCTTTTTTTATTTTATTTATTTATATATGGAGTTAGCTAGGGGTTTGTCCCACCATCTCATCAGTCCTAGTGCCTTTCAGATGTAGATATGGTTTTCAAACTCAAATTGGTATTTTAGACTTGTAGTTTTGTCTCAATATTTTTCAAACCCTATGAACCAGCTTTATTTCTCTTATGTATTTATAGTTTTGTTTTAATTACGCTGTGTGTATTTTATATAACTCAGAATGCTAGTGCATAATATAACAGAGATTGACTTAGGTTCATATATGACTTCAAGTACCGTGTTTCGTTTAGGGTGTAAACTCGGGCCGTGACATAGGTCTAGGATAACCTTCGTGGCTTCAAAATTGGATTCTTCTGATGCTTGTTCAAATCTCAAACTAGGATCAATGATTTCAACTAGAACTAGAGCTTCCGTACCATAGAGAAAGGAGAAAGGGGTCTCTCTTGTGCTTGTTTCAAGGTGGTCCAGTGATATTGGCATAATTAATTTCCCAAGCGCTATTTTATAACTTAATTAAGTCATGTTTGTCAATTAAATTAATTATATTCTCATGTGATTTCTATTAATTATATGTACAAACTAACCAACATGATTAGTCCTTGTTTTGTAGGTGTAAAATGCATGCGAGGGACTAAAATATGATGGTTGAAGTGAAGGAATGGAGTTCGGGTTAGATTGCAAAAGAGTGCAAGATGGCATGTCAAAGTGAAGGCTGGCCGCGCTAGAAAGCATGCCACGCTGTGCGTGTGCCACGCCCAGGCATGCATGCGAGAAGACATGTCATGGAAGGAGGCTTGCGCGACAAAGCCGTGCCACGCCCATCCATCAGTGCGACCAACGCCATGCCACGATGGGCAAGTGCACCAGTCCAACGCGAGGACCATGAACATAGCATTTAAATTATATGAGACAACAACTGAAGTTTTCATACTCGAACCATTGCGAAGTAGCATTGCATAATTATTAGGCCTTAACTCTAGTTGCTTCTTATATTGTCTCTCAAATATTTTGTGATCACCCCTAGACTTAATTATAATTTCCCAAAAACTTCTATAATCAACACTTGTGAAGGTTAATCTTACACTTGAACTTGAATATTCGCTGAATTGGTCCAGTCCTTGTGGGTTCGACATTCGGCTCTTAAAAAGGCCATTGTATTACTTGTACGACCGCGTACACTTGCGAATGCGCTCAAACAAGTTTTTGGCGCCGTTGCCGAGGACTGGAAAAGTTTAGTGAATTTTTTTGTTTTTGTGTGACTTTTAATTTTATTAAGTGTTGAAAAACGTGGTCTTAGTCTACTATATTGCAGGTGACAGGTTATCCTTGTAGAGCTGGCAAAGAATAAAGAGCTGGTGGAACCATTGTTGGAACCTGAATGACAACTGCATTTGCTCAGGAGGGAACCCCTAGAGAGAAAGTTGAAAAGATTACAGGAGCAGTTGCAACAACATCCACCATCAGGGCAAGCAGAGTTGCTAACTGCCAAATGGCAGCCCGACCAGTTCGCGAAGTGGAAATTCCACTAGTGACAAATGTGACCTCTAGTATCTGAAAATTAGAGCCTAGAGGGAACTTTGAATTGAAACAGAATATGGTGCAACTGTTACATTCGAGTGGCCAATTCACTGGGATGACGCATGAGGACCCACAGTTACGAAACTTCTTGGAGATCAGTGATACCTTCGTCCCCATCGGAGTGTCAACTGATTATGTTTGACTCACACTCTTCCCATTTTCATTATTGGGAGAGGCAAAGAGGTGGTTGAAGGCTGAGCCACCTAATTCCATTACTTCTTGGGATGACTTAGCAAAGAAGTTCCTCATCAGATTCTTTCCTTCAGGCAAGACTGCCAAACTCAGGAGTGAAACATTAAGCTTCAAGTAGAGGCCAGAGGAGAACTTGTATTTGGCTTGGGAGAGATTCAAGTCATTATTGAGAAACTGCCCCCATCACCAGCATTCAAATAAAGTTCTAGCCCATACCTTTGTGGAAAGTCTAGACCCACACACCAAAATTTTACTAGACTCTACATAGGGTGGGTAAGAATTGGAGAAGACCTACGATGAGTTGTACATTTTGTTGAACAGGATTGCTCAGGGAAATACAGAGCGACACAACGAGTCATCGAAAGGGGTAGGAAAGAGAACAGTAGGGCTGATAGAGGTGGATGGCGTCAATGCCTTGGTGGTACAGCTAGCATCATTTCAGCATCAAATGATGACCCAGTTCAACAAACTGAGTATGAACCAACAACAGGACAGGTGAATGCTGTTTAGTAGGCTTGGTGCGAAATCTGCGGTAATAATGGGCACAATGTAGAATCTTTCAGGGGCCAATCCTGAATCCATTAATTTTTTTTGGGAATGTTTAGAGAAATAATCAAAATTTTGGGAACAATTACAACAAAAATTGGGAGAGCCACCCAAATTTTTCTTGGGGTGGAAATCAAAGTTAAAGCTACCAACAACCTCAGCAGTAGAACAGGTAGAATGGTGGCCAGTTGAGCAGAAACATAGAGTAGATATTGCCAAAGACTATGGCAACATAGACCCAATTAGCAGAGAATCAGGCGAGGATGGCATCAGATTTGAAAAATCAGCAGTTGCTCAGCACACGATACCTCAGGGTTACCTAGTGACAAAGATACAAACCCCCGACAGGTCAATGCCATCAGTTTGAGGAGTGGCAAGCAGTTGGCTGATGCACCACCGAAAGAGAAGAAAAATGAGGTGCAGCCGGAACTGGTTAGAAAGGGACCACCGATTGACAAGGGTGATAATCAGAGTGTTGTGCGACAAAATGCACAATCATCATTGCAGCCAGCATAGAGACCACCACCACCATTCCTGCAAAGACTTAAAAAGAGCAAGGAGGAGGAGTTCTTTAAAAAGTTATTTGATATTTTCAAAGAACGTCACACAAATTTGCCTTTGCTTGATGTTTTGCAGGGAATGCCCAAGTACACTGAGTACTTAAAAGATGTGGTGGACAACAAAGTCATATTGGTGGATGTTTAGATAGTGGCACTAACTGAGGAGTGCAACCATAGGGTAATGAGCAAGATACCGAAAAACTCAAAGACCCAGGGAGTTTTACCCTCCCCATACAAATTGGTAAAGCTGAAGTAATAAGAGCTCTATGTGATTTCGGGGCAGTAGTTTATCTAATGCCCCTATCTTTGTTTAATACCTTGGGGTTGGGTCAGTCGAGGCCAACACGAATGATGCTGCAGCTGGCAGCAAGTCTCAAGTGGCACCAGATAGAATAATCGAGGACCTTCTCATAAAAGTTGGTAAGTTCATTATACCCACCGATATCATCATACTTGATTTTAAAGTTGATGACAAGGTACCCTTGAGCTTGGGACGACCATTCTTGGCCACTGGAGGAGCAATTATTAATCTAAGAGCAGGGACCCTGAAAATGAGGGTCGATGATGAAGAAGTACTCTTTCGGGTCTACCAAGAGATCAACCCACCCACATACTACAGAGACCTTTGTAAGGTCAGTGTGTTTTAAGAAGCTAAGTGTGGGGTGGCAGATTCCATAGGACCACCGCCGCAGGAGATGATCACTTTTCAGCCCAAATCTGATGGAGGGCTTCAGTTAGAAAAGGAGTTGGAAGAAGAGAGGGACAAAGTGGAGGTTGTTCCCTTGAAAAATAAAAAGAGAAGAAGATGGTTCTTGAGTTGAGCATGATTCACCCACATGTTGGTTTTTCTTTTCGGTTCTTTTCCGACGGGGGGAACTTTGAAATGATGAATAAGATTTTTGTTTGTCTGTAGATAGCTATTTTAGTCATAGTTAGGGACTTTTTCCGATGATGGATGGATGACGACCGTCTTGAGGGAAAATTAGTCAATAGGTTTATTTTGGAACCCATAGTTGATTGATGGCTTGATGTTCTTGTTATGTGCTATGTATGATAGTGAGATGCAAGTATTGTAAATTTTGAAGCATGTGAGCAGTTGTATAACTCTGTTTGAGACATCTAAGCTCTTGGATGTGACTCAATGTGTTTAAAGCTGAATTTTGCATTCTTGTGATTAGCTGAGTTAAGAGTCTGCTGAATTTGTCTTAAATTTGAGCATGTGCTGTGAGTGTAAGGTTTTTGAATATTCCATGCTATGGTGTAGTGTCTACAACTTGTCTAGTGTGTATACAAAATGAAATGATGGATGTCGATTGTGGGGGATGATTTAGGCATTTCTTTGAATGAGCCTAATTTTTATCCCTTGTTTTACCTACCTTGAATGTCTGATCCTAGTTAGCCCCATTGAGCCTTTAGCCTATTCTCTGCTAGCTACAAAATGAGCTTAATCCTTTCTTTTCATTAGCCTTGAATTTGATCCAAAACTCCTAAGTGCTTATGTGAAATTGCAAAAGAAGTTAAGGAGTTAGAAGTGAAATAAGAAGGAAAATAGTAGTTGGGGGAGTTGAAGAGAAGACTAGAGGTGCACTTGTTTAAAAATGAATAAGAGTTAGTAGGGAGTAAAAGAAGAAAAGAATGAAAAAGGAAATCAAAGAAAATTTCTCAAGTACTCCGTACTAATAGCCTAAGTGTGCCTAATGAGATGGGGAAACAAAAGAGGAAAATGGGAATAGAAAAATATAAAGGTGAAGTAGGAGGATGCAAATTCCTAATGGAAGTGTGGTGTATTAAAAGTGCTTAGGGAAGATAGTCACTATTACGGGCCATAATAGTACCTACCCGACCTTAGCTTACATTACAACCCATTAAGTCCTACTTGATCTTACTTCCGAACATTCTTAAATTAGTGGAGTAAAACACTAAAGGCATGTTTATGAGTCAATGTACATCGCATGTGAATTCTTTGTGAGAGTGAGCTTATCTCTTATGCATAGACCCATACATGTGCTAAATTTAAAGAATTGTGAGTGAGAAATGGGTAACTCTCTTGTTGTGAGGGCACATGCTTAATGAAGGATAAAATTCATGTCGGATGTCTTGATCGGTTAATTTGCATGAGTTTGTTGAGATTCAGAGTCCATTCTTGAGGTTAGGAAGTCTTTACATAGTTATATTCAATTTTAAGGGTTAAATCTTGCATATGCTATTTTTAACTTGCTATCTAAAACAATCATTGTTCGTGAGCTAACCGTGGAGTTAGATGTATACGTCCTATCGATAGGACCCAATATACCTTGCCAAGGTGTAAAGGCATGGCTAATGTGTCATGGCCCGACTGCCCATGACAAGACGTGTCAAGAAGCCACAATCCAGTGGCCCTGTGAGATGCCTCCATGCCATGGAGCTGCTGCTGCACGATGGGCAGCGTAGCACGGGGTTTTACCATGGCCGGCCAAAATTTGCAAATTTCAATTTAGTATAAATTAAACCCTTAGCTCCTAAAATCATTTATCACGAAAATATTTTGGGAAAGCAGAGAGGAGCTAAGGGAGAAGCGAAGAACTTCACCTAGGGTTCAAAGTTTGTCCTTCTCTTTTAATCATTCTTATAACTACTTTACTTTAAACATGTTTTTGAGTAATTGTACAAACATGAGTGGATAAAACCCTTCCTCTAGGGTTGAGCCTTAGCTTGAATTGTCTTGCTTCAATTAGCTATGTTTGAGTCTTCATGTGCATGAGATGAAAAAGAGTTGTTCGAGGACGAACAAGGCTTTAAGTGTGGGGTAGTGATCTTGGGGATAATTAAGTTCCCAAGCGCTATTTGATAACTTAATTAAGTCATGTTTGTCAATTAAATTAATTATATTCTCATGTGATTTCTATTAATTATGTGTAAAAACTAACCAACATGATTTGTCCTTGTTTTATAGGTGTAAAATTCATGTGAGCGACTAAAATATGTTGGTTGAAGTGAAGGAATGGAGTTCAGATTAGATTGCAAAAGAGTGCAAGATGGCATGTCAAAATGAAGGTTGGCCGCGCTAGGCAGCGTGCCACGCGATAAAACATGTCATGGCAGGAGGCCTGTGCGACAAAGCCGTGCCACGCCCGTCCATTGGCGCGACCAGCGCCGTGCCACGCTGGGCAACGCGCACCAGTCCAGCGCGAGGACCCGCCGAGGGACACAATCCAGTGGGCATCAGAATTTTCTCTATGACACAGAGCTAAATTGGGGCATCCAGCTCCATGCCAAAGAGGTAGTCCATGCACGTCCAAATTTTGCAAAATTCTACTTAGTATAAATTAAAACCTTAGCTCTTAAAATCAAATGTCATGAAATATTCTTGGGAAACCGTAAAGGAGTGAAGGGAGAACGGAAGAACTCTACCTAGGTGTTATACCCTGCGAATTCAAGAATCGGAGGAAAATTGGAAAATGTTGCCGCAGTTGTAGAATGAGTCACTGAACGACTCGTGAGGAGGACCCATGAGTTGTCAGGTGACTCTTGGGAAGGCCTGGAAGGATGAGGGACTCGGGATCCCCACGAGGATGTAATGAGTCGTGGTCAGACCTCACGAGTTGTCATGTTAGTCGGGGGTGGTTTTAAGGAAGATTGGAAAATTGATCCAGTGCACTTGAGGAGAGGTGGAAATGAGTCGTGGCTACTGGGGACGAGTCGTCATGTCACTCGTTAGGAGCCCCGGTAGACCATTTATCCAGTGAACCTGACGAGCAAACCAACAGATCGTGAGCCTCGGTGACAAGTCAACGGGTCGTCCGTTAGGACCCCCTGACAGTTATTTTCTGCGATTTTAGTAAGGGCTTTTTTGTAATTTTTGAGTTCTTAGGGCCTATATTACGTCATTTTAAGCTCGTAATAGAGGGTTTTTAGCAGAGAAAAACCTATCTTAGGCCATTAATTTCATGCATGCAAGGTTGGGGGTTTGAGGAGAAGAATCAAGGTGAATTCTCAAGGTTTTCAAAGGGGAATTTCAGTTGGGCGATAAGGAAGAGGTTGAATCTTCAATCCCAAGTATGTAAGGCTATGAGTGGGTGCTTCCTTCCACACCCATGCCCGTTTCCTATCAATTTGTGATTGGTTTGTAATGATCAAGTATGGGGTTTCATTCAATTGCATGATTCTTACCTCTCTACTCATGGGTATGATTAAATTGAGTTGATATTGATGATTTACCAAGCTTGGGAGGATTCTAACTTAATTTGTTTTACAAAATTGTTTTTCTAAAAATTGAATCTAAAACGCCCATGTGTGGATAGTTCATTGTAGAATGTGATGGTGATAGAATAGATGATTAAAAGCATATTTCCAACCTTACCCATGATTTTGATGATGTATTCAAAGAAGGTTAAATAGACCCAAGTATGGTAGATCTTTGGGTGATGCCCATATGATATTTTCAAATAGTGATTTTCCCCGACATGAGCTTACCACATGGTTGAGATGAAATTTTCCTTTAACCCTTACTATGAATTCTAGCTTGTGGTATGTTTCAAAGTAAAGCCTTCTCTATGCATAAATCCTTAATTGATATGTATATTATTGTCGAGCTTTGTCAAGGACAATGTTAAGCTTCATTTCACATGATGTTGAGTCTAACTATGATATCATTCAAAGCTTTGTCGAAATGACATTGTTGAGGTTCATATCTATATGATGTCTAGTGTATGCATGATTTCATAATAAGCTTTGTCAATAGACAATGTTGAGCTTCATTTCATACGATGTTGAGTTTATGTATGATTCCATGTTGAGCTTCGTCACTAGATGATGTTGAGAATTGCATGTTTTGGGAGAAGAGTCTAGCACCGAGCGGGCTAAGGGTCGACTACCCTATGTCCCAGAACTACACGCCAACGTAGGTTGACACTATTATATATATTCGGGACCTCCACGGTGAGCTATCCCCGGTCCAATTGGCCCTTTAGCTTGATATCGGTATCATGTTATCGTCCATCGCTCTAGCAAGGTTATGGATGGCTCTACCCACTTGAGTGTGATAGTTGGGACCACGTAAGCTCTATCGTGGTATGTTGATTAAGTGACGAGTCTCCCACTGTCTATATCATTTAGATCGGCATATTCTTTACTGAGGATGATTACTTATGCATGTGTGTTCATAAAGCAAGGTTTGACTCGTTGTTCAATTTTAATATAAATGTTATGTTTGAGCTTTGAGTCATTCGAGTCAATCATGAAGTTCTAAAGCTATGCATGGTCACGTTATGATAAGAGTATGATTTTAGAATAACTGCATGTAGCCTTATATTTTCACTAAAAAGCTTATGATATGTCATGGAATGTTTTAAATGGTTTATTTACTTAAGCAGTTTTACTTACCTTGCATACTCGGTACATTCCACATACTGACTGCATACTTTCTATGCTGCAACATTTCATGATGCAGGATCTGGTTCTCAGGTCCAGCCTCATTCATAGTCACTTATCAGAGTCAGTACCTTCTTGGTTAGTGAGTCCTTATCTTTCGAGGACTAGACTTTCAGTTATATTGGTTGTATTTTCAGTTTCAGCATTGTTCATCTAGTTGGAGGCTTTGTCCCATCAACTCGTCCAGATTAAAGGCTTATCAGACCTAGACATGTATTCAACTTCAGATGGTCATTCTGTTGTTATGTTAAGTTAGACTTCCGCTGAATTTATGATTGTGTTTCTTTATGTTCATTGAATGAGTTAGTGAATGATTATGTCATGGGTTGACTTGGGGTCTCTCGGGGTCCCTTGTCCCGTGTCTACGATCCGGGTTTACGATCGGGTCGTGACACTAGGGTTCCTTATTTTTCATTCTTTTTTAATTATTCTTGTAATTACTCTAACATGTTTTTGAGTATTTGTACAAACATAAGTAGCTAAAACCCTTCCTCTAGGGTTGAGGTTACATAAGATGATTGTAAATGTATGAATTCGTAACTGGTTTGACTTTTAGTTGTTGTTTTGTCTCACATTCTTTATTATTTATGTTTTTATGCTTGATCACCATGAAAACACATGCATTAAGCTTGGGTAAAATCTTGAAAGAGTAACCCTAGGCAAGAACATGAGAATGTAGGGAGCAAGTTCTTACTTTTATGATAAGATTCACAATTAGGATAGAAATTATATCTAATTTGCCTTGCTTGGTTACTAAAATGGGATGAGCTAGATACCAACTTAGAATTATCACATCACCATTCATAGAAGTAGTTGTGAAGCTAAGTTCAGTTAAATGATTAGAGGTATGAAAGTCCATAATCAAGGGTGCAAACTCCGTAAACCGCATCCATGTAATTAATTTTCTCACGATTAGGACATCACATCCCTGCTCAACGATGTAGGTGTGAGACTAGTTTGTCGTGTTTAGACGCCCGAAACACCATGAACATAACATTTAAATTATGTGAGACAACAACTGAAGTTTTCATACTCGAACCATTGCGAATTGTAGCATTACATGATTATTTGGCCTTAATTCTAGTTGCTTCTTATATTGTCTCTCAAGTATTTTGTGATCACCCCTAGATTTAATTATAATTTTTTGAAAACTTCTATAATCAACACTTGTGAAGGTTAATCTTACACTTGAACTTGAATATTCGCTGAATTGGTCCAGTCCCTATGAGTTCGACATTCGGCTCTTAAAAAGGGCCTCTGTATTACTTGTACGACCGCGTACACTTATGAGTGCACTGGAGCGCAAACATACAGTAAGACTACAATACTCTAGGTAGTTCTTCGGTCCATCATCCCTTTGGTTCTTCCAACTTCTTTTTGAGAATCTAGATCAGAATCTTGTTCATCGACTCAGCTTGCCTATTTGCATTCGGGTGATATAGGGACGAAGCTATCCTTTTGACTTTTAGTTCATCTAGGAATTTCATAAATTTTACCTTGATGAACAATGGGACATTGTCACAAGTGATTTCCATTAGGTCCTTAAATTTGCAAACAACATGATCCCATATGAAGTCTATGACTTCGACTCCTTGATAAAGCCTTAAACAAAGCTTTCATAAATTAAAAAGAAGTGAGAAAATAACAAAAGGTACCAAAAACTTAACTTCACCAGTACCAAAAATTGAATTCATTCATTCCAAAATTACAAGACTGTCTGAAATAACAATAAGTAGGAAAGTAAACATAGAGGAAACTAGATTTTGCTTTGAATGCCAGGTAGATAACTAAAGCTTCCGAATAGACACTGCCTCTGACAAACTTAATCAGGAGGCCTTGCTAATGCTAGGATCTATATCAAAAGATGCAACAAGATTAGTATGATTACGATAACATGCACACTCAGTAGGCATTAGAGGCTAACCGAGCAAGAGTCAGACAACAATATCACAAAAAATAGAATGTTTCTTACTAAGACAAGTACTTAGTATTAAGTAACTCAGGGGGTAAACGGGGAGGAGACAGTAAATCAAAATCATCGGATAAGTAAATATAATAAAACAAGTTATAAAGACTATTAAAGGAAGTACAAAGAAGTACAATCTTTGTATGACAAAATCAAACATTTCTAGCTCAATCAAATCAGTTGAGGTACTATGATGACAAATCATTATAGTACAACCTAGATAGATTCATCTGGCTATAATCGATTCGCTAATAGGCATAGATACAACAACTTGTTCAAGCAATTAATCTAGTTTCATCCTAAGCATATGGGCCAAGGGTGGTTCAACTAATAAACAACAAGCCAACAACTATAGAGAAGGTCTACAAGGTCATAAACAACACACTGACAACACATATTATTTGTCTATAATTCTCTAAGAGAACTAACTATCATATAGTCAGGACAGGGTCCTGATCTACCAATATGCCATATACATACTCCAAATATAAGTTGGACGTCTAACTCAACAATTCGATAAAAAATGGAGCTTAACAAAATGGCGAAACTCAGCAGCTCTATTGAAGAGGTCTATCTAGGTCATGGTCTGGACCTGCAAGCAAGAATGCAGCATCCCCCAAGAAATTGGGATATCAGTACAAAAGATCGTAATGATACGTAAGGTAGAAATATTATCTTAATAAGTTGTAAATAGAAAATGAGAGCGAGATATGATATGAAACTTGTGAACTGTAATATGGAAGACTCATTAAAATTCTTAGCTTTTTCATTCTTTTTAAAATATAACACACATTGTAACACATGCTTTATAACCAATCTTCGTGCTTGAGCATACACTAAATCACCATAGTGCCTAAGCGCGCCTATATATATAATATCGCCACAAAAAGGCAATAACATTTTAGCACACAATATATATATAGGCCACATAGGGTAATAGCGCCTTGAGCACACCTAACACATGTAATACACGCATAATAAGTGTAATCAAAGTAGTTAGACTTCTACAATTACTTTATGTTAATTCTTAAGATTCCTTTAGCTAACTTCTTTAGGATTGAATTACTAATTGACATTTCTAAATACGTCTTAGGACTGAACTTAATAATAGTATACAAATAAGGATTTAGATCTTTAAAATTTTCTTTTATACTTTCTAAAACTTGCTTTTGAAGTACAATAGTAAGGGAAACTTGATGCAAGAATAACTTTCTAAAAAGATAAATTCTTAGGATAATGCGACTTGACTCTCCGTAACATAACACTTGGTTCTTTAAGGCTCGTTTATCATACAAAACAATTTCTTGCAAATGAAAACAAAGAGTTCTATTTCTAGATTCATGTGCAAAAAGAATAAATAAGCCTTAACATACCTCGTTTTCTTCTACAATAATGACTAGAACGAATCAATCTTTTCTTTATTAGGTTAATCTAAAATATAAGTCCACAATGAAGCTAATATTACTCTCCAAACACAATTCCACCTTACAAAAAGTAGCTAAATATGTTCTAGGAAGAATATATATATTGGCATCAATTAAATGGTGTATCGCCACACCTTTTTTCTCCATTTCAACACAACACATACACATGCCAACCTTACTGCCCCTGACACATAAACAACATACTAAATAGACCCTACAAAATTCACCACATTTGAAACACAATAGCAACACACTCAACTCAAGACTTTCGATCACCGTCCCATGAGTTCTTAATAATAATATACAAGGAATTATCCACCACAACTCCTATACAAGAGGGATAAAAATGGGCACAATTACACCTCAACATTCAAAATTTTATTTTCTTAACGTGGAATTTTTAATTACTTGCGCTTTCCTTCAATCTTTAACCAAAAATAAAAAGAACACTTCTTAATTTCCAAAAGAAATAGGGCGGTTATTTAGGGAGAAAAGGGATACCACAAATTTAAATATCAGCCACATGCTTTCTTAGTTCTACCTAGATGAATAAGACTAAATTCATAATTGTTTTAACTTACCTTAAGCTTGAAGAAAGCTTGAATCTTCTAAAACCCTAAAAGGGATTTGGGGGCAACTATGTGAGCTAAGAAAGGAGAGAACAGAGAGCTTAGAAAATTTTATATTCTTGGCTAAGTGTTTATTTGAAAATTTAAGTGCATATCCAGTCTTTTAAAGATGCCCTTGGCCATTCTTGACCACTTTTGGACCCGAATTTGTCCAGATTTTGATCAATATTCCGGGAAAATTTAAAAATTAGGCCTCTAATTGGTCACACTTTGGGCTTCTTTTTTCCTCAATTTTGGTTCAAAAATTATTTAAATTTGGTGTCTTATTTTGTCCTTATTTTGGACCACAAATTGATCAAGTAGGTTACACACCTACTAGGCCTTAACTATACCCCTTTTGGGCCTTAATTTATTTGGACTTCCTGAGAAAATTTGGTGTCACTTTGTTGGACCAACTTTAAGCTTCATTTGGGTCACTATTAATCCATCTAGGTGTTGCACCTACTTGGTCCCCTTAAATTGATTCATTTAGCTTAAGTAGGTGATGCACCCATGTGTCACTTATTAGTATAAATAATCCAAGAAAGCACCTCACTTAGTTATTCCATTTTTCAAACCTTCATCCTTATACTTTAACTTAACACTTATACACATTTGGCCATTTTACACTATAGTCCAAAATATCACCTCACCATATCAAGCTTAAGTACTATTATCACACATATGAATTGAAAAAAATATAGTGTGTTACATCCTTCCTCTCTTAAGATCATTCGTCAAATGAGGGTAATTCCTATGAAATTTAATTCGTTAAGATTTTTCAAATTTATGGTAGAGTTTCCTCTATAATTTGGACTAGCCGAGAAACTAAAACTTAGCAAAAATCTAACATATATGCCTCATAGCGCAATGTGAAAATATCCAGATAAGCTAAAAACTGAAATAATTCTATTATTTTGTCATCTAAAATATACAATTTGAATAAAGTAGCTCACCATACTTTCTCGAACTTCTTAACCCATTCTTCTTTCTTTCTGAATTTTGACCTGCTCATCATATATTGATTAAACTTTTTGATTAGCTAAATTACTTGACATTCAAAGTCATTTATACGAACCTTTTAGATGGAAAAAAGTGAAGATATTTAACTTTCATCTCCTATTCGGCTTCCTATGTCATTTCTTCGATGTTATTGTTTCTCCAAAGTACCTCTATTGAGGCTATCTCCTTATTCCTCAAATTTTGAACCTGACAATCAAGAATAGTGATATGAACCTCTTCATAAGATAATCTTTTGTAATCTGCACATCCTCTAATAGGGTAATATGAGAGGGATATCCTACACATTTCCATAAAATTGATACATGAAATATTGGATGGACTATTTCTAATTCTGAAGGTAATTCAAGTTCATATGCCTTTGAAGGATTCTATACGACCCGATAATCTTGGACTAAGATTGCCTTTCTTGTCAAATCTCATAACAGCCTTCATGGATGAAACTTTTAAGAACACCAACTCGTCAACATGAAATTATAACTCATGGCATAACACATTTGAGTATGTATTTTGCCTACTTTGGGTTGCTAATAGTCGTTTTCGTATCAATTTTACTTTCTCTTCATCTTGATGAACCAAATCAGGTTTCAATAATTTAGCTTCTCTAACTTCGAATTACCAACTGGAGATATACACTTACACCCATATAAAGCCTCATAAGGAGCCATCGAAATACTGGTATGATAGCTATTATTCTATGAAAACTCAATAAGGGGTAAATAATCATCTCAACTTTCTGTGAAGCCAAGCACACATGCCTGTAACATGTCTTTGAGTGTTTGAATAGTGCTCTTAGGCTAACAATCCATTAGCCGATGAAATGTTATATTGAGGTTTACTTAAGTACCTAAACCTCATTGGAAATACTTCAGAAATGTTCAGTAAATTGAGCACCTCTATATGAGATAATGGAATTTTTCATTATATATAACTTAGAATAATGTTTAATTGCATAAATAGACATGAAGGATATAAAGTGGGTGGACTTCATAAGCCTGTCTATTGTCACCGGTATAGATTCATATTTCCAACTAGTGCAAGGAAAACCCATAATAAAATCTATATTAATCACTTTCCATTTACATACTGCAACCTCTATGTTTTGAGCTAATCCTCTGAGTCTCTGATGCTCTATATTTATTTGTTGACAATTGGAGCATTAATTTACAAATTTTGCAATATCTCTTTTCATATTATTCCACCAATAGATATCTTTGAGGTTGAGATACATTTTTGAATTTCCTAAGTGAATTGAATATCCCATGATGAACTTCTACCGTAATTTTTACCTGAAGTCTCCCTATATCTAGTACTCATAGCTGATCTTGCTAACTGAGAACTCCATATTCTCTATGTCACAATATAGACTTCTTTCATTGGGGAATTTCTTCTTTCAGTTCTACTAACTTCGGATCCTTGTATTGTCACTCTTTAACTTTTGATATAAGTGATGATTGTATCATGTTCTAAATGGCAATTCCTTCGTTATTTATGTCTAGCAATCGAGCTCTCAAACTATCTAACTCATATAATTCTTTAATCATCTCTATCTTGATTGGTGATTCATGCTTCAAACTACCCATAGACTTACATTAAAAGCCTCTGCTACAGTATTAGATTTACATGGATGGTGTAAGATGTCAACATCATAATATTTTAAAAACTCGATCCATCTTCTTTGTCTTAAATGTAACTCTCATTGCTTAAAGACATGCTAATGGCTTTTATGATCTGTAAATATATCAACAAAAAACTCTATACAAGTAATGATGTCATATCTTCAAGACAAATACTATAGTTGCTAACTTAAGATCTTGAGTTGGATAATTGTGTTTGTGTTTCCTCAGTTGTCTCAAGGCCTATATAATAATCTTGTCATGTTGCATCAGAACAACCTCGGCCAATTCTTGAAGTGTCTAATATACAACATACCTTTTTGTTATTTTGGATAAAGTTTGTGCAGGTGCTAACATAAGTCTATCTTTTAGTTCCTGAAAGTCTGCTTACACACTTCTGACTGCTTAAACCTAGTTGCCTTGTGTGCTAGTTTAGTCAATAGTATGAAAATAGATGAAAAGCCGTCTACAAACCTCCAATAACAGCCTGCTAGGATTAAGAAGCTATGAACTTCTGTAGGATTTATCAGCCTCAAACAATTTTTTACAATTTCAATCTTCTGACTATCAACTTTGATTCCTTCATCAAAGCCTATGTGGCCAAGGAATGCCAATGAATTTAACCATAACTAATATTTGGAAAACTTTTCATATAACTTATGATTCGGGAGTGTCCGTAACACTAATTCTAAAATGATTTACCTGTTCTGCTTCAAATTGTGAGTATATCGAAATGTTAGTTATGAATATAATGACAAAAATATATAGAAACGGATGGAAGACTCAATTCATTAAGTCCATGAAGACCATTGATTCATTAGTGAGTCCAAATGACATTACTTGAAACTCAAATTGGTCATATCTGGTTCTAAATATTGTCTTTGGGATTTTTTTCTCTTTAACTCGTAACTAATTGTATCATGATCTTAAATCAATCTTCGAGAAACACTTGGCGCCTTGTAATTGATCAAACAGGTTGTCAATTTGCAAAGGTGGGTATTTTTTCTTGATTGTAACTTTATTTAGCTGCCAATAATCAATGCACATTCATAGTGAGCCATCCTTCTTATGAACAAATAGCACTAGTGCACCCTATAGTGAAGTAATGGGCCTAATTAAACCTCTCCAAAAGGTCTTTTAATTGCTCCTTCAATTCTTTCAACTTAGCAGGAGTCATTTTCTAATGAGGGATAGATATTGATTGAGTGTCAAAAAGCACATCTATAGAAAATTTAACCTCCCTTTCTGGGGGAATGTCTATAAGCTCATTTGAGAACACATCTGGAAATCCACTGACTATAAGAACTAACTAAAGAGTCAACAATTTCTCATCTATATTTTTTACTCGAACTAGAGTTTAAAAACCATCTTTTATAAGGTTTCTTTTCCATTCCAGGATCATTTTTCACCTGACAAATAGAATCTGACGATATTTGTATGAAAAAATCAACCATTTCTAACTCAATCAAATCAGCTAAGGTACTATGATGATAAATCATTATGGTACAACTAATGAGATGGTAATTTTACCAACTCATTTGGCTCTTAAGCATGAGCCATTGTCTTGTTTTCATATAATTTAGAAAAGTTTTATGCCTTTTCTCTTTTATTGTGCAATCATTTGATTAAGACCAAGAAAATAAAGGAGTTGAACTGAAAGTAATCTACTGGAATAAGAAGAGGACATGTGTGCCGCACAATGGCACCTGCGAAAAGTAGGTGCCACACAAAAGAATCTAGAGACAGGTTAAATCAGACCTGCGAGCCGTAGATGGCATCTGCAGACCACATACGCCACCACATATGACATGAAAAGGATTCTTCTTAGGCCGAAAAAGAGGATCTGCGAAACGCACAATGGCACCTGCGCCGTGTCACTACTGAAGGGAAAAATCATTCAGTAAAGGCACAAGTGTACCTGAGAAGATTCCAAGGGTATTTTTAAATAGAGGTGCATAGAATATATGCTGATTTTACCACGATTGTACATATCATGAAATCGTACTAGGGTGAATATAGTAGAAAGTGATAGACATAGTATATTCTACTTTCTTCATCACTTTTATTGGGAGAAAAACACCATTGTTGCAGATCTTTAGATGAGAATTGAATTTTATTTGTTGATGATGAATGGAACTGATGAATTTTCTCTTGGTATAATTTCTCTTTCCTCAATCATGAGTAGCTAAATTCTCTTCTAGGGTAGTGTGTGGATGATGGATCTGTAGATCCAAGTGGGTATTGATTAATTGATCTTAGATTTAAGTAGAAAACATGGATTTATTGAATTCTTGAAGTTCTAATTTAATAATTAATGGTTGAAAACATTGATTGTACTCTGTAACTTCAATATTTCTTGAGAAAGGAAATTGAAGTTAGGTAAGACTTTAATAGTGAGGAATTAGATGGGTGGAAGCTAGAGATAGTCCATGCCCAAGTCAAATTCCATTAAAGGGTTAGAGCTAGAGATAGTCTATACCCTTTCTCAAGCATTGTTTGCTTTATATGTAATTTGTCTTTGGGGTTTGAGAAAACCCAAGGTAAACACACTCTATTGGTTGAGAAACGTAGAGTGTAGTTTAAGGCCAAGGATATTTATGAACTAATTAAATCTAAAGCTCTTAGTCAATACCTACCAAGTTGAAGCCCCATCAAATGCACACTCCTAGTCTATCCTCTTGCGTGAAAGAATTACTTTTCTCTTAGGTTGATTTTACATTTTGAATTGTTACTTGTTACAATTTTTTCCCCACATTTATTTTATGTTCATATTTGATGCATGACTCTTGTGAATTTATTTACTACACTTGGTGAAGAAAATCCTCAATCTTCATGGGATTCGACCCCGACAGTTGTTGGAAATTTTATTTTTGTCAATGACCGTAGCCACCTCCTTAATCAGAGAAGTATTTTTGGATGTTTTCAAAATATGGCGTCATTGTTGGGGATTGTGATTCGAAGGACATTTTATTGTCGTTAATTACATTTGTGTTGCATCTTGTTTTCTTTCACTTTGTTTTGCTGTTTTTACTGATTGAATAGGACAAAGATGAGCCACGCTAGAGATGTTGGTTGTGTGGATGGTTTTATGAACATAGAGGATGAGCCCATTGCTCACGATGTAGCTGGTGCTATTTGCCTACCACCAACGGTAGGGAATGCAGTATTCCATGTCACCAACACCATGCTACATCTCCTACAAATAAAGGGGTTGTTGGTGGACTAGCTAGAGAGGATGCTAATCAGCATTTATGAAACTTCACTGAAATCTATCAACCATTCAACATCTCAAACATTATCCAAGAGTCAATTCACTTGAGGTTATTCCTTTCTCCTTGATTGGAGAGGCTACAACATGGTTGGAGAAGCTTCCTCCTAAGTCCATCACATCATGGAACGATGAAACATTTCTTGATCGATTTTTCTCAACCTCACAAATGCTACAATTGCATAATTGGATCAATAATTTCCCATAACTACTGGGAGAATCGATACATAAGGTGTGGCTAAGGTTTAAAAAGAAAATGGCCATTTTTTGGGACCATGGACTGTTGGATGGAGTACTTCTTTAAATCTTCTATCCGCCAATTGATTCAATTAATAAGTCCATGGATACAAATCTTGTTGGTGGTTCAATCATAGACCAAACATTCGGTCTTGCAAATGCCTTGTTGGATAGGATGACAAAAACTAACTGAGCTTGGCACACTAGAGAGATCGAGGTGTCCTCAAGTACACCTTCCAACCACGTGATAGTCGAAATGAGGAGAAGAGATAAGGAAAGGAATAAAACTCTAGCAAAACTAATGACTCAAATGGAGCTTCTTGCAAAACACGTGATGGGCTCTGGAACCAAAATCATAAATGCTATTAGAGCTCAAGGTTCTAACTCCTTTGAGAATTATGCTCCCCATGTTAGATTTGATAAAGAATGTCAATTCATGATGAGCCAAATGGTGGGTTCTTGTCAAGGGTACCAAGGTGCCAACCAAGGCCCTTGGTGTCCTCATGATGGGAATCAAGGTTGGAGGGATCGTGATGGGCCATGGAGAGATAAAGACAGCCTATGGAGGGAGCGTGAGAGAGAGGGTGAGAGGTATAATCATTGAAGTTTAAATCCATATTAACTCCCCCTAAATCTGATGTATTCCCTATGCAAACAAGTGTGAGTGATCCAAGGAGCTCAAAGATTAAAGAAATGTTGGTTAGAGTGTTGAAAAAAGTGGAGTCAACCGATAGTGGAGTGAAAGAATTGAGAGGTGAGGTATCTAATCTTTCCCAAACTATGAGCTCCCACTCAACATCAATCAAACACCTTGAAGCCCAAATGAACCATTTGTCGGCATAAATTAATCCCCAAATGAAGGGTACTCTCCCTAGTGACACTATGCCAAATCCAAAGAATGATGGCCATTGTATAGCAATTGTCACTAGAAGTGGCAAGGTAGTTGTGAATGCATGTAAGAAGCCCAAGGAGGATGTTGGAGCAAAGAGGAATGAGGAAAACTCAAAAGATGGGGTGCCAAGTGCACCTACTATTGTTGATGAAAAGAAGATGGAGAAGAAGGAAGAGGTTGATACTCCTCCTCAAGTTATGAGTGATCAGGAAGAAGGAGAGGAGGCTCCAAATACTAAAGGCCAGGTGCCAAAATGCCCACCTCCATACCCCAGAGCTGATGAATAAGAAATAGGACAACCAATTAAAAAGTTTGTTGACATGTTCAGCAAGTTATTTGTGAATATTCCGCTAGTAGATGCTCTGTTACAGATGTCGGGGTATGCAAAGTTCATGAAGGAGCTATTGAAAAAGAAGAGGGTAATGTATGTGGGCATAATAGAGGTGTCACATAATTATAGTGCAGTCATTGCCAGAAATTTAGCCCCAAAAAAAGATGATCCAGGGGCTTTCATAATCCTTTGCATCATTGGGGTATATTTATTCAACAAGACCTTAAGCAACTTAGAGGCGAGTATCAACATGATGGCCCTTGTGATCTTCAAGAAGTTAGGTTTGGGAAATCCTAAGCCTACTTTTATGAAGTTGCATATGAATGCGATCCATCAAACATCTAGTTGGAATCCTTTATGATGTGCTGGTTAAAGTGGATAAATTCATCCTCTCTGCGAACTTTGTGGTGCTAGATTGTTTTGTAGACCTCAGAGTGCTCAATATCTTGCGGCACCTATTCTTGGCTACTAGACGTGCTTTAGTGGACGTTGAGCTTGGGTAACTCAAGTTTAGAGTCAGTGACGATGAGGTTATATTCAACGTGCGTAAACCAATGAAAACCTTAGATGAATGCAAAGTGGTGCCCATGATTGATGCTAAGGATGTGTTGGTAGAGGTCCCTTATGAGGAGATTGAGCCTCCGAACCCGCGTTGATAATTGAGGTGATAATGTCGACCCGTTATATTAAATCAAGCGCTTCTTGGGAGATAACCCAAGTGTCTTTAAATTTTATTTTTACTTCACATAGTTGTTTAAATGTAGGATGTTGGATTGTGGAAAAAGTTGAAGGAAGCAGAATGGAGCAATGTGCAGGACTCGTGACACCCAGGTCCCAATCTGTAGAATGCAGATGCGATGCAGGTTAGGTCCAATATACCTAGAAAGGATTAATTCAAAAATAGTGGACCTGGGCGTCATTTTCGAAACACAAACAAGGACTTGTGGCTTGCATGTCAACACAGGTCCCAGGCAGTGAACTAGTCCATATGAGCCTCATCTGCGCTTGACATGTGTTTCCCAGATCGTACTCTGCGACCGTATGTGTAGCGCAGATGCAGGTATGAAGATGTTAAAAAGTTTGACTAACCTGTTTGACAGACCTGACCCGGCTCATGACCCCTGACCTTTCACCTTACCCACCACTTCAAAACCCCGATTTTCAGCAATCAACCTCCATTTTCACTCCCCATTAACGCCCCACTTACTCTCTATTTAACCATATCACTTCTCACCTTCCTCAACTCTATATATCTCATATTTCTCTCTTCTTCCGTCATAAACCACATTACACCGTTGCAGTAGAGCTGGTCAGAGCCACCAGTATAGCCATTGTTGTGATGCTTTTGATTTTCAACTATCGATTTCTCCTCACTCTATTTTGGTATGCTCTTTTGCTTAAATTTCCATTTCTATATGTTTGCGGAGCATTATAGTTCTTAAATGAAGGTCGCATTTCCCTCATTTCCCCTTTGTTTGTTCTTCATGTTTCTCTTGAATTTGATTTTTGGTGGGTATATGCGGGTGGATAAGAAACTAAAAATGCATGGGAAAATTTGTGCTTCATGTGATTTTGTCTAATTAATTTGTTGATTTATGTCATGAAATGTAGTTAAGGGTGAAGTCTGAGTAACCCGTTTGCTTGTGACGATTGATTTTTCCCATGATAGATTAGGTGACGTCTTCTTTAAGGGAAAATCATGGTTACTTCATATTTATTTGACAATGTTGATGAGTTTCAATGGGCATTTGGTTAGGCTTGTTAATTTTGATGAATGTGATCATGCCTAGTGAGTATGTTGGGTTGTTGTGAATAAGCCGATGTTGATGATGGTAGTAAACATGGTTCCTTGACATTTCCCAAATGTAGATGGGGTAACAAAAAGTCATTGAGTAGTTGTAGTGGTAAATGTGATGTTAATCTTGTTGGTTTTATTTCAAGGAAGTCTGAGTACCCGTTAGACTTTGAAATTGCTTAAATATAGCTTGAAATTGGGTTAGAAACCAGTGATTTGAAAATTGAGGCATTGTAAAGCACTTGCATAAAGTAAATATTGTTCTGCAGTACGCAAGTCCAATGTAGGTGGAGGCCAGGAGTTTCAAGCTCACCATCTCCCACATGCGCCCCACCTACATACCACAAATCTTCATCTATGAAATGTAGATAACAACACAGATTCGTAGTTCAAGTGTCAGTGTTCTGATTTAAATATGCGCCTCATCTCTGTGCCGCAAGTCTCCACCTGCAGAATGCAGATGCATCACAGATAGAGGCAGTCTACACTTTGCTACTTCTTCCTTTTTGCAATCCAATTATTTTTCTTTTCTTAGCTTATTGTAGATGCTTTATTTTGTTTTATATTTGAAAATTACAAAAAAAAGTTGGTTGTGTTCCTGTGGCACTCACATTGTTTTGTAGGATTATGTCTTCATCCCGGTGCCAGGGTAAAGGAAAGCTCCAATAGTGATGGAAACATCCTAGGAGTCTGATCTAGATGAGGAGAGAGGAGAATCTCACAACTTTTATTTGGCTGTGAGGGGATGGAGGCTCATTGATAACACTCAAATACACTCCTCAATTAGGGAAAAGCTGTAAGCGATCGTTGTAACAAAACAAATATTCCCAATAGAGGCCGGGGTCGAATCCCACAGAGAATTGAGTCGATAATTCAAGAGTTATAAACTAATTCAAACTAGAATGCATCGTTGTTCAACATTTGAAAAGTAAATTTGGGGGGGGGGGGGAGGGGGATTCAGGGAAAAGCACTATCTAATTCTAAATTAAAATTAAGTAGGGGAATTTCAATTGTTGTAATCGGAAGTGATATGGCTAGGGGCATTTTATAGATGAGATCACAACTAGATCGGGATTTTCTTCAATTCCTTAAACTCAAAATTAGCATATATAGCAGTGGATAATTCACATCAAATATAGGAATGTTTATGCCTTGGGTTCTTTCGAACCCTAAAGCCAATTCAAGTAATTAACCACAAAAGCTTGAGGAAGGACTAGCTATTTCTAGAATTGACCTTTAATAGAGTGAAAATGTGAGTTTTAACTATTCTAGCTTAATCCCACACACAAATACTCCAATTCCTCACTATTATCTTTTCACCAAATTCTCACCTTTCTCTCAAGCAAAAGCAAGAAAAGTAAAGCACAATTCAGGTTTCCAAACCATCAATTTTAGCAATTATAACTTAGGAGAAGATAATAGATCTACAATTCCAATAAGAATACAAGAGCAATTTATCAAAACCCAATCAAATTAATAAACCCACCATGAATATACCTCTAGCTAGCAAATTAGTCAAGCATATTTAAAGGTAGAGAGAAGATACCCAGAGGATTTCCCTCACATTCATCAAATTAGCTTCACAAGCTCTGACAACAATGGTGGAATTCTCCCAAATTGGGTTAAAAAAAACGAAAAAAAGTTCTACCTAACTCTACAAATCTATGGTGAAAAGATGTGTGGAAGATGAATGAATGGTTGGTGAATTAGTTGAATGAATTAGTGATGTACCCTCAAAGCTATGTAAAAAAAAATATGTGCTTTCTTGTGTACAACTTTCCCCAAATGCCCTTGAAGATTCTAGATGCTTTGGAGACCTTTTTGGACCATTTTACCCTTCATTAGACGGCCTCACTGGTAAAGCACCGGCTTTTAGTCGGTGCCAATCTACGGAGCACCGGCTATCTGCCACCCAAAGTAGCCCAAAATAGTGACCATCCGGCGGTTTCACTGGCGTTCAGCCACAGCCAAACTGCCAACCGCCGATTGTTTAGCTGGTCTGGGCTGTGACTTCGGCGTCTCACCCGCGTTTTGCCCTTCCAGCTCCGCGTTTAACCAATTCAAGCATGTCCTTGCACCTCTTCTTAAGCTCAAATCTTCCCCTATTCTTTGGCTCCTCTCATTCATATGCTAACTCATCAAATCCATCTCAAACATCATATGTTTTTCTAGATTTCATGCTTTCTCCACTCACATGAAATACCAACAAGGAATTAAAGAGAAAGGGCATAAAATTCATATAAATGACTCAAAAACTAGGCAAACACCTCATGCTTAGGAGCCTAATGAGTTGGTAAATTTCCAACTCATCAAACCCCCAAACTTGAACCATTGCTTATCCTTAAGTAATTCAATTCTTTACAGTTGAGCATATGAACAACATGCTTTATATGAGTTTTTTCATAAAGGACCAATCAAGACATTCTTTCACAAGAGGACATTGCTAAAACTTAGAGCATTATGGTAGTTGCACACAAAATCATCAAGCCTCAAGACAACCCCAACATCATACATCGACTCAATAAAAAGAAAAGACTCAAACTATGTTGCACAAGCTTCAATGGGTCACCACAATCATTAAACATATCTTGCTTGCATTCCTATTATTCAAACAAGGGCATAGTTCATTAAAACAAGTTCAAGGAACATCTCAAGTCATTGACAATTCACATTCAAAGCTTGCCTCATTCATACCTCTATTTTGAAATCAATTTTAAGCATGTACCCCAAGGAAGTGATGCCACTCACAAGAAGAGAGAATCCCAAATATTTTCTTAGCATGTAACACATAGGTATTATAAGATAATATAAAGGAGCTCACTCTCATACAGAAATTCAAATGCATATAAATTGATCCATAGGCTTGCCCTTCATGTATATCGCCACTAATGTAGTGTTGCTACACTCAAAATTAATTAGGACTTGCGGGTCATAATGAAAGCTAGGGGAAAGGGTAGGATAAATGTTTAGCTTTAGTGACTAAAGCCTCCCTAATTCCTTTGTAAACGCTTTTAGCATCCCATCATCTTATTTAGATCGCTCCACCTTATTTCTCCTTGTTCATCATCTTCATCTTTTGTGTAACACAAGCCACCCTACTCTTGCAAACCCCCAAACTTAGGCTTTTGCCTCATTTCACATTCATTTCCTTATTGCTCCATATTTTATGGGCTTCAAGTCCCATTTTTCATTGTTTCATTACTAGAAATTAGGGAGGATGGGTGTCAAAGAGAAGGATTAAAAATGGTCCTTAGGTTTGTAATGTGGTTTCCAAAAAAGGGTCCAAGGCTCAAACGTTGGCTATCAAAGATTAATGTTCAAGGAGGTCATTTTAGGTGAAGTGACTAACAGAAGAGGGCGATCATGTTCTAAGTTCAGCCCCATCTATCATTTCACCTTGAGTCACACTCAGGGCAAGTTCTAGACAATTATGCATACACAAGAATTATGAAAAAAGCCTCACCAAACAAGGCATCACAATCCAAGGAGTTCACACACTTCATCATATTAATAGAATGAATTTTGACAAGCTAGTTATGAATCAAAAAGCCAAGCAGGGAATATATAATTCATGACAAGAGACTGCTCATTTTCATATTTGAATGCCCTATTTTTCTTTTCAACACTCATGCACAATGCCAAGCAAGAAATGTTGGTGGTACCTCATCAAACACATGCACAAAAGACTCACAAGACTCTATACTTTGGCATTTTCCCTTAAGAAAGTTTCCTCTCAATCTATCATCAGGAAGTGTCAACTCAGTTCGACAATAAAAAGAAAAGACAAAGAAATCGCTCCTTGGGAAAGAACCGTAGTATAAAGAAAACCCTTGGAATTTATTCAAAGACTACTATCTAAAAAGGAGATACTACTAACAAGTAATGGAGATTTTCCCTTAAGAATGACGTCACGTAATCTATCATAGGGCCATATCGTACATCACTTAACAAGTGAGCTACTCAGACTTCACCCCTAACCCAAATAAAGCATTGTCCTCGATGCACGTAGTAAATAAAAAAGCAAGAAAGGAATAGGTGAAAGAACTCCCTGGTATGATGGAGGCATCTACATTTGAACTATATGAATTATATAACCATTTTTCCAAACCACCTCTTTCCAGGCCTTCTGCTCATAACCGACATTTGACTGGCATCTTGCGCATTTGAATTGGCATTTCACCGGGCTAACACAGATGTGCCACTGCTTAAGCAATTTTCTTCCAGGCATTCTGTTTGACATCTATGTTTAGCGCATTTAAACTTACACTTCACCGATTTATTGCCAGTTGCTCAATTTGAATTTGGCTTCTCTCACCTTAATCAAATTCCATACCCGTTCCATCCCTGCACAATCAAAGACAACACAAACATCAAGTAAAACAAAATAAAATAAAAATTTGAAAAAAATGTAAAAGCTCTTGGGTTGCCTCTCAAGAAGTGCGTTAGTTAACATCGTGGCTCGACGACTTCAACTTCACCATTGTCCTCTCCACTTTAACCTTTTGAATCGCACCTCTAGTTTCTTATCCATTCTTCTATTCTGCTTGAGGGGTGGTGGTGTAAGCATCAAGGGATCAAGCAATGGATGTTGCATCTTGTATTTCTCTGCCCTTAAAGGAGGGATGTGCTTTGACTTTGTTGGCATGGTATACTCTAAGATGAAGCCACCTTGATCTTCCTCCTCAACTTCCTCTATTGACTTGGTCTCCTTAGTCTCCATTTTGTCGACCAAGTTCAATGTTGAAAAATGATAAGAGGGTGGTTTAAGTCGCTCCCCTTTCAAGCATGCTTCATGCTTGACATCCTCCTCTTCAAGTGCACTAGAGTCCTTGAGCGTGATTTGTTGGATGTCACTTGGAGACTTTAGTGTCACTTCTTCAACCTTGGCATTTTGCATTATTGTAGTATTGGTTGGTTGGCACACCTCCATGACTTCTTTAACAATCACCTTAACTCCTTCTTCGTCATCATTTTGAGCTTCAACCATGTGTCAAGTTGAGTTATACTCCACTGTTTCTTCTTATTATGATCCTAAATGCCTCCTTCACTTCTTTTAGTGATTTATATCTTTCTTATTGAGGAGTTGATTATTCCATGGGTAAGGAGGGATTGACATTCTTTTCTGCATTGGGATCCCGCTCCAAAAAGTCTTGGAGCATGGCTTCCATTGTGCCCACATGTATTTCTCCTTCCCTTATTTACCAGGGCTTCATTCTTTTCAAGATTGGGATCATAACATCTATCCTAACCATTATAGCGAGAAGTGAACCCATTTGGGCATCCATCCCAATGCTTCCCATGACTACCACATAATGTGCATCGATACCTATCATAGGAAGGAGAAGGTGCACTGATCTCCCTTCTAAGGTCATATTTGCAATCTTACCGATAGGGTGGTCCTCCACAATAGGGACATAGTTCATCATAATAAGGGTCGCAACAAATAAACCTCCTTTCATTCCACGATGCCATCATACAACTACAAACAAAACAAAAACATAAACAAAAATAAAAATAAAACAAGATGTAAAACAAAAATGTAAAATGAGTTCGAATCAATAAATAACTAATGTCTTACCAAAACTCAATTCCTCGGCAACAACACCATTTTTGATAATGCTCAAATACACTCTTCATTTATAGAAAAAGTGTAAGTGATTGTTGTATCAAAATAAATATTTCCAACGGAGGTCGGGGTCAAATTCCATAGAGAATTGAGTCGATAATTCAAGAGTCATAAACTAATTCAAACTAGAACACATCGTTGTTCAACATTTGAAAAGTAAAATTAGAGGGGGGGGGAGGAATTCAGGGAGAAACACTATCTAATTCTAAATTAAAAGAAAGTGGAGGGGGGGGGATTCCAATTGTTGTAATCACAAGTGATATGGCTAGAGGCATTCGATAGATGAGATCACAACTAAATGGGATTTTCTTCAAAGCCTTAAACTCAAAATTAGCATAGATAGCAGTGGATAATTCACATTCTCATGTTTTTCAACCATAAGAATGTTTATGTCTTGGGTTATTTCAAACCCCAAGGCCAACTCAAGTAATCAACCACAAAAGCTTGAGGAAGGAATAGCTTTTTCTAGCCTTGATGGTTGCATGAAGTGCAAGCCTATGGGTCAATGTGTATGCACTTGAATATCTTTGAGAGAGTAAGAATTTTTAGATCATCCTATAATCCTTATTACATGAATTGCATATTTTTGAATGGTATTATCTCTTGTGGTGAGTGGCATTTCATACTTGGAGTAAATGTGAAAGACTTGATTTCAATTAAGAAGTATAAATGCAACAAGTTGTGCCGTGAGACTTTAGGCAAACCTTGAAGGTTGGATGTCAATGATTTGAGATGCTTATTGATTTTTATTGAAATGAAAATTCCCCTGATTTGAATTGAAAGAGTGATGTTGATTTTTGCCAAGTATTTGTGGTGGTACCAAATGAAATTGTGCACTTGTTTGAGTTATTTTTTAATTTTTGAGTCTGTTTGTAATTTTGGAGTTGTCTTGAGTCTTAGTGGTTTTGTGTTCAGCCATCATGAGGTGATAAGATTAAGTCAATCCCATTTGTGAGTGAATTATTTTCTTGAGGACAAACAATAGTTCAAGTTTGGGGGTTTGATGAGTTGGTAAATTACCAACTCATTTGGCTCTTAAGCATGAGCTATTATCTTGTTTTCATATAATTTAGAAAGGTTTTATGCTTTTTCTCTTCCTTTGTTCAGGAATTTGACCAAAACCAAGAAATGAAGGAATTGAACTGAAAGCAATCTGTTAGAAGAAGAAGAGGACATGCATGCCACACAATTGTAGGAGCCACGCAGAAGAATTTGGAGGCTGGCTGAATTAGACCTGCAAGCCACAGACTAGAATCTTCATACTACATGTTCCACTACAGATGACATGAAAAGGACTCCGCTTAGGTCAGAAAAGAGGATCTTTGAGACACACAATGGCACCTGCAAAACGTAGGTGCCATGGAAGTGACCTGTGTCACTGCTGAAGGGCAAAATCATCTAGAAAAGGCACAAGTATACTTGAGAAACTTGCAAGGGTATTTTTGGATAGTTGTGCATAGAATATATGTTGATTTTACCTCAATTGTAAATATCACAAAATAACAGTAGAGAAATATTATAGAAAGTGATAGACATAGTACATTCTACTTTCTTCTTCACTTTTTTTGGGAGAAAAGCATCATTATTGCAGAGCTTAAGTTGAGAATTGAATTTTATTTGTTGATGATGAATGGAATTGATGAATTTTTCTTGATATAATTTCTCTTTTCTCAAAATGAGTGGCTAAATTCTCTTCTAGGGATGTGTGTGGATAATGGGTGTGTAGACCCAAATAGGTATTGATTAATTGACCTTAGATTTAAGTAGAAAGCATGGATTTATTGAATTCAAGTTTTAATTTAATAATTGATGGTTGCAAACATTCATTGAGCTCTCTAACTTCACTTTTTCTTGAGAAAGGAAATTGAAGTTGGGTGAGACTTCAATAATGAGGAATTGGAGTTTAATTCATGGGTGAAGCTAGATATAATCCATACCCAAGTTAAATTCCATTAAAAGGTTAGAGCTAGAGATAGTCTACACCCTTCCTCTAGCATTATTTGGTTGATTTATGATTTGGCATTAGGGTTTGATAAAACCCAAGGTAAACATACTCTATTGGTTGAGAAACTTAGCGTGTAGTTGAAGGCCAAGGATATCCATGAACTAATGAAATCTAAACCTCTTAATCAATACCTACCAAGTTGAAGCCCCATCAAATGCACACCCCTAGTCTCTCTCTTGAGTGCAACAATTGTTTTTTTCCCTTAGCTCGGTTTTACATTTTATTTGCTACTTGTTACACCTTTTTCCCCAATATTTATTTATGTTCATACTTGATGCATGAATCTTGGGATTGACTTACGACACTTGGTAAATCCAATCCTCAATCACCATGAGATTCGACCCCGACACTCATTGAAAAATTTATTTTTTATCAATGACCATAGCCACCTCCTTAATTAGAGAAGTATTTTTGGACATTTTCAACAACCTCGATAGATTCATCTGGCTATAATCGATTCACTGATATGCGTAGATACAAACAAATATTTCAAGCAATAACTCTAGTTTCATGTCAAACTTGTAGGCCAAGGGTGTTTCAACTAATAAACAATAGGTCAACAAGGCCACAACATGTGCCACAGCTAAAAAGGAGGCCTACAAGGCCATAAACAACAACTAACAACACATGTTATCTATATGATTTTCTAAGAGTAATGAATGCCATATAGTCTGGATAGGGTCCCGACCTACCCATATGCTATACATACTCAAAGTATAAGTTGGACCTTTAACACAACAATTTGAGAAAGAATGGAGCTTGCCAAAATGGCTAAACTCAATAACTCCTATTATGAGGTCTATCTAGGTCGTAGTTTGGACCTACAAGAAAGAATGCAATGTCTTCCACGAAATGGGGATATTGATATCATCCAAATTCACTCCTCGTAAAGAGAAGGGTAATCGGTCATTGGCAAAATAAATATATCCGACGAGTGTAAGGGCTAAATTCCACAAGGAATACTATTTAAATGGCACAAAGATCGCCTATCACGTCAAACTAAGAAGAATCATTGTATTGAAAACAAACAAATAAAAAGTTGATGGTTCAAAAGATTACAACTAAAATGCAAAAACAACCATCAATCAATCAACAAGATAACCTACTTGATTTAACAAAAGTGATCAAGATCTAGGGGTATGATTTTGAATAGGGCTTCAATTTGATTAGAATTGACTAGAGAATCAAAATATTATTCATAAATATAAATAGCCATGGACAAGGTGGCACCTGATTTTTTCAACCACTAGGGTGCCTTTTACCTCGAGTTTTCTCAAACTCCAAGGTCCCAAACAATATATCTATTAAGACTTGGGTCAGATTTAAGCTATTTCTTGCCTTAAATCTCTCATGGGTGAATGATTATGGATTTTAGCTATCTCTAGACTAATCCACCACAATCAACACCCAATTATCCACCATTGCTTTCTCACCCATACTCAATCTCCATTTTTCAAGGAAAAATGGAGTAAGTAAACATAAGCCATATTTGCAACTATGAGTAATTTAGTTATAACTTGAGAGAAAAGAACAAATTTATATTCAATGAGTAACTGTAATATTAATCTAGCAACACCCAATCCAATTTAACCTCAATTTATGCACACACGCCTAGTAAAGAGATTTAGCTACTCATTGATGAGAAATACAAAATTATATCAACAATTAAAATCATGACATTCATCATCAAGAGTTAAATTCAAACTCACAATTATCTTCAATGGAAGTTTTTACCTTGAAGAAGAAGAAGAAAAAGTTACTCAAAATTTCACTCTAACTTTTTATAAATCTGGAATGGAACGATATGGTACTTTCTAAAGAATGTATAGAAATAGGTCAAAAATGCACCTAAAATCTTATGCCTAACAATTTTTCCCTTCTTGTAGGCGGTGTCACTTGCGAGTTACCGGCGTTCCATCGGTGCCCATCCGCGGAACACTCTGCGTCATAGGTGGGGGATGGTGAACCTGGGTCTAGCCGGCATTGACACCGGCGGTTCGCAGGTGCTAACCCGTGTTTTTCTAGCGCATGGTCTAGTATGCTCCTGCATTTCAGCCAGTGTTTTGCCGGCTCCATGTGATGGAGCACCAGTCCCATTCAGTCAAGCTTTAGTCCTCTTCTTCGATTTTTATGATTTTGTCCAAGTTCTTGCTTTCTCTCCTTAAATTAAATACCTACAAAAACTAGAGAAAGAGCATAAAATCATCTCACATGACTTGAAAACTAAGAAAAAGCTCATTCTTAAAATCCTAATGAGTTGGTAAATTACCAACTAATCAAACTCCCAAACATGAACCATTGCTTGTCCGAAAGTAATGCGATTCTTTACATCTAAAATTTAGGAATAAGCATGTCATGTGTGATTATGCACAAGGTACCACTATGACCTAGACAACCCAAAGATCACTCACCAACACAAAAGAAAAGAGGAGACTCAACACTTTATGCAAATGCTTCAAGAGATAACCACAATCAACTGGCATGATTCACATTTGATTGCTTCATTCATAACTAGGGGCATTGTTGTTCACTGCAAGTTTATAGAACATCTTAAATCATTAAAAATCCACATTCAAGGTTTTCCTTCAACCTCCTCACCTTGATTCGAACTGAAGGTAGGCAAGGAAATTCATCAACTTTCCTCTTATTCTTCATAGCCTTTTGTTGTGGCTGGTATGAAGCATAAAACATAGGAACCAATTTGGTGTAGTATTCCGGCAGAGGCTCAGCAAATGCATGCCATTGATGGTGGTTGAAATGGGCAATGTGTAATATCCCAAAAACCCTAAGAATAGACTCGGGAGTCGAATTGGAGAAAATAGGATTTTCTGCACCAGGTCACAAGATGTGTCCTCCAGTGACCCGTGGGGTACACCACAAGTCGTTAAGTGACTCATGGGGAGGATCTTGGATTGGGGTTAAAATTTTAAGTTTGAGGTGACCATAGGTGTGACCACGAGCCGTGGTTAGACCATGATTAGTCGAGTGGCCTGTGGTCAATAGTTGACTGAAGATAAGATGATTGGGCAGTGTGGGTAACGACTTGGTCACCACAAGTCGACGGATACACCACGAGTCATGGTGTCCCTCATGTTGACCCTCAGAAGGCAAAGTCCAGTGCAGGCAACGGGGGAAGACAACGAGTCGTGGTGAATGGGCATGACTCATCCAGTCCCTCGTGGGGACTGGCAGTGTGTTTTTCCCTGTGAATTTATTAAGGGCTTTTTCATAATTTCTAAGTTCCTAAGGCCTAAACTATATTTTTTTAAGCTCATAATAGAGTGTTTTAAGAGGGGTAAGTTCATTCTAGGCTTATTCACTTCCATGCATGCAAGTCTATAAGCTCCTAAGAGTGATCAAGCCTAAATCTCTCAAGTGCTTCCCCAAATTCTCATTGGGCAATCAAGAAAGTTGTGAAATCAGATTTCTACAGGTATGTAGGGTTATGAATGGGTTCAATTGTCCATACCCATGCCCAATCCACTATCAATTCATGAAAGTTTAAGTGATGGATCTATGGAGTTTTTACCCAACATGTGAATTCTCTAAGTTTCAATCATGGGTATGATCTACGCATGTTTCTAATGTTAAATTATGATTGATGGGTAGATTTTATATTGTTTTGAAGCATAAATTATGTTATCAAGTTTTATAAATTATGATGCCCATCCATGAAAGTTCATGAAAGTTTAGATCTATGAAATATGTATTCAAGCATGATGAGATGTTTATGAAGAAAATACGATTTCGAATTACCCACGTCTATGTTCATGTTTTTGAATGATCAAATCTATGTTAAAAATGTTTAAGTATTAGCCAAGCCCATATGATAAAGTATATTTCATGATTTATCTAAATTTCATGTAATCAACTTACCACATGGATTTTGGAGTCTAGATTCCCACTATTTTCAGCTTGTGATATGGTTTGAGCAAAGGCTCCTCATGTTATGATTTCAGATTTATGTATGTATGTTATGAGTCAACTTCGTCTCTAGATGATGGTTCAGCTTCATTGAAAAAATGGAGAGCATATGCATATTTTTGGGAGTAATGTCTAGCACCAAGTAGGCTAAGGATTAGTCAACCCTATGCCTCAGAACTATGCACCATCATAGGTATGTTTAATTATTTGGGACCTCACTTGTGAGCTTCCCCTTCCCCCAAGGGGCCTTCAACTTAATATCGATATCGTGGTAGGTCCTTAGCCCTGGAAAAGCTTTGGATGGCTCTACCCACTTGAGTATGATAGTTGAGACCATGTAATCTCTATCGTGGTAATATCGGTTATATGGAGAGTCTCCCATTGTTCTTCATGATTTCAATTATGCATGTTCATCAGTCATGATATTATGTGTTTAGCAGGTTTGACCAAATGTTCATTTTTATTTATGATTATCAGTTTTTAGCTTTGGATCATTTGATTTAGTTACGATATTCAATTATGTTCAAATCATGATTTCAGAAATTAGCATGAATGTCCTACTCTCAAAATCATATCTTGATTATGTTTTATGATATGCATGATTTATGATTTGACTTAGGGTTTTACTTACCTTGCATACTTGGTACATTTCACGTACCGACCACATACTCTATGTTGTATCATTTTAGATACAGGCTCGGATATTCTGGCTCAGCTTCATCATTAGCCAAATCCGCAGCTTTAGCACTTGTCAGCCACTGTGGTGAGTCCTCATCATTTGACGGCCCTCCTTTCAGTTGTGTCTAGTACTTTCAGTTTCAAACTTTAGTGAGTTAGTAGGGGTAATTTCCCATCAACTCGTCAGTAGTGAAGGTTTTTCAGAAATATCATGTAACCAACTTCGGTCTTGAGTTATTTATTACGATGTTATGAGATTATCAGACTTCTGCTATGTTATTTAAGTTGATCTTCCATTTTTTTATGATTGAGTTAGATGATATGTTCATGCCATAGGTCGACTTGGAGCCTCTCGGGGTTCTTTGTATCGTGTCTCGATTCAGGCCTATGTTCGGGTTGTAACAAACTTGGTATCAGAGCATTAGGTTTTGAAGTGTCCTAGGGTGTTTGAAAGCAAAGTTAAGTCTTGTTTATGGGTGTGCAGCGTGCCAAACTTATGACGAAGAGGCTACGAGATGTTTAGGCAATGTCCCCTTCTTTCATAATCTATCTCATACTATGGAATGTCTCTCTATCATTATAACTCATGTTATACGCGTTTTCAGAATCATGCCTCCTCGTCGAGTTAACATAAGAAGAAATGAGAATTGAGATGGCCACGAGAGTGGAAATGGAGATGGGCACCAGCAAACCCATCAGCCCATGAGGAGCATGTACTTGATGTGTTGTGAGATTACAACACTTTCAACGCTCAAAACTAAGAAAATAACATGGATTTAGGTATATTTATATGGATATAAGACACTTTTCCTTTGGTTACAGGATAATTGGTGTTGGAGAAAAAATGTGAAAAAGATAGCTTGAAAATGCAGAAAATAGGCATAACTCACAGTTCTCCGTACGAGCCGTAGAAAGGTACTACAAGCCGTAGTGCTGATTGTGAGAAGTTTCAGAAGGATAAGGATGAAAAAGTGCATCATACGACTCTCAGTACGAGTCATACAAAGATTGTAAGGATCATAGTGAAAAAGTCATGGAAAGATTCAAAAGATTTGCAAAAGAGGCTAACTCCTGCTACATATAGATAGTACTAGCCATGGAATAAAGGTATGAGTCATACCATAGCACTCATGAAAAACTTCAGAAAAATTGCAAAGTCTCGGAGTCAAGCCACGAAAGCACAGTATGACTCATAGAAAGCATGTACGAGTTGTACCAGGGTCCAACACTTAGTCAAATTTCAGCCAGCCAACTGACATACGAGAAGTAGGTACGACCTGTACCTATATGCTATAGATCATAGGACAGGTCATGACGCAGGCGGCTTCAGTTATGGAAATTCACTTTATTAGCCTAGGAAAAGGATTTTTATGTCTGTATAAATATGTTTTATGTTTTATTTTCATATGAGAGTCAATTAGGAGTAATTAGAAGTGATTAGAAATCAAGTTAGAGAGAATTATACTTGAGAATTGAGTTGTTCAATTTGTGATCAACCTTTTCTTGACTCTCTTTTGATGATGAGGACCTAGACATTAATGAAGTTGGGTCAACTGGAGGAATTCTGCCACCACCACTGCCTGCTGGGGCCAAATTTGATATCACGAGCACCATGATTCAATTGCTAAACATGAAAGGGGTGTTCAGTGGTCATGCAATGGATGATGCCAACCTACACTTGATGAACTTCATAGGAATATGCAAGGCATACAGGTTGCCCGGAGTTATCTAGGATGTCATTCGGCTTAGACTTTTTCCCTTCTCTCTATCAGAGGAAGCCACTTTATGGTTATCGAAGTTTCTTAATGACTCCATAACCAACTGTAGGGAACTCAAGCAGGCCTTCTTAGAGTGATTCTTTCCCCCCTCCCCCCCCCCTCAGAATGTTGCCACTAAAGGATGAGATCTATAATTTCCGACAACTCAAGACAGAGGCACTTCATTAAACCTGGTTAAGGTTTAAAAAGAAGTTGACAAAGTGCCCAAACCATAAAATCCCAGATGACAGTTTGTTGGAAATTTTTTAGAGGTCTTTAAATAATAACACAAAAGTTGTTGCAGACACGGTGGCAAAAAAAGCATTAATGAGTCACACCTGGGATCAAGCTGCTACAATCCTTGACAGGGTAACTAACACAAACAGGGCATGGCATACAAGGGAGGCTGATGTACCGGTCGATACATATGCTGTTGGTTTAAGTGCAGACCAATGAAGGAAGGAAGAAAAATGCGACCAAGAGTTGGCTCACATGCTTACATTGTTGGATTTTCTTACAGAGCACAACAATGGAACAGGAGCCAAAAAGGTAAATGCAGTGGGAACACAAGGAATGGAGCCGGGAGCCGGGAGCTGACGCTCTAATTTCGAGGAAGAGGCAAATTTCCTAGATAGCCAAGTGGCAGGTTTTTGGGCCAATGCCTAAGACTTTGGACAAGACAATTGGCACAAAGGTTCTGGAAACCAAGGTCGGAACCAATATAGAGACAACTACAATCGAAACGGATACAGAGATAGGATCCGCGTTCGTGAGCACAATGGAGACTGGATAAAAAACGATGGCTACATCAATGACTGGGTTGGAGTTTATGTGCGTCCCAATACACGAGAAAGGGAGGTTGGGCAATCGAAGTTAGAGAGCATGATGGCTGAGATGCTGAAGAAGGTGAGGTCCACTGATGAGCAATTAAAGGAGATCTGTGGTGACATATCAAGTATGGTTCAGAGAGTGGAATCTCATGCAACCGCCATTAAGCAGATTGAGCAGCAGCTTGGGCAACTGTCAGCATCACTGAATCCTAGACAAAATGGTACACTGCCTAGCAACACTGTCCAAAATTCAAAGAATGATGGCCACTGCATGGCGGTGATGACTAGGAGTGGTAAGACCACAGTTGACCCCTCTTTTCTGGTTGTACTTGAACGAAAGAAAGAGAGAATTATCGAGGAAAGTGATAAGGGTGTTGAGATAGAGAGTGTTGAGTTGTCAGAGGCCCCAATAGATGAGAAAGAATCTGACACTGATCAAGGAGAAACTCAAGTGCACAGAGCTATCCCACGACCACTGCCACCGTTCCCTCAAAGAATGAAGAAAAAGGTGGAAAATGGTAAGTTCTAGAAATTCCATTCGATGCTTAAACAACTATCTGTGAACATACCATTTGTAGAGCCATTGGAACAAATGCCGAGATATGATAATTTTATGAAGGACTTGTTGACGAAGAAGAGGTCCGTAAGCTATGAGCCGGTATACAATGTACATCACTATAGTGCCATAGCCACACGAGTCTTGGCTCAAAAGAAGGAATACCTAGGTGCTTTCACTATATCGTGCACCATTGGCAATGTCGAGTTCACAAGGGCACTTTCTGATCTAGGAGAAAGCATCAACCTGATGCCATTGGCAGTATTCAAGAGATTGGGATTAGGAGCCCCCACACCGACCACTATACGACTATTGATGGCTGACAGAATTGTGAAGAAGCCAGTGGGTATCCTGTTCAATGTACTGGTCAAGGTAGACAAATTCATATTCCCAACTGACTTCATGATTTTGGATTGCGAGGTTGATTATAAGGTCCCCATCATTTTGGGGAAACCATTCCTTGCAACTGGGAGGGCCTTAGTAGATATGGAGGTGGCCAGCTGAAGTGCAGACTAAACAAAGAAGAAGTCACTTTCAACATCTACTGGACAATGCAGCAACCTAAGGAATACAGTGTAATCTCAGCACTAGAGGGTGGGTATGAGTCACTTGATGAATTCTGAGTAGTCAAGAAACTTGCATCATGTCGCGACGTCAAATCAGGCACTTCTTGGGAGACAACCTAAGTGGTGGCTTGGTGAAGTATGAGTAACCGGGCCACCTACATTATGCCGTGATGTTAAATCAAGCGCTTCATGGGAGGCAACCCAAGTTATTGAAAGAATGTGTGGTTAGTGTGTAGGGAAAACAAAAATAGGAGGCAGAAAAACTATTGAAAAAGCAGCTGCGACGGCTCTCAGTAGAACTCGTGACAGCATCCTACGAGCCGTAGTAGGAGGCGTGGTGCGGTTCAGAGATGTATTTCAAAAAAATGACCTACGAGCCATCATATGAACCATACCCACCTTGTACGAGTCGTAGGATGTACTCGTAGGTCCCCAGGTAAATTTTCAAAGCTCTGACTCATGGGTCCAAGGGACGAGTCGCTACATACAACTCGTGGTACGACTCGTGATGGGTAAAAATTTTAAAAATTACCCGACTCGACCCTGGTTTTCACATCTTCATTTTTCCTATTTTAAACCAAAAAACCCACATGGCCCCTCTTCCCATGCAAACAAAATCAAACTATAAACTCTACCTACGAACCCCTCACACTCGTAACTCAAAAGCAAGAAGTCTTCGAGAAATTTCTTGCTCAACTTAAGTGCTTTTCAACCTACATTTTTTATTACCAGTCGAAGAAAGAAGTGACAAGCAAGTAATGTATTAAATATGAACATCTTGGCTTTCTTGAAAACAACACTGTCAAATCCCCTATGAGAATTGTCTTTGCTCGAAAAATTCCAAAAATACAATGATCAGGGATGTTATCAAACCATGAACGACTAGGAAAAAATTATATTTTTGTTGGGATAAACGTGTGAATTGAAGCTTTTCAAAATTTGAGTTATGGGTAGTGATTAAAAAGGGGAGGGATGAGTACTGTTAAATTGATTGAATGATATGCCTAGACCCGGGGAAATCTAAGTACCCAAATTGTGAAAAAGAACCCCTGCAAACTGAACAAAATCGAATAAGTCATGAAAGTGGTATGAAACATAGTATGTTTCGTAGTTTGTCACTACGAGTAGGATTGAGAATTTGTACCAAAGAACTGAACAGGGCTAAGCAGAAGAGTCCTTCCTACGACTCATGGAATCGACCTAAGGGTCATACCACGAGTCGTGGAAAAATACAAAGGAAATCATAGTGTTTAGGCTTCATCAAACGACTCAAGGTACGAGTGGTACCTTCATGGTACGAATTGTACCTTTAAGCTGTAATATGCATATAGAGTTTCTAGGCCTTCATATGAGTCGTACCATCAAGGTACGACTTGTACTGTCGACCCATGTCAAAAATCTAAAACTATTCTTTTCTTGTTATTTTTTTCTCAAATATGGAATTCTGACTTTCTTATCTACAGGAAAAATGACATTCAAACGCAAAGAATCCAAATAAACAGCCTGAAGGACATTAATTGATGAAACATCTGAGTCCGAGGCTGGGAAAGCAGGCAACTCTCCTAGTGGTTTGGTTGAGGATTACCAGGTAGATACTTCAGGCAATGATGGAACCCGAACCATTAGGGCAAGAGAAAGAACACAAGTCAAAGAAGCTACTACCACCTCTGCCCAAGCTCCCCAGTCTGAAGAGGGAGCTAGAGAAGGTAATCAGGAGTCGAAAACAACTCAAACGCAGAAGAAGGGTTTGAGGAGACCCAGTCAGGTGATGTAAGTAGCAGCGATGAATCAAAGGAGGAGGCCCCTAATGCTGCAAAACTATAGACCCCACCAAGAGAAAACTACATAGTCCGGTGGAGAGTGCTGAGAGCTAGAGAGATTTATGAGCAAGGCATTTCTCTCACCGCTAAGAACAAGTCAAGGTGGAGCATCCAGGAAGAACCGTGGATCCTTACAAACTCACTAAATGAAGTTGAGGAGAGGTAGCGGATATTCAGCTTCTATGGTTTCGAGTGGATGGCCAAGACTCCATCCCAATATACAAAAAAAGTGGTCCGGGAGTTCTACGCCAACTATTTGGCCACTATGGAGCAAAAGGCAAAGGAGGGACAGAAAATAAAAGACTTGCCTCAACTAGAGAGTGTGTTGGTCTGAGGACGAGAGGTAGACATATGAGAGAAGACCATCTCTCGAGTTATTTATGGAGCACAGTTCGCGCCTACACGGATGATGCCTGAGTATGACTACAGGGTGGAGGCAATAAAGCAGATGTGGAATCTGGGCTTGCAGGAATGGTAGAGACAATTGCAGTGGTTGGAAGGGGTGATTGCTGAGAATAAGGAAGAAGCGGATTGGCTTACTAGTGGAAAGGTGACAAAGAACTCGCTCAACTTCATAGAAAAAAGCCTTCTGGACACTAGTACAACACCGGTTAGCACCCTCGGTCAATAACAATACATTGAGTGCTGATAGAGCAGCTTTGGTGGCATGCCTCATGTCCCGTTATCCTATCAACATCCCGAGGATCATCGCGAAGGAGATATGAGATCGGGCGGTGGGAGTGAGCACTACCATCCCATTCCAGAGTATTGTATTCAGGCTATGCACAAAGGCAGGGGTACCAATATGATAGGGGGAGGAGCTGTTGATTGGAGGCCAGAGGATTGCAGACATAGGCATTATCCGAGATGAGATGAACCCGATAAGTCGAGCCAGGATTCCCACCGCAATTCCATCAGTCCAGCCAGCAGGGAGCGCATAGGTGAATGCCTATACCTTACAAGAGCAGAGTGAGACACCGACTACAGATTTTAGTCATTTAGAGTCAGCTCCCAGCACCTCAGCTACACCACACCTAGCCTGCAGACTCAAACTCTAGGAGGAAATATTTTGGTGCCTCATGACTTCCTCCAGAAACTAGCCAAACGGTTGACCATGGCGGAGCAAAAAATTCAAGTTATGATGGAAAACGTAAAGCCATGGGTCAAGGCAGAGATAGATACAATAGCTTAGGATCTGCATGCTCGCTTGGATGGATTTGAGATCTGATTCAATGTACAGATGGCAGAGCAGACGGACACCAACAGTCTCCGTGAGGAGTTGGGGGCTCTTCGGAGCCAAGTAGCCATGTTGTCATCATGTCAACTGGCAGTTATAGGAGCCCCCACTCTTCTAGATCTAGATGCAGAGCTCGAAGAGGAGATTGACTTACCGGCTTATTGGGAGCTAATGATAGCTGCTGGAGATAAGGGAAAGGAAAGAGCTACTGAGGATGTTGGAAAGGAGAGTCTAAGGAAGAAGAGGAAAAAGGAGAGGAAAGAACGCAAGTGGGCCAGAGTAGAGAGCCTGCAGACTCATGTTGCACATATGGTAGAGCTGCAGGAGCGAACTATAGGAGCAAGAAACTCCACCATGACTCATCCCAATCTTTCCAGTGGTCATGGCACTTCGGGTGAGCCACATTCAGCCCATATTGACACCGAGGCCGCAGAAGCAGCCAAAACTACTGAGGGGGTAACCACCCCCCCTTGTGGATACTTTATTGAGTGCACCGGCCACCGCTAGCGCCATGATTACAAAAGAGGTGCCTCCTTCGCAGGACGACAGGAGCGCCTAAAGTGCCACAGGTATGTTCCCTTCCCTATGTTCTTGTCGTTCATTCTTTGGGGATGAAGCTTAATTTTCAAAATAGGGAGGGAGTGTACTTGTGATTTTTTAGTCGTCCGAGGGTTTTTGTTGCCGTGTTTCTTTTCCTTCGTACATGCTATCTAGTAGAACTGACATGTTTAGAATTTTTATTTTTATTTTGTGATTTTTGTTTAATTAGGAAATAACTTAGGAGTACTCAACCAATGAAAATGCACTAGTTTTGAGTTTTGAAAAAATTTACCCTATTTAAATTTTTTTGATGCATTAGCTATGTATTTGTGACTACATGCATGATTTTTGTGGATCTTTTGATGTTATTTAGTTTATTAGCATTAGGAATCTTGTTAAGGAATGTGTAAACCAAACAGGTAAGGTGAATATAAGTCATGTACCATGAGTGAGTGAGGTGTAGTACATAGTTCAGTATTGTGTTGAAGATCTAGAACTTGCCCGGTTGGTCTATGCATAGGGTAAGGATGGTTAGTTAGGATATGATCATAGGTGATCTTGGGCAGAATTGCATTGCCCAAGTGATACTCAAATGCTTCATTTCGATTTGTTTATCTATCGTTATGTGTACATTCTCATGTGATTTTTAGTTAAATGTGAATTTATACTAACCAACATGATGAGTGTTGTTTTGCAGGAAAAAGGAAATTTTGGAAGCTAATATACATGTTGGTGAAGATCGGGAATGAACTTGGAAACAAAGAGTGGAAAATGACAAGAGAGAGCAGCAAAAATAGGGGCTCTGCGATGGAGCCGTGTCACACTACCATCGCGAAGGTGTTCTGCCTTGGAGGAATTAATTGTCAATTTCCAGTGGAGGCTCGCGTTACCTCCGTGACACGGAGGTTGTGCTCCGCGATGCACTCTGTGTCACATTGAGTACAATTATCTGGAACCTCAAGTTCCAGTGAAGGTGCGCGATAGCACCGTGGCATGGAGGCAAGGCTCCGCGATGCAAGTCATGCCCCATTGAGGTGAAATTGCTGGGAAGCCGACTTCCAGTGAGGGTCCGCGATACCCCCGTCGCACGGAGGGAGTGCTCTGCGTTACACTCCGTGCCTCATTGCTTGTTATTCTGGAAAAAATTCTCAAGAGTATAAATAGCACACTTAGGTTTTAATCTAAATATTCTGACTTAGTTGAGCAAGAACGTGGGTTACAGGCAGTTAAGAGGATGAAAATTCTAGGGTTCTTCTCTTTTTCTCTCTTTAATCTCAATTGTTTATATGAATTCTACTTATTTGATGATGTTTAATCCACAAATGAGTGGCTAAATTCACTTCTTGCTGAGGTTAAGAACAATTGTAGTGGAATGTAATTGTTGTTCATTTCGATTTTCATCTTTTCTTCAATGGTTGTTCTATCAATTCTTGTTTTTACTGCATTAATGTTTAGCCAATGTTAATGTATATCTGAAATTCAATTTTGATTTTGAAAAGGAAAGAAATTGGAAAGATGTGAATTGGTAGGATATGATCTCTTCTTAGTTTGGAAAAATTGAGAATTGATTTACATTCAGAATAGAAATATATTTGAATGTCTTATTAGTCAATTAAGGAATTGGTTATGTATGGCTAAAGCATGAAATTCTTTTATCACAAAAATGTAGATTAAGGTTTCATGATTCTTAATTGGATAGGAGTCGAAAGATCCAATCCATAGGCAATAATTCTTGACTAGCAACCGAAGAAAATATTAGCTGTATTGAATTGATAAATTACTTCCTTGCATGTTTGTTTTAACCTCAGCTTGCTCATTACTATTTTTCAGACTCAAATTATAATCTTAACTTAGATTTTTATTACTTAGCAAACTTAACTCTCAAAATATTGTTTAATTGGTTGTCTGGATTCATAAAGATAGAGTTCACTGACGCTTAGGTTAATTAGTACTAGTTCAGTCCCTGTGGGATCGATACTTGGCTTTAATTAAGCCACTTTACTACTTGTTCAACCACGTGCACTTCCATGTAGTCACCACAACACCGAACAAGTTTTTGGCGCCGTTGCCCTGGACTAGCAATTGGTAAAATTATTTTCTTAGTGTTAGTTTACAAATTCTATATAAGTGCTGACAACTTGATCTTAGCCTTTCTCTTGCATATATTGAATTCTTCTAAACGCTAGCAAGAGATAAGGAGTTGGTGGATTCATATATAGAGCTAGAAAGACAATTGCATCGTCAAAGAAGGGAAGCTCTAGAGAAGAAGCTGCTGTTGTTCAGACAGGCAATTCTAGAGCAACAACAGAGTCCACCAATTGTGAGGGCAGTTTTAGTGCTCGAGGAAATGGTAGCGAGGCCGGTTCGCGAAGTGGCAATCCCACATGCTAACAATGTTACATCTAGTATTCGTAGACCAGAGCCAGGAGGGAGGTTTGAGCTTAAATAGAACATGGTGCAGTTGTTGCACACAAGTGGGCAATTCACAGGTCTCCCTCATGAAGATCTAAAACAACATCTCCAAAACTTTTTGGAGATAAGTGACACTTACATTCCCGCTGGAGTATCATCCGACTACGTGAGCCTTACATTATTCCCATTTTCATTATTGGGGGAAGCAAAGAGGTGGTTGAAAGCTGAACCACCTAACTCTATCACCAGTTTGGATGATCTTGCAAGAAAGTTTTTGATACGATTCTTTCCATCTGGGAAAACAACAAGAATTAGAAGTCAGATTCTAAGTTTTAAACAAAGAGAGGGTGAGAATCTATATCAAGCTTGGGAAAGGTTCAAATCGATGTTAAGGGAGTGTCCTCACCATCACCAATCCAACGATGTGTTGGTGCATACTTTCATTGAGGGTTTGGAACCACATACAAAAATTTTGCTAGACTCAGCAGCTGGGGGAAAGGCATTAGAAAAGACTTATGAGGAGCTTTATACTTTGTTAAATCGTATTTCATAGGGAAATCCAGAGTGTAATGCGGACTCATCACGAGGAGGAACAAGGAAAGCAGCAGGAGTCTTTGAGGTGAATGGGTTTACAGTTATCGCTGCACAGATAGCTGCGTTGCAAAATCAACTCAACACCCACTTCAGCAGTATGAGCTTGAATCAAGCACAAGCCCCAGTCAATGTAGTGCAGCAGGTATGGTGTGAAGTATGTGGGAGTAATGAACACTCAGCTGAGTGTTGTGGTGCAAATCCAGATTCAGTAAACTTTGTTGGGAACGTCCAGAGGAATAATAACCAACAGTATGGCAACAATTACAACTCAAATTGGAGGAATCATCCAAATTTCTCTTGGGGTAGTAATAGCCATCAAGGGCAAAGTTCGAATTAGGGTGTGCAGAGAAATCAAGGGGGGCATCAGAATTTTCTGGCGCAATACAGAGGACACAATGCACCTCCTCCACCACCCAACAACATTGAGGACAAGTTTAAAACACTTATAGCTAACCAAGCGCAAATGCAGGCTGATTATATGAAATTGGCGGTAGACATAAAAAATCAGCAGTTAACTACAAAGGCGTTGGAGTACCAGTTTTGACAACTAGCTGGAGCTCAAAACACCAGGCCCAAAGGAGGACTACCGAGTGACACTGACCCAAATCCCAAGCAGGTTAATACAGTGACCACAAGGAGTGGATTACAACTCAAGGAGGTGGAACCAGAAAGAGCACCTCAGCAATCAAGAGCAGTGGAAAAAGATGGGGAACATGATGATGAGAGGGGGAAGGAGAAGGCAGCCGAGGAAGAAAGACCACCACCCCCGTTCCCTAAAAGATTAAAGAAGCACAAGGAGGAAGCTTGCTTTAAAAAGTTCATGGAGGTGCTGAAACAGGTACACATTAATTTACCTTTGGTTGATGTTTTGCAGGGAGTGCCGAAATATGCAAAGTATATCAAGGACATCGTAGCAAACAAAAGCAGATTGATGGAGTATGCTACGGTGGCGCTTACTGAGGAGTGCATTTCCAAGATACAGAACAGGTTGCCAACAAAGCTCAAGGACCCTGGGAGCTTTACCATTCAGATCACAATCGGGCAAAGTATCCGAGCTCACGGACTATGTGATTTGGGAGTGAGCATAAACTTGATTCCGACATAGGTGTTCAAGAAGTTGGGGCTGGGCAGTCCTAGACTAACTACAGTGATCTTGCAGCTAGCAGACCGTTCTTTGGCCAGACCAGATGGCATTGTGGAGGACGTGCTAGTGCCAATGGGCTCCCTCATTTTCCCGGTAGATTTTATTATATTGGATTTTGAGCCGGATGCGGAAGTCCCATTTATTTTGGGAAGTCCTTTCTTGGCAACTGGGAGAGTGTTGATTGATGTAGCTGCGGGGCAGCTAACCATGCGAGCGCATGATAAAGTGGAGGTGTTTGATGTGTATAAGGCCATGAAGCTTCCGACCATCTGTGAGGAGCTATCAGCAATCAATGTGCTAAACCAGGAAGTAATTCTTCAGATTGTTGATTCTCAAGATCCATTAGAGAGAGCTTTGATGAGCTTGGATCATTTCAGAGTCAGGGATACTTATGAGATGGTCAATGTTGAATGAACCAAAATGGTTTCTAAGGAAGCAAGACTTTCGGCCATTGATGAGGTCCTTGGAACCATTTCCAAAACCATCTATTGAGGAAGCACCAAAACTGGAGTTGAAGACATTGCCTCCACATTTAAAATATGTATTTTTGGGGGAAGATGACACCTCGCCAGTCATCATCTCCGCAGAACTGACAGAGGCACAGGTAAAGGATGCATTGGTGGTTCTCAAGAGGCGGAAGGCTGGCAAATGTCAGACATTAGGGGAATCAATCCAGCCTTTTGCACACACAGAATTTTTATGGAGGAAGGAGCAAAGCCAACTGTACAACATCAGCGGAGGTTGAATCCGGTGATGAAGGATGTGGTTAGGAAGGAAGTGATCAAGTGGCTTCATGCAGGTGTGGTCTATCCCATTTCAGACAGTGAATGGGTCAGTCCCGTTCAGTGTGTCCCAAAGAAAGGAAGGATGACTGTGGTCACCAATGAGAAGAATGAGCTGATTCCTACACGCACAGTCACAGGCTGGCGAATTTTCATGGACTACAGAAAGCTCAATCAGGCCACGAGGAAAGATCATTATCCTATCCCATTTATTGATCAGATATTGTACAGGTTGGCAGGTCAAGAATATTATTGTTTCCTTGATGGATATTCTGGCTATAACCAAATAGCCATAGCACTAGAGGACCAGGAGAAGACCACTTTCAAATGTCCTTATGGGACATAGGCTTTCAGGCGGATGCCATTTCGTCTATGCAGTGCACCCGCCACATTCCAGAGATGCATGATAGCAATCTTTCACGACATGGTGGAAGATTTTGTCGAGGTATTTATGGATGATTTTTCTGTTTTTGGTAATTCGTTTGCTACATGTTTGCAGAATCTTGACAAGGTGCTAGCTCGATGTGAAGACTCCAACCTTGTACTCAACTGGGAGAAATGTCATTTTTTAGTCAAGGAGGGTATCGTCCTTGGACATAAGGTGTCTTGCAAGGGGTTGGAAGTCGATCGTGCAAAGATCGAAGTGATTGAAAAGCTACCACCACCTGTGTCAGTGAAGGGTGTTCACAGTTTTCTCGGACATGCAGGGTTCTACAAACGGTTCAACAAGAACTTCTCTAAAATTTCTAGACCAATATGCAGGTTGCTAGAAAAAGAGGTGAAGTTCAAGTTTGATGAGGATTGTGTTAAAGCATTCGTGGAGTTGAAACAGAAATTGATAGAAGCACCTATTCTTATTTCTCCGGATTGGGAGCAATTGTTTGAATTAATGTGTGATGCAAGCGATGTGGCTGTAAAAGCTGTATTGGGGCAGCAGAGGAATAGAATTTTTCATTCCATTCATTATGCAAGCAAAACACTTGACGCAGCCCAAGCAAATTATACAGTCACTGAAAAAGAGATGCTAGCATTGGTGTTCACATTTGATAAATTCAGGTCCTACTTGGTGGGTTCTAAAGTAGTGGTGTATACCAATCATGCAGTGATTCGGTATCTGTTTAATAAGAAGGATGCAAAGCCCAGGCTGATTAGATGGATCTTGTTGTTACAAGAGTTTGACCTAGAGATTCGGGACAGAAAGGGGAGCAAGAATCAAGTGGCAGATCACCTATCGCGACTGGAAAGCCCGTTGCATGTGAAGGAAGGTGACCGCATCAAGGAAGAGTTCCCGGATGAGCAGCTCTTTGCAATAAGGGAAGCTGAAATACCTAGGTATGCAAACATTGTGAATTTGCTGATGAGTGGAGTCTATCCACCGGAAGCTACGGCTCAGCAAAGAAAGAAGTTGAGACATGATTGCAGGTATTACATTTGGGATGAGCTGTACTTGTTTAAGCAAGGACCGGATCAGGTGATGAGAAGATGCTTTTCGGAGAGCCAGATTGCAGAAGTTTTGAGGAGTTGTTGATCACGGGAAAAGATAGCATGCCCGAGATACGCTTTACACCTTAATTTAGTCTTGTTTATCTAAGTTATTTTATACATTTTCATGCAATTTTATATAAATGTGAATATATACTAACCAACATGATTAGTCCTTGTGTTTGAAGGTTAATAATGCATTTGAGGAACTAATTCATGAGTTGGTGAAGTGGAGGAATGGAATCAAGAGCAAAACGTGAAAGTCAACAAGAAAACATGCAATAACTGGCACCCTGCGCGATAGGGGCCGTGGCACACTGCCAACGCGGCAACACTTGGCCAAAAATTACATTTTTTGGCACATTCCAGTGAGGGTACGCGTTACTAACGTGCCATGGAGGTCAAGTAGGGCGTTCAGCTCCGTGACACGTTGCTGTTCCACCACAGGCCAAATTTTGCAAATTTTCAGCATAGTATAAATTGAACCCTTAGCTCCTAAAATCATTTGGTCACGATTTTATTCTGGAAAACTACCTAGGAGTGAAGGGAGAAGTGGGAGAACTCATCTAGGGTTTATCAAATTCCCTTCTCATCTACCAAATTCATGTAAGTATGTTAGTTTAGTATTAGTTAATTGTAGTTTTACAAACATGAATGGCAAGAACCCTTCCTCTAGGGTTGAAGCCATGAATTATGATTGTGATTTTGTGAATTTGTTTTGGAATTAAGTTATTGATTGTTGTTTTCATCTTGCATTCTGGATTGTTGGCTGTTTTTATGATTGATCACCATGAAAGCATATTTGTTAGCTTGAGTAATAGCTTGAGAAAGGATTACCTAGGTCAGGACATGAGAATCTAAGGAGCATGTTTGTATCTCGGGAGAGATTTTTATGTCAGGATAGAAATATACCTAACACCGTGCTTGGTTGACACACGGGGGTTATAAAAGACCAACTTGGGATGTCACATCACCACTCGAAGAAGTAGTTGTGAGGCTAAGTTGAGTTAAATGGTTAGACGCACGAAAGTCCCTAATCGTTTCCCCGTAAACCACAACATAATTGATTGCCCGCGACTAGAAAATTAAACTCCTCGATCACAATGATGCAGTGAGGCTAGATTGCCGTGTTTAGAGGCTCGAAAGACCATAAACATGCAATTCTAATTATGTGAAATAACAATTGATAGTTCCATGCTTAACCCATTGCAAATCGTAGGATCACATGATTAATTGGTTTTAACTCTATGTTGCTCCTAGAGTAATTTCAGAATATTTCATTGACCCAAACTTAGACTTAATTAATCTCGATCGAAAATGTCTATAACCAACACTTGAGGTATTTAAGATCACACTACAAATGGATAGTTAAAGGAATGGGTCCAGTCCCTGTGGGTTCGACAATCCAGTTCTTAAAAAGAGCCACTATATTACTTGCACGACCCGTACACTTGCGGGCACTTCAAGTTTTTAGCGCCGTTGCCGGGGACTCGGCGAAGTTTTGATAATTTATCTATTTTTGTGTGATTTTTAAATTCTCTTAAGTGTTGAGAAACTTGGTCTTAGTTTGATTATTGCAGGTGACAGGTTGTCCTGCCGAGCTGGCTAGAAATAGAGAGCTTGTGGAACCGTTGCTTGATCCTGAACGTCAAATCCATTTGCGAAGGAGAATAGCTCTATAGCATAAACTGAAGAGACTTCAAGAAAAGGTACAACAACAACCACCCGCGGGACAAGTACAATTGTCATCCGAAGCAATGGCAGCAAAACCAGTTCGCGAAGTGGCAATCCCACTAGCGACAAATGTGACCTCAAGCATTCGTAAACCGGAGCCTAGAGGGCACTTTGAGCTTAAACAGAACATGGTGCAGCTGTTACATTCTAGTGGTCAATTCACTGGGATGGCACATGAGGACCCGCAGCAGCACCTACAGAGCTTTTAAGAGATTAGTGACACGTTTGTCCCCACTGGCGTGTCCACAGATTATGTCCGAATGACCGTCTTCCCATTTTCACTATTGGGAGAGGCGAAAAAGTGGCTGAAGGCTGAGCCACCGAACTCCATAACTTCATGGAATGACTTGGCTAAGAAGTTCCTTATCAGATTCTTCCCCTCAGGCAAAACTGCAAGGTTGAGAAGTGAAATACTCAGTTTCAAGCAGAGGCCTGATGAGAACTTATATATGGCTTGGGAAAGATTCAAGTCATTGTTAAGAGATTGCCCCCATCAACAGCAATCAAATGAAGTGCTGGCTCATACCTTTGTAGAAAGTCTAGACCCACACACAAAAATATTACTAGACTCTACATCGGGTGGGCAAGCCTTGGATAAGACATATGATGAGCTGTACACTTTGTTGAACAGAATTGCACAAGGAAATCCATAGTGGCACAGCGAGTCATCGAGAGGGGCAGGAAAGAGATCAGGGTTGATAGAAGTAGATGGTTTGAATGCCTTGGCAGCACAGTTAGCTTCGTTCCAGCATCAGATGATGACTCAGTTCAATAAACTGAGTATGAACCAACACCAGGGCCAGGTTAATGCAGTTCAGCAAGCTCCGAGGTGGTGTGACATTTGTGGTAATAATGGGCATAATGTAGAATCTTGTGGAGCCAATCCGAAGTCAGTCAATTTTGTTGGTAATGCGCATAGGGATCAGAATTTTGGGAACAACTCCAACAGAAATTGGCAGGGCCACCCGAATTTTTCTTGGGGTGGAAACCAAAAGCAGAATTATATGCAACCTCAACAACAGCGGTATCAGCAGAATAGGCAGAATGATGGGCAATTGAGTAGCAGCATTGAGGAAACACTGCAGAAAATTATGGAGACCCAGAATCAGTTAGCGGAAAATCAGGCGAGAATGGCAACAGACTTAAAGAATCAGCAAATGGCCACCCGCAATCTTGAAACACAAGTGGGTCAGATAGCAGCTGCTCAAAACATGAGATCACAAGGGGGATTGCCCAGCGACACATATCCTAACCCCCGGCAGATCAATGCCATCACTCTGAGAACCGGTAAGCAATTAGCTGATGCAGTGCCAAAAGAGCTGAGAAAGGGGGTGCAGCCGGAGTTGGTTAGACCGGGACCATCCATCAACATGGGAGACAATCAAAGTGCTGGGAAACAAAATGCAGCACAAAGACCACCACCACCATTCCCTCAGAAATTCAGAAAGAGCAAGGAAGAGGAATGCTTCAAAAAGTTCTTTGAGAGCTTCAAAGAACTTCACATAAATTTGCCTCTTATTGATGTCTTGCAGGGAATGCCCAAGTATGCTAAATACTTGAAGGACGTGATGGCGAACAAAGTGAGATTGGTGGATGTCCAGACAGTAGCACTGACTGAGGAGTGCAGTCACAAGGTATTGAGCAAAATGCCAAAGAAGCTCAAAGACCCAGGGAGTTTTACCCTCCCCATACAAATTAGTAAAGCTGAGGTGCTACGAGCTTTGTGTGACTTAGGGGCAGCAGTCAATCTAATGCCCCTATCCTTATTCAACACCCTGGGGTTGGGAAAACCGAGGCCAACAAGGTTGATGCTGCAGCTGGGTGACAAGTCGCGAGTGACACCTGATGGAATAATAGAGGACCTTCTCATCAAAGTAGGTAAGTTCATTATACCTGCTGATTTTATTGTCTTAGATTTTCAGGTTGATGACCAGGTACCCCTGATCTTGGGATGGCCATTCTTGGCCACTGGAGGAGCGGTGATTGATTTGAAAGCAGGGACCCTGAAAATGAGGGTTGAGGATGAAGAAGAAATCTTCCGCGTTTACCAAGAAATGAACCCATCTGCACACTACAGAAACCTTTGTCAGGTTAGTGTGTTGGCAGAAGGTAAGTGTGGGGTGGAGGATTCCACAGGTGCAGGGCCAAAGGCAATTACAAGTGTTCAGCCCGAGTCTGATAGAGGGCTTCAATTTAAGAAGAAGTGGGAAAAAGAGAGGAACAGAGTGGAGGCTGTCTCCTCTAAACAGCAAAAGAAAAGGAGACGGTTCTCGAAAGAGAACTCAGGTATGAGGATGTCCTGAAAAGGATAGTCCACGTCGGGCCACGACGTAAAATAAGGTGCTGCTTAGGAGGCAACCCAAGGGTACCTCAGGTACAATTTGTAATTTTGATTGTTGTGTTGCGTTTGTTAGTTTCATTTTGTTTGTGTTTTTGGTGGAAAGTTAAGCACAGATGGCGGGAAGTCTGAGTACCGAGACGGTGGAAGCTAAAGAGCATGGAAAAGAAGAAGTGTGGGGTCGAACACCCACCTCTTAAAACTTGAAAGGAAAGCATGCTTTTAGCTTGGCATAGAGGCTCAGGGAGTATTTCTCATCCTTTAAATTTTAATTTGATGCTAGGAGGACATAGCAAGATTCAAGTGTGGGGTGAGGGAAATTTCAAGGGAAATTTCAAATTTCTAAATTTTTGTGCTTAACAAGTTTGTGGTGAATGTAATGCTAATGCTTGAGAAATTTGAAAATTTTGAAATTTTTTTGTGAATTAAGCATGACTTCATCACCCGTTGGTTTTTCTTTTCGGTTCTTTTCCGACGGGGGGTCTTTGAACCGAAGAATAAAAAATTTTCTTTTTCTTTTTCTTTCCTTTGTTTGTATATAATGTTTTAGTCATAGTTAGGGACTGTTTCCAACGATGGATGGATGACGACCGTCTTGAGGAAAAATTAGTCGATAGGTTTTGGGTTTTTGAAACCATAACTAATTGGTGCTTGATGTTCTTGTTATGTGCTATACGTGATTGTAAGAGGCAAGTATTTTCAGTGTGAAGCATGCAGGTGTATAACTTTGTTTGAGACACTTAGGCTCTTGAATTTGACTCAATATGATTGAAGCTTAATTCTGAATTCTAGTGATTAGCTGAGTAAGAGTCTGATGAATGTGTCTTGAATTGAGCATGTGCCATGAGTGTAAGGTTTTTGAGTATTCTGTGCTATTGTGGATTGTCTAGAACTTGCCTGGTGTGTTTATAAAACTAAATGAAGGATGTGAAGTGTAGGAGATGATTTAGGCATTTCTTTGAATGAACCAAATTTTTATCCCTCATTTTACCTACCTTGGGAAATTAATCCTAGTTAACCCCATTGAGCCTTGAGCCTATTCTTTGACAGCTGCAACATAAACTTAATCCTTTTTCTTTCATTAGCCTTGAATTTGATCCAAAACTCCTAAGCGCTTAAGGGAAAAATATGAAAGAGTAAAGGAGTGAGAAGAAGGAAAAGAAAGGAAAAGTAGCAAGTTGTAGAAGTGGAGAAAAGGACAAAGGTGCACTTGTGTGAAAACGGCATATTATTATAAGGAGTAAGAAAATAAATAAATGAAAAGTTACTTATAGAACTACTTACTAATAAGTTAAAAGTGCCTAAAGAAATGGGGGAACATAAGAGGAACAAGAAAGATGAAAGGAGAAAAAGGTAAAGTAAGGGAAGGGAAGTTCGTAAGGAGGGCGTAATGTATTAAAAGCGTTTAGGAAAGATAGTCACTATTACTGGCCATAATAGTACCTACCTGTCCCTTAGCCTACATTACAACCCATTAAGTCCTACTTGATCTTACATTCACACATCCTTAAATTAGTGGAATAAAACACTAAGGGCAAGCTTATGGGTCATTACATGATGCATGTGAATTCTTTGTGAGAGTGAGCGCAATTCTATTCATGTACCCACACATGTTGTGATTTAAAAATTATTTTTGCGTGTGATTGGGTAACTCTCTCTCTGTGAGGGGCACATGTTGAATGAAGGATATAATTCATGTGGAATTTCTTAATTAGTTGATTTGCACGAGTTTGCTAAGATTGAGAGTCGATTCTTGAGGTTAAGAAGTTTTAACATGGTTGTACTTCATTTCAATGATCAAAATTGTGCATGCTCTATTTGTAGCTTGTTATCTTACGTAATCATGATAGTCGTAGCGTGAATAATCTTGCTAAATTAGTTATGTGGGAGTCTCCTTATGCATGATATGTAAAATGTTGTTCGAGGACGAACAAGGCTTTAAGTGTGGGCTTGTGATCACGGGCAAAGATAGCATGCCCGAGATACGCTTTACACCTTAATTTAGTCTTGTTTATCTAAGTTATTTTATACATTTTCATGCAATTTTATATAAATGTGAATATATACTAACCAACATGATTAGTCCTTGTTTTTGAAGGTTAACAATGCATTTGAGGAACTAATTCATGATTTGGTGAAGTGGAGGAATAGAATCAAGAGCAAAACGTGAAAGTCAACAAGAAAACATGCAATAACTGGCACCCTGCGCGATAGGGGCCGTGGCACACTGCCAACGCGGCAACACTTGGCCAAAAATTACATTTTTTGGCACATTCCAGTGAGGGTACGTGTTACCAATGTGTCACGGAGGTCAAGTAGGGAGTTCAGCTCCGTGACACGTTGCTGTTCCACCACAGGCCAAATTTTGCAATTTTTCAGCATAGTATAAATTGAACCCTTAGCTCCTAAAATCATTTGGTCACGATTTTATTCTGGAAAACTACCTAGGAGTATAGGGAGAAGTGGGAGAACTCATCCAAGTGTTTATCAAATTCCCTTCTCATCTACCAAATTCATGTAAGTATGTTAGTTTAGTATTAGTTAATTGTAGTTTTACAAACATGAATGGCAAGAACCCTTCCTCTAGGGTTGAAGCCATGAATTATGATTGTGATTTTATGAATTTGTTTTGGAATTAAGTTATTGATTGTTGTTTTCGTCTTGCATTCTGGATTGTTGGTTGTTTTTATGATTGATCAGCATGAAAGCATATTTGTTAGCTTGAGTAATAGCTTGAGAAAGCATTACCTAGGTCAGGACATGAGAATCTAAGGAGCATGTTTGTATCTCGGGAGAGATTTTTGTGTCAGGATAGAAATATACCTAACATCGTGCTTGGTTGACACACGGGGATTATGAAAGACCAACTTGGGATGTCACATCACCACTCGAAGAAGTAGTTGTGAGGCTAAGTTGAGTTAAATGGTTAGACGCACGAAAGTCCCTAATCGTTTCCCCGTAAACCACAACATAATTGATTGCCCGCGACTAGAAAATTAAACTCCTCGCTCACAATGATGCCGTGAGGCTAGATTGCCGTGTTTAGAGGCTCGAAAGACCATAAACATGCAATTCTAATTATGTGAAATAACAATTGATAGTTCCATGCTTAACCCATTGCAAATCGTAGGATCACATGATTAATTGGTTTTAACTCTATGTTGCTCCTAGAGTAATTTCAGAATATTTCGTTGACCCAAACTTAGACTTAATTAATCTCGATCGAAAATGTCTATAACCAACACTTGAGGTATTTAAGATCACACTAGAAATGGATAGTTAGAGGAATGGGTCCAGTCCCTGTGGGTTCGACAATCCGGTTCTTAAAAAGAGCCACTATATTACTTGCACGACCCGTACACTTGCGGGCACGTCAGTTGTCACTCACTATTATATAGAGGGCACCATAGAGGCGAGCGGACTGCGCACAAGGTGCTACAGTCAGGTTTATTTTGGCCTACACTATTTAGAGATCCTATGGCATATGTAAAAATGTGTGATAGATGTCAAAGAACAGGCACAATTGGTAGAAGGCAGGAGATGCCACTGCAGCAGATATTGGAAGTGGAGATATTTGATGTATGGGGAATAGATTTCATGGGCCCGTTCCCACCGTCATTTAGTAATCGTTACATCTTGGTAGCTGTTGATTATGTATCCAAGTGGGTCGAAGCAACAACTTTCCCCAGGAATGACAACAAGGTGGTAACAAAATTTGTGAAAAAGCATATTTTCACCAGGTTCGGGACACCCCGAGCCATTACCAGTGATGGAGGGGCTCATTTTGTAAATGCAAGTTTCAAGAAGTTTCTAGCTAAGTATGGGGTGCGCCACAAGGTAGCAACAACGTATCATCCCCAAACTTGTGGGCAAGTGGAGGTGTCGAACAGAGAGATAAAGCAGATTCTACAGAAGACAGTGAATACACAACGAATCGATTGGTCAAGCAAACTCAACGATGCGTTGTGGGCTTATAGAACTGCATACAAGACACCCATTGGGACTTCTCCGTATAGATTGGACTATGAAAAGGCATTCCATCTGCCTGTGGATCTAGAACATCGAGCTTTTTGGGCCATGAGGAAATTGAACATGGATCTGGAGCTAGCAGGGAAGAAGAGGCTAATGCAACTCAGCGAACTTGATGAGTTTCGTTGGCATGCTTATGAAAGTGCCAAATGCTACAAGAAGAAAATGAAGAAGTGGCACAATAGGCATATGGTGCATCGGATCTTTAAGCCGGGGCAGAAGGTGTTGCTATTTAATTCGAGACTAAAGCTTTTTCCAGGCAAGTTGCGGTCCAAATGGTCAGGGCCGTTTGAAGTGGTGAGAATGACCTCGCACGGGGCAGTGGAGTTGTGGCAAGAAGATAGAAGTGCCACATTTTTGGTGAATGGGCAACGATGAAAGCATTATTGGGTTGAGGACGTTATTCGAGAGAAGACGTCCATCACTCTAGAGGATGATTGAGCATGAATGTGTTGTAATAGATGAGTAGAACTGTTTAAAAATAAAAAATAAAAAAAACATAAAAAATAAAAAGAGAAAAACAATGAAAAAGAAAAATAAAAATTTTTGTGTTGAAAACTATGAATTCTAACCAATTTCTTGTGGTGTAATGATTTTCAGGTGGAACGGAAGGCAAAAATGCAAAGAAACGCAAAGGAAAAAAATCGAGGTGAGAAAATAAAAATTGGCACATTACAGTGAGCCTGCGCGATGGCTCCATGTTACGGAGGAGGTGCTCCGCGTTACCCGCCGTGACACGTTGAGGCTTGTTCTGGATTTTTTAAAAATCCATAACACTGGCACGATGGCTCTGTGTCACGGAGGGGGTGCTCCGCGTTACACTCCGTGACACGTTGAGGGTTAATACGCGTCGGGTCACACCGGGTCACCGGGTAACCCGCGCGAAAAATACCTTTTAAAACCCCAAATCCCCTTCATTTTCTTCCTATTTCTTCATTTCCTCCGTGACCCACACCCAAAAACCCCCTTCTCCCTCAACGTGACACGGACCTAGGCATCAATTTTCTTCAAGTTCTCTTCAATTTCATCAAATTAAAGGTATGTTCTTGAACTCTACCTCATTTTTGCTCAAGTTTTTGATTCTTTAATATGTTTGGTGATTGAATCTTTCCCTAAGTGAGAATTAAGCTTGAATTCAATTGAGTTATGATTGAATGACGTTCATAGTATAGGTTTGAATATATGAACTCAATGATTGCATGTTTTATTGAATTCTGGCGAAATTGATAGCTAGGGTTGAAGATTGAATAGGAAGAAGACTAAATTCTTTGAAATAATGAAAAATTTGGGTTGTGCATGTTGGATGAAGTGAAATATATTGTGATTGATGTCGAATATGCTAAGTTAGAAGAAGGATTTTCGGGAAAATGCAATTGGAGAATTACATAGGTTATTGAAAAAATTGCTAAGTGCTATAATGTTGTAATTGAATCGATGGATAAATTTGTATTCATTGTAAGAAGTCTGAGTAGTACATAGTAATTGTTTCATCGACTCATATGAATGCACTAAGCATGTTGAATGTTAAGAATTGGAAAATCATGAATGTCTTGTCGAATTGTTTGAATTGCGGCTTAAGACTAAGTGTGGGGTGACCCAAGTAAACCCAACCTTAGTTGTAGCTAATTATGACTTGAATAACATTGGTACTATCTGTTTGAATGTACAGGAACAATGTCAGGCAGACAAGACAAGGGCAAGGGCGCATCCACATCGGGCGCCAGCAGAAAAAGGGTGAGATTGGGAACAACAGTTCCAGCAGCACCAGCGGTTCCGCGTGGCCAATGCCAACAATACGGAACCCAATGGGTGACTGATGAGGGGAAGAAGTGGTATGCAAAACACAAAGAAACCAAATACTTCCCGAAGGAGCAGATAGCACGGGAGCCGCTGGCATAGGAATTCTCACGGATTGTACACCGGATTGACACCGCTGGGCTGAACTTCATCTTCGAAGAGCCCAGGGAGTGCAATCTCCATCTTATCTCGGAGTTCTATGCTAATTGGAACCCGACCCTATGCAGTCACACCGTAAAAATCAGGAGGCAGGTTGTCACTTTTGAGCCCCATCATTTGAATGCAATCCAAGGGGCGCGGGACACAGACGCTCATGTCCTCCGCCAACTGAACATCACTCCACCCTATGCGGACATCAGACGCATCCTATGTGGAGCCCGATCGACAGCAAGGTGGAGTAGGCATAAGGAGAGGGGCTACCATCAGAAATTGACCTACTCTCAGATGAACCGGGAGGCTCAGATTTGGCTGAAGATTGTGTGTTTCTACCAGATCTCGGGGGTGCACATGACAGATGTCACCCGGGATAGAGTGTGCTTGGTGTATGCCCTGATGAAGGGACTGGAAATCAATGTTGGGGCGGTAATCATCTCCGCCATGAAGAGAGCCCGACTGCATCAGAGGCATAGATACGGGTTCGGTGGTTTGCTTACGATGTTCCTGAGGGGCCATGATATTGAGGAGGAGAACCTGAATTACATCCCACAGATCGACAGGCGTGCCTTGGATGTCACTAAAACCAAGGCACCTAACACTACTTATGGGCCGGTGCTCACACTAGCTGAGCGACATGCTCGGGATGACTAGTATATGGCCCACATGTACGGGATGCAGATATTGTAGTTGCGCATAGGCGGGAGGCCGGCAACAGAGGATGAGCTTTGGCAGCTCGACTTTGATTACCCTTTCGGTGAGAATGCCCACGCTCTATGCAGAGTGGGGCCCGTATTTGTGGAGCCCGTAGATGATTATGTCCCTACCGATGAGGAGACACGCTGGGAGGACTCAAATGTTGAGCCAGACGAGGACGGCGGGGGCGATTTGGATATGGGAGACGAAGCAATGGCACCTGATGAAGAAGTTGAATACTTCGATTGATCAGGGAGTTTCACCACCCAACCTTTGTGATATGTGAAATTATGTGAACATTGGGGACAGTGTTCGGTTTAAGTGTGGGGTGGGAGTAGTTAGGTGCCAGCTGCTTTGTTTATGTTTTCTTTTTTTTGTTGTTGTTGTGCCTGTGCAAAATGTGACCTTGTGACTCTGTGTTGTGTGTTCTGTAATTAAGTTGGTGTTGAAATGAATGTTGAGTTTTTGTGTGTTGTGTTGAGCTACTGTGGGTTGTGTTGTGTAAATATTGGTCAAATTAAAATTTTTATCTTTTTCTATAGAATTTTTTCGAAATTTTTTTATGTGGTTTTCTCGTCCTTTGTTTTCGGTGCTTTTACCGAGAATAGTCCCATTGAACCGAAGTCGTAGATAGCGACTGTTCCCTATGATGGATGGATGACGACCGTCTCAAGGGAAATGTAGTCGATAAGAGTAGTTTTTTCTTTCTTTTTTCTTTTGTTTGTTCCCCAAATGTGTTGCTACTTCATGGTTCGAAATTCTTGTTATGTGTTGTACATGATATTATGATGCAATGGTGATTCATATGAAAGCATGCAAATGTGTAAACATGTTGAGATACCTAGGCCATAGAGTTCGATTTGGTGTGATCGAGGCTTAATAGTGAATTCTTGTAATTAGCTGATTGAAGAGTCTGTGAATATGTCTTAAGTTGAGCATGTGCAATGCGTGTGAGGTGAGGTTTCGGTTATTCCATGCTATTGTGAAGTGTCTAGAACTTGCCTGGTGTGTGTACTAAACAAAATGAAGGATGTGTATTGTAGGAAAGGATGTAGGCATTTCTTTGATTAAACCGAAAGTTTCTCTATTATCATACCTACCTTGAATGTGCATCCTAGTTAGCCCCATTGAGCCTTTAGCCTATTTTTTCCTTTTCTTTGAAGAGGTACAAACCGAGCTTAATCCCTTCTTTTCATTAGCCGTGAATTTGATCCAAAACTCTTAAGCGCTCAAGAAAAGCAATTTTCCCACAGTGTAAAGGAGTGAGAATTGTGAAACGGAAGGAAAAGAGGATGTTGCGAAAGTTAAAGAAAGGTCAAAGGTGCACTTGCTGAAATTAAATAAAATAAAGATGTATAACTAATCTTGCTAGTAAGTCGAGTGCGCTTAAAGAAATGGGAACAAAAACAAAGAAAAAAAAAATTCACGAATGAGAGGATGAAGGAAGAAACAATGCCCATAATGATAGTGGGATGTATTGAAAAGCACTTAAGGAAGCTAGTTGCTATTATTGATTAGCCCAGTATTTATTAGTTCCTTAGCTTACATTACAACCCGTTAAATCCTACGTGATCTTACATCACGCGTCCTTATATTTGTGGAGTAATACACTAGAGGCAAGCCTATGGTTCATGACATGATGCATGTGAATTCTTTGGGAGAGAGAGTGAAATCGTATTCATATACCCCTACATGTAGTGCTTTGGAAATCAATGATGGCAATAGGGTAAGTCTCTTGTGTTGTGAGGGCACATGCTTGACGAGAGATTAAATTTCGTGTCGAATGTCTTGATCAGTTGATTTGCACGAGTTTTCCAAGATCGAGAATTGATTCTTGAGCTTAGGAGATCTTAATGTGATGTACTTCATTGTATTGATGAGACCATGCATGTTTTCTTGTTGATTTGTTATATTAAATAATCAGTATAGCCGTAGCTTGAACTGTCGAGCCAAAGTAGTTATGTGTGGGTGTAAATTGCATGAGATGTAAGAGTATTGTTCGAGGAAGAACAAGGTTCTAAGTGTGGGGGAAGTGATCTTGGGCAGAATTGCGTGCCCAAGTGATACTCAAATGCTTCATTTCAACTTGTTTATCTATCGTTATGTGTACATTCTCATGTGATTTTTAGTTAAATGTGAATTTATGCTAACCAACATGATGAGTGTTGTTTTGCAGGAAAAAGGAAATTTTGGAAGCTAATATACATGTTGGTGAAGATCGGGAATGAACTTGGAAACAAGGAGTGGAAAATGACAAGGGAGAGCAACAAAAATAGGGGCTCCACGATGGAGCCGTGTCACGCTGCCATCGCGGAGGTGTTCTGCCTTGGAGGAATTAATTTTGTCAATTTCCAGTGGAGGATCGCGTTACCTCCGTGACACGGAGGCTGTGCTCCGCGATGCCCTCCGTGTCACGTTGAGTACAATTATCTGGAACCTTAAGTTCTAGTGAAGGTGCGAGATAGCACCGTGGCACGGAGGCAAGGCTCCGCGATGCAAGCCATGCCCCGTTGAGGTGAAATTGCTAGGGAGCCGACTTTTAGTGAGGGTCCGCGATACCCTCATGGCACGGAGGGAGTGCTCCGCGATACACTCCGTGCCACATTGCTTGTTATTCCCGAAAAAATTCTCAAGAGTATAAATAGCACACTTAGGTTTTATTCTAAATATTCTGACTTAGTGAGCAAGAACGTGGGTTACAGGCAGTTCAGAGGATGAAAATTCTAGGGTTCTTCTCTTTCTCTTTCTCTTTAATCTCAATTGTTTGTATGAATTCTACTTATTTGATGATGTTTAATCCACAAATGAGTGGCTAAATTCACTTCTTGCTGAGGTTAAGAACAATTGTAGTGGAATATAATTGTTGTTCATTTCAGTTTTCATCTTTTCTTCAATGGTTGTTCTATCAATTCTTGTTTTTACTGCACTAATGTTTAGCCAATGTTAATGTATATCTAGAAATCCAATTTTGATTTTGAAAAGGAAAGAAATTGGAAAGATGTGATTTGGTAGGATATGATCTCTTCTTAGTTTAGAAAATTGAGAATTGATTTACATTCAGAATAGAAATATATCTGAAAGTCTTATTAGTCAATTAAGGAATCGATTATGTATGGATAGAGCATGAAATTCTTTTATCACAAAAATGTAGATTAAGGTTTCATGATTCTTAATTGGATAGGAGTCGAAAGATCCAATCCATAGGCAATAATTCTTGACTAGCAACCGAAGAAAATATTAGCTGAATTGAATTGATAAATTACTTCCTTGCATGTTTGTTTTAACCTCAGCTTGCTCATTACTATTGTTCAGACTCAAATTATAATCTTAACTTAGATTTTTATTACTTAGCAAACTTAACTCTCAAAATATTGTTTAATTGGTTGTCTGCATTCATAAAGATAGAGTTCACTGACGCTTAAGTTAATTAGTACCGTAGTTCAGTCCCTGTGGGATCGATACATGGCTTTAATTAAGCCACTTTACTACTTGTTCGACCATGTGCACTTGCGCGTAGTCACCACAGCACCGAACAATAGGACATTTTTTTATCTCACTTTTAGCCTAAATAACCCTACCAAAATTATATGATTCCCTTGATCCCAATTTTGAGCCTTTATTAGACCATTTTTCTTTGATTAACCGATTAACCGTACCCATTTATTTATAATGAACCTTTTTTAGCCCTGATCCTTCCTTGGATATTGTGAACCTCAACATAGGCAAAATGCCTAAGTTGAGGGTGGCTAGAGTATGCGTGCGTAAATGGTGGGAACGAGAAAAAGGGAGACAAAAGAAAAAAAGTTTAAAATGAGGTGTGGTGTGAAAAAAAAGAGATGAATTTTTTTTGAAAAGACTGAAAAAGAAAATTCAAAAGAAGAAGAAAAAATATTGGAAAATTTTGAAAATACACCACACTCATATGAATATACATAAGAGGGGTGAAAAGGGAAGAAAAGGAATGAAAAGTAAAAAAGGTGAAATAGATGAATGGTGTAGCCAATGTATATAGTGCCAAGGAAGGGATAGTCACTTATAAAATCTTTCATATTTATCATGTCCAGCCCTAAAGACTAAATTACAAGACACAGCAAGTCTTATAGTGATCCTAATCCAACCATCTGATAAACCCAAGCAGAGAAAATAAGGGCAAGCCTAGGTATCTGATACATAATACTTGAAACTTCTTTGTGAGAGTGATCACCTTACTTGTTTAGTCCCATGCAATGTTTGACACTATATATATGAGTGAGGACTTCACTTGTTGAGAGGGTACATGGATTATGTTAACTTTTACCATTGGTCTGTGTGAAAAACATTGGTGATGACTTGATTTCCTGTTGACAGCTAGAAGACATGTCTTGATCCCTGTTTATCATGTTTTTTAGCTGTTTGTAGTACATTAGCTGATCTTGGTTCATGGAAAAGGGTCAAAAATTGTTGAACGTACAGTCAAGTTTTGTTTAGTATTGGCTGTAGTATCCTAGGTTTATTTTCTAGTTAAGCTTCATATTTAGTTTTTCTTTTTCTTTGCCAGAGGACATGCAAAAGTCTTAAGCTGAGGGTGTTGATGTGTTGTGAGATTACAACACTTTCGATGCTCAAAACTAAGAAAATAGCATGGACTTAGGTATATTTATATGGATATAAGTCACTTTTCCTTAGGTTACAGGATGAATTTGTGTTGGAGAAAAATGTGCAACAGATAACCTGAAAGTGCAGAAAATAGGCTTAACTCACAATCCTCAGTACGAGCTGTACGAAGGTACTACGAGCCGTACTGCTGGTCATGAGAAGTTTCAGAAGGCTAAGGATGAAAAAGTGCATCATACGACTCTCAGTACGAGTCATACAAAGATTGTACAGATCATACTGAAGAAGTCATGGAAAGATTCTAAAGATTTGCACAAGAGGCTGACTCCTGCTACGGATAGATAGTACGAGTCGTTGAATGAAGGTATGAGTCGTACCATAGCACTCGTGAAGAACTTAAAAAAAAATTACAAAGTCTCAGAGTCAAGCCACGAAGGGACAATACGAATCGTAGGAAGAATGTACGAGTCGTATCAGGGTCCAACACTTAGTCAAATTTCAGCCATCCAACTGAACCACGAGAAGTAGGTACGACCCCTACCTACCTACTACTGATCATGGGACAGGTCGTGACGCAGGCGGCTTCAGTTATGGAAATTCACCCTGTTAGCCTAGGGAAATGATTTTTATGTCTGTATAAATATGTTTTATGTTTTATTTTTATAAGAGAAGCGATTAGGAGTAATTAGAAGTGATTAGAAATCAAGTTAGAGAGAATTAGACTTGAAAAATTGAGTTGTTCAAATTGTGATCAACCTTTTCTTGACTCTCTTTTGATCTTCATATTTTTCTTGAGAATTTTGCTGATTAATACAAGGAAGTTTTTCTCTTATCCATAATTGTAAGTATTTATTTATGTCTCTAATTATGAAAGCAAATAACTATCTTGCAACTATGAGAGGCTAAAACCTCCATAGCTAGGGTTATGGGAACCGTGATGGATTAACAAGCTAGGGTTACATAAAAGTGATTCAAAACCAATGAAAAACACTTATATTGTATTCTCTTCATGCTTAAACGTTTTTTAATGGTGTACAACATTAGAACATGCATGAATTCTTTACTTGATTGAGCCTAGAGAGATAGAGATTAGGAAAAGAGAAGTACAACAAAGCCTTGATCTTGATGATCATTGTATTAACTTGAGCTGTGGTCGCAGGATAGTTAAATTTGGGACATATTGATAACGGTTAATTTGCAAACGCTCATGAGACCTAACCCGGTGATTGAGTATAGTCAAAATAGGAACGACCCATTCGTTTAAATGAACCTAAGTTATCAGTTCTACAAGTAAGCATTGGTGATGATCACGTATATACACCCAAAGCAGTAATGAACCCATGAGGAACACAAAACCATAGTTATCTTTCATTCTTGATTTCAACTAAAGTTTTAATTGTGTTCTTAATTATTGTTTTCTTTAGAACCCCTAATTTAGAGTAACTACCTAACAAGTTCACTTACCGGCTTTAGTCTAGCTCTTCCATATTCCCAGTAAGTTCGACCCCAACCTCTAGTGAGGTTCTTTATTGACAACTTCCACTTCATACTTCGGTAGGAGGTATGGTTTGAGCGTTATAAGTACCCAAGCCAGTTGCTAGCCATACAGCTTGCTTTGGCCTTGACCGCTCAGGTCAACCAGCAGGTGATAGTGCATGTCCCTTAGAACGGGAATGTGGCGGTAGCAAGAGTCAGGGATTTTCTTGGATCAATGGTGGATGAGGAACCACAAGAATTTCTTGATGAGATTCTGAAGATCACCCATAATGGGGGTGACCAGAGAAGAGTGCACCAATTTAGCGTCGTACCAGTTGAAAGGGGTTGCGCACATCTAGTTCAAGCAATGGAAGGATAGCAGGGTAGTTGGAGTAGGCCCTATTGGTTGGGATGAGTTTCATGCCACTTTTTTGGATCGGTTCTTTGCTCGTGAGATAAGGGAAATCAAAGCAGCCGAGGTTGTGAACCTAAAACAAGGGAAAATGACAGTTCAGGAGTATGCCTTGGAGTTCACTCATCTGTCCAAGTATGCACCTGAGATGGTATCAAATCAGAGAGCTCGAGTGAGTTGGTTCGTGCATGGTATAGCAGACTACTTGGACAAGGATTGTCGAACTGTGATGCTTCTTCATGACATTGACTTTTCTCAGATTATCCTGTACGCCCACCAGATGGAGGTGGTGCAAATGAGTGAGCGAGAGAGAGAGAGGCCAAGAGGGCTAGGACTGATAGCTTTGGATTCTCCCAGCAGAGACCTAGTGGGCATCGTCAGCAATCCCACCAGAGGTCTTCAGCCTTAGCGCCTTCAGCTATGAGTGTGCCATCTAGATCTAGGCGCGATCAGAGGGAACGAGCATCAGGCTCTAGAGAACAGAGTACTATACCCGCATAGACCAACCCTCTAGAGTGTAGTAGACATGGTTGGAGACATGTTGGTCAGTTCTTAGCAAGTTCAGGTGCTTGTTTCGGGTGCGAGAAGCCCGGACATATGCTTAGAGATTGCCCAACAGCAAAACAGGGTCATTATAGGGGCCGAGGCCCAGCCTCCAATTCAAAAACTCCACCAGTACTCCCAGCTCAACAGGGGGCATCTACTAGTGCAGGTGGTGGTTAGCGTCAAAACAGATTCAATGCCCTATATCCCATCAAGAGCAGGAGGTCTCTCCAGATATAGTCACTGGTATGTTATGAGTATTCCACCTTGATGTATATGAATAATTAGATCTAGGGGCTACTTTGTCTTTTGTGACATCCTATGTTGCTAGTAGTTTAAGAGTTAGTCCCCAAATCTTATCAAAATCATTCTCAGTCTCTACTCCAGTCTGTGATTCAGTTATAGCTAGATAGGTATATCGAAATTTCCCTATTACAGTACTTCCAAAAATAACCTCAACAGATTTAGTAGAGTTAACCATGACCAATTTTGATGTTATCCTCGGCATGGATTGGTTATATTCATGTTATTCTTCAATCAATTGTAGAACCCGTGTAGTAGAGTTCAGATTTCCAGGGGAGCCGGTTCTAGAGGGGAAGGGTAGTTCAGTTGTGCCTATAGGTCATTTTATTTCCTACCTTAAGGCCAAAAAGATGATTTCTAAGGGTGGTGTGTACCATCTAGTTAGGGTTAAGCATGCTACGTCTGAAACCCTGACTATCCAGTTAGTTCCCATAGTGTGTGAGTATCCAGAAGTATTTCCAAATGATTTACCGGGGATCCCTCCCGAGCGGGAGATCAATTTTGGTATTGACCTACTTTCCGATACGCAGCCTATTCCCATTCCTCCTTACAGAATGGCTCCAGTTGATCTAAAGGAGTTGAAGGAGTTATTGAAAGACCTCTTTGACAAGGGATTCCTCAGACCTAGCAAATCCCTATGGGGTGCACCAGTTCTCTTTCTCCGCAAGAAGGATGGTTCTCTTCGTATGTGCATTGATTATCTGTAATTGAACAAAGTTACCTTCAAAAACAGGTATCCTCTCCCTAATATTGATTATTTGTTTGACCAGCTTCAGGGTGCTAAGTATTTTTCAAAGATAGACCTCAAATCTGGATATCATCAGCTTAGGGTTCGGGAGAGTGACATTCCGAAGACAGACTTCCGGACTCGGTATGGCCACTGCGAGTTTGTAGTTATGTCTTTTGGACTAATGAATGCTCCTGCAGCTTTTATGGATTTGATGAACATGGTGTTCCAGCCATACTTGGATATGTTCATGATTTTGTTCATAGATGACATCCTTATATACTCTAAGAGCAAGGAGGAACATGCCACTCATCTTAGGGTGGTGCTACAGACCTTAAAGGATCGCCAGTTCTATGCTAAATTTAGTAAATGTGAGTTTTGCTTGAACTCAGTGACATTTTTGGGTCATATGGTGTCAAGTGAGGGTATACATGTAGACTCTCAAAAGAAAGAGGCAGTGAAGAATTGGCCTAGACCGATGAATCCTTCAGATATCAGGAGTTTCCTAGGTTTAGCTGGTTACTATCGGAGGTTTTTTTAGGGGTTTTCATCCATTTCCGCCCCACTAACTAAATTAATCAAGAAGAAAGTGAAATTTCAATGGCCGGAGGCTTGTGGAAAGAGCTTCCAAGAGTTGAAGACTCGACTCCCCTCAGCACTGGTGTTGACCCTACTTGAGGGTATCGATGGGTTTGTGGTGTATGGTGACGCTTCAATAATTGGCCTTGGTTGTGTACTCATGCAGCACGATAAAGTTCTATCCTATGCTTCCAGGCAGCTAAAAGTCCATGAAACAAATTATCCAACTCATGATCTCGAATTGGCGGCGATAGTATTTGCCTTTAAGATTTGGAGACACTACCTGTAGGGGTCCATGTAGATGTGTTTACAAACCACAAAATCCTACAGTACGAGTTTACGCAAAAAGATTTGAATCTATGTCAGAGAAGGTGGTTGGAGCATTTGAAGGATTATGATATGAGTGTCTTTTATCACCCAGACAAGGATAATGTGGTGGCAGATGCTCTTAGAAGGATTTCCATGAAGAGTTTGTCCCATATAGATGAGGAAAGGAAGGAGTTAGTGAAGGATGTACATTGGCTTGCACGGCTAGGAGTCCGTATTGTTGACTCAACCGATGGTGGTGTCATTGTTCAGAATGGGTTGGAATCATCCTTAGTGACTGAAGTTAAAGCTAGACAAGACGAGGATCCTATTTTGGTAGAGTGGAAGGAAGCCTTTTAGAATCAGAAGGTAGAGGTCTTCTCCAAAGGGGGAGATGGGGTGCTTCAACATCAGGGTCGCTTGTGTGTTCCTGGCGTTAATAATTTAAGAGATCGGATGTTGCATGAAGCTCATGGTTCGAGGTATTCTATCCATCCAGGTGCCACTAAGATGTACTGTGACCTATGGGAAGTCTATTGGTGGAGTGGCATGAAGAAGGCCATAGCAGAATTTATGGCTAAGTGTCCAAATTATTAGCAGGTGAAAGTGGAACATCAAAGACCTGGTGGTGTGCTTCAATACATTAGTATCCCTACTTGGAAATGGGAGGAGATCAATATGAACTTCATCACAGGGTTGCCTCATACTTGTCAATAGTATGAATCTATCTGAGTGGTTGTGGACAGGTTGACTAAGGCAGCTCATTTCCTACCAGTCAAAACTACTGATTCGGCGGAGGATTATGCTAAATTGTACATTCGGGAATTAGTTCAATTTCATGGAGCTCCATTGTCCATCAAATCAGATAGAGGTACTCAGTTTACCTCCCAATTTTGTAGATCATTTCAAAAGAGACTCAGTACTTAGGTCATGCTTAGCACAACATTTCACCCGAAAATAGATGGTTAGGCCGAGAGGACCACTCAGACTCTCGAGGACATGTTGATTGAGTATGTTAAGTATTTGAGTATGATGATTGCATTTCTATACTTTTAAACATATTTCCCACATTCGAGGACGAATGTTCCCAAGGGGAAGATATTATAATATCCCAAAAATCCTAAGATCAGACACGGGAGTTGAATTAAAGAAAATAGGATTTTTTGCACCAGGTCATAGGATGAGTCCTCCAGTGACCCGTGGGGTGCACCACGAGTCATTAAGTGACTCGTGGGGAGGATCTTGGATTTGGGTTGAAATTTTGAGTTCTAGGTGACCATAGGTGTGGCCATGAGTCGGGGTCAGCACCACGATTTGTCGAGTGGCCCATGGTCAAGATTTGACTGAAGATTAGATGATTGGGCAGTGTAGGTAACGACTTGATCACCATGAGTCGTTGAATACACCACGAGTCGTGGTGCCCCGCATGGTGACTTTCAGAAGGCAGAGTCCAGTGCAGGCAATGGGAGAAGACCACAAGTCATGGTGATTGGGAGTGAGTCGTCCAGTCCCTCGTGGGGACTGGCAATGTGTTCTTCCCTGCGAATTTATTAAGGGCTTTTCTGTAATTCCTAAGTTTCTAAGGCCTAAACTACGTCGTTTTAAGCTCAGAATAGAGTGTTTTAAGAGGGGTAAGTTCAATTTAGGCTTATTCACTTCCACGCATGCAAGTCTAGAACCTCCTAAGGGTGATCAAGCCTAAATCTCTCAAGTTCTTCCCCAAATTCTCATTCGGAAATCAAGGAAATTATGAAATCATATTTCTATAGGTATATAGGGTTATGAGTGGGTATAATTTTCCACACCCTTTCCCAATCCCCTCTCAATTCATGATATTTTAATTGATTCTTCTACGGGGTTTTTACCCAACATGTGATTTCTCTAAGTTTCAATCATAGATACGATCTAAGTATGTTTCTAATGTATAATTATGATTGATGGGTAGATTTTATAATGTTTTCAACTATAAATTATGTTTGCAAGTTTTATAAATTATGATGCCCAACCATGAAAGTTCATGAAAGTTGAGATCTATGAAATATGTATCTAAGCATGATGAGATGTTTATGAAGAAAATATTATTTCGAATTACCCATGTCTATGTTCATGTTTTCGATTGATCAAATCTATGTCAAGCATGTTTAAGTATTGGGCAAGGCCATATGATCAAGTATGTTTCATGATTTATTTAAATTTCATGTTATCATATTACCACATGGATTTTGGAGTCTAGACTCCTACTATTTTCAGCTTGTGGTATGTTTTGAGCTAAGGCTCCTTATGTTATGATTTCATATTTATGTATGTATGTTATGAGTCAGCTTCATCTCCAGACGATGGTTCAGCTTCATTGAAAAACAATGGAAAGCATATGCATATTTTTGGGAGTAGTGTCTATCACCAAGTAGGATAAGGGTCAGTCAACCCTATGCCTCAGAACTACGAACCAACATAGGTATGTTCAGATTATTTGGGACCTTCCTTGTGAGCTTCCCCTGTCCTACGGGGCTTCAACTTGATATCAATATAATGGTAGCATCCTTAGCCCTGGCAAATCTTTGGATGGCTCTGTCCACATAAATGTGATAGTCGAGACCACATAAGCTCTAACGTGGTAATGTCGGTTATATGACGGGTCTCCTATTGTTCCTCATGATTTCAGTTATGCATGTTCATTAGTCATGATATTATGTTTTCAGCAGGTTTGACCCAATGGTCAATTTTACTTATGATTATCAATTTTCATCTTTGGGTCATTCAATTTAGTTATGATATTCAGTTATGTTCAGATCAGGATTTCAGAAAATAGCATGAAAGTCCTACGCTCAGAATCTTATCTTGATTATGTTTTATGATATACATGATTTATGATTTTACTTACTTAGCGGTTTTACTAACCTTGCATTCTTGGTACATGATCACGGGCAAAAATAGCATGCCCGAGATACGCTTTACGACTTAAATTAGTCTTGTTTATCTAAGTTATCGTATACATTTTCATGTAATTTTATATGAAGTGAAGATATGTGCTAACCAACATGATTAGCCTTTGTTTTGTAGGTTTTGATGACTTTTGAGTAACTAATCCATGAGTTGGTGAAGTAGATGCTTGGAAACGAAATTAACACGCGAACGTCGGCAAAGAGGAGGCACAAAACAGCCCACCTGCGCGTTGGCAGCGTGCCACGGCAGGCAGGCCGATCACAACAGCCCACCTGCGTGTTGGCAACGTGCCACGGCAGGTTGGCTGCGCGACCATGAGATGCCAACGCGCTGCCCAAGCAGCGTGACACGCTGCCAACACGGCAGGGTGCTGCCGGGGCCAAGTTTGGGTGATTTCTAGAGAGCTTCCACGTCCGTAGCGTGTCACGGAGGCAGTGCTCCGAGATGCACTCCATGACACGTTGCTTGTTATTTCGGGAAAGAGTCCTACTACTATAAATAGCACACTTAGGTTTATTTTTCATAATTCAGACTTGGTGGAGCAAGGACGTGGGTTACAGGCAGTTGAGGGACGAAAAGTTCAGGGTTTTTTTCTCTCTTTCTTTCTTCTTTAATTCAATTGCTTGTATGATTAACACTCGTTTTATGATGATTAATCCACAAATGAGTGGCTAATTCCCTTCCTTGCTGAGGTTGTGAACACTTGTGATGAATTTTGATTATTGATTATATGGTTTTTCATCTTTTTCTTCCATGTTGTTCTATTAATTCTTGTTCTTACTGGATTGGTGTGTGGCCTACATTAATGTACATCTAAAAAGTCCGATTTCACTCGAGAGAGCACGAAATTGGAAAGTTGTGAATTAATAGGATATTGTTCTTTACTTGATTTGGAAAATTTGAGTTTTGATGTGCTTCAGGATAGAAATATACCTGAAAGTCGTATTAGTCAATTTAGGAACCGGAATTGTATGGCTAGAACATGAATTGCATTTGATCACAGAAATGTAGACGGATGGTTCATGATTCTTAAGTGAGATTAAATACGAGAGTTTTAATCTCTCGGCAATTGTTCTTGGCATGCAACTGGAAGAAAAGATTAACCAATTTATGATGATAATCAGTTTCATTACATGTTCTTTAACCTCAGCATGCTCTTATTCATAGTCCAAATTCAAAGTAGATAATTGCTCGTAGTTTTAGTATAAAATTTATAAAACAAATTATTCACTTTTTGGTTACTTTGTTGTCAGCATATTTAGACGTAAAAATATAGTATACTTGAACAAATTGCACTTAACCCAAGTCTCTGTGGGATCGATACTTGGCTTACTAAAGCCACTTACTACTTGTTCGACCACGTGCACTTGCGTGTCGGCTTTATAACCCCAAAACCACCCGAACAAGTTTTTGGCGCCGTTGCCGGGGACTTGGCAATTGGTGAATTTGTTTTAAGTGTTAATTTACTGTATTTTTGTTTTCTAAGTGCTGACAACTTGGTCTTAGTGCTAGTTTTAATTCTTCTTTATTTTATTTTATTTTTCTGCGCTTGTTCGTATACCCTTATTGACATGACATCGTGGAATACAAATATTTTAAATGGTGGATACTCATATTTTAGCGAATCTTGTCTGAATTGTGGAGGACACCACTCGTGGCAACACTGTAACACGTGCAATATATGTGGTGGTCAAGATGGCCATTGGGATGGCTGTCTGAATGCATATTCCCCTCCCCCAAGCCCCTAGTATGATCCTTCTATTGTTTTTGCTGAATATAGGCATGCTGAAAATGAGGACTTGGGACGCCAAGCTCGAATAGAAGACATGCTGAAACAACTCCTGGAGCAATCAGAAGCAATGAAGGAGGCGATGGCAGTATTGAGAATTCAGCAAGAAGAGAATGCAGATGCTCTAGAAAGGATGAGCGTCAAATTCACGGAGATGATTGCTGAGGCTGAAGCTTGTGATAAATTGCAGGTAACAGTTGCAGCTGATATTCAAGAGGAACTACAAGAGGAAGACAAGGGTGAATTTTTGGATGAAGCCCAACAATTAGAATCTCTTGAGTGTCCCCGTGATGGGCTCACACTTATGGAAAATCTATTCGTGGAAGAAGAGATAGAGTATCCCCCAGTTGACAGTAATGGAGAGACAGATGTCGATGCTGAGAAGGTGTATACAAGTAAGGAGGTCAAGCACAATGCATTTTCAGAGTTGAGGTTTATTGGACCACACTCGAAGCATTTTTCGACATTAAGTTTGGTTGAAAACATAGAAATAGAGTCTTACAAGCTTATAGACAAATGTCTAGAAGAGGACCAAGCCCTGTATATTTTGAAATTCGCTAACTCAAGAGACAAAATGACTTCGCTTACTTAAGGGCCATTAGGTTCAAAAGGCAACATCTACTGCTTGGTCCTTACAATTTTTCACCACCACCCCTGGAGCATAAGAGGAAATTAGAGAAGAAATTAGGGGTGAGATTCATATCCTCAAGGTGGAGGAAAAAGCGGTGAAACATGGTACGTTGTGCCGCGACATAAAATTAGGCGCTGCTTGGGAGGCAACCCAAGGGTACCATGGGTACCATTTTAATTTCTTGCATTTAAGTTGATTTTATTTATTTTTCATCTTGTTTTGTTTTGGTGGAAAGTTAAGCACAGATGGAGGGGAAGTCTGAGTACCCGTGGAGGAGGAAGCTAACAAGCATGGAAGAGAAAAAGTGTGGGGTCGAACACCAACTTGTGCAAAGTTGAAGGAAGGCATGCTGTTAGCTAGGCCTAAAGGCCTCAGGGAGTATTTCTCACACTTTTTAAATTTTAATTTGATGCTATGAGGACATAGCATGATTTAAGTGTGGGGTGAGGGAAATTTCAAGGGAAATTTCAAATTTTAGTGCTTAACGATTTTTGGTGAATGTAATGCTTGTGAGAAAATTGAAAAATTTTTGGTGAGTTAAGCATGAATTCATCACCCGTTGGTTTTTCTTTTCGGTTCTTTTCCGACGGGGGGTCTTTGAACCGAAAAATAAAAATTTTCTTTTTCTTTTTTTTCCTTTGTCTGTATATAATGTTTTAGTCATAGTTAGGGACTGTTTCCAACGATGGATGGATGACGACCGTCTTGAGGAAAAATTAGTCGATAGGTTTTGGGTTTTTGAAACCATAACTAATTGGTGCTTGATGTTCTTTTTATGTGCTATACATGGTTGTAAGAAGCAAGTATGTTCAGTGTGAAGCATGCAAGTGTATAACTTTGTTTGAGACACTTAGGCTCTTGAATTTGACTCAATATGATGGAAGCTTAATTCTGAATTCTTGTGATTAGCTGAGTAAGAGTCTACTGATTGTGTCTTGATTTGAGCATGTGCCATGAGTGTAAGGTTTTTGAGTATTCTGTGCTATTATGAAATGTCTAGAACTTGTCTGGTGTGTTTATAAAACGAAATGAAGGATGTGAATTGTAGGAAGTGATATAGGCATTTCTTTGAATGAATCAAACTTTTATCCCTCATTATACCTACCTTGAAAAATTAATCCTAGTTAACCCCATTGAGCCTTGAGCCTATTCTTTGACAGCTGCAACATAAGCTTAATCCTTTTTCTTTCATTAGCCTTGAAATTGAACTAAAACTCCTAAGCGCTTAAAGGAAAAATCCGAAAGAGTAAAGGAGTGAGAAGAATGAAAAAAAAGGGAAAGTAGCAATTGTAAGAGTTGAGAAAGGTCGAGGGTGCACTTGTTTGAATATGGGTGAGTATTAGTAGGGAGTAAGAAAATAAATAAATGAAAAGTTACTTATAGAACTCCTTACTAATAAGCTAAAAGTGCCCGAAGAAAGGGGGGAACAAAAGAGGAAAAAAAAAGATGAAAAGAGAAAAAGGTGAAGTGAAGGAAGGGAAGTTTGTAATGAAGGCGTGATGTATTATAAGCGCTTAGGAAAGATAGTCACTATTACTGATCATAATAGTACCTACCCGTACCTGAGTTACATTACAACCTAAAAAGTCCTACTTGATCTTACATTCATACATCCTTAAATTAGTGGAATAAAACACTAAGGGCAAGCTTATGGGTCATTACATGATGCATGTGAATTCTTTGTGAGAGTGAGTGTAATTCTATGCATGTACCCACACATGTTGTGATATAAAAATTGTTTTTGCGTGTGAAATTGGGTAACTCTCTTTCTGTGAGGGGCACATGTTGAATGAAGGATATAATTCATGTGGGATTTCTTAATCAGTTGATTTGCATGAGTTTGCTAAGATTGAGAGTCGATTCTTGAGGTTAAGAAGTCTTAACATAGTTGTACTTCATTTCAATGATCAAATCATGCATGCTCTATTTTTAGCTTGTATCTTACGTAATCATTATAGCCGTAACTTGAATTATCTTGCTAAATTAGTTATGTGTAAGTCTCCATATGCATGATATGTAAAAGGTTGTTCGAGGACGAACAAGGCTTTAAGTGTGGGGTTGTGATCACGGGCAAAAATAGCATGCCCGAGATACGCTTTATGACTTAAATTAGTCTTGTTTACCTAAGTTATCGTATACATTTACATGTAATTTTATATGAAGTGAAGATATGTGCTAACCAACATGATTAGCCTTTGTTTTGTAGGTTTTGATGACTTTTGAGTAACTAATCCATGAGTTGGTGAAGTAGATGCTTGGAAACGGAATTAACACGCGAACGTCGGCAAAGAGGAGGCACAAAACAGCCCACCTGCGCGTTGGCAGCGTGCAACGGCAGGCAGGCCGATCACAACAGCCCACCTGCGCGTTGGCAACGTGCCACGGCAGGTTGGCTGCGCGACCACGAGATGCCAACGCCCTGCCCAAGCAGTGTGACACGCTGCCAACGCGGCAGGGTGCTGCTGGGGCCAAGTTCGGGTGATTTCCAGAGAGCTTCCACGTCCGTGGCGTGTCACGGAGGCAGTGCTCCGCGATGCACTCCGTGACACGTTGCTTGTTATTCCGGGAAAGAGTCCTACTACTATAAATAGCACAGTTAGGTTTATTTTTTAGAATTCAGACTTGGTGGAGCAAGGACGTGGGTTACAGGAAATTGAGGGACGAAAAATTCAGGGTTTTTTTCTCTCTTTCTTTCTTCTTTAATTCAATTGCTTGTATGATTAACACTCGTTTTATGATGATTAATCAACAAATGAGTGGCTAATTCCCTTCCTTGCTGAGGTTGTGAACACTTGTGATGAATTTTGATTATTGATTATATGGTTTTTCATCTTTTTCTTCCATGTTGTTCTATTAATTCTTGTTCTTACTGCATTGGTGTGTGGCCTACATTAATGTACATCTAAAAAGTCCGATTTCACTCGAGAGAGCATGAAATTGGAAAGTTTTGAATTAATAGGATATTGTTCTTTACTTTATTTTGGAAAATTGAGTTTTGATGTGCCTTCAGGATAGAAATATACCTGAAAGTCGTATTAGTCAATTTAGGAACTGGAATTGTATGGCTAGAACATGAATTGCATTTGATCACAGAAATGTAGACAGATGGTTCATCATTCTTAAGTGAGATTAAATACGAGAGTTTTAATCTCTCGGCAATTGTTCTTGGCTAGCAACTGGAAGAAAAGATTAACCAATTTATGATGATAATCAGTTTCATTACATGTTCTTTAACCTCGGCATGCTCTTATTCATAGTCCAAATTCAAAGTAGATAATTACTCGTAGTTTTAGTATAAAATTTATAAAACAAATTATTCACTTTTTGGTTACTTTGTTGTTAGCATATTTAGACGTAAAAATATAGTATACTTGAACAAATTGCACTTAACCCAAGTCTCTGTGGGATCGTTACTTGGCTTACTAAAGCCACTTACTACTTGTTCGACCACGTGCACTTGCGTGTCGGTTTTATAACCCCAAAACCACCCGAACAGTACATTCCATCTACTGACCGCTACTCTATATTGTATCGTTTCATGATATATGCTTGGATATTCAGGCTAAGCTTCGTCATTAGCCAGATCTGCAGCTTTAGCACTTGTCAGCTACTGTGGTGAGTCCTCATCATTCGAGCGCCTTCCTTTCAGTTGTATCTAGTACTTTCAGTTTCAGACTTTAGTTAGTTAGTTAGGGTCTTGTCCCATCAACTCGTCAGTAATAGAGGCTTTTCAGACATATCATGTAACCAACTTCAGTCTTGAGTTGTTTATTTCGATGTTATGAGATTATCAGACTTTCGCTATGTTGTTTATGTTGATCTTCTACTTTGTTATGATTGAGTTAGATGATATGTTCATGCCATTGGTCAACTTGGAGCCTCTCGGGGTTCTTTGTCCCGTGTCTCGATCCGGACCTATGTTGGGATCGTGACACAATGATATTAAGGAAGTCATTTCTCATCCACGCCAGATCAAATTTCTTCTTCATTGTGATTGATCTTCCCTCACAAATGGCATAGTGTGCCTTCATGTTAGGCACACAAAATATGATGGTGGCCTCCCTGGTGTTGGTGGGGGCTGACTTTGACTTAGCCTTCCCTTTGCTCTTGTTTTTTAAGTGGAAGGAGCCTTGCCTTTGTTGGACTGCCTGGATGAAGTCATAATTCTGCAAAGCCATGTTAGTGCCAAAACAAACAACATTTCTTTTTATACTTTTAATAATAGAAAAGAAAACTCAACAACTATCTAAAGCTAAGGAAAGAAATTATAAAGATTGGATGACCAACAATTTGGAGGAACAGAATCAAGTATTGGTAGTACCGGCAAGAGACTGACAAAATGCAGGTGGGGACCCACGAATCGTCATTGAACCGCTTATGATTTATAGAAAATTGGATTAAAAATCCTTCATCCGGTGCCACACTGGCATTTCGCTGGTCTTGACCCGTGAAGTGCAGGTGAAATGCAGATATGGATAGCAGTCTGAAGTCATGCACCCCGACTTGTGTTTCAATTGGCTTTTCACAGGGCCTGACCCGCGGTTTGCTAGTGAACATTGTTCAGTGAATTTCACCACCAAACTCAGTTAAACAAAACTCCTTCACAACACCATTTAGTGAATTTCACCCCCAAACTTAGTTAATCAGAACTCCTTCACATTCATGACTCACTCACTCACTTCATGTTATAATTTTATCTGCTCAAGCAATGCAACAAAAATAAAAATGATGAGAAAATAGTGCCTTTTTAGCACACGGGGTTACTCAGACTTCACTCCCAACTATTATATCTAACATACACTTAACTCCATTCTTCAACCAAAATGACCATTCACAGCAATAATATGCAGTTAATATTCAACCCCTAGCATACCCATATAATGAGAAATATTCAACAATGAAAAAGAACAAAAATGGGTAATGGGGAACATGAGTACTGAAAATGTCAGGTGCAACATGATTCACATTTTCAACAGTCAGCAAGATTAAAGAAATGTAAAATTTCATAGACACGTATCAATTTGAGAATTGAGAAGAAGTGAAGAACATAAAGATTTGTGCTTGACTAATAATGATGATCCAAAGAGTGAATGCTTATGTTGTTAAGAGAGTTTGAGTGAGTAGAAGTGAGTATAAGAGAATAAGAATAGGGGTTTATATAGGTTGAAGAGAGGGAATGTGATTGGATAGTGAAAGGTGGGCGGTAATGGAGGGTTTTAATGGAGGGAAACTGGAAAGGTGAAAAGGGTGTGGTTAGGTGAAAAGGTGGAGAGAGAGGGTATTAGAAAGGTAAAAAGGGTGTTTTGACCGTTGTGGATAATTTTTAAAGTGTTATGGTTAGGGTTAGTCACCGACCATAATCACTAGGTCAGTCAAGATTCAAAGATACACTTACTTACCTCCACCCACGCTCAACCTGCAACCGCCAGTGAGTACCAGTATTTCACGGTTCAAGCACCGATTAATTCTTGAATTCCCAGTCCTCTGTTTGCTAACTATGATCAACTGGTGTTTTGTGGATCTTTACCTGTATTTCGCCGGTGATTCGCAGCTTACCCTTTTATTTTCAACTTTCCTCCAGGTACACTAGTGCATACCTGCCCACACTGGAGGCCCGTGCAATGCCTCCGACATTTTGCCGGTGAGCTGCCATCTTCCTCCCTTCTTTTATCCATTTTCTGCTCCTCTTGTGCGATAGGGCGGCATTTCGCACTTGCGCACCGACATTTCGCACTTGTGCACCGGCATTTCGCCGGTCAAGTACTGTGGCTACCTGTTTTCCTTCCCCTTGTTTCTCATCCAATCATCCTAAAAAAACAAAATCAACAAAGCATCAAGGCACCAAAACATAAAAACACTAGGGTTGCCTCCCAAAAAGTGTCATATTTAACATCTTGGCACGATAGGTACTTCCTCAATTGTCAGTTTTTCAGAGGGTCATCCTCTGAATCAATCCCATCAACTCAAACCTCGTCTTGTGCTACGTCATCATTCAAAATCCCTATCACCTTGCACTCATCCGAGGGCTCAATGGTTTGACAAAACTTGAAGGTGACTTACTCGCCTCCCACTCGAAATTTCAGCTCACCAAGCTCCACATCTACCAAAGCACTGCCCGTGGAAAGTAATGTTCTCCCTAAGATGATAAATACTTCAACATCCATATCACAATCAAGCACGACAAAGTCATCTGGGAGGATGAACTTGTCAACCCGAACCAAGATGTCCTCCAACACTTCCATCGATTTCTTTATGGATCAATCGGCCATCAACAGCCTCATTGAGGTAGGTTTGGTATTTCCCAACCCCAACTTTTTGAAAATAATAAGAGGCATCAGGTTTATGCTTACCCTAAGATCACATAGGGCCTTTTTGAACACACACAACCTGATGGTGCAGGGAAAAGTAAAGGCTCCCAGATCCTCTCTTTAGGGAGTGAGGTTTCTTTCCATCATGGCACTGCAATGGTGTGTCACTTCCCCTACACCAGCATCAACAATCCTCTTTTTCTTAAGTAAATCTTTAATAAACTTGGCATAATCGGACATTTGAAGTAATGCATCCACTAGACGTATATTGATAGAAAATTTATTAAACATCTCAATGAATTTTTAGAACTGATTGTCCTCCCTACTCTTTGCTAACCTCTGAGGATACATAGGTGGAATCCTAGGCTCTTGACCTATGTCGGATAAAGCCTATTTGCTCGTTTCCTCTTCAACAACGTCATTCATGGGAGTTACATCAACTTCTCCCTCATCCAATTATTTTTCATCATTCAAAATTTTGGTGCTTTTGGCACCACGTCCTTTACTTCATCACTACTTGTTTTTGGGTCAACAACCTCTTTGGGCTTCACACTCACATCTTCCAACACTTTGCCACTTCTAGTCATAATTGTCATACAATGGTCATCCTTCTTCGGATTGGGTATGGTGTCACTAGGAAGTGTCCCTTTCATGCGGGGGTTCATTTGGGAAGAGAAATGATTCATTTGTGCTTCCAAGTGCTTTATTGATGCTGAGTGGGAGTTCACTATTTGGGCGAGGTTCAACACCTCCCCTTTCAATTCCTTGACTCCACTATCAGTGGATTCCACTCTCTCAAGTACTCTATACAACACTCTTCAATGTTGAAGTCTCCCACATCGCTCACACCAGGTTGCAATTGGGGATTTTTAGCCTTTGGAGGGGGAACATATGGATTTGAGCTTCGGTGATAATGTTCCCTATCACGGTTTTAATCACGATTACCCCATCTATCATTATGATCAACCCATCCCTGGTTGTGGTGGTTTCTACAACCTTTATTATCCTCCCTTGGGAACCAAAGGGCCTTGATTGGTACCTTGGTACCCCCTATGAGAACCCCCTATTTGATTTACCATGAATTGACATTCTTTTTCATACCTCGATGGCGATGCTTCACCTTCATACTGCATTGGACCTTGAGTCCCCATGGCATTGATGTTTTTCAGACCCAGTATCCATGATGTGCTTCGTAATTAACTCTAAATGAGTCATCATTTTTGCCAAAGTCTCATCTCGCTCCTCATCCCTCTTTCTCATCCCGACGGTCACAAAACATGAACCCGTACCTCTTGGAGGTACTTCAGTTTCCCTCGTGTGCCAAGCACAATTCATTTTAGTTATTTGATCCAACAAAGCTATAGTTATTCCATAGGGTTGTTCCATGAGAGATCCACCCGCCAATTTATTTTCCATAGACTTGTTAATGGAGTCCAAGGAACGATAAAAACATTAAAGGAGCACTCCATTTGGAAGCCCGTGGTTGGGACACATGGCCACTTTCTTCTTGAACATCAACTATGCCTCATGTAAAAGTTCCCCCCAGATTTTCCTGCAGTTGGTAATATCATCTCGTAGCCGCAACATCCTTGATGGAGGGAAGGACCAATCCAAGAATGCTTCAGTCAACTCTTTCCATGAACGGATACATTCCGAAGGGAGTTCCTCAAGTCACATGGTTTCTTCCTCAGTGAAAGAAAATGGAAAGAGCCTCAATCTAAATGACTCTTGACTTATGTTTGTGATGTTAAAAGGTTGGCATATCTCAAGGAAATTTCGAAGATGGAAATTTGCATCTTCACTTGGCTGACCTCTGAAGAGTCCTTTCATTTATAGCAAGCGTAACATTGTACTGCTCACATAGGAAACTGCATTCCCTACCGAGGGTGGTAGGCTAACGGCACCTGCTATGTCTGGCATCATGGGATCATCATAATCATAGTCTATATGATCATCCACGAAACCTTCTTGAGATTGTTAGCCAATATCAGTCATCCTATAAATGCACCCAAAAATAATAACAAAAGTAAAAGAAAAACACAGGATGCCAAATTAATTCAACTCAACAATCAACTAGGGGTTATCTAATCCTATTCCCCGACAATGGCACCATAATTTATAACGTCCAAATTCACTCCTTGTAAAGAGAGAGTGTGAAAGGTTGTTGGAAAAATAAATATACGCGATAAGTGTTGGGGTCGATGCCACAAAAGTTGTCTATCAAGTCAAACTAAGAAGCATTATTGTATTGAAAAATAAAAAATAAATAAAAAATTGGGGGTTCAAAATACTACAATTAAAATGCAAAAACAACTACCAATCAATCAACAAGATAACCAACTTGATTTAACAAAATTGAGCAAGAGCTAGGGTAGGCTTTTGAATTGGGCTTTTATTAGATTACAATTGACTAGGCAATCGAATTATTATATATAAATATAAATAGACATAGACGAGGGGGTACCCAGTGTTTTTCAACCACTAGGGTGCCTTTTACCTTGGATTTTCTCAAACCCGAAGGTCCCAAACAATATATTCCTTAAGACTTGGGTCAGATTTGAGCTATTCGTACCCTCAAATCTCTCATGGAAAAATGATTATGGGTTTTACCTATCTCTAGCCTAACCCTACACAATCAACACCAATTACCCATCATTGCTTTCTCGCCCATACTCAATATCCCTTTTTCAAGCAAAAATAAAGTAAGTAAACATATTCCATATTTGTAATTATGAGTAATTTAATTATAAATTGAGAGAAAACAAAAGATTTATATTAAATGAGTAACTCTAAGATTAATCTAGCAACTCCCAATCTAATTTAACCGAAATTCATGCACACACCCCTAGAAAAGAGATTTAGCTACTCATTGATGAGAAATACAAAATTATATAAACAATTAAAATCATAAAATTCATCATCAAGAGTTAAATTCAAGTTCATAATTGTCTTGAATGGAAGTTTTTACCTTGAAGAAGAAGAAGAAAAAGCTACTCAAAATTTCTCTCTCTAACATTCTATAGATCTAGAATTGAATGATATTGTACTTTCTAAAGAATGTACAAAAATAGGTCAAAAATGCTCCTAAAATCCAGTGCTGGACAATTTTTCCCTTCCTGCCGGTGGTTTCACTTGTGAATCACCCACGTTCCACAGGTGCCTATTCGCGGAATGCCGCTGCGTCACAGTTGGGGGGCAGTAAGCCTGGGTCTAGCCGGCATTGGCATCGGCGGTTCGCATGGGTTGACCCGCGTTCCGCCGGTGCACCTTCCACTCTGGTCTAGTATTATCCTACATTTCAGTTGGCATTTCGCCGGCTCCATTCAATGGAGCACCGGTCCCATCCGGTCAAGCGTCAGTCCTCTTCTTTACTTTTCATGCTTTTGTCCAAGTTCTTGCTTTCTCTCCTTAAATTAAATATCTTCAAAAACTAAAGAGAAATAGCATTAAAATATTCTCAAATGACTTGAAAACTAAGAATAAGCCCATGCTTAAAATCCTAGTGAGTTGGTAAATTACCAACTTATCATATATCAGTACAAAAGAATGTAATGATATTAAAGGTAGAAATATTATCTAAATAAGTTTTAAATAGAAAATCGGAGCAGGATATTATATGAAACCTGTGAACTATAATATGGAAGAATGATTAAGATTCTTAGCGTTTTCATTCTTTTTAAAATGTAAAACATATTGTAACACATGATTTATAACCAATCTTCATGCTTGAGCAAACACTAAATCACCATAGCATCTGAGCTCACCCTTTATATATAATATCAGCAACAACAAGGCAATAACATTTTAGCACACACTATATATAGACCCCAGAGGGTAATAGCACCTGAGCACACCCAACAGGCACAATACACACATAATAAGTGTAATCAAAGTAGTTGGACTTCTGTAATTACTTTCTATTAACTACTAAGATTCCTTTAGCTAACTTCTTTAGGATCGACTTACTAATTAACATTTCTAATTACTTCTTAAGACTCAACTTAATAATAGTATACAAATAAGGATTCAGCTCGGTAAGCTTTTCTTTTATACTTTTTAAAATTTTCTTTTGAATTACAATTAAAAAAAGGGGAACTTGACACAAGAATAACATCTATTTCACTTTCTAAAAAGTAATTCTTATGAGAATGCGACTTGAGTCTCCATAACATAACACTTGATTCTTTAAGGCTCATTTATCATCCAAAACAAATTTCTTGCAAACAAAAACTCATAGTTCTATTACTAGATTCATGTGCAAAAGGAATAAATAAGCCTTAATATACCTCATTTTCTTCAACAATAATGACTAGCACGAATCGACCTTTTCATTATTAGGTTAATCTAAAACATAAGTGAACAATGAAAATAATATTACTCTTCAAACACAATGACACCTTACAAAAAGTAGCTAAATGTGTTCTTTGCAGAATATACATATTGGCGTCAATTAAATGGTGTATCGCCACAGCTTTTTTCTCCATTTCAACACAACACATAAACCCGCCAACATTACTGCCCCCAATAGCAATACACTAAACTCATGACTTCCAATCACCGTCTCATAAATTCTTAAAAATAATACACAAGGAATTCTCCACCACAACTCCTATACAAGAGGGATGAAAATGGGAATAATTATAGTTCAACTTTCAAAATTTTATTTTCTTAACTTGGACTCTGTAATTACGTGAACTTTCCTTTAATCTTTAACCAAAAATAAAAAGAACACTTTTTAATTTCCAAAAGAAATGGGGTGGTTGTTTAAGGAGAAAAAAGGATACCACAAATTTAAATACCAACCACTTGCTTTCTTAATCTATATGATTAAGACTAAATTCAAAAGTTTTTTAACTTATCTTAATCTTGAAGATAACTTGAAGCTTCAAAAACCCTAAATGGGAGTTGGGGGCGGCTATTTGAGCTAAGAAAGGAGAGAGGAGAGAGCTTGAAAAATTTATATTTCTGGCTAAGTGCTTATTTGAGAATTTAAGTGTATATCTTATATTTTAAAGGGCCCTTGGCCGCCATTGTTGACCACTTTTGGACCCAAATTTGGGCAGATTTTGATCAATGTTCTAGGTAAATTTACCTTCAAATTGGGCCCTAATTGGTCACACTTTGGGATTCTTCTTTTTCCTCCATTTTGGGTCAAAATGGGTCAACTTTGATGGCTTATTTTGTCCTTATTTTGAACCACAAATTGATCAAGTAGGTGATACACCTACTAGGCCTTAACTATACCCTTTTTGCCTTAATTTATTTTGACTTTCTGAGCAAATTTGGTGTCACTTTGTTGGACCAACTTTAATATTAGGTCCATTAATCCATGTAGGTGTTGCACCTACTTGGCCATCTTAAATTGGTTCATTTAGCTTAATAAGGTGATGCACCCACTTGTTACTTACAAGTTTAAATAAGTTAAGCAAGCACCTCACTTATTTATTCCATTATTCAAACCTTCATTGGATAGTCCGAATTACAGAGGAACCTCAACTCTAAGTTTGAAAAATCTTAATGAATTAAGTTTCATAGGCATTACCCTCATTTGAGGACAAATGATCTTAAGGGAGGAAAGATGTAACACCTCATATTTTCTTTGAACTCATATATGACTAAGTTAAAATTGGCAAAAGTACTTAAGTCTGGGATGTTGAGGTGATATTTCGTCCTAGAGTTTAAAATGGCCAAATGTCTATAAGTGTTAAGTTAAAGTATAAGAAATTGAAACTCAGCAAAATCTAACCTATATGCATTACAGTGTGAAATAACAATATCTAGATAAACTAAATAACTAACATAATTGTATCATTTTGTCATCTAAAATATACAATTTGAATAAAGCAGCTCACCTTACTTTCTCAAACTTCTTAACTGATTCTTTTTTCTTTCTGATTTTTTACTGCTCATCATATATTGATTAAACATTTTAATTAGCTAAATTACTTGATGCTCATATGGTAATACAAAATTCATTTATAAGAACATTTTTAGCTAGAAAACAAGTGAAGATATAACTTTCATCTCCTCTTCAGCTTCCTATGTCATTTCTTCGATGTTATTATTTCTCCAAAGTACTTTTACTGAGGCTATCTCCTTATTCCTTAAATTTTGAACTTGATGATCGAGAATAGTTGTAGGAACCTCTTGATAAGATAATCTTTTGTAATTTGCACATCCTCTACCAGGGTAATACAAGAGGGATCTCCTACACATTTCCATAACATTGATACATGAAATATTGGGTGGACTCTTTCTAATTCTGAAGGTAACTCAAATTTGTACGGTACTTGGCTATCCTTTGAAGGGCTCTATACAACCCAATAATCTTGGACTAAGCTTTTCTTTCTTGCCAAATCTCATAACACCCTTCATCGGTGAAACTTTTAAGAACACCCACTCATCAACATTAAATTATAAGTCACGGCATAACACATTTGAGTGTTACTTTTTCCTGCTTTGGGTTGCTAACAGTCGTTCTCGTATCAACTTTACTTTCTCTTCATCTAGATGAACCAAATCATGTTTCAGTAATTTAGCTTCTCCAAGTTCAAAGAAGCCAACTAGAGATCTACACTTACACCTATATAAATCCCCATAAGGAGCCATCTAAATACTATAGTGATAGCTATTATTGTATGAAAACTCAATAAGGGGTAAATGATTATCTCAATTTTCTATTAAGTCTAGCACACATGCCCGCAATATATCTTCGAGTGGTTGAATAGCGCGCTGAGGCAGACTGTCGATCTGTGGATGAAATGTTGTATTGAGGTTTATTTATGTACCTAAACCTCATAAGAAAGATTTCTAGAAGTTTGTAGTAAATTGAGCACCCCCATATGACATAATGGAAATTGTATGCAACACATTCTTACTCTCTTCTTTATATACAACATAACACCATCTTCTATTGCATAAATAGTCATGATGGGTATAAAGTGAGTGGACTTCATAAGCCTGTCTATTATCTCCAATATAGATTAATTTTCTGAACTAGTGTGAGACAAACCCATAATAAAATCCATATTAATCACGTTCCATTTACATATCGCAACCTCTATGTTTTACGTTAATCCTTCAGGTCTTTATTGTTATAGCTTTATTGGTGACAATTTGGGCATTGATTTACAAATTTTGCAATATCTCTTTTCATATTTGTAACACCCCAAACGTCCCTAAGGTCATACCCAGTACTAAAATAGAGAAAATAGGAGAAACCTACACTAGGTCACTGAACAAGTCATCATGTGACTCATCAAGTGAGCCGAAGAGCCATTAATATGACCCATTAAGTGAGGAAGGTTGGTGAAAAGCTGAGTTTCAGAGAGTCTTGACGACTAATTAAGTGACCCGTTAAGTGACAAGATGAATCGTTAAGTGGAGGCTTCAAGAAAAGATTAGAAAATTGGAAAAACTTGGCCAGTGTCAATGGATCAGGTGATGACCTCTCAAATGTCCTAATGGGTCATCGAGTCACTCGTTGGGACTGCCAACGTAATTTTTTCAGTCGGGTTTTTAAGGGTATTTTGTAATTCCTAATTTCCTAACTCCTAAAGTAAGTCATTTTAAGCCTCCTAAAGAGTGTTTTTAAGGGTTTTAATCATTCTAAACACTCATTCTACTCCTAACACCCCTAAGTGAATATCAAATCCCCTCAAAAGAAGCTCGGCTTCTTCATTTTCCCTCAGTTCCCTTTCGGTCTCCAATCAAGTTGAAGATTCTTCAAGCCCAGGTATATAAGGTTATGAATGGGGGGAAATCCTTCCACCCTCATGCCCTTTTCAAGATAAATTCCATGATCTCTACTTCTCAAGTTCTAAATTGTGGAATTCTAGGGTTTAAACCAACACAATTATCAATGATATCTCTATGGGTTCAATTCACTCATGTTCCACTTGATGATGTATGGTTATTAGGAAAGATATAAATCTCAAATTCTTCATGAATTGATGATTTCAAGCTTATGATGATTTTTTTCTATTATGCATGATTTATGAATTTTAAGCTTATGAGCCCATTATTTCAAGTATGATGAATTATTAAAGTATGCATGAATGTTCACGAATTCTTAAACTTATGATTCTAAAATTTTGAATTATGAAGCTTTATTCAAGTATGTATGGATTTCATAAAAGGTCAAGTTTATGTATCATGGACAATTGTGCCAATATCTCCATAGCTAGTTCACGCATGTCAAGTATGATTATGATTTCACAATTTTAAACTAGCCCATGCAAGATCAACCATATTTTCATGATGTTGATGATGAGCTATGTGCATGTATTTGGGAATAGTGTCTAGCACCGAGTAGGCTAGGGGTTCAAGCAAACCCTGAACCTCATAACAACGTAGCATTGTAGGTATTTATTCATTTTCAAACCCTACGGGGATTCACAAGTGATATCATGCCTTAATCGTTCCTTTCCTTGGAAAGCTTGGGATGGCTCCGCCCACTTGAGCGAGATAGTTAGGGCATCATGTAAGCTCTATCATTATGGTGTCGGTTATGATGAAGCCTCTCATTGTTCCTCATATTTTAAGTTACTCATGTTCATTACTTATGATATTATGTTTTTTCACTAATGATTTCAAGTATAGTACACTATATTATTTCTATTTCTAAACCTTGGGTCATTATACTTCACCTTATGATAAATATCTCATGATTATGATTACTTCACGGATATGATTTTAGCATGTTACCCTTACTCTCATGTTCTACCTTGTTTTATACTCATGATTTCATAATATCTCTTTATTAGCATGTTTAACTTTCTCTACATACTCAGTACATTCAAAGTACTAAATGCATACTCTATTCTATATCATCTTATGATATAGGTTCGGGTGACCATAATTAGTCCCGGCACTAGCTCGCTCCCACTTCAACCCAGTACCCTCCCAGTTTTGGTGAGTCCTCATGATCTAAGGATGGTAGTTTTATTCATATCTTTTTTTCTTATTTCTTTACTTTCATACCTAGTGAACTAGTTCGGGGTATTTTCCCATCATCTTATCATATGTTTGGAGGCTTTTCAGATAGCTATATATAGATGGTTCAGCGTTGTTGAGTCATTTTTACGCTTGTGTTCTTATGTTATGCAAATTTTTTCTTATGTTTGGTTCTAGTTTATTTTTTCTCTAAATATTTTCTCTTGTTCCTGTATGTATGTGTCATGGTTAGCTTGGAGCTATACGTGGTTCTAGGTCTCGTGTCTCGATCCGAGGTCTACGCTTGGATCGTGACAAACTTGGTATCAGAGCATTATGTTTAAATGTCCCAGGGTGTCTGAAAGCCACGTTAAGTAGAGTCTTTTCCATAGGAGTGAAGCGCGCCACACTTTTGGGGAAGAGGCTATGAGACTTTTTTGGGAATTTCCCTTCTTTCATGATCTATGTCGTATGATGAAGTACATCTCTCTCTATTCCTCTAATTTTTTCTATATGCATTTGTAGAAATATGCCTCCCCGCTGAGTCAATGGATGAAGAAATAACAACAACACTGGCCATAGAAATGATAATAGAGATCGGCATCAGCCAACACCACCAACTCCAACAGATCCCTTGCCAGAGCAAGTTATTCATGCTGAGTTCAGGGCAACATTTCAGATGTTAGCACATGTCATGACCACCCAGGTCAAGCAGTAGGTTGTGGCTCATGTGAACCAAAATAGGAATACAGTGGTGGCTAGAGTGTAAGACTTCATTAGGATGAACCTACCTGAGTTTCACGGGTCAAAAGTGGACAAGGACCTACAGGAGTTTATTGAGAAGGTCTAGAAGATTGCCCAAGTCATGGATATTTTAGAAGAGGAGAGTGCAGACTTGGCCTCCTACAAGCTGAAGGCGGTTGCTCATATATGGTTCTGATAGTGGAAAGAGAGCAGGGGAGTAGGTGCAGTCCCCGTTGGTTCGGATGAGTTTGTTACGACTTTCTTACACAGATTCTTCCCCTGAGAATTATGGGAAGCAAAGGCAGCAGAGTCTGTCAACTTGAAGCAAAATGACATGACTATTCAAGAGTATGCCTTGAAGTTTACCCAGCCGTCCAAGTATGCCCCAGAGATGGTTGCTTGCTAACCCGAGGGCTCATATGAGCAAGTTCATGAATGGGGTTGTAGATTCATTGGTCAGCGAGTGTAGGATGCCATGCTGATTAATGATGTGATATCTCCTGGTTGATAACATATGCCCAGTGATGAAGGGCATACTCACACACTTCATAGACATTTTTTCCCGTACTTTACTATGTTTTGAGAATAAATTATGTGTGTTTGCATGTGATTATGTTATATATTTGTTAAATACATCTTACGCATGTGATTAGATGTTTTGAAGGCTAAAAAGGATGGATTTGAATGTATTTGAGGCTTATGGAATGAAGATGAAAAGAAGTTGAAGTCATGGAAAAAGGCTGAGTTTGGAAGATGCAGAAACAGTGTACCTGACGGGTTGAGGGAATGACTCGTTACATCTAGTAACGAGTCGTGAAGTCAGTCATGGAGACTGAGAAGAGAAATTTTGAGAAACATTCAGTGAAGGTAATGGAAGACATCACGAATCGTCAGGTGTTGGCACGACTCATTGTGAGAGCACTGGTAGGAATCGTCAGGTCCACTGGAATTTTGGAGAGTTAGACAACAAGGGGCCTAACGACTCGTGCCCATGCACAATGAGTCGTTAGGTGACCCGTTGCCACAACCGGCGACGCGGTAAGGCTTCTAAAACGGGAAAAAGTGGATTTCCTACTTCAACTAGGAAAAGGAAAATTTACAAATCCCAAGACAAATTCATCAAGGAACAAGGAAGACATCAAACAACTATAAATACCCTTCTATAATCAAGTTTTAAAATTAAGTTTTCAAGTGTTAAGAATCAAGCTTTAGATCAAGTTTCAAGTTCAAAAGTCTTCAAGTAGGATTAGAGTTTTAAGTCTCATGTTTTTAGATACAAGTTTGGTGTCTTACGTTTGAAACTTTGAGACGATTGTTGAATTGTTCTTCTTTATTGTTGCAATAATCAAGTGAGGTTCTTCCTATCAACATTGTAAGTATTAATTTTTGCTTTTATTTATAAAATCTATTAATTTACTTATCAACATGATAGGCTAAAACTACCATAACTAGAGTTGTGGGAACCATGACAAATTAACACACATAGGTAGAATACTTAGTGATTCATGAATAGAGTTTATGCATGTATTTTTTCTTTCTTCGTGTTAATTTATTTTTAACGGTTGCAAACATTAAAACTTGCCTTATTCTTACTTACCGGACCAAGGAGGTAATGAATGGAAAAATGGATTAACAACGGAGATTTGAGACTATCAACCCTCATCTAATAGCTTGAACTTGTCCGGGTAATCCGATATTAAGGGTAAGGGTCAATTAAAGTACACCCGTAGACGGACCAAATTGCGTGGTGAAAATCATCTAGATAGGGGACTAACCATTTAGGTGAACCTAACTTACCAATATTGCATGCTAAGCACTGGAATAGATCACTAGTATAAAGCGCCTTGTGGTTATGAAGTCATGGGGAACACTTACCCTTCTAAGTTGCATTAATTTGGAATCAACCTTAACAACTTCTCAACAATGTTATTTATTACTTTTACAAATTTTCCCCTCTTAGGAAATAATTAGACTAAAAAGCTTAAGCACTAGCGTTCTTCTACATTCTTCCGTATTCTCTGTGGGATCGACCCCAACCACTAGTTGGGTTCTTTATTGACAACGTTCGGTTCATACTTTGTTAAGAAGAGTGAGTTTGAGCGTTATAAAAAAGTGGCATCATTGCCGGGGATTACGGTTTAGGATTAGATTAATTGCTTTTGTTTAACTTTGTCTTTATTTCCTATTTTTTGTTTTTCTTTTATTTTCTGACGTGTCACATGGCAGCGTGGTAAAACAAGAGGCCAAAGATGTGAACACAGCCTAAACAGGTATCTTGATGAAGTTTGAGTAATCAAGATACTGTGCCGTTCCGCGACGTTAAATCAGGCGCTACATAGGAGGCAACCCAAGATAAATTTTTCGCTTTTATGTGTTTGTTCAAGTGTGCAGGTGATAGCTCATAATTTTCAACTAATCAATTTGAGCATGAAATACATAGATGGGGGAAGCTGCACTTGCCCCCACAGACGACGAAGAGTAGAGGCCTTGGAAGTCTTCTTTCACTCTATTACTTTATGCTTATTTATTTTACCACCGGGAAATAATGTATTCTAATTAAGTGTGGGGTGGGAGAAGTGAACTTCATATTACCATGCATTCCTTAATTGCTAAATTTGTACATGGTAGGCCTAGTCTTTTTTGGAATTTATGATTTATCTTGCATGCTTGTTTGTTTGTAGTATTTTTAGTTTTATTTTATTTTGGGTTCCTACCGGTTTTTGTTTTCGGTACTTTTCTAGTGGATAGTCACTTAGAACCGATTAGAGAGTCTAGATTCTTTTTATTTTTTATTTTAGTCATTGAGTCATGACTTGCCCGATGATGGATGGATGACGACCGTCTTAATGGTAAATTAGTCATTAGGAAGCAAGAACTTGGACCTTCGAATGCTAGGTGCTTCACTTAGGGATCATTGAGACTTTATAAAATTCACTCAAAAATGCATGAAAAAGGTAGAAACGCTTAGTCTTTTGGGAACTTGACTCTTGTACTTGAAAAATTGGGCTTAATTAAGTTATGCATGCAATATGAATATATGTGTTTATGTGATCTTGATCTCCATTGTTAAACCATTTTGTGCCAATGTGTGAGGAATTTTCTTTTATATACTCCATGCTTGTAAATTGATGTCTAGAACTTGCCCGGTGTGTGCGCAAAGCGAAATGTGAATGATGGATTTAGGAAGTGATATAGGCGTTTCTTTGATAGCCCTATTTTTATCCTATTTTACCTACCTTGATTGTAATTATCCTAGTTAGATATGTTTGATCTTCGCCTATTCTTTTGATAGCCATATTACAAGCTTAATCCCTTTTGTTCTATTGACTTGTATTTGATCCAAATGACTCCTAGAGCACTTTAATGAAACTTTTTTGTAGGAAAAGAGCATAATTGGAAAAGTGAAGGGAAAAGCTAAAAAGTGTGGTCAATTGGAAGAAAAAAAAGTCAAAATTTTGCTAAACAAGGAGGGTGACGTTTAGTGGGAAAACAAAAATAAGAAAGATCTTTGAAAATTGAAGATGAAAAAATTTATGATTTACCGATTAACTGTACCCATTTGTTTACAATGAACCTGTTTTATTCCTGGTCCTTCCTTTGATATTTTGAACCTCAACATAATAAAAAATGCTTGAGGGTGGCTAGAGTAGGGGTGCGTAAAGGGTGGGAACGGAAGAAAAAAAAATGTGTGTGAATGAGCTCAATGATGAGAAGAAAAATCCCCACTAGTCACCTAAGTTGAAAAATTAAAAAAATAAGGAGGTATGAGGAGAAAATTTTGGAAATTGAAGAATGAGCTAAAAATCAAAGTGTTGTGAAGTATTAAAGTGCTTAGGGAGATTAGTCACTATCTTGGCCAAATAGTTCCTACCCGTCCCTTAGCCTACATAACAACCAAAATTAAATTCCTAATTGATCCTTGATTCATAATTCTATATTAGTAGAGTATTACACTAAGGGCAAGCCTATGGGTCGTCTTTTGCATGTATGTTGAGTTCTTTTGTGAGAGTGACTATAAATTATTTTATTTATGCCCAAGTTAATCTTATTCTATATCTTGTATGAAAACGGGTATCTCTCCAAATTGTGAGGGGAACAATGGTAAGACTTTGGTTTAATCTTGATTGCTAAATTACATATAATTTATGTTGGCCCAAAATTTGTCTTGATGAGTTAGTTTTCAAAATCCAAGTGATTTCGAACTTTGACATCTTAATGTTGAACCTATATTCATGCGAGTGAGTTATTTGAGCTTCATTGATTTGTCTCATGATCCTAAGTGTAAGTAGACCTATTCGTAGGATGAATATTGTGCTTAATTGTGAGAAGGGAAGTAGTAGATTGTTCGAGGACGAACAACAGTTTAAGTGTGGGGTGTTGATAAAGGGCGTATTCACGCACTTCATAGACATTTTTGCCCATACTTTACTATGTTTTGAGAATAAATTATGTGTGTTTGCATGTGATTATATTATATATTTGTGAAATACGGATAACGCATGTGATTAGCTATTTTCATGGCTATAAGGGATGGATTTGAATGTATTTGAGGCTTATGGAATGAAGATGAAAAAAAGTTGAAGTCGTAAGCAAAGGATGGGTTTGGAAGATGAAGAAACAGTGTACCTGATGATCTTGGGCAGAATTATATGCCCAAATGATGCTCAAATACTCTATTTCGTCTTGTTTATCTATCGTTATTTGTACATTCTCATGTGATTTATAGTTAAAATGTGAATTTATACTAACCAACATGATTAGTATTGTTTTGCAGGAAAAATGCAATTTTAGGAAGCTAAGTTGCATGTTGGTGAAAATCGGGAATGGACTAGGAAGCGAGCAGTGGAAAGGGTCAAGGAAAAGCAGCAAATAAAGGGGCTCCGTGATGGAGCCGTGTCACGCTGCCATCACGGAGGTAGTCTACCTCGGATGAGTTATTTGGACAAATTCCAATGAAGGTTCGCGTCGGCGCCGTGGCACGTTGGCCAAGCCCCGCGTTACATGTCATGGCACGTTGCCCATGTTTACCTGGAACATAAAATTCCAGTGAGGGTCCACGTTCGCACCGTGTCACGGAGGCAGTGCTCCGCGATGTACTCTGTGACACGTTGCTTGTTATTCCGGGAAAAATTCCCACTAGTATAAATAGCACACTTAGGTTTATTTTTAATTATTCTGACTTAGTTGAGCAAGAACGTGGGTTACAGGCCGTTGAGGAGACGAAATTCTTAGGTTTCTTCTCTAACTCTTTCTCTTTTATTTCAATTGTTCATATGATTTATACTCATTTGATGATGTTTAATCCACAAATGAGTGGCTAAATTCACTTCTTGCTGAGGTTAAGAACATTTGTAGTGGAATGTAATTGTTGATCATCTTGGTTTTTCATCTTTTCTTCCATGGTTGTTCTATCAATTCTTGTTCTTACTGCATTAATGTATGGCCAATGTTAATGTATATCTAAAAAATCCAATTTATCTTGAAAAAGAAAGAAATTGGAAAGTTGTGAATTGGTAGGATATGATCTCTTCTTAGTTTGGGAAAATTGAGAATTGATTTACCTTCAGAATAGAAATATATTTGAAAGTCGTATTAGTCAATTAAGGAATCGGTTTCGTATGGCTAGAACATGAAATTCTTTTCTCACAGAAATGTAGGTTGAAGGTTCATGATTCTTAAGTTGGATAGAATAGGAAAGTTTCTCTCCATAGGCAATAATTCTTGACTAGCAACCGAAGGAAAGATTAACCGAATTGTATTGATAAATTACTTCCCTGCATGTTCGTTTTAGCCTCAGCTTGCTCATTACTATAGTTCAGACTCACTTTATAATTTTATTTTAGATTAGTATAAGTTAGGAAACCAACTCCCAAAATCTTCTTTAAATTGTTGTCTGCATTTTTAGAGTTAGAGTTCATTAACACTTAAGTCGATTATTACCTTGGTTCAGTCCCTATGGGATCGATACTTGGCTTACTTTAGCCATTTTACTATTTGTTCGACCACGTGCACTTGCGTGTAGTTACAAAACAGACCGAACAAGTTTTTGGCGCCGTTGCCGGGGACTGGCAATTGGTAAAATTATTTTCTTGAGTGTTAGTCTACGATTTCTATATTGTGCTGACAACTTGATCTTAGCCTGTCTTTTGCAGATATTGAATTTTGTTTAACACTGGCAAGAGACAAGGAGCTGGTGGATTCATACTTAGAGCCGGAAAGACAATTTCATCGTCAAAGGAGAGAAGCTCTAGAGCGAAAGCTGCAGTTGCTTAGACAAACAATCCTGGAGCAACAACAGAATCCACCACTTGTAAGGGCAGTGTTAGTGCCCGAGGAAATGGCAGCTAGGCGGGTTCTCGAAGTGGCAATCCCACATGCTAACAATGTTACATCAAGCATTCGCAAACTTGAGCCAGGAGGGAGGTTTGAGCTGAAACAGAATATGGTGCAATTGCTGCACACCAGCGGGCAATTAACAGGTCTCCCTCACGAAGATCCACACCAACATCTCAAAAACTTTTTGAAGATAAGTGACACTTACATCCCTGTTGGGGTATCATCTGATTACGTAAGGCTTACATTGTTCCCATTTTCACTATTAGGAGAAGCAAAGAGGTGGTTGAAAGCTGAGCCACCTAATTCCATCACCACTTGGAATGATCTTGCAAGGAAATTCTTGATACGGTTCTTTCCATCGGGAAAAATAGCAAGACTTAGAAGTCAGATTCTAAGTTTTAAACAAAGAGAGGGGGAGAATTTGTATCAAGCTTGGAAAAGATTCAAATCCATGTTACGGGATTGTCCTCACCATCACTCGTCCAATGATGTGCTGGTGCATACTTTCATAGAGGGTTTGGAACCCCACACAAAAATTTTTCTAGACTCAGCAGCTGGGGGACAAGCATTGGAAAAGACTTATGAGGAGCTATATACTTTGTTAAATCGTATTTCGCAGGAAAATCCAGAGTGGAATGCGAACTCTTCAAGAGGAGGAACAAGGAAAGCGGCAGGAGTCTTGGAAGTGGATGGGTTTATAGCTATCGCTGCACAGATAGTTGCGTTGCAAAATCAACTCAACACCCACTTCAGCAACATGAGCTTAAATCAATCTCAAGCCCCAGTTAATGTAGTGCAGCAGATTTGGTGTGAAGTATGCGGTAGTAATGAACACTCAGCTGAGTGTTGTGGTGCAAATCCAAATTCAGTGAACTTTGTTGGTAATGTATAGAGAAATAATCACCAACAGTATGGCAACAACTACAAATCTAATTGGAGGAATCATCCAAATTTCTCCTGGGGTAGTAACAGCCATCAAGGGCAGAGTTCGAATCAGGGTGCATAGAGAAATCAAGGAGGGCAGCAAAACTATCAGACTCAATACAAAAACAACAATGCACCTCCTTCACCACCACCACCCAGCATTGAGGAAATGTTTAAAACAATGATAGCTAACCAAGCTCAATTGCAGGCTAACTATGTGAAGTTGGTGGCAGATGTAAAGAACAATCAGTTAGCTACAAAGGCGTTGGAGTACCACTTTCGGCAACTAGCTGGACCTCAAAACAATAGGCCAAGAGGAGGACTACCGAGTGACACTGACCCGAATCCCAAGCAAGTAAATGCAGTGACCACAAGGAGTGGTTTACAACTCAAGGAGGTGGAACCAGAAAGACCACCTCAGCAGTCAGGAGCAGTGGAGAAAGAAAGGGAACACGATGATGAGAGGGGGAAGAAGAAGGAAGCTGAATCAGAAAGACCACCACCCCCGTTCCCTTAAAGATTAAAGAAACACAAGGAGGAAGCGTGTTTCAAAAAGTTCATGGAGGTACTTAAACAGGTACACATTAATTTACCTCTTGTTGATGTATTGCAGGGAGTGCCGAAATATGCAAAATATATCAAGGACATCGTAGCGAACAAAAGCAGATTGACAGAGTATGCTATGGTGGCGCTTACGGAGGAATGCTCTTCCCAGATACAGAACAGGTTTCCAACAAAGGTCAAGGACCCTGAGAGCTTTACAATTCAAATCCCAATTGGGGAAAGTATCCGAGCTCGTGGACTATGCGATTTGGGAGCGAGCATTAACTTGATGCCGACATCGGTATTCAAGAAGTTGGGGCTGGGCAGTCCTAGACCAACTACAGTGATCTTGCAGTTAGCAGATCATTCTTTGGCCAGACCAGATGGCATTGTGGAGGACGTGCTGGTGCGAGTGGGCTCCCTTATCTTCTCGGTAGATTTTGTTGTGCTGGATTTTGAGCCGGATGCGGAAGTCCCATTTATTTTGGGACGTCCTTTCTTGGCAACCGGGAAAGCTTTGATTGATGTAGTTGTAGGGCAGCTAACCATGCGGGCGCATGACAAGGTGGAGGTATTTGAAGTGTACAAGGCCACGAAGCTTCTGGCCGTATATGAGGAGCTTTCAGCAATCAACGTGCTTGATTAAGCAGATATTGTTCGGATTGATGATTCTCAAGATCCAGTGGGAAAACCACCGATTGAGGACACCCTGCACGGGGCAGTGGAGTTGTGGCAAGAAGATCGAAGTGCCACGTTCTTGGTTAATAGGCAGCAATGTAAGCATTATTAGGGTGAGGACGTTATTCGAGAGAAAACGTCTGTCACTCTAGTGGATGATTGAGCTTTAATGACGTCGAGCTGCGACGGTAAACCAGGCTCTGCACGGGAGGCAACCCATGAAATTGTTGTAATAGATGAGTAGAATTAGTTAAAAAGAAAAAAAAGAAAAGAAAAGAAAAATAAAAATAAAAACAAAAAAATATTTTTTTCATTCATGTTTGAAACCTATAAATTCTAACCAGTTTCTTGTTGTGAGATGATTTTCAAGTGTAATGGAGGGCAAAAATGCAAAGGATCGCAAAGGAAAAAAATCGAGGTGAGTAAAAATTAAAAGTGGCAAAACAGTGAGCCTGCGCGATGGCTCCGTGTCACGGAGGAGGGCCTCCGCGTTACCCTCCGTGACACGTTGAAGGTGTTTTGGAATTTTTACAAATTCCAGAACCCCTGCACGATGGCTCCGTGTCACGGAGGGGGTGCTCCGCGTTACCCTTCGTGACACGTTGAAGTGTTATTCGTGACGGGTCACACTGGGTCGACGGGTGACCCGAACGAAAAATCTTATTTTTAACCCCAAAAACACCCCATTTTTCCCATTTCTCACTCCCCTCCATGACAAACTCCCCAAAATCCCCCCTCCCCCAACGTGACACGAACCTAGGATCAAATTTTCTTCAACTTTTCTTCAAGTTCATCGAATTAAAGGTATGCTCTTGAACTTAACCTCAATTTTTGCCGAATTCAATTTTTGAGCATGTGAGGTGACTCAAGCTTGCCCTAAGTGTAAATTGAGCATGAATTCATTTAAGTATTTTTGATTGATGTTCGTAGTATCGTTATGATTATATGAACTCGATAAATACATGTTTGATTGAATTTGTGCGAAAGTGGTAGCTAGGGTTGGAATTTGAATAGGAAGAACCTAAATTTGGTTGAAAATTTGAAAATGATTGGGTTGTGCATGTTGGGTGATGTAAATGATGTTGTGAATATGGATGAATATGCTAAATAAACAAGGGAATTTTTGGGAAAATGAAATTGGTGAATTGTATAGGTTGTTTTTGTTGAGAAAAAGTTTGGCTAAGTGTTATGTGATGTAATGGAATCGATGGTGAAATTGTGATTAGTTGTACGAAGTATGAGTAGTACTTACTCATTATTCCATCGACTGATCTGAATGCACGAGGCATGTTGATTGATACAAATTGGAAAAAAATGATTGTCTTGCCGAATTATTTTCATTGTGGCTAAAGATTAAGTGTGGGGTGGCCTAGCTCAACCCAACCTTAATCGAAGCAAATTGTTGACTTGAATAACATTGGAACCGTCTGTTTGATTTGACAGGAATGATGTCAAGCAGGCAAGACAAAGGAAAGGGCACATCTACATCAGGTGCCGGGAAAAAAAGGATTAGACTGGGAACGGCAGTCCCAGCAGCACCTCAATTCCACGCAGCCAACACCGTCAATACGAAACCCGATGGGTGACAGACGAAGGGAAGAAATGGTATGCCAAACATAAGGAGACTAAATACTTCCCTGAGGAGGACATTGCAAGGGAGCCACTTGCACAGGAATTCGCCAAAATCGTACATAGGATTGACGCTGCAGGGCTGAACTTCATCTTCGAAGAGCCTAAGGAGTGCAATCTCCATTTAATTCGAGAGTTCTACGCAAACTGGAACCCGACACTCTGTAGTCACACCGTTAAGATAAGGGGCAGGCTGACACCTTTGAGCCTTATCACCTGAATGCCATATTGGGGGGCGGGACACAGACGCCCATGTTCTCCGGTAGCTGAACATAACTCCACCCTATGCGGATATCAGACGCACTCTGTGTGGAGCCCGTTCGACAGCAAGGTGGAGCAAGCACAAGGAGAGGGGCTATCATCAGACGCTGCCTTACTCTCAAATGAGTAAGGAAGCCAGGATTTGGATTAAAATAGTGTGTTCCTGCCTGATCTCGGGGGTGCACATGATAGATGTCACCCGGGATCGTGTGTGCTTGGTTTATGCCCTGATGAAAGGGCTGGAGATTAATGTTGGGGCGGTGATCATCTCCGCCATGAAGAGAGCCCGTTTGCATCAAGGGCACAGGTACGGGTTTGGTGGTTTGCTGACCACATTTCTGAGGGGCCTCGACATCGAGGAGGAGGCCCTAGACTACATCCCGCAATTGGATAGGCATGCCTTGGACGTCATCCAAACCAAGGCACGCGACACCACTCACGGGCCAGTTCTCACACTAGCCGAGCGATATGCTTGGGATGATCAGTATATGGCCCACATGTACGGGATGTAGATGCTGCAGTTGAGAATAGGCGGGAGGCCAGCAACAGAAGATGAGCTATGGCAGCTCGAGCTAGATTACCCCTTTGGTGAAAATGCCAGGGCTCTATACCGATTGGGGCCTGCTTTTGTGAAGCCGGTTGATGATGATGTCCCCACTGATGAGGAGACACGCCGCGATGACTCAAATGTTGAGTTAGATGAGGACAGCGGGGGCGATTCAGATATGGGGGACGAGGCAACGACACCTGATGAAGAAGTTGAATACTTCGATTGATCGTGGAGTTTCACCACCTACTTCTGTGCTATTGAATTTGATGAACACTGGGGACAGTGTTCGGTTTAAGTGTGGGGTGGGAGTAGTTAGGTGCCAGTTGTTTTGTTGTTGTGCCTGTGAAAAAATTGTGACCCTGTGATTTTGTGAGTATGTTTTGTATTGTAATTCGGTGTGTAATGAATGTTAAGCTGTTGTGTGTTGTGTTGAATTGTTGTTAGCTGGTTGTGTAAATATTTTTTTCCATGTCGAAATTATCGATATTTTAAAAAAAAATTTGTTGAATTTTTATGATTGGGTTTCTCGGCCTTTGTTTTCGGTGCTTTTACCGAGAATAGTCCAATTGAACCGAAGTCGTAAATAGTGATTGTTCCCTATGATGGATGGATGACGACCGTCTTAAGGGAAATGTAGTCGATAGGAGTAGTTTTTTTTCTTTCTTTTATTTTTTTTTCTTTTGTTTATTTTCCAAACGTGTCGCTACTTCATGGTTTGGAATTCTTGTTGCGTGTTGTACATGATATTAAAGATGCAAAGGTGATTCATATGAAAGCATGCAAATGTGAAACATGTTGAGATACCTAGGCCATAGATTTCGATTTGGTGTGATTGAGGCTTAACATTGAATTCTTGTAATTAGCTGATTGAAGAGTTTGTGAATAAGTCTTGAGTTAAGCAGGTGCAATGAGTGTGAGGTGAGGTTTGGATTCTTCAATGCTATTGTGAAGTGTCTAGAACTTTCTTGGTGTGTATACGAAACTAAATGAAGGATGTGTAGTGTAGGAAAGGATGTAGGCATTTCTTTGATTAAACCGAAAGTTTTTTTTCTTATCACACCTACCTTGAATGTACATCCTAGTTAGCCCCATTTGAGCCTTTAGCCTTTTTTTTTCTTTCATTGAAGAGATAGAAACTGAGCTTAATCCCTTCTTTTCATTAGCCGTGAATTTGATCCAAAACACTTAAGTGCTCAAGAAAAAATAATTTTCCCACAGTGTCAAGGAGTGAAAAGTGTGAAAAAGAAAGGAAAAACGGAAGTGGTGAAAGTAAAGATAAGGTCAAAGGTGCACTTGCTGAATATAAATAAAATGAAAATGTATAACTAATCTTTGTTATTAAGTCGAGTGTGCTTAAAGAAATGGGAACAAAAATAAAGAAAGATTTCAAGAATGGGAGGATGAAGGAAGAAACAATGCCCATAATGATGGTGGGATGTATTGAAAAGCGCTTAAGGAGGCTAGATGAGATTATTGGTTATTCCAGTATTTACTAGTTCCTTAGCTTACATTACAACCCGTTAAGTCCTACGTGATCTTACATCACGCGTCCTTATATTAATGGAGTAATACACTAGAGGCAAGCCTATGGTTCATGACATGATGCATGTGAATTCTTTGGGAGTGAGAGCGAAATCGTGTTCATATACCCCTACATGTAATGCTTTGAAAATCATATGATTGAAAAAGGGGTAATTCTCTTGTGTTGTGAGGGCACATGCTTGACGAGAGATTGAATTTCATGTCGGATGTCTTGATCAGCTGATTTGCATGAGTTTGCCGAGATCGAGAGTCAATTCTTAAGTCGAGGAGGTCTTAATGTGGTGAATGTCAGTGTGTTTATGAGACTATGCATGTTTTCTTGATGATTTACTATATTAAGTAATCAGTATAACCGTAGCTTGAATTGTCGAGCCAAAATAGCTATACGTGGGTGTCAATTGCATGAGATATGAGAGTATTGTTCGAGGACGAAAAAAGGTTTTAAGTGTGGGGTAAGTGATCTTGGGAAGAATTATATGCCCAAGTGATGATCAAATGCTCTATTTCATCTTGTTTATCGATTGTTATTTGTACATTCTCATGTGATTTGTAGTTAAAATGTGAATTTATACTAACTAGCATGATTAGTGTTGTTTTGCAGGAAAAATGTCATTTTAGGAAGCTAAGTTGCATGTTGGTGAAAATCGGGAATGGACTAGGAAACGAGTAGTGGAAAAGGTCAAGGAAAAGCAGCAAATAAAGGGACTCCGCGATGGAGCCGTGTCACGCTGCCATCGCGGAGGCAATCTGCCTCAGATGAGTTATTTGGACAAATTCCAGTGAAGGTTCACGTCGGTGTCGTGGCACGTTGGCCAAGCCCTGCGTTACATGCCGTGGCACATTGCCCATGTTTACCTGGAACATAAAATTCCAGTGAGGGTCCGCGTTCGCACCGTGTCACGGAGGCAGTGCTCCGTGATGCACTTCGTGACACGTTGCTTGTTATTTCGGGAAAGATTCCCACTAGTACAAATAGCACACTTAGGTTTATTTTTAATTATTCTGATTTAGTTGAGAAAGAACGTGGGTTACAGGCAATTGACGAGACGAAATTCTTAGGGTTCTTCTCTAACTCTTTCTCCTTTATTTCAATTGTTTGTATGATTTATACTCATTTGATGATGTTTAATCCACAGTGAGTGGCTAAATTCACTTCTTGATGAGGTTAAGAACATTTGTAGTGGAATGTAATTGTTGTTCATCTTGGTTTTTCATCTTTTCTTCCATGGTTGTTCTATCAATTCTTGTTCTTACTGCATTAATGTCTGGCCAATGTTAATGTATATCTAAAAAATCCAATTTTATCTTGAAAAAGAAAGAAATTAGAAAGTTGTGAATTGGTAGGATATGATCTCTTCTTAGTTTGGGAAAATTGAGAATTGATTTACCTTCATAATAGAAATATATCTGAAAGTTGTATTAATCAATTAAGGAATCGATTTCGTATGGCTAGAACATGAAATTCTTTTATCACAGAAATGTAGGTTGAAGGTTCATGATTCTTAAGTTGGGTACAATACGAAAGTTTCTCTCCATAGGCAATAATTCTTGACTAGCAACCGAAGGAAAGATTAACTGAATTGTATCGATAAATTACTTCCCTGCATGTTCGTTTTAGACTCAGCTTGCTCATTACTATAGTTCAGACTCACTTTATAATTTTGTTTTAGATTAGTATAAGTTAGGAAACCAACTCTCAAAATCTTCTTCAAATTGTTGTCTGCATTTTTTAGAGTTAGAGTTCATTAACACTTAATTCGATTATTATCTTGATTCAGTCCCTATGGGATCGATACTTGGCTTACTTTAGCCACTTTACTATTTGTTTGACCACGAGCACTTGCGTGTAGTTTCGAAACAGACCGAACACCTGACGGGTTAACGGAACGACTCGTTACGTCTAGCAACAAGTCGTGAAGTCAGTCGTGGAGACTCACAAAGAGAAATTTTGAGAAAAATCCAGTGAAGGTAATAGAAGACATCACGAATCATCAGGTGTTGGCACGAGTCATTGTGAGAGCACTGGCAGGAATCGTCAGGTGCACTGGAATTTTGGACAGTTAGACAACGAGGGGCCTAATGACTCGTTGCCTTGCACAACGAGTCGTTAGGTGACCCGTTGCCACAACCGGTGACGCGGCAAGGCTCCCAAAACATAGAAAAAGTGGATTTCCTACTTCAACTAGGAAAAGGAAAATTTACATATCCCAAGCCAAATTCATCAAGGAACAAGGAAGACGTCAAACTACTATAAATACGCTTCTATTATCAAGTTTTAGAATTAAGTTTTCAAGTGTTAAGAATCAATATTTAGATCAAGTTTCAAGTTCAAAAGTCTTCAATTAGTGTTAGAGTTTTAAGTCTCAAGTTTTTAGATACAAGTTTGGTGTCTTACGTTTGGAACTTCGAGACGATTGTTGAATTGTTCTTCTTTAGTGTTGCAATAATCAAGTGAGTTTCTTCCTATCAATGTTGTAAGTATTAATTTTTTCTTTTATTTATGAAATCTATTAATTTACTTATCAACATGATAGGCTAAAACCACCACAATTAGGGTTGTGGGAACCATGACAAATTAACACATATAGGTAAAATACTTAGTGATTCTTAAATGGAGTTTATGCATGTATTGTTTCTTCCTTCGTTTTAATTGATTTTTAACGGTTGCAAACGTTAGAACTTGCCTTATTCTTACTTACTGGACCAAGGAGGTCATGAATGGGAAAAGGGATTAACAACGGACATTTGAGACTATCAACCCTCATCTAATAGCTTGAACTTGTCCGGGGATAGCTAATCCGATATTTAGGATAGGGGTCAATTAAAGTACACCCGTAGACGGACCAAGTTGCGTGGTGAAAATCATCTAGACAAGGGACCAACCATTTAGGTGAACCTAACTTACCAATATTGCATGCTAAGCACCGGAATAGATCACTAGTATAAAGCGCCTTGTGGTTATGAAGTCATTGGGAATACTTACTCTAGTTAGTTGCATTAATTTGGAATCAACCTTAACAATTTCTCAACATTGTTATTTATTACTTTTACAAATTCCCCCCTTTTAGGAAATAATTAACTAAAAAGCTTAAGCACTAGCATTCTTCTACATTCTTCCCTATTCTCTATGGGATCGCCCCAACCTCAAGTTGGGTTCTTTATTGACAACGTCCGCTTCATACTTTGTTAAGAAGTGTGAGTTTGAGCATTATCACCCAGTAGATAGAGGTAGAGCAGATGAATAAAAAGGACAAAGAAGCTAAGAGGGCCAAGAAAGGGAGCTATGGGTACTCTCAGCAAAGATGTGACGGTGGACATCACCCTCAATCCCATAAAAGGTCGTCAACCCCCATTCTTTCATTAGCCAGCGTTCCATCTAGACCTCGAGGTGATTATAGGAGTAGAGCGTCAGGCTCTAGGGGTCAGAGGTGCATGACGGTGGAGCACACTTTCCTAGTTTGTAGGAAATATGGTAAGAACCACCCAAGAGAGTGCTTGGTTGGCTCAAATGTTTTGTTTGAGTATGGGAAGCCTAGGCACATGCGTAGCGATTGTCCTTCAACTAGACAAGGTAATAGTAGAGGTCGTACCCTAGCCCCAACTTTAGCAACTCCAGCAGCTCACTCGTCTCAGCAGAGCGTCTCTTTTAGTGCAGCTGGCAGGCATCAGCAGAATAGGTTCTATGCACTTTCATCCCATCAGGAGAAAGAGTGCTCGCCCAATGTGGACACTGGTATGTTATGAGTCTTCCAGCTTGATGTTATGCATTGTTAGATCCAGGGGCCACATTATCCTTTGTGACTCCTTATATTTCTATTAGTTTCGATATCAGTCATGAAATCCTATTAGAATCCTTCTTAGTCTCTACACTTGTCATTAAGTCAGTTCTAGCTCTATGGGTATATAGAAATTCCCTATCATGATTCTTCAAAAGGTTACCTCAGCTAACTTAGTGCAGTTAGATATGAATGATTTAGATGTTATCTTCGGTATGGATTGGTTGCATACTTGTTATTCTATGGTTAATTGTAGAACTCGTATGGTGGAGTTTCATTTCCTAGGTAAACCAATCCTAGAGTGGAAGGGTAGTTTAACTACTCCTGTAGGTCGCTTTGTTTCCTATCTCAAGTCTTAAAAGATGACCTCCAAAAGTTATATATAATAGTTTGGGTTAAGGATTCTATGTGCAAGACCCCGACTCTTCAGTTAATTCCTATTGTATGTGAGTATCTGAAGGTGTTCCTAGACGATCTACCAGGAATCCCTCCCGAGCAAGAGATTGACTTTGGTATTGATCTTCTCCCTGAAACGCATCCCATATCCATTCCTCCTTATAGAATGGCTCCAGCCAAGCTAAAGGAGTTGAAAGATCTCCTAGATAAGGATTTCATCAGGCCTAGTAAGTCCCCATTATGTGCCCCAATTATCTTTGTTTGAAAGAAGGATGGCTCTTATAGGATGTGTATTGATTATTGACAGTTGAACAAGGTCCCAATTAAGAATAAGTAACCTCTCCCCAGAATTGATGACCTGTTTTACCAGCTTCAAGATGATTGGTTCTTTTCAATGATAGACCTTAGATTAGGATATCATCAGCTCAAAGTTAGGGAGAGTGACATTTCGAAGATAACCTTCAAGACTCGGTATGGTCACTATGAGTTTGTAGTTTTGTATTTTGGATTAACGAATGCTCCTAGAACTTTTATGGATTTGATGAATAGGGTGTTCAAGCAGTATTTGGATAAGTTCGTGATTGTTTGCATGGATGATATCCTCATATACTCTCAAAGAGAGGAGGATCATGCTGCTTATTTAAATATTGTGTTGCATACTCTCAAAGATCGTCACCTATTTGCTAAATTCATACAGTGTGAGTTCTGGCTGAATTCAGTGGCATTCTTGGGTCACATGGTGTCCAGTGAAGGTGTGCAGGTAAACTCTCAAAAGATAGAAGCGGTGAAGAACTGGCCTAGACCTGCCAATCCTACGGATATTAGGAGTGTTTTTTTTGGTTTAGCTTCCTACTACAGAAGGTTTATAAAGGGATTTTCATCCATTGCAGCACCGTTGACTAAGTTGACCCAGAAGAAAGTCGACCCAGAAAAAAGTCAAGTTTCAGTGGTTTGATGCGTGTGAGAAGATATTTTAGGAGTTAAAGACTTGACTCACTTTAGGCCCAGTATTAACTCTATCGGAGCGCACGAATGGCTTTGTTGTGTATTGTGATGCTTCAAGAATTAGCCTTGGTTGTGTGTTGGTGAAGCATGATAAAGTCATTGCTTATGCCTCTAGACAACTTATGACCCCTGAGAAGAATTATCTGATGCATGACCTAAAGTTGGCGATAGTGGTCTTTGCCTTGAAGATTTGGAGGAACTATTTATATGGGGTGCATATGGATGTGTTCATGGACCACAAGAGCCTTCAGTACTGTTCACACAGAAGGATATGAATTTGCAGCAACGGAGATGACTAGAGCTTCTCAAGGATTATGACATGAGTGACCTTTTTCATTCAAGCAAGGCCAATATCGTGGAAGATTCTCTTAGTAGGATGTCCATGGAGAGTGTGTCCCGTGTTGAGAATAGGAGGAAAGAGTTGGTGAAAGATGTCTATAGGCTTGCTGTTTAGGAGTTTGCCTTACATATTTGATGGATTGTGGTGTTATTATTTAGAATGAGTCAGAATCTTCATTGGTGATAGAAGTTAAAGCAGGGCAAGATGAGGACCCTATCTTACTAAAGTTGAAAAAATCTATCCATAATTAGAAGGTAGAAGTTTTCTCCAAAGGGGAAGATGGTGTACTTTGATATCAGGGCCGATTGCGTGTCCCAGCTATGGATAACTTGAGAGAGTGAATATCGAGCGAGGCTCAAGGCTCTCTGTACTCTATCCATCCAGGTACTACCAAGATATATCATGATTTACATGAGGTCTATTGGTGGAATGGCATGAAGAAGGACACAACAGAATTTGTGGTTGTGTCCAAATAGCCAACAGGTGAAGGTCGACCATTAGAGACCTGAAGGTATGCTTCAGGACATCAGCACTCCTACTTAGAAGTGGGAAGAGAAAAACATGGACTTCATTAAAGAGTTTCCTTGTATGTGTGTTCGGTTGGTTCCTTAGGTATCTAAACCGACATGCAAGTGCACGTGGTCGAACAAGTAGTAAGTGGATTTAGTAAGCCAAGTATCGATCCCTCAGAGACTCGGATTAAGTGAAGTTTGCTTAAGTATACTATACTATATTTTAATTAACTTCTAAATATGCTGACAACAACATAACCAAAAAGTGAATAATTTGTTTTCTAATTCTATACTAAAACTTCTAACAAATATCTACTTTGAATTTGGACTATGGATAAAAGCATGCCGAGGTTAAAGAACATGTAATGAACTTGATTATCATCATAAATTGATTAATCTTTTCTTCCAGTTGCTAGCCAAGAACATTAGCCAAGAGATTAAAACTCTCGTATTTAATCTCACTTAAGAATCATAAACCATCCGTCTACATTTCTGTGATCAAATGCAATTCATGACCTAGCAATACAATTCCGGTTCCTAAATTGACTAATACGGCTTTCAAGTATATTTCTATCAGGAAAGCACATCAAAACTCAATTTTCCCAAATCAAGTAAAGAACAATATCCTATTAATTCACAACTTTCCAATTTCGTGCTCTCTCGAGCGAAATCGGACTTTTTAGATATACATTAATGTAGGCCACACACCAATGCAGTAAGAACAAGAATTAATAGAACAACATGGAAGAAAAAGATGAAAAACCATATAATTAATAATCAAAATTCATCACAAGTGTTCATAACCTCAGCAAGGAAGGGAATTAGCCACTCATTTGTGGATTAATCATCCTAAAATAAGTGTTAATCATACAAACAACTGAGTTAAAGAAGAAAGAAAGAGAGAAAAAACCCTGAACTTTTCGTCCCTCAACTGCCTGTAACCCACGTCCTTACTCCACCATGTCTGAATTATGAAAATGAACCTAAGTGTTCTATTTATACTAGTGGAAATTTTTCCCGGAATAATAAGCAACGTGTCACGGAGTGCATCACGGAGCACTGCCTCCGTGACACGCAATGAACGCGGACCCTCACTGGAATTTGGGGGTCCGGGAATAAAGCACCAACGTGGAATGGCGTGCAACGCGGAGGCTAGCCACCGTGCCACGGAGCTGTCGCGAGCCTCCACTGGAATTGATGAATTTTTCACCCTCCAGGCAGAATGCCTCCGCGATGGCAGCGTGACACGGCTCCATCGCGGAGCCCCTTTAATTTGTGCAGTCCAATGCTTTTTCCCTTGCTCGCATCCAAGTCCAACTCTGATATCATCCAACATGCATATTAGCTTCCCGAAATGACATTTTACCTACAAAATAATGCTAATCATGTTGGTTAGTATAAATTCACATTTTATTACCAATTACATGAAAATGTATACACATTGCTAGATAAACAATGCGAAAATGATACTTTTGAGTATCACTTGGGCATATAAATCTGCCCAAGATCACTTACCTCACACTTAAATCCTTGTTCGTCCTCGAACAACAAACATACAATTCATGCAATTTACATCCCAACCTTCGCTACTATGGTGCGACAATTTAAGCTACGGTCATACCGATCATTCAATATCGCAAATCATCAAGAAAACATGCATGGTCTCAACAATGCAATAACCTTCAATACATTAAGACATCCTAGACTTAAAGAATTGATTCTCGATATCGGCAAACTCATGCAAATCAGCTAATGAAGATATCCGACACGAAAATCAGTCTTTCCTCAAGAATGTGCCCTCACAACTCAAGAGAATCTTCCCCTTTTTGCTCATGTGACACACAAACATTCAAGTAGGGGCATGAAAAAAAAATAATTTCACTCTCTCTCCCAAAAGAATTCACATACATCATGTCATGACCCATAAGCTTGCCCTTAGTGTATTACTCCACTAATATAAAGAAATGCAATGTAAGATCACGTAGGACTTTAATGGGTTGTAATGGAAGCTATGGAACTAGTATATATTGGATTAGCCAATAATAGCCACTAGCATCCTTAAGCGCCTTTGCAACACATTCCCATCAACTCATGGACATTGTTTCTCTCTTTTCTTTTTTTTTCATCATCCCATTCTTGATGATTTACCTTAGTATGGCCCATTTCATTAAGCACACTTGACACAATAACAAAGATTATTCATGCACCTTCATTATCGTTTATTTATAACCAGTGAACCTTCAACCTCTTCTTTTCTTTCCTCACTCTGCTTTTCTTTTCCTTTTCACCATTCTCACTCTTTGACACTTTGGGAACCTTATTTTCACTTCTTAAGCGCTTAAGAGTTTTGTATAGACTTTACGGCTAATGAAAAGAAAGAATTAAGCTCAGTTTATACTTTTTGGACAAAAGAAAGAAATAATAGGCTAAAGGCTCAAAGGGCTGACTAGGGTATGCAATCACATAAAGGGGGAGTATGACAAGAAAAAAATAGAAACTCTCGGTTAAAACAAAGAAATGCCTACATCCTTTCCTACAATACACCTCCTTCATTTCGTTTTGTACACACACCAGGCAAGTTCTAGACACTTCACAATAGCATGGAATAACAATACCTCACTTCACACTTTATGCACATGCTCGATTCAAGATGTATTCACAGACTCTTCAATCAGCTCATTACATGAATTCAAACATTAAGCCTCAATCACACCGAATCGAACTCTACAGCCTAGGTATCTCAACATATTTACAAGATTGCATGCTTTCATACGAATCACTTTTGCATTTTGAATATCAGGTACAACACGCAGCCAAAAATTCACAACTATATAGTAACTACAGGTTCCGGGATGCAATCCACCAAAGAAAAAAACTAAAAATAAATTAAAATCACTACTCCTACCGACTACATTTCCCTTAAGACGGTCGTCATCCATCCATCATAGGGAACAGTCACTAACTATGACGTCGGTTCAATGGGACTATTCTTGGTAAAAGAACCGAAAACAAACGCCGAGAAACCCAAAAATTAAAAAAATTGAAAAACTTTTGCAAAACATCGATCATTTCGATAGAAAAATTATTTACAAAATATTTTAAATATGAACAAAATATTTTCGCAAAATTTTTAAAAATATCGATTATTTCGATAAGCAAAAATATTTACAAAAATTTTACAGACTCAGCTGGCAACATCAACATTCCACAACACAAATCAATTCCACAAACATGTACAAATACAGAACAATTTAAAAATTCACAACCACAGGGAAACATACATACAAAAATACAGAGGAAAACATACAAGCAAACCAGCCCAGCCCAGCACCTAACTACTCCCCACCCCACACTTAAACCGAACACTGTCCCCAGTGTTCACAAAAATTAAATAGCACAAAGTCGGGTGGTGGAACTCCCTGGTCAGTCAAAGTATTCCACTTCTTCATCAGGTGCTGCTGCCTCATCTCCCAAGTCCGAGTCGCCTCCGTCGTCGTCATCGGACTCCACATCGGAGTCCTCCCGACGTGTCTCCTCATCCGTGGGGACGTCATCGTCAGTGGGCTCTACAAAGGCTGGCCCCACTCGGCATAGAGCCTTGGCGTTTTCGCCAAATGGGTAATCTAGCTCGAGCTGCCATAGCTCCTCCTCTGTGGATGGTCTCCCACCTATCCTGAGCTGAAGCATTTGCATCCCATACATCCGCGCCATGTACTGGTCATCACGAGCATTTCGCTCGCCAAGTGTCAGCACTAGCCCGTGGGTGGTGTCGGGAGCCTTAGTTTTGGTCACGTCCAAGGCCCGCCGCTCCAACTGCGGGATGTAATCCAAAGCCTCCTCCTCGACGTCGAGGCCTCTGAGAAAGGTGGTGAGTAGTCCACCGAACCCA